>OX637471.1:41553490-42883912 GCA_951800055.1 Cenopis cana | reverse complement strand
TTTGAAATATGTATAGCAGTAGCTTAATTATAAGCCTAACCTTCACTGTGGGAATCCTTTTAAATCGCACGCCTTTGAGGTATTATGAAAAGTCTCTGGGGTGAAGACCGTCTTATCTGTCTTGTGGCGGGTTAGAATAGCACCACCCACTTGCTTCCCGCGGGCTTTATAGAGACGACTAGGTAGGGGTTGAAGTGTGTAGTGGGGTATAGGCTAGCAACTTATCAATGCAAAAATTGTTACCTACGTCGGTGGTTAACATAATTACGGCCCCCTTTATCGTATTTAGCATATAAGACCCTTGGTACAGGTGTCCCAGAGTTACCGACCATAAATATAAAAATGTATACATTTTTATATTTATGGTCGGTAACTCTATCGATCGATAGGTCGATCTATAGATCATCTTGAAACCGACAACAATCGTTAAATATGCGTGAGTCTAAGTACGAGTAAGCATCTACGGAGGGATAAGTAAGCATAATATAAGTTTAATACTCAATAAGGATGCAAGGGAACAGATTTAGGGTTTTTAGTTAGGATTTCATTTATCATGTTTAATATGAGTGCACCTAAGTGTAAGACTTGGTAGGTATAAGTCATTTCGTTACGAGTTTTCTCTTCTATAATGTTATGGAATATACAAATTTAATATATGCACTTAAGCCCTTAATTATTGATCACAAACAATACTTGTTTTTGGTCTATGAGCCATATCGATACCAGTACCTCTAAGTGTCTAAGTAGTATAAGTTTTTTTGAAAGAAAACACAAAGATCGCTTTAGCGTTTAGTCTTAATACAATTATTTTGGAAAAAATACTTTCCACCAATAATTGCCATACAAATTGAGACTCAACGCAAACGCGTTCGTTGGTGTTTTGTTTCGAAAAAACTTAGGTACTCTTCACAGGTCCTCTTACACTCGTTTTGTTCTGCTCTGCCAGGCGACGAGTAGCTTGCCTAATTTACACGCTGGCCGAGGTCAGCGTAATATTTCGGACTACCTTTCGGTAAAAGCCATTAGCACTACTTTTTTGGACATGGATTTCACCAGCCAACAAAGTGAACGGATAGGCACAGGCACTATGCGCATTTGGCGCGTGTTTATTTTTAACCGACTTCAAAAAAGAGCTACTATTGTTTCATGGGTGCCGCTAAGATATTTCAAGATATCAAAGCGCAATATAATATATATGTTAATCTAGGCTATAAACTCGTTGTATATCAAGTTTCACCACAATCCGTTAAGCCGTTTTTGGGTGATTGAGTAACAAGCATCTTAATGTCGAATGTTGAAATTCTACTAATGATTAAAAAATGCGAAAGTTTAGACGTTTGGATAAGTTGCATATTAAGATGCTTGTTACTCAATTACGCAAAAACGGCTCGACGGGTCGTGGTGAAACTTGATATACAACGAGTTTATAGCCTAGATTAACATATAGGATACTCTTCATCCCGAAAACCACCCCGGGAAGGGATGAAATAAGGAGTGGAAGTTTACGCAGACAAAGTCGCGGGAAATAGCTACTCGATGATTATAATGCTGATGTAACTATGTAATCTGTAAATTCTTAGTATTACAGCGTTATACGCCAGGATAAATTCTAAATTCAAACGCAAATTACTTAAAAATCACTTTGTTGAAATTTGGTCCAAGTTCTGGAAAACATCGTTTTTTGACAAAGGTTTATATCGCTTGATCGATTTATTACGTGTTTATACTCATTGGACGCAGAATTTAATGTTCTTTAACTTGCTTGTAGATAACTTTACGCTAGGACGCTTTGTATAGAACATTTCTCATAAACCGAAAAAAATAATTTTGGATATATAGTCAGTAGCATCCTTATGCACAAATTAAAAAAACTAAATCTTCTCCACCACCTTTTGCAAGAGCATAATCCTAGACTGACTGGCCTAGTACTTATAGCCCAATATAAAATTGTAATTTGGAGCTTGAACTGACTTGAAAATGGTTAAAAGGTGTGATGAAATTATTATTTCATATGGTCTTTGGATTCGATTTGTACTAATTAAAATTAATTGAATCGTTTTATTTATGCAATATTTAAGCTCTGAATAGGTAGGTATTTCAGGCAGATAATTCGAAGAATGTGGTTAGGTAGCGTAGAAAAAGTTTCCTAAAATAAAACAAGCATGAATAGGTACCTCACCTCCACTTTCATTCTTCAACTTTTTAAAAATGACTTATTATTAGGGATCACCCTTCTGTCTACTAAGATAGGATAGGTAAATGGAATCACGGCCGGCACGGAATATATTTCATTTAAATTTTGATATTGTTTTGTATAATAATTATTGATATCTTTTTTATATTGTTATTTGTATTTTGACTATTCAAAACGGCTGTAATAGGCCTATTTGTAAAAATATAAATAAATTGAAAATTGAATTGAATTTGAAATTGGCCCATTAATCGGCCAAGCATAGAATCTTGCGTTTATGGAGGCGATAATGATCGCAAACGCTGCAATTAAGTTTACTAAATGCGGGCATCGGACCACGCATAACGTTCGATACGCGCTACACGAGTATCCTCTTTTCACTCAACCCAAACCAATTCGCGGATGCGCTTATAATATTATGAGAAACAATGAACGTTTTGGCACGGATATTGACCCAGCTTTCGGTGGCCGTACCAGATCCGAACGGAATCCAATTAACTTAATGGTAGCTGGGCTTCCAACGCGGCCAAATATACTATTACGGGGCGCTTAAAAGCTTTTGGTAACAGCCGATTCCTATAGGAGATCAATAGTACCTAAATAAAAGTATTGCCTTTTCATCTTACATGTATCGGCCATCATAGAGAATTATTAGCGATAATGTTACGACTACCATTGGTTGTAAGCTCTGATCAATTTCAACTAAGTACTAAGTATTCGAAGTTTTGATGGTGCTGTAACTACTGTACTAACTACTAAGGCACCTAAATGTCTCAATATTTAACACTCTCATCGACACCCCGTTTGTCACTTTAATAGATATAGCGGTAGGTACGAACCGCCGCACCGATAATTTTTTACTAATACGTTATCATTTCTGACCTAATCTTTTTACGAAATTAGACAGTTTCGATAGAGTACCGAGCTACTATTCTTTAAGGCGCAGAGTAGGGCAAGGCCTTCTCCATACAAACCTTTGGCACGTTTTATTCGTCGGTTTTGGCACTCCCGAATAGATTTTTTTTTTGGCTTGTTAATATTGAATAAAAAAATGAAATGAATAAAATGAACTTTATTCTGTAAGTAGGCCGCAATGGCACTTTTACAAGTCAAACCCTACTAGCGTTTCACAGAGGCCACTGCCGAGAAGAAACGCCGAAAGAAACTCGACAGTCAGCCATTTTCTCACAAAAATATGCTTATTACAATGATAAATGATAATACTTAACCTACTTAAGATCAAGAAATCTAAGTATCTATATAAAGCAACACAAAAACAAAGAATAAAATGAGGAAAAAAACCAGTTATGACAGTGTGTAATTCTGCAAGAAAACATTTCGAAACTGTATACCTTAGCATTATCAAATTCTATTTAGGAAAAAAAAATTGAATCCTTTAGACTATAAATTTAGTTATAAATCTTTTGATATGTTTTCTTGCAAGAACTGCGTCAACTAGATAAAATTAAAAAATACACAATATATGAATCTTTACTCTATTTAAGTATCTGGTTTGGGCCATGCTTTTCTGTCTGTTAGATAGTCCTCAACCTTGTAATAAGCCTTCGACATCAATGATTTTTTCAAGTACTTTTTAAGAGCTGGAAAAGGTAAATTCAAAACTTCATCAGGTAACTTATTATAAAAACGGACACATTGACCTACAAAAGATTTGTATACTTTACGGACACGAAATTTTTTAGTGGCAATTTTATTTTTATTTCTAGTATTAAAATTATGTATATCAGAATTTTTACAGAAGGAGTCTATGTTCTTAAGGACATAAACAATATTCTCATAGATGTACTGGGACGCTACAGTTAAAATGTTGATTTCTTTAAAGAGTTCTCTTAAAGATTCACGTGAGCCTAGGTTATATATGGAGCGAATGGCTCTTTTTTGTAACACAAAAATTGTCTGTATGTCAGCTGCTTTACCCCAAACCAGGATACCATACGACATAACACTATGAAAATAGCTATGATAAACTAGGCGAGCTGTTTCTACATTGGTAAGTTGCCTGATTTTTCTGATAGCATATGCGGCTGAACTTAATTTACGCGCCATAACGGCTATGTGGGGACTCCATTGTAGATTTTTGTCTAATGTTATACCTAATAATATTGCTTTATCTACTATTTCTAAGCACTCGTTATTTAAGAGTATACTAGTTTCCACCGGTCTAACATTAGGCAAAGAAAATCTGACACATTTAGTTTTCTTAGCATTAAGTAACAGATTGTTAACGGTAAACCAGTCAAGTACTTTGTCCAGTGTGCCATTAACTCTACTATAGTCAACTGATTTTCGGTCAACCTTAAAGATTAAAGATGTATCATCCGCGAATAAAACTATATCACAAAGATTACTTACTATAGACGGCAAGTCATTTATATAAACCAAAAATAAAAATGGACCTAAGATAGAGCCCTGAGGCACTCCTAACGTTACTATTGCCCCACTAGACTGGGTTCCATTTACAACAACTGCTTGAGTTCTATTGCTGAGATATGAAGACATAAGACTTAACGCATTAGCAGACAAACCATAATGTTTAAGTTTCAAAACGAGCGTCCCATGATCCACGCAATCGAAAGCTTTAGAAAGGTCACAAAAATACCTATCGCATCACAGGAATTCTCCCAAATATCGTAAATATGTTTAATAAGCACAGATGCAGCGTCAGTCGTGGAGCGCCCTCTTGTGAAACCGAACTGTTTACTTGTAAGCAGTTTATTTCTATTAAAGTGCATTAGCATATCGTTTAACATTAATTTTTCAAAAACCTTACTTAATACAGGTAGTATCGATATGGGACGGAAGTTGGTTAGGTCGTTTAAATCACCCGATTTAAATAGAGGTATGACTTTACTAAACTTCATAAGATCAGGAAAAATACCCTCTGATATGCAGTTATTGTAAATCAAAGCTAATTGGGGCGCAATGACATCTATGATATGATTAATAACTTTTACTGATGTTCCCCATAAATCCTCGGTTTTCTTTAAATTGAGCGATTTAAATGTTTTAACAACCTTGATTGAATCTACTTGACTAAAATTAAACGTTACATCACATTTACTAATGTTAGCACAAAGCAAAGCTTTAGCTTGGGTTTTAGATGACTGCAGACATTTTGTAGTACTACTTGCTATATTTGAAAAATAGTTCTCGAATGCCAAGGCAACATCGTTATTTGACATGACCTGTTGGTCTTCCGTGAGAATGTTGACTTGATAATCGCGAGTTTTAAATTTACCAGATTCTCTATTTATAATATTCCAAACAGTTTTCACCTTGTTGTCAGATACTTTAAGTTTAGAACTAATATAATTTGCTTTAGCAGCAAAACACACTCTCTTGAAGATGTTTGAGTAACTCTTGACATAGTCCAGGAAATCACTGTTCTTGTTCACCTCCCTCTCACCATAAAGTTCATAAAGCCTATTTCTACTTCTATGTATACCTACGGTAGCCCAATCACTAAATTTTATCTTATTATTTTTATTTTTTGACCCAGAAATAGTTTTTAATGAAAAATTTTCATTGAAGCAATTAATAATTAAGCCGAATAAATCTTTATACATGCTATTCGAATTACTTTGTGAAAGTGATAACATACAAATATTATGGTTAATTTCATTTTTAAATAATTCCAAACGAGAACTAGTTATGGGTCGGTATGTTATAGTTTGGGGTTGTTCTTCTTGATTAATCATAGAGAAAGATGCCATTTGACCACTGTGGTCAGAGTTAAAACGATTTAAAATTTTCTTATCCAAACATTCACAGTTACAAAAAATATTATCTAAACAGGTCGCACTAGTAGCACCTACCCGGGTAGGCTCAAGGAACAAATTTATCAAATTAAAAGATTTAAATAAACTTAACAACTTGACAGTATTATTAGATGGTTCAAGTAAATTAACATTGAAATCACCACAAACTATAACATTTTTTTGGCTCTTAGTTACTAACCTCAACACATTTTCCATAGTGGATTCAAATGTGCAGAAGTCAGATGCAGGAGGCCTGTATACACATATGATTATATAGCTTTCTAGTTCTGTACAAGCAATTTCTACAATCCTCTCAATTGATAACTTTACTATATCCTTCCGTTCTTTGCATTTAAAAGAGCTTTTTACAATTATGAGAGAACCGCCATGAATGGCGGATTTTCTGGCATAGAAACTCACTAATTTAAAATTTACAAAGTCAAATATCATCTGTTCTTGTCTAAGCCAATGTTCAGTAATACACAAAACTTGAATGTCACTATTATCTAAAAATAAACCTATTTGTAGTTCTTTGCTGGAAAAACCCTGAATATTTTGATGGAAAATATTAATATTCAATGGCTTTTCCGCTGTCTTACAATTTAGTTACTAACTGTACTAGCCGTCTCGTATTCATTATATGTAGGTAGGTACATGTTAGGCAGCCGCGGGCAATGGGAATATAGGTATCTAAAACTTTTCTGACCTAAATAATAACTCAATACACAAATCGACCCAGTCCCAAACCAAGCAAAGTTTGTATTATGGGAAATAAATGACGATAGAGATAGTTAAATACATATATAAACAAATATTGGTGATCATCACATTAGTAAATAAATGCACTTTCCGGGATTTGAACCCAGGCACCGACTTCGTAGGCATAAGCAGGGTAACTAAGCCAAAGTAGTCGAACTATGTAAAACTTTCGTAACTTCCTTAATGACCCAGAGTAAAAACTTATAAAGTTAATTTATTTAATATGGGAGACTAACGCTACATCCAATAGTTTATCACCGATTTGCAAGACTGTCGACAAAGACGTACTCCGGACAGTATAACTGCACGGTTGTTCTATAGTTTACAGACCTTTAGGTACGCCGTTCGTTCAAGCGTCCTCAAACGTATGTGCTAAATTGTACAATCGAGAGAACTGTGTTGGTAGGACTATGCTATTTTGTAATTATTCCGTGCAGAATACAATAATTTAGGCTATGTAGGTACACTAACTTTGTACGTCGGCAAATAGTCTAGGCCCAAAACTAGAAAACGCGTCTCTAAACAGTGCAAGCGGCAAATCATGTAACAGTTGGGGTGACAACGTTATCAGAGGGTTTAGACCCTGCAGAATACGGAACTACCTGTCGCCATCCCAAAATTCGAGCCGGAAGTACGGTATACCGGAAAAGGCGCAGCCTATACAAAGTTTTTCGTCGTAGGTACATTTGGTAAATCGTTATAGTGCGCGCCATCCAGGACGACGCGCCCCTCCACAGCGAATCTCATACTAATCTTTGCGCAGGTGTACACCTGCGGTGGGCTTGGGCTGTGGAGGGGCGCGCCTTCGTGGATGGCGCGCACTATACCATGACAAATACCGATGGTCCTTTTTACAACATATCAAAAAACCATAACAATCGGACCATATTTAGGGTACCGGAACAAAGATTTACAATAATTACCAAATGTTCGACGAAAAGTTTTCTATTGGGCTGCACCTTTTCCGGTATAGCATACTTCCAGCTCAAATTTCGGGATGGCGTCAGGCAGATCCGTATTGTGCAGGGTCTAAACCCTCTGATAATGTTGTCACCCCAACTGTTACATGATTTGCTACTTGCATTCTACTTCTTCAAAAATGGTCCTAGTCTGAAGCAACTTCGCTATAGATTTAATTGCTCTTGATTATGTTTTACAAAACTAAACTATTCTAATAATAATTTCTAATAACGTAAACAACGTTTAGCTAAAATTAGTTTGATTTTATTTGTCACTTTCACATTTGTGTTTGTAAGAATTGTAAGCAAGGGATTGAGAAACATTTTAGTTAATATAGGTTTATTATTGGCGCCTTTGTATGGATTTCTGCTGGACTTGATTTCAATCGTGATTCTAAATCCGTACATAGTGACAACTTCTTTCTTTCTCGCCCAAGTAATTGTTCACTGAGCAGCAACGGATTGAGTTGGAATGCTGCTGTCTGTTAGCACGATACGTTTGATATTTAGTTTCTATTCAAAAACGAAACGAAACTCCTCGACTTCCCTTAGTGTAGATCGTCGCATAGTTTAAAACGCAAAGCTCAAAGCGAAATGACGGTGTTATTAAATACCTAGTCGCATTTTACATAGTTGACCCATAAGCTTTTAATTCCGAGGAACAAGCAACAAATATTACGTTTTCAAAGGTACAGCTAAATAGGGTATTCTACTATGTTTGAAAAAGTACTTCAAAATGTTGATTTTCCTAATAAAAAGCCACAAAAAATATATTTCGGAAAATGAAACACGCTTTCTTGGCATAAAAATAAATTAGATTTAAAAGAAAATATATTCCCGCGTAAACGCTGTCAGCCATTTTGGTGACGTAATATTAGTAATAACAACAAAGGGCCTACCGCGAACTGAAAACGAAATATCTGCCTCTCTGTCGCACTCCATATTGGAGCAACAGAGAGGGAGATACTTTGTTTTCGGTTCGCGGTAGGCCCCCACATTCTTATTTAAGGAACTGACAGTAGTGACAGTTTTGTTATTGCCAATATGACGTCACACTATGGCGGCTCGTGTTTTAGGTCACGTGATATACAGATAAAAAATTACGACGTTAAATTTCAATGTAATAAAACAATAATGTACTTTTATGACTCAAAATCAGAATATTTAAGTATAATAAGGTAGGGCACAGCAAAATGTCATCTTGCTCGAATATGGAGCAGCCCAACTGGGGAAGTACCTCCGCCTTGCAGAAGACCACAGCCATAATAACATCATATACGTAGGTACATACCTGCGTAGCAGGTATGTAGTATTGTGTTCCTGGAGGTGAGCAAGGTTGCCAGAGCTCCCGAGGTTGCACTGTGTTGAGAGTGAGGGAGCTAAATTGGTCCCTTCTGCTGTCAACACAGTGCATCCTCAAATTTTATAAAGGGTCGGCAACGCGCAGGTGACTCTTTTGGAGTTGCGAGCGTCAATAGGCTGCGGTGTCCGCTTACCATCAGGTGGACCGTATGCTTGTTTGCCACCGTCGTAGTATAAAAAAAACCACAAATATTTATTTTTATCAAATTTCATAATTTATTTTTCACTACCGAAAGTACCCTATTGTCAAAAGTTTATCCACGTCAGTTGGGCTTGAGATAAGGTTGTATTTTATTTGTAAAAAGGATTGTTCTATACTATAAGACCATATTGCTGGAAAATGTACCAGGTTATAGCTGCCCACCCGAGCCTAAAATTTTACGGGATCTCCATACGCGAACTTCCTTACAGGACGGTAGCCAGGTCCTGGACTATATATGTAAGGATCTGTCAAGGGACAGTCAGTCTAGTATTGCTAATTTTTTTGTCTGAGTTTTTTGTAAAGGCTCTTTTACAACAAAATGTTATAATTTGAAAAAAAAAGCTACGAATTTACGATACGAAGCAATGTGGCGAAATTATCGGAAATGCGGAAATACGTTCATAAATATTTCTAATGTATGAGGTCACTTCCCTCTCTAGGTATAAAACACTATTTCAGGTCGATCCGACATATTTCAGTTGGTGTATCACAATTTCAATGTGTCAAATGAGGATGCGAAATGCGTGTCTCAGATCGGCCCCGGAATTCTCGCTCAGACATATGATGTAGAATAAGTAAAAGAAGCCGCAGTAATGGACATTTATTTTAAATTAGAAAACTCGATCCACTCGATAAAATGTGGTGGCGAATTCTGGCTGGCTCAACGCTTATGCTAGTAAATGCAGAACTTTAGAAACAAAATTGAATTGAAAACCAGAAGCTGGCACTAGTCCCATTTGTCATGGTAAGCGAGGGGAATGCCCGCTGTTTGATTTGGTGCGATAACGAAGTTCGACTACGAACACGTTTTATAGATCATGACTATAGAGAGTCATAGATCAAATAACAAGGAGACAAGTAGTACTGACTTTTTATTGTTTACATAGTTATAAATCTACAGCTCGCTGCTGATAAAAAATTCATAAGTGGGTCATAGTCAGTTGAAAAAACGGTGGTTCAATACTTAACGCGGCTTATGTTATGGGTATGTAGGTAAGTTAAGTTTTAATTAAATGGATTTATAGTAACGAAGATACTGTTTATTAGGGTTACAAGACCAATCCTAAATTAAGCTTTGCAGCCCTTAACTTTTGATATGCCCACAGAAAAAACGCCCACCTAAACCTGAACCAATCAATGACCCAAGTCCACTTAAAGCACTTATCGAATTTAAATGAGTCATGGCGATGGCTTCTAACCCGAGGAACGATATAGGATAGTTTTATCCCAGAAATAAGAGGTTGAACGGGGACGAAAGTTTCTATGGACGTACGATATAAACGAAACTAACGCTAAGTCGCGGGCAAAAGCTAATGTTTTATTATGTTTCTCTACTTTCGGAATGAATTACATATTAGGTATTACGACTTGTACAATTTCCGTAGACCCGAATCTTCGGGAAGGCTACATGCTGAACAGTCGCCGACTGATGATACTCGTGAAGGTTTTCAAGGTATGCACATTTTTGAGAAAAATCGTAGCTGTTGTAAGCCGTATGTTTTTCTTAGTATTGTCATCTAAATTAACTCCCGACTTTAGAGAAGGCACCTAGATAAATTATGCGCCGACTTTGCAAAGTCGAGCAACTTCGACACAATGCTACTTTATAAAGTGTCCGGGCTTCTCAGAATTGCGACGCTAGTTTCAATAAATTAATGCACTCTCAGACAGTAGGTGTACTATTAAGAAACTGAAATTTAACTCCGTAACTAACCTATAACTAACCATAATTCGGTTTTAAATAAAACTAGCCCAATGGTAAGCTCAACACCACGTCACATTTAAGGGTCATAAGTTCGCGTCTTCGACATGGTCCCTGTGGACATCTGCAGAGCCGGATCTAGGGGGGGGGGGGGGGGCAAGCCGGGGTCCATGCCCCGGGCGGCAAGCTTAGGGGGCGGCAAATTTAGGGGCGGCAGGGGGGCGGCAATTCGTACTTCTTGACAGGCCAAAATACGTCTTGACAGGACAAAAAATTTCGCGCTCGCTGCGCTCGCGTTTTTTATGACTTGATGCGTATGAAGTATTTTCCGCATCTGCATCATAATGTTTGGAAATTTTCGCGCTTTCGAATTTTCCTCATCTAATCTGGAACGAAGTATACCTTCGTACATTTCATAACTATTTAATTTACCAAAATGAATCAAACTAGACATAATTTAATTAGTGATGATTATATATGTATAAGGGTTCTAAATCTATTAAAGTAGCCCCATTTTTTCCAAAGTACCCCGGTTTACGGTAGTTTGACCATTCTTGAACCTTATTGCAGATAAGATCTACCAATGATCGGTTAACTGTGATGCTGATAGTACCAGACCAGATAGCAAGCCAGGCCTTAAAATCAGTCAAGTGCGAGTTTGCGTGCACCGAAGGTTCCGTACAAACTTAGTTTATTAATAAAGGACTTTGATGATAGAATAAATAACCTACGTCCTACCTAATCGTGTAATACCTATTAAATCAATATTGTTAATACTTATTTAATAATCTCAAATATAACAAAGGAGAATGGCATTTTCTTCAAAAATTTTCGTTTTTAAATCAAAAATCAACCAGGTCCCGTATTAAGGTCGCACGATAGCGTGATATCTAAACGACTAGATAAAGCATCTGTCACACGACTAGATAAAGTGTCTTGTCGTTTATCACGCTAACGCGCGACCATCATGCAACATAAAAAAATTGCTTAAGAATCTTGCAAAGAAAATCCATACATAAGATACCGCTCTTGCTTGACTTGTGTGTGCGTGCGTGCGTGTGTGCGTGTGTTCCGTACCCAAAGAGTAAAACGGAACCCTAATTACTAAGACTGCTGTCCGTCTGTCTGTCTATCGTCCTTCTGTATCTCATGAACCGTGATAGTTAGATAGTTGATTTTCACAGATGACGTATTTCTCTAAAAAACAGAAGAAGATAAATATTTAAGGGGGCTCCCATACAACAAACGTGATTATTTTGCAGTTTTTATAGATAATGGCGTGCGCGAGTCCGACACGCACTTAGCCGGTTTTTTATGTATTTATGGCCAGTTCGATTTGTGTAAAAAATTGTCCTCTAATATTTATTTATTTAATGTAAGTCTTTTGTTACCGTTTTGGCCCAGAACCCTAATAACAGCTATATTTAGGGAATAAAGTGTACACGATGATCTTACCTTTAGTCTCACGTTCAAATATTGAATCGGAATGGCGGCTCACTCACGAAATGGAATGACTTCAGACCACTCATACTGATTGGGCACCTTTGAAATGTCATGTTTCACTTGAATAATAATTTGGGTATCATTTTCTTTAGATTATTAAATTGGAGCTACGGTAATCAGTGAAGAGAAAAAAACGTAGGTATTCCGTCTTTTAGAACCGACCGTTGTGTCTTACTATAAGATATACCTAAACAGTAAACATGAATGTAAGCGCAATACTCCCAAATTCTCTCGTCTCTATCTCTCTCTCTGCATGTCTACTACAAATATTTGTGAGACATGCAGGACTTCCCTCTCCTGAACTTTTTATATCAGACTGTCCTGATGATGTGTTGTATAAAAAAATCGGCCAAGGGCGTGTCGGACTTCGCACATTTAGGATTCCGAACCAACCGCAAAATTTAATTGGATTTAATAGGAAAAAAATCAAAGCAAAAAATCTGATTTATCAGAATATTTGTATTTAAGTATTAATAAACATTATAAACTTTCAAGCTCATAATCATAAGTCAATGGTAAGCTAAAAAATTCGGCGGCTGTAAAACGTGTGTAACGGATGACGGACAGATCGACGGACGGACACGAGAATGATAGCCATTAGGGTTCAAATTATGGTCAAAATTAATATTGATTCGGAGAGCAAGACAACGGAATGTAATATCATGGTTCTTGAAAACACGCAGTCTTAACATGAATGTGAATATTTACATGTAGTTGCTAATAAAATAACACAGAGTATAGCTGAAGGTAACTTAAAGACGATTAGCTATACTATAACACAAGAATTTCATTACGAAATAAATGTTAATTACTTCCGGATGTTATGTACAATGGACGACAATGAGATGTATCCAGTTTTGCATCTAAAGAAAGAAAGAAAGGAAGACAGTAACATTTATTCACTGCACATAAGACACACAGATATAAAAGGACTAGACGCACAGCACATTGAACACATAAATAACGTGTGTCATCGCAGCAGTGAATTGGTTGCTGTCTGCAGCATTTTGTCTAGGTACCAGACACCTGCAGCGCTGATTTTCAGACAGCACCGTACGTGCGTGACCCACGGAACGCAACACAACATGCTTAATATTTTTTTATATATAATAATGATATAAATAATATAAGTACCTATATATCTAACTAACCAAAAGAATAAAAAAAATACAAATAAGAGAAATTAATGACACACGAAGAGAAATCACACAAGAAAGCGATACAGTTGGTATATTTCAAAAGTGCTGGACGGATTAGGGATGGGATCTTTGGAGCGTCCAAAATAGTCCTTAAGCTTGCGCTTAAAGGTACCTATACTTGCTAACTTGCTATGCTAGGCGCTCCTTGGATAGTTGGAGGGAGATCTTCTTAAAATGGCATTAAGCTAATAAAGTGGATACATCTCTTTGTAGTTGACTGTACGAGTACCTTGTTTGTTAATAAAGAAGGAGGGGTATCTAATTTCTTTGAGTGACTATTAATAAACGTCTAGGTAACAGTTTACTATTCTGCGAAATAGCGGGACGACACCTGCTCACAAAGTCGTAGAAGTTACTACCGAGCTTACCTACCTTTGATTAAGGTTCAAAATGATTCGCTTTTTAAGCCACGGCGATCTACTATTACAGTCTTTAGTAAAAAAACAAAGGAATAGCTACACAGAGAGCCCAGGAAAGGCAAGGAATTAACGTTTCGCTTTATAACTAATTCTTTATGAGCAGTTCATGGTACACCTCTATCCCGAGACTAGATAATCCAATAAGTATTTCAAAACTAAACTCGCCAATATTGGTCATATACTTAGTTTTACGAGTAGGTACGTAAGTAAGTTAAAAGTCTTCGCCTGTATTATTATTGCATATTTAAAATTGAAAATGTCATGTATTGGATAAGCGTCGAGAACTGGCATGTTCACCTCACATAGATAAAATCTATAAAAAAACAGTTAACATAGGGTAGGCGGCATTACTTATTTACATTTTTTTTTTATTCTATAGTGTCCCACTGCTGGGCAAAGGCCTCCTCTCTTCTCGTTCTTCTCGTTGTGGGGTGTCGTTGGATAGCTTTTTCAAAAATATTGTAAGGTTTCTAGAACCATTTTTTGATTCAAGAATCTGTTGGCGTGATATTGAGATTTTTATTAACGTAACATGATGAACAATTGTTGGTCTTGAATAATAGTTTATTTTTTATTTGCGCCAAAAACAATCCTATTTTTTTAACTATAAAATAATTGGTTAACTCTTACAAATTCGACCAGTGAAGCTTTCAGTGTCAGCGCTATAGCTCACCTAAGTTGCTATTATACAACATCACAAAAGTTAGACTCTTGTCGGTGTAGCTTTCTCCATCTGACTCTATCTAGGGCCGTCTCCTTGATCTTCTTATACGACACGACTGCTAATTTTTCTACTATTTGTTTCACGTAGCTTATCCTCGGTTTCCCCCTTCCTCGCTTCGCTTCAATTTTTCCTATTGCTATTATACGAAGGTGCCGAAAATCAAGATCATTTTTATAACCATAATTTATGAAAAGAGAAATCTTAACAAACTTCAACTAGGTGCAGACTTTACTTTTGTTTTAAAGCAAGCCGGGGTAATCACGTAACGTTATGTACTACCGTTAGAGCATATTAATGTCAATTTTGACGTATAAACCTATGAGCTAATGTCGAAAAATGACATTAAATACGTAATCCCAATGTTAAATATACTAAGGTGTAAAACTGTAAAGCCCCTCTTACGAGAACATGTAAAGGTAACCAGAAATATATGACCATAATCAAGAGGGCGTTTTTTTTCTGATTTATTGGCAACAGACTATTATGATCAGACAGGAATCCGCGGGGCAAAATTGTTTGACAAGTAGGGAGTTCCTATATCGATAAACTCAACTATCGATGCTAGTTCTATATACTAGTGATTACTCAAGGGTTTGCTTGTAAAAATATGTTTTTATTAAAAGTAAAAAAATAATAATTAAATAATAACTCAATACTTATCTTCGTTTTTAAAGACAATTTTATAATTTTACTCGTCCCATTTTTTTTCTTCGTGAATGTCCCATGTGCATGTCTCATCTACTATTGTTAAAGTAAACGAGGACATTGACAAGTACCTATTGTTTTATAGTGAGTGTCTAAGTAGGTAATTTATTTCTAAAAAGGTTGAGATAACATTAACTACATATTTTGTAGTGCAATAGGTATTACGCCCTACCTTTATAACCTAGCGATTATTTAAAATATGCTGTGTTGAACAATAGAACAAAAAACACACAATGCTGGGGGCGATCACTAGTATATAGAACTAGCATCGGTAGTTGAGTTTATCGATATAGGAACTCCCTACTTGTCGAACAATTTTGGCCCGCCGATTCCTATGTCTGATTATGATATTTTGATTTGTTTAACCGTCAGCTCTGATGGAAATTTTTGAATGTTTGCAGCGAAATATTTGCATTTCCTGAGCATTTTTTTCTCAGCAGTTTATTATATACATTATTGATAATGTTCCGCTGTAATCTATTAATCGTTTCGGTATTTTTTTCTCATTTATCATTTACTGTTCAACACTTATTAATATTCAAATGAACCGCAACAGTGACACTGAATTGCTGACAATCTGTCATTAAAAATATTGCCAGTGTAAGAAATAAGTTCCATTGAAATTCCACAACATCGCGCATGATCATATTTTCCTGGTCGGGCCTTAGTGAACTGTTCGAAGATGCATTTATTTTGCCTATTCGAACTCGCCACACCAAATAAGGACGTCTTAGCCTGGCCGCAGACGCACGGTTTTCCGATACGGTTTCAGAGAGAGGTGAGTTGAAGCATCTCGCTCTTAGAGATCTTCAACTCCCCTCCCCTCCGTTTCCGTTCGGAAAACCGTGCGTCTGCGGCCAGGCTTATAGTAATTTTATCGAACGCGGGTTGGCCATTGTTGTAGTTGTGACATATACTGAACACATAGCCAACGTGAACTCATAGCTCCCACGCTGACGCCCACATAGAAAATGCGCATGTATATCTCAACACACCTGGCTCACCCGCGCTCGTGAAATAAAAGTACTCTACCCATTTTTATGTTGTCAATCAGTCTACTTTTCTCTTCCAACATGGATAAATAGGTACGTGTTAAAAGTAGATATAGCTAAGTAACTTACTATCCGGAGTACCTACTTATATTTATAGTCTACTGAAACATCTGTAAGGCATCCCCTGCGGATAGGTACCTTTACCTACGCTTGAAAAGGAAAACTATTTTTAATATCGGAACTTCTTCTTAACTTGTGTTTTAACATAGCAAAACTTTAAGTCTTCGTTATGAAACGCTGAAAATATTTTCCAGTTTTCGTAAAACAACAATAAGTAAACACTCTATAGGTTTATCTGAGAATAATAAAGATAACTTCATAAATATTGTGCTAATAAAATACAGCGAATAACACTCACAACAGGGGACTTACGCATATCAAAAAAAAATACAAAACAAAATTCAACCCGTGTGTGTTTTTTTATTGCCATTATCATTAACGAAAATGAAGCTCTATTGACATTTAATATTTGATTTTTACTGAGTGCTAGACGACAATATTAATAAATACCTTTTAGATAGGCACACAAATTACATAAATTACCACATTTTCTCTTTGTTTGAGATACAGGATCACCTGGTTCGGTCAATTAGGTAATTGACACATGTTAAAATTTATTACATAGTATGGCTATATGGATAGAAAACCATCAAATTATCACAATAATATTCATCTAATTTACAATAAGATATGGGACTATATTTTTTTTTAATAGTGCTAATTAAATATAAAGTTACGAATATAATTGTCATATTTCAATAAAAAAGAGATTGTATGGTGACTATGTCCATAAACGCAATATTTCAGAAGTAGTAGGTGTGAATCCCTATATAAATGGATCTTGGGAGTTACAAGTCATGATAAAGTTTGGCCTCACGATGGAAACTGTTCCTTAGGCTACTTGTAACTTATACTGAGCGAGGCCAAACTATCCACGCAAAAAATTCAAAATGGCGGCTATTTTAGTTTCCAATTTTTTTTATTTTTTTTAGAACTCAAAAATACTTCGTGCTACATAAAAACTTTGTATGAGAATTATGTTTTGCATAAATTTATCTATAACTTTGGTTATTATAATTTTCTCGATATATCTAATAGTTCATAAGAAAAATGGTGTTCAATATTGCGTTTCTTGTTAAAACACTGTTAGTCAAAAGGCTTATCAAAATCAAACTGCATCGTATGCAGAAATCAATCCATTTTCTCCAGTGATACTAGGAACCAATATAAAGGATTTCATCCGTCGAAATGAAAATTTCATCGACGGGAATTCAAAATGGCGGTCATTTACCAAAGGGGGAGCCGCATTTTTAAAAAAGTGTATAATTTCAAAACGGCATCTGTTATTTAAGTAATATGGGTATCAATAGATTGGTATTGACACCATTAATTAAAATAAGAAAAACACAATGTAAAAAATTAAAGATGGCGGCCACCTATAACAAAATTATAAAACTTGCATTCTTCTTTTTTTCGTTATATTAAAAATAACAACTAAATGTCCAATGATATGGTCAATATATATATTTACATAAATTCTCATAGTATTATCTACGCGACAAAACAAAAATTATGACAATCCGTCGATTAGTTTTTGAACTATACGAATTACAAACGAGCCTCGGCGAGTGTGTCATAGTAGTTATGGAAACAAACTGCACTTTTGTAATGAAAGCAAGTCGCTTTTGCACAATGGTATTAGTGAAGAGACCAAACTTGATTATTTTTTCGATAATATCTAATTTTCACCCGTCAGTAACCGAGACTACGCCACTTCGAAATTATAAGTCTAAAACGTTCTACTAAGTTAAAAGGTGGCCAGATTTGGACAATAAAAGTAGCAATCGATACAGGAAAATGTTTTTCAACATAAAAAATAACGCTGTGATTTTATTTAACATAACTTAAGAAAAAAAATCCTTTTTTTGCAATAAACTTTTGATATTCATACCCTATAAGTACTTATATTCATAGCTTATATATTTTTTGAACCTGAAAAGAATATATTTTTCCAAAAACAATCACACTACAGAAAGTTTCCCCAATATAAAAAAAACAACTATGAGTTATAAGCCATGATACAATACAATACAATACAAATATTCTTTATTGCTCACCAAAAATTACATAGAAGTTGAATAAAAGTTACATGATAAAGTGTAAGTAATATAATATATTTGTATCACGGGTGGTAAGAGTTCCCGCAACCGACGAGATTGTATGAGGAGATGTATGGATGTGAATGCAGCAAGAGATGTATGTAAGGACCGGTACTTGGCGTTCTTTGGTCTCTGCCTACCCCAATGGGATACGGTCGTGAGTATATGATGTGTGTAAGTATGTATGTATAGTAAGGGTTATTACAACTCAAGTCAATAAAAGTAATTCCATTAGACTTTCGTTAGTAATAACCTCCTTACCTCCCTAAATGCACAATGTACTATATATTAAAATGTTCTTAAACGCAGAAAAAACAAAGTGTAGGATTTTACTGAGTATACAAATATTAAAAAAATAAAAATAAAATAAAAAGTTTATTGCTAAACACAGTAAAAAAAAATTTCTTAAGTTTTGTAACAATAAGCGTATTTTTTTTAAGTTGAACAACATTTTTCTCTATCGATTGCCACATTTATTGTCCAAATCTGGCCACCTTTTAACTTAGTAGAACGTTTTAGACTTATAATTTCGAAGTGGCGTAGTCTCGGTTACTGACGGGTGAAAATTAGATATTATCGAAAAAATAATCAAGTTTGGTCTCTTCACTAATACCATTGTGCAAAAGCGACTTGCTTTCATTACAAAAGTGCAGTTTGTTTCCATAACTACTATGACACACTCGCCGAGGCTCGTTTGTAATTCGTATAGTTCCAAAACTAATCGACGGATTGTCATAATTTTTGTTTTGTCGCGTAGATAATATTATGAGAATTTATGAAAATATATAAATTGACTATATCATTGGACATTTAGTTGTTATTTTTAATATAACGGAAAAAAGAAGAATGAAAATTTTACAATTTTGTTATAGGTGGCCGCCATCTTTAATTTTTTACATTGTATTTTTCTTATTTTAATTAATGGTGTCAATACCAATCGATTGATACCTATATTACTTAAATAGCAGATGCCGTTTTGAAATTATACACTTTTTAAAAAATGCGGCTCCCCCTTTGGTAAATGACCGCCATTTTGAATTCCCGTCGATGAAATTTTCATTTCGACGGATGAAATCCTTTATATTGGTTCCTAGTATCACTGGAGAAAATGGATTGATTTCTGCATACGATGCAGTTTGATTTTGATAAGCCTTTTGACTAACAGTGTTTTAACAAGAAACGGAATATTGAACACCATTTTTCTCATGAACTATTAGATATATCGAGAAAATGATAATAACCAAAGTTATAGATAAATTTATGCAAAACATAATTCTCATACAAAGTTTTTGTGTAGCACGAAGCATTTTTGAGTTCTAAAAAAAATAAAAAAATTTGGAAACTAAAATAGCCGCCATTTTGAATTTTTTGCGTGGATTTTTTGGCCTCGCTCAGTATAAGTTACAAGTAGCCTAAGGAACAGTTTCCATCGTGAGGCCAAACTTTATCATGACTTGTAACTCCCACTTAAGGATTCATACCTACTAAAGTATTTGTGGACAATCTTACACAAATCAACCTAGTCCCAAACTAAGCAAAGCTTGTACTATGGGTACTAACTTACTAAGCGATGATGTACATACTTATACAGATAAATAGATATTAAATACCTACATACAAAACATCCCAGACCCAGGAACAAATATTCGTGCTCATCACACAAATAAAAAACCTGACTTGATTCTAACCCGGGACCTCCAGCTTCGTTGGCAGGCTCACTACCTACCAACTAAAAAATTGTCATTGCGGAAGTTCATTTTATCATTCTTATTTTTATATGTGCCACAAACACTAAAATAAATACTCAATCGACAACAACTTCACAATTGTCGCCTGAAAATGACAATTCGACAAACATATCTGCGGGTGTATGATGCATTCCATTTTATCACATCGCTTAGGATGAGACATATCCTGACAAGTATAGTATGACGTCTTACCACAACGACAAGTGATAAATAGAAACCATTACTCGTCCACTAGACATCGTTTCTCATCGATCCGGCAATATAGGTGTGTATTCGGCGGCTTAGAGACACAATTTACTTCCCAAATAAAAGACCGACACAATAACTTTGATGCTGTTTTCGTTTTAGGCCAATCTCACCGTAATCAGCTTTGTATTGTCAGTGTTCGCATTATGCAGGGAATTTAAAAGGCGTCATAAAACAGTGAGATAATATTATCTGTTGTTGTATTTATCAAGCGAATAAGTTTAAACAATTTTGAATCGTTTACTACGGAAATTTCGGTTTGTCTCTAAAGACTGGAATAGTAGATTGTTTACCAAGGGTTGAAAGCCACCCAATTCAGACGAGATATTCTGGCGCTCGAACGTAGTGAGAGCGCCAATAGTTCGAGGCTGAAATGGGTGGTTTCACCCGAGTTAAACACTCTGCTTTTCATTCCGAATACGAGGAAACTAAAACAAATCCAAATATGCAAAAACATGGTTGAATCACTCATATCCTACTGAAACCATTTTAAAATCATTTGTTATTGACCAATTTGGCGGGTAGGTACTACTGGTTGACATTAATAATGGAAGCGGATCTGTAGGGGTAAAGTGTCTTGCCTTCTGCATAAGGTACAGTTTAATTTTAGTAAGCCTTTTAACTAACAGGTTTTTAACAAGAAACGCAATGTTGTAAAGCATTTTTCTCGTGAACTATTAGATTTATCAATAAAGTGTTAAGAAGCAAAGTTATAGATAATTTTATGCTAAACAAATTTCTAATACAAAGTTTTTGTGTAGCACTAAGTATTATTTTGTAATAAAAAAAAAATCCAATTTTTTTTTTGGGGGGTCAAAAAACGCATTTTCCACGGTCAGATTTTGGAATATTTTTAGAATGTCAAAAAGATACACACAAAGAACTAAAAAAATCAAACAGCGCTTCCTTGGGAATTATTATGACCCCTAAGGCTAGATCTATTCTACTATAAGACAACGCGAGCAGAGTAGGTTAGGCTATTTCTAGCCATATCAGAAAAAAACTTAATACTAAAGGTAGTATAGGTAGATCCCAGAAGATACGTATATTATACGTTACGTGTCATACGTTTATTATTTTCATTAATAACCTGCACATTTTCAGTTACTATTGGAGCCAAACTCAAGCAAACTCCTCCTGACTCAAGCAAATAGAAATAAGGTGTGAAATCCGCCGTTCGAGCTAGCTGCAATATAAAACATCTTCGAAACTATGCAAATGACTCGCCGCCAAAAGAAAGAAGTGGTTTGTAATTTTGGACACGTTCTTTAAATTTACCTTTTAACGGCCTCTTGATATTTTTACTACGTGTCGTTTCTGAAATATTCTGTACAGCCTGTTAGAAAATAAAGATAAAAGGGAAGATAAAATTTAGAGTTTATTCGGGCTTGTTGAAGCAGGTCACGATATAAATTTATCACTAGATATCTATGGTACTTAGGAAGTAATGACTGAAACGGCAGCGGCTTGTATTGGTTGAAATGCGCGGGCCGCGGATTCTGTTACGCTTAACGTATTGAAATGGTATCGTTTTGGTATTTACAGTATTCTAGAGGTTGTATGCTGCTTTAGAATGCTGGCTATACAGCATTGATGTTCCTATTTTGAATAGATGATTATAAATAGAAGATTTTGCTTTGGCCTCTGAGCCACACAACTCGCAATAGACAATATGCATGAAATTTTTTCTTTGGCTATAGATTTTATTAGAGAGTTTAATTTTTTTTTTAATTTTTATATACTCATAATTAATTAATAAAGGTGTAAATTTCGGCTAAAACGAAACGAGACGTCACACGAAGATAGGAAGGTAAGGTATCCTATTGTGCCTTACTTTCCAACCCAGAGGGAAATAAGACCTTGCTGGGATTAAATCGGTTTCCTTATGATCCTTATTGAAATAGATATCATTTGATATTTAACAATAGCTTTTCAGAGGGAAAACGTTGTGATGAAACCTATCTAATCTTAACAAAGGCTAGTGATATCTCTGTGTTGATAGTTCAGATGCCAGAAAAACTAGTGCCTACACCAAATATTAACCCCGAATCCCAGTTAAAAAGGGAAACACTAGGAGTATGATGACTTTGCTGCGCGTAAAAGCTAGCAACCGCGAATAATATAAAGACAGTTTCATTTCAGTAGGTCAAGTCGAATAGAGTCCCGGCGGTGCAAGCTTACCTTTACAATTGGGAACGGTAACTAAAATCTGCGACATTAACAAATTATACATCCTCATTAAGCTACAACCTGGTGTTTTAGCCTAGAATGATAATAATAATAATAATAATCTTTTGCGCCTATATATTGGTCAAATTTATTGGAAATTTTATAGTGCTAATAATATTATAAGTGTGGAGGTTTAGATTTTTAGTACTTTTATCTCACAAGCGCGCGTTGGCCTTGGTTGTAGTTGTGACACAACGAACACATAGATCATACCTTCTTCTACGCTGACGCACACATAGACAATGTGCATGTATAGCTCAACAGTCAACCATGGCCAATGCACGCTCCTGAGATATAAGTAGGTACTCTACCAGAAAACTGCATTGCATGCATATGGCTGGATTCCATACCAACGGACAATCTTAGATTTATTGACACAATAACCACAACAAACAGCAACAATTACACTGAGAGCAAGTCAATACAATAAACAGTAATTTGTCCACCTCAACTAGTAATCGGCGAGCAATTAATATGTGTAATTGAAGCTCTAATTAATTGGCTGTGGTAATGTAAGGGCAGTAGGTATCTGGTGTATGTTTGTAGTAGTGATTATAACACTGAGCCTGATACAAGTCAAACTCGATGAATAGATAATGAAACTGTAACAGCATCGAAAAGGGTTTTTAACTCGTTGGAATCATATTTGCATCGTCTTGATTCACGCTCTCTTTCGTAAGCGCAGTGTGTGAGCGAAACGTACTGATATGAAAGACGTTGAAATAGCATTGTTAGTTTCAAAATTGAAGTCCCACGTGACTAGGTTTCCATTACATGATAAATTCATTTGCATTTTAGACGGATTGACCAGGGAAAGCCTCTGCGGGCCGAGGCAATCACATCATCGGTGTGACCAAGTTCATATGCCGGCGTGGCCGCATGAAATATGAATCTTCTTAACAAATTGTGAATGTAGAGATACCTCGATGACCGCCAGGAGTAATGTAAGTAATCACATATGCAAATTATGCATTATAATGTACTTAAGAAGATACGTATTTTATTGTTATCGTCAATTACAATTAGACTTACAATTACTTACTTACGCAACGACCCGAAGTGGATCTTGACCTCTGACACCAAAGACCTCCAGGCTTCTCTGTCCCTAGCTATCTCCACCCAGTCGACGGTGGTCTGGAGTTCAGCTAGGTCCCTCTGGACTTCGTCGCCCCATCGGTACCTAGGGCGCCCTACAGGTCTACGACCCGATGGACGACTCGAGTACGCTCTCCGGACAGCACGATCGCACACTTAAGTATATTTAAACTCAATCATAGAGTTTTTTTTCTGTAGGAATTTAAAATTTACGTTCGAATGAATTAGTGTGAAGTAGTTTTAGTTTAAGAAAAAATACCGTTATATTTGTTACTTGTCGGGTAAAACTTTATTTAAACCCGCGTTATTGCAAGGATATCGTGTTCATGAGTTCATTATATTTCAATTAATTAAAAAAGCCAATAAACAGAATCTTTGAAACTTTGTCAAGTTGACGGTAGTTGCAAGGACGGATTATTTAACGACCAAAACCGTCATCTATCACAACCCGTAAATAAATCCTACTTTCCGACATGAAATAAAAGCCATCGCAAAGTTTTGCTGCATTCAAATTGAGCCTGGAAGGCTTTCAATTCAAGTTATGTAAAGAACAATTCGCGCCAGAGTAGAGACTACGATAATAACAATATTTATTGTTTTGAGATTCTTATTTAGTGGTCTTCTTGTTTTCAAGTGGTATCTTTGATTTTTTACAAACTTAATTTTACTTGCAATGTCTTTTATATAAATTATTAACTAATTATGCAAGTTGTCAGTTCAATAACGAGTCAATTCCTTCGGACCTTGATTTAATCAAGCCGCCGACTTCATTGGCCGGTTTGGCTTGTATACCGTGTGTTATCGGCATGCGGGCTTTTCTTTAAGTTGGGTATTTAAACGTAGTTTTTCAACCTCACTATGCGTTTAATTTTATTATTAAATAAAATTTCTACTTCAGTTAATTTAGTATCAAAATGTTTAATTACCAGCAATGACAGCCCTTAAGGCCAGGTAGTCCCATTGCAAATGTCCCGCTCTATCACGAGTGAGTTTACAATTAACCTCAACGGCACTCCGCGCGTAGTTTTCGTAAATAATTAGTACATTTTGATTGATTTTTGGAATGCTGGATCACTTATCAAAAACCAATCCGGTTATTGTGTAAGAACAATAAAAAAGCTATCCTTTTTGTAAAAAAAAAACATATCACAGTCGTTGACAATTACGAAATAATCAGCATCAAAGTTTATTTTTACGATGATATTTAGATTCTTTTTACAGATTTACCAAAGCATTTATCAATATTTTGTTCAGTTATTGTGTTACTTTGTTTCTTTTCCAGTCTACAGTAATTTTTGTATAGTGTATCTCTACCTTATTTCTTCACATTGGAAGCTCAAACTTCAATATTTTCGTCGATTCATGAACATGCCTTGCCTTAAGTTTACTATAAACGTTATCTTAAGCAGTGCACCTAGGTAAAGTACATGGAAGGTCCGGAGTTAGAAATTTTAATTCTGCAGTTATTTCACATAATTATGATTTGCTAATACATGGAAATAATTACTAATGGAACATATTAGTAGCAATTTCAATAAATTTCCGCTTGCCGGTAATGCACAGTGCATACGTACAATACTCGTATATTGTAGTATCTGTATCAACACTTGACTCAAATCGCTTCGTATCGTAGTAGCGGCATAGAGAGTCTCGACAAATCAAATCAACTCGAATCACTAAATACGAATACATTTAAAGACCCATTTACCCGATGCAAGAACTTGCGTGCTATTTGCATTACATTGCGGGTTACGACATATTCGTCCAAACCCTGCAATGTAATGAAAATCGCATTCAATTTCTTGCGCCGTGTAACTCGACTGGCCGACGCGTGGACCCGGTGTTCCGCGAATGGTATCTGGTTGATCCGAGTTTATTCAACTCGGAAACCCGAATGCGGCTGAATCGAGTCGAGTTCTTACCAGAGATAGAAAACAAAATCAATTCGTGACATCGCTAATTTGTGCTGCAATTTTGCTTGAGCCGCTGGAACGGCCGCTATCATAAGACAGTAGTAGCTCTAGTATAAGTTTTTTCGAAACATTAACTAACGTCGTCGTCGTCGTCGTCGTCGTTTTAACTTATTCGAACGCGTTTGCGTTTTGTCTCAAAATGTATGAAAGTGGTATGAAAACGTGAACAGCGCCTCTGGTGGTCACTAGTGGAAACGAAAACAGCGAGTATAACATTCGTTGCTAACCGATGAACGCGCGTATTTCAAACTCGGTGAGAGCGTTTTCATACATTTTGAGACAAAACGCAAACGCGTTCGAATTAGTTAATGTTTCGAAAAAACTTATACTAGAGCTACAGGTTCTACGAGGAAGTTCTCAAAAAGCAAATGTATGTGTGTATTTTTCTAAACTCAGTTTGGGTGATCAAACTGAGTTTAGAAAAATACCAATTTGACCAATAGACTAAAACTAACTTTGCTTCGCCCGTTACCTGTTAATCGTAAGTTGAAAGTGATTTTACAATCCTACTCGATTATTTTTTCGAAATCTTTTATTAGTAGTGTGACGCCGGTCGCCCGCGAGCTCTCCAGTCGTTGCTCAACTCCGTATCCGAGGTGGCGTCTTCGTGTGATCTGTTTGCGAACACGTTAGGACGTTTGAGGGCTGAATGCAAGAAAGTAATAGAAAGTGAGATGCCTGAAAGTACCATAGAATAATCTGTATTTGTATAATTGTACCTCACACTGTATTCCATTTAATTCTGTCTAGTCATTAAAATTTCAGACCTTATAATTTGTGCCGTATTATTGGCTTTAGCTGTTAACGTGCAAATTGTATCTTTAAATAAATAAATCAATCACCTCATCATGATCAATTACCTACTGACATGACCATCAGGCTTGAGGGTTAATTTTCGGCCCATGAAACCAATAAATAATGATGACAATTACGGAGGGAAAAAATATTCTGATAGTGAATGCAATTGCAATTACGTTTCAACTTGATGTATCGTTTTGCTTTTACTGCATCATTGTCAGTTAGGAATAAAGCGCCACTTTATACATTGTACTACAATCGAATTGGTAAGGCGGTGTGCGATATTTGGTGAAAGTAGGATAGACCACTGCGGGTGATTTCAGTATGGGACCGTGTGCCTATGCGAGGTTAAATTAAGATAACCAGCAATTACCGAATCACATCAGTTCAAGTCAGGTGCGCGGTTTGATTTTTGTATGGGTTTTGTTAATTTACGTGAATCCATCAGTATCATCATTAATTTAAGAGCTAGGATCTTGTCGGTGGAGCAAAAGATTTTTTACAACCCGCAACACATTAATGAATTATTAGAGTTCATTCGACTCTCGATTATTTTGTGATTGTTTGTATCTAATTTTGAATATCTCATGGCCATTTTAGACTAGTTGCGACACTAGGTACCTACGAGTCCCTGTACAGGCTAATATTTGATCTATGAGCGTGAATATATTTTCTCGAGTATTGTATGTTTGTTATGTTTACTATCTCTATTCACTTAAGTATGTATAATTATCGTCTAGTATCTAATACACAAGCCTATTTATTCATTAATTTCTATTGTGACGATTGTGCTGAATTTTTTTTATTTTGATAAACTCGCATAAATTGTATATAACTTAATATCAATCTGATTTAGTTTGTAGATTGTTATCAACTGATTAGATCAATAGTTTGCATCTGTGAATTCTATATTGAATCATGGTTTTGAATAGTAATGCATCTGAATTAATCAGTTGACAATTCTACTAACTATGTAACTAACACTATTGTTACTGACTAACCTAGACGTGCCTATTGATAATTGAATTGACACCCTTGTCATTACAGGCGAGTTCATGAATATATGTACGTTCCCAGAGACTCAAAAATATCTGAGCAACCTTGTGCCCTGGACAATTAGGTCCTGTTCACATATTTATCATCACTCATCCGTGCACGCACATAATTATCGAACTGAACTGTACATGCATTAGTTACACAATACATAGTTCCAAAATTTAGTTTTTGTTAACTAATTTAGATTAAGGCTGGGTTGCACCTAACCGTCTGTAATCGTAAGCGGTGTTCGTCAAATCTGATTGTATGGAAAGTTTGACAAGTTTCTATGGGATGAAAGCTGCCGGCGCCAAAGGTATTCTAACAAAATCAAGACATGTACCTAAGTACCTAGCTACAAATATTAAATCGTTCGATCTGCTGGTTGAGTTACGCACGCTCGAAAATGCTACGTTACGAAAGTTTAGATGTTGAGATGTATGGATGTTTAAGATTATTTGTTACTCAATCACGTAAAAACGGCTGAACGGATTGTGATGAAATTTCGTACACAACGAGATTATAGCCTGGATTAATATATTATACAATTCTTTTTATCCCGAAAATAATTCTCCGAAGTTCTGAAATAGGGAGTGGAAGTTTACGCAATCGTAGTCGCGGCGAAAAGCTAGTGGCAAATAAAATGATGGACCACATAACGGCTGACGTATAAGTGAGAATACGATGTTCACTGAAGCATTCATTCGGACTCTGTTGTGTAAAAACTTCAATATGGTATCATATTTCGTTTAAGCCGATCAGGGGACCTATGTAACCCAACGTATTTGACTAAATCAAATTTACATTTCACTTTCAGACACTTACGTCTTTCAGTAGAGTAGCAAAAACATTCCGATCGCACCGATGGTGTAGGTTAACCCTTTAAATGCCGCTGTCAGTCTACTTTATATGTGTAACACACGGTTGACTGACAGACGACGTTGAAATTGTTAAGCAACGTTGACCGCTTATTGTGGTTACTAAAGAGGCGGCGTGCTCTGAAAGTCACATAAAGTCAGTTTTTATCTGTGACACTTTGTGAAGTCGGGTTAGAGGCCTCTGGAGGCTTGTGAACTTGTAACAGTCAAATTGTCTACCGACTAGATGAACCTTAATTGAGTTGGAAGGTCAGCAGTCGTGCCCGTAGAATGTCATTCCTTAGATTAGACTTCAATCCCTTAGGATGTAACTGGGATAACTCTAGAAGAAGATCTCAGGCTATCATAAGCCGCCCAAACACAATCATAATGGCGTTATCTAGCAATGTCTATGTATACGTATAGTAAAACCAATTTTAAAATGAATTCTCCTCGCTAATAGCTAGAAATTGTTTCAATATGAGTAAATAAGTGAAACAGTGGTGTGGCGTTCAGTTTGAAATTAGTTTTACTCTACTGGCGTTAGCGTTTCTGTGGATACCTTAGAATGCGCCAATCGCGTAGACGCATTCGTCATCTGTCCAAATTCAGGTCGCGTTAGTCAGGTCAGTACTCGTACTGACACTACCCCTTCCATGTGTGATATTAAATACTACCTACTACTGCGCAAATTTAATACTGTCACAATCCCGTCAGTAAGGAAGTCCGTGCGACACAAGCTCGCCTTAAAAACCAAAATACGTGTACTACCTATTATCACCACGCGATACGAAGATATATAGTGATGTGCATGTGTCGATACTTCAATTTTTTTATCTGTGGCGGCTCTTATCAGCGTCCTCTCGTACATTAATTTAAATGGACCGGCCAGGCGCTAAAATCGTCAGTCATTTCCTCTCGCACGAAAACTTGTACAGTGATTAAGAAAGATGTATAAAAAATACTGTGGACGTCTGCCACCATTCCGTTGGTGGGTTGAGGAGCAGCAGCCTCCCAAAGACGAAAAAAAAATTCAGTCATTTCCTTTACCTAAACTAGGTTTAAATGATAGTTAAGAAAATACCTTAACGAAAAAAAATCGTCTTCCACTTGTAGCGCGGTGGAATACTCGTCTGCCAAGCACGTGAACATGTAAAAAAAAAAAGAAAAAGTCATTTCCTCTCGCATGAAATCTTGTCAGATGATAGTTGAAGAAATAAATTCGTCTTCCACTTGTATCGCGATGGAAAACCAAGGCCCTAAATATTGTATGGCATGAAAAAAAAAACTCAATGCACATCGGCATGTGGGGTATTTATGGATAGGTCTTTGAAAATTATATAGGGGTTTCTACAAAACTTTTCCATTTAAGTCAACCGTTGGTGAGATATTCGCTGTGAAAGTCGTAAAAAGTGCACCCCCCTCTTTAATTTCCAAACAGTGAGGTCAAAAATTCTGAAAAAAATTGGGAGAACATAAATAAATAAATACTTTCAAAAATATTCGGTTTGAACGGTTTTTGAATAAACGCTGAAAAACTGTCTTGTTCAAACAAAACGACTTAAGTGACGTAAGTTTCCCATAAAGATACGACTTGGTAGACGGGTTTTCCACCGCGATGCCAAGTGAAAGACGAATTTATTTCTTCATAATAGTCCATAAACTATCACCTGACAAAATTTCATGCGAGAGGAAATTACTTTTTTTTTTTTTTACATGTTCACGTGCTTGGCAGACGATTCCACCGCGCTACAAGTGGAAGACGATTTTTTTCGATATGGTATTTTCTTAACTATCATTTAAACCTAGTTTCAGTCGAGAGGAAATGGAGGAAATTGGTAATCGTGACCTGTCGTTGGCCCAACCTCAAATGCGATTATCGTGTAAAAGACGTTTCTGGCTACTAAACCGCCATTTTAGGATTCCGTTCCCGAATGGTCCAAATATTACTTAAATATTGTATCGTCAGATTCTGATTAAATACTAAATAAAGATATAGGCAATTAAACGTTGCTTTATTTTTACACAGTCCCGTAACAAATAAATTGAAATATATGACACGTTTTATTATTATCACTTCAATTATCGACATCTGTTATCGACAGCACCGCTTCTTTAGTCGATACAGACCAACGATGTAACTATTGCAAAACGTCACCGTGTATATTCTGTTAAGCATATTTATGGGAAATAAGGGACAATTCAAGTTTCTTTTATTATTTAAATATTATAATATATTATTAATTGTTATTATGTAAATGTTACAATCCCACATAAATTAATTAGCTACATTCCCAAAAGATGCTTATTAACATTTCGATGTGACAGCGACGCTGTTCCGAGGTTATATAAATAAACTGTCACTGCATGTGTCATAGGGATCATCGTATCGCGTGGTGATAATACCACGGATCGTGCCCAGTGAAATTAGAAGGTGGCCTTAGACTTAGCGCGCATGATAAAATATAAAACGGGTTTAAATCCTACAATTTTAACTTGAATAGTTTCAAGCAACGCAAAGCCTGAATACGGGGAGCTAGTGAGCGCTCGAGTACCAGCATGTTGCATATGTTATTCACGATCAATAGCTTGCAATCTTCTTATAAGTAAATATCCCCCAGGACTCATGAAGTATATAGATGGCGCCACTGCCGTCCGTAAGCAACCGTTCTAAATTGCTCCGTGTTAATTTAATTTATATATAAATATTAAGTGTTTATTAACGTTCAAAAATAAGTATTATTCAAAATTAAGCAGCCAGTGACAAAAATAAGTTCTAAAAATGGCACCTACAAAAACAAACGCCAAGAAAAATAGTGTTGTTTGCGACGAAAGGTTAGTGAACGTTATTTTAAATTTGGAGAAGACTATTGTGGAAGTAAAACAAAAATTGGATCTTACATATGATATAATAGAAAAACAACAACAAGAAATATTAAGACAGAAGAAACAAAATACTGAGATATTACACATACTCACAAATAAGTCAACCAACCAGTCAAATGATTTAAGATCACAATTTCCACACACATTCACAACCACTAATGTATCGCTAAACGACTCTGGCCCGGAAGCACTAACTTTCGTCCATGAAAGTCAAGGTGAGGAACCCACCTGCCCACCATTGAACACAATCACTCCACCGCCCTCTGGGGCGGCATTACCAGCTGAGAAGAAACGTCTTCGGTCTCGTTCGTGCCGCAAACTGCAGGCCGGGTCCTTGGTGGCGCATCTATCATCATCACCTCGTGCTGCGCAAGCCGAGTCGACACTGCCAGCGGGCCCAAAGTTGCCTGCGGCCTCTGTACCGGCTGGACCTGCCGTGCAGACCACCGCGCCGGCTGTTAGAGTCGTGACCCCTGAGCAATGTCCGCAGGTGAAGTTAACACAGGCGGCTGAATCGGCCGTGCGAGCCCAACCGCCAGCACTGGCAGCCATGGCTCAACCGGAGCAGGCAGAGTTACGAGCAGCTGCACCACGAACCGTCGGTCTTCATGTCTTCAACTTGACCGCGGAAACCACCACAAGTGATGTAGTTCGCCACATACAATCCAAGTTTGGTATTCAAGTTGAGAAATGTGAGCAACTGAGGGTGACGCGGGGGCACTATTCTTCATTCAAGATAGACGTTCCAGCGAACAAAGTAGGATTAATACGTAATTCTAAACACTGGCCGGACGGTGTCTCCATAAGGCGTTTCAATATTGTTGAGCCAAAAAACTCCTCACTCAACAGCGGCGACCTACCAACACGTTAGCAAAACACTCGGTTTTTAGAGTTTTACACCAAAATGTTAGATCTATATGTGGCAAAACCGCACTATTAAACGTTTTATTGGACGCCGAAAAGCCAGATGTACTAGCTTGTAGCGAAACTTGGTGTAAAAGTAATGAGATCAAACAGATTAGGTTATGCAACTATGAGTTAGCCCACGCGTACTGCCGCACGCGGAGACAACATGGAGGGGTGGCGCTGTACATACGGGACGATATCCGCTACAAACAGCGCGATGACTTGCAGCGCGTTTCTGTTCAGTATCATTTCGAATTGACATCCATTGAAATTATTAATTTAAATTTAATTATTATTGCGACATATCGGACCGGCAAGGGTGACTTTGACATATTCATAAATAGATTAGAATTATTATTGAGTAAAGTGGCTGCCGAAAATAAAAGGTTCGTATTGGTTGGTGACCTAAATGTTGACTTTCTCTCCGAGAATAACCCGAAAAGAATGCTTAATGACATTCTGGGTAGTTATGGCTGCGCGAATATAGTTGGGTTTCCGACCCGTGTGTGCGCGGACAGTTCTAGTTGCATCGACGTCGGAATAATATCGCATACCTGTGACGTCACCGCCTCACCTATACATACACCTATAAGTGACCACAACGCGCAGCTGCTAACGTTATCAATAGAACATTCGTATCGCGAGCAATCGAACCCTTTTATTGAACGTAGATTAATTAATGACGAATCAATATACTTATTTTATAATGACATTGAGAACTATAATTGGAATTTTATATTTAATAATGATCTGGACATAAATAATAAATTTAGTAAATTAATGCGCATTTTGACATATTATATTGACATTCATTTCCCCATTAAAAAAATACATTTAAAAAAGAAACCGAATGTTCCATGGATGACTAATGAGATAGAAAGTTATGTACAAAAATTTAATGACCTTTCCCACTTTCGTCAGCAGTACCCTGACGAACATAGTATTTCACAATGTATTCGATATTATTCAGACTTAATCAAACGGAAAGTTATGGAAGCCAGGCAGAACTACACCGAGGTAAGATTGCGAGATAGTCGTAATCCCTCAAAAGAAATTTGGAAGGTTATAAAAGAAGAGGTAGCGACTTCACAGAGTAGGAAAGATATTACCCTAAACTGTAACTCAAAACCTGTCCCCAAAAAAGAGATACCCAACTACTTGAACTCGCATTTTTTGAGTGTTGCGTCAAAATTGAACATAGGGGTAGATGACCAATATGCGATGCGATGTCTATCTGACCACTTACAGTCCACCAACGTTCCTAAAGTCGAGTTACCCATTATCACGTGTACCGACCTTGATCGCATTCTTAAACGTATGATGAAATGCCGTAGTACCCTTGACATCTATGACATATCCGTAAATATATTAATTTCCATATGGCCAATACTTTCGGAGATGCTGGTTACTTTAATCAACGAGGTGTTCTCAACTGGTGTTTATCCCGACATACTCAAGTGTACAAGGGTGTGCCCGGTGTACAAGAGTAAAGGGGAAAAGACATCAGTTGATAACTATAGACCCATATCGATTGTACCCAGCATCTCCAAAATTATTGAGTCTATTTTATCACAGAACTTGACTCATCACCTTGAACACGATTTACTGACTGACAGACAATTTGCTTATCGCAAACACAAGTCCACCACAACAGCAGCTTTCACCATGATCGACAGCATTACAACAGGCCTTGACGATAAATATAAAATTGCTAGTATATTTTGTGATTTGTCGAAAGCTTTTGACGTCATTAGTCATGAGCTACTCATAAAAAAGCTGACGTGTTATGGGCTGCACGGAAGAAGTAGCGACTTACTAAAATCGTTTTTGGAAAACCGAACTCAAACGGTTGAAGTGACGGCAGGCGGTAAAAGAATGAGATCAGGGAGTGGCAGCGTGACGGTTGGGATTCCGCAAGGGTCGGCATTAGGTAATACCCTATTCCTTGCATATATAAACGACCTGCCATCAGCCATCACAGAAGGTCAGATCACCCTATTTGCCGATGATACGACAGTGGTAGTGAAAGCGCGTTCATATGACGAACTGAATGATAAAATCTCAACCGTATGTGAACAGCTAAAGAAATGGTTCTCGGCAAATGGGTTGATCTTAAATATCAACAAATCCAATGTTATGATTTTCGGTAGTAGGTGTGTCCCAAGCGTAAGTCTTGTGTGCCCAATCCCAATGAGCGATAAGTGTAAGTTTCTGGGCTTTACGTTGGACCCTACCTTAAATTGGAAAAATCATGTGGACTCGCTGTGTGATAGGCTGAGCGGCGCGGTGTTTGCACTGCGCAAACTAAAGCCATTGGTTTCTCGTGATGCGCTGAGGCAAACTTATTTCTCTCATTTCCACTCGCTGATGACTTACGGTGTAGTACTTTGGGGTAACTCGACTGATGCTGTGAGGGTGATGCGTATGCAGAAGCGAGCACTGCGGACCATGCTTGGCCTCAATCAGAGGCAGTCCTGCAAGACGTTGTTCGCTGAGCACCGGATCATGACGCACTACTCACAGTATCTTTTCGAGGTAATTATGTTTACTCGAGAACACCTGTCACAGTTTAAGCGAGTGGAAGTGATAGGTAAGTGCCTCCGCAGCACGGGAAAACTGCGGACAGTACCGCGTCGAACTGTACTACACGCCAAAAACGCGAGGGTAATAGGGCCGACCTACTACGAACACCTACCCGCTGACATAAAAAATGAACAAAGCGAGGAAACGTTTAGGCGCAAACTGAAGAACCTTCTATTGGATAAGTCATTTTACTCCGTAAATGAATATATTACAATCCTTAAATAGTTGACATTTTATTTTATCATAACTAAATTGTAATTATTACAATTCTTATTGTACTTGTTAGTTATAAGACACCGTTTATATAATTTTTCTTTCCTAGTTTTTAAGATATGACTTTAATTATTATGCTGACATTGTTTATATAATTGGAATTAATTTGTATTTAATTTACGATTTTTATTAATTTTTTTTTTTTTTTTTTTATTATTGTTACCTTATACATCCTGACGATCTTTTTGTGAATTCATGCTATTTAATTATATAAAATGACATGTAAATTTTCATTAAGTAATAAATAAACTAAACTAAACTAAACTAAACACTCCCTTTGCTTGTATTCTGTTCTTCATCTTCATTAGCTCTATACTTGAGCAGCTATATTTTTTCTTGTTTTTTTCTTTTGAGAGATAAAAGTTTGGGAGTTTCCGGTGGGGTAGGTATGCGTATTCAGAACATTGTTCGTCAATACCAATAATTATTTAAAAACAAATATATACAAATTCTGGCTGAATATTTTTAAAATATCGGTCAAGTGCTTATCAGGTCACGCGCAATGTAGGGTTCCGTAGTTATCCACCCTTTAGATTATGTGTACTAAAAAATTCGCAAACTTATATTTACTATGATTTGACACAACTTGGATAATGTTGTTGTTAAACATTATTCAAGGTCTATCATTGGAAATTGTACAAAAGTCTGATTTTCAAAGCACATTTCTTAAGGTGGGACGCTTTCCATACAAAACGTATTTTGACATTCGCAGGCTAACGGCGTAATATTTTAAGAAACTTAAGTAACAGGCTTTCATAAATTGGCTTTCCATTTGGGCGAAATGCCCCTTTTCCTAGAATAAACTTGTATAAAATAAATAATTTGAAAAAATTGATATCACGTGATACTCACGTGACAAACTAATTTCTCAAATTATTCTAGTTTATACAAGTTTATTCTAGTAAAGTGGGCATTTCGCCTAAATTGAAAGCCAATTTATGAACCACCTGTTACATAAGTTTCTTAAAATATCACGCCGTTAGCCTGCGAATGTCATAATACGTTTTGTATGGAAAACGTCCCACCTAAGTTGGGCTATTCCATCGTTAATGTACTAAAAGACATAATGACATGCAGCATAAAACGTAGGTAAACCTAGGTATGTATATAATTATGTTATGTATATTAATATACGAGATCTCTACCGATTTCATATAGATTATCACTGAGGAGGTACGAAGTGGCCCAGATATCAAATGGGATGACCGTACATAGGTATGTGTCGAATACGGTGAAATAACAGTTTTATTTATTTTTCAGTTATACGAGGCTATGAAAATTGAATATAATTTTCGGCTCCATATTGGGAAGTTTCCCTTCCCACTAGGTGCCATCAGTATTACTACTGGAACTGGAACGAAGTTCCTAAAAACTGACATTACTCAAACATCCTTAATTCCGAGAGTGTTTATATCCGTTCGGAATTAAGCGATCCCACTAAAGTCGCTATTAAAATTTATGAGTTGCGCCGTTGAAAAAAATCGAGAAGCGACCCTGGGCGTAAAAACTTTTTTGTGGTAGATAATTATTCACAGTGTGAAGAGCAACGAATTAAGCAGGAAATTTACGAGGTCGAGGGAATGCAATCAAGATGAAAGCCTCGACAGCGCAGATGACGAGGGGCGAGGGTACACTGCAGCTGGCCACTTGTTTAGTGGAAGCGACAATTGGATATTGGTCGGCTTAAGTTTTTGCCTATTTAAAATAGCGGTTTCGGCTGATTATGTTTAGATGTTTGTGCAGATATCTTTCACAAATCTGATTGCTAATTGCAGAGGATCCTATTCAGATTTAGCCTGCAAGATCCTATCAACACATGAGAGTTAAATAAATTGTGGCTGCTTTGGAATGAAATCAAAGTATTATATCCTCGTCTCTCGCGCTGCTACTGAGGCATACGTTGTATAAAAATGTATACCTGCTCATGGGAAACGACCGCCCAGAAGTTATGTGATTTTCCCAATCCCAGCATCAGCAACATGCAAAGTCCCGAAGCTCAACCGTACAACACTGAAAAGGGAATCGTATATTAATCACGTAAAATTTTAATCGCTCTCCCCCTTGTGATACGTAATGAGGTTTTAGACTGCCAAATAATTAAATTATGAGTTGATGTTGCCCGCCGATATTAATTGTAATTTTTAGTTTTTAAGCATTACTGACGCTACTTTTAAGTCAATTTGTACTATCTAATTATGGAAGATAACTCCGAAATAAAAGATTTTTATTTTTTTTATGAAAATTTTTCAACTCCTGATCACCGATTCAAAAATTGATCGTGTACCTATACCTACTTCTATCGCGTCATGACACGTCACGTCAGACTAATATCAATCCGATTTAAATGTGATTTATCCAGCGGGGGGCAGTGTAAGGCTACCGTAACTCAGCCCGCCCGCCCCATGACTACGCGTAATAATAATGCACTAAGCCGAAACAATATTTTAAAAATAAACCTGCGCGCCGGAGAGTTGTATAACATTTTATGACGTATTGTCTCCTGTAAACTGAAATGTACGGGCGTTAAATGCCTTGGAAATGTCCGATCGCGTCACCTGACATGCACTTTAGATGCTTAATTCAGTTCAACAGTTACCGTACCTCCATTTGAATGTGTTTCAAGTGGTTGTTTTGATGTTAGGTCATTGTAAATGTGAATAAGATGCGACGAGATTAACAAAATAGGACCCTGGTTCTAACATGATAGGCGTTGCACGCGCGGTAGCGAGATCGCGCAAAAGTTAATGAAAATTTGATATGAAACTTTAAGTACGATTAGTCGAACCAGATCAGATATGTGTGTTTTAGCAGACCTACGAGGGGTGGCTGATAAGTTATCTACCTGACATATAAAGTGAAAGAAAAGTCTGAACCAAATATTTTTATTCTAAACTGTATCTATCCTCGAGTAAATTACGCTGGACATATCTGTAAAAAAGTACGTACTTCATTATAGCAAAATTTTTTTTTTCTTTTGCCCTAAAAACGGCTCTACAAAACCACTATGCCAGATTACATTTGGCAAAACTTTGGAAACGTAACTCTTTTTTTTAAATTTAAAAACTAAATATTGTAGCGCGAAACCTTACCTCGATTGTCAAATAGGCGATTTATTTTATCACATCCCGTGTATTTGATGACCGGCCCCGCAACTCTCGGTTCCTTATTAGGCTCTGTGACCATTTATGGAACTCATTCTTCAAGGGCGTTTTTCAGATTTAAAAGCAGCGTAAAGTTTCTTCTATCTATTCCTAAATAATTATTAGCTTTTCCGCTACCTGCTACAATTTTAATATTTAAGACTACTTAATTTTTTTTAAATTAATTTAACATTTCCCCCGCCAGAGGTCGCCCTGAGCGGGGATTGACATTATAGAGCTTAGGCTCTATTTGAATAAAGCGGATTTATAATTTTAAAATATCACACGAAAAGCTAAAACACTGCAGAATATGAAACAACTCCTCAATTTTTTCTACAGGATATTCTGTTTCTAACATGCAATTACTTTTTAGAACGCCATTGCAAATTCTCGTATTCAAATTAGTATTTGACAGACATGGTTCCCTTTTCCAGCGTGCCGATAATAATATAACATGATTATTCAAAATTGGTGGTTACTATTTAATTGCCAGAGAGTTTATGATGCGTCCTATATTTTTAATTTTCAATTTTTCTTTCACTTTACCCCTCGTACTGTTCTAAAAACCACATTTTTTAATTTACGCCTACGAACCGTATATGTTTTTCGTTTTTGCCAGAAATGGTTGACATTTATGAATTTCGAATGTAGTTATAGTCGAAGATAATAAAAAATAACATTAAATGTGCATGCATGAAGTAATTCTTTGAAAATGTGGTGAGTTTTTCGAAATTGGTTAACGCAAAAAAATATAATACGTAGTGTATTATGCATTCTACGCGCTGCAAATTTCCAGTACAGCTTAACAAATAAAAATAAAATTAAGGTCAATAACAACGTGAAACTTAACGCTAATTACTAGGTATACAAATACAAATGAATGTAACCAATCGCAAGAAACATCGCCGGCAGAAACCGGTAAGGAACTTTTTCGACGCGCTATTTTCAGGTTTTTATGGTTCTGTACCTAAAGGGTCCAAACTAAACCCTATTGCTGTCACTCACGCGCCCGTCCGTCCATCGTATGTCACACAGGTTTTACAGCCAAACGTTTCGAGCTACATCTTAAAATTTTCCCAGTAGTCATCTTGTAGGCCTACTAAGCCGGTACAAATAGTCAAAACTTAATTTAATTTATTTTTAAACTTAATTTTGCGGTTGGTTCGGAACCCAGACTTCGCTTAATTAGCGAAGTCTGATTCGCACTTGGCCGATTTCATTAGTTAATTTTAGCTAGAAACACGTTATTTAGTATTCATTCCGTTCATCATCCCAGTTTAGTTGATGCGGTTACCGCACCGTCCGAAATACACTCCTGCGTGATTAATGGCAGCATTATACAGAAATTCATTATTAAGCGTCCTTATAAGGTAAAAAATGCTCATCTATTTAGCCCATTTTCTGTTATATGGGCAAGTTTCTTGACATTTTATCAATGCTATCTAGAACAGGACTATTGCGACCTAATATCGTAAATTTTAAATGTATTTCTTGCATTTTTCATTCAGATATTTTACATAAGATTTTAAATGGTTTTTAATGGTTCATGGTAAATATCCCGTTATAAATCGTAATTTAAGGAAATTTTGTTTCAAACATCACTCCAAATCGACCATTTTCGAGATAAAAACTGCTTTTTTGCGCTTATCATCATCAGCCTATATACGTCCCACTGCTGGGCACAGGCCTCCTCTCATAGATGAGAGGGATAAGGGATAAGGTGCTTAAAATCTACTAACTAGATAGTACTATCTAAAACTTTAATTTTATTTATCGTATGGCATTTATTTCGAACCGTGAGATCTTCGAGAAGCCAGTACGGTTGCCAGTTTTTGTTGCACTTTTAGAACCACCCAGGGGTCACGTGTAGGGTAGCGGTGGGTACTTTCCCTACGGACGTGGTGCAACTTCGACCCCCCTTTGTCAAGTGAGTGGGCAACTTGACTATTAGAAGTTTTCAAGTCGCCCGAAGGCCTCCAACTTGGCTTAACGACTGCTGCCATAGACAGCAGCCGGGATCAACGGCTTAACGTGCCTTCCAAAGCACGGGAGCGCTCAGTTAGTAACCACTCAAAGCGGTCACCCATCCCTGTACTGACCGCGGCCCACGTTGCTTAACTTTGAATAACGCTTGCGGCACGCAAGCGCCGCTGGGCCACGAGCGCTCCGCTAGTATATTTAATAAAATCATAGTATCCTATAATCACTTTATTGGTATTATCAATACTTTTGTCAAAATTTTAAATAATTTTTTTTTAAACTCATAATGCCTCTTAAGTGCAGGTGAAAAAGCGTAATCGCTTTATTTTTGAGCCTTAGGTCATCGCGTTTATTGATTTAATTACTTATTTATATTCAACACACGAACAATATAGAAAGCTTGTACATTTAATAAGAATAGAAAATTAGATGAGGCGAATCCTGCTTGCACCTCAATAACAAGCGTCCAGTATCATTTAATTAAGATTACCAGAGATTACAATTAATTTGATTTCAATTAAATATAATATAACATTTGCGAAATTTTGTTTACCTTTTTAATTACCGAATTATTACTGAGGTCGTCTTGTTGTAGGGTAAACGGACAATTCCGTGATATGCAAAATTCCGTGATAGGTACTCACTTTAATGCTTTTTTTGGAGTCACGCGACAAAGTTTCATTCAGTTAAATTATACCATCCGGCGAGGAAATGTGGCAACATACGGACGAAGTGACAGATAATATGACGAAATTATAAGAATTACATAACTCTAAAAATCTATAATTTCGAATGTTGTCGAAGGGGTATGATAATTAGAACCAAATGGTGAAAAAGCAGCCTAAGAGAATAAATAATCACAAAGTTATAAGTGTACAAAGTTTTAGAAGGGACGTCTCCCGTCCCTTTTGTGCAAAACTGAGAATCCTTCATATGGAACGATCGTCATTTACTACGACGCTAGAGGATTGTCACGATTGTGTGACGTCACGTCTGCCATAGGAATAGGATTTCCATCATATTGATCATATTGCATATTTTTTGGTCTTGTTTCATTTTACGTAATAATACAATTTTAGTCACCATTTTAAAAATGACTTAAATAATGAGAGAACAAGTGGCCATAACAAATGAACAGACAACGAAGTGATTCTATCAGGGTTCGTTATTTCCTTTAGAGGTATGGTTAACCCTAAAAAGCGCCAATTATGGTTGCTTTGCGAAGAGTTAATATAAAAATAGATCATAATTGGGCCTTGTTGTGTTTTTACTTCGGCAAAAACTTGCAGAGACACTTACGAACCTAATTTATTTTGTAAATTTTTCCTGCGTCCTTATATGTAGGTATAATATATATTTTAAGTACACTTTGAAAGCCCATAGATAAGTTATTGGTATAATTAAAAAGTTACTGTCATCAAAGAATAAAAATGAGCCAACGACCTTCAGAAGTTGTCCTAAATTAACAAAAGCGACGATATTTCGGAAAAGTTTGTAAAAGCTAAATTATTTGCTGCGGCTTAAGGTCTTAGAGTAAAAGTAATCATTTTAATTTGAATGAGGGCACTCGGTGGACATTAATTATTATTATTATGAGAAACGAGCTCCAGGCGTTAAATTTTATTATATTACGATGCTGTTAACTGTAAAGTCTTTAAATTAAGTTTACTTTAAATATTCTAACATTGTTGAGTATCTACGAATTTGATAATATCCTACTTTAAATTATACTCCATCCAAAACCATACATAATAAAATGTAAATATAACTAGTGAAATGTCAGAAGCAGCACATAATAGAATGCTAGCCATGTAGTGTATTAATCTCATTTATGTCATACCTGACCATAAAGTGGCAATTTCCGCACGCTCCGCGCGTGGAGAATCCCACTTCCTGGCCAGGGAGTGACATAAAATTTTGTACTTATAACAGGCGGTAATAAAGAAGCTTCAGATCGCATATTTATCGCTCTTGCCTTATATCTAATGTACTCGTACTATTGTTATAACGTTCTCAATTCTCATAAGCCACACTCTAAAGTATCTCCCATTTTGGATTCGATACCTGGGGGCTGATTGTTGAGTGTCGAACGCTCGATTTTTCACTCGACAACTGTTAGGTATTACATTAAAAGGCACTGGTTTTTCCGCTAACAAAAGATATAATAAGTCAATCATAAAATAAGACAAAAAGTATAAAAAAATCATAGACAATAAAAAGTAAAACGCTATAAAAAGTTGTGCAATCTTGCACATTCTCCCCTTTTTTAAGACACAAGAAGTTTTGCCAGCTTTTTAAGTGGCCTGCGAAGGGTTCCAGCAGCCGTAGCGACATCTGCCACTCGAACTATGCCATCACGCCCTGGGTACAGCCGAGTTATGCGTCCTTTAGGCCACGAACCGCGTGGTAAGTTTGAGTCACAAACTATGACGACGTCGCCTTCAGCGATAGCCGGGGGTGAACCACCTCCTGTTCTTGGCGATAAGGAGGGAAGATATTCCTGAACCCAGCGCATCCAAAACTGATCAGCCAACCTGAGCGCTCTTCGCCACCTGCTCCGGCTGTTCAGATCCGAATCGTCAAGAGTGGCGGGAAAAGGACGACCAGACGAGGATCCCAACAGAAAATGTGCCGGCGTCAACGCTTCCTCGGCATCAGGCTCCAACGAAACGTGTGTTAGTGGTCGCGTGTTCACCACAGCCTCTGCTTCCGCTAAAAGGGTAGACAACACCTCATCTGAGGGAGCCCGTTCTCGCAGCGTGACCTTCAGTGCGTTCTTGACGCTACGTACGAGTCGCTCCCATGCTCCACCCATAAAAGGCGCCGCAGGAGGAATAAAGCGCCAATTTATAGACTCATTGGCAGCGTAATCCTCGATCGACTCGCCGTAGAGGGCTTGTAATTCTCTGCTGGCTCCTACAAAAGCAGTTCCGTTGTCGGACCAGATTTCAGTTGGAGTCCCGCGACGAGCGATAAAGCGGCGAAGGCTCATTATAGCCGCATCGGTTGACAAACTGTGGACTACTTCGAGGTGTATGGCGCGAACAACTAGACAGGTATATAGGGCCACGTAGCGCTTCTCTTGCCGCCGACCAATAGTGACGTTGATTGGGCCCAGGTAGTCAAGGCCGACGAAAGAAAACGGCCTCTGATGGTGAGCTAAACGAGCTTCTGGGAGGTTACCCATTGGTGGTTGAAAAGTTCTACAGCGTCGAAGTTTGCATAGTTGGCAGTTGTGGGCCACAGATCGAACAGCATTTCTAAGGCCAATAATCCAAAATCTTTGGTGCAGCTCGTTCATAACTAGTGCGTTGTTAGCATGCGCAGCCTTTTGATGGTATCTGGCTATCAAGAGGCGAACAGCTGGATGCTTTCCGTCCAATATCAATGGGCGCTTGGCCTCCTCAGCGATGGCCGTCGCAGCGACTATGCGACTGGACATCCGAAGCTGATCGCGGTCATCGATGAACGGCGACAACTTGAAGAGGCGGCTGCTTCGAGGTAGTGGCTCTTGGTTCTTGATGCGTAGATAGTCCTCTTTGAAGGAGTCGAGCTGACTTTGACGTAGGATGTGGACCTCAGCAACGCGTATATCACCCGCAGATATTCTTGCCGATAGATCAGGAATGTTGGGGGTAATAGGAGAGGATGTGCAAGCAGGTTGGAAGATGCACAAGCTTCCTTCAAGACGACGTTGGTTAAAATTTGGATCTCGTCGTCGTTGACTACGCATACGAAGTAATGAAATGAATTGATGCGCTAATGCTGTTGCTCGCACCATTCTCAACCATGAGCTAAAACGGTTTGGGTTTGCGGAGACTGGCGCGGGCAGATCGGTTTCTTTGATGAAATGAATAAAATCAGCGTGTTTATACTCTTCACGGCCTAGTCCACTGACGTCGATCTCAGGTTCAGTGGGCCAGTCCGATAAAAGAAGGAAATCGGGTCCTGCAACCCAGCGAGATTCCGGAGATAGCACAGAGCGCTTCAACCGAGTGGCATCGTCCGCTACGTTTAAGTTGCTCGGGATCCAACGCCACTCACTAACATTTGTAAGCTCCAGTATCTCGCCAACTCGATGAGATACAAAGGGCTTGAGAGCGCGAGCATCACTGCGAAGCCAACCCAGAACAGTCATTGAGTCGCACCAGAAAACGCGTTTTGAAGGTTTCAATCGGTGGGCTTCGCATATAGACTTCGCAAGACGCGCGCTCATCAGAGCACCTTGAAGCTCCAAACGAGGAATCGAAACGGGTTTAAGTGGCGATACTCTAACTTTGCTACAGATGAGAGAGAGCCTGACGTCATCGTTCTCATAAACAAAACGCCAGTAACCGACTGTTGCAAAAGCAGACTCGCTCGCATCTGAAAACAAATGAAGTTCGCAACCTACTACTTTAAGGTCGCTTAAGTTATAGCGCCGTGGTATGCGCAATGTGGAGATTGAAATCAAGTCCTGATACCACAACTTCCACGCTGCGCAGTCACTTGGAGGGAGCTCTTGGTCCCAGTCCACACCCTTGCGCCAAGCGTCCTGAAACATAATGCGACCACGAACAACGATTGGCGCAAGGATCCCTAGTGGGTCATAGATTCGCATCACGAGCACCAACACCTCACGTTTTGTGAGCTTATCTGCCAACCCTGCCTCTTTTTTTACTCCCGTGTTGAAACCGATCAGGTCGTGAGCGGGTTGCCAGATGAGACCGAGTGTACGAACGGGCGTGTCTAGGCGACCTAAATCTACATCAACATCATTCAAAGCTGGTACTTCAAGTAGCGAAGCCTTTGGCAGTAATGAAAGTGCCAAAGGGTTGTTCGAAATCCATCCACGCATCTCAAAACCAGCATGAGAATGGACGGTGTAAATATCAGATGCTAACTTGGCGGCTTCGGTGACACTGTCTAAGCTAGTAATGCAGTCGTCCATGTAATGGTCTGCGATGATTACTCGAGCTGCGTCCGGGTAAGTCTCCTGCCATTCTAGAGCATTTTTATTTTTAATGTGAATGGCAGTAAACGGGCTAGAGGCAGCGCCGAAAATCATGGACGACATGCGGAATGTTCTGATCGGTTCGTTTGGGGTGTCGCGCCATAGAAACCTTTGCGCATCCCTGTCTTTTGCAATAATTTTTATTTGAGGGAACATTTCGCGAATATCAGCATTCACAGCCACTTTTCCTTCTCGGAACCGCATCAGAATACCCAACAAAGGCTGCAGAAGATCGGGGCCTGTCAATAACAAAGAATTCAAGGACACGCCGTGAGACTTCGCTGCTGCGTCGTGTACCGTGCGCAACTTATTTGGCTTATTTTGATTCGTCACACCAAAGTGAGGAAGATGCCACAGAGGATACCTCGAATTGTGACGTGGTGGACAGGGTTCGTCCAACCTGCTTGCACATCCTCTCCTATTACCCCCAACATTCCTGATCTATCGGCAAGAATATCTGCGGGTGATATACGCGTTGCTGAGGTCCACATCCTACGTCAAAGTCAGCTCGACTCCTTCAAAGAGGACTATCTACGCATCAAGAACCAAGAGCCACTACCTCGAAGCAGCCGCCTCTTCAAGTTGTCGCCGTTCATCGATGACCGCGATCAGCTTCGGATGTCCAGTCGCATAGTCGCTGCGACGGCCATCGCTGAGGAGGCCAAGCGCCCATTGATATTGGACGGAAAGCATCCAGCTGTTCGCCTCTTGATAGCCAGATACCATCAAAAGGCTGCGCATGCTAACAACGCACTAGTTATGAACGAGCTGCACCAAAGATATAATAAGTCAATCAAAAAATAAGACAAAAAGTATAAAAAAATCATAGACAATAAAAAGTAAAACGCTATAAAAAGTTGTGCAATCTTGCACAACAACTGTCAAAACATCATAGTTTTTGACGGTTCTCGAGTGAAAAGTCGAGCGTTCGACGCTCAAAAATCGGCCTCGAGAAAAACTGTCGAAAAAAAGTGAGAAAGAGAGTCAATTTTGCGAATTTTTGGAGTAAATTCTTTTCTCACTTAGCGGTCCCCCGACGCGCCGACGCATGGAAAATATAAATATTTGAACTTACATAATATATGTGACGATAATAATTATAATCGGTTTAAAATATTATTTGTAACTTTTTAGAGTTTATTTTTTGGGTCGGGGGTTTTTAAAATTTTTAATTTTACTTTTTATACTTCAGTGTGGGCTATAGGCAGACTGGGGAAAATCCAGAGGAAACTTGCGAAACGACAACGCAGGTGGTTTCAACATTGCAATACTCTAAGAGTTGTGCTCCAGTGATAATGGCTAAACGGCTTCAACACAAATCTGGGGAGTAAGAAGTAAAATCGAGCTATTGGGAGTTTCATCCCTGCTTCACTAAGCATAAGTTTTTCGCTCTAGTTTAGTTTTTTCGGAACAAAACACAACAGTAGTCAGGTAGTAGGAAACAAGCTACAGAGCCTAGCACATAGACGCAAAGTAGCATGTCTGTGCGTCTTCTACAAATTGTACTTCGGAGAGTGTGCTCAGGAGCTCCATGAGCTCATACCGCCTTCCCCCTTCTTCCATCGGACATCCAGACGTACGGCTGGATACCATCCTTACTTGGTCGAAATTCCTCTTATTCGAACCAAGCGCTTTGCATCATCTTTTATAATGCGCACTTCTAAGGTTTGGAATTCTCTGCCGGCGTTTGTGTTTCCGAGCTCATATAACCTAGACCTTTTTAAGGCACGAGTGAATAGGCATCTTCTGGGTGAGCTCGCTTCATCGTCGGCCTCATCTTTGCCCCCTGGCTAGATGCTGGCCAGGAGCGATCCCATTTTTAATTAAAAAAAAAACACAAACGAACGCGTTTGCGTTTACTCTTAATTTGTATGGCTAAAATTGTTACTACCTAACCTAGGCCACCAGAGGCGCTGTTCGCAATGCTCTACAAAATGAGACTAAACGCAAACGCGTTCGTTTGTTTTGTGTTTCGAAAAACTTATACTAGAGATTCTGGCGTGGTTTAAGTTAAACGGTAGGCTTAGTTATAGTTATGTTTGCCCGTAGGTGCTTTGCGGACTGAACGGTCTATAACAGCTCTTATCTAAATTCAATCTAACGTTAGTGCTACCCTGGATAAACATTCGCTATCTATCTACTGTTTATATTGTCAATATGTTTGTTGGGAAATCAAAGTTAATAATAGTATAGATAATTGTGAGTTTGGCAATAAAGGTGGCGAACCTAAAAATAAATTGACTAGGGAAGGACCGTCACCGGTTCGCCTGGGTGAATCGTCCGTAAGCGTCGCGAATAACAGGCGTGGAGACAACTGAAACGCAGCCGCGCCACTCTGCCGAGATAAATCACCCCCCAAATGACCTCCCCTTATCTCTGGACTCATCTCCGCCTGATGTTCCTGACCGCGCAGCCAATTGACTTCCATATATTACCCATTACGATGATTGAACAAATGCTGGTGCGTTAATGTCTTGTAATCTCGTGTTTCTGTGATTTGTGCTTTTGTTATCTTACTGTGACAAAGTCTGGACATGATTTTAGCCGTGTAAGTACCGGTGAATTGGTAGATAGGGATTGTAAAATTACATGTTGTATATTGTATGAGGTTGCGATGGTTTGAGGACGGATGTCAAATAATACCTACCTCAATAATGTAGGTGACGATTGAAATCTATTTCAAATTACACATGCATCTTGGGTCATAAAACCCGGCTAACTAAAGGATACTGACTGTACAGTTTATAAAAGCAAATAAAATATACTTTTTCTGTCTGTCTGTCAGACGTATGCATCTCGAAAACTATCCATTTAAAATGTCAATAGTTAAAGTGAAAGTAGGTATTTATTTAATCTACCTAAACCTAAATCTCGAATTGATGAAACTCGTGAGACACTAATTTATTACCAGCTAACTTATAATAACAAGTAATGGGATTATTTTTACGGGAAAAAGTGATACTTAGTAAAGCATTTATCAGATCATTAATAGCTGCTTACTTTTGGTTAATATAGAACGATTATGCGTTTATCTGCGAGTGTCAATCTGGGTTGACAGACGCATTAAGCGTGGCTCAATACGACTGGCATTTATGGTTACTGTTTATGCCAGATAGTCTATATTCGGTAATGAAACTAGCATTAAGCATTTTCCCGTAGTATATTTAATATTCTTGATCCATAAGGCGAATATTTTCAGCTGACATGAAATCTTTTTAGACCGGCCAAGTGTGAGTCAGAGTTCGCATTTAGGGTCCCGAACCAATCGCAAAATTAAGTTGGTTTGTTTAGACGCCCCGTTTAGTTGCATGGGACCCTTAAAATTTTAAAAATAAGTTTGACTATTTGTATGTCTTTGGGCCTAAAAGATGTTTATACTTTGAAAATTCGAAGACTGTAGTTCCAACCGTTTGGCTGTATAACTGTGTGACAGACGACGGACGGACGGACGGACGCGTGAGTGACAGCAATAGGGTTCTGTTTTGACCCTTCGGTTACGGAACATGAAAAATGCAACTTTCAAGAATAGTCTCAGGAATATCTCATCTCTAAATGAGACTTACAGTCTAAGTTAGATAGTTGTTTCGCCCCTGATGTTTCGCCTCCGTAACCTCCCTTTTCTAAATTTGATCGAAAACGTTCGAATGTTTCCCCAAAGCCGATTTTATTTACAAACAAATACATTCGAATATTGCTCGCATCGAAAACAAAAATTTTAGGGATTTAATATGTTCAAATCTTACAACTAAGATAAGACGATGACAAAACATCCATTTTTCTATTTCCTTAGTCGGTATTATTCTCACGCGTCAAAGTCTGAACAAACTCGTAGTAAAGTAAACATTCATTAGAACATTTTGATCTGCCAATACATTTAGCTGAATAGTATCGGCCGGGACATACATCAAGGGACAATGGGGACGAAGTCGGCGGATTTGGTACGGTGGCGCGAGATCCGGCCGGATAAACGGAACGGGCAGAACAAATGTACGGAACACTACGTATCACATTATTGGCCAGCGAACGGTCTCTGTTCTGATTAACATCTAATTTATGACCACGTAAGGTACAGTGAACATTAAAAGTAGCTGGATACTTTAGGAACGAGTTTAGTATGACAAACATTTCATTTAACCGACACGGTACCAAGGTGATATAGGTAAACATCTTGTGAGGCTGACTGTACAGTCCACGACGATACTTTTTTTATACAACGACGGTGGCAAATAAGCGTACGGTCCACCTGATGGTATGCGGATACCGCAGCGTATCTGATACTGCTTTAAGTTTATTTAAATATTTTCTTTCCTCGATGTTACTCACATATGACAATCTGAACGTTTTTCTGATGCTACATTTATTTATGAAGAGTTGTCTTCAAAAAGCAAGCGTACATTTTGTATTTTTTACTACGTCAACACCAAAAGGAAGGTTTATGTTAAAAGCTGTAGAGCTTAAATCATGTTATGAATGTTTGTACATATTTAAAAAAAACGGGTTGCACTCCGAATGCCAGCAGAAGTGAAAACTCAATGACATGATAAATAAAGCAAATAACAAAAATATTCATATTCATATTCGAATAATCCATCTACATATATACCTTAGAGCATTTAAGACGGGAGCCGCCATTAATATACTAACCCCTCTGCCAAAAGCATAGGAGAAAAATGTGCCACGTTATTAAAAACTACTTCATTAATCGATTATACTTCAGTCTCAGAATCGTTCCCGGCGTGTGAAGCGCTCTATCAAAATGCCTTAATGTACTGTTTTTGAGTGCATAAAACGTGATAATTTATCAAATTAACACAAAGATGAATTACGAGTATCATTTCACATGCACGTATATTTTGGATTTAATTATAATTTTCTGCACAGTTTTAATTGAAATCGGAAACCAAGCATCGATTACAAAGTCGATTCAAAATTATTCGTACTTTGACCATCACGCTTGGCCACTATTTTGACGTGAACTGTCACTGTATTTAGGGACAATAAGAACTACTTTCCATGAGAACTTTATTTGAAATATGATCTTTACGGAAATCGGTCAGTCTGGCTATTCGATATTGGACTTAGTCGAAACGCCAGTAAGTGGACAGGTCCAGCTGAGTTGACCCCTCCTAACATCGCAATCACGATACTAGGAGGGGTCAACTAAGCTGGTCTTACGAATCGTCGCGAGTTTAACAATTTTCCCCCATCACAAAAAGTGCTCAGCGCCACTAAAGAAGTTTTCACTTCAAAAATAGAACCTAGACGAAATAGTTCCGAAATATTAAGTCCCCCTTCATCGTATATTGGGGAAAGCATTACGCTCGCTATTCGACTGGTAGCCGCTTGAAAATAATTACCTAGGACCGAATACACTTGATGAGATGTATGAGACCTATTTATTCGGTCCTTTAATATTTCCCTGGGCGACTGTACACCACCGCAATCAAGATAGATTGTTCTATAAAATGGTGTCACAAAACAAATTATTTTATCTCTATAGCCTTTTAACCCAGTCGAGATATGCACAACCTCGAAATGTTGGTAACTTTGATGAAATTTGGCACGAATTTTCATTGAAGGCCTAATTGTTTTGGTCTCCCAAAAGTCCCTACGCCAGGGTGAATTTTTCTCCACGAAGACATGTTTTCTCATCACAGTTATGTATTACAGGTTAGTGCAAAATTCATTAAGCTTCAATGTTGCCATTGACCATATTTTAATAGGGTACGTATATTTCGCACAAAATGCGAAAATCTTACGGATGGAGTACGTTTCCCAAGATAGTGGCGGCTCTAGAAAGTCCTAGCGTGGGGACTTTTGGGAGACGAAAACAAGGCCTTCAATGAACATTCGTGCCAAATTTCATCAAAGTTACCAACATTTCGAGGTTGTGCATATCTCGACTGGGTTATTTCTTTTGAATTAGGATTCATTTCAATTAACTGGTTTGGGAGAAGCATACAAAATGGGCTTGCTAATTCGTGCTTCTGTGTTCCGCTTTAGGTGTTTTATTACTGTACTGTATTGGCCATCCAATGCGTATCATGTGCCGTGCATGTTTTTAATGTAGAACGCTGACTTTTTCTATAAGAAGTGGCAACGCAACCCAACTAAAATAAAAAAATAAGCCTAGCAATAGATGTGTACCGTTCAATTACCGCCTGTGACTGGAGAGGGGCAAAAGTAGAGACGCCAAAGGGTAGCGGGTAGCGGGCGGCGGGTCATTGCCTCCTGCTACCCTTCCGCGCGGTCTCAGTCAGTTAAGCGATTGACCTATAACATGATCGCATTTATGTCGGACATAGAGCATTCGTCCTTTACTAGCAAGTATATGAGTGCTAAAGGGAATAATGCTAATATGTACGACGACGGATAAATGTTTGAAGGCGTTCCAGTTGGCATTCTGTCTTCTTTTCGGTTTACAGCTGCTCTGGTAACCACTGTTTTAGGTAACCTTTCATGTTAACTTAGGTAGCGGCTTTTGGCTCTCAAATTCCTAATATAATCAAATTTAAGAAATACTTACGCGTTAACACCAATTTTACATGGAGTTTATATTTTTATTTCACGTATGTTGTAAATAAAAAACACGGTACTCAAACGTTACATTGTGTGTCTATTTTTTCTTAATTTTAGTGATGAAACCAGTACCATCGCTAAACATTTGCAAGTCAATCGGAAATCGATTCATTTGAAAATGGTTTATGAACGTTACAATGTTTTGCATTAAAAAAGGTATAAATGTAAATACGCAGTTCGTCTTAGTTATGCGGTCTTTTTTCTCATTATATTTGTTATCTAACAATAATGATGTATTCCGGTTCTTGCCGAAATTGCTGATAATCTGCTGATACCCATACCGCTTAGTACCCATAGTACAAGCTTTGCTTAGTTTGGGACTAGGTTGATTTGTGTAAGATTGTCCACAAATATTTATATTTATATGTCAATCGATTCGCTTTAGCCACATCACTTTTTCTGTCAATACATATGTGGCAAAAGTGACTTCTTCCAGCAAAAGCTGTGTAGAGTGCGTATAATATATGTCATTTTCCGTACTAAAAATGACAATTCGATTTACCTAGCGTAAGTTTGACATGTTATGTAATCAACTAACGGTGCATTACAACGGTAACCGAAAATACCGAAATTACAATGAAGAAAATGCAGTAATAAATATTGGAGGCAAGTAATAATTATTTATGATTCGCTAGGTGTCATACATGTGTTCAACAATTCTCAATTGGATTAAAATCGCAATGACAATAAAATACGATTTTTATTTGATTGCGTGTTTCACGCTTTAAAACTGTGCAATGGCGTGTGAGCGTTTATTTAGTGTTTACATTATTTAAACTATTATGATACCGTTTATTCTGCTTTTATGCCACATAATTTGACGCTCAATCGAATGACGAATCAAAACCTATAGGGTACTTCTCGTTGACCTGGAAATTGGCAAGAAGCTATGCCATGTAGCACAAGTAAAGGAAGAAATCCGAAAAGCGTTTTGTTGTTACATCAAATTTTTTTCGCTATAACTGCGAGCTATGGCGTTGTATGGAGACACCAGTTTTCCAACGGCAAAGTAAATTTTGTCTCTCAATACAGTTTTCTAATCAATTTAATAATCGAAACGAGCTTTCTACACACAACGCTCATTTACTTTATTATAAAGTATTATCTATATTGTATTCTTAATATAGTAACGCAATTCAACCAATTAAACGGTTCGGTTGAGCGAGGATTTCAATCAGAACACAAAAGGGCACTATCAACCGCACCATCACATTATTGACTCGACGTCAGACAGAATGACCGCGTCACGTGAGCGGCGGGATTCGACATTCGACGCTGGTTTTTCACCGATCGTAATATTACCAACTATGTAGATAACTCCCGTATATTTCGTCCCAACCACGACAGGGATATGATTTAAAAAAGAAGGTTTCTATACAGTACCGGTCAATAAGATATAGATATTACCTTAACATTTTTGCTATATTTTAAGAATTGGTTATTTGACAATCGCAACGATAAAATATTTCATATGTTGGATATAAATCCAATAAATTCGTGTGGGATTAGCGGACCCAACAGTCAACGTGCAACATCAGTATCGTCACCATGCTGAGGCTGTGCTGCATAAATAAAGTCTCGGGATAATGATAAACTCAGCGACGTAACGTAATAGGCATTTCAACGTAAAAAAATAATTTAGTTTGAAACTTGCCGGCAAGTTCACAGCGGCAAGATGTTAATCTTAAAATGCAATTTGAAAACAAATTTGAGCACGGAACAGAAGAACTGTAATAAAGAGGGGATAAAAATGTATCTGAAGGCTTTGTCATGCAATATGACACTTGGACAGTCTAGGAAACTGTAATAAAAACGCGATGCAGTCTCAAGTAGCTTTGAGATAGTAGTAATATCGCGGCAGGGACCGCTCGCCGCTGCGGCTTACCAACAGTTTGCCTGCTTAGTTATTCCGACGACGCAGCTTTAGCTAACCACTAATATGTATTTGCCGATAACACAACCGCAATTACTCAGTTGAATACTTCACAAACTCACTTAGGTACATAGTTTATGCAACTGTTACATAATGAGGGTTCTTAAAACACGAGTCGGTTTATGAAACGAGACGAAGGCGAGTTTCATAATAGGATAAGACAAGTGCTTTAAGACCTAATTATGTATACAGTTGCATACACTACTTTATCTACCCACATGAATATCCATAAATCTTCTAACATGTGTTTCTGTTTAGGAACCATTGCTTAGTTCAGTTATTTCAGTTCAGTCATTATTAGTTTAGTTAACGCAATAGTTCGTGTTCAATAGCGTGATGAAGTCTTTTGTAAGCACGAGCCTGTACTGTCATGTCAACATTACTTTACAAGCTAATTCATTATGACATCACTTGATGAAATTGTGTATTTAGTGTATAATTGTGGTCATTTGCTAATCGTACCTGAACACATTATAGATGATGTATGATAAAGATGTAGGTAGATAAAATTGTTTATTCAAATATTCATATATTCATTTCCTTTTTAAAATATACTTTATAATATTCGTATACATGCGATAGTTAATAGCCAAAGTCAAAGCTAAACAATTCCGTGAACCGACTGCTTCGGGACATGAAGAGTCTTCTTATGCTCCTCAAGCAAACAATTCTTATGCACGAAATAGATACTCTGTGAGAAACCTAGATAAGTCAGCGCCCACTACTAGACACTTTATAGCTGCGGTAGATCCGAATACTAAACGGTCATGTAATTCCGTTAAACATTGATGACTGATGAGAGTTACGAGCTTTTTCCTTGAATGATAGAAATGGCAGTTATTTCTGAAATATAAACACTAGCGTCCAACTACAACAACAGATCCTTTTATGAATCGATTTTTTGTAGTTTAGGTATACCTTCGAAACTACAAAAAATCAGACCCAGGTACAACAAACCTGAAGTGACAACCCTGAATTAGCCTGTGATTTCAATACTGTTGATAAAGGCTTTTATAAGCTACCGTTTAGTATTGGAATTACGTGCTACTACGGCGTTATTAAAGACTAAAAAAATAAAACTCAATACTAATAAATAAATTAATTTCTCGTTATCTAATAGCAGTAAGTATACGAAACCTAATGGAAAGACGAGGCACTGTACAGCCTGTTCTATTGGAATATTCAAAACTTAAATAAGATATTCAGTTATTGAGCATTTTTTAATTTTGTGGTTTTCATGACCTGGGTATGAGCAAACTTTGATCTTTTTTTTATAAAAAAACTACTATAAGCCGTATCGACCTCGGAGTTTTAGTCCGATGTATATAATTATGTTAAAGTACTATATGATTTAAAAAAAGTAGGTGAGATAAAATATGGGTTTTTAACACAGGTTGGAAGGTGAGGTTAATTTTCATAGCGGTTCTATAAGCGGTCAGGCTGAAAATTAATTCGACACAGATTAGAATCATGAAACTCGACGAATAATTAGACGATAATATTAGATATGAAGAAAGTATGTAAGATTTCTTACCAAAGCTCTAATTAAAAGCATGTTATAAAACAGACTAATAAGAACAGAAATATAACTAAATATCTCACCCAAAGCCAATCAAGAGATGGAAAAGTTCACATCTTGCGCTGTAACGGGATTCCGACGAAATATCATGAACCAACCTTTCTAGAAGTTTCCAAGACTATTTTCCACTAGCAACTCTGAAGAATATAAAAGGTAGATGAATTTTTAAAAATAATATATACATATAAGGGCTGTATGGCGAAGACGACTGAAGGTGGGACGCTTTTCATACAAATTATTCTAGTTTATACAAGTTTATTCTAGGAAAGGGGGCGTTTCGCGCAAATGGAAGGCAATTTATGAAAGTTTGTTATTTAAAATATTTTATAAGTTACTTAAAATATTACGCCGTTAGCCTGCGAATGTCAAAATACGTTTTGTATGGAAAGCGTAGTTGTCAAAGGTGAAAGATTTGTAAACAAATACCTAATATGTGTGGTTTTCTTACATTTGAAGTTTTCTAGGATTAACCTCGTATTCAGGAATATTTAATAGGGATGTTTATAATGAGTTTAGTGAACACTACAACTGTTGGAATGCTACAAACACGAGAACACGTCCTTTGAATCATTTTGTTGATGCCACAGTTGATGCACACGACTTCGAGTCGCAAACCAGAAAAGACTTTTATATTGAACGAGAGTTTTCTAGACTAAAGTGTTAAAGACTAGTGTTTTTATTTGCTTAAAGTTAGCTTAATTAGTTAGTTTTTTTTGTGGAAGCGAAATATCGCTTCCACAAAAAAATGGTTAATATTTGAAAGATATATATATTTGCGCCAAAAAGGCAGCTTCCATTACGTCTGCCGTTGTGACGTCACGAGAGCCAAAACATAGAAAAGTCAAGAAGAATGAATTTTCATAGTCCGTATTTCAGTGTGTGTTTCGGTCATTTTGACGTCACTGACGTGAAAAAACGGCAGTCAACATTTTCGGTCACGTGATACTCATTTTACTGTTAATAAAATAACGGAATTTAAATTCCAAATTAAAATACAATCTTATTTTTTAAAACAAAATAGTGTTTCATGTTTGTTAGTGTTTTATTTCTTACGGTAAAAACATTGAAATATAAAAATACCACTGATCAATTATTTTTGATGGATGAAAATATTTTATACGTACGCGCCCCATTCGATACGCTGAGTATACGGATTAATTTAACGCGGCTAAAAACCAACAAACAAAAATTGTAAAATACATCCTACTGGTAGCAAGTAACTGGCGTTTTTATTAATTTGAAACGAACCTCACCCAAAATCGTGTAATTATACCAAAAGTATCTGAAATTCAGTATATCAAAGACAGTCCACTTCCTTAGATACGTACATATAATTATTTGTTAAATCATGTGTTCAATGTGAAAGCCCAATCCAAATATGAGAGGTATCTTATTGATGAGTGGAGACCAGATTTGTTATTGGAAAGTGTTTCTCTAAATGTTTTATTCAGCGGAGGTTTCAATGCCCATCCGCTGGAATTCAAAAGAATTATGATTTGAAAACGTCTCAGAAGTGGGAGCAATAATAATTCTTAGCTAGCAACATGGCAATAATGGTGTAGGTCAACACCATCTGCCGTCGACTGATTTATGACATCTTGGGGAAAAAACGTTCGCGGACGCATCGTTGTGCGCGGGGCACAGTGCGCCAGCTTCATCTACGATATAACCACAAGGGCCACACGGTTTGATAGAGAAAGCCTAGCCTTATTGCGATTGCTAGAAGAAGAAAAGACTGGCATGCAAACCGGTCAAATTGCGTAGTACAAATTTTACATGAATATTCACCGGTCGCTAGGTGGCGCATCTATAACTACTTGTATATACCATATCTATGTATAACCACGACTACTGGAATTCGAAGATCGAATTATCTCCGTCTCTATCTTACTTAAGTTACTCGTGCGACAGAGATGTGAATAGGTTTACCAATATCGATGTTCGCGCGCGTTAGTTGGTAGTGACCCTGCCTACGAAGCTGGAGGTCCCGGGTTCGAATCCCGGCCGGGGCATTTATTTGTGTGATGAGCACGAATGTTCTTGGGTCTTGGGTGTTTTCTATGTATTTATTTATCTATATACGTATGTATATCGTCGCTTAGTACCCATAGTACAAGCTTTGCTTAGTTTGGGACTAGGTTGATTTGTGTAAGATTGTCCACAAATATTTATTTTATTTATTTATTTTCTATGTTAATGACCTTTAAACATTTTAATTTAGTGCCGGTAATCGATGAGGTTATATCTACTGATATTTTTTTGTTATTTTTATTACTTTATGATAATTATTATCCCATTAAAGCCGATTACGTATTGGAAGGATTATATTTTTTACAGAATATCCCCTATACCATATTTTATAAAGTTACCGAAGTTTTAATGGTTAAGAATAATGGTTTACCAATGTGACAAGATCTCTTTTGCAAACAGAAACAAAAATGGTGCCCATTTTTGTTTCTCCTGTAGGTATGATTGACCAGGAGAAATTTAGTTCTCCGCTTCAGGGGACCGATTTTTGAGTGTCGAACGCTCGACTTTCCACTCGAGATCTGTCAAAAAACTATGAAGTTTCGACAAAAATTTCGTTTCGTTTGTTCTCCTCTACGGGTCGGATTTCTCAACCGATTCTCGTGAAATATTGTGAGCGTGTGAGAGTGTGTATGATTAAATATAATTTTTTTGTCGCTTAATTTTTTTTGATGGTTTCTGTTCCTTAAAGGATGTATTTCTCAACCGGTTCGCGTAAAATTTTGTGAGCAGTTCGATACTATAGTTTTTGGAGACAAAAACATTCATGCGGTCTACAGCTCACAGAGTCACTAGTTAAATTCAGTAGAATCGACCGTCTGTGGGATGTTGTTACTCCGCAATACCTTCTGCCACCATGTCCACTGTGCGGGCAGTCTGCGTTCGTTTCTTGCTTTTCTACAAATGAAGAAAAAAGATTTTAGCACATTCTGCCAACGCTTGGCAGTTTTTATGCGTGTTACTTGTAACAGCGGGATAATCTTGAGCCATTTTATGCATTTCTGTCGATAGTCTTATATGGACCGTACCGAATTTAGTGATTTCTAGACATTTTCATTTTGATGTGCACGCGGCGTAAACGAGGGCGTAATGCGTTTTTCCAGGAAAAACCTTATCGAAAATTTCACATGTTAGCGTAAGTGCTTTTTCCGCTATGTAAGTTCAGAGGAGAGGATTAAATTCAGAGTTTTGGCGATCTAATCTATTCTACCATTTACAGTCTTACATAAACGTGCTTTAAGTAGTACGTTTATAATTTAGGGCCATGCATTTCTCTTATAGATAAGTTCAAAATCTTCCGGTGCATTAGAACATATTCTCAAATTACCCTATTACACAATACAACCTAACGTCAATTAACACGAATGATCATATGAGCATAAATTTAAAATAGCCCAATGTCTAATTACCCGAGTCCCAAAAACCCCTAAATTGTTAAAACCAAAACGACTTTATTACCATTATGTACCTACTTCTACTAAGATCACCTAATGCTATAAAGGCCGAAACTCGAAACATGCTATTCACAAAATACACTAGAGTCAAAATACGCCACTCCCAAAATACACATTTTTTTTTTTATCCTAATTAGTAATTACAATAACAAATAATCGAAAATATTTACTAACAATGTCATGTAGTGCTAGAGGGGAGAGCTATTATAACCCATTTGAAATGCAACTAAAAAGAGCAATTAAGATCTAAATATTTAGGGTGTTTTGTAAACTAGTGTGTTTGGCGAATAGTGTATTTCAGGATTAGTGTATTATGGGAATAGCATGTTTTGAGCTTCAGCGTTTATGACATTATGTGATATTGGTAGAAGTAATAATCAAGATAAGGTCGTTTTGGTCTTAAGGTTTTTAGGGACACAGGTAATCAGACATTAGGCTGTTTTAAATTTATGTTCATATGATCATTCGTGTTAATTGACGTTAGGTTGTATTGTGTAATAGGGTAATTTGAGAATAAGTTCTAATGCACCGGAAGCGTTTAAATTAGATAGATAGTGGCATTCATAATTAACCATACCTAATTATTATTTTACTTATTTAATAAATTAGCATTGACATTTTGTATTGGATAAATATCGATAAAAATACATATTTCATTTTTATTAGTCATATAAATTATATAAAATAGCCCGTTCTTAAAAGCATATCACTAGGTGCCCTTACCACGAGCACCAAGTGGTTCAGGTGTCATGTATCATGTACCTACCATACATAATAATGTATTGTGAACATGACTGCAATACAATCATATAATTATGGAATATCTGAGCGGCGTTTTCCCGGGCATGAGACCTAGCTAGATCGATTGCTCGTCCCCGAAAACCCCCACATACCAAATTTCATCAAAATCGTTAGAGCCGTTTCCGAGATCCCCGAAATAAATATATATAGAAATATAGATATATACAAGAATTGCTCGTTTAAAGATATAAGATAAGATGGATACGTAACCTGCCTATGTTATGCGATATATTTGTTATTAACTAATGCGCGCGAAGGTATACGTTGAAAACAAATTGACAGGTCGCAAAATATTTGGTTGGTTGGGCAAAGACGGGTATCTACAGGTTACGACGACCAACCGTATATAATAGCCGAAAAGCGATATAATTGGCGTGCTGCTGAGCCCCACGGCATCCACGGACCAAGGATATCGACACTCAAAGAAACTAAAATGTATGCAATCAAAAAGTCAAAGTCAAAAATTATTTATTCAAAATAAATTCGTATACAACACTTTTTGAATGTCAGAGGTTGAAAAAATACATGTACTACAATAGTTGCAGTGCTAATAGCGATTACATTGGTCCATATTTTTTTATCATCTTAGTATTAGGCATCAACGTTTGGTTTACAATGGCCTTAAATTTATTTTCCGACATATTCAAAATCTGGTTAGGGAGCTTATTGTAGTAACATGTACATAGACCCACAAATGACTTTTGTACTCTACTTAACCTAGTTGTAACTGCTACTAATTTAGATTTATTCCTAGTATTTATATCATGAATGTCACATATTCTACGGAATATTGACTTGGCACGGTCATAATTCAAATTCTAATAATTTCAACCTCGAAAACGGTACGTAATACTATACAAATACTTTTTATTGGACACCTCGATAAATAAAACAAATGCAGAGTATATAATCCCACAAAATTCGTCAAAAATATGAAAAATGCGTCGAGGAACTGTGCCCATGGTTGAAAGCACTTTGCGTTGGTCCCAGCGTAACCTCAGCACTCCCTCTTTGTGTTTGCCTAGCGATCGTGAAATCAGGGAAAACTAGCTGCAAGCGAAACTGGCGTAATAGAATCTAAGTCTGCCATCTGTGAAACCAGAATCGAGAATTATTGTGTGAATTTAGTAAAGAGCTTTATCATGATCGCATTGTGAATAGTACGAGTATGTACTCATTTATGTATAATGCACAAAATACCTACATTTTATAACATTACACACAAAGGTTTCATTTACAATAATTTATATAATAAAACATCCATACTAATATTATAAATGCGAAAGTGTGTCTGTCTTTCTATATATCTGTCTTTTTGTTTGTTTTTCTGTCTGTTACCGCTGTCTTCACGCTTAAACCGCTGAAGCGATTTTGATGAAATTTGGTATGGGGGTAGTTTGAGCCCCGAGAAAGGACATAGGCTACTTTTTACCTCGAAAATCATGGAAGTTTTTATGGAAGAACGATGACTAGGTAAGCGCCTGATATAAAGAATCAATAAAATTCTATCGCTATGAACGAGTTCTACGCCACAAAGTCGCAGGCAAAAGCTAGTGATACTATATAAATATATATATATAATGTTAGATTGGAGTCTAAACCCGCCTTACCCCATCGCGTGTACAAGCGCCTTAACGGGAGCTGTCAAAAAGAGGCGCCAATCGGGTGACAACTGACAGTTCTGACACTTCGTTTTTTCTGCTCCGCGCGTGGTGACGCTATCTATCGAAATCTTTGTTATTAATTCAATTCAATTGTTAATTCAATTAAAATCTTATGTAATTACGTCCTGTGAGTTTGATTATCCAAAATCAGAAGTCGGATACGGTAAATCCAGCTCACAAACCGTAATATGCCTACGGGCCGTTCGTGCGGGTTCGTACAGTTTCAATAGGAACAACAGTTAACTTTAGTGGTTAATACATATCCTCAGTTTCAAAAATGGCTAACGATAGACAGCGTCCTCGAAGCAGATCCCATAGGCGCGATAGAGATCGTAGTAGCAGGCATCGTGAGCGGTCACGTACGCGGACGCCGGCAATGCCGCCGCAGGCGGATTTCAATTCGATATCTACAACGCTAAATGCAATCCTATCGCGAATAGACGTGTTAGAAAATAACAGTGACGCGAATCGTTCGGTAAATCTTAGTAATCGTGCTAATGAGACCATAGGCCGCGAACATAACTCAACCAGTCTCGTCTCCGATGTGATTCCGTGCCCGTCCGCGCGTCCTATTGTAACTCACAACGACGGCCGCCAGGAAACTGCTGGTAACCCGAACCCAGGGTGCAGTACGCCGGCTATTATGATTACAACCGAGGTGCAGGCAAGTGAACGCGTCATTACAAGTGAAAGTTTACCATCGGGATTACCCGTAAGTAACATTTCCATTATTAATTCGACACCTCGCGCCCATACGGGAGAGAACTTGGCACCTACTTCTACCCATACCCATGAGTTGATTGAGGCATTGAGATCTCTCAAATCTAAGCCACCCCAAAGCTATTTTGTTTCGAACTTTGACCCGGTTGTCCACAACATAGATGATTGGTGTAAAGAGGTAGAACGGGCCAAGACCTCAAATGGATGGGATGACTATGAATGTTTGTCGCGAGTAGCGGGCTGTTTAAAAGGTGACGCGAGCACTTGGCTACACGAATGGGTGTCGAACGACCGCTCGTGGTACACTTTCATAGAAGAATTTAAGACACTATGTCCACGCAGACTCGACTATGCGAGTATTTTATTTGAAACAATGAGTGATAACTCCGATAAATACCAGACATATGCCGAGTATGCCAGGCGAACTTTAATGCGATTAAAAATCGTTAAAGGATTAAGCGGCGAACTAATGGTTTTGATTATTATTCGGGGCATTAATGACGCGCAAATCAGGGCGGCTGCGGCGAATGCGAACTTAACGTGCGAAAATATAGTGTCGTTTTTATCCATATACGTGAAACACAAGCGTCATCTGCCGCCGCCGCCAGATATGCGTACATTAGTGGCAAGAAAGCGACCAATAGCACCACTCGATATCAAGTGCTATGGTTGCGGTCAAACAGGACACAAAAGTTTCCAATGTCCAAAAAAGCTAAAAAAAAGTGATAAACGAGAATCGAGCGCACCGGTAACTGCAACGGCGAGCAACCCCAATCCTATTAGCTGTACGTTCTGTAAGAAGTCCGGTCATACAGAAAACTCGTGTTTTGCAAAGAATAGGTCTGAGGCGCGCAACAAACGTAAAGTCAATTTATGTTCGGAGCGGACGGCTATTAGCTCGACTAGTAACGACATTACGACGGCGGTTATTCAGGGCGTTCCTATCGATGTTCTTATTGACAGCGGAGCTCTCAATGTCTCTTTGATATCTGCGGATGCTTTGAAACATTTTGCGTACAAGTTAGAACCTGTCAATTGCACACTGAGGGGAATCGGAGGTCAGGACGTTGAGGCCAAGCATAGCGTAACACTGACGATTGAATTTAGCGAAATTTCGATTGAAGCGGATCTTATAGTGGTACCGTCAGGACATATTAGCTTTCCAGTCATTATTGGAACGGACATTCTAAATCGCGATGGAATTACTTTTGTTCGTACGAAGGACCAACAATACCTTACTCACTCGACAAACAAAACGAACCACGTCGGTGTAGTCACAGCAAACGAGCACCCCCAGGTTAATACAACATTGGAAGGTCAGTCGCTTGAATCCTTGATGTCAGTACTTGACGCCTATTCGGATTTTCTTATAACGGGCACCGCGAGTAGTACAGTTAAAACCGGAAAAATGAAAATAAACCTCACTGATCAAACGGCCGTCGCATACCGCCCATACAAGCTCTCTCATCAAGAGAAGTTGAAAGTTCGGGAAATCATAGCGGACCTTAAGGCGAAGGGTATTATACGCGAGTCGACGTCGGAATACGCCAGTCCTATAATTCTGGTTAAAAAGAAAGACGGTTCGGACAGAATGTGCGTTGACTATCGCGCGCTGAATCGACGCACCGTCAAGGATCGGTATCCACTTCCTTTAATTGACGACCACATAGACCGATTAGGCAAATTTAAATATTTCACTAGCCTCGACATGGCGACTGGGTTTCACCAGATCCCAATTGATGAAGAGTCGATTCACAAGACTGGATTCGTTACACCGGAGGGCCATTTTGAGTATCTCAAGATGCCATATGGTCTAACCAATTCGCCCATAGTCTATCAACGCATCATTAACGAGACATTGCGTAGCTACATCGAGGAGGGGTCCGTACTGGTTTACATAGACGATGTACTGCTCATGAGTTCCACAGTTGATGAAGGCATAGATCTGTTAAAGCGAGTTCTCGCTACGTTAACTGAAGCGGGATTTTCAATAAATATTCGTAAATGCTCATTCCTTACCACCGAAGTTGAGTACTTGGGGAGATTAATTAGCATGGGTCAGGTTAGACCGAGCCCTCGTAAAGTAGAAGCACTGGTAAAATCGTCACCCCCTAATAACGTTAAGCAAGTGAGACAGTTCCTAGGGTTGGCGGGATATTTCAGGCGGTATATCGAGGGTTATGCGACAAAAACCGCATGCATATCACAACTACTGAAAAAGAATACACGATTCAATTGGGGCCCAGAACAGGAAACTGCCCGTCAAGACATAATAACGCGACTGACAACAGAACCTTTACTCTCCATTTTTGACCCTGAATTGAAGACGGAAGTCCATACTGACGCAAGTAGCGTAGGGTATGGAGCAATCCTGATGCAGATCGACAGAGATGGGAAAAAACGAGTTGTTGCTTATTACAGTAAGGGGACGCACGGCGCAGAGAGCAGGTACCACTCTTACGAACTTGAAACTCTCGCGGTCGTCAGGGCATTGGAACATTTCCGCCACTACCTCATTGGCGTTCAATTCAAGGTCGTGACGGACTGTAACGCATTAAAGGCTACAGAGAAAAAAAAGGACCTGCTCCCTCGCGTGGCTCGCTGGTGGGTCTACCTCCAAGACTTCATCTTCGAAGTAGAGTATAGGAAGGGCATAATGATGAGTCATGCAGACTATTTGAGTCGCAATCCAATAGCTCAGGTAAATCACATTTCCCAACCTCGTAACTGGGCTCAAACGGCGCAGGCAGCAGACTCCGAAACCGAACGACTAGTGGAACTGCTTCAAGACGGTCAGCTAGATTCTTCTCGTTACGTCTATCAGAATGACACACTTTACTATCGATACACTCCGACGCGTGGAGAGTCTAGACTTCTGTGCTATGTCCCCAAGGGATACCGATTGAGTCTTCTACGTATATTCCATGACGAACACGAGCACGTAGGCACCGAAAGGACCACGGATTTGATCCTAAAACATTTCTGGTTTCCTGGATTGCGTCAGTTCGTAACTAAATATGTAGCTCACTGTTTAGTTTGCATTTCAATGAAACGTGTTCAGCGGACACCTCATCAGTACATTTCTTCTTGGCCAAAGCCAGAAGTGCCTTTTGACACTCTCCATATTGACGCCCTTGGTCCCTTGCCACTGTCTAATGGCAACAAGTTTATCCTAGTAGTGGTGGACGCCTTCAGCAAATACTGCTTACTCTACCCCATGAAGCGTCAAACTGCTGACGAACTTATGACGTGCTTGTCCAACACCGTGTCTTTGTTTGGTGTACCCAAACTGTTGGTAACTGATCGCGGGCGAATGTTCATCGCTGGTCATTTTGTCAAGTGGGTCAGTGAATTGGGGTCGGACATTCACTACATCACGCCCGACATGCATCACTCGAATGGGCAAGCAGAACGATATATGAGGACTATACTCAACATGATTCGTATCGAATCAAACCACAAGAAGGTATCATGGTCCGATACATTATGGAAACTGCAGCTGGTCCTCAACATCACGAAGCAAAAAACCACACAGGTCTCACCAATGAATCTGCTCATAGGAGTCAATGGTACCACACCCGTTATCCGAAACTTGATTCGCGACTTAGCAACAGAAAACGCACAAGTCAACCGCGCTGAGTGGCGTGAAACATGCAGAGCTAGAGCCAGTGACATGCTAAAACGAAACCAGGAACAACAAGACGCCTCAGCCAATGCTAAACGTCACCCAGCTCGAGTCTTCCAAGTCGGCGATTTGGTGTTTGCTATTAAATATTCACAGTCAACGGGAAAGCTAGACCCAGGAATGAGAGGTCCATACAAAGTTATCAAGACGCTGCCAGGAGGACGCTATGAACTAAGGTTACTTAGCGGGTCTTACGGAAAGACTACCCAGTCCGCCGCCGAGTACATGGTGCTGTGGCGAGGGGAGTGGTGCCCAGATTCATGTGCAGCTTTCTTTGAGAGTAAGTGTTTATTTAATCTTTGAATTAGGCCTAAAGTTGTGATTCTGTTTATCATAAACTCACATTCCACCCATATGCCTTCGACAAATATTCTAAGCCAAATCATGTTTACATACTTCAAATCTTAAACCTGCCCTAACGAAGTAACCCTGACAGACTAACGTATACGACTGACTATTCTCCTCCTGTGGTAAAACGAATCACAATACGGCTTGCATGATGTTAGATGGTACGTACCGGTTGACACGCTACTGTGATGCCTATGTCAACGTTTTACATGGTGGGAGTTGACAAGCACTCCACATGTATGGTGATTAACAAGTTGTATGACTCTGTTAACGTTATACATGGTGCGGGTTAATTTCACATGTAATGCAGGTTAACAAGTGAGAGATCCTTGTTAACGAGAAGACGGGAGGTAGGGGTACCTTGCCCGTAGCTGAGGAGGGTGGGAACTTGTGTTTTCATCTTCCGCTAGAAGACGGACGGAGGGACGCTTCTGCCCGTAGTGACGAAGTGGGGACTTATGGTTCTCATCTTGCGTCTGCAGACGGGTCGAGAGGATTACCTCTGCCCGTACGCAGGAGTTGTGTATCCTGCTAGGGCCATGGCAAGATGATGAATATTCACAGTGAGATTGAATGAATGGTTAAGTTATATGATGATGAACACAGTGTGAAACTTTGTCGGTTAACAAGGAACGTCAGAATGATGATGTAAGGACGGTTGAATGTTGCGGAGGTTATGAACAAGGAGATTAAGGGTATCGTGTTTCAGGTGACGAGCCGCTGGGTTCCGAGTCTCAACCTCAAGACGTACCCGAGCCCGGAACGTCAGGACCGGCGATTCGGCGGGGAGCTGAGAGCCTCGCGTCGACTAACGGCGAGGAGGAAGAGATGCCGCCGAGGCCGGCGCATCATCAGGAGAGGCCGTGTTAGATTGGAGTCTAAACCCGCCTTACCCCATCGCGTGTACAAGCGCCTTAACGGGAGCTGTCAAAAAGAGGCGCCAATCGGGTGACAACTGACAGTTCTGACACTTCGTTTTTTCTGCTCCGCGCGTGGTGACGCTATCTATCGAAATCTTTGTTATTAATTCAATTCAATTGTTAATTCAATTAAAATCTTATGTAATTACGTCCTGTGAGTTTGATTATCCAAAAATAATATTAGTTCAACCTACAGCGGTCGGCAACCTTTTGATAGTAGCTATCGACATCACATCGTGGATTGTCAATAAGGAGGCTCGCGGGTTTGTTAGCTATTTAGGTTTATTTTTAGTTATTAAGTACCTAGTTATCTATAATATTATCGACACGTTTATTGCGTGTTAGACGACACGATAAATGACCTGTCACTTCTTCTTGACAATCGGAAGAGAATTGCAACCTGTAGCCGGAAATCCAGACATATATAAGTACCAGACATTTTGCCCTAGCTGAAACGGACACCTTCGATCGTTTCGCTCACTCTGTCAACAAGATGACATCAGAGACCGAGACGTAATAGGAAATCGCTTTTGCTGTTTGTCGCAATTTCATCAACCAATTATGCAAATATGAAATTTAATTAATCCTGTCAATTTTTGTCCGTCTCCGATGTCACCGTGTAGATTGAGATAAATTCAGTCGTTAACTGAACGCCCCTCTTGTGTTTACTCATATAGGCACAAACTCGTTAACCATAAACTCGTTTTTTATGTGGTTTCATAGGCCAGGTTCAATAAAGCGATAGGAGTGCGCGATTGAGGAGCAAACTAAGTAGCCTGAGGAAAATCCCGGAGTAACCTCCGAAACCACGCAGGCGATTTAAACAATGGAATCACACAAAAAATCGCATAATGAAGCAATTACAGGCGAGCGTACAAATACTGATTATTATTTACTATGTATATCGCTACGGCACCGCTCGAGTGCTACGAGTACGGCGTAGCAAACAAACTGCTACGCTGCCGTAGCCCTCTATTATAAATATTCTCTCTTTGTAAATAAAAACTTGAACATTTTGCCTTGAGCATTTTATTCCAGTGATTTCTTTGTTAGATTTCCGATAAAAACAATTTATTTAAAAATATATATACAAACTTATAGATATGTACAAATGTAAAATGTATGTAATTGTTTAAAAATAAATCCTAAATAAAACTCAACTAAAATCTAAAACTAAATATAAAAAATATACCTAAAAATATCTAAAAAATTGGTCACCCGCGGCATGGTGCCGAGGATGCTGGCAGCATTTCCTCGCTGTATTGCAATGCGTTGCGCGAGGAAGCTGCCAGTGCCAGTTCGTCTTTTGGATAACTCTTTTAAAAGTTGAAGAGCGCTGGGACCCCACGGACCAAGGATCTCTACGGTTGTCTAGATACCTACCTATATCGGTCAAAATGGAGGCATACATAACAATACTGATAATACGCTCCGGTGAAAAAATGTTACAACAAATTGATTTTCGTGGGAATTAATCGTTGACGGATTTTTTCCTATGAAATGATATTGCGAGAACTGAGTATACTATGAACCACTTTCTGTGAAACGATATTCGGGAAAAAATACGTCTGCGCAACAAACGCTCTTCTCTGTATTAAATAATTGAAAAATGATCGTGGTACTTCCACGTAAAATTTACAAGTATTAAAAACAATTTAACACAAATAATTTGATGAAAAAGAATAAAGGGATACCTGGCTTCAAACCATTCCAGTGAATAAATATGCAAGCGCTTTTGTTTTACTGAATACGGAAATAAAAGCTTCGTAATTCGCAGAATATTTGTATTTCGCTGTATATTGCTAAAACCAGTGAGCCACGAGCTCACAATACACATATGTACATTTCAAAGTTTATTTGAATTCACCCTATATATACTGAGTGAGACAGACAAACATACTGATATGAAAAAGCTATGTGGGATTCCGTTTTTGCTATGTCGACTACGGAAACCTGAAAGATTAATAATATATTGTGAGTTACTCACCACTGCACAAAAGATTTCTTTCTTAATCATGTACAGTCAGCATAAAAGTAACTACGCATATGTAGACTTGTAGAGCTCAAAAGCTATAGTCTTAATCATAGTAATAAGTCGTTATATGCGTAGTTACTTTTGATTATGACTGACTGACTGACTTTAATCAACCCAGTGGATAAAAGTTCAGCTCATAGGCGTGTCTACTGAAAGTTATAAAAGGAACTAAAGAAAAAGAATCAGAAGAAACTGCAGTACATTTTCCTCTATGATCCTCTTTTTAGGGTTCCGTGGTAAATATGCAACCCTTATGGTTTCGCCATGTCCGTCTGTCTGTTCGTCTGTCCGTCCCGTCCGTCCCCAGCTTAGCTCAGTAACCGTAATGTTATTTCGCATGAGTATACATATCAATGACGCCGACAAAACAGTAGAATAAAATCTTATGAAATCATTTTTAATGGTACTTTCCCTACACCTAAAGTGGTGGTGCAATTTTTTTTGTTTCTAATCTCATCTTAGTGTTTGTCGTTGGAAAGCTCTTTCAAAAATATTGTAAGGTTCGTCCAACCATTTTTTGATTCAAGAACCAGTGGGCATGATATTAAGCTTTTGCTTTAATCTTCGAAGGGCATTTAATAACTGCGTGTTGTGAAACAACTCGATTTTTTTTAAATCGTTGATGCCAATAAATAATAACTTTCTTATTAATATTTGGTTGTAGGAGACGGTGGTATTTTTAATATATTCGTATTTCAACCATTCGAAATTTATTATTAATATGTTGGTAGTGACCTTGCCTACGAAGCTGGAGGTCCCGGGTTCGAATCCCGGCCAGGGCATGTATTTGTGTGATATTGGAAACACACATATTAAAACAGGGCGGTTTGTACCAGAGATGACCATTTTATATAATACATAGACCAAAAAACAAAAGTTGTCCCTCCTGTGGTCAATAGTTGAGGAATAAAGGCCCCACAATGTTATGGACATTTGTTTGTTGTCCCTATTGAAAATGCATTACTTGCAACGAATTAGGATTGGTCATTATTTTTAATTCCCCATTTTTATTTTTATTTTTTCTAAAATATAGAGTACTTTAAGAAACCAATTTGAATATTTTAGCAATTCATGGCTGTGTTTATTTTTAAAATTTATTAAAAGTATAAGATACGACTTCTCGTAAGTTAGATCTCAGTGGCTAAATCGATAAAAAGCACAAGCCAAGCACAATAAAGACACAAAAAAATAGTTGTCAATGTCAGTTAGATCAATAATAATATAAACAAAACTAATAAATAAAACATTTTAATCTGAAATACTTATGTGAGAATACTGTTCAACAAAGTAACGAGGAAATTTTGTATGGTCTTTTTATTTGTACTTACGTCGAAGTGATCCTCGCAGCAGTACATATTATATATAACACTGGAAATACTCCACAGTGACTTCACGACACCACGTTTTACGTAAGTATTCCCGAATTTTAACTATTGTTTTAGAGCTATTTTTTTTAACATTTTTACACGTAGGATCAAAACATTTCATATTTATTTCCATATTTTAAGTGATTTTGACAACTTTAACAAATCGAAAACAACGGTATAACCTAACATTAATTTATATTATGTCACACCTGGCCATAAAGTGGCCATTATCGCACGCTCCGCGCGCGAAAAAACCCACTTCCTGGCCTGGGGGTGACATAAAATTTTGTACTCACCACGGGCGATAATAAAGAAAGCCTTAGATCGCATATTTATCGCCCTTGCCTTCGGCTCGGGCGTAAAATACCTGCGATCTGAGACATTCTTTGTTTTATCGCCCTTGGTAAGTAATGTACTATTATGTCAGTGAAGGAAGTGACCGTGAAGGTTAAACGCCACAGATCCAAACTATTTTAATGACCGTAGATTTTACATAGGTCTTCAGCCAATGAGGACCGTCAAATTTTTTTGGGGTACTGGTTGGGTCATTTTCTACCTTTCCACCCTTGGACTAAGAGTGACGGTCATCGAGGTACGATTTTTTTAAAGTCTTTTCTCTCTGATCTGACATTCGAAGATCCATAACTGTTTTTGTGTATGCTTTTAAATACGTAATTTATTTAAATGTCTTTCCTTTACGTACGTGTGCTTAAAATACTAATTTCTTGATACAAATAATACCACAAAATGAACACATGGGCCTTTTTAGTAACAAATAAAACGAATTTTCGAAAAAATATTCACTTCTTAATTCAATTTGAAAAAAAGTAGCAGCTATTGAGCGCTTCATTTTATTTTTGAAAGTTCTTTGGTTTATGTCGTTTTTAACGGTATTCTACAACATTCAATAACTTAAAAAAAAAACACTCTAAATAAGTTTTTAGTGAGAAGAGAGAAGAAAATCGTACTTATCTAACAAGAGAACAGATGTTTGTAGGGTTGATTTGGACTTTCATTATTCGTCCATACGCGGACATGACATGAAGGTGAGCGGCAAGGCCACGAGTGGCCAAAGGCCGAGCTCCGCGTATGACCGAGGGCCGAATACTGAAAGTCCAAATCAACCCTACAAACATCTATTAATCCATAACATAATTTTATTACAACATAAAAAGTTTCGTATGGACATCAATACATTCACTATCCTCTTGAATGTGTTTAGTCACATAGGCACTCTCGTTAAAAGCAGGCGCAATCCACAGATTCACAGCCCGATTAATGTTGTCGAAGCAAAACGGATACGCCGTGCGTTGGCATTGCAATGATCAAACGTTTGTATAGGGATCTGTTACACACGGTGTTTCTAGCACTGAATGAAGTTTCATGTATTGTGTTAATCAAGCTTTATGTATTGTGTTAGGGAAGTAATCCGATTTTTCAATTAAATGTCAATAGCAGAGACATGTATGTACATGTCTAATCCCTTTCGAGGCTAACCTCAAGCGCCATAGTAAATGATGATCGTTCCATACAAAGGTTCGCTTTGCGACAAATATGCCCCATTCTAAAATGTTGAAGACTTACCTATAACTTCTGTATTGTATTGTATTCTTTTGAGTTACTCATTTCACTGTTTCATTATTATGATCCCTTATTTGGAAAATACGAACTTACTTGAACTTCTTATTGATTTTCTTATTTGGTCTCAACGTCGTTATTCTATGTTCCTAAAGTCACTAGCTTGGCGGAGGCCAGAAAAGATTGCTTCTGTACCACATTGAGACCACTTTCTGACACTCTTTTTGTCCACCTGCCATCTCTCTGCCTAGCAAGGTGTCCTGCTCAACTCCATTTGAGTTTGGTAATGACATCTCGTCATTCCTCACTCGGTCCTGCACTCTAATGCCGAGCATGGCACGCTCCATGGCCCCCTGTACTACTCATGCATTTGTATGATTCCTGTAATGGTAAACAAATCACCGAATGTGTCGTAGAAATTTGTGGGTACATACTATAATTATAAATATTTCAGAAGACTATTTATTTTAATAAATTGATTACTGTATAGTTTGCAGATTTTTCCCAATTATAAGACGATAATACTTGCCACATAGTTCTAAGTCAATGGAAAGTACCTTCTAAATTTTGATTCCCTTGAGAGTGTCGAAATAAAATGCCTTGCATTTTGTTTTATCAGCTAAAAGCCCATCTATTTTATTTATGCCATTTTATGTTTAATTGATTCTTATATTGTTACTTTCTTCATGTAAAACAGGACTATTGCGACCTTATTAAAACTGATTTTTCCACTACAATTCTACTACATAATATGTACATTAAAATCAAAAAGGGCTATGTTACTATCTAAAGTTTTAATAAAATTATCGTATCCTTTAATCACTTCACTGGTATTAAATCAATACTTTTGTCAAAATTTGAAATCAAAATATTTTAAAACTAACAGAGCCTAATGATACAAATCTCGAAACCATTTTACAAGTTATAGCCCGAGAGCAACATCATGAAAATCTGTAGGTGGCTCCCGGACTATAACGTGTTAGAATATTTGCCATTCATTGTTACGATTCTGTATGGAACCGCATGCACCGATACGTTTACTACGGTGGTTAAGTTAAACGCTCAGTATATATTCACTAAGTTTACAATAGTTGTTAGAATAACATTGTTGGAGTTTCTTGAGACTAAAATTTGTAATGTGTAGTTTGAAATTTGACCTTGAATTTCGATAGTGCTTCGTAGATTTTGATGTGACTGTGATCTTTGTCATATTGCTAACGGTAACGTTTCTCATCATTGACCTCTCCGTCTTTATGAGACGATTTAAGTAGCGACTTTCGAATACTTTCTTGTACCTATCTGAAAATATAAACTGTAGCGGCAGTCTCTTGCTGAGGTTACTGTCTATACTGTATAGGTGTAACGTAAAAAAGTATTGGGTCACATTGTTATTAATTCATTCTACACTCAAGAGCACTCAAAAAGGGTTAACTTGAACGGAAATTTACTACAAAGTGTACTCCTTTTATTTGATCTTAATCATAAATCAGTGTTTTAATAGGCACTTACTAAATCAATAGTATTTGAATTTTTTTAATTTGAAATTAAATATTTTTGGCAGTGGATAAGACTTGCCTTAAATCTATAAGACTTGTTGTATTTATAAATCTCGGTAAAACTAATGGATTTGAAATGGGGTTTCCGCTTGTTTTGCAAGTTACTTAATTCGTTATATTATGCCCAGTCGTTTTTAAATGTCGACCTTACTTACAATATTTAGAAGTCACGACAAATACTTTAATAATTTGATTTTGTAATAAAATGCTGCAGGTACAATACTGTAAGGCGACTTTCTGATTTGTCGGTGCGGAGGCGGTGCGATATGAGAAAACTGTCAAATGTCAGTGTCAACTGTCAGTCGACTCAGTACCACTTTTTACTGCGCCCCTACATTTAAATGAGTGCTTCCTGACTGGCGCGGGATGCGCGGAGGCGGGACGATGCGAAGACAGTACTGGTCCGCTTCTGCGCATAATATTACTACTGCGCAAATTTTATACTGACAGTATTCCGTCAAGTGGGAATGTTCGCGACGTCAGTAAGTTTACGTCAAAGAAGAAAATGTCACATATCGATCCCGCCCCGCCAAGTCAGGAAGTCGCCTAACAAAGCCCTGGCAGAAATGCAATATTTTGCGAAAATAATTATCCTCTCTAGATGATAATAATAATATAGATATGAGGACTCATTTGCATCTTGTTCTATTTCCGTATATTTCCGTATATTCTCAGGATATCATAGTAGTTGTGTATAGTAACATGCCCACAGTTACGTTTCTATCATTCAAAATGAGAATAATACAATATATTCTTATCTTATTCATAAGATAAGCCTAGTTTATTGAAAAATAGACTTGTGGACAAGTGATAGGTATTAAATAAATAATTTAAAAATAAGTTTTGACAATATGTGTGGCTTTGGGTCAACAAGATGCTTATACTGTGAAAATTTGAAGCCTTGTAGCTCAAACCGTTCGGCTGTAAAACCTGTAAAACAGACGAAGGACGTATGACTGACAACAATAGGGTTCCGCTTGGAGCTTTCGGGTACGGAGCCCCAAAAATGAATTCCTGATGTCTGTTTTACACGAAATCGATACCCCGCAAGCCATAGTAGCTTTAACTGATCAGTAAAAAAATGGGGGAGTTAGTCGACGTGTTTCCCTTAAAATTTTAATGCACATGTTAGAAAGCTACATGCATGCCAAGTTTTGTGCACAGTACATATTCGTAAAATAATATGTTCTTATCTGAATTCGAACAGTGTCCAGTAAGAATGGTCCCTACCAACAAGGCTAAAATAGACTAAAGGCAGCTTTGTTGCATGAAGCACTGCAAACTCAAAGAAATCCAAAGTACCTATAAAATCTGAAAGATACAATTTTATCTTAGTGCTATTGACATTTTTATGTATTCTCTTCTCAATCTTGTCATTGATTATATGTGACATTGACCCGTATGTGACAATAATTAATTTGTTTAGGGACACGTGATCCCTCCTACCTCAGTGCAATTAGCCCAAGTTTCATACAAACCCGGACATTGATAATTACTAATTGAAACCTTTTGGGATATGTTCGGACACCTTTCAGGATGACGCTCACTAAAGTCCCTAGACCTCCCAAGTGGGATAGCCGAGATTATGACGTCATCTTTTTTTGTATGGGGAAAAAACAAAAATTGTCCTGAGACCTATCGTGTGTGGTATCAAATGAAAGGGCTTTTTGAGCCGGTTCTAAAGATATATCACATTATTACATTTCAGTTGCTTATTCTAAATTAAAATTAAAATAATTTTCAAAACATACCAAGTTTAGGTAACAGAGTCATGAGATATCATATGAGGTAAATTTTATAAAAAAATATTCGACGGTATCGTATCTGGAAGAACCCAAACTTGGTATGTTTTGATAATTACTTTTATTTTAATTTGGAATAAGCGACTGAAATGTAATAATGTGGTATATCTGTAGAACCGGCTCAAACAGCCCTTTCATTTGATACCACACACGATAGGTTTCAGGACATTTTTTGTTTTTTCCCCATATAAAAAAAGATGACGTCATTATCTCGGCTATCCCACTTGGGAGGTCTAGGGACTTTAGTGAGCGTCATCCTGAAAGGTGTCCGAACATATGCCAGAAGGTCCCAATTAGTAATTATCAATGTCCGGGTAAAACCTAATTTCCCCGTAGTATTCGCGGACGAGGCCATCGGTCAAACGTAGCGTAGATATTGATACACAAACATAGGTATTATAATACTGGGACGGTTGTCCAACCCTCCAACTTCACCGCTGTGATAATAATTTCAATTCAAACTTTCAACTTTGCATAACACACAAACCACACACATAATCGACGATTTCCTAAACTCAGCTTAACGTTTCGTTGAGATGAGACAAGCAGTTAAAGCTTGGTTGGTGATATGATGGTTTTGATAACAGAGATATAACGTTGAAGTGTCTGACACATTAACAGGTCAATTAACCATTTAAGATTCGCTATACGACAGGTCATCGGCACCCATGGACATTTGCACATTCAGGCCCTAAAAGCAGACAGGCTTTCAAAATCACTTTGACACTTGACATGAAAGAAAAGTGGAACATTTCTAAATATTAAGCTTAATAGTTATTTGTTCTACCTATTAATTCGACCTTGTTTAGAGTTTAAATTACGATGATGTGCACAAAAACCATAGCCCAGTAATGGTATTTAAAGGAGTATGTTAACATACCAAGTATAAATAATAGCATGCAATAGATTCCGCCGTAATGCGTCAAACAACAATAATTTATGACTAGATATTTGGCAAGCTGCGAACTCCGGAAAAGCGTGATAATTCTGGTGAGTGGGTGCAACGCTTAAGGGGACGCGTGGCGAGGCGTGTTTTATTAAAAATGTTCACATAACATTTTGCTTTAACGACTTTTTAAGTACGGATTTTTTACGATAAAAGCAGAAAAGCGCTACCAAATATTAGATAAGTAAAAAAAGTTTCACGTCATCGCAAGACAGTTTATTAAATTTTTAAAACTGACAAGTTGTTAGGGTTCCGTAGCCAGAAAGACTGAAACGGAACCCTTATAGTTTCGTCATGTCTGTCTGTCTGTCTGTCCGTATGACACAGCCGATTTACTCGGAGGCTATAAGTGCTACAATTATGAATTTTGGTAGGAAGAGTGTATTCTTTGATACCGCTATATAAAAGTGATGTGAAATTAGGAAAAAAAATATTTTAGGGGGGGCACCCCATACATGCAACTGGGGGATGAATTTTGTTTTTCAATGCAAGTAGTTCTGAAGGTATTTTTTGAATAGGCCTTAAAAAATAATGCAGAGGTTTATCAAAACGTTTTCTATTTAAGTCAATCGTTGGTGAGATATTTGCTTTCAAAGTCATACAAAATGTGTCCCCCCCTCTAATTTCCAAACTGTAAAGATTTAAATTCTGAAAATATTGAGGTGTACATTAATAAATAATTTCAACGATTTTTGGTTTGAACAAGATGGGATTAAGGGTTTTTGAGTTATCACTGAAAAACTGTCTTGCCCAAACAAAAGGACGTAAGTGCCGTGACTTACGACCTTTTTGATTCAAGGTATTAAATAGTGTTTTTAAATTAGGACTAGTAGGTGTCGGTACGGAACCCTTCGTTGTGCGTGATCCGACACGCATTTGGCCGGTTTTTTTTAAAACAACCGTTTGCCTAATTTTATAATATCAAGGGCAAGTCTGACTGTACTTAAATACATGCCATGTATAATATAATATTGTACGGTAAATTGTGATAATCTTTTATTCTGTGTTATTGTGCCATTGATACATAATTTTTGTTTCTATTCGTTCTGTAAAAGCCAATAGAAACACTCGCCAAACAGTTTACAATACTTTTAAGGTAACACGTACGTACGACCGCACGCGACGACTACCCCTAAACGTGCGTAACACGTAATGCAAGACAAACATCGGCGAACATCGGGAAAACTTTTTGCGGGTACGATTAATGTTTGAAAAGGAAATTTAAGAAGTTTCATCGAGCGAAGGAATAGACCATTAAGCAAGATTATTAAAGAAAAATAAAAGTAATAAAACAAGTCGTGCGTATCGTGTAGGAAAGAGAAGGTACGGTAGCGGACGGCGGCTGGCGAAGGGCGGGCGAGGGCTCGGTCCTTCAGTCATTCGACGCCGTTCCGCGAGTTCACTCGCGCCTCGCGCCTCCCCCTGCGAGTTTCCGCGAGATTCGAACACTACGGCAATGTGATATCGCCAACAAGCGCCACGATGATGCCGTTCAGAGTAATGTTGCGAATGCTGCAAATTGTACTTTTGGTGCTGGTTATATTATACTTTAACTCTGTCATGGGTGGCCGAGAGAAAGAAAAAGATACGAGTAAGGGTGAAAAAGTGCCCATAGGTAAGTTTTAGCACTTATTTACGTCGTCGAAATCGCGATCGGCGTATTAGCAATCGTTTGCTGTAATTTTAACTTTGTTTTATTCATTGTGCAGAATGTTTATAAAGAGAATTTGCTTAAAAATCATATACATATTTTCTTCTGGTTAAAAAAGGTTACGTGTTTTCCGTAGGGATGGTGAATGCGTCGACAAAAAGTTTGAGACTTTATTAAGTTTGTTTTTTTATTATATGTCTAAATTGTTCAACATTCATATATCCTTAGGGCTTGATTGCGACTTCATCAAGATTGTAAAAACGTGTTATTTTTAGATTTTCAGCTAAATACCTACATCGAAATTATTTTTAATGACATAAAATTGTTCTAAAATATACAATAGGTAGGGTCCTTGCTTGCGTCGGATTCTTGGTTTCGATTTTAACAATCGTTTGGTCAGCGTGCGGTTTTAGGTTCAAGTCCGCGATTTCTAAATGTTATTTTTTTTTCTATTTATATAAAGCTACTTACATATTCATCTCGTCTCTGCAGTTCGCGTTATTTTGGCTCTAGGTCTATTATTTGTACACGACTGCCTAAAAAAGGATTGTAATGTTTTTCATTAGTATTTCGATAATATTGCGAATTTCTTCAATTATATATACAATACAATAAAAATACTCTTTATTGCACATCTCAATTAATAAAACTAATACAGAGTTTGTAGATTTCAAACTAGATGTAAACAACAAGCGGTATTATCGCTATAGAGCGATCTCTTCCATACAACTTTTGGGTAGCGGAAAAATTTAGATAAATGCAATGCAATTTTATGTATTTTGTACAAACTTTGTTATTGAACGCTGTGTTATCGCCAAGAATATAAAATGTACGTTATTCTAGGTGTTAATTTTTTCTTCCAATTGAATATGGTTTGACATATTTCAACGGCCATATTGGCTTGTTTGGTTGCGGTGCCTGGTTCGAATTCCGGTGGGGGTATTCATTAGAGATTTGAGTGCGAATAAGTTCCTGCATTCAAATATTGGATGATTTCTTTGTATTTAAGTATTTATTTTAGTACGTACTCTACTCGTAAGGTATGTAAATCCAGTTGTGTAAAATTGTCCCCGATAATTATTTTATTATTTGTTAGGTAGCAGCTGTGCGACGTGCGTGTTTATAAAATCTTTACAATGTAACAGGCTTGTTGAACTTAAATCATTTAGTGAGCCATAATGTTGTTACTTGTAGGGCCAATTTTTTTGGCGTTGTAGTTTTTTTTTAGAATTGCATGAAAATTGGTAGGTTGGAAGAGCTCCTGATTCTGAACAATATATGCACGACTTCCCACATTTTTTTCCATTTAGCGACAAAACGTATGGGATTTTCCTAACTCAGTGGATAAAATGTATGGGAAAAATAATTTTATCTACACACATATCATAAATCCTCTAATATGCGTTCGGAAACCGTAGAAAACGACTCTCATTTCAACATTCAATGAATTTATGGCAATTTTCTTATCTGTGGCTAAGGCTACAGCAGTAATAAAATATTTCATTTTAATCTCATATATGATGTTAAAATATTACGTCAAACAAAACTGTCAAAATTTAAATGTCAAAGTTGACATGTCCCTATTCTAGTATCACTGAAAATTCAAATTCAGTCGATGCGAAATGTCAACTCGATGTTTTTTTAGTATATATCGCACGAAATTTGAGCTAGAACGACATGATCACATCAGAATAAGGACTCTTTACTTTTTAAAATAACATTCAGGTATCTGTTGCCAGTTCTGATTTCGATATTTCCGCAACCGTGCAAAATAGGTTGTATTAACACAATTATTGTATTTATTTACTACGGTTTCTGAACCCATCTTAGAGTAATTATAATATGTGTGTAGATAAAGTAATGTATGCAACTGTACATAATTAGGCATTAAAACACACTCGTGTTTTAATGCCCCTCATTATGTACCAGTTGCATAAACTACTATTTCGGCGCCGTTTTGTAATTTTTATTTACTTGTACAGAATTGGGAGCTCTTCCAACCTACCAATTTTCATGCTATTCTAACGAAGAAAACTACAACGCCAAAAAATTGGCCCTGTAATGACATCAGTGATGTATATATATTGATATCATATCACAATCAAAGTTAATAATAGGACATTAAAACACTGTCGACACAAATCCGTTACCAAAAAAACTATTTATAATTATACTATTATGGTGTAGGTACTTATTAGAGAATGCTTTGACATCAATTATGCCTTTTGTGCGGTTAGTTTTACTTTACTGCAATAAAGTTTAATACTATTGTTTTGTCCCTTTCTCTCAAACACAAATGTCCAAGTGACAGATACGGACAAAAGAATATTAACGACATGTTAGCTAAAATAGGTTTGATGAAAGTTTATAAATAAGGGGGCAAATGAATAAATAACTAATGTATACCAATCTTTTTTTTACATTACGGCTAGGCGAATTGAAGAATGCAAAGCGCCGAACACATTTTCGGCGGATTTTCAATCAGCCATATTCAATCCGCCTAATCGTTGACCCGCCGTAATACACAACAGCTCTGTTTTATAAAACGCCTAGCCATAATGTAATACTCAGATGTTGGTTCGCGTCTTTTCTGTAGACATAACTAAAGTTAAGGGCTGTAAAACCTAATTCTTCTTTCACTTACAATCCCCAAAAACGGCTTCTCCGTTTAAGTCTTTGTACGATAATGGAAACATAACTAACATGCATATAAGCTGACTCTACTGTGGTCTATAGTTAGACCACAGGACAATCGAATTTTTGTTTTTTCAACTATATGCCCGAAAAATAGGTAAATATTGTTTGCGTGTAGGTAACGACAGAAAAGACACGGGTGAAATCTCCATGGCGGGAGCTCAACGTTACACTGGACGTGCTAATTGGCTATAAAATCTCCCTCCACGCGAGTAGGACTCTCACTTGGCTGGTTAAAAAAATGGCTAGGTTTAAAAAAAACAAAATATTGTTACACTCTCATTTAATTTATAATTGGCCACTTACACGGGGTTTGCGTGTTGCCTCTGCGTGGTTGTTTTGCGGAAGTAAATTAAAAAATAGCCTGCTTATTCTCAATACGAACTATTACGACCCACATATGAGCGGTGCGTGTAAGAGTAATTTTCGCTACGCGTAAAAATCCTGTAACATGCTACAGCGTAGGAGACGCGGCGTTTCTTAGCCTCATATGGATTGAGATACATTTTATAATACAGCCATTTTATCACTAATTTGGAACTACAATGCGCTACGGGAATTCCAACCCCGAATATATCTACGAACCTCGAATATTCTGACATTATATACCGGCGATTTGGAGCCTTGTTATTTCCGCTCTTGTTGAACGTAGTAAATGGAACACGCCCTTGGGTTCTGATTTGCTGTTATCCCCATTAGTATTCCTCGTTAGTGTTTCGCAGAGGATATATATTAATATATGTGTACATATTACAGTTTATCGATGAAAACTAGCTAACTACTGATTACTTAATTAATAATTGGAGGTAATTAACGCCAACGATTGACAACATTTCATATTTTTAACTACTTTATTCTATGAACTAGTTAGAAAATAGGTAAAAATTTAAGCCACCCGTATTTTTTCTTTTCAATTTTACTCATTATTTCATACAAAAAAAACACGTTGAAAAGTAAGTCATTCCAAAAGGGCGTAAGTAAAATATGACGTCATCTTCCCAACAAGAATCCAGAGCCACTCCAGAGCAGCGATTGTCTGTACTCTGTACTAAGGTCTCCCTGAATACAGCGAGGAAGATGACGTCAACTTTCGGTTTACAGTAATTTGCGATTTTTTCCAAAATTAACGGAGAAAAAAATCTAAAAAAAAATTTTTTGTGTACTTCACACGTTTTTACCGAAATGGTTTTCGAATTAAGACTTTTGGAAACTATGAAATATTGTCAATTATAAGATGTCGATCGAAATCATCGGAAGGATAAATTAATAAAGAACTACGTTCTAGATTAAAACAGGTCGTATTTACTTATTCAAGTCAATAATATAATTTATGTACCGAAATCAGCAATCAGTAGGTAATACAAATTAATTGTATCGTCTTCTTGAAGATCTCACGGTTCTAAATAATTCCCATACCATAAATAAATAAATAATAATTGTTCTACGAACACACTATTTGCGATAGATATTTGATACGTAACCGAATGTCTTTAATTAAGCCATTAATTATAATTAGAAGTTATAGTCCAAGAATGACAATACATTTTCAGACTTACTGGCACAAAAAGTACAATTTATTAGAGACTGAATGTGGGTGATGTAGGTACGAAGTCTTGTTAAAGGGATAATGGATTTACTGTAGATGCACCCCATAAAGTGAATTTAGTCACATTTATAATGCTTCTTTTCCCATGTGATAATGTTAATATTATAGATTATGTATACCCTTTTTCCGTATGATGCATTCTACGGAGATAATATTACCTGTTTTGTGTTCCCTTCTCTTTAGCAGTAAAAATATATATATATATAAAACAACAAAATGTGTAAAAAACGGCCCGAGATAAAATCTGCTCCTCCCTCATAAACTAGATTTTCCCAACCGTAAGGTCATATGTGAAAACTATAAATTGCTGTCTTAGGAAATTTATCCGAAACATTAAGTTGTATGGCTAAGAACTTAGAAAGAGCAAAACGCTAGTAAGGTTCGTGACTGCGACATGAGCAGACGATAAATGAGTGGAGAGGAAATTAATGATCCGGAAAAAGTTTACGTGCCTTCGTTTGTTTCGTAACTACATGTACTAATTCTGTCCTCCATAGAGCAACTCCACTCCATCCACTCCGACCTACACTCATTTGATACTTAAGTTTCACATCTAAAGACAATAAAACCATATCATTTACAACGCTTCCACACGCGCCAAGCTAACGAGTTAAAACGAGCGAGGGAAATAAATTGAAATCACATTTAGATGCGATATGGATATCTTAAATTGAACTCTTGACTTGATATAATAACTTTCTCGGCGTATGGGAAAAAAACCGGCCAAGTGCGTGTCGGGCCACGCGCAAGGTAGGGTTCCGTAGTCTTCCACCTGTTACATTATGTGGACTAAAAAGTTCGCAAACTTATATTTATTATTTACTATGGAGACTTATACCTATAATTAATTTGTATCTTCATATTATGACGATCCCTTTGGGTGAAATTTGAAAATTTATGTAATGTTTCCATTGATATATGTATTTTATTCTATTCAATGTATTTTTGACGATCACAATAGAGATTCTTTTAAATTGACATTAATGTAATTTATAATGAAGGCTTGATTGTGAAATAAATGAAATCTAAATCTAAATCTATGTTTTTGACAGAATTAAGAACATTATCTAAGGTATCAATGGAAATTGTACGAAAGTTTGCTTTTGCAAAGTACATTTCTGAAGTTCGACTATTACTCGTTAACTAGTAATGTCTGCTTAGCTGTGATAGTTTTCCTTTTAAATTCATCGTATATACTACTACCCTGATTTTTTTCACATGCCTAGTAGCCACCGTTTAGCTGGCAGGGGGGGGGGGGGGGACACTTGACCATAGCAAAAATTATCACTTCAAAGCTTAATATCACGCTAACCAATTCTTTAATCAAGAAATGCTTTTAAAAACCTTGTAATATTTTTAAAAGAGCTATCCAACGATACCCCACACGATGGGGTTTGGCAGAAAAAAAAATTGCACCACCACTTTACATGTAGGGGAGGTACCCTAAAAAATTTTTTTTTTTAAGATTTTATTCTACCGTTTTGTCGGCGTCATTGATATGTATACTCATGCCAAATTACAGCTTTCTAGTACTAACGGTTACTGAGAAAAACGGGGGTCGGACGGACGGACGGACGGACGGACGGACGGACATGGCGAAACTATAAGGGTTCCTTGTTTACTACGGAACCCTAAAAAAACTGGATAACTATATGATAGACGTATTGGTCTTATAACAAATTTATATTTCTACTCATTATTTTTGGCATGTTAGGCACGCGTAGAAGTAAGGACGCGAAAAAGGTAAATTTTATTTCAATTAAGGTAATTTCAAGTAAAGATTTTGATAAGGAAAATCTTGTCTTCTTTTATCTTTGTAGTAGCCTTGTTTCCTAAAGAATTAATTCAGCTAATTAAGAAACGTCAAAACGTCTCACATTGCAATGACCAAGCCGCCTCCTTTTATACGACCTTTTGTTAATCAAAAATCTCTTGTAAGTGCTAAAATAAGTTCAGTACTTTGTTCTTTCTGTGCGTATGTGAAACGATTTAACTTGCTCTGAAGGAAAACGGCCCATTCGGATATTCGAGTCAGCGAATATTCCAGACACCTACATGAAAAAGGCTCTGAAGAAAATTTACGTCAGTACATATTTTATGCGGCATGAAAGTAACATTTGACATTTCATGAATTTTATTTAGTTTAGATTTCTTTTAATTATATAACCGTTTTCTTCAGTCAACACACACAACATAAAGCACAAATTAAATGCGCTTTAAATAGACTTTTATATGAACAAATATGTAACAAGTCAAATAAACATGTAGTTAAAAAATATAAGAATATGTTGATAAGTAGATTATGAATATAATTATACATAATTATATTTAATAATCCGCTGGTCATAGACTCATAGTATATTAACACATGCCTCAAATTGTACTAATTGAACGTTAGGTAGGTAATTATAAATAAAATAATTTTACTTGCCTAACCCTCTCATAATTATGTAATGTTATGAATTTAGTTTAGTATCTATATATTTTTAATTTTAATGCGTAAGATTAACGTTCATTAGTAAAATGCTATCTGCCGGCCATTCCAAAAAGTTAAAATCTAATTTTGTCCTATTAATAGGTAAGCATAATTGAAAACGGTTTTTAAATATTTATTCAGTAAAAATATAATATAACTAAACTCATTACTAAATTAAATTTAATAATAATAAGAAATGGTGGAAATTAACCCAAAACGTTGGCGTTAAATAGATAAAACACTTTACTACCATACTCATATTTCAGGTTCCTTATTGTCTTCAAGAGAAATCGTAATGTCTATATCTGGTGAACACAAGATCGGGAACGTATGTAGTATAAAGGATGATTCACGCTAGACCGTTCCGTGTCCGGGCCGGCCCGTTTTGTAGTACAAGAAATCGACGGATACGCGACGGCCGTTGATTTCTTGTACTAGAAAACGGGCCGGCCCGGACATGGAACGGTCTAGCGTGAGCGTGAATCATCCTTAAGTTACTGAGAAATATGTCATACGATAAATAAATAATACTGAGCAAGATAGGACATGTTTATTGGTCTTTAGAAATGTGTAGATAATATTTTACTGTTATTACTTTGATTTCTAATATTGCAAATACATAGTTGTCTGACACAGTAGGCGCCCCGTCTAATTAATTTGCAATCAACTAACGTCACATAAAATCATTAGTCAAATTAAAGTAGTCCACAGCAAATTCGATTTGTGTTGTATTTTGCGAATATTACGCTTAATGACTGTAAATACTCGTTAATTCAATTATACATTTTTTGACATTTTATTGTATTTACTAATCTACTTATAACGTCCGTGTAAGTAAAGTTGCCCTGCTGAGTTGTATGAGGATTAAGGTCCAAGGTTTAGATTCGGTTTTCCTCCCCCAAGGTACAGTCAGCCAAAGTGGCCTACTAATTTTCGACTCTTATTACATGTGTGTTAAGGTCGAAAAGTGGTAGACTGTACCTTGGTGACTATTTTTTTGGTGACCATGGGGTTACCTAAAGGCGATATCTGTTCATTCGTTTGTATTTGAGAAATGATTTTGTTAAACATATTTTAGATACTTACGAGGTTTTTTTTATACAACGACGTATGTTAAACAAGCTTCCACCTGATGGTAAGCGGAAACCGCAGCCTATAGCCGCTCGCATCTCCAAAGTAGTCACGTGCGCGTTGCCAACAATGCCGACCCGTTATAAAATTTGAAGATTCACTTCACTGTGTTGACAGCAGAAGGGACACATTTAGGTCCCTCGCTCTGTGCATTCTCGGGAGCTCTGGAAACCTTGCTTACCTCCAGGAGCACAACACTACATACTTATATCTTACATCATCAGAGCATGACCGACGGTTTTTAGGGTTCCGTAGTAACATAGTCATTGCCGAAGAGCGTAGCGCGTAACACTTGTAGCCGATAACATGGCTTTAATCTGCTTTGTAGCGAAAAAAGCCTACGAACGGAGAACCCCATATCGTGCCTTCGGCGCTGAATGTGTTAAGATGGAAACACCATGGCTACAACTGGCGACGGCCTAGGCGGGAGACATTATCATTACCATTATAATCATCGCCAGACAGGCCGCGTGTCGTGTTACGCATTAGGTATGTAGCTTATATTAGGCCACTTAAAAGTATTGTTAACTGAAAGGAATCCGCGTGCGTTCAGAATTACTCTTTCACTACCAAGGGCATCCATTAGGCAAAACTCCCATCTATTTAGGCTGTTTCCAAGTGAATAGACATTTATCTTAACATTTATTTACTCTTAATCATCTCGTTACTACCTTCTATGTGTTTTAACATTTTTCGTAGACATATCGTTTCAAACACTACTCCAAATCGACAAATATCAAGCTACTGACCGTTTTTCTTTTTTTGTTATAGTTTGATTGCTAATATTTTTTTAATTTGTAAGGCCTCTTAATGTAAGCTTTAATTAGAATAATATCTATTCGTTTTTCCATACGCGGAGCTTAAAACTGAATCTAGGGACATACTGAGCCCACGTTCTAAGCATACAAATTTCAGGGTTCAGATTTCATAATGTATTGCATATGTGTTGCGTAACTTGCGTACCTACGTGTGCTCAGTCTGTCCCTAGCTTAAACTGAAAGTTGCACCAATGCAGCTGAATGTAGACACCGAACAGTGAATGCTGTCACCACAAACTTAGAGTGCCCGTAGTTAAACGGAAGGTTCCTACTATAAAAGTAAAACTGGTCTATTACTAGCTAGCTACATTTGTATCGTCCGTAACTTTTACTACCCTGCGCTAATCTTTATTGCGTGAGTGGTACAAAAGGGTCAATTCAAGAAACATTCAAAAGTTAATGTAATGTTGATGTCACTATTATTTTGTTTGTGAGGAATTCTCCGCCGTAGTACGTTTTGTATGAATTTTAGTGAAGGAAATTTGTGTGGTATGCATTTATGTAAATAGATAATTTGGACCTAGGTTAATGTGAAATTATATAAAATTTACTATTACGTACGTATCGATTTAGGTTATAAAATGACAGTTAGATAGAAAACGGTTATATATCTTGATCCGGATACACTGTTTCCTCCATAATTTAACCAATGCTTGTTGCATAAAATTTTCGTTGAAATGTTTATCTGTTTTGCTTCCAATATTTATAGCGTAGACTTTCCAGTACTCAACACTGACCCCAATACAATAGCACTTTTAATGATGACAGAAGTGATTAATACTCGTAGGTGTCATCGGTTAAGCACCAAGGTGTCGAGTACCGGGATGTTTACCTTACATTTGGCATTGACAGTAAGTACAATTTTGTTACCTCTTTTACAATAGGTACTTACTATAAAACTTCGCCAATGCTTATTCATAAACGTCCATCAAACCTCTATTAGTTAACAAGCCGCTAAAGTTCGTTTGTCCTTATCTGTCACTCTGACATTTACGTTTGTTAGAAAGGGACAAACAACATTTTAGTTAGCAAAGGTTTGTTAAGTTTTATGAATAAGGGGGTAAGGTCTCAGACGAAGAAAAGAGTTGATTATCTCGAATAGGGGCGATAATATTAATATCAACAGAAGCAGCGGGGTGCGATGCCAAGCGGAGATATCCCAGAATTTCGTTGCGTTTAAATTCATAAAACGCTCCCGCAAGCCGTATCCGCGACCCGATCCCGTTTTCCCGGGATATTACGTCATAATTACCCGCGACAGCCTGGCGGGGAGATAAAATTCTGATTCTTATTCGGGATCTTCATTAACCTTTTTCTTTTCTTTCACAGTTCATTTGAGAAATCATTAGGGATACCACTTATGCATAATTTTATAGAATGGTTTGGGTCGGTTACAAGTTATCGAGTAGTGATGCGTGCCTTTAATTTATATTCCTATTTGAATAGTTGGGTTGGTTTGAATAGTTGTAATGGTTAGCCATCAGTAATAACAATATTTGAATTGAAAATTACTAACATTCTAACGGCTGATTATTTTCATTATTTATTTTTCTTCTTAGAAACATTACTTATTAAAAAAACCTAACCTAGGATGCCGCCGGCAACGGGGCGGGCCTAAGCTGCCTGGATAATTATTTTAATTATCGCATGGTTTTATTTTCCAAATTATAAAGTGACATCATTGAAAGTTAGATTACAAAAAATAATAAATTAAAGATGGTGCAATCATAACAAAATATCGAAATTTGACAGCCAGTCCCTGGCTTCCGCAGTAAGTGCCACTTATCCATAATATGACTGGTTGTTTGGTCTGGATGGTGAATGATGATTACCAATAATGCATTAGTTAAATAACTTTTTTAAACGCAGCATACGAGACCCTATACAAATTGTTTGGTTGGTAATTGGTTAATTTTTCCTAGTTAAAAGCTGAATAAAAAAATATCCAAAGAAAATGATTGTCATGGCATACCTAGTATAAGATCAGTACCAAGCGCTGGTCCGTGCTTGTGCAGGATTAATTATTAAAGTAGTAAACTCAAAGAATGTGCTTGCCTTTATTATTTCTTATAATTTATTCACTTTGGGTCTTGGGCGATTTGATCACCATTTCTTTCATAAAGCATTGGTGGCTGTCAAATTTGCATGGCGATGTAAACGAGCTTTTCGTTTTAGGGTTGCGTTTATGTCAAGCGCCGACCCTAATTACCTAAATTTTGATATCCGACGGCGAGCTAATGAAGATAATAAGATTAATGGTAGGTAAGTGATATAACATAAATCTATTGCGTAATCCACGGTTTCTATTTTTATCATTCACTTTTTATTCTACAATAAACAAGAATTGCCCAATTGCTTCCTTCAGCGAGTTCAGTTGGCACACATTGTTTTCCGTGAATTCGTTATCAATGCAGCATCAACGTAGTTAATCGGGATAAAGGCAAACTGTATGGAAGTAATTCAGCCAGATTTTCAATTGAGTACAAAATGTCCCGCAACCAGTGTTGCTAGTCGTTAATTAATTTATTTATTTATACACAGCATTACAGTCTTATTACTTATATACTGCGAACTTAAAAATTAACACCTTTTTACCATCGTCTCGCAAAATTTCAAGCCGCCCATTGCTACGCAAGCAGATCACACTCCGATGCTGTAGCGGCCGCCCCCGCGTCCTGATGGTTGCCCATTTGAGATCAGGCACAAACAGCCTAACCAGCCTCTACACCAGTTCCGGACAGTCCGAGTCCCGACAGGTAAAAACGAGCAGGCTGGAATTGGCTATCTTCTAAGGAGTTGAAGCTGACTTAATAGCGATGTCAGAGTTGACGTCTGGCAGGAAGTTTAGATACATACTGGAGGTTGCGTGCCGAACATTAGTTTGAAGCTAGAAAATATGACACATATGACGTCACCGTTATCTTGCATCTCTTTCATTATAATATATTAGAATGAAAGAGATGTATAAGAATGAAAGAGGTGCAAGATAACGGTGACGTCATACGTGTCATATTTTCTAGCTTCAAACGAATGTTCGGCACGCAACCTCCACTATGTATCTAAACTTCTTGATGTCTGGCAACATCGCGCGATACGCGCATCACATTACGAGGTGACGCGTCTTATGCGTCACGTTTTACGGCCGAAATGTCATACAGACGCAAATAGGTTATTTATAAACGCAATGTTCATTATGCATCGGAATACTTGCGCCTTAAAAAGCCCGTATAACAATTATATGTATGTATATATTAAATTCTGGTATTTACACGCGATGTAATTTCCGTCGTAAAATTGATTGCGTGTTTTAGGTAAACTGCAAAGTGATATATATATATATTTTTAATCTTTATTTAACAAAGAAAAGGGGGTTTGTCACACAGTGATTATGCCACCCCCATTGAGATCTTTATACATAGTACAAACTAATAGGTAAGTATAATATATTATATGGCAGTACTTTCAAGTACATTTTGCACAACATCCTGGCCTCGTCAGATAACGGCGAAGCTACAACTACCTACTTTTCGAGATCCCAGCTATGCCATTTCTTGACGTTGGGCCTCCGTTCGAACATACTCCGTCAACACATGTTGGACATCTTCCACTATATCACACTCACAGCAGTTTACAGAAATACCCATTAAGAATTTAAACTTGTTCGACGGAATGTGTCCGGAGAGAAGTCTCATGAGTGCTACAACTTCTTTCCTACTGAGGTATTTGTCAAACCATGGGAACTGAGGAGGCTGACACTGAATGGTCCGATACCAGATTCCTTTTGTAAGGGAGCGTTCATCAAAATATTCTCTCCACGTGTTTCTGCAACTAATTTTCACCTTGCCTAATATCTCACTGTGTAATGGTAAACACTCATATGGAATCCCGTCGGTTATGGCCAAGTTCGCCGCTCGGTCTGCCTAAAAGTGATGATTTTGTAAAAAAATACTGTTATTAAGTACATATACATTTTCTAATTCACTGGATATAAAAAATCTTAAGTATATTTTTGTATATTTGATTTTATATTAACGTTAAATTTTTTTCCAAGCCTATAAGGTGTCCCACTGCTGGGCAAAGGCCTCCCCCTTGACTTCCACTCGCCCCGTCTTTGGGCTGTTTCGGGCCAGTCGTTTAGAAATGTGTCCAGGTCATCCCGCCATCTCCGCCTCGGTCTGCCACGTCGTCGCCGAGCATCTTGCGGCACCCACAACTCCATTGCTAATTTTGCCCACCTCTGTGGATGCATTGCATACGGTAGACGTGACCGGTCCAGTCCCATTTCAGCCTGGCGGTCTTAGCTCCAACATCTGCAATACCGGTTTTGAAACGCAGCACAGAGTTCCGAACGCAGTCGATCAGTTTGACTCCCAACATGCTGCATTCCATTGCTCGTTGGCAAACCTTCAATTTGGTCTTTTGTGCCTCGGTGAGTGACCATGTTTGTGCACCGTAGGTTAGGACAGGCAGAATGCACATGTCGACGAGCCTCCGCTTCAGAGCTACTGGAAGGTCTCGGTTCAGTAGATCTTTCATAGACCAATAGCTCTTCCAAGCGTTTCGGATTTAAATGAACGTTTAATTTAGCTACAAAAAAATTGGCAAGCTTTTTTCCGTTTTTTGTATTAACAGAAAAAAATATTCTAAAGTCGAAAAAAGTGCTCTACTTATTACATCGTTTACGCAGTCGCTAGCGAGTACGGTAATGCAAACGTTGCAAACTCATGGTAAGGTTGCAGTCAACCAATTTGATTTCTAGGCCACTTCGTACCTTGTCACGGTGAAAATCAGTATGAAAGCCGCTAGAGATCTTATATTATATCAATGTCATTGTGACAAGGTACGAAGTGGCCCAGAAATCAAATTGGTGACCGTACATAGCGGTAGAGCGGAATAGTATGATTCGGTGTTTTCTAGTGATCAAACATCGGATTTGTACGGTAGTTCTGAAATTAAATACCATTAATTATTCAGTGAGATGGAGAAAAAAAATGTCCTTGTTTTTCTGTGTCAATTTTATGACGAGGCATATAAAATTTGGAAAAGCGTCACCAAACTGACTTCTTAGCGAACACTTTTTTATTTACGATGGTGATGACGATGATAGATGCATAGTGATCAGATGGCTGGCCACTATTTAGTACATTCGTCAGAAGACTGGCTATGTGCTGAGGGTGTTCCAGCTTCGTTCGCAACACTACGTGCACTTCAGCTCGTTTGTTATGCGTGTGCCGCGGCCGCTGGAAGGGACCTTCGCGTGGCCTGACTTCTGGCTGAAGGGTGTCCTGTTTCGGCGGTTCCGGGGCAACCTACCGAACCCTACACCGGAATTGACGACGCAGCGGAGCCACACCGTTACGTCGCCTAAATAAATTCTTTATTTTATTTTTATAGAAATGTATGTTAGTGTGTAAGGTATATGTAAATATGGACTTTGTTGCCTAAGTCAAATAACTAAATATAAATAAACAACTAAAATTTCGCCCAGCGGATCAGAGTTGCTACCAGCGTGGCAATGCGGCCTGCAGTCTTCTGTGCACACTACCCTAGCACCGTTACATGTTACTAAACTAAATGATATCATTGTAATTGTATTGTAATTTGTGACATGTAAAAGAGCCCTTGAGGCCTACTTGCAGAATACATTTTTGAAACTTGATGACCTCAGGATTTTTTATTTATTTATAAGTTTTTATCATGTTTGTTTACCAATTCTTGTTTTTTGTTGTGTTTTAAGTAAATAAAATGCCAACTCAGTTATCAAAATGCTATCTGACATTTGGTCTAACAGATTTTCATAATGCCCAGCTTTAATAAACTTAATAGGTAAAATTAGAATCTTCAAATCACTTTGAGTCGCAACGTCCAGATCTGTAACACAATTCGTCTCTAATGGTTCATTAAGTATTACTACTGCCTAGCAATTATAAATACAAAGTGAACATAATTGAATTCCAATAAGACGGTAAGGAATAACTGAATTATCTCCAAAGTGCTTTTATACGGAGGGATTCCGCCACCCATCTTAATATTACCTAACCCCTGTTTACTTATAAATTACGAACCAGCTTCAATAAAATTACAGATAAAATTACGAGTAGTTGAACGGTTTACGTCGATTTTATTTAAGTTTTATAGTCAAACACTGAGAAAAAAAACTTTTTAGTCAAGGATACATAATTACTTAATTACTTAACGGCACGTCAATATTTTTTTTGTACTGACTACACATTGGTTTAGTAGGGATAACTAAAAATTTGAAGATGATGAAGGGATAACAAAAGGTAATACTGGTGGTGTAAAACATAGCTTTGTATGTATAGTAATACCAGAAAAACTTTAATATTAAATAATTAGTAAAATTTAGTAAAAAAATTCGGCCAAGTGCGTGTCACACCTATTAGTCCACATCTAAAACCATTTTTATTGGGATTAGTTCAGAAGTTAAACTCCAGCAGGTTCATTTTAACAATCATAGAGTTTATTCAACAAATTAACAGCCTTAGCTTAACACTTCGTCTAAACGTCTGCAGTCTGCACCATAATAAGAAGTCAACCAACCTCTACCATCCCATACCACTCGACAATCGGCATTGACAGCTGGGGGTACCCTGCTGGTAAATAGTAAAAAATAAATTAATGGTTTAAAAACACTAGAAAAACACGCTTTGCGTGTTAATTGAAACCTGATCTTGTTCAAAGTCCATTACGTGACCTTTCTCACAAGTGCAAACACGACTATGATACGATATTCCATCATGGAATGCCAGTGCCTATCTTCCGGCTTCATCATCAGACCTTGAAACCTAATCGTGGTCAAAGTTCATTACAAGACTTTTCTAACAAATCCAAACACAGCTACGATACGATGTTCCATCATGAAGCTCCAGTTCATATCTTCCGGCTCCATCATCAGATCAGTTCGACAGTACCATATTATTGTATTGTCATCAGAACCACATACAGCTGCCAATTTTCATGACGCTACGATCCTTGGAAGATGGTTAAATTAGTTACATTAGATTCCATTACATAGTTAGTTACATACAGGTCGACCTATCAGACCTTGAAACCTAATCGTGGTCAAAGTTCATTACAAGACTTTTCTAACAAATCCAAACACAGCTACGATACGATGTTCCATCATGAAGTTCTAGTTCATATCTTCCGGCTCCATCATCAGATCAGTTCGACAGTACCATATTATTGTATTGTCATCAGAACCACATACAGCTGCCAATTTTCATGACGCTACGATCCTTGGAAGATGGTTAAATTAGTTACCTTAGATTCCATTACATAGCTACATACAGGTCGACCTAATAAAAGCGTGTTAAAAACAACTGTATCTGTCATGACTGTCGTTTGCCGAGAGGTAGCAGAGAGGCTAATAGGATTATATTTCTATAAACTAAAAAAATATTTATTATCATTAATAATAAACAAGCTAACAGTTTGGCCATCCTGTTTAGCGAGTCCTCTCGCTGTCGTTTAACTGAACAACATACCCACACAAGAAAAAAAACAACGGGTTGCACTCCGGGAGTGCCGGCGGAAGTGAAAAGTCAATGACATTGTAACAGTTTTTCGATCAGGTCACGTGTCCGTCTTATCGTTATCGATAATTTGATCAAATAAATAAAACAAAACCCCAACAGACACTACAAGTAAAAAAACTGTAGTTTAAATTATTAAAAACTCTTAAATTTTTATTTTATTGAAATTAGGTATTATTTCCCGCTAAATAATACAAGAAAATTCATAAAACCAAAGATACAAAAATAAAAAAACACGGACTACGCCGGCTTCTGCAAGTGTAAGCGAGTTTAAGTAACACTTTCCGAAAGAGGGGTCAGCTTTTGTCCATCTTACCATATTAGGAAGTGGACAGTCTTACGGTCACGTGACCCTGTCGCGAGTTTAAACATTTTCCCCATTTCAAAATATAGGGCGGGATAGTTAAATTAAGTGGTTTCTCATTCCAGTATTTTCCAATATATTTTAAAAATAAAAAATATAGTATTTATGCACTCAACGAGCGCCAAACAAAGATTACCCCACTCGATGGGGTAGGTCATTTTTACCGACTTCCATAAGGAAGGAGGTACTCAATTCGATCCGTGTATATATGTTTGTTCCACTGTAACTTTGTCAAATGTCGACCGATTTCGATGATTCTTTTATATGTATTTATTTACTACGGTTTCTGAACCCATCTTAGAGTAGTTATAATATGTGTGTAGATAAAGTAATGTATGCAACTGTACATAATTAGGCATTAAAACACTCGTGTGACCTTATTATGAAACTCGCCTTCGGCTCGTTTCATAAAACACACTCGTGTTTTAATGCCCCTCATTGTGTAACAGTTGCATAAACTACTATTAAAGGAATTGGCTATGAATTTCGCTAAAGTACGTAAAAAACGGGAGTCTTGACTCTCGGTGGGCGAGTCTGACTCGTACTTGTACGGGTTTTTGTCTATACCCACATAAAATGGACATTGGCTATTTTAACCCGCGGCCGCCAACGTTCTTTGTACTACGTGGGTGGATTCGCACTGGCAACTAATGCATAATAAACTGTATACACACGCGGTACAGTGACCATCAAAAGTAAATGCGTAAATGAAGGGCTCAAAAGCTCTTATTAACACATTCACTGCCAGGAACCCGCCTAGCGGGCGCTCTGCTCGTAGACGTGTAGCCGATACCATGCGTTTCCCGATATGTAGAGGAAATTTCGTAGCGCTACGAAAAACTTGGTAGCGAAAGTGTTAAAACATATAACTAAAGATTACCTCACTTGGAAAAGTCACTGTTTGCGACATGTTTCGGACTACAATTGGAGTCCTTCATCAGGTGGTGTTACGATAACCGACCGCGCACGCGGGAGGCGGGCGAACGGCTGGCGAACGTTTGACACTCACTTTTCCAAGTGAGTGCCAATCGTTGTTCTCTTATTAAATGAAAATATGTCTCAAATTAGTGTAAATTTATGTAAAGATTACCTGTTAGTCCACGAGTCAGCAACAGATTTTCGTGGCCAACTCTCGGGGGACCATAAAACGAGAGAGAGAGATATTTCAAAATGTTGAAAACGTATAGGTTATTCTCAATCACCTTAGACTCCGCCTGTTTTATCCAACGACGATGGCAAACAAGCACAAGACGGTGAGCAGACACCTTATCCTATGGACACTTGCAAGTCCAGAAGAATCACAAACGCGTTGCCAACCCTTTATTAGCTTAAGGATTCGTTGTGTTGACAGCTAGAGTAATGTGCAGGCCCCCAAACCCCTTTTTCACTAACGCGACAATAAAATTGTCACCTTACAATGACAATTCGGTTTACATTGCCGGGCGGGTAAGTATCGACCATATCTACCTATCCAGCGACCAGCGAAGTGTACTTTGAATTGTCATTGTCAGTTGACAGTGTCAAGTTGGTGAAATAGGGGCCCAGGTGCTCTCAACACAACGTATCCTCGATCAAGATAAAACATTGTCACTTTCTGATACCACTCAATAGAAAGTGACAGATGCTTTATGTTGTCGTTGATCACGCTATCGCGCGCAATAATGTGCTTTGGCGCAGATTGTACAAAACGCAATATGTGCACACCTACACGCAACACGTAATAGCTGCTAATGTGTACATTTTGCATTATGTATATTTAAGCAGATCATTGTCCCAATAGTCGTTTCTGTTAAAACGGTTTAATAACGAAGAGTCTCGACCAACACCTCAAGAGACTCTCGTTAGATGGCTGGGTCAAGGGTCAGATACAGCGGTATTCCTGGACACGGATAGTCAGGAGGTTTCTCTCTCTCTCTCTCTGTCGCCCTAAACACCGGTAGCTTAGGCCCTGCTTCGCTGCCGGCGGCATCCTAAGATTATAGGTTTTTATAATATGTTTATGTTTTGTGTATTTTTATATTTTACTTTGTATAAAGATATTGTAAAAACCCAACGTAAGCCATTAAATAAATAAAGAGATAATGATAAAACAGTTTTATAAATTCCACAGTTATTACACCCTCACTAAGCCCGGGAGTAAAATCTGGAGTCCTTCGTTACGTTCAGGATTCAATATCACGCCCGTGTCATAAAATAGTGCTTTATCCCCTTGGTGTATAATCTACTATTACGAATAATGAAGTAAGTAGTGTGATATTCCTAGAAGATTGTAGAAATAATTGTGTGTTGTGGGCCATAGCCCATAGGCTAGCAACATATCACTACAATATCACAATTTCTTCGTCTTTGTTTTGAAGGTTTCATATATTCTGCCTACTCCATTTGGTCACACGCGACGCGAGTGTCAGAACTTGCCTATAACAAGTATAATTATAATTGTAAAAAAACCTAGCCTGTCTAAGGAAAAATGAAGCGATAAAGTAATAAAGTAAAGGTAAAATTCGGCAATGAAATTGCTTTTACACGTAGGTAATAACTTCTTATCGTTCATTAATTTAAATGCTAGGGAATAAAATTATCTCTCCCTAATACCGAGAAAGAGCGATTAAATGACACCGATTATATTGTCGTTAACGGTATTGGTTAGGCGACTTTCTGGGGTAGCAGGGCGTCTTTTACGTACTAACTGATGTCGCAAAGATTTTCTCATTTGGGCAGATACTTGCTTCCTCATTTGGAAATTACTAAGATTACTATAAAGATTACCTATAAAAAATGTTAAAGTAGATAAGTACTAGATAATATTTCTCTAATTCTATTTTATTTAATATTCATATTGAATAATATGTATTAACGGTTAAAACTTTACCACCGATGCTACCTACCGGTGCTATTACCTTTTAAGAATAAGAATAAGAAAACATTGATTGTGCATCAAAAACCTTAACCTAACAAATACAAAATTAAAACAAGCGACAAACAGACACAATTAAACTGAATCTAACTCATTTTAATTGGTAACAGCGATCATAACTTAATAAATATCTGGGCGACCGGGCTTTGCTCGGGCGTTTTTTCGACCGACGTTGTTTTGGTGACCTATCTAGATCGATTGCTCGCCCCCGAAAACCCCCACATACCAAATTTCATCAAAATCGTTAGATCCGTTTCCGAGATCCCCGAAATAAATAAATATATACAAAAATTGCTCGTTTAAGGATATAAAATATTTCGATTAAATTAAAATAAGACCTTGTTATACCATGGTTGCAATTAATGAATAAATGAATGAATACTTTTAGTATTAGATTTACGAAATAGTAATATCATGCGCAGACGCCGGGCAACACTCCATTCGTATCGCCCCGCTTCCGCGCATCCCGCGCAAGTCAGGACGCACTGATTAAAATGTAGGTGCGCGGTAAATAAGCGATAATGACTCGACTGACAGTTGACCACCAGGCCCCTATTTCACCACGTCGACAACTGTCAGTGACATATGTCGAGTGACAATTGTCAAGCAAAAGATGACATGTGACATTTTTGAAAAAAAAATCTATAGAAGTGCATATAAACATGAAAGGCATTTTGTTACAATTGTTTGGATGACAATTACGTTGTGAAACAAAAATGATTTTTCCTAGTCGACATACTTGAAGATTTGTCAGTAAATCATGACATTGAGATTAAAGCTCTGTCAAGCTTTGTAGTGTTCACCGACATATCTACAAATATGTAGGAAAAATCATTTCGGTTTCACAACATAATTGTCATACAGACAATTGTAACAAAATGCCTGTCATGTTTATTATGCATTTCTATAGAAAATAATTTTCAAGATTGTCACGTTACCTGTCGCTTGACGATTGTCACTCGACATTATGTCACTGACAATTGTCGACGTGGTGAAATAAGGCCCAGTTGACACTGAAAGCCGGTAGCTATTTGATATTATCGTACTGCCTCCGCGACGACACGTCAGGAAGTCGCCTTAGTTGTAATAATGTAACGCCGATTTTATATTACCGGCTTTGAATTATTCTGGGCTTATTGTACTTGATTTAGCTCTCATTTTAGTTACTTAATTTCGGTTTATTTAATTAATTTCGTTTGACTCTTAGAAATGTAATGTAATGTATAAGATAAATAAATAAAAATAAAATAATCATTTTTGTACAATCTCACGCAAATCAACCTAGTCCCAAACTAAGCAATGCTTGTACTATGGGTACTAGGCGGCGATATACATACTTCTACAGAACAGTCCTTAACATAGTCGAAGCAGGCATCACTATAGACGAAGTTCACAATATAAAGTTTCGTGGCGTCAATATAGACACCCACTTAAATTGGAAGTCTCATATTCTATATATTAATTAAAAAAAACAAAAACCTGTTATGCCTTGTCGATACTTTCAGAAACATGTTCTGTATTAAGTTCTTATTACGGAAGTGTATTTCCGCTAATTAGTTACGGATTAATATACTGGGGGAATTCTGTCGATGTCGATAGCAAATTTAGGCTGCAGAAGGGATGCCTAAGGGCCGTGTTTCGCATGAGCACTAGGGACTCGCTCCGTAATGTTTTTCGGGAAAAACGTGTCCTAACATCAACCAGCATCTACATTCTAGAGTTGTGTCTGCTTGTTTGTGGTCGACCGGATTGTTTTACAGCAAAAGCCTCTTTAAAGGAAAATAATATAAGGAAGCAGTATAAATACGATATACACCTTCCTAGGGTAAATAATGCCATATAAAAGAAGAGCACGTTTGTAATGGCAATTCAGGTGTACAACCACCTTCCGCTTGACTTAAGATCCCTTGAAGGAATTACCTTTAAGCGGAGGCTTAAAACCTGGCTGAATAACAAAGTTTATTATACTTTAAATGAATATTATGCACATTAGTACGTATGTATAAGTAGTAACATAAGTAAATGAAATATTGTACGAGTACGCCCGCAAAGGGTAACTGTTGGTACCAATACTTATTTGTTAAACAAATTTTATGTACATAGTTTTACAATAAATTTATTCTGATTCTGATACGGTAGATTGCAATAATTTCCAGAGAATAACAGATAAAAAAAATGTTTTTTTTGGTAGAGTCTCTAGTAGAATTGTCCTGTATATTAATACTGTTTTGGACTATTTTATTCTAAAACACAATCAAAAAAATTAAATCATAAAATAGCCATAAAAAATCCTGTCAAACCAAAAATGCTAAAACTATGACGACTCATATCTTGATGCTACCTCTGAATCCGCATTGACGGAGGTGCTATGATCTCGTGGTGTCATCCAGATCCATTACTTGGGGGTCCTAATTTTAGATCAAAGTTTCTCCGAATTGAAATGATAATCCCATAAAAAATTGAAAAGAATTGAAATCCCATAAAAAAAACCCCCCAAATATAACCTTAAAACATTTATTTCAGAGCGCCCTATCTACAAAACTGTCGAATCTAAATACATGCGCAGAATATCAACCTCAATATACGGAATGGACGAATTCCGATGGTTCACAATCAACCAACCCTGTAGCTTTTCTAGGTTCGGCAAAACGTCTTGAAAGATACTTGGAATTTTCATTAGGCAACAGTGCGGCCGCAAGATAGCGACTAATTTAGGCTCACATGGAATTGATTTTGCAGAAGCGAAACATTCTCAGAAAATCGTTGGGGTTGTCTATGAACTCCGACACCATTTCATACACACGTGTAAGGTATTAATTAGCTTCATACATCAGACACCCCAACCCAACTGATATTTTAAACGTTAATGCGATGCAATTTACAGCCATCTTAATTATTTCAAAATATATTTGTTTGTTTTGCTTCTTGTACTTGACACTCACACTCGTGATTAGATAAGTTTAAAACAGCATTTCAACAACCTACATGACAATTGAGTAAATTAAATCTGACAAAATAAACGGCCACTATTTATTATCTTAATGTGCAACCGGTAAGATATTGGCATATTATGTTGGTTACGTAGTCCCATTAGAAGATTTTCATGGACTCATGCATCTGATGCTTCCATCATACAAAGTTTAATTTCAACAGGCATCCTTCTGGGGTAGTGGGGAATCGAGACGAAAGCGGAGGTGTTGGGACTTTCCGGTATCAAGCACAGAGTAATGACAAAATTCAGCTGGTTACCCAGAATGTCCCTTCTGTCTAGTCAGTTCGGAGCTATATATAGTACGGGAAGTAGTGTCACCCAACGTATGGGAGGTGCACATTTTGGTATCGAATGAATTCACTTTGCACAGATGTAATATACATCCGCCAATCCTTGGCGGGTAGGAAGGGGGGGCTATGAAAGTAACTTTTTTCGCTTATTCATAAAACACTCATAAACGGTGACCCATAGCAAAAAACGTTCTGACGCATAAGTTATCTAAATAAAATTATCTACAAAAAAGCTTCTATACACTTTGTTGCTATGATTAATATTTAATGTTATTTTAAAGGGGGAATGTAAAATTATATGAAACTTAAAGTGGTTAGTCATTCCTTTCATTTTCAATATTTTTAAAAACAAAAAGTACCAAAATTTTGCTCTTAATGAGCTCTATTCATCGATACCCCACTCGATGGGGTGGGGCAATTTTTTTTCGCGCCCCCCTTTTGACTTAATGGGAGCCTCCTTTAAAAACCGGCAAAAATATTTTTGAAAAAATTGTATAGCCTTGGCTCAACAAGATGCTTAAATGGTGAGAATTTGGAGACTATTGCTCTAAATGTTGCTTTTTGATGGGGGCTCTATGGGGTAGTTCTTTTTTTTTCATACATGCCCCCCCTTAGCTGCATGGGGGCCACCCTTAAAAGGTACCTGACGGATTGAGCTATAGTCTTCAAATTTTCTCCATTTATGCATCTTGTTGACCCAAAGCTATACAATTTTTTTAAAAATATTTTTACAGCTTTTCAAGGGGCTTTTCATACAAATAAAGGGAGGCGCGAAAAAAAAATTGACCCACCCCATCGAGTGGTGTATCGATGAATAGAGCTCATTAAGTGCATAATTATACTATTTTTTGTTTTTAAAAATATTGAAAAGCAGAGGAATGACTAGCCACTTACATTTTCGTATAATTTTACATTTCCCCTTTAAAATCTCATTAAATATTAATCCTAGCGAAAAAGTGTATAGAACCTTTTATGTAGATAATTTTATTTAGATTACTTATGCTTCAGAAAAACCGAAAAATTGGACTTTCACAGCCTATGGACCTCATGACATGACACTACTTCCCCTACTAATATGTGATAGGTCATTTTCTCAATAGCTCATGAAAATGTTTTAAAATTTAAAACATTTTCATGAGCTATTGAGAAATATTGTTGTTATTTTGAGTTGGGAAAATTGCTTCGGTGAATGCTATTGAGTGTCTGAAGTCTAATATGACAAAGCACAAAATACTAAACATTTATGTTTATGGCCGCGATTGCCCACAGCCACACACTTAAGTTCATCATTATAATGGAATAAATGACTCTATTATTATCCTTTTATATAATCCCTGGACTGAAAGCACCTCACTAGAAGATTCTTCATTAATATATTGCACTCAGATACGACTTTCGAATAAAGTAACAGATAAATTAAATGTATTTAATCTACGGAGCTTCACTGGAGTCTGCAAAAAGAAAAAAAAAAACAGCTTACCCGACTGATTTTTTAATCGCCTCACTTTACCCTTTAAATGGATTACAATCTTAATTCATAATAGCGCGTTGATATTGAGGAGCTGACGGCGGGAACATTAATTTTTTATTCCCCTTTCCCGGTTTGTCATCTCGAGTAATCAAAACGAGTTGTAAAGTATTATTCAGAGCTTCCACTAGACGATGTTTTTTTCGTCGAGGTCGAATCGACAAGCTCTTTAGCTAGAATTATTTACAGTTCTCTCTGTGTCCGGTCTTCGTTGGAATTTCATTATTCACAGTTTTGATTTGGTTAGTTTTTATACTTAGTAATTCATGTTGTATTTTACAAACCACTCTGTATTTACAGTAAAGACTGGTTGTTTCTGCTATTATATAAAGATCATCATCGTCTTCCAAGCTTTTTCCATTTGTTATATAGGACCCGGAATTGTTTTTGGCACCTAATTTTGAGGTTTAACGCATATAAAAAATTACAAAGCTGTCGGAAATGGTTTTCAATAACTTTAATAGTTTTAATAATATTCTAATGCAAGATAAATCGGTCATTATTCGCGCGTTTCATTTCAACCGCCTTACTTTCGTGGACACGATTTTGACGAATTGGCTGTAGATTTTGCTGGAATTTCTAAGTTACTTGGTAGATGTCCCGTACTTCTACCAAATAACCGAAAACGGCATTAAAATCTTTATCCGAAGTCGACAAAATAGTGACCACGAAAGTGATTTGGAACAAACGCCCGAATAATGACCCACATGTGGTCTAAACGTTTTAATTACTGTTTGAAGAACCTTCGAACATAGAAAAAAACCAGCTAAGTGCGTGTCGGACTTCGCACATTTAAGGTTCCGTTCCGAACCAACTGCAAAATGAAGTTTGTTTTAATAGGGAAAATAAGAAAATTTCAAAGAAAAATAAAAAAAATCAATATATTGGTATTTGTTGTTTAAATATCATCATCAGCCTATATACGTCCCACTTCTGGGCACAGGCCTCCTCTCATAGAGGAAGAGGGATTGGGCAGCATTGTTTAAATATACGTAATAAACATTGTCACCAAATTATAGTTCATAGGTCAATACGAAGTTAAAATATTCTTCGGAATAAATTGTGTGACAGACGACAGACCGACGGGCGGACGCGTGAGTGTCAGCAATATAATGATGATTATGTATGTTAGTCTTTAAGGTATTTGTATTATGGGACACAGATGCCTGAAATAAATGATTAAATAAATAAACAGGATTCCGTTTGGACAGTACGGGTACGGAAACTAAGTGTGGAATGATATAACTACGAGTCGCGACATACACTCACCGGCAGAAAAGTCCCAACAACTTTTCATGATTTCAAAACTACAAAAAGAATAAATTAAATTATGTTTAAGATATAAAAATGCATTTTTCTAATTTGGGCCAAATTTTGTGCCGGTGAGTGGGTATATTTAAAAACTGAACCTAGGTTTTACCTCTTTGGGAATACTTTAAAGCCATTACTCCCACGGGATTAATTCAGGTCATTGTCCCGCAGTATGTCTGCGTACAATAATAGGTACCCACTATGAGCAAGTAGGTATAATGAAAAATGTGTCTATAACTTCAAACTTCGTTCACCCACCCCGCAAACTATTAAGCCGGGAACAAAAGGAATATGGAAATAGGCATCCTTTTCATTCGCTTTGTATACGTGGTATCTTTAATAATATAGTGAGTTATAAGTGGAGCAACATTTTATCTCGCAAGTACGCACCTGATCTTTTATTTTTACGGTTCCCCTGGTAAATAACATGAGCTGAGACGCGGCCATAATACTAAACGTCATTCACACTTGTTTCGTTTCTGCTGTTCGCGTCGATTCGATGAACATTTCCGAAATTCATTTCTTTGAGGGAGTTATGTTGAAATGTGTACGGGCTTTTTTATGGCTTTGCACTGATTACTGATTATGGGTAGGGTTGTGTTTGTTATTGTTAACTAGCTGTTATTTATTACCGTACCTAATTCATTTCGTTTACATTTCATACATACTGAAAACAAAAGAATTGAGGATGCGCTATGTCGAGAATGAGGGACTTATGTATATTTATCTTTACGAAGGAGTCGGCAACCGGCTAACTAAGTTATCTGCTTACAATCAGGAAAGTAGTATGCTTGTTTGGTAGTGTGTAATAATAAACATTATCATATCATTATCATTATCCAAATTTCAAGTTCATAAGTCAATGGAAAGTTTAAAAAATATTTTGTGACAGACGACGGACAGACGGTCGGACGGACGCGTGAGTGTCAGCAATAGGTTTCCGTTGAGACCCTTGGGGTACGGAACCCTAAAAACGGGAGGTTATTGTTGGATTTTTAGTATGATCCGCATGTATCAATCCTAACATACTCTTAGTTTTGCCTCTTATGTCTGTACCTATTATAAAAATGTCAAATTATCAGTTATAGAAAAGACAGACTACTACTGAACCTTGATTATGTTATGATTCATCCTCCTTACCTTTTTTTTATACAACAACGGTGGCAAACAAGCGTCCACAAGGGTCCACCTTTATACAATTTGAGGATTCACTGTGTTGACAGCATAAGGGACAACTTTAGGTCCCCCGCTCTCAACACAGTGCATCCTCGGGAGCTCTGACAACCTTGCTCACCTTCAGGAACACAACACTACATACCTGTATAGTAAATTATTTATATTATTATGGCTGTGGTGTGGGGTTTTGGCACTAACGAATATATATATTTTTTGTTGTAAATAGATATACGAAGGGCGTGATGTGGAAATATTGACAAATTTCAAAAAAATATAAATTCTTTTTTTAGCCACAAGAAGCATGAGCCACTTATAACCTGTTATATGGCTAATATACTAAAACGAGTTGACGTACGGTGCTTACGGAGCTTTATTATCTGTACATCATCACTGATATATAACCTGTGCAAAGGACCCCCGCTGTCTCGGCTCGCTTAATTTAATTTCGAGATAGGCACTCGACAAGTTATGTTAGCGTACGCCAACAATACACGTTCGTAATCTCTAGTCTTGCTAGAACGTCCCGTATGCCATTATTGTGATTTAGACTGCGGTTGTAGTTAGATGTGAGCCAATAAATTAGATCTCAATCAGGCCGAAACCTCCATTTGTTATTCGTACTTCACATGTGTGAAAGGAGCTTCGAACATGTGGGCCTTATACAATATGCATTGGATTGATAGTGTTATTGCCGAGTGAATAATTTCACCAATGTTGAAGCAAACTGCTTAATTGTTGTCTGAATACGTTAACTAGGTTTTGCTCGTGACTTTGTATGCGAGGAATAAAGTTTCTGGAGAATAGCATTTATTCATTGATAAAACATAGTTTTACATGTCATTTTTGTATAAACATATAAGTAGGTACCTATTTAGGTACTTAGGTATAGCGTTGAGTAATTCCCCGTATACCAATAAAAACGGACAAGTGCGAGTCGGACTCGCCCACCAAGGGTTCCACACGAATTTGTAGTTACATATTATAATCGTTCAGGAATCGAGTCTTGCAGTTTTTTTCCGAGCTTATACCGAAATTGAGTATCCAAAACAGATAGACTAAGTATATTTTTGTGATTTTAGAAACAAATGCATAGTTTTCAGATCGCTGTTCTTGTAGTATAAGACGATATTACTTGCTAAATTTTATAGTTTTATTATAGGTGAAAAGAGAGTACCCTAAAAATAATGATTCCATTGAGAGTGTCAAAATATACGTTTCCTACGGCATCGACCGTTACTTTTACGTTAACTTAGAAGTTTGATTTTTTCACAGAGTCAAGTTCAATTTCAACTTGATATGTATGTATGTAAGCACTTTATTGTACACAAAACTGGTTAAAACAATATACATATGTCCATGCGTTCTCGAGATAAAGGGTCTAGACTGACAGACATACAACAAAGTGATCCTATAAGGTTTCCGTTTTCTTTCTTTTGAAGTAAGTACGAAACCTAAAAAGGGTCGGCAGCGCGCTCGTTATTGATCCGCAGTTGCAAGCGTCCATAGTTTACGACATTTACATCAGGCAGGTCGAATACTTGATTGCCACCAGCGTATGTAGGAAAAGGTGATTTACCAGTATTAAGCAGAATAGTAAGGAAGGACGTAGTGCTATTCTAACACTACATCTCATGAGTGGAGATAAATGTACGTACTTATACTTAATGAGCTGGCCAAGTTGTATCAAAGTAATGCGCACAAAGAGCAACCTTATTTTGCATGCCAGAAGATTCAAAATAGTACAAAAGTTTTAGAATGCATCGGCCAGCACAAAATTGCTCAACTATACTTACTTTGGTACTTTGGTACGGTACGGGTTACTTTGGTATTCAAAATTAAAAACTATCTCCTCGAACGCGACTTCTTCTATCGATTACATCAATAATAAATATAATATACAGGCGTAGGCATGTGACGACCCCATCTCCCACTGGTTCTCCAGTGCAATCCAAGTTCAGTGCCACCTCTCTACCCCCAGGTCTCTGACCGGTGTTGCCCCTGGGCCATTTTTTAATGTCGGTGTTTAATAGGGGCCCATATAGCAGGGAGCAAGTCACCGTCTCCCGGAATTAAAATGAGAGACTGTTTTATTAGGCAGGCGTCCGATGTCTCACCCAATAGCCCAGCCATTACTCCAGCATCTTCACCTAATAACCCGGTTCATTTAGATTCCATCAACCAACAATAGTCCCTATACACCCTGGCGGGTGCTGTCTCTTTGTGCGTCCCATGATACGGGCAGGCACAGAATCCGCTCGGTGTATCCCTTGCATTTCATTAAATTGTCAAATGGGCCTCTACGTGTTGGCTATGTGGTACCTACTCGATGGCACTTCGGTACCTCGGTACTTCGGCTCTGCGCACGCCTCCCAAAGGTCCGGGACACTATTGAAGACATACAAATATAATATTTATTTAATATTTTAAATGCATCTCTTGGAAAAAATTATAAATTGGTGATCAACTTTATACTGATATTGGGTTTACTTTGATATGTACCCCCTTTTTAACGGAATTCGATAGTAACCCCAATAAGGAACAAAACTCCAAAACATCAAAAAAATATCTGTTCGCAGGTTTAGGATTTAAAAGGGTTTCTGTGCATTTGGGGTTACTTTGACAAAGAAAATTATAGGTAGTCCATCTAACAATGTTATCATTATAATATACATTACAAACAATACGAACAGTATTTAATTAACAGTCATATGAGCTTAAAAATTTAGAAATAAAGGAAAAATTGAAAAACTTAGGCACCGAGCAGGATTGAGTAATTTGGAGCCGGGTAGTAATCGCACCTATAGCTCAGTTGGCTAGAGCGACTGGCCGCGAGTGCCGGGAGGTCGCAGGTTCGAATCCTGCTCGGTGCCTAAGTTTTTCAATTTTTCCTTTATTTCTAAATTTATAGTTTGCGTTAGCAGCGCTACTGTTTAATTCAAATTTAATTTCATATGTGCTTTATTTATCCAATAGAATTTTTGTGGAAATATGCAAATTTAGAAGTGATAGGGAGAAGTCCGAACTCTGCACTTTTGCTGCCAATTCTGCATTTTCTAAATATGTTTAACGTATTCTCTAAAACAATAAAGACTAGAACAGTCTAAAAACCGACTAGAAATCTATAATAACATTGTCTAAATATCCTAAAAAAATATATAGTTCACTAGGTGTGTCAGTGATCAAAGTTTTTTTTCCGTTTTGACGACCGGTTTAGCTTAGTGGTTAGTGCAGACCTTGGCTACTAAGTTGACGGTCCCTGGTTCGAATTACGGTCAGGGAAAATATTTGTGTGATGAGCAAGAATATTTGTTTCTGAGTCTTGTATGTTTTCTACTTATGTATTTATGTATTATAAACAATTAAATATATCGTTGTCTAGTACCCATAACACAAGCTTTATAGAGCTTACTATGGGACTTATATTTTTATGTATATATATAATTATAACCGATAACATTAAAAACTCCTGGATGAGACTAGCACGGGTCTTGGATGAGTGGCGTACCTACCAGAGGAGAGGCATATATGCTCAGCAGTGGGCTATTACGGGTGAAAATTATGTCACAAAAGAAATCTTAAGGTACAAAAGACGGATTGAATGCCATGAGGCATTCTCTACCAGCCAACCTCCAGGCTAATCAAAAAGAATGTATGACGAGGATTCATATTTATTATTAATATTGATTTTACATCAACAGTTACATATATTCTTTTCAAACGTTGTACTGTACAAGACATACAATTTGGTTCGCCAAGGCTAGGTACCAGGGCGAGCCGCATACGTTAGCCAGGCCAGCGGCCCAGCCGTGACGGCGCTCGCCCGTAAATAACAACTTCATACATAAACAATGAAAGTCACCCCTGACCTCGCTTCGCGCCTCGGCGACAACCATTCATAATTTTCTCAATACAAAGCCGAAGACACAGACATAGTGTTCTAGATCACACAAGCCTTCTAAAAAAAACGAGTATACTTTCGCCTGTGATTATGTCTAAAATAAGTACTTTAATAAGAGTATCTAATAAGTATTAGGAATATTTTTATGTCGAGTTTAAATAAAATTCATGCATCGTTAACTTTTAAATCTTTTAAAATGCAGTCAAATACAACAGTTGAGACACCTTGTTGAGTAATGTACTATTTTAGAATTTTAGTGCCACTCACGCTCTTTTAGAGGTATTGTAATGTAGGACACTTTAGCACTTGCACCGTGATCCTAAAAAAATAACTAAGGACTATAAGTATACCATATTATTATTGTGTTTATATTTGAAATAGCTATTCAAATATAAGCGCAACAACAACAAGTAAATTATACCATCAGATGTGATGTACTCAATATTTTTAAGTGGTGGAGGGTAACTTGTTTTTCTGCCGACAAACTGTTATGCAGTTTGGCAGATATTAGATATGTTGTTTAAATATTTATTAATGTATCAAATAAATTAAAAAAAAACAAATCAAATCGTTCAAATGAATCACGGTAGATATTATCTTATTTGTTTATACATTGTATCATATTTTATTGCAAATAAAGATGTATCTTATCTTATCTTAAGTACGCAAGTTTTTTATGTGACGTCACTTAAAAAGTTAAAGAGTTGTTCACTTAAAAAATACCAAGCTTGGTGCTGTTGTGGTTATAAATACACACTCAAAAGTACTCATTTGACGTTATTACAAAACGCAGCGATCATATTGCCGTCTGGGGTCTAAAGAGAGGTTTAAATTATCTATTATCCAATAAAATTGAGTATAGTCTATTTGGTAATAAAGAAGTCACGTTATAAATAATAATCGTCACAACAATGTATATGCGACGTCTACTCAAATATATCTCTGTCTGCTAAAATGATATTATTCTGTATTGTTTTCTTCTCACTCGTCCTTTTCCCCCATCTTCCCTCGCGTGATGTTTATTGCCTTTAAATACAATTGCTAACAAAAGTTAAACTGCAATAAAAACTTATCTTTTACTTTACGTGTACGATTGCCTTCTTAAATAGTTACCTTTGTCCGTTGACGAGGATCGTAAACTTTTGTAGTAGGTACAAGTCAAGTTCAAAAATATGTCTTGCTACTTACCTTAATTTGCTACTGGGATATATTTTTGGGTAGATAAGTTTTTTGCAGTTATATAACAAATTCCCGGCTGTTTTAATCCAGTCGATATGTCCTAACAAGGGGGGGTACCTGGAAAGTGCTCGGACGTTGATGGAATTTTATGGGGTTATTTGGGGGTACACAAGGAAGAGAGGACCTTATGCTAAGGGGGGGGGGAGGGGGGGAAATGTGTGTCATTTTTCAGATTTTCGCTTATACCTCTGAAACTATGCACTTTTTGTATACTATATTATGACAAAGTTGAAGAGCATTAAATTAGAAAAAAATAATAATGGTGGAATTACAGTTATTTACCATTATTTGTTTGTTAAATATGTCGGATAAATTATTTTTTCTCAAAAGGACATTATGACAGTCTCTCACATGAGAATCACAAAAAATATATAAAAATATATGTACTCACTGAATTTCAGCGAGATCGTGCATTTTGTCACACGTTCAATGACGCTATTGCTGCTGTCCGGGACTGTTCCGAGAAAAAGTGACTTCCAAAAGAGGTAACATAATCTGGCCATCTCGAAGTCCAGCTTTATCCCCAATAGATTTTTATCTTTGGGGATATATCAAAAGTAAAATTTATATCAGCAACCCAAGCTACATCCATAATTAATACTAAATAATGGCGATGAAATGCAAGGAATTCCCCATAACACTCTACGCGCACTGATGCGAAATTTCCGATCCAGGTTGCATCGGTGCTAGGATAGGAAAGAGCTGCATTTAGATAATGTTACTATTGAAAATTAAAATCCCCTTGTGTCTACTTTCCTTGTAAACAAACGTTTTTATACTGTGCATTTGTTAAATTATTCATAATGACATTTTAAATGTGAACTGACTTTTGGTCCACTCTGTATGTATGTACAGTCAGGATCGAAAGTAGCTTGGTATATGAAAGAGGTCAAAAGTTCCTATTCCCTTGACTTTTGTTTGACGTTTTCATATGCCAAGCTACTTTGGATGCTAACTGTACAGTAAAATTTCCTAGATGCAGGAATGTGATCTAAGACGGTAAATTTATTATTATTTTTATGTATACAAATAATTTGATTTAAAAAAACAGCCAAGTGCGAGTAGGAGTTGCACTGGAAGGGTTCCTTACCAACGTACCTACAAGTTTACCTTTTGTAAAAGAAACCGCCTTTTAATTTTTAATTTTTTTTTATTTCCGTTATTTGCTGTTAGAATTATTGCAGCTATAGTTCATCATATGAACTCACGGTCATGGGTCAATTTGAGAAGTATATTTCGCATGTTAGATAGATTACAAAGTCAATGACGTGAAATATCAACGTGAGAATAAAAATGAAATTCGTCGGTGGGAATACAAAAATCGCTATGTAATTTTGACGTACTTTACAGGAGACACAAAAAACTGTTTATATGATTGTTTATACTACTTTCGTTATACCAGATTTTTTAATATAATAGAGTAATGGGTTTGACATAATTTTCACGAAAAAAATGATCAATGCCTTTGATAAAAATATATGTTATTACCAAAAAACCAGAATTTAGCTACATAGCGTCTTAAATTCGGCCTATTTTAAGTCGTCATGTGTCAAGTATACTACACATAGCGATTTTTCCAAAGGATTACAACATGGAAGGCGAAACATAGCGGGTTTTTAAATGAACTAATGCTGATAAAATAATCAAGTTATACTTATTCAAGATTATCCTAGAAGTAATGATACGAGTAATCTCTGTACGTGTACGAGTAGGTATGTTCATGTTTGTTTGTACATGTATGTATACCTTGAATGAATGCAAGCTACTATATTTCGCTGAATCAATTTTTGAACGGCTATCATATATAATAGTATACCAGAGGCTTTTTATATCGGTTACTATAAGGGTCACCAGACCGTTTACCAGGCCTAATAAGTTTACGAAATTGCCCGGCATCTTTACTTAGTTTTCAAAGAGCGAATGGTCTAAAAATATGATACAAGGTTTGCCGGTATCAGAATACTAAATAACTAATTACATATAATTCAAAGAACAGAATTTCAATCAATGTTATATTTAACTGAATTTTCTTTCAACGGTTTAATTTAACCGAGTGTAATGTTCAAATAGTCACAAGTAAGGTAAGGTGACTTCTTGAACAGTTAACGACGTAAAGTTCAAACCATCACACTTCACAATTATTCATATAAAACAACATTTTTATAATCTCACGCTCACCTAATAAAACATTGGAGTTTTAAGCACTTTAAAATAATATAAATATTTTAAACTGTCGGGTAATTCACTTTAGAAATATTCGCTATGTGCATCAAATTGTGACTGACTTTGATGGGAAACCAGTGGAAAACTATTCGCAAAATATCGCTATGTGCTAAAACACATCACATAACGATTTTTTCGTCCAAAGTTTGTTCCGCGTGCACATAGCGGAATTAGTTATTTTCAAAACCAATAAAGATATCGAAAAATGATTTTGTGGGTTAACGTAAGACATTAAAAGGAACCAAAATATCAAATAATCGAAAAAAAACACAAAGCGATTTTTTTATTCCCACCGACGAATTGGAGTGCGATACGTCGGTCTCATATTGATCCCGCTACTAAATATATATCTACTGACGGCTTATTGACAAAATCCGAGAACAAAATAAAAAACCAGTCATGGGGGCATCGTCGTGTCAGTATCTTTTAATTCCCGGCTGTTTCACGCATCGCCGATTATTAGAAAGCCATTTAATTCAAACAATAAAGCCAACAAATCACCAACAATTTATAGCCTATTATTGCCTTGTGTTCAACGTCAATACATCACTTCATTGAATGCAGTTACAGGACGTCACATTTCAATACTTGCGTTCGCGGGAATGTGAGCGTACCGTACTATGGATTCAGGCTGTACAATGGTGCGAAAACACAATGCATTAGAGTTGTAACAAGTAGGCTTGAGTGAGTGAGGAACTAAGAACTATTAGAAATTCCATATTGCAGACTAAAAGGAACTAGATCCCTTTGTACGATCCAAATCTGCGGTCCGTTAGTTTGGTAGGTTTCGATGGAGCGAGTTAGCCAGATGGACTGAATTTGATCGCGATGTAAACGCGACAAGTAGTAAAATATTTAATGAAGGCTGCGTAAGGCTCTTTAAACACGTAACGATTAGGCGATTTCCTGACTGTAACTGCCTTCGCATCGTCCCGCTACCGCGCATCCTGCGCCAGTCAGGAAGCGCTTATTTAAATGCAGGGGCGCAGTGAAAAATGGTACCGAGTCGACTGACAGCTTACACTGACATTTGACACTTTTTTCATATCGTACTGCCTCCGCACCGACAAATCAGGAAGTCGCCTTAGTTCACACAATCTTGAAGTTTAACAACATAAAAGGTATGAAGCCTGAACTTGAGGGGCGTAAAATGAACTAGATCTTTCTGATTGCTTCGTTTATAAAACGAGCCGGTACAACTCTAGGAACAAGCGCGCTACGTGGTGGAAGATGTGCCTTTCGCATAAACGTAAACGTAGCGAAAGCCACTCGCACGTACAGTGCACATCTTACAATAATATTTGTATGGACTTTGATATTTTTTGTTTAAGTCTCAATTCATTCAAAAGTAGTGTTACAAAATTCTCACATAGTTAAGTTTATAATATCCATGATCTCATACGATCTCATTAATTTTAATTTATGTAATTAAGAAAAGTAGTCTCACATTTATGTTTAGTTTTATAATTTGTTATTTAGCATGTTGTGCTTGGTTGTCATTGAAATGTAAATTTAATTCTGTTTTTATTAAGCTATTTTAAATAGGTTAAAAATAATTTACATTTTGTTACCTTGCCTAAGTAAAATAAAATAAAATATAGTTAGTTGCTTGTATAAGTCACGCGACGTTTTTTGAGTTCGATAGTAGTACGTCGAGCCACGAGTACACGTTAGCATATGGTTAGCATGGTCAAAGCGAGACTGTATCTGCGTGACAGCTCGCCCTGAACCAAATAAGTCGATCAACCTTTTTGAACCCTGACGTTAGGTTTCTAAAGTCAACGGTGGACATGAAGTACACAGTTACTGTATCTTTCATATCAACAGTATACATGAAGTACCTACACAGTTACTGTGTCCTTCATTTGCTATGGTTAGGAGCTGCATTTAGCCGGTATTCTTATAGACAAGACACAGTCATGGGCAATGTGGACACACAGCTCCCACGCTGACACATACACAACCATGGCTCACCCGCGTTCGTAAGACAATAAGTACTGTATAGTGCGCGCCATTATAGCTCATCAACAAGCATCATAATCAAGTGGTGGCGAAATTACTCAGTTTATAACCACGGTGGAAAGAGTAAATAAATTATATCTTTTTAAATCATGCAAATACCTACTTTATATTGCCACTTTAACACTCAAATTAGTAAATTGTACAAGTGTAGTAAATTATGTTCATTAGCTTCCTTCAACTTTAACGAATAGCATCTGTATACTGGCACACACCTCTGACATGTCAAACGTCAAATAATATCGTAACGTTTACAACTGGCTAGACTCACCTCACCAATTTAGGATTGTTCATTATTTTTAACCTCTATTTTTAATTTTTTTTTCGAAAATATAGAGTATTCTAAGAAACCAATTTGAATATTTTAGCAATTCATGGCTCTGTTTATTTTTTTAAATTTATTGAAAATATAAGATACGACTTCTCGTAAGTTAGATCTTTGTGGCTGAATCGATAAAAAGCACAAGCCAAGCACAATAAAGACACAAAAAATAAGTATAATAAAATAAAAATATAAAATATATCTAATTAAAATTAACCTACAAACTAAAATCTAATTATAAAACTAACTTAAACTATTAAAATTAAAAATAAAACTTAAAAATCTAAGAAAAGTAAATAAGTTGGAAATGTCAGTTCGATCAATAATAATATAAACAAAACTAATAAATAAATATTTTTATCTGAAATACTTATGTGAGAATACTGTTCAACAAAATAATGAATAAACTTTGTATGTGTTGTATGTTGTAGGTGTTTTTATTTGCACTTTACGTCGAAGTGATTCTCGCAGCAGTATTATGTATAAGTAACACTGAAAATACTCCACATTGACTTCACGACACCACGTTTTACGTAAGTCTTCCCGGTTTTTAAATTTTGTTTTAGAGCTATTTTTTGAATTATTTTAAACTTAAACAAATCGAAAACAACGTTATAACCTAACAATAATTTATAAGGGAAGGATTTGACAGTGGTGACGGTTTTTAAACGCCACAGATCCAAACTATTTTAATGACCGTATATTTTACATATTCAGCCAAAAGAGAAAAGTCAAACAAAGGTCACACGTATATAAATTGAAATATCTCTAATCATTGATTATTTTGTCGAAGTAATTACCTGAAATTGGTTGAAAATCTCATATCTCGAAATGGATTTCGAATTAGCACCTTTGAAAAATAATGAACAATCCTACTCGTAATTGTAACTTGAACCTGAGATTCGTGAAAACTATGGCATGTTCGGAGGTCAGGCTTACACTCAGTGGTTCTGCCGAGACCAATTTTCTTACGTCAGTGCAGGGTATTGTAAATACCTAACATGGATCCGGTTCATAGATTCAACTTCCACCCCCGAATTTATCACTTTGAGGGACCATTTCCGGGATAAAAAGTATCCTATGTCCTTCCCCGGGTCTCAAACTATCTCCATACCAAATCTGCTCAGCGGTTTAAGCATGAAGAGGTAACAGAAAGACAGACACACTTTCGCATTTATAATATTAGTGCGTAGGTATAGCCATTATAACTATGTTGCAAAAAAAAAAACAAAATATCAGCGAAGCAGCCTCGAGAGCGCTGCCCCACGCCTCGCAGTGGCGGTGGCGGTTGAAAAAATATGGAAGCATTTTCAAGCAGACCATTCGCAAATTGAAGTAGCCACACTGCACGCGAATTTGGGAAATTTTTAGCATTTTTTAGGATCTATGTATTACTTTTGATGGTAAAAGGGCTAGATGGAATTTTTACTGAGTAAAAAACTCTTTTGTTTATAGTTGGTTATACGCCATCGAATTTTATTTGAATCGAATTGAGATCGGATTGGAAGTAAATGCATGAATCAGCCGAAAGACGTCCACTGCTGGTCATAGACCTCTCCCAGTGAGCGCCACAACGATCGGTCATGGTCATGGGCTACCCGCATCCATCGGATTATATGCTAGTAAATGCATATATTTTTTTTAATAGTACCAAGTGGATGACCGCCATGCATACTAACCGGTGACTAAGCAGACATACTAAATTAGCTTTCGACAATCGAATTGCTATCAAGCAGCTAGAGACAGGCAGTGCCCAGGTGCCCACACTCTCAATACGTCATACATATAATAACAGAATAAAAGTTACATTTCAATCTTTCGGCCGGTTTATTACCTACTTACTACATACTGGGACTAGTATGTAAGGACGCTGTCGATGAAACTGGCGTTTCTGTCGTATCTCTATCTAGATTACTTAAATCATTAAAGAACATTTCAAAACTTTTGTAATTATTCACCTTTGTATGTTTTTTTTGTAAACCGCTATTTGACTATGCTGGTACCTTCCTTCAAATAAAAAATAAATCAATTAGTTCACGCAATGAAGAATTATATCCCTGGAAAACATGCGGCTCGGAATTTGCACAATGAGGGTTCCGTACCAACGGTATAGTTAATATGGTTGTAATAGGAAAAAAAAAAAACAGATATTAATATACCTACGTATTTTTAGACATGATCACTAAGTTTCAAGTTCAATAAGTAAATGTTAAGGTAAAATATTCGTTGGAATAGAAGTTTGTAAAAAAAGCTGTCTTTGGTGGGTTATCATTCCTGTTTTTATATATTTTTAAAACACAAAATACGGCATTTATCTACTCAACGAGCTCTAAAAAACGATACCCCATTTGATGAGGTAGGTCAATTTCTCTTAATAACGCCCCCTTTTTAATATTTAAGACGCAATTCTAACCCTTATTGTATTAGTGATACGAGCGACAATATACGTGTTACAATTTCCTTATTTCTTTTTACATTTTCACAGTTGCCGTTTATGAATATTTGTAACCACCGGAGTGTATCTTCATATATTCAAACTAAAATTAGGTTTCATCAAAATAAAGCTATTCATTCAGAAAGTTTAAATTGCGTTTCCAGAGAGCTATTCACATTGAACTGCTTGAATGTAAGTCTCAATGTCAGACGACTCTTGCGTTAACGGGGCAGAATTTGACAAACTGCGAACTATAATATAATAGGTCTTCGTGGCAACGTACATCTTATAATGCTATGTTATTTCGTTGAAAGTAGGTTAACTTCTACTTATATTTGTTTTGCTTTAAGGCGCTACACTGAGAAATTTGGAGACTTTGAAACGCTGTCCTGCCCAGAACAGTAGGGGCTGATTTTCAGATATATGATTCTTGACTATATAATTGTGGTACTGACAATAGCGAAACATGATTGCTTAAAATTTTCTCGATAGAAAATAAATCCAAAATCGAGTCTATATTTTCCTTTTTTTCCTCAGCCTACTAAAACAACGCATTATTAAAAGACACGATTAAGTATTAAAAAGCAAGCAAGCAAGCAAGCATGCATGCATGCAAGCAAGCAAGCTACCAAGCAAGCATGCATGCAAGCAAGCAAGCATGATTTTTGAAGGCGCATAAAAAAACCTAACACCAGAGACTAAGGCGTACTTAGTCTTCTGAACCTAACCTATTAGAGACGGGTTTGCTCAGGAAGGTTTTGCTCACTCGCTTCGCTCGCTCGCTAGCCAAGTTTGTATGTGTTTGTTAAAACCTATTTTTGTCTTTATAATATTTTTTGTCATAACAATTAATTTGAGTAAATGTTTATTGTCTAAATATTTTTTGCTTTACTAACGTATTTGATAAAAGGCCAAATGTCTGAACGTTATTTTCGCGACTGAAAATTTGACCAAATGAAAATGTGCCTATCAAAATTATTCCAAAGATTGAATTGCCATACACAACGGTTGCCAAAATTTGTTTGGATAATGAAACTTTGCCAAAATAACTTTGGTAAAACGGCAGGATCCCATAATAAATTAATGATGTTTTATCCATTTTAATGTCAGACCATTGAAATAAATCCACTAACAGTAAAAAAGGGCGTAACCCTTTTAATTTTCAGGGTGGCCCAAAAATACGTTGACACGGAATTTTAAGCATAGGTATTTTTTATTACGATACGACTACACGAGTTTTATATAAAAGCTATGGGATATTTTGCAGATAACTAGTTTTTGGTAAGTTTAATGATAGTATATTTAACGCTTTTTTATAAAAGTCGTGTAGTCGTGTCGTAATAAAAAATATCCAAAAAATTCCGTGTCAACATATTTTTGGACCACCCTGTATAGATTAAGAGTCATTAATTACATTTGCATAAGCCTTTGTTTACTTTAAGCACAAAAACGAATTTTATCAATTTACCGATCTGCCTGAAAAAGGTTTAAAGATGTCTTCATTGCAGTATGTGTGAAATTGAAGTAGCTTCGAATATGTATTGTGCATTCTACAAATTGAAACAGACAGCTGAAGTTTAATGCATTGAACATTGAACTAACAGAACTACTAATCTATGCTGTTGATTATTATTTATTTTAATCTTAATCTATGCTATGACAGTGATGTTTAACGGTTTCCGAATTTCAACATTTTACAAGCTTTTATTTAACATGCAATGTATGTAAATATATTTGTACGCGTACGGGTCTGTAAATATATCTTGCAACTTAATTTTCAACGTCTTGCCGGTACATCCGATTGAGCTGAAATTTGTCATACTTATGTAAATTTGGTGACAATGCAATATTATGGTACCATCGAGCTGATCTGATGATGGAGACAGAAGATGGCCATAGCAACTTCTAAACTGCACAAGATAAATCCGTCTTGTTTGGGCTCATTAGGATCGTCTCCAAGAGTAGTTGATGATGACTGTGAAAAAAAGTACAGTCGGCAATAAAAATGATTTTTTTGACAGAAACCTTTAACGACAAACCTGCTAAGTTTACTGGTTATTCAACGTCTTAACGTCAACTATCAAAGGATCATTTACACAAGACTGTGGACCGTTAAGTGCAAAATAAAAGAGTGCCTTAATTAGTGGAACGCTTTGGCTCGCGAATGAATTTCTTCGCGACTTCTTTCTCTCAATTTGGCAGAAAGACGAGGGGCTATAAAAAGGCGATGAAGCATTGATTTTGCATAAAAATCCCGCAGTAGAAGCCACTCCGACCAAAACCGCACGGAAATTACACTGCGCTGTCGACCTATCGACGTATTGCAGTAGTACGTAAGTACTATTAGTGATTGCCCATACACATATTTAGGCACTACGTAGAATGTGTAGGAGCATGGCTTTTTTAATAAGGTCTGCAAGCAAAAATATCACGTTCTTTGAAACGTGGTTCTGCCGACGACTAAACAGTAAAAAATGTTTACAGATATGACTGTATCATTGTGTTTCTGTCAATAGCAGAAAAATGATTGCGCGCAAATATAAATACTATAGCATAGGTACATACACACATATAACTATTAAAGCACATAAAATCCATACTAATATACTAATACTAATGTACTAATATACTAATATATATAATATATAATATTATATATTATATTATAAATGCGAAAGTGTGTCTGTCTGTCTGTTACCTCTTCTCGCTTAAACCACTGAACAGATTTAGATGAAATTTAGTATGGAGATAGTTTGAGACCCGGGGAAGGACATAGGATACTTTTTATCCCGGAAATGATCCCTCAAACTGATAAATTCGGGGGTGGAAGTTGAATCTATGAACCGGATCCATGTTAGGTATTTACAATGCCTACTGACGTAGGAAAATTCGTCTCGGCAGAACCAGCCTGACCTCCGAACATGCACATAGTTTTCACGAATATCAGGTTCAAGATACAATTGGGACGTATGGTGAGGTGAGTCTAGACAGTTGTAAATGTTACGATATATTTGACGTTTGACATGTCAGAGGCGTGTGTCAGTATGATATAAAGTTGAAGGAAGCTAATGAAGATCATTTATTACACTTGCACAACTTACTAATTTAAGTCTTAAAATGGCAAGATAAAGTAGGCATTTGCATTATTTAGGTATGATTTATTTATTCTTTCCACCGTAGTTATAAACTGAGTAATTCCGGCACCACTTGATTATGATGAGCTATTAAGGTTGTCGCACACATAAAGGCTCGGCACCAGACCGGCGCCGCCCCAATTCTTTGTTATAAATTTCATACTGCATCGCACAGTTATGGTTTCGGCAAACCAGATGAGTGCGGATGCAGCGGTGTGCTCCGGCCATTCCAAAATGTATGGAAAATCCGGATAATTCGGATCCGGACCCGGATAATTTCATACAATTAGGATCCGGATTGCAAACAATATGTGGGCGCGTTGAGCCGGCTTGCGCAATGTTTGGTTAGATTGCCCGGCCCGCAGTTTACCCGGCGACGGCGAAATACGGTATAGAAGTTGATATGGACCGAGTTCTACGCAGACGAAGTCGCGGGTAAAAGCTAGTAGCATAATAAACGCACATTTAAACCACAACATTATATAACAAAAAAATAAGGGCTGGTAAAAAAACAAGTTAAGCTTTTTGGTCGCTTTTAATCCTATGATCATCCGATCGAACGTGATTTCCTTTTTGTGCTCAAAAATTATTTTGTGACGACTGATCCAATCTAAGAATGCAGTAATACGAGTCAAAAGTTACCACTCGAATAATATACACGAAAGTCGAAGCATCTCGTTCCCAAGCTATTCGTAATATATATTGAAGCCAGCGTTGGGATATGCAGGTTACATTCTTCATTCCCGAGATGCAATTTCTTAAGTTGCTTGCCTACCGAAGAAGCAAGGCGATGTGACAAACTTTATAGGTACTGTTTGTGATAATTTGAGAAAATTAATACTAATAAGTAAGTATAATTTGCTAAGTTGAGACACACTTTACAATTGTAACATAACTGTAGGTAAAAATGTAATGACAGGGAGAGATGCAGAGAGAAGGAGAGGTGGAGAGGTGCCTTGCCAGCTTTGCGTCATTTTGTATGCAGTAGACTGGATAAAATAAAAAGCATTTAAGGCGCTACACTGAGAAATTTGGAGACTTTGAAATGCTGTCCTGCCCAGACTAGCAAACAGTAGGGGCTGATTTTCAGATATATGATTCTTGACTATATGATTGTGGTACTGACAATAGCGAAACATGATTCCTTAAAATTTTCTCGATAGAAAATAAATCCAAAGTCGAGTCTATATTTTCCTTTTTTTCCTCAGCCCACTAAAACAACGCATTAATAAAGGACACGATTAAGTTAATATGATGGTATTTTACCTCATATAGGTACTGACAAGAGGAAATTTAATAAACCTGCACACAGTCGGATATTTAACGAGATTTCTCTAAAAAGCCATTCTCGGAGAGGGTTGCATCCCGTTTTGTCGTGAGCGAAAAACAAAGGGTGTCTCTTTCAATCGATATATCGCCTTAAGCGTTCTAAATGTATCTGCATATGTTTCTTACGCTTTATTGCGTACGCAACTGGGCGCCTCAAACGCCTTCATGTACGGCAGTGAAACCTATCACGACAGCTTATTTTCCATAAGAAATTGAATATGAATTTTAGTGTAAAGCATGCACGAAGGTGACTTTGACAACGTATGTCATAACACCTATAGTCGTTATTGGCGTCGTAGGTACGACAACATGCGACACCTTTAGGTGTTCTTGGCGTTCAAAGGGTTAAAACGTAATACATGATGTAATTACTGGGAGGACAACTCTCACCGTAACCAAGCTATATTAAATGCATTATAGAAGGAGCGCACCGTGCGGAACACTGAAAGGCGACTGGAATGAGAAGAGATGAACCAAACAGAAGCCAAGACGTGTTCGGCTACAACAATAAGCTAACAACAAGCTAGTTTCCACCCAACTAGTTTTAGATCTTGAATTGAGGAAATGCTCTTGCAAGTTTGACCTACAAATTCACACATTTTCGACACCGTGACACGACAGTCGTACTCAACTTCGTTTGTACAAGTAAATTAAGTACTTTAAGTGTGACACTGTGCAAATGCTCTTATTACATTGTATATTATACTTTAACACTAATTTAATAGAGTTTCTATACACATTGGTCAAAAATCGTATATTTGTATAGTATTTTTATCTCACGAGCGCCAGTTGGCCATTGTTGTAGCTGTGACACATACGAATACATATATAGCTCCTACGCTAATGCATGATACATAGACAATGTGCATGTATAGCTCAATACCACTCAATACACAACCATGGCTCACCCGCGCTCGCGAGATAAAACTACTCTACTAATAAATATAGTACGACACCGATATCGCACTGTCACGTCACCACACGTCAAACAAATATGAATCCGGCTTTAGACGATAACGCGAAAACGACGTGACGCAGGAAATAAATGTTGTTGATATTACTTTTCTAGCTGTCACACTTCGATGTTGTTAGTAAGTGAAGCGTGGAGCGTAGAAAGTCTATCTGGGGGCACGGCAGCGTAGAAAGTCTATCTGGGGGCGAAAAGTCGAGCAAAACATTTCTCGAATTCATCCTTACGTGTCTTTTCATGCAAACAAACTCTTTTAAAGGACATTTATCATTATGGTAAGCGGGGGTGAGACTACCACTATCCTATTAACTCTTTATTGTTAGTCTTACCCCACCCTGCCTTATCACACTTTTCTCTAGCATTACCATATTTTGTGATTTTCTTTAAGTATACAACAACATTTTAAATTACGATTATTGTATAACCCTAGAGAAAAGTATGATACAAATTAATGGTTTCAAGACGAGTTTGTTTACATGATAGAACACGTAAGGATGAATAGACTGTAGGTAGATAATAAACTAACGTAAGGCTCTTTTGTGTCTAGTTGTGACGTGGACGAATAGCCATTAGACATTTAAAATTTGTAACAAACAAAAAAAGTTCCTTATCCAACAGTCCACTACTAGAGTGCGGGTGAGGCATGGTTGTATGGTTGAGCTATATGCACATTGTGTATGTGTTGGTTAGCGTAGGAGGGTTCACGTTGGCTATGTGTTCGTATGTATCTGTCACAACTAGAACCATGGCGTTGCATATACATGCAACAGGGACTTTACCCTAGGGGTGGGAGCGGGCTAGGGAGGGGGAGGATGGAGAAGTTTTTGACCTGTAGGTGCTATTATTTATTCTACATCTGTGTTCCATTAAACACTCGTGACAAAACACTAAGCGCGGAACTTAAATATAAAAAAGATGCTGAATCCATATCGAATTATGTTTGTTGCCGCTCCGAACCAACGTCTGGATCAAATAATACACACCAGCAAAAGTCATTTATAAAACGAAATTGGCCGCTCGTAACTTTTCCAAAATATCTACACAATTATGAATCTTATCCACTACGCATAAGTTACAATAAGTAAACATATTTATGAATGCTTTCTGGGGCAAACAAACAGGAGCCTACTATGTAAATACGGTTTATGAAGTAGTACTCGTACTTCAGAATACCGTAGTAGTTGTCCTAATAATAGACTAATAGCTTAATGAAGGGCATTCATCATATATATCGGACGTAAAATGTGATGACTTTTACTTACAAGCATTAATGTTGTAAGCAATCATCTGTCTACAATAGATTGTTAAATTATAGGAAACTTATTGCTTCTAGCGGTTTAGTAAACATGCCCTGAAAATGGCCTTATTATGTTCTCGTCTGTAAAATATCTAAGCGATGTCATTTTAAATATGAACGACATTCGTTTCATACCGATTATGTTGATATCTATAAAATTCCAGTGAGTTTCAGAAAAAGGTATTGTAAGGGTAGTCACACAAGTCTTTAAAGTGAAATATTGCTCGACATGTTTCGGACCAATACGTGATCCTTAGCCGACTGGTTCTCATGAGTAAGGACCACGTATATGTAAATAAAAACAGTAAAATGTAGTATACTTAAGGCGAGGCCAATTCATGAATCGACGAAAATATTGAAGTTTGAGGTTAGAGTGTGAAGAAATAATGAAGAATTACGCTACACAGAAGTTACTGTAGATTGAAAAAGAAAGAAAGTAACAAAATAACCGTACAAAATATTGAAAAATGCTTTGATAACTCTGTGAAAAAAACTTAAATAGCATCGTAAAAATAAACTTTCATGCTGATTGATTATTTCGTTATTGTCAACGGCAGTGATATGTTTTTTTTACAATTTTATTGTTCGAAAAAAATACCCGGATAGGTTTTCGATAAATGATCCAGTATTCCAAAACTCAATCAAAATGTACAAAATATCCATGAAAACTACGCGCAGAGTTCCGTGGAGAGCGGGGATGGTTATTTGTAAACTCACTGCCTTTTTTTGTTACAGAAGAAATACAAACGTATCCCCCCGGGCCGGGGAGACCCATAGTGGGGGAGTATGTGGGACTCGCCCTTCCACAGGGGAAGAGAATACCCACCAAAACCTCTATCACGACTAAGCGCCGGGGGTACCCTCGCGCCAGTGGAGGGAAGGGTTGGTAATGCTCCAACCTCTCCCCCAGACGTGTAGGGCCTAATTGTGTGGGTCCCCAGCCCACGACCTATTACTAGCTGACCTACTGGGGAATCGGGCGATTGATGTACTGCAGATGCCTTCTTCCCCTCCGTCTGCGCCGGAGCTGATGAGCATCGGCTCTCTGTTCGCGCTCCCGCTCCGCTTCCTCCGTTTGAGTCATAACCTTTTCGCAGAAGTTAGGTACTGACTGCATTACAAGATCCCTCGCTGCGCAGCATGCTAGCCAACACGTTGCGCAGCGAGAGATCTCCCGTCTAGGTACCCGATCAGTTCGCAACGCTCCACGGCCCAGTAAGGGCACTATTTAAGATTATACAGGGCCGTATCGTCATCGTTCCCGCAATGATGGCAAGCCGAGGTCGGCTCCCTTCCTATTCTGTGCAGCTAATAACCGAAGCAACCATGTCCGGTCATTACCTGCACAAGCCTATATGTGCCTCCTCGCTCCTCGCTTTCGTTCAAGTCAGCTGTCTAAGGAAGGGAGGAGCGCTCCTATATGGTGTAAGTCCCATAGGGAGAGTCATACAGCTGGCTTTTCCACCTATCCCTCTCTATAAACTCACTGCCATGCCTTAAGTAAAAAATAATTTTATGTCACACCTGGCCATAAAATGGCCATTATCGCACGCTCCGCGCGCGAAAAAACCCACTTCGTGGCCAGGGGGTGACATAAAATTTTGTACTTACCACGGGCGATAATAAAGAAAGCCTCAGATCGCATATTTATCGCCCTTGCCTTCGGCTCGGGCGTAAAATACCTGCGATCTGAGACATTCTTTGTTTTATCGCCCTTGGTAAGTAATGTACTATTATGGTGTCGGGAAATAAATGAATGACGTGCTCAATCTGATGTTATGATGTATATGATATGATCAATAATCATATTCTTTTTTTGATGAATTTGTATGAGACTGCCTTTCTAATATTTATCTATTAATTTTATAAAACTGTCTCATATCATTTATAAATTAAAAATTAGGTCTATAATTTAACCAAAAAGTCTCTTAGCGAACACCCTACGCTGTGCACTAAGCAAAAGATTGTCCCGAATATAATTATCTCATTCGCTCGGAGCGGGAACTTTGTCTACCGCCCTAGCGCTTCCTGCCTTTTACTCGATGTAATTATTATTAATTAGTTACCTGTTCTCGGCGCCTTTGTATTGTAGCGCTCTCAATTTTTAAATTTACCTCGGTTATGTCCTTCTTTCCAATTACCTACGTTAAATAACGAAGCGAGATAAGAGGTTCATTGAATAAAACTAAATTCTTATTTTTAAGTAGACATAGGTATTTATAGATATAATTTGCGGACAATCTTACTCAAATAAACATAGTTCCACACAAAGCATAGCTTGTAGTATGGGTATTATAGTTTTAATTTTACTTCTGGCTATAAAAACGTAACAATTGACGCTCGGTACACTTGCAGAAAATTTAATTTCCTCAAAATTTATAAAGCACAAGTGACTCTTTTGGATTGGCGAGCATCTATAGGCTGCGGCGTCCGCTTACCGTCAGGTAGACCATACGCTAAAGCAGGCTTGCCTTGGTGCCCATGGGCGGTAAGAAAATCCTCGATCACTATTTTACGGCTTACGGTTTCGAGTATATTTAGTAACATTTTGATTGATTTTTGGAATACTGGATCATTCAAAAATCTATCCGGTTATTTTGTTAGAACAATAAAAACGTTACCCTTTTTGTAAAACAAAACACATCACTGCCATTGACAATATTACGAAATAAAATAATCAGCATGAATGTTAATTATTATGATGATAATTAGTATTTTTTCACAGACTTACCAAAGCATTTTTCATTAACTATTTTGTTCGTTTATTTTGTTACTTTCTTTCTTTTTCAATCTACAGTAATTTTGTGTAGTGCATTCTTCATTATTTCTCCACACTCTAACCTCAAACTTCCGCAATGCAATTTTCGTCGATTCATGAACTGGTCTCGCCTTAAGTTTACTACCTACTGAAATGTATTGGTTATTCTACTATAACACTATGTAGTGTAGTGCGAACCTATTTTTTACAACCTGGAAACTCGATATAGGTAAGAGTATATCCCAAACGCCAATCATGTACTGTATTCAGTACACATTCAGTGATTGAAATATTTAGGTCAATTAATGTGAAACTTTATCAGCAAATGTCAGGTCACAAACTTGGTATATTCATTGGGCTAACATCATAAACAAGTCTGCAAAAAAAAGAACTACCGGATTTGACGCACACAGCACTGCCCCGTGCTTTCAGACGACAAGACGCTTAGTTTTATTGATAAAAAGCGATGTCTTCGAATTTCACTTCAATCCAAAATGAGATAGCAAAAACACTATTTTAAAGTGGTCAGAAAATATCACGGGGCCGATTTTTGAGTGTCGAACGATCGATTTTTCACTCGACATCTGTCAAAACCTCATAGTTTTTTGACAGGTCTCGAGTGGGATTTTGCTCGTCGCCGCGTTGGTGAGCGCACGCGCCCGGAGCGACGACGAGCGGAATCCACTACCGTACACTGTCTTTGTTGCCTACTGTCATGGCATCGTTACCGAACAACGTCATTGAACACGTGGTTGGCGAAATCATCATAAATTTGATGGAAAGCCATTTTTTTAAAAAGAAGTGAAGGTCTCGAGTGCAAAGTCGAGCGCTCGACACTCAAAAATCGGCCCCCACGTCGTAAAAAGTATTTCGGCGACGGTTATATTCTGTTGCTAGTCGTTGTATGGACCACGTTTGAACCCGTTTACACATAAATCTCATGGCAGACAGTAACAATGTGTAGCTGGCTTGTATTCGCTCTCCGCAGCACCCGCCTCGGCAACCAGCGTTACCATAAACCTTAATGTGTAAAGAATAAGGCTTATATTAATTAAGAAATCGCCACATCTCTATGTAGGGATTCTTAAACCCGCTACAAATGTAATGGTATGTTAACATCCTGATCGAAAATAGGCGTCAGAGATGTACTCGAAGACTTTTACAAAGAGCTCTTTCGAACTAGTTCGTTCAACTTATCGTGATACAATACATTTTAGAATTTTTATATTTTATTCTAAGTTGTTTCCTCCATTTAAAATAATTATAAAACCCGATAAAAGAGCATATTACTATTAAATGTGTGATAAAAACAAGGGTCTGGGGGCCGATTTTTGAGTGTCGAACGCTCGAATTTTCACTCGAGATCCGTCAAAAAACTATGACGTTTTGACAGATGTCGAGTGAAAAGTCGAGCGTTCGACACTCAAAAATCGGTCCCCTGTTGTTATGTATCTATGTCAAATTAATCTTTTCAGCGCTCTGTCAAATACAAACACTGTCACTCACACGCCATGACATGGGAATGTCAAACGTGAAACCCTATGGAAATGTATGTAAGTTGTGTTGTGTTGTGTCGCCGTGACGGATATATGAGTCGTTGGCGTTGAACCGATGGTGCACATAATATATAAGTCGTTGGCATCGAAAGTTGAATTGTCTCAGTTTCATCAGATCAGCTAATATCAGCAGCAACTAACTATCAGTTTGTGGGCCAAGTTTGCAAAGCAAAAAAGATGACATACCGGCCGTGGGTTACACGAACCATGCCGGCAACTTTTGACCCCCTAATAACTTAAAACATATTATTACCAAATCCTGAATTTATATAAAAATATCTCTTGCCGTTCACGAGGTTTAGATGTCCGAAAATCACTAGCTTTATACTTACTGACTGAATCACTCACTCATAAAAATGTCTGACTGCTTCCAGGTGTCCTAACTATATCGAAATTCGGCACCCAGCTAGGTAAATTCATTATAAAGGAAAAAATCTATAAACCGTAAATACATAGTGTAGAGTGGGAAAGCCAAATTAATATATTTGATTACCTGCTTATTTCACAAAAAAATGGTATCTCATCAAAAACTTGAATGCGAATAAATGCCAAACTTATACCTGCGATTTCGCAAAAAAAAGTGAAATCTAACTGGAAAAGTGGAAAGCAAGTTCCTTCAAAGCTCCTTAGATCACAGCTCCTGTTCAAGTTTTTAACCGCTAACTTTACTCTTGAAGTCTGAGTACAATGTAGGTACTCTGGTATGTCATTGGCAAAGATCTAGTCAAGTATTTTAATATGTGTGTCGCGCGTAAGATATCAAGTAGAGGAATTTGACAATGAGAAAACTTGCCAATTCGCACTACTGAGTGGAAAATAACATGCCAAATAATAAGCACATTAATGAAACAACTTTGAAAGATTTTAATTTCCAGATAGATCTTATTTCTTTTATTAGCGAAATAGATTACATACTTTGCATTTTTTCACACTTATATTTTTGATGGGAACATTTTAGTCGAGCACGTCCGACAATTTTATATACGAAGTAGTTTTAAAAGAACATTACTGTAAAAACTAACACAATTGTCCTATATATCGTGCTTTGTTCGTGCAGAAGTTGAAAACCAACAAAAACTTTTTTAAATCCATTCGGCAGTTCCAGAGATTACCTATCCCGGGAAATCGTGCATACTAAGCAACTTCTGTCTTCTCTTACGTAACGCCAAATAATGTGCAATTTTGTGTTTGAGTCTTTACTTTTAGTGTAGCCGGAGTTAAAGCTCATGCTAGGTTTATAATATTTGACGTTTGAATATTTATTAGGGTTCCGTACCCGAAGGGTCCAAACGGAACCCTGCTGTCAGTCACGCGTCCATCCGTCCGTCGTCTGTCACAAAATATTTTTTTAACTCCCCATCGACCTATGAACTTGAAATTTGGTGACAATTTTTATAATTACGTATATGTTAACAACAAATACAAATAATATTTGAAGTTTTACTTTGAAAATGTTCCTATTACAACAAATTTAATTTTGCGGTTGGGTCGGAACCCTAAATGTGCTAAATCCGACACGCACTTAGCCGCTTTTTAATATAAGATATCGCACGATAAATAATCTATTGCTAAATAAATCGAGTGCATAAAGAAGGTTTTTATTATATAAGTAGGTATGATATGGATTTGGAGAGCATCAATTAAAAAAAAAAAAACATTCACACGTGGCAGTACCGGCATTGCTTATGGAGCACAAATAAGTGTAAAGGTGTTGGTTATGCCACATCCCACTATATTACACGGAAAGTTATGAGGGTTTTTGTTTTGTATTTTAATCAACTTTTCTTTTTCTTTATTCATTTGTGAAAAAGACATTTCCTCCCAACAACCCAATGTGCCAGTTAGTACGACAATTTCGATTGACCGGACGACGGAAGACCTAACAATAGCAGACATATCAACTTTATTCCGCATTTAACAATCCTTACTTTTTTTTTAAACTTTGACGGCAGCCACTTATAAGTACGAATAGCTGTTTTAAGACCTTCGATTTGCTATAATCGCTGAGCAAAGCATAAATTGGAAACAAAATGTCATTTTGAAAACTGAGCTTCATCATAACGTAAGGTTTGGGCAATTTAATACCCAAATTCAATATCATAGAGATCTACTATTGTTCACAGTGTTCACCGTTACTGTTATGACATAAGATTGAAAGCATCATGTATTGGGCCAGTGCCCAGCACTGCGACGTTCACCTTAGATGTAGAAAGAAGTGTCGTAACGCTGTTTATAACTATTATACTATAAATTTTTCGAATGTGTCATTACCCCTTTTTCCCCTTTTCTTACTTATTTACTATGACTTGATGAATGATTTTGATTACTTATAATGAGTCCAAAACACAATAGTTGTGTTCACTATGAAAGAAATGTGTCTGTCCATTTTATTTATTATAATTCATATGACAATCGACCAGTACACTACAGTATAAACATGCCTACATACCTACCTATTTCTGAAGTTGACTGCATACCAGAACGTACAACGTTCTTGTGATTAAAATACTATGAATAAAATGTATTAAAAGGAGCTTCATTCGGATACGAGTACACTTTGTAGGCATACGGCCGACAAAGTAGATCTTTGTGTGACTACGCGATATGTATAATTTAAGAATGGAAAGATACAATCATGCAGGCACGTTCTCGAATGCAATTTAAATAACTGCACTTCTGTTTTCCCTTTGTAAGCGATAATTCTGAATAAGTTTGTTCTTATAATTTGAACCCCACCTTGCCCCTTGCGACGTGGTAATGCGCAGCAGCGGACAGGGAGGCACGAGATATGCTACCTCCGCACCTGCGGGATTCAATTATGGAATACCTTGAAAATTATCACGTATAATACCCGTAATTGAGCCAAAGGCAAAGAGAATATTAAGTTTAACATATCAAGTTCGAAATTAACGTTCATTTATCGCCACCTCGGGCATAAGGAGTATGTGACTTGTAACACATTAAAATGAGAAGGTTTAATAATTTAAAAACAAAAGGAGGCTTGTTATACTACCGGCTATTGCACAATTAACGCAAAGATAAAACGCGGCAGCACAGCGTTAGAAAAAACCAGATGCACTATTTAGTAATTGTCAAACGACAAACACAATTATACCGTTCGCGAGTAATATTAAACATTATAATGGAAACACAGTTGTTGAAATTTAACAAGAACATTATATTATTTGTAATAAATGTGGTGTACGTGCAAGGCGGTCGTAGAGTCGGCGCCTACATTATAGTTCGTAAAGTTACAATAAATCTCCATAAACGCAGACAACTCTCGAGAATACAGAGCGAATATAATGCATAATTATTGCTTTAAACGGACTACATAGTTTAGGCCGAATGCCGGCAACTTTTAATGCCTACCGTATCCTTTACTAGCGTATTTTTTATTTTTATTTTTCAAACTTACCTCTTTAGCTTGGTTGTTTCGTAGTTTGTGATTGCAATAAAAGTTTCCTCTTGCACCCTATGCGTAGTTTACATGTTCAGAACGTATGTTGCGGAGTGAACTAGTTTCTTATGCTAATGGTTGAAAGCGGACCCTCAACATGCCATTTTATAGTTAAAGGGTCTTTTGTGGCAAAAACAGGGTTTACTTACTCAACTATCGGCCGAATGTACCTACACGTAATACAAGAAGCTAATAAATTAGTAACCGTCCTGTTATTATTTTGCACATACTAGGAGCCCAGCCAAAAAACAATGAAACAAGTAATCATAATCTATTGAGATTATGATTTCATGACTGGATTATGTCCCTTACTAAAATAATATATTTAGTTGTTAAATACCCGTATGCATTACATAAAGTGGTATACATATTCATTTGCATTTCGTCATCATAATTATTTTATGAAATAAAAAAAAATATATATATGCTTTTTGAATTTCATTGTAATTATTTGAATTTATTAGAATTTGAATTGAATTGAACTTAATAAGAAACCGAATTTCCTAAAGATTCTCATTGTAATTAAATATACTGTTGTTGCCGTTAACGGAGTATTTTTTTTAATAAAAATAAATTGGTATTAAGTATTTTTATTAGCATACCTTAAATAAAACCGTTCAATAATCACAATAGATACATTTTTAAAACATTGCCTCACCAAACTTTAGGTACAATCAACCAAAAGAAAATAGTCTATTACTTTTGAACCCTATAGTATTAATAGTCGAAAAGTGATAAACCATTATTTTGATTGACTGTACAGTGTTTGAAACACTTCATCCGATCGTATGAAATACACTTTCCAATCGCTATCCTATTGCGACCGCTACATCGATTTGTCAATACCGAAGATCACTTTGGAAAAGTGGAGTCGAGACACACTGGAATCAATACGGGGCTGCCACGGACCGACTGCGATTGTATTTGCTTTTGAATTTGTTGTGTATGTAGTGAAGAGCCAGAATTGGCGATGCTCGGCACCCGTTAAAGCACTTCATGCGATGGCAGCGTAAACACAATTTATGCGATGGTTCACTGTTCGCTGCCTCGCTCGACGCCTCACTCAATAGTTAGCCTTCCTGATTGGTATGTGGGTATGACGATACAGCCAATAACGGCAGCTTTGTATTGCGGCAAAACACACGAGCCCGCTTCATTTAATCAGGCGCGAACCGCCGCTATATTGTAGACACTAAATTTACGTACGGCTTGAATATGGAACGTGTAAATTGATGATTATTGGCTTGTTGTGATTGTTTTTTTATAGCTTACGTAGATTAAAGGGTACTGATTGTTAAGTGTCATTGTATGGTTGGTTAAATTATACGCTTGATTGCACTGTAATGCCTGTCAATTCCCGAATATCTACTGTAGTTTTTAATATAATGATGAATGAACTGAGGCAGGTAGGTTTTTGTTTAGTTAAGCGCGATGCAGACGGTCTGCAAAGACCGGTCCGGTTATCAAAAGAAAACTTGTTGGATACAACTGTCTACACGGTCCGTGTGGACCAATGTTTTTGATCAAAGGTTCTGGGGCTTGATTCGACCGTCTAGCACGGGCTTTATGCACAATCTCTATGAAAAATCGCCGCGGGGTGCGGTTTAGGGTGACCGTTGTCAATCATGGTTTAGAGCATCACTGAGCTTGGTCTAACTGTAATTTTCCATACTAAAACTACGAGTTTAATATACTTTACTAGATCTACTCGTACTAAGTTTGACATATTACATAATATAATATTTTGCACTTATCATAAATCCCGTGCTTTGGAAGGCACGTTAAGCCGTTGATCCCGGTTGCTGTCTCTGTACTGGGATAACGCTAGGGGGATGATGATGGTGACATCCATATCATAAATCCTTTATAATGTATTCAGGTAGGTACTATTAAAATGGTCACCATTACAACACTAAGTTGTACATAATTTCATCATGCGATTTCATAATGAAACTACCTGTAGGTACTTTAATGTTGACATTAAGATACAGGCTTGTGCTCACAAAAGACTGTGTACTTAATTAGTTCTTAAAACACTCGTGTTATCTTATTAATATAACAATTACATAATGGTTTTTTTAGAGTAATCTATCAGGGCGCGCTGGATAGTGTGTTTTATAGACCGATATCGCACATATTTTGTATTAGAGCCTTCATTTACATATCCAAACACGAGACCCGTCAAACTGGTCAGCTACATAACTCAGCATTTATTAACAGCCGCTATACGCATTCAATCAAGCCGATGAAAATATTACTGGCGATGTGGATGGGTAATATATCCAGCCTAAAGCAATACAAACGAATGCGCGGTTATCAATCTACCACAGTTCGATGTAATGTATGATAAGATGGTGTTGTCTCCGTTGGTTTCGTATGGATACAATAGGAGCGAAAGGGACGCTGGAATGTAGTGAATTGATGAGTCGCGCTTCGTGACGGGTGCTAACTGTCTGCAATTACTTCTCGCATCAGTGTGCTGAGTGGTTAAAGAGTGAATTAAATGCGGGCTGGGAAAATTTCAATGGAAGTGGTTATGGTGGGAGGATAAAGATGTTGCAATTAAATATAATTGCCTGATAAGTAGTTAATGCTTTGCGCTGGATTTACACTTATCTGACGTGTTGCTCTCTGAGGCGGTCTGACGCTACCTGCTGACGTGCAACGATAGAACAACATCCGTGTCATACATTTAGTAGGGTTAGATTTACATTCACCTGGTACGCTCTTATGTCAGATACAGCGTCAGCGTCTGTCTGTTACCTCTTTAAGCTTAAGAGGCCTTACAAGTTTTAATTTTTTTTTTTTAATTTTGGCAAAAGTATTGATAATACCTATAAAGTGATTATAGGACACGATGATTTTCTTAAAGTTTTAGATAGTAACATTGCTCTTTTTTGATTTTATTGCATGTAGTAGAATTTAAGCGGGAAAAAGCAGTTTTTAGCTCGAAAATGGTCGATTTGGAGTGATGCATTTTAAAATTTATGTCATTAGGTCGCAATAGTCCTGTTCTAGGTAATAACAATGATAAAATGTCAAGAAACTTGTCAATTAAACGGAAAATAGGCTAAATATATGAGCATTTTTTACCTTACAAGGACCCTTAAACCGCTTAACCGATTTAGATGAAATTTGGCATGGAGATAGTTTGAGTGCCGGGGAAGGACATAGGATACTTTTTTATCCCGGAAATCATTCCTTAAGGGGGTGGTAGTTTATACGGAAGAGCGATAACTAGGTCAGCGTCTGATATAAAATTAATAGCAAATAAATTCTATCGTGATGACTGAGTTCTACGCGGACGAAGTCGCGGGCAAAAACTAGTTAAATATACTTGCCTAATAGTTAATGCTTTAAGCCGGATATACGTTTATCTGACATGTTGCTCTCTGATGTGGGCGGTGAATGTACGAGAGGTAGGGCACAGCAAAATGTCATCTTGCTCGAATTTGGAGCAGCCCAACTGGGGAAGTACCTCCGCCTTGCAGAAGACCACACCCATAATAACATTATTTACTGTACAAGTATGTAGTGTTGTGTTCTGTGTTGAGAGCGAGGGACCTAACTTTGTCCTTTCAGCTGTCAACAAAGTGAATCCTCAATTTATATATAGGGTTGGCAACGCGCACGTGACTACTTTGGAGTTACGTGCGTCTATAGGCTGCGGTGTCCGCTTACCGTCAGGTGAACTGCAAGCTTGTTTTCCACCGTCGTTGTATAAAAAAAAATGTGAATCTAACCGTACTAAATGTATGACTCAGATATTGTTCTATCGTTGCGAATCAGACGGTTGGGTTGTACATTGTTTCGCAGACTGGAGTTTCATAGATGTATTGTTTCGCAGAATTTCCATTTCATAGAAAACATTTTTTTTACTAAAGAATTCAATCGGATTCTACAAAATGGCATTTTAGCTATTGCTCAGAAGTTAAGTTTCAGGCAAGAAAAGTTTCTGTAAAACGAAAATTCTGCGAAACACAAACAAGATTCTTTTGCAAAGAAGGGGACACCCACGTCAAACAAATATGAATCCGGTTTTCATTAATTGTAAAATGTAAGTTTACTTAGTCTGCTATGGAAAAACTAATATTAGTAATCTAATAATGATAGCCATTTACAAGTGTTTACTGGAAAATAATTCCTGAAATTAGTCTGTTTTGCGAAATATTTTGAATAAAAGTAACGTGAACTGAAACGTAATTTAAAACGCGCAGTCACGTCACTCCATAAGACACTGCACTAAATGCAGTTGAAAATATTGACCAGATTTATATGAGACATTTCTGACATCAATCGAATCTAAACTAGTTTTTTTATATCGGTCTTCCATTGCCGAAGTTATGAAGTAACATATTTAAGTTTATAGCGTATCTGGGCGGCCGAGCTTTGCTCGGCGTTTTCCCGGGCATGAGACCTAGCTAGATCGATTGCTCGTCCCCGAAAACCCCCACATACCAAATTTCATCAAAATTGTTAGAGCCGTTTCCGAGATCCCAGAAATATAGATATATAGAAATATATATATAGATATAAACAAGAATTGCTCGTTTAAAGATATAAGATATAACTACCGTAAGTTCGGTGTTTACCCTGCACCTGCAGGTTCGATAATAACATGTTTTTTGTCGAAACGAATTTTGAGAAAATATCAAAATAGAGAGGTTATTCAATAATTAAACCTTTTTATTGCCATACAATGTGTTAACTTATATACTCTACAAGAATGTCTCCGAACAGGCTCATTAACCGTTGAACTTTCTCCTTCTTCACTTTCTGTAGCTGTTTAATGAACTTGTCGTAGTCACTATTGCTCTTTAGAGCCTTTATTGCCTTCTCTCTCGTCGTTGGGGGCAAATTCTTGAATACTTTCACCCATAGTACTTTCAAGACCATTGCTTCTAGCTTCTGTTTGGTATAAGCAGGAGTACTTGATACCTGGAATAATACGCCTTAATGTAACATCGTAGGGTCGATACACTGGTTAGTGACCAATCTAATATAGTGTGCTGGTTTGCGACCACTTGGATAAGTTGATGAACTAAAAGTATGATATATGTTTATTAAAATAGATTTCAATTCTATAACTAAAAATATCCAATACGCTTAACTTTTTTTAAGGATGGTTAAATGTAGGTATAATTGAGTCATACTTTAATGTATAAGTTTTTTCGAAACATTAACTAATTCGAACGCGTTTGCGTTTTGTCTCAATATGTATGAAAACGCTCTCACCGAGTTTGAAATACGCGCGTTCATCGGTTAGCAACAAATGTTATACTCGCTGTTTTAGTTTCCACTAGTGACCAACAGAGGCGCTGTTCACGTTATCGTACCACTTTCATACATTTTGAGACAAAACGCAAACGCGTTCGAATTAGTTAATGTTTCGAAAAAACTTATACTAGAGCGGTGGTCGCAAAGTAACGCTAGTCGCGTAACTAGCCTAGCGACCCTATAGTCAGATGCAGAGATAAGTTACCCGTTAAAAAGTGTATACATATTGGTGCCCTTGACTGTACAGTCAAGTGCAAAAATATGGGTGTATACAACTTGCTCAAAAATATGTCCCATAGCTCTTATGTCGGTGAATTAAAAGGTTTTGGTACTTATTTATGAGAGAATCCATTCGATAGGTACATATTTTTGACCTTGACTGTACCTAGAGTTCACCTCAATTAGGTAATAAAACTAATAATATAATACTAATAATTGGGTATAACTAGGTGCTAAGGAGTCAAACGTTGGAACCCTTACCTCATATCTTAAAGAATTTGTCACGCGGCATCTCACTTGATATTCTGAGATAAAATGTCAAACAAATTGCCAGGCGTGCGGAATACACTCCATCGTCAGACATAATCAAATAACTGTACACTTTGATCGTCTGACTGTCCCCCAAATAACTATTTTAGTACAGTCAACAGCAATGGTTGCTACGCGGGCGAGGTGCTCAAAATGATCTTCACACAGCTTTATTATAAGGAAAATAAGAGAATGAACACCTCACCCGCGTAGCAACCATTGCTGCTGACTGTACGATTAGTTTCAGTTTGACACAGACAATGTGCTCTTATTCCATTGTCTATGTATATAGTATACTTTAACGCTAATATAATTGGTTTTTATAGGAAAAATAAAGAAATATCGAAGAAAAAAATATATTAATGGAAAAGTATAGGTAATAATAAACATTATCACCAAATTTCAAGTTTATAGATCAATGGGAAATTAAAAAAATCTTAGGAACAAAATTTGTAAATAAAGTTGACTTTGATGGCTTCTCATTGCTTTGTTTTGCAATATATTTTAAACCCATGAATTGTGTATTTATCTACTCAATGAGGTCTAAACAAGGATACCCCACTTGATGGGGTAGGTGAAAAAACCCTTCGGGTACGGAACCCTAAAAAAATGGTTACAGTAATGGTTATAGGCATTTGTTTTGTTTGTATTACCTACTTTTAAATATGTAATAACTATTAAATTACATACAAGAATAAAATTACTAAAGACGAAATAGTAAACATTCAGAATTTACTTACCCCAACAATTAGAACCGTTAAAACACATATCAGAGTAAAAACAGTTACTTTGTGGACCATGTCGTTTGGCGAACACTGTTTTACAAATGCTTGGATTCATTGAAAGCGGAGCAGTAAAAGAACTGAAATCTCAAGAATGAACTAAACATCCTTTTGCGTAATAGCAGCAGTTTATCTCGATCGTTGTTTATTCACTGGACAACGAAAGCAGGTACAGTCAGCATCAAAAGTAGCTTCGCATGTGAAGAAGTCAAAAGTTCTTATTCCCTTGTAATAAGGTAGGTGATAGAGAACGTGGTACTGACATACCGTAAAATGGGGTGATTAGGGACAAAACCGAAGTTCAAACCTGGATAAAAGTTTATTTTTACATGTGGCACATTGATTTATATACAAATATATACAAAAAACGTGTTCCAGCTGTTTGTATTTTAGTTTTTAATGTGTTTGTGCTCATAACTTTAACGATAAATACAAAAAGTTGGAAATCCACCTCACCCCGTAGTTGCGGTAGGTTGGGGTGAGATGGGATTTCATACTAAGGTGAGTTGGGAAAGTTGTTGGATCGACACTTTGAGATTATAACCATTATAATAGCTTGATTTGTAATTAGAATATATAATTTACGTAGCGGTAGCCTGTAAAAACCATCTCACCCCTCTTTCATCCCTGTTCTCCCCATTCATAACCCAGCTGCCCTCGCAATCCCTACTTACCTCATTTTACGGTACCACATCGTTTAGTCTTCCGCAATAACAATGTTTAGAATTTTATAGGTACAATTAAGAAAATTTAATAAATGCCATTGGTGATCGTTTAACCGTAACGGTTTTCTCGACCATTCATTGTGACTAAATTGCTTTGAAGGCGTTTTTATCGAAGATTATAAAGTAAATAAAAGAAGAGTATAAAGCGAATTGTGATGTTGTATATTTCATTTACACTCAGTTTTTTTATTCCATAGAATTCCAATACTCCAAATACAAATACTCTTTATTGCACACCTCACACAAATGAATCAGTTACACACAGAAACAAAACAGCAACATGTAGGTAGAGGTAGACAACAGGCGGTCTTATCGCTAAAGAGCGATCTATTCCAGACAATGTTTGGGCAGCGGAAAAAAGAACATCAATTATGCAGTGGGTGGCCGTGCCCGCGACTTCGTCCGCGTAAACTTTTACTCCCTATTTCATCCCTCCGAAGGATGATTTTCGGATAAATAATATCTTATATGTTCAGCCGTTTTTGCATGATTGAGTAACAAACATCCAAACATCTAAACATAGAAACATCTATGCTTTCGCATTTATAAATATTAGTAGGATTAATTCGATACATATTTTGTAGTGTCTGTATGTACGGTCAACAAATTTGATTTCGTACCTTGTCTCAGTGAAAATCTACATGAAAGTCGCTAGAGGTATCTTATTAAATATCACTGTGACAAGGTACGAATTGGCCCAGATATCAAATTGGTTGACTGTACTTACATTTAGAACTATTTAGTTTTGGACTAGTTCACTAAAAACAATGCCATGCCATGCCGTAGCGTCATGCTGAGTAGGAATCCCGCTTGACCTCGTTTGTGACAGTATTTTTTTTCTGTTCCTGTCACGCTTTTAGTCGCAACATTTACATTACGAAAGGTTCTCGAGTGGCGACCACGGACCGGAAGGCGCAGCGTGGGTAGACCCCCCACAAGGTGGACTGATGACCTGGTAAAGTTCGCGGGAGTCCGCTGGATGCGGGTGGCGCAAGATCGGTCATTGTGGCACTCTTTGGGGGAGGCCTATGTCCAGCAGTGGACGTCTTTCGGCTGATATGATGATGATGACACTGATGTCAGCGCACAGTCAAGGGCAAGAGCCCGCCGAGGCCCGAGTTCAATAGCTATGTTAAAAACACAGACACACACATACACAAATTCATTTCTCGCTATATTTCCGCTACCCAAAGGTTGTCTGGAAAAGATCGCTCTTTAGCGATAAGACCGCCTGTTGTTTACCTCTAGGTTTAAATATACATACTCTGTAATAGTTCTATTTATTGAGGTGTGCAATAAAGAGTATTTTTATTGTGTTGTATTGTACACACTGACACTGTGTTGTGTTGTTGTGTATACACTGTTAGATGCACATTTCTTTACTAAAGAATCTTCCCAGTGTACAGTCAAACAATAGGTCTATCAATTTTCGATTCCCGACCGATTTGTTTGTAATTAGTAATTTATTCAATAAAAATCAATAATATTAATATACATCGTGTTTGAAATAAAGGTGATAAAAATTATAACTTACAGAGATAATTGATTAATTAAAATTCATAACTACCTTAAAATGTCAAATTAAAACGAATACAGATACATAAAATTATTCAATAAAGTAAAAAGTCTAATTAAACATTAACCGGTATTGTTTAAGCGATAGACCACTTTTTAGCTGACTGTACAAAACACTTGCTTACCTAGCATGATAGGTTAATATGGTCACGTTTTGTACAGTCAAGAGCAAAAATATTGGTTCATGCAACTTACACAAAAATATGTCCCACGGCTCTTATGTCGGCGAATTTTGGTATTGATCATACTTCGATACATATTTATGAGGGGATTAATGCGATACATATTTTTGCACTTCACTGTACGTTTGAGTGTATAGCTATCGGTCGGGGGTACAGTTCGGCCTACTTGTTTTTTACTCACTTATCAAGTAAATTATTTTTTCTTTTCACTAACAGGCTATTATTGGGCGGGAACAAATAAAATGATCACCTAAATAACTTTTGATATCATCAAATTTTCGAACCCTAAAATAAGGTTGAACACTCAAAAAAATTTATCGATTAGCAATTCCGAGTCACCAAAAAAATTCTACCTATTTTTGCAGCACTTGCACCTATTTTACTTATTGCGTCCCTATAAATTTATAATCGCATCAAAAAAATTGTCAAGTACCACCAAAAACACTAAACTACCACCTAATCTCATGCACCTTTTTTCGTTAGAATTACATCCAAATATTATACACATCGCATGCTACATTTTAGTAAACAGTTACAAATTAATTGTTTTTAGCACTATAAATATTTTAGTCATTTCCAAAATGTTATAAATTAGAAAGTAAAATTCTAAATTAATCTAAAAAGCAACGCGCAATGTGGCTGTGTGTAATAATAACACGTATACTGCTATCTCACTCAATCAAATACAAAGAATTGTCTGAAGCATAAAACCTATTGATATGTCGTTAGAGTGAAAGGTACCTATTGCTGTTTCATTCTAACTACCTATTGCTGATGGTTTACAAACTGCAAGAAGTTTTATTATAAATTTTTTAATGCGTTGACGTGAGCGCCTTTGATTGAAAACTTTTATTTGAAAATGAGTTTTGTTGATTTATTAAATTGTTAGTTTGTTATGAAAATGGATAAAGGTCCTCAAATGAGTTTACTTTATTAATTTAGATAGACTTTCATGGAAAAATTAAAGGAAGTTAATAGGTAGAAATAGGTATAGGTAGGTTTAGGTTATGTTAGTTTTGCATCGGCCCGAAGGGCCAAAACAATTTCCACTAGTTTGAAATAAAAATAGATGTCATAGAAAAATACTACTATATACCTAGGCAAATTGACGATTATCAGCGAATAGAGTACAGGCAAAAACATCTGAGAACAAATAGCTGTATGCGACCAGTAAGGGAAGCACTGTTGAAAATATATTAAATTAAATTATGTTATGTCCGTGTCTGATTAAAAATACAGAAATTTTGAAGCTTCTATAAAATAAAATCATTTAGCGCTGTCTTGCTCGCACGCGGTGCGACGTGCGAGCGAGACGGACCGTATGGAAAACCGCATCAGTGTGCTAGCAATGAGGTTAGACTAGATTGGAACTGCTTTGCGCGTCGGGCGTTAAAAAACAATTGCCGCGTGAAATTTGGTGATCATGTAGTATTTCTGGGTATCGAAAGAATTATTTGGGTGTAAATAATTTTAATAGGATTACGAGCCCTGTAATATTTGGATGTAAATTATATGAAATTTGGTGTTTAAAATGGGAACAAATAAAATGATCACCTAAATAACTTTTGATATCATCAAATTTTCGAACCCTAAAATAAGGTTGAACACTCAAAAAAAAATATCGATCAGCAATTCCAAGTCACCAAAAAAATTCTACCTATTTTTGCAGCACTTGCACCTATTTTACTTATTGCGTTCCTATAAATTTATAATCGCATCAAAAAAATTGACAAGTACCACCAAAAACACTAAACTACCACCTAATCTCATGCACCTTTTTTCATTAGAATTACATCCAAATATTATACACATCGCATGCTACATTTTAGTAAACAGTTACAAATTAATTGATTTTAGCACTATAAATATTTTAGTCATTTCCAAAATGTTATAAATTAGAAAGTAAAATCCTAAATTAATTTAAAAAGCAACGCGCAATGTGGCTGTGTGAAATAATAACACGTATACTGCTATCTCACTCAATCAAATACCAAGAATTGTCTGAAGCATAAAACCTATTCATATGTCGTTAGAGTGAAAGGTACCTATTGCTGTTTCATTCTAACTACCTATTGCTGATGGTTTACAAACAAGAAGTTTTATTATTAATTTTTTAATGCGTTGACGTGAGCGCGTGTGATTGAAAACTTTTTTTTGAAAATGAGTTTTGTTGATTTATTAAATTGTTAGTTTGTTATGAAAATGGATAAAGGTCCTCAAATGAGTTTACTTTATTAATTTAGATAGACTTTCATGGAAAAATTAAAGGAAGTTAATAGGTAGAAATAGATATAGGTAGGTTTAGGTTATGTTAGTTTTGCATCGGCCCGAAGGGCCAAAACAACTCAAAATAGGAGCTCCGCGCCAGCGGAGATCCGTCAATACTGTTCCAATGTCCACTAGTCTGAAATAAAAATAGATGTCATAGAAAAATACTACTACCTAGGCAAATTGACGATTATCAGCGAATAGAGTAGAGGCAAAAACATCTGAGAACAAATAGCTGTATGCGACCAGTAAGGAAAGCACTGTGGAAAATATATTAAATTAAATTATGTTATGTACGTGTCTCATTAAAAATACAGAGATTTTGAAGCTTCTATAAAATAAAATCATTTAGCGCTGTCTTGCTCGCACGCGGTGCGACGTGCGAGCGAGACGGACCGTATGGAAAACCGCATCAGTGTGCAAGCAATGAGGTTAGACTAGATTGGAACTGCTTTGCGCGTCGGGCGTTAAAAAACAATTGCAGCGTGAAATTTGGTGATCATGTAGTATTTCTGGGTATCGAAAGAATTATTTGGGTGTAAATAATTTTAATAGGATTACGAGCCCTGTAATATTTGGATGTAAATTATATGAAATTTGGTGTTTGAAATTAGGTGATCATTAAGTATTTTTGGGTAGTGACTAATTTATTTGGTAACAATTTAATTTAATAGGTTATCGACATGTTACATCTTTGAGTTGCACTTTATATTTAAAAGGAGTTGAAAATTTGGTGTGAATCTAGTATTTTTGGTAATCAATGTAATTTTTTAGAGCATCATTCGGCAACTAATTTGGTGGTTCGTTAAATGCTACCCGTTTAAAATTAGGTGATCATTAAGTATTTTTGGGTAGTGACTAATTTATTTGGTAACAATTTAATTTAATAGGTTATCGACATGTTAATTCTTTGAGCTGCACTTTATATTTAAAAGGAGTTGAAAATTTGGTGCGATACTAGTATTTTTGGTAATCAATGTAATTTTTTAGAGCATCATTCGGCAACTAATTTGGTGGTTCGTTAAATGCTACCCTTATTGGGCGTTTAATTTTAATTAATTAACAAATTTTATCGTTGACTCATGACACATGGTAAATATCCCGTAAGGAATAGTAATTCTAATAAATTTTAATTAGTTATATAGATACTTCGGGAATTAAATGTACCTACCTTTGACGAAAATAATAGAACAAGGATGAAAAACAAGTCGCAATTTAACTTTAATACAACTTGACATAAAATAAACAAGTTCACAAGTTATTTATCGGTTCTTCGGAAACAATTACGCCTGTTAACTGCTTCATTTCGAACAACTAATAATCAAACTTTCCTCGGCTTTGATTTCCTGTGGACGACTGGACGTGTAATGGCTGTAACAGCAAAGAATAATTAATAATACACACAGAAGGATTTCCATTGAACAAAATCGATTTCTGACAGCTACTTCAATTTGAATAATTATTATTATTAGCTACTTCATGTTGTTGACGATTATGATAAGAATTCTTATAATTTAACATTGTACGCAAATTTATAATATTGTAATTTTTTTCATGAAATACATAAATCTAAATCTTAATTTAGGTACCGTTCTGGCGCACTACTTTTCAGTAAATTAACTAAAGGGAAAACTCGTAGTTTATAAAATACATAAAGAAATACAATTGTCCTAATGTTTTGAATTACTAAATCTCATCATGATATCAGCTTAAGAGTAAGTAGAGTAAGAGTGAGTTGAAATGTGCATGACTAAACTGCAAAATAAAGAAATAAAGTATCCGAATTTATTACTTAATAAAGCCTCCATAATTAATGTTAAAATAAATAAAAAACGGTGTCTATATTTACAATTTTAAGACCGATTTATTTATTTATTTTATCGTTTTAGCTCGCCTAAGTGAATGATAATGAGTAATAGAAATTGAGATGAGCTCGTCTCTGTTTTCAATTCGCTTACAAAGCGTTACACTAATGGGCACATACATAGCAATAGGCATTATGACATTTTTTTTCCTCATGCCATTCGAACCAGTATTTAGAGACGAATGTTTGTATCGGACCACCTACTATTAGAGCAACAAAAACACGAAAATGAGAGGCAAAGTACAGAATAGCGGACGAGCACTATAAACGCTACATACTGATTCACAGACAGGCGTGACTGCTTCCTCGTAGTACCGCGGGGTAATCACGTAACGATATGTTACTACCGTTGGTACGTATTTAATGTCAGTTTGAGTATGGGATTGACATTTAAATCTATCGTACTAACGGTCTAAAACGTTACGTGATTAACGCGCTGGTGTATGGAAAAAGGGAATTTGCCGTTTTGCTCGTAAAATATTGCGTTACAATACAATACAAATACTTTTTATTGCACACCTCAAAAAAAAACACAGTGAACATTAGGCTTGAAGTAGAAGCCTTGAGGTAGAAGAGTAAAGATAGATGTAGTAGAGGTAGTGCGTTAATCGTTATAGTCTATCTAATTTCCTATTTATTGTGATAATTTGATGGTTTTCTGTCCATATAACTATGTTACAAATTGTAACATGAGTCATTTACCCAATTCAGTTACGATTTGTGTTCAAAACCAGTGATTTTACTCCTACGAGTATATAATGTGCACGTCAATTTATCAAAAAGGTATCCTCGGTCGTTTACCGCCCGCTCCGAAGTAGGCCGCTCGCTTCCGACCAACACTGGCTAAGCTAGAATTTGTCAATGCTGAGAGCCAAAATTAATCCAACGTGAAATCTAAAGCGAATATTGGAAAATGATACCTACCGCTAATTTATCGCACATAAATCAGGTAATAATATATTATAGGTGTTTTGGCGCTTGATGGCTGTGCAATTTTGTTGCTGGTTGCTGTATAATAAATTGTGTAGATACCATAGTAAAAAAGTTTAGATTGAATAAGCGTGGCTTATAAAAAAAGCGCATTCCGTATTTAGTGACAAATAGACGTAGGTAACGTAGGGTAAACTCGGATTAGTCCGTGATATGCTAAATTCCGTGATACTCACTTTAATGCTTTTTTTGGAGTCACTCGACAAAGTTTCATTCATTTAAATTATACCATCCGGCGAGGAACGTAGTGTAGGACGCCCTCCAGCCAGGTGGAGCGATGACATACGCAAAGTGGCTGGCAGCGGTTGGAAACAAAAAACTCAAGACCGAGTTCAGTGGCATGCCATGGGAGAGGCCTATCTCCAGCAGTGGACGAAAGTGGGCTGATGATGATGATGATGATGATCCGGCGAGGAAACAAGTACTCTTTCCGGTAAAAATGTCTTACAGGATTCGGGCAAGCGAGAAAGTAACATTTCACAAATTTGTCACTCGAAGCGTGGTTTTGCCGGTGTGTGGGTGATGAGTGGTAGCGGTCAGTTGCAGTTTTGACATAAAAACGTTTTTTAATTATGCTAAAAACTTGTCTAAAGTTTAATTATATCCTTAGTTTGCCAAAGAAAGTAATGTTACCAAATTGTTATTAGAAAATTTTTCGACGAAGTGATATCACGGAATTAGTGGAGGTTTTCATGATGATTTTATAAAACTTATTGGTAATACGATTAAAATAGTTTTTTCTCAAACATGCTCGGAAATGTTTGTGTTAATGTCACAAAATGAAGACATGAAGTTTCTCGTTTATGGCTCCCTACTTTACTTCTTGGCCGAGGCCCTAACAATAGTACATTACTTAACAAGGGCGGTAAAACAAAGAATGTCTCAGATCGCTGGTATTTGACGCCCGAGCCGAAGGCAAGGGCGATAAATATGCGATCTGAGGCTTTCTTTATTACCGCCCGTGGCCTGGCCAGGAAGTGGGATTTCCCGCGCGCGGAGCGTGCTGTAATTGCCGCTTTATGGCCAGGTGTGACATAAAAAACATTATTGTACGCTGCTCTAACTTTTAAATTTGCTTACTAACATTAAACTGACAAAGGAAAAATTACATACTGCCAACCACTACTAGATTCCGTATATCCATACTTCCGGAATTAAAAAAAAAAACGAAATTATTCTCGATTTCGACTAATTCACGGATAAGGATTTCAAATTTTATATTTATGTTGAATTTTAAGTATATTTTTTGGGAAAAATCGTCATTATACTCGATTTCGACTAATTCAGGGATAAGCATTTCAAATTTTATATCAATTTTGAATTTTAAGTCAAAAAAGTTTGTTTTTGTAAAATCGTCATTAAAATTGGGATTTGGCATTTAGATCGTACGTAAATACGTACACGTACGTAATCGTTCGAAACAGTTACGTGATTACCCCGCTGGTGTAGTTCTCATATATTGTGACAGGCTACTGCTGGGTTCGCGCTCCATCCGGGGTATTTGTCTGCTAGAAAAGTACTAATCAACTGCGAAGACTTACCCACCACAAAAAAAAACCTATCTCGCGACGTACCATATTCGTATGTCAGTGATTAAGGCGACTTCCTGACTTGGCGGGGCGGGATCGAAATGTGACATTTTCTTCTTTGACGTAAACTTACTGACGTCGCAAAGATTCTCACTTGCCATAATACTGTCAGTATTACGTTTGCGCAGTAGTAATATCATGCCCAGAAGCGTAGCAGTACCGCCTTCGCATCGTCCCGCTGCCGCGCATCCCGCGCCAGTCAGGAAGCACTCATTTAAATATAGGGGCGCAGTAAAAAATGGCACCGAGTCGACTGACAGCTGACACTGACATTTGACACTTTTCTCATATCGTACTGCCTCCGCACCGACAAATCAGGAAGTCACCTTAGGGTTAATAGAAACAATTAGATACCGATAGATTACATACTTCAAATACATGGAATACCTACTGGCCCTGTGGAAGAACATTACAAACTTTCTTGTGCATCCCAAAGCTATGCTGAAAGTAAAGTTTTAAATATGTCGGCAAGTGCCGCTAAGCCTGTGTACGTGAATGAATTTAATTCGTTTTAACTTTATGATGGATTTAAATATTTAATGCCACCATTAAGGGGACGATTCCCGTATTTTGCGTTTTAGAGCTTCAGGACTTTGCTTAACAAAAAAACTTAAAAAAATACAGAACCTTGCACAGGAAGGACGGATCTCCTATCATTTTTTAATGGTTGTTTCATGGTTGCTTGGCGTTTCTCCGAATCAACTATACATATATAGAGTACAAAAATGAAAATATGGCGTCTTGTTAGAACACGGAGTAATACAATTTGTCTTTGAACGTTATTCTAAATCCAGAAGAGAAGGCATCAAGGCCATTTCATATTTTTCCTCATAAAGACTCAAAAATAATTTCCTACTAAACCCATTTTCTGAGGTCCGCAGATGGGCTTTGCTATGCTGCGTTTTTCCGACAGGTTAGTATAAACTCGACATAGTCTGCTATATGACAGAACAACCTGCTATAATATTGACATGGTTGTATTGTAGGTAATTGAAGAGCCGTTAGATCTCACGAATGTGTGGCCGCTTTGTTGTGTCACGTTATTGTAAGTGGCCGTACGGCGAGCTGCTTGCTGAGGCTAAGGCATCGGACGTAAGGGGACCGCAAAGCCTGTTAAATCACGACATGCGCTCACTCAGCACCTGTCTCGTCCACCTGAACTGTTATTAACAACGCCGACTGATCGCCTCGGACGTACCGATATGTTTGACCTTGGATTACACGCGGTACAAAGTTTTAGTTTAAGGCATTTAATACGCACTTTTTAATTCCGCTGTGACACGAAATTATGTCATTCAACTTATATATATATAGGTACCTAACTCTCGTGTCACAACGGAATCAATTATAATATTTTAACTAAGTGCCAAAAATTTGGTCCTCACCAATATACTCTCAAAATATTATGATGATGGGAAACCTTGAATCGCGTGATCACCCCATGTTGATGTCGGATTTAAAAAAAAATTTTATTTACATAATAATTTCAGCTGGACATTTTAAAGATTTTGCCACTTCCATGTATTTAGCATCTATCGTTATTACGAGTATGTTAAACAACGTAGAAGTACTGGCACGTGCCTTGTTATATATCATTCATAGTTCAGTATTATCTATAGGTAATTTACTAGTGGTACAGTTTGATGGATATCCATACAAATGTTATTTAATAACTGATTACTGTATTCCACGCTGTAATAATTAACAGTAAGGACATCTTTTTATTCGCATACGGATTATCTTTGTACATGTCTAGACTTGATACAAAAGCGTTAATCCCTATTCGCAATATACCTACACAAACGTTCTTCGTTTTTACACAAAAACATTAATGTGGACTCATCACAATCAATGGGCTAGGTAGTTGCCAATTTTTATTCACGGTACAGATAGGTAACTAAATTACTTTGAGTATGACAGTGACAGATGATCTAATTACATCGGATATTCTACTTTAACACGAATATAATAGAGCTTCTATTATATACAGGATGGCTCATTTAGATCGGTCAGTATGGGAAAGTCTGAAACTATAAGACATGCGAAGATCTGTTCTTAGAAACCATGTCATAGATGTACCAAGAAAAATGCAATAGTAAAATCAGTACCTAAACGAGTTGAATATTGCGTTGAAAGACAGGGTTGTCCGTTTGAACATCTACTTAATTAAATTAAAGGATATGAAATATAATGCAATTTCTTCATTTTAGATACCATGTTTCATAGTAACATTTACTGCTTATGACCTACACAATCCACATCCAAATAGAAATCATGTAAGTTTTTTTTTTCAATATGTCAGGATTCAATTCCCGAGCTGAGTACAGGTTTTTTGTTAAATGTGTGAATGCAGTTGTTTTCCTTGTCACTAAAATCGATGACATGGTTCCTAAGAACAGATCTTCGCTTGTCTTATAGTTTCAGACTTTCCCATACTGACCGATCTAAATGAGCCACCCAGTATACACTGTCTCAAAATCGAATTTTCTTAATATAAACCCAATTACATTAGCGTCAAAGTAAGCTATCCAATGGATTGAGAATATTTTCCCCAGGCCACTCTCCAACCGCGTACTCCTATCGCTTTATTGAGCCCGGTCTATAAAATCACAGTCAGGTTCAAGAAAAAAGTATTAACAGTATATGCAGTGTCATACTGAACGTAGTCGTGTTTCATCATTCAAACCACATTTAAGACTTTGGAACATTAAACATACATTTTTGTGTTAAGATTAGCGTAATCCACTTCAAACAGTGATGTTATTAATTTTGTATTAAGGACGTGTTGTGAGACAAATTGAGGAAGTTTATGAATCGCTGAGCTGGCTTTGTTATGACGAGGGAGTCCACATGACTAGTACCTATTGGATTGAAATCAATAACATTTGTCAGTTTCACAATCCTTATGACAGAATCCAGTGAATCTGCAGCAATTGCAAGGCGCGGAGCGTGAAGTGTGTATGAAAACCCGCACGCGAGTACGTTCATGCTACTACGGACTTCAGTTTACGTTTTTGTAGTTTCTGCTTCGTCCAGTACCAGTCTCCGAAACTACTGCACCGATTGAGTTGAAATTTGGTGTACATAATTTTGTCAGTCGGTGACCCAAATAAATGAATCATGACCGTGGGAGCTATTTCTAGGAGGAAAATTAGAAAAAAAATTTTTGCTAACTATTATAGGTATATTGGTGTGACGTGTGACATACCAAATGGAAGGGTTGTGTGTAACCTAACATTTATGAAAAGATTCAGAATTTATGGTAGATTGTAACCCCTACGAAGAAGTTACACCGACTACCCAGTTCGGTTGGCATGAAACTTAAATAATTATAAAGAAAGGAAAAATAAATTCAGGGCACCTTATTGCTTGGGAGTTATTTCAAATGAATAATGAATTTGACAGTGTTTATTTATTTATTTATAGTATAAAACTATAAAAGATAACACAATAAAAAGGTAATTTAAAGAGGATGACAGCCTAAACTATTAAATACGTACCGTAAACTCAGGCTTGTAATTTTTACACGACTGCCCAAAAAAAGGAGTTTAGTTGTTTTCAGGTTTTTGATACTCCCACTCCCACATAAGTTTGATACGTCACATAAGCATTAAGTAGCTCTATTCATTATCTTCCTAGCATTATCCCAGTACAGTTGCATCCTGTGCCTGGGGTCCGCTACCTAATCCCAAGATATTGGCGTAGCAACTAGTCTTTACGGAAGCGACTGCCACCTGACCTTCCAACTCGAGGGGAAATATACCTTGTTAAGATATGGTTTTGTCAAGTGAATGGACGACATGACTGTTAGAAGTTCTCAAGCCGCCCGAAGGCATCTAACTTGGCTTAACGACTGCTATTATAGACAGCAGCCAGGATCAACGGCTTAACGTGCCTTCCTCATCAAGTAGCCCTATTACGGGACAAAATAACAAAAAAAAATATTGATCCGCCCAAATGTATTTAACTGTCAGTTGTGCATTGAATGGCCAAAATTGCATACACACATGAAATTGTGCAAGATTTGTGAAGGATTGGAGTTAAATTGTTTTGTCGGAGCGTAAGGATACTGAACTTAATGTAGTTCCGCTAACTAAATCCTAAAACAGCTTGAATAACTCGATATTAGTTAATACTGAAGGAAGTATTTCCATTCGACTGCTGACACTAATTATAGCCTGTGAGCATAGGAACAGTCTTTGGTCGTAGACACGTTTTTATCGATGCATAAAAACGTCGACGAAAGCGAGATAAAAGACGAATACAATATATGAGTACCGGGCCAATAATACCTGTAGGTAAGTATGTGAAATTCCGAGAATTTTCTGATTTCCATTTTATATGAGTAAATCTACTATTTCGTCTCAAAAGGAGACTGAATTCTTCACACTGACTGATGTTTTAATGGGCTCCATGCGCTATTCATCGATTTTTGTCTAGTTTCAAGTTCATATTTATGTCCGTCTTAACTATAGCCCTCCGCATACCAGGTGGAAAATATAGACGTGCCATACAAGGTGGGGTCAAAATTGCTCACAGTTTAATCTATTATTGTGACGCAATGTGTAATATTTTTGCATTTATAACATTTTTTTCTTATTTTTGGGGATATCATGGCATGAATAAAAAAGTTTTTTTGTTTAGAAAATAATATTTATTTTTTAATTTTTAACCAATACTAGTCCTTCTCTCTCTGTCTAAATAAAAAAATCTTTCTAGTAATCAACATCCTTTAGTGATATCTTGACATAAATTTAACATTAATTATAAGAATAACATAAATGAGCTAATTAAATCATTTTTAAGCACAATTGCGCAATATTCGCACACATACAGGCTATGTTCAAAACACAACGGTGCTTCAGATTTTTCGTCTTTGGCTTTCGGGCATTGTGAGCATCTTTGGCATCTATAGTGCCTCTTCTTGTTTGTTGACGATTTATCTTCTTCAGCGCCTAAATTCAGTGGGACATTCGGACACGATACTGCAATGATCCGATTCACAATCATTCTCCGCTTGAATCGCCTCGTCTTCGAAATCTGAATTATTTTCTATTAATTATCGATCAATTTCGTGACCCCGGAGTTGGCGCGGCATTTTTACTTAAATTAAATGGTAAATTAATTAGAATTATTAAATAAAAATCAAAAACACGTGTTATACCTCATAAAAGCTACTTACATTTTTGACGACGTCCCGTACAAGGTGGGGTCCGAGACGCCGGAACACGTATATATGCGCCCAGCTGACCCGCGCTTACTGTAGATCTAGCAACGTCGCGTACGCAGCTATTCAGGGTTATAACTTACGGGGGTAGTTATTTAAAAAAATATTCCCGATTTAACCTGCCTGGGGTCTGTAATACCCCACCTCGTATGCGAAGGGATAGACATGTTTATGGCATAAACGGTTATTAGTTCTTCAATCCTTTATCTACATTTGAAAGAGCCGAATTTAGAAAAGAATGAATAATATTTTTTTATGATTTTTTTAAAACATGGTCCAAATAAGGTGATTTTTCTATATAAATATGTTGTTTCTGCACTTATTTATATCTACATGTTACTGTTCCTTATTAACGTCTCTAACGACTCAAGAGAGATTTTTATTTATAACTCATTTTTACAAATGTTACGTCCAATAAACTGGTTTTATGGCCTAAAATTTCCAAAGTTTGGTATTAAAAAAAGTTATAATCAAATACTACGCTTGGGTCACTCGGTTTCAATAGGACTCTAATCATTGCAACTAGATATGAGAACCCTAACGGATACAAGAAGCGCGGGGAGGGAAACATGGAAATATTTAGGAGAGGCCTACGCGGCGATCACTACCAATATACTAGGGAGTAACAGTTAAAGTATGAGTTTTAGTTTAGGTAGAAAAAGAAAGCTATTTTAATTATTTTATTTTATTATTTATTTCCCAATCACATTTATTAAGTATAATTTGGATATTGTGCTCATAAAACTAATTAATTTTGTCTCGTAGGTTATGGGACAGTAAAGCAACAAGAAATAGTTGATATAGTTACCTATTAGATAATGTTATCAGCAGTCGTATCTTATATATTATTATCGGATTTTATATGTAATATTTTTCCTCTATTCAATTTGTCGGTATGAACATGTACTGGCTATCCACAAATTATATTTAAGTAATTTCGGTGCCTAACATGCGTCATAATTAATTAACAAGCCAGCTTCGTTTTTCATTACTCCACAGAGAAACCTAATTATTATAAAATTTACAAAGAAAATAGGGAACACAATGCCGAAATTATATTCTATTAAAACGCTGTCAAACTCGAAATACAATAAAATTCCTTTCAAGTGCAAAATGGAATGTTAAATGGAGTAGGTGCCTTCATTGAAATTCGTTCGTTTAGGATCGCGAGAGAGTGATGTCCGCGTGGGCTTTGCAATACATTTAAAACCTTGCTATTTCACTATATGAAAAGATAAAGAGATTATTTTATCGTTTGTCTAGTTGTAGGAATGGTATCGCATTTTCGTTATAGGACTTGGTTAAGAAACTTTTATATAGTTTTCTATCTTTCTTACGTATTAAATTCTAGATCCCAGAAAGTTCTTATTCAAAAATCTGGGATGATTTTAGTGTTTCGTACTGAAATTGGTAGATTAAATATCAGGATAAAAAATATTAGTTCCGGACTGAAAAGTTATTTCTGGTCAGGTTTTCAATAACTTTTTTGGAAAACCTACACGGGTGTCATACATTACATTTTTGGGACATTTCGAGCATTTTACTATGCACACATTTGAATCTTTGACTTTATGTTCAGAGAGGTAGAGGATTTACCTCTCTGAACATATATTATTTAGGAGTATTTGGCTGTGCAATTCCGACATTTGCACATTCCGTTTTTGTTCTGATTATGTCCGCCATTTGTGCATTATTTTGGTTTGTGCAATAGTGTGTATAAAAAATAAAAAGTGCCATGGTCTAGCTAGCTGACACCGATCAGCAAGCGTGGTACAGTCTGGTTGACTAATATATAGGCATTTTTGGACTTTATCACAACGGTATATTGTGTAAAATTGGACATGCATAATATATTAATGAACGACTACCTTATACTATGAACAATTGTACATACATAGTTGTCGGGCCATATTTGCACAGTTGACGACGGCACAGCGGAGCGGAATGCGACCGCAGCGGTAGTCGGCATCGTTGGGCGCACGTTGTATTGCCAGCTAAGATACGCCATAACTTATGAGTTCCTAAATCCAAAATATCTATACGCACTTAGTAACAAAATAGGCGAACATTACTTTAATGTAATGACAAGGTCCTCAGAACGTACCTAGAGATATTTTTGTGGAACGTAGAGGTATATACATAAATTGTTATGACTTTGATTGCATTTCACATATTTTACGTTTATCAATACCTACTATTATAATAAAAGTAGGCAGCTGAAATTGTATTGAGATTTGCCATAATGTAGTAAATAAATTACAGCAATTACACATATTTAGCATTACAAGAAACTCAAGATTTGTGCATTCAAAATGTTATTGTACAACTATGAAGAACAGAACTAACTTGTACAACTATTATTTCTAGTTGTTTTAAAGTATCAGAGCCTTTTGTGAAACTTCCAACGCTAGCTGTGCAGTATTTATTAAACTGAGATTCGTCGTCAACTTACTGGAAAGATAAACTAGTTGAGAAGGGGTAGACCTACTCTTGAGTTTTTTTTACAATGAAGATAGTAAACAAGCGTACAGTTCACCTGACGGTACGCTCACACCGCAGCCTATAGACCCCCGCATCTCCAAAGGAGTCACGTGCGCATTGCCGCCCTTTATTAAATAATTAACAAAACATTCTAATCTACGATTGTTGTTTGAAAGTTACTTTTTTGATTAACACATTCATTGCCGACGAGTGCTACGCTCGTAGACGATCAAGTGGTTTTTCCGCTTTGTAGCGAAAGCTGTCTATGAACAGGGATTCCGACAATCAGGTTCTTGGTGCTGAATGTGTTAATTCAAGGCTTTTGAGGCATTTACTGCCGGCAACACATATGTGCGTTCACGTCCATGCAATATTGTGTTGTAATAGTTGTTTTTTCATTGTTCAATGTTTAAAAGGTGTATCGGATGAAAGTTATTTAAAAATGTCGCTCGTTCTAAAAGAGTGTAAATAAATCCATTGCGCAGTTGTTATACAATACATCAAAGTGTAAGTTACGTTCAGAGTTAGTGAAAGCAAAATAAAAAGTCATCGGGTTTTAAATGTTCCGTGCGACTATTGTCAAATAGGAACATTAAACTTCTGCAACTGACTGCGCAATGTCTGTTTTTTGTCTATGCAAAATCACAAACTACTTTAATTAACTCTGCATTTTGCAAATTGTTTCAATATTTTCAAGAATAGCTCGTGTTATGTATATACTCGTAACGTAATAATTCTGGGCATTAGAAAGAAATACGTATTTTAGTTATTTTGACCCTAATTAGCTATTATCAATATAGGCCACAACATCGAGATCAAGACATGTAGGGCACATCAAAATGTCATCTTGCTGGAATTTGGAGGAATTTGGAACTGAGGAAGTACCTCCGCCTTGCAGAAGACCACAGCCATAATAACATTATTTTATGTAAGTATATAGTGTTGTGTTCCTGGGGGTGAGCAAGATTGCCAGAACTCCCGAGGATGCACTGTGTTGAGAGCGAGGGACCTAAATTTGCCCCATCTGCTGTCAACACAGTGAATCCTCAAATAAAGGGTCGGCAATGCGCACGTGACTCCTTTGGAGTTGCGAGCGTCTATAGGCTGCGGTCTCCGCTTAACATCAGGTGGACCGTACGCTTGTTTGCCGTCGTTGTAGTATAAAAAAACTGACCAAGTGCGAATCGGACTCGCGCACCGAGGGTTCCGTACATAACGGAAAGGGGTAGTAAGTTTAAAATTATTAAAAATATTTTTACTATATGATGTAACTAAAAATGTACGGTTTTCGCAATTGTTCCTTTATTTGTGCTATAAGACGTTGCTTCGTACCAAATTTCAAGATTCTGTGTTCACGGGAAGTACCCTGCAGGTTTTGATTCCCTTGCGAATGTCGAAAATTTGCGGCATAAACGGCTGTATCTTTTGATTGCGTTGGCTTAGAAGTTTGATTTTTTCACAGCTCTAACGGACAGTAGTAGACCTGAGTATTTGATATAAACTCCAGCTTGATACCTTCACGCGTTCCTGAGAAAAACAGACAGACAGACAGACGGACGGACAACAAAGTGATCCTATAAGGGTTCGTTTCCTTTCGAGGTACGGAACCCTAAAAAGGGCCACAACATCGAATTATCAGTACATTTGAATACGTCTGAATAAGGAAGTCTTTCAGGAAAAACACTGAGAGAAAGCCTCGACGGAAGATAATTTCAAAGCGGGCTTTTATGTGTATGTCGTTCTGTGTCACGCCGCGCTCTGTATTGTGGGTGCACATCTAAGAATGACAGTATTTCGGATTGGGAGGTTTAAAAGACCCCGTGTTTTGTTAACGAACGTTTGACATACGGGGTGATTGGTGGCTCAAGATTACTAGTGATTATAGTGCTTTATATAATGGTGAGAGACAAGAGGAATATTTGATATAATATAAAACAAAACGTATACCTACTCTTTATATTCCACACCGCTCATAAACAGTGTGTGTTTTTCATACAAACGTATATTTTAAGAACTGAGCTTTAAGCCCACAGGCGGTTAGAGTAATAAATAATTCGATTACTGGAAATAAATAAAAAATCCATAAACTGAATTTTCTCAATAATGGCCCGCATACTGGGTTTTGCTCGCTACATATTGGAAGGTAAAGTGTATAGTTTAAGGTCAGATTAAAATTAAAAAATAAAAAACATTGCAGGCCGCCTGCATAATAAGCAGCCTGCAGGATAATAGGCTTAATGCGCTCTGAGGTTTTTTTATTACCTTTACGTGTTTACAAAGTTCAGCGAAGCAGGAATGTCTGTGAACGGGCGACAATTGCCTATTTACGGCCGCCGATGACGTGAAAGATATAAATTGTGGCAGGTATAACTAAGGATTGCAGCTATTAAACAACCTCTTTTTTATCACGCTGTATTGGTCTCTGAGGACTTTTTTGTTTTGTGCCCTGGATTATCTTCAGAATACATTACTTCAACTTTCAACGACACCGTTTAGAAGTTACAAGGCTGACAGCCTGACGGGTGGATTATGGTAAGTTGGCACGGAACCTTCTGTTAGGAAGTTTCTCGCACTTTTCCGGTTTTATGTCCTTTGAGACCTGATATAAATGGGCTTGGTTTTTAAAAGGTATATTTTTGGATTAGGGGTACTTGAATTAAGCCACAGCGAAAAACTGCTGATTTCGTGGGAAAATTGATCACTGAATTCATAAACCGAACCGGTTCGACTTACGAGTACAAAAATGTGATGTGTCCCCATTATGGCTGCATATCCACCAGAGAGGTCCAGAGGTGTGCGAGGATAACAGACGCGAAACGAAACGGGTGATTAAGACTGCGTATCTAACAGAGATCTGCGTGGATGTGTTTTTATAGATTTGACACCTCGCATCGCGCTGTGCTAGGTGTCAAATATATGGAATATATGGAATATTCAGATCTCTGTTGGATACGCAGTCTTAATCACCCGTTTCGTTTCGCGTCTGTTATCCTCACTTTGAAAAACAGATACCTAATATAATCAGGGATAGCCTTCTTGTAAAGCGGAGACATACCTATCGCGCTTCAAATCGTGCTTCAGGGGTTTAATCCAATTAAGCGAGTAAGTAGGTATATTCGTTCTTATAACTCTTACCGTGTCCGACGCAAGTGTAATGGACGGGTTATTAGTTATTACCGCATAAAAAATTCGGAGCGTATCGTTGATAACGCACCGAAACTAACCTAAAACTAGCTCGAGCAGGCATCGCTTGTGATAACATTGGTCGATGATAACCAGCGTGGGCCCCGAGATGATATTAGCTTCGATAATTGCCACCGCCGTATAGAGCTCGCGCAATGCATCGATAAATTTGTTTACTCAACACAACAATATGGCAAATGATTAATTTATAACTGGTACTAAAGTATTGTCAAATGGATAATTGTTACCGATGGTGATATTGTACTTCTTTGTAGAGATGAACTACAATAACATGCCCCGCGCCACCAACAATCAAAACGCTTCTAAAAACCCAGATAATATTAGTATATTTTTTATGTCTATGACTGGGATGACGTTCGCTCTTCTTATTGGTTACAAGCCGGCATTCACATTAAAATATATAACGTCAATATTCTAGTTGACAATGTACTAACGAACCAACTGAATCGTGACCCACCGACCCCACCGTGGAACCTTGTCACAGAAATGTCACTATGATATTTTCTGTGACAAGGTTCCGCGGAGGGTCACGATTCAGTTGGTTCGATAGTACATATAAATACATTGGTCGCTCCTACTCATAATATGTATTTATTATATCATATTATGTATTATGTTCTTATTTATCCTTTTGTTCCAACTATGTACATAAAATAGCAAAGCGAATTCCTTAATATACATACCTACATGACCCATAACTCAAGGAGATTCGTAATTCAAGTTTCGGAGAATGAAATGAAATGAAAAAAGTGAGAGTGATACGGGCGATAATTTCTAATATATATTCTATGCAAAACTAAATTAAATAATGTGGTACCTACATTTTGCAGGTTTTGTCGTATTTAGACCATGGAAACTGTAAAGGTTTCAAGACGTCGAAAATCAATAAACAGTCGTTTCAGCCTGTCACGAAACCTAACAAGTTATAACTTTTTTCACGAAAATAATTTAAATCATTCGAATACTTATAATAGTAAAGACGCCTGCGATTTTTCTTATGTACCTAGTTTTCCACGCCGTGAAAGCCGCTTTAGTGTACATAGTTTAAATACTTTTTCTCAAAAATAGTATGAAATGTTCTCATAACATCTGTGAAGATAGTATCCGAAAGTGACTCATCCTGGATAGTTACCAGAAGTGTCCAGGAAATCACACCTACTGTCCAGGAAGTAAGTATGTAAATCCCATTACATATCATAATATTTGAATTTAGAACTAGAAGATAAAAGTTGGCAGCAATTGATATTTAAAAAAAATGTAGGTACCATGGAGGTTAACGTGTCCGTATTGCACGATATGTATTGGCGGGAAATGCAGTTCAATCATGTTTTTAACTATTTCGAGACTAATTTAGAAATTAACATAAATAGATTGAATGAAATTAAATACTACTAGTAAACATAAAATAAATACGATTTTATTTACGATTAATTAAAAACGATTTTATAAATCTATTCTATTGGGGTTGTGGCATATTATCAGTGTCTTAACACAACATCTAGCTAAAAAAAGTTGCCATTGTATTTTGACGGGATTGACTTCATTGATTTAATTAATATATACAGAAGTATAATTGCTAAAAATGAGTTTAGATGAATCAGATTGCGATACATACACAGATCGCACTAGGTACTGAAAAAATTACTTCCACCCAAGTCTAAGGTGGTATTTGACCATTTATAAAAAGTTCATCAAGTGGAAAGCGGAACATGAAAGTACAAGTTGGTCAGAATGCAGGTACTATTAACCGTTGTTCATTCAATTTGTTTTATTTTTGAGAAAAGCACTATACAAGCTTCGACCGTAAGTGCCATCCTGGCCTCGTATTATAGCCGGACCTCGCCTTCGGCTCGGCCGGCTAACTCATACTCGTCCAGGATGGCTTACTTACTGGTCTCTGCAGTAATGTACTATAAATGAATCAATGGGCGTGTCGTTTTTAGCTTCAGTAATCTCAGTATATTACGAACTATATAAAAAAATACTTTAGTTGATTGGTGGATATGACTGCCATTTAAAAAAAAGTGTACATAGTAAAGCTTTGCTTTTTAATTGTTTATATTGTGTTATAATGTCATACATTTATATGGATACCTAATTTTTGTAAAACGAAAATTATGTACCTACCTGCAGTTTCATTGAAAACGAGATTCGAACTATAGATCAACTGTAGGTACGGACGTTCAGTTTAGTTTCCTATGTTAAAACAAATAAGTAAAGGGTTTGGAAAAGGGTTTCAATTATAAGGAATGTGATCTTCGTATGGGTACCTATAAACAAAAACATGCGTAGGAAGTAGCACTTTTCCGCTTTAGTGCCTAATAATGTTCTTCCAACTCATGTCGGCGGCTTTCTAGCTTAACATCAACCACTCTATTAAAATCGCCCCAAGCAAATTAAATACTAACATTGGAAATACTCATTATTTTTTTTTACGCAATGTGAATCCAATATTTATCCCGCAGGAAATAACGTTTATTTGCGCTTTTGTAACGGCGAGCTAATGCTTTTGACATATTTTATAACAAGTTATTCGAATAGTAATATTTTAAATGATAATTTCAAACGGGAACAAATAAAATGATCACCTAAATAACTTTTGATATCATCAAATTTACGAACCCTAAAATAAGGTTGAACACTCAAAAAAATTTAACGATCAGCAATTCCGAGTCACCAAAAAAATTCTACCTATTTTTGCAGCACTTACACCTATTTTACTTATTGCGTTCCTATAAATTTATAATCGCATCAAAAAAATTGTCAAGTACCACCAAAAACACTAAACTACCACCTAATCTCATGCACCTTTTTTCATTAGAATTACATCCAAATATTATACACATCGCATGCTACATTTTAGTAAACAGTTACAAATTAATTGTTTTTAGCACTATAAATATTTTAGTCATTTCCAAAATGTTATAAATTAGAAAGTAAAATTCTAAATTAATTTAAAAAGCAACGCGCAATGTGGCTGTGTGAAATAATAACACGTATACTGCTATCTCACTCAATCAAATACAAAGAATTGTCTGAAGCATAAAACCTATTGATATGTCGTTAGAGTGAAAGGTACCTATTGCTGTTTCATTCTAACTACCTATTGCTGATGGTTTACAAACTGCAAGAAGTTTTATTATTAATTTTTTAATGGGTTGACGTGAGCGCGTTTGATTGAAATCTTTTATTTGAATATGAGTTATGTTGATTTATTAAATTGTTAGTTTGTTATGAAAATGGATAAAGGTCCTCAAATGAGTTACTTTATTAATTTAGATACTTTCATGGAAAAATTAAAGGAAGTTAATAGGTAGAAATAGGTATAGGTAGGTTTAGGTTATGTTAGTTTTGCATCGGCCCGAAGGGCCAAAAGAACTCAAAATAGGAGCTCCGCGCCAGCGGAGATCCGTCAATACTGTTCCAATGTCAACTAGTTTGAAATAAAAATAGATGTCATAGAAAAATACTACTACCTAGGCAAATTGACGATTATCAGCGAATAGAGTAGAGGCAAAAACATCTGAGAACAAATAGCTGTATGCGACCAGTAAGGAAAGCACTGTTGAAAATATATTAAATTAAATTATGTTATGTACGTGTCTCATTAAAGTTACAGAAATTTTGAAGCTTCTATAAAATAAAATCATTTAGCGCTGTCTTGCTCGCACGCGGTGCGACGTGCGAGCGAGACGGACCGTATGGAAAACCGCATCAGTGTGCTAGCAATGAGGTTAGACTAGATTGGAACTGCTTTGCGCGACGGGCGTTAAAAAACAATTGCCGCATGAAATTTGGTGATCATGTAGTATTTCTGGGTATCGAAAGAATTATTTGGGTGTAAATAATTTTAATAGGATTACGAGCCCTGTAATATTTGGATGTAAATTATATGAAATTTGGTGTTTGAAATTAGGTGATCATTAAGTATTTTTGGGTAGTGACTAATTTATTTGGTAACAATTTAATTTAATAGGTTATCGACATGTTACTTCTTTGAGTTGCACTTTATATTAAAAAGGAGTTGAAAATTTGGTGCGAATCTAGTATTATTGGTAATCAATGTAATTTTTTAGAGCATCATTCGGCAACTTATTTGGTGGTTCGTTAAATGCTACCCATTTCAAACTGCACTTGTAAATAATGTTTGCTGGTATAGTACGTTCAAAACTGTAATGGCAATTACTGTCAAATGAACGCAAACAAGAATCTTTCTTTACAGTCAGAGCTCGTAGTTGTTTTTTGCTTGCGTTCGTTTGACAGAATTTGGTCTTAGAGTTTTGAACTACAAAGTGACAATAAGTTTTTGAAGTGTATTCAAACTTCCTTGTCGGCAGCTTGCCTATGAGCTGATCTGTAGCTCTGTACTCAATGTTTTAAATTTTAGTTCCATTACAACCGCTAGCGATAGATTCTACATAGATAGAGCTAAAATAAAAGTGATGATTTCGGTCATTATTCGCAGAAATTAGTAGATGGCGATTAAGTTAATAGTAGATTATTAACCAAGGGCTGAAAGCCACCCATTTCCGCTGAGATATTTTGGCGCTCGAACAAAGTGAGAGCGCCAATAGTTCGAGGCTGAAATGGATGGTTTCACCCGAGTTAAACACTGTGCTTTTCATTTCGAATACGAGGAAAGTCGTATATTTAAAAATAAAAAATATTTGCGGATAAACTTACACTAAAATCGACTTAGTCCCAAACCAAGCAAAGCTTGTACTAACGCGACTATATACATACATGGATAAATGCATACTTGAATACATAGAAAACACCCACAACAATTACACGTGTTCATCACAAAAATAAATGCCCTGACCGGGAATCGAACCCGGGACCTCCAAGCTGGAGACAGACAAAAAAAATCAAATATGCACATTTTCGTTTCATTTTTCACAAAAGACAAGATGTAAAACAATATTGACATGATCTAAAAATTAGGATCTGTGTTATTTGCAATGCGAAATATTTGTTAAATTCAATAACAATAGAAATATATACAAACATTTTCTGAATCAGTGAAAAAAACATTTTGGCGGGAACTGTTGGCTGACGTTAATGGTGTTTGTGTATGGACCATTTTATTCCATTTATTTTTAATAAAAAAATAATCAGCTTACCTACGCTCAGACTAATTAGACTCGGCATCAAATAATAATACCTACTGAACGAGATGGTCATATACAACTTTATATAAGAGCGACAGAGAGAGACATATGATTTGTTGTCCTTGTCATAGTTTCCCTTTTTTATCTGCCACAAACTATTGATATTACTTTCGACTGTAGGAAAAAACCAAACACACAAATTAAAGAGGTTGTTTATGGTAAGCAGTCAGGCATTTGAACATGTATAGGATCTCTGTAGAATCTGTACTATGTGGCTGTATAGGTTAGTGCCGTTGCCCAATTTAACTTCGATTCACCATACTATTTTTTTAATACTTTTCTGCTCTAGAGCAGAAATGGACCACTTTCAGCACGCTACTTAGATGAACAATGACCCACTTTCAGAGTATGAGAAATGAAAAAACTATTTAAGATAGATGTCCACTACTGACCTAAAATAACGAAAAATAATAAAAATAAATTAAAGTTATCATTATAAACCAATACTAAAGCATATTTTTTGTTGGTAGGTTAGGGTTTATTTTACATTGATGCTTATTCTATTTTGTGACGAAACTAAATAGGTAGGCAACGTTAGAAGTGGGTTTTCGCTTTATATAATTTACGGGTGTACTTATCCCCGAACAATTTATACTTACCTCTAGAGTAAAGCCAAACGTAAAAACGGAATGCCCCTACAGTATATGTGCAATCACAAAAACTCATACATTGAAACAAGTCTACTAGATCAGCACGTTGATTTTTAATTTGCTTTTTTTATTAGGTACCCTATGTAAAATAGTGCCTGAGTTAGTGCCTCGTAGAAATATAATAACAAAAGATACTTATACTAGTTTGTATAACTGTACATAAGTTAGGTCAAAATGGGATGCTAGCATTACCATAAGCCGACTTGAAGCCTGGTCAGGTTTGTCTCGGTCGACGTGAGTTTGCCTAAAAATACAGGCGTACCGCGTACCCCGTCGTTTTCCGATAAGGAATATTCAACTAGAAGCTATTCAAACCAGTTGACGTATTTACTTAAATCTGTTGGAATTGGAACCTAATCAAATTGTACGGTTTTTACCAGTTTTTGACTTTCTCTCGAAATAGTTAATTGCTAAGATGTATACATGTTTAATAATGTTAACTTAACAGCACTTGTGGAATTATGAAAGCATAAATCAAGGTGTATTATATTAATTTATATTTCTACAATTACAAGGCTATTAAAGGATTATTAAGATTGTTCGTCAAGTAAATAATAAGTTTGGCAACCATTTTGGTACTTCAATCTGTTGAGGGGAACAGTTTCCGGAGAGGCAGGGCCGCCGCCTCGCCGCCGCCACTTTGACATACGCTCCACATTTATTTACACGACGCAGATTAATTCTACGTCATCCCACAAATATCCACTGCGAGACTTCGCTGTTCTCAATCACATGGAATTGCACACTTGACAAAAGCCTTCATCCTGCTCTGCGATGCAAGTCTTCACAAGATTACTCGCTTATAGTTATAATAGTAGATTGGCGAACAAAGATCCATTGTGATTTTTATTATAAAAGTATGTACTACTGACTGATTTTCTTATCTTGATTCTGTTCTTTTGCACGCCCGTCAATAAAAGGTGGTGCTCATGCAAAAGGTGGAGTAGAAGATTTTATTTTCTTAAATCGTGTATATGGATGTTAACAAGTAAATATCAAAAATGGCACGAGATATCTCGTTTCAACTTTTGTTTGGCAGCTACGAAACCTCGAAATCCGCGGTAATTTTTCGGGTTCTCGTTCATATATTCTATACGATGCATCCTAGCGTAAAGTCATCTCCTAGCATGTTAAAGAACATGAAATTTTGCATCTAATGAGTACATATACTTAACAGTTCGGTCAAGTTATATAGTAGAAAAGTTTTGCCAAATAACGAAGTATCAACATACATAACACTTTTTTATCTCGAAAATCATCCCTCGAAGGGATGAAATAGGGAGTGGAAGTTTACGCGGACGATTTCGCGGCCAAAGCTAGTAGAAGATAATAATCAGTTCAGATTTATTCATTTCTCTAAGATCACAAATCACTTATTCGAGAAACAAACAATATTTCAGAATATCTTCATTAAGATTATTTTATGATATGTATAATAAAAAGTATGTGAGGGTATTTCAATTCTAATAACACAGTTAAACGTCTGCATGCTTGTGCAAACGCCAATAATGCTGATTCTACTACGAATACTATACGATGCATCCTAGCGTAAAGTTACCTACCATATGAGCGAGAAACCGAAAAATTACCGAAAATTGGTTTCGTAGCTGCCAAAAGTTGTCCCGAGATATTTCGTGTTACCATTTTTGATATCTACTCGGTAGCATTCATATACACGATTTAAAAAAATAAAATCTTCTACACCACCTTTTGCATGAGCACCACCTTTTACTGAATAGCGTAGAAGTAATGTGCCGTACTGCCGATTATTTTAGGAACTGTAGGAATACCTAATGGATCTTAAATTAGAGGTTAAAGTATCCTCCTACCCTCAACCTTCTACTGCGTCTCTTCATTTCGGTCAGAAACAAAATTTTGGTAAGTACAAGCTTTTATTGCAGACTGTATCTTTAAGTATTCCACAGTCATCAACTACTTGTTGAGAAGCTTCCAATGAGGTCAAACACTACGAAATTTTGTGTAGTTAAGTAGTTGTTATGGCCACCTTCTGTCATCGGGTCTACCTTATTTCCTATAAAATCAATAGTTATAAAATCATGATCTATAACTACGAATTCTATAAAATCATTTAGTATAATGATTCATTTACTATAAATGTCATTTTGTATAACATTCAAATGGTATAATTCCAAAATCTTTAAAACCCATTAAATATAATATTCAAAATCTAGAAATACTGTTGATATATTATTCATTGCCTATAATCATCATTGTGTATAACATTCAAAATCTAGAAAATCGGTTGATATATTATTTATTGTCTATAATCATCATTGTATATAACATTCAAAATCTAGAAACTCAGTTGATATATCATTCATTGTCTATAATCATCATTGTATATAACATTCAGAATCTAGAAAGTCAGTTGATATATTGTTTATTGTCTATAATTGATATTTGTTCGACGTCAATATAATATAGGTAGAACAGTTACAAGTTATAATGATTATTAGTCCTATTTAACAGACGTGTCAAATTTTAAAGTCTGATGACGCGCCAGCCCGTCGACGGCACCCCGCTCACGCGGTTCCACTCTGATGGATGCAAGTGAACCCTAACCTAACCGAACCGTAACAGTACCTATTTAACAGATGTGTACACATTTGAAATACGGTGACGCGCCAGCGTGTCGACGGCACCCCGCTCACGCGGGGTGCCTATTCCGCTCTGAGGGATGCAAGTGAACCCTAACCTAACCGAACTTTAACAGTACCTATTAAACAGATGTGTACACATTTGAAAGTCAGATGACGCGCCAGCGTGTCGACGGCACCCCGCTCACGCGGGGTGCCTATTCCGCTCTGAGGGATGCAAGTGAACCCTAACCTAACCAAACTTTAACAGCGCCTATTTAACAGACGTGTACACATTTGACAGTCTGATGACGCGCCAGCGTGTCGACGGTACCCCCCGTGAAGTTTAGACTATCTAACATTTATAACAAATCAACATTATAGCAAGCAATTATTATAGAATTTGAATTTATAACAGGTGAATATTAGAGTAAAAGATAATTATAGAATATGAAATTTATATATAATGAGTTTAGACTATTTAACATTTACAACAAATTAGCATTATAGCAAGCAACTATTATAGAATTTGAATTTATAACAGGTGAATATTAGAGTAAAAGATAATTATAGAATATGAAATTTATATATAATGAGTTTAGACTATTTAACATTTATAGTAAATGAACATTATAACAAGCAACTAATATAGAATTTGAATTTATAGCTGGTGAATGAATATAGCAAATGAATTTAGAGTATGTGTAGTTATAGCCATTAATTTTATAGGAAATGAGGGGATACCTCTGTCATCATCATCAAATCAGTTTGGTGGTAACATAATAAATATTGCATTTTGTCATCCGACATTTATGTAAGTGCTTTCTGACTGGCGCGGGTTGCGTGGAAGTGGGGCGATTTATTTATTCATCGTATGGAAATTATTTCGAACCGTGAGATCTTCGAGAAGACAATACGGTTGCCAGTTTGTTGCACTTTTAGCACCACCCAGGGGTCACTTATAGGGTAGCGGTGGGTACTCCTTACGGACTTGGTGCAACTTCGATCCCCGAATGGGGCAATACGAAGGCAGTACTAGTTCTGAGCATTATATCACTAGTGCCTAAAAGTAATAGGTACTGACAGTACACAGCCAAGTGAGGAAATCTCGGTGAGATCAGTAAACTCACGTCAAAAAAGAAAATACTACAAATCGATCTCGCCTCACCAAGTTAGAAGTCGCCTAAGGCAACTTCCTGACTTGCCGGGGCGGGATCGATATGTGACATTTTTTTCCTGATATTTGTCACTTTTCTCATATCGTACTGCCTCCGCACCGACAAATCAGGAAGTCTCCTTAGGCGCCTGGTGCGGGATGCGCGGTAGCGGGACGATGCGAAGGCGGTACTGCTCCGCTTCTGCGCATGCTATTACTACTGCGCAAAAATAACCCTGACAGCGTTCCGTCAAGTGAGAATCTTTGCGCCGTCAGTAAATAAAACGTAAAAGAAAAAAAATGACACATATCGATCCCGCCACGCCAAGTCAGGAAGTCGCCTAACTCTGACAGCTGGTAGCTTACTGATATCGCACCGTACCCGTACTGTCTAACGCCCCAGCCACGACTTTGAACGGCTTTTCCTAATGCATTGCGTGTGATCCCAACTAACCGCAGTGCCCTGCGCGTCACGACCGTGCAATGAACAGGTAAAACGCTTTATGTTGCGCCGCAATTCGCGCAAAGTCTTGGCCTGGCTGTAATGTGGAAGTAGCCTAAGCGTGACTTACTCATTATTCGGTAGGTTTACTTATAGAAAATCACATCGCGTGCACAATTAACACATAAATTAAGTGAAAATTCAATAAACAACATGTAAAAAATTACTTCTCACGCGAAGTATAATAAATGGTTTGTAATTATACCGCGGATCGCAGCCATTCCGCAGAAGATTCTAGGGGGTGGGTCAATCTCAACAAGCTAATTTTTTTCACATAGGTGATTTTCTTTAAATTGAAGTATTTCATCGATTTTTTAACATCAACCGAAAGATTTGGCTACTGTAATTAATATATGTTAACGGCCCTGACATACGATAAATAGTTATGGAGATATTGTACAATCTTTTTTAATTCACCGAAATGAATAACTGTCACCGAAATAGATAAATCCAGTCACCGATGTGATAATAACGTCACCGATATGAAATAAATAGTCACCGTGATGATGTTAAGGTAACCGAAATGATACAGAGTCTCACCGATGTGATATAACAGTCACCGAAATGAAACTAAAATTTAATTAAATTTTTTAAAAACATTTCATCTCCGGTGACATTTTTCAATTCGGTGAGGTGCTAGGAGCAAATTGTTCATCGAATTCACCGAAATGGGATCATCGAAATGAAGAACATTGAGGTTTAACTCGAATTATCGGAAAACTCGCGTAGGAATATTAAAATTAAACCTGGAATATGATATAAAATGTTGACTTACATATAATATCCGAATAACAAACAAAACATATGCACTATTAACAAAATATACCAATAACCGAAATTAAAACTTTTTTTTCCCCACATCACCGATTTTTTTTTATTTAGGAACAACAAACAACTGTACAATACGTTTTACAATAGGTATTACTTTAAGGTATTATTTTATGTACAGTCAACAACGTTATCCACAAGATACTCAATGAAGATAGGACATTGTTACGCTAGTAGTTAAAGTTAATATTATATCTGTAAAGTGCTGATATTTAGTTGATTTTAGAAAAGTATGAAGTCTATTACAATAATCCAACATAGTCTTAACAAATTAATTATTGATTAGTTAGTTAATTAAACATTATCTACTGTAAAGAAATACTATAGAGAAAAAATAAACAATAAACAACAGTAGGTAAACTGATATAAATATTATCTATGTTCTAAACTAAACAATAAATGGTCTATGCTAAACATTCCAATAAGGCTTTGCTGAATTTAGCGCATCCAGTCGGATGCATGACCGTTTCTCATGTTAATCAATTAATATTTATTGCAAACTTACCATTACTTTTTATTGAAAATTAACTTTACCTTCAGAACAAAATGGATGCTAAGCCCAAATGCCCAAATATTTAACCTTAACACCCCTTTTCACCATTTTACACCCTACAGTTCACCTCTATTATTATAAGATGGAAAGTGTCAAGTACCGAGTTAATGACGATCACAGGGACGTATCATCATCATCATCATCATCATCAGCCTATCTACGTCCCACTGCTGGGCACAGGCCTCCTCTCATAGATGAGAGGGATTGGGCAGTAGTCCCCACGCTGGCCCAGAGCGGGTTGGGGACTTCACATACAACTTTGAATTTCTTCGCGGATGTATGCAGGTTTCCTCACGATGTTTTACTTCACCAAAAAACGCAACAGGGACGTATACAAAAGTCAAAATAAAAACATTTACATTTGCAAATAAGTCTCAAAATAAAATTTATGAAATGTAGTCTTACAAGTCAGAAATTTTATCAGACCAAGGGCCGATTTTTCAATCCCCGGACAAAAGTATCTGTTAGATAAATGTTACATCTTTTTTTTCTTTCATTTGACTTTAGAAAAAGACAAACATAATTTTAACCGACGGATAATTTTACCTGGGGAATGAAAAATTGGCCTTAAGTGAAAATAATAACAATCCAATATACTTTGGTACCTCGATACTAATAATCGGATTAAAAATAATCCGTAATTGATATAGTAAATGGACATTTGGGCTAATCATGTTAGATTAGAAACCTATGTCGCAGAATATTTAATATAATAGTATCTTACGTACAAGGTGCCTAAAAACTTGTTTCATAGCATAGAGCGATTGTAGTGAATCAAGGATGGCAGCACGATCGGGTCTATCAGTGTCAGTCGTGTCCAATACGCGCAGCGACGAGTGACTAATGAATTAATTCCAGCGCTAACGATTTCACACGATAAGTGCCGCCCGTGAGAGTGAACTCACCGTCAATGAGATCCTCGCTTGCAAAAAAAGCTGTTACGGAAAGTCGGACGGACAAGGTTTCCGCTGTTCAAGTCTGTTTTTTTCTGAAAATTTAATACCAGTCCTCTGTACCAGTCCCTCGGGATCATCGGCACATTTATACCTCACCGCAGAAGAGATGAGCTTCACTGTCGATGATATTTGTGCAGAGATGAAGGTGCTATACCAATCCCTCGGGATAGTCGATACATTTATATGAGACTGGTAAGGAGATTCTAGAGGATATCATAAATGTTCTGAGAGAGAACGATGGCGCCATACCTGAGTTTGTGACGACGGAGGTCTCTTGATTACCGTCCTACATGTTGACCTAAACTGATGCTCGCTAAAATAAACCGTGCATGGCTTTTAAAGCCCGTGGATATCCCAATTTTTTGTCTTGCTCACTCGATAATGGTAGCTCTACAAAGTTTCTTTATTGTTCACCAAAAATAAATTAAACAATAGTAACACGTTTTTATCGAGGCCCGAGGTGTAAATGGCAATTCTCCTTTAGAAAAAAACCCCTGTCGGTGTCACACGGCTGTCTGCGTCGTTCACATGGATCAGTCTTGTAAAAAATCATTTTTATATTGATATTGTCCCATCAAAGGACGTAGTGATCGTAGAATTTTTTATTTTCCTTATGAAGCTATTCGTTTTATTATTATTATTTGTAAGTAATCGGTAGAGAGTTAAATTGGAAGTCTAATTTATACTCAGTGTAAATTAGATTGTGTAAATATCTGACAGTGAACATTATGTGACAGTTTACAGTCGACATCAACGTTATGTAGTTGTATACATTTATCGCCCTATTACAATGGAATACGGTGCAAAACAACTGTCATCAATATATATTTGATGCCGATTGTACATATGGGTCAGGCGTTGTGAATAATATCACAGTCGACGTATCAGCGACGTCATAACAAGGTTTCAGCGATCATAAATTGATCAATGCATAATAATTCAAATTTTATTTGATTATCAGTACATCACATTCACACAGTTTTGTATTTGAATTAGGCCATAGGCAGACGGTGTGTGTGTAGGTTAACACAAACAACACACTGAGTGCCGGACAGATAAATTAACCATACAAAAAACACACGAATTTGTGTCACTTCTGTGACAGCAGATATCTAGTACAGTTCGTTTTACATATATTTGAAGCGCCCTGACGTGTAGACGTTTGGACATGATTATCGATACTGATCTATATCTTCCACGATAAAAACACCCACTTCTTATTGTTTTCTGGTTTGTGTCTTCAATTATTTGATACAGAGAAGTATAATACAAAAAAAGAACTGTTATATCGCACGCAGCCTAAGACAGGAATCGAGCCTCTAGGCCACCCAGACCACTACGTCATCACAGCGAATCTTTTCCTTGCATGAACTCTGAGTCGCTAATACTTTAGCAACCCCTCATTTATCAGTATTTTCTTCAAAAATAGTAGTGACACTTCACTTTGTGTTAGACTAGCAAAAAGCAGAGCTTTACGAGGGCTCGCGATTTGTGAGCGTACGGGACAGACTCAAAACACCTGTTAGGTGCAACTATGGATTTATTTAGCAACCTAGAAACGCCGGGTAAAGCTTACTGAGTCTACACACTGACTCAACTAACTCAACTTACACGCACAAGTCCTCCGAATCCGCGTCTGCTAGTACCTACTGACACAGTTATTCTTCACTCATACTTGAAAATGTAAAAAAAAAAAATTAAAAATATTTTATTTCGTAAGTAATTTTGGTTTACAGATTACAACGTAGGGGCTTTCTATTAAGAGTGCTTTCGTTGCCGGGCACAAGTCAAATCTAGGTATTTTTTGACGTTTTCCGCTGCACACAAACGAGCACTGTACACGGTGCGTTCGCATGTGTTCGTAACAACACTAACGCACATAGCTTTTCATTTAAATTTAAACCCTGATATAGTGCAATAAGGTATACAATGATATCTGTCATGTATCTTCGTATGCTGTAACAAGTTGCCGTATAGTGTGTGTATGAGCCTTGATACTTTTGCAGCGAAAATATTGTGTTTAGGGATATACAACTACATTCATATTATTATCTTTTTTGTATTAGACTTACTATTGAATGTGAAAATATAATCAGTTGAAGATAAATTAGTGGGAAAATCATCCACATGCGTTTTGTAATATTGAAGGAAAATACAAGTCAATGAAATAAGTATATACTCGTACCTACCTACTTATACCTATGATTCATCAATACTTCGTATTTGACCAGCTATCTAACGAGAGTGTCTTGAGGCGTCTTGATCGAATCTTTTCAAGAGACAACGTGAAGAACATGGCGGCGGCTTTCAAGTTTTAGGGTGCCTTTCCATCAAAGTTGTGTCATTGCTATGAATGCGTTGATATCCACCAATCATATGTTCACATAACATAGCATTGGTTTAAACGGAAAACTATAACATCCTCGCAGCATAGCTGCATAGCATAGCTCTGGTGGAAAGGCTATCTTAGTCTTGCTAACTATGTCCTTCTCGGCCTTTTACAAGGTTCTCGCCATTGGGGATAATGATGTCATCGAGCGTTTTGATCGATCTGTCTGTAGTGGTAGGTGTGTAACCCTGGCTACCAAGTTATGCCTACGCGAGTGCATGCTTGCCGTTAGCAAGAGAACTGCAATCGGAAATGATATTCAAGGTGTAGCCAGTAACAGGAGCAAATATATAAAAGGACGCTTCCTTAGAGCATCCGCAGGAGCCCCTTGTGTGTGTATTTCAATTCGGCTTTATAATTTCAAGCAATTTATTAGTTCAAGTTACGGTAGCCCAGTGGTTCAAGCATGCGGCTGTCAAGCGGCGGTCGTGGGTTCGAATCCCAGCTCGTACCAATGAGATTTTTACGGAATTTGAGCACGGAATATCATTTGATATTTACCGTTAGCTTTTCGGTGAAGGAAAACATCGTGAGGAAACCTGCATACATCCGCGAAGAAATTCAAAGTTGACTTTGAAGTCCCCAACCCGCTCTGGGCCAGCGTGGGGACTACTGCCCAATCCCTCTCATCTATGAAAGGTGGCCAGTGCCCAGCTGTGGGACGTAGATAAACTGATGATGATGATGATTTCAATTCGGAGAAACTTTAATCTAAACATAAGACCCTCGACTTAAGTGCCGTGAAAGTCCACGGTAAAGGATAAAACTACCGTTATTGTGTAGATAAACATCGTATATTAAAATAAAAGAAGTATATGAAGAATAGGAAGTTAAAAGTTGCATCAAAGGAAAAAGGTGATTTTTGTAGACATAAATTACATATGAACCTGAAATTTGGCGATGAAATGTTTACTTTTTTTTCCTAAGCCTATAAAGGTGTCCCACTATTGGGCAAAGGCCTCTCCCCTCGACTTCCACTCGTTCCGGCTTTGAGCTGTTTCGGGCCAGTCGTTTAGAAATGTGTCTAGGTTATCCCGCCACCTCTGCCTCGGCTTGCCACGTCGTCTCCGAGCATATTGCGAAACCCACTCTGTTGCTAATTTTGCCCACCTCCGTGGATGCATACGGCAGACGTGGCCGGCCCAGTTCCATTGCAGCCTGGCAGTCTTGCTCCAACATCCTCCAGCTCTAACATCTGCAATACCAGTTTTCAAGCGCAGCACAGAGTTCCGAACACGGTCGATCAGTTTGACTCCCAGCATGCTGCACTCTATTGCCCGTTGGTAAACCTTCAATTTGGTATCGGTGAGTGACCATGTTTGTGCACCGTAGGTTAGAACAGGCAGAATGCACATGTCGACGAGCCTCCGCTTCAGAGCTACCGGAAGGCCTCCCTTCAGTAAATCTTTCAAAGCCCAATAGCTCTTCCAAGCATTTTGGATCCGTCTCTCAACTTCCTTGTTCCTTGAAAGAAGCTTATTGGCCCAAGTACGGATACTCGTCGACATATTTTATCTGAATTTTCTAATACGTGATTGCGTGGTCCTAAATGTGCGTATTTCGACAATGACTTGGCCGGTTCTTTAACTATCTGTATTTGTAATGGTAACTCATTCCCGGTCTACACTATGTTTCTCCAAGCCACACTTCAGATTCGGTTGAAACCGCTCAACCAAGCTCACTGGAGCGCAAACTCAGAGTATTTCTATGTTTAAGCCGTCCGCGTGGTAGTATCGGAGTAGTATTTCCTCTGCTCTTTTCCCAGGACACCCTCAAACAGCGCACTCCTATCGCTTTAATGGGCACAGCCAGGTTAAAAAAGAATTTCCAAGCACATATTTCAATTTCAAGCTAGCATTGTTCATTTGCGCCAGATTTGCTATTAATACCATGTATTAAAAGGGATATTTAGGCTGCTTTTTCACTAGAGATGTTTATGTTACGTTACTATACATATTTGATAGCTATCAATTATATACATTTGTTCATATAGCATAGCACTGGTGGAAGCGGAAGCTATCACACCGCACACAGCGTGTGGAAATGCAGTCTTACCATGAATATTTGTTTTTCGTAGAAAGAGAATCGCATAGAAGAAGTTTTAAGATCAAACGTCATCATCGAAAAAGATGGAATTATAGTAACCTGACTAAATTGAAAAGGATCAGATGACATATCCCTTGGCACCATAGTGACATCTCATCATTAGCCGTGTTATAAATGATATAGCGAAACCAATTGATGGCAGTACATCCATGACAAAAATAAATGATGAGAAACTATAACTAATAACTCCCACGTGTATATCCAACTCAACACTCTAAGAGGCACACTCACTCCAACTCACAAAAACAAATATAAATCGTAAATATCCCATTTTTAATATCACAATAATATACCATGTTTATAAAAACATTGTTTCATATGTATGAAAATTAAACGCATTTGTATTTGTACTTTGTATTTGTATTTACCATGAGTCACATATTATAGTTATTATACTTTTATTAACTTCTAGTTGCTATTGCTACTTTCCAGGTTGTAGGTACCACTAGTTCTGGTAGCTGGCTATATTCATACATAATTGCTTATCAAAATAAAGCATTATAGTTCAAAAAACTCAAGTCCAAATACAATAATAAATATATGAAATCAACCAAGTATCAAAGTCGTAAGTTGACAATCAATTGACGGTTGCGTACCATTCATAACTTGTCTCAATTTAGATCACGATTAGTCCCCAGTATAATCTGACTGTGTCGTTCTTAATAAATACGCCTAATCGGAGGTCACATGTTTTATTGGTTTCCTGAGAGTAATTACGGTAGCTTTGTGAAGAGCCACAAAAAAACGATATATACGTCCTCCTCCGATGGCCGCTGGGCCGGTACTGAGTCACAGCAAGCGAGTCTATGAGAAAAAGGTCTGTTTTAAATCGATTAAAATTAATATTTTTATATCCTATTTGTTACTTTTTATTATTTAATATCGTAGAATAGAAGTTATTTTACCCTAATAGCATAGTTAAAAACCTTTTTATTAGCTTTAAAGTGACAATATGATGCAGCGAAGTTTGCCAAAAATATGGAGTTTTCCGTGGCTCTTTTAGTTAAACCAAATTTTAAATTGTGTATTTTCAGACAGTAGGCGAAAGAGACCGTCTTTCGGTGCATCTAACTGTATGTATTACATATTTTAGTTTCAATCGGTTACAGAATAAACAGGTTTGAATGACTACATGGTTTCGAATATTTCGAAATCGAGTGTGAGAAAAGTGCTCGAGTTTCTTCAATAAATGTTTGTAAAAAATGTTTTGACTGTAGCTCCCGGAGTCCATAAGTTGTTCTTCACGGGACTGTAAACAGTGTTACAAAAAACTATACCGTTTTTGAGATTATCTGTTATGAATACGTGGTAAAACGCGGAAACAGGGCGTTTCCAGCGAATACGCTCTTAAGCATGCAATACCTGTATCAGGATACCCTCCCCTCCCCTCCCTCGCTTCGCTCGCCCTAATAAATATCCTTACTGATCCAATTTCAATCTTATGTCACAATAATAACAATAGGTGTTGATTTGATGATAATTGCCTCGATAGTAGTTTCTGCAAACAGTCTAATAACGAAGAGTCTCAATCAACATCTTAAGAGACCCTCGCTGGAGGGCTTGAGTCAAGGATCAGATATGACGGCGGACTCCTGGACACGGCGCGGATAGTCAGGAGGTTCCTCTCTCTATCGCCCGACGTCATCGGTAGCTTAGACCCCGCCTCGCCGGCGCCACCCTAGGTTAGATTTTTATGTTTTTACATTTTGTTTGTTAGTTTTTATATTAATCTTTATGTACAAATGTTGTAATCACACAAACCCAGGTAGCATTAGAAGTAATAAAAAAAATGCTGTAAGAGCCCGGACACATGTCCACGGTACGGCGCTGCGCCGTACGCGGCTACGTACAAAGAACAAAGGCCGTAGACGGTGCCCGGCGCCGTACCGTGGACATCTGTCCGGGCCCTAACTATTGGGTTGGGTTTACCTTTTCGGTGAAGGAAAACATCGTGAGGAAACCTGCATACATTCGCGAAGAAATTCAAAGTTGTATGTGAAGTCCCCAACCCGCTTTGGGCCAGCGTGGGGACTACTGCCCAATCCCTCTCATCTATGAGAGGAGGCCTGTGCCCAGCAGTGGGACGTATATAGGCTAATGGTGATGATGTGATGATGATGAACTAGTGGGTATTAAGATGTCAAGCATTAGTACGTTTACCTTATTTATTATTTATATTAGGAGAACCAACAACAATAAATCAGTAAAAAAAAAACATGAGTATTGACAGCAGAGCCAATAGGGATGTTGACTCAAAATTTATTAATACTCCATACGAAAGAATACATATAACTATGCCAAAAAGTGAAAATCCTATTCAAATATCTCAAAAAAAAACGAAACTACAACCGTTAGAATGTTTTTAGCTAGAGAGAGAAAACGCTACAGGTCAGTGACGTCACTGACCTCGAGCGCCATAGTAAATGACGATCGTTCAATACAACGGGGCGTTTTGCGGAAAAGGGACAGAAAATGCCCCCTCCTAAAACTTTGAAGACTTATAATTATGTAATTATTTATTCTTTTGGATTACTTTTTTCACTATTTGATAGAGAATTTGATCCTTTTTCGAGAAAATTCGGATTCATTGATTTTCTTATTTGGTGTCAACATCCCTTTATAGCGTAATAAGGCCAGTAGAGGGGTACTTCTTCAAGGATTCAACAATTTCTAAGATGTTGGACCTTTTTGTGCAGCCGTTGTACAAGCAGTGATATAGCTGGGCGTTAAGTAAGACAGCTGGGTTTTATATATCAAAACAGATTCCCTTGTCAGAAAGGTGTTAGGTCTGAATTTCCCCAGGATAATAAACAAAGTGACCCGAGGCATTAAGGGCATCTGGCGTCGGAACGTGAAAAATAAGGAAACTTTCCGCCTCCAACCATTCACGTTACAATAAAAAGTAAGCCACCGTGTATTTTTCTCCTCATGGCCTTTACACTTTCAAACAAAAGTCGAAACAAGTGGCCGGAACTTTCAGATTTATTCAGCAGGGTTGAACTGAGAGCGCTGATTTTGAAAGCGCTTCTGTTTGACACATTTTCTATTCACTATTGCCTAGATGTCGATGAATACGCAATTTTTATGTGAACGGAATAAGGTCGATGATAGCTTGGATTTTCTTCTCGTGGCGATGTCACTTGTTTCTTGGTAGTGGGAAATATCCGAGTGGCATTATCTTTCATTATGACTATTACGGCTGCTAACAATGAAGGATTCGTTTTCTTCTCTCTTAATAAAAGATTTTAATAAAAGTTAGGGTGCTGTATTTCCACGATTAAATCGCGTCTGCATAGCGACAGGTTAGAAAACCTTAAAGTGTTTGTTTAAGGCGACTTCCTGACTTGGCGGGGCGGAGGCGGTACGATATGAGAAAACTGTCAAATGTCAGTGTCAACTGTCAGTCAACTCAGTACTACTTTTTACTGCGCCCCTACATTTAAATGCGTGCTTGCTGATTGGCGCGGGGTGCGCGGAAGCGGGTCGATGCGAAGGCAGTACTGGTGTACTTCTGCGCATGATATTACTACTGCACAAATTTTATACTGACAGTATTCCGTCAAGTGAGAATCTTTGCGACGTCAGTAAGTTTACGTCAAAGAAGAAAATGTCACATATCGATCCCGCCCCGCCAAGTCAGGAAGTCGCCTAAGAGTAGTAATAATTACTACTATTTGTAATTAATAATTATATACCATAAAAACAAAAAAAGGTAAAAGTGTGAGACTTTGTTAAAAATATCAAAGTATTATTAAATAAATCACCATGTAATCCCATTAAGCTACCATCCTGAAATCAATAACGATTTGTTGCAAAGCTAGGACAATAAATCCATATTTTTCTCCGGGCAGACTGAGCCCATAAATTCCATACCGGAATACTACACAGCGTATGCTCACAAAACAATAAATTGTGAATGCCGCTCGCACACTCTAGTCATATTCATAAACCAATGGACAGGTTTTATTCCGGGTCGGCTGCCGTCCACTTCAGAGCCTGCTGTTGTGGCGCGCCAACCAGGCCTTTATCTGAGCATCGCCGGACAAAACAACGTATGTAATAGGCACTTTATTGTACAATAACAGGTTAAAACATATATAAGTCACAATATATATATGTAATGTACAAAGGCGAGCTTAACGAAAGTTTTAGACTTCGAGGCAAACGTTTTAGACTTCTCGTACAAAATAAATATTTAGAAATAAATAAATATGTATCAATAAAACTGCTCATATTATTATTTATTAATAACATATTATCATATCATTAACATAATCAACTAATTTAACAATGAAAAATTAATAATGAAAATGTTAATGTAAAAAATATTATGTAATTAAAGCAACGTAGTCCGAATTTGAAATAACTATTGAATAAAGGTTTTTTTTTCGAAGCGGTAAAAAATTTTTCATGTTAAAGTTATCAAAAGACATGTTTTAGTGGTCAACGGAATCCTAATACTAAGCCTCCGCAGTCCGTCCGTCTGTCTGCGGGCTGTATCTCATGAACCTTAATAGACTGTTGAAAATTTACGTAATATGTAAGAAAACAGTTGGAGCCGTTACAACAACCTATGATAAATTTAAAAATTAAAGCCACCATAGGGACCCGGCTCATGTATGGCAAGAGACATGTTTTTTTCGAAATTATGGTACCTACGTAACCCTGCAAGTCAAATTCACAAACGAAATACTGGCGTTTTTTTCTATTACTATGACTTTTTTGTTTATATATTTCATGGAATGGTGCATGGAACAAAAAACAAAAATACACCGTATTATATTATTAACCAAATGTACCTACTGAGAACTAAAATTATTTCAAAAGCCATCATAGATCCAAAACAGACGAGATGCAGAAAATCTGTCAAAAAATATTTCGCATCAGGTAAGTTGAAGTCGACTGAAATTTGTAAGGAAAACGACATCGGCTACGTCATCCAATGCCATTACCTTGGTTTCGAGAAGCAGGCACTCTTAGAAATTGACTTTGCACCGGCCGTGAATTCGTAACATGCCATAATATCTGAACTTTACGACATTGTCGTATGCCCACGTTTTTTATATTTATGGTAAGCACATAAGTTATGTTGAAATAAAAAATGAGAGTTAATCAGTCTGCCTTACATGTGAAACGTAATAAAATGTTATACGTTGACGAAGTCATTTATGGAAGTTGTGAAATAATGGGGGTTGTGGATTGCTCACACCGAAGTATAGGTACTCTGACACAACCGTCTTAAATGTTGTACTTTAATTAATTTGATGAAATAGTCAAATTGGAGGTACGGCTCTGTCTCTTATTAATATATTAAACATTATTTAATTTATTCAATTTATAGTTTGAAATCACGAAAAGCTTTTGGGTCTTTTCTGCCGGTGAGTGCGGCGGAGTGCCGGCGTTGCCATGTCACTGTTAAATTGTGAACTTCTAAAGTTTACTTATAATCTAACTAGTGGGATTGTAAATTATTATTATTACTAGCTTTTGCCCGCGACTTCGTCCGCGTAGAGCTAGAGTAATGGGGTGTCCCAGAAGTAAAGAGACATTTTTTTATATATTATAATAATCATTTAAGTAATAATTTTGGTTGATAGTTGCAACAAAAATAATTAAATTATTTGGTTTATCAGAAATTTGCCCCCACGACACCTGTAAAAAAAATTTTTCTTGATTGTTAGCGGCCCGCCGCATTACGGCTGTTCCAGAATTTGCAGCCACTTCTTTAGACAATTTGGTCCATCGTTGCTTAAAAGCTTTTAAGGATTTTGGTTTTTCTGATTGTTTCTGATATTGTCTTTACTATAGTGACCAAAATATTTCGTTACCGCGAGCTTGGGGTACATTTGGAGCGTTCTTTCCTTTACGAACAAAGTAGATCCCTTCGCACTCTTAAGTACTATAACTTCAGTAGCATAATGACACGTTGCCATGTCCGGCCAAAAGATAACCTTATCTCTGGAATGATGCTTGTTCTGGAATGAAAGGTATCAACCATTTAAAAATGAATTCATTCAGATACACTTTTGCGTTCATGGAGCCTGACCTGAAATGTATGGCTGGGAGACATTACCAAATTCGTCTATAGCTTGCCATTCTAAATATTTCGTGAAAAATTTGGCTTTTGGTAAAAAAATTTGGTCGTATATCACATCGTTATGACTAATTGAATGGTAGTACTGCTTTCCAGAAACATCGTTGGGATTCACCGGAACAGAAATTTCATCTTCAATAAGGAATTTCAGGCGTTTTCAGTCCGTCTTTCGACTTCCTTCTCTTGTCGCGACTGGAAACACTCTAAAATGTAGTAGATAGTCTTCAAACTTAACAGGTAGAACACTTGAAAAAAAAAACAGAATTCAAGAGGCCAATGATTGGAGGGGGGCAACATTACTACAGCTTACCCTATCATGCGTTTAACTATTTAAGTCAGCTGAAAATAATAACGTGATTTGTTTTGTTGCAGGGGTTGTCTTTGACCAGAACACAGAGGAGATCCAGAACGCCTTCAAGTTCGCGATAATGCAGCATTCCACACTCAATAAGACTTACAAACTAGATTTCCAGTTATACGTGGACGTCATCAACACAGCTGATGCTTTCAAACTCTCCAGGCTCAGTAAGTACCTAACTACTAAAAACATAAGGTTAAATATACAAATATTTAGTCCTCTTTCTCGTATCTGATGACGGCGATCCTTATCAGCTTTCTCAGATATAGCTTGAAAAACCGGACTTCGATACAAATAATCGGTCACACTGTGTGCAGTATAACTGCCGACTGCCACAGCCATAACTTTTCGAACGTACGGTAGGCATAATTTTTATGTCATAATTAGTACGAGATTTGACATTTAGATCTACCTTACGAACGGTCGAAAACATTCCGCAATCGCACTGTCATCACATCCAACAAATTTACGCAGTACATTGATCCAGTTATTGAAGAATAACTTGGCGGAAATAATTCGTGTATAAGCAAATTTTGGCATACTTGTATGTGAATATGTCCTCAACAACATAGTAAAATTCCTGGGGGATAGGGGTGGAGATAACAGGTAAGAGGGGGGTGTAAATGTCATTTTTAGATATTTTTTTAGTTTTTCGTATAAAACTCTTAAACGGTGGCCGATAGCTAAAAATGGTCTTAGACATGAGTAATCTGGGTCTATATTGAGATCCCTAAAATTTTTTGTCCTATTTTTGTATGCCAACATGTTGTTTGTCCTACTGATTATTTGTCCTAACGTTTATAGCCCTAATAAAGAGTCACCTAATACATTTTGTCCGAAAATTATTTATCCTACTGGCTTATTACCTAATATTACTTGTCCTAACGTTTAGTTCCCCTAATGACGATTGACCCAGTGTCATTTATCCTAACACTCAGTAGCCCTAAACAATGCAGTCGGACTCCGCCTTAGCTCCAGCGCTGCGGGAAGACCAGCCCTTCCGCCCTTGCGTGCCAAAGCACGGTCGCACGTGCTCCCGCGCTTTGTCACGGCGGGCGAGGGCTGCTCCCCCTCCGCGCCTCCGGGTTTTTATATACACTCTAGGGTTAGGGCAGACAAGACCACGTGGTTAGTGGGGTGCTCCGATTCGGATTTGGTACCAATATTGTGGATTGAAAAATTGTATTTTGTAGCCCAAAGTAGGTTAATCGATATTATGGTAAATAATTTTAGGACTCTTAATCATTATGGCATAAATGCTTAGGACTAATATGCTTTAGGATAAATAATACGTTATGGAACATGAATGTTAGGACAAATAAACGTTATGACAAAGTCCAATAGGGCAAAACTGTTATGGCATGTGACTTTAGGACAATCGTTAGTAGGAATTCAGACGGTCCCCCGAGTAATCTACATATAATTCTCTACAAGAAAGGTTCTATGCACTTTTTCGCTAGGATAAATATTTGAAAGGTTTGTTTTTACGCGATATTTATGTATTTACCTTTTTTACCGACGTTTCGACACGGGTTTCACCGGCCGAGGGCGCGGATATGACTGTCGTCTCAGCAAGTTGTCAACGGAGATATGGGTACACAATATTTGACTACCCTACAAAAGCTGATAAAAATGTGAGGGTTAGACTCGAAAAAGTTCACTACCCGTCCACTTTGTTTCTAATTTACTAAGGCACGGCACATAGCACTCACAGTATCCGCGCACAGATCCCAAGATTTAACCTGAGATTTTATGTTTTGTATCACTGGTCCCAAGTCGCCAAAAGATTGAAACCGTCTCCCCTATTGAAATTTCTTGGGTGTTTTTTGATTTCAATGGCTTCTCGTACCACCCGCGGGTAATAATGGCGTTCGGTGGAGAGGATTTTGGGTTTATGTAACTCAATCCAGTGATTCGATCCAGTCGTTAATAAGTGTTCGGCTATGGCGGATTTATTTATTCGGCGATTTTTGACACATATTTATCTACAAGTATGCCAAAATTTGCTTGTACACGAATTATTTCCGCCAATTGGCAGTTAATTGTCTTCTTTGCTTGAATCACATCACCTAGTAATATCATTCACAGAAGCATTAGGGCAGTACTGCATTTGTATCGCCCCGCTTTCCCGCAACCCGCACCAATCAGGAAGCTCTCAATTATATGTAGGGTTTCATCATCATCATCCCCTAGCCGTTTTCGGCCACAGTGACTGTTGACTACTGTTGAGAACGTCGCTGGTGTGCTCTCTGGTGACTGACGTAACCGATTTTGGCAGTGAACGTGCGTCCACACTCGTTGCACGTCAGCACCCCTCCGACATAGTTATATTGAATGGCCGCAGGTAGTCTGGCCTTCAGCTCGTCGCGCTTAGCATCCAGTTCTATTCGCCGCGTCGCTTCAAATTCACGCACTTGTATGTGTACCTTGTTTCTCCACTGCGACCGGCCTTCTGCTATTGTTTCCCACTTGAATGGGTCTATATGGGCCCTCTTCATATGACGCTTCAGCACATCCTTATACCGCAAAAACTGCCCGCCTTGTTTGCGCTTCCCGTTCTGCAGTTCGCTGTAAAAGATGCGCTTTACAATCCTTTCCCCAGCCATACGAGAGACATGTCCACACCATCGCAGTTGGCGTCTCATTAGATAGGCCTCTATTCCCGCGACATCAGCACGCCTGAGGACTTCTGTGTTCCTAACACGGTCGGACCAGTGGATGCCCATTATGTCGCGGAGGCATCTCAGATGGAAACGATCTAACGAGCGGATATGTTTGCGATACAAGCACCACGTTTCTGAGGAATACAGCAAATTTGGCAGGACTATCGCCATATATACAGCTACCTTAGTAGGGAGCTTTATGTCATGTGACCGGAACACCTTGGAATGAAGTTTGCCGAAGGCTGCTGCAGCGGCTCCTATTCTGCAGTTGACTTCGTTATCAAGGTGGCACTTAGATGTAATTGTGCTCCCCAGGTACTTAAATTGCTCTACTTGCTTAAGTGAGTCCCGGCCGAGCTTGATGTCAATATGAGGTTGAGGATTGGCTGTTGTGTCTAAAAAAAAATGTATGGTTAAGTGGGTTTAAGTGTAATAAAGAAGAGGTATTGACTCGACTGACAGTCGACACTGACTTTCTCATATCGCACCACCGGCCACCGACAAGTTGCCTAATTAAATTTAAAAATGTGCTAGAGATTTAATTATCTTGTGGAAATGCATAAAACTAAAGGTTTACTTACGCTTTGCGGACTACGGGCTGAAAAGTAAATATTATGTAATACAGAATAAACAAAGTGTTACCGCTCCGTGCTCTCAATTTCTACACACTGCGCACAAGACATTTTCTCATAAACTTGGCTGCGAGACTAAAATTCTTCACGCGAAAAACTGCCAGGAATTTATGACGATCTCAACGTGTAACACTGATTAGGGAACCTCCATATGGGCTTGGGCAAAAAATATGATTCCTCGAAATGAGATCTCAATTTCCAATATAAATACACAGTGAAAAAAATACAGTAGCTACACAACTACGTCGGATGTAGGCCTGTAGGTATAGTATCTCACGAGCGCGGGTAGCTATGTTTGGTGTTGAGCTATACATGCACATTGTCTACATATATGTGCGTCAGCGTACGAGCTATGAGTTTACGTTGTCTATGTGTTCGTATGTGTCACAACTAGGTACAATTATGGCATTTATGGCTAACCCGCGCTCTAGATTACTGGCTAAATCTATTTATTTATCGACATTTGTCCAAAAATATATTTTCAGGCACCGAATAGATAAACAAGAATTTTTCACGGGAAGCAGTATACGGGTGAGGAATTGCTTCAAATGAGTCGGTACAGTCGGTCAAGGAAGAGTCAACCACTTTTCGACTCTTATTATTTCCAATTAAAGTATCACAAGGGATTACCACGGTGGCTCAGTTGGTAGAGCAATGGACGGATTCCAGAGGTCGTGAGTTAAAATCCCACTTGTGGCCTTGAATTTTTCACTTTAATTGGAAATAGTAATTTCCTTAGCGGACGCATCCGCTTGAATTTGACTCTTATTCTTTTTTTATAAAGGTTCATAAGTGATATACATATATCACTTTCTTGGCTGGCTGTACCAGCGTTATCTGTGCGGCGGAAAGAGCGTGTTTAAGTGACATTAGAGGTCAATTTACTGAAGCTGTTACCCTCTAGGACCGTGCAACTACCGCAGGAATTAACTCAGTAGGAAATATTTTAGCAGCGGATCATAATTTGTGACCCCCAATCGCAAAGAAAAGGAATACAAACAGCATATTAATTACCTACGTATAAAATGCTTACATTTCCATTGCTCTAGAAAACTCTAGATAGTAGTTGTTTTTCCATATGGAAATTGCAGTCCATTTTGTATTTATATTCGGTCCAGTTTTTATAAAAAGCTACAGTCTTTTAAATTTTCACAGTATTTATTAGGTGTCCGAAAGATATACAAATAGTCAAAACTTATTTTTAAATGTTTTAAGGGGGCACCCATACAGCTAAAGGGGGCGCGAATACATGCCAACTTAATTTTGCGGTTAGTTCGGAACCCTGAAAGTCCGGAGTCTGACTCGCGCTTGGCCGGTATTTTTCCATATGGGAATTGCAATGTCTTCTGGATTTAGATTCAGACCGGTTTTTATAAAGATCATTAAATCATTTAGACCGAATTCCAGATCAAATTTCGGTAGCCCCGTACATTTTTTTTACATTACTACAGAAATAAAGCCATACGGATCTCCATTAACCCAGCCTTTCCGAATTGGAACAAATGTCAATTAAATCGGCAGATGTCTGCTGAGATTGGCGTATCAGGAACACATCAATTATGTTTAATCCTTGCGCACGATGTAAGTCGATAATTTTTGGATTAATCTCTTTCACATCCCAGTCGCATTTCAATATGTTCTAGTCTAGACGAATGATTAAGGGGAGTTATCCCCATTGCAAATGTCCCGCTCTAACACGCGTGAGTTTGCAATTAACCATCCCGCTCTGTAGCTCTAGTATAAGTTTTTTCCAAACATTAACTACTTCGAACGCGTTTGCGTTTTGTCTCAAAATGTATGAAAGTGGTATGAAAATGTGAACAGCGCCTCTGGTGGTAACTAGTGGAAACTAAAACAGCGAGTATAACATTTGTTGCTAACCGATGAACGCGCGTATTTCAAACTCGGTGAGAGCGTTTTCATGCATTTTGAGACAAAACACAAACTCGTTCGAATAAGTTAATGTTTCGAAAAAAACTTATACTAGAGCTACTGTACGGAAGCTCTGCGCATAGTTTTCGTAAACATTTAAACATAGTGATTAAACCAATCATTTTATCAAAGCAAACCCTACGAATTTGTCTATAACTATTTCTTTAAATATAAAATATCAGTAATATAGTCGTAATATTGAAGAAACATTCCAGAAAGGGGTAACTTTGTGATTTTTTTCTATCTAGTGAAATTCATCAGGTCTTGTAACTGACTATGATTTTGACTAGACAAGACCCTTATGTAACACATAAGTATATATTTTTTGAATTTAAGACTGTACCTATATTCTATGTCTCAGATGGTTTTAAAAAACTCAAAAGTGGTAAAACCCAGCCTTAGGAGTTTACCTACTTGACAGAAACAGGAAGAGAGAAATATAATACTATTCTTGAATTTAAACTTTCGTGAGACATGTTATAACTTAATACAATACAACTAATACAATACAATACAATACAATTAATACGTGAGTTTTAGCCGTTTAGTAAAATAAAATAATACTATTCTATTTATATGTCGCAACGCGTCACATTTTTCGCTCACCCAGGACAACAACTGGGTGCGCGCGTATCACATTGAAATCGGAACTCTGAAGCCACGAAAATAGACCACCAGTAGGCGCTGAGGCTCCGTGAAATATTGTACGCTTCGGATACAGGTGCGCGGCAGGTCAAGCGGACGGCTGTATTTTTTACAACCACAATTTAAATACACTAGCAAGCCTGTGGCGAGCAGCCAAAAAAGTGTTAATATTCGCATCAAATATATTGATATAAGATATAAGGTAGAGGTAAGTACAAGCAATATGGCTTCTGAAGCGCGGTACGGTGAGGCGGAGTACATAACCCCTTGTAAATGTGAGTAAAGCAACCTAATATCTTGACTGCGTAGGTAGTGAACCGAGTTGAAGTTAATCTTCTATGTGATCCGTGTCAGATTATGCTAGCTAGATAATAGCCAGTGAATATTCTTGTTTGCCTCAAGAAACTAGAGCTGTTAATAAGTTACTTTGCTATGCAAGTTGGGTCATGGAATTAACTTCCAATTTTCTTTTGTCCTTGTCTCAGTGTCTCATTGCGATGCAAGACCGCGAACGCTTTTTATTTCGCAGTCACGGTAGGCTGATTAAAACACTTTTGAGTCAAGGGCGCGAATGCCGCTACGAACCGTTTGTGCACTTTCTTAGAGCCGTACCTATGCGTATTGTCACCATTTCAGGTGATACAGTTGGTCGAAACTTTATAAAAATCTAAACTCGATATTAAAATTAAATGATTTATTAATAAATCCATGTTGTTTTATAGGACTTCTAATTTGAATGTGTGTTTAAGTCCAGAAATTTGAAACTTCTCTTAGGCCTCCACTAAGGTACTCTTTACAAATAAGTAATAACAATCCATCATCATCATCGGGCATGATGCTGCCCGTAATCTAAACCGCGTTAATCTAGGAATTAACTCTATTTTGGTTGGCTCCAATTGACGTAAATTATAGTAAACATTCATAAATGTTTAAATACCATGCCACGTACAAAACTGGGCATCCTGACGAAAAAAGAGTACTACCCCTTATTTTGATATCTAACTTTTTATCGATAATGTATGAGTGATTAAAATTGTGATATCACGTGAGTATGACATACAACCGACTGAACGAACTCTTTTGCCACAGATAATATAACAGACATCTCACTTGTATCACATTTATATTTTGGAGGATGCAGTGCAAATTAATGGGATTTCTCAAAGACTTGTTTCACCGACATAATTACTTTCTTCATATAAAATATCTCTACTAAATACATACCTATTCCGTTAGTTAATAAGTTATTTGTAGGGATCGGAGTTTTCGTCGCACGGTAAGACTAATAGCAAGGTGTGGAGTCGACATGTGCCATAAATCTAAACTCTTATTCATACTCATACTCATTTATTTAATTTATCTTAAAATGCCTTTAGAGCGGTCGGTCGTGTATAATTATCTTAGTCAAATTATATTAAAATATATTTTCAATTAGATTATGAATTCATAACTTCAACTATTTTAATATCGTCACTACTTTTAAAAAAACTCGTATCCGAAAATCATCAAGTTTCTAGGAGGAACAATAAACATCCTGTAAATTATTGTGATTAATCAAAAAAGTTCTTATTAGTTTCATGAGATAGGTACTTTGATAGCCAGCAGTCATTAATTTTACAAATATTCGAATAACTCACTCAAACACTTTTTATTCAATTTAATTTAATTTAATTTATTCGTAAGATACAAGATTTTTGTTTTAGTATTGACTGAAAGTTGTTAAGTTACGATAATTTTGCTTTAAATTTTATGGTACAAAATGAAACGAAATGTATGTTTTTATGTTTATTAAATTAACTAAGTAAACTCTCTTAGAGTAACAATAGACAAAATTAAATAACAACGTGTCTCCGTAAAAAAAAGATCGGGGTCGAATTATTTTTTAAAGTCTTTTGGCAAAATCGGCTTTAGAGATTGCAAATAATTTTATCTATTTTCTTAGTAGGTTAATGTGCCTAAGTACCTAGCCTTTAAACTAAGCAAAAAAGGCAAACATCACAAAATAAATCAATAAAATCCACTTCACTTCTTAAGCGAATGTTATTTGGCTGCTTACAGTTAGCACAAATTGATGAGGGTGTTATTCCTAACTGAATTGGTATTCTCCAACCCCACATTACGTCAGCGTAAAGTTTTATTAAAATAATCTTCGGTATTTTAATGATGAAAACATAAAATGCATCTCTCTTATCTGTAAAATAAAGAAAAATATAAAATGTACTTTAATATCTAAAGTTGGGTTTTCTAAATAACTTACTAAAAAGTAACATACTTACCCGTTGAGGATCTGATGAACCATTACTGGTAGCAAAACACAAAAAAAAAACCCTAAACTATATATTGAGCCTGGCCCAACATGTTCTCCTATTTTTATATACCTATATTTTAGGTGTTTTAATGTTTCTCTTGTTTGTTTGTGAATTTTCGTAATTAAATCAGTAAAAAATAGTAATTGTTTTTTATTGTTATATTTATATTCCAAAGATAACATTAAATAATCGTTTCTAAACTCGTCAACGTTGTTGTCCTTCATTATAAAAAAAAACGAACTAATTAAATAAATGAGTATGAGTATGAATAAGAGTTTAAATTTATGGCAAATGTCGACTCCACACCTTGCTATTAGTCTTACCGTGCGACGAAAACTCCGATCCCTAGTTATTTGCCAAATCACAAAAGAGAATAGGCATACGGAAGGAATAGTAATAAAATGTTACGAAAAGTAAATTCAAAACCATCAACGGGATTCCTTTGTTTTAATAAACAAAAATATCTCTAAAGAACCATGTTATTTCCTATTTTACCTTTAGCCGAGTCAATCAATACATAATTAAACCTTATGATAAATTCTGAATAAAATTGTATTAATTTATCGATATTTGCTCAAAAAAGCCCACCGCTTGGATTGTTGCATCCCTTTTTCACTTCCGCGGGGTAATCACGTAACGATATGTACTACCGTTAGTAAGTATTTAATGTCAGTTTTAGTATGGGATTTGACATTTAAATCTATCGTACTAACGGTCGAAAACGTTACGTGATTACCGCGCCGGTAGACATATACGGTACTCTTACGCGAAGTGTCGGTTTTCGAGAATGTAAAATATAAATATACACTAAGGGTATGTTTTACTAACAAGCGGTCTTATTAAGCTTTTTTACACAAATACATTTCTGAGAAATACGACTTGGAAAATATGAGGAAACGTAAAAGTTGGATACCGTTTTGTTTTAATAACGTTTACGTGTCAGAGAAATGGTTGAATATAATTTTAAAATGGTTATTTCTGTTAGAATAATGCATTTCAATTTATCTATGTTAAATCGCCTACTACCTGATGAAATTTATAAACCTTGCTGTATATTTCGTAGAAGTTAGGTTTAATATTAAGTTATAGCCTTGAACATATTTTCTTTTAAATAAATGATTTTATTTCGGAGATCCAAGAATAATTAGTAATTATGATTTGTGTTTCCCCATTTCGATTCCCACGAATGTTCATGTGCTACGCCGTAGCATGTAACAGCAGTTTTCCCCGTTGTAGCAAAAATCCATTTTTATAGCTGTCATCATAGGCCTTCAATGAAATAATTGCTCTTGAGAACCCAATGTCATAAATTTGCTACTGCAATCAAGACCTTAAAGTTCAAACGTAAGCTTTAACCCATTCTGGACGCTTACACATCTAGCCATATGAAGGGATTAGTTAACTCGTTTTATAATATTTTCGGTTATTTCGTAGAAGGTCGGGACTTCTTTCAAACAACAAACAACGGCGTGCACCATCAAAATGTACTGAAACTTCATAAACAATGCCAAACAAATTAGGCGTTTGAAGCGCTCTGTACCTCTAGTATAACGCAAACGTGTTCGTTTGTGTTAAGTTTCGCTAAAAACTTATATTAGAGGTACTGACGTTCACCCGGTAGCACTGAGTCGTCTGTTCCCTGTAATCTGTCTAGCTCCATCGAGTGGCGCGAGACGTGAGAAGAATCCATCAGCACGACTTTAGCAGCGGCGCGTAATATTCGCCCGGAATTACATACTAGATCACCACTGTTTGGGGTTGAGCGAGCCCTATTTACCCATGGAAATAAGGCGCAAATCGATCGGTGGAATGCAATATCTGCCGCGCTATAACGATGAAGCGTTGTTCGAGTATATTTCGAGTCAACGTTGATTTTTGAAGTAAATTAATATTTCTAAAGGTACACGATGCTAGTAACGTGTGCAATACATTCGATAAATGTTAGCTTGTTTCATTTAATTGGCGTAAACAATACTACATAAGATGTGTTAGTCGGAAAAGTGCACGGCTTCGAACGCACTTCCAACCGAATTATGATTATATTGCCTCATTTTCTTTTGCTTTAGCTCAATGTTTTGTTCAATGAGAAGATCGACACCATACAAGTAGAACATTCACATATTGGTCATATTAAGACACCGAAGAACAGAGGTAAGGCTGTTGATTTCCTTGGGAAGGATATTCGTGTTTTTATTACCTCATAGTAAATTTTCGAGTTATTTTTGATAGCATTGATTTTAAATAATATTTGAACAAATTGTAGCCCTACAAGATTGGCCTGAGAATAGACATGGCTTGGCCATTTCGTTTAGTAGCAATATCAAGCTACATTATTATGAAAGCTTGATAAATCCTTGTTATTTTATACGAAGCCCAAAGCAAAAAGTGTATGACTCGAAAAATAAGATGAATCGTTTATTCACACGTAAAATATATAATCCAGGTTTAATACAAAGCTAAAAGAAATAATACCTATTAAGATTTATTTTATTTATCGGCCCTCAAGGACCTAGCCAACCTCGGTGTACTGGCGTGAGGTGGCGCAGAACAGGGAAGAGTGGCGTTCTCTTGTGTCAGAGGCCAAGATCCTCTTTGGGTCATCGAGCCAGCGTAGTAAGTAAGTAAGTTATTTATCGTATGGCAATTATTTAGAACCGTGAGATGTTTGAGGAGACAGCAAGGTTGCCAGTTTTTGTTGCACTTTTAGCACCAACCAGGGGTCGCGTGTAGGGAAGCGGTGGGTACTTTATATTAAGATATTAGAAACATAATAAATATATCTCATATTCTTCGTATTTTTCGGCTACCGGTCTAGTATAAACGAGATTAGTTTAAGTCTATGTATGTTTGACTGCCGGACTCAGTTGGCTGGCACTCTATTCGGATTAACTCTACCTATCCCTACATGCATACGAGTATTACCAACCAATAATTAGAGTTAATATTCCTGACGCTCGTTCAAAAACTTACGCGGTTTCGCACGAGTTACATAGACATAATTATCGTCTATGAAAATATGTAGTGTTACATAAAGATACACGAGTAGGGCGACTTTGTAACAGATACACCCGAATGGCAATTATTTTTGTTTTAACATCAATATGATAACGCGTGAAATATATTTTGATTATTATTATTATTATTTGAGCTTTGTTTATTCCTATCCTATCCATTTCCAAATGTTATAGTTTTGTTGATGTAAATATATGTAACATATTAATTTTTATATGGACCCCGTTTGGGTAAAAGCCTCCTCCATCCCGTGCCATTTGTCCCTGTCTTCGGCCAATTTCATCCAGGTTGGTCCTGCAACCTCGGTTATGTCCTCAGCCCATCGTCTCCGCGGTCTACCTTTCCTTCTCTTTCCTCTCGGGCCAGACCATTTTGTTGCTTCTAGAGCCCATATTTTTTCTTTATATCTTGCGATATGGCCAGCCCATTTCCATTTGAGACCTAGGGCTTGTTGGGCTTGATTGGTGAAATATATTTATTTACATTAAAACAACAAGAATACAATAATTCATTTTATGAAATATGGCTAATTTATTGAAAGGAGTAACTAATTATTATTTTTATATACATCGTGCAATAAATAAGTTACAGGCTTATGTCAAGTAATTTTTGTAAAAAAAATAATGTAACATAGTTTCAGTCGAAAAATTAATTTTAGGTTATATTTACTGCCGACTGTACTTTTTCACCCCGATCATAAGTCTCTTCGAGTATGCAACTGACCAAGGTCCTGTGTTCCCCCAACCCGCGTTTTTTTTTAAAATCGTCGTCGACTCATGCAGTGATGGACGATAAACAGAGTTTCAAATGTTGTCTACACTCGTAAATGACCAAAAATATGTTAACGTTTCCACCCAGGTGGATTTGGAGTGGACATTTTATTGCCTGGAACAGTAAATATACTCTACTCAAAATATACTCTAATTTGAAGTCAATACTGTGTTGGTGCGGCGGATGCATATAACTTTAAAATATGGAATAAGAATTGTAAGTGCCCAAATAACCTTGTAAACTAGTTATATTATCTTATTCCAATGTGGAAGAACAATAGTTACCAATTTGTAATAACTAAATTTTATTGATCTAATAACCGCGGTAGCTGCAAACTGTCATTTATAACCGCCTGCTACTTATCGTCATTTAAAACCTTTTATAACAATTAGAACCACTTGGGGGGCTAATTTTGTTCATTGTGACGTCTACGTCCTTATGGCGAAACATTTGTCGTGGGTCGTATCCGGGGCATAAAAGCCTACTTGAAAGCAATTGCATGTTAGAGCCCGCACAGATGAGCTCTAGAGTGTGGTCGTATAATGGCAGCGAATATTGTTGAGTAACGTATTCATATTACTGCGAAACTGGGAGTTTGTTTATGTTCACTGCTTCCAATCTCAATCTCAATTACATTTCAACGTCAATCCCTATATAAAACGTAATACGAGGGAACTGGATGATAAAGTTGAATTGAGAAACGGCTTGGATAGCTCAGTACCTAGGTTAAAAGCGATTGTAGCGGGCTGCCAAAAGTTCGCAGGTTCGACTCCATCTCGTAATAATCATTTTTTAATAAACTCGCATTAAATTAAATACCGGTATGTTATTCTGCTTCGTTAAATTAAATAATTGAAATGTTATTCTGCTTGGCCCCATTGTTCCCATGCGCACTACGTATGTCTTGAAACAACTTTTTCAAATGTGTTTAAGACGTGAAAGTGATTAGAACAGATGACATACCTATATGTAAATCCATGTACGTCAATTGATGGAAAGGGACTTTATGTCTGTACTGTTAGAATTTTGAAGCGGACCGCGTGGCTAGATATTAATTAATTAGATAGCTTCTATTCTTATGAACGAAATTTGCACCAACTCCTAATAATCACAAATTAGTATTGCAGCGGTAGTATAGTCGAACAGAAAATCAAAATTACAAAGAATTTGAAACGTAATGGCATAATTTATTAGTCGAAGTTCGGAGTAACAAGCGTAATTATTTATTTGATCTGAGTGACAAAAGTAAAATATAATGCCATAATTCTAGAGAAAAAGGCAAAAAATAAAAGAGACCCCATGAAGTATATTTCAGAATCCCAAGTCTCATGTATATATTCATCTGAGAGCGTTTATGTCGAGTAGTTTAGAGAGTGAAATCACAGCGGGGATATTTTTCAGCTGTCGCATGAAAGCCATCAAATAAATACAGCGCCGTCTCCTCTGGCACATAAAATCGACTTCTCTTTGAGGCGGTTTTTCACGGGCCCTCATTTAAAATTGCAAGTCGAAGATAAAGGGCGGGCCACCGTGGCCGCCGCTCCGTTTCCCTGATCAAAACACGTCGGCGACTAATGACGACGGCGCGAATTTTTATGGCAGTTTCCGCTCTTCAGGGACTACTATTTGTTCACAGATATCCGTTGAATTTTCACTCTTAAAGCCCCTATAAAAAGTTAAAGTCCTAACTGTAGCTACGAAGGCGATTTTATGTGTTTTCCGTTTTTTTCCGATATTACAACGCTCGGCATAGAGCAGAGTTTTTGGCCCAGCCCATTGTCGCATATATAGCGATAGCTAACCGCCTACTACATTTTTAAGAAATAGACAGCAATAGGTTAGGTGACATACGAAAATTGGCTTAAATTAAAATAGAACTTCTTTTATCTTTCAGTCATTAATTTTTTTTAAACATTGACCTCGCAAATTGAAAATTAAATCGTGATTGCAAGCTTCGTTGGCGGCAAAAGAAATGTCTGCAAAAAACTTGCATAAAAGAAACCGGAAGTTTGTGTACCCTTACATTGCGAATTAATTTGGCCTTTGTCGTAATTTTTGCGCGTGAAATCATAAGGCAGGCCTCACACAGTCTGTCTCTGAATTTATAATTTGAATTTAATAATCCTAATTACGGTACCTTGCCTCACACATATCTTAAAAATTCAGAACCGACAACGAATGCGGTCACTAAATACGAGTAGTACCACAAAATCTCGTCTCCCGAACGCATCCTCAACAGAAATGTCCAATATGCATGGCAAACTTAGTATACACAGATTTGGGTATTTGACACATGTTAAAATGGGGAAACCCTTACATGCCAGAATTTCATTTGCCCGAATTTTAACTGCCATACTGTTCAACTGCTATAAAGTCGTTTGTTATAATTTCGTATGTCATACTTATTGTTTACCATATTAATGAAATGCCAGAATCTTTATTTTCCATAATATCAATTCCAATAATCTCATGTTCCATAATTATCACATGCCATACTTTTATTTGCCATCCATCTCAACTGTTCGAATCGAATAGCTGAGAATGAAAATACATAATTTTAATGAAAATCGTTTCCGTTAACACTATTCACAGCATTTTTTTACATTTGCTCGAATTGCCTTTTACACAAGAATCAAATTTGGCTTACGGGCGAGCGAGCGAAGCGAGCGAGCAAAACCTTCCGGAGCAAAACTGACTCTGTTAGGTTAGGTTCAGAAGACTAAGGCGGGAGCGAAGCGAAGCGGACCTCCCGCCTTAGTCTACTGGTGTTAGGTTTTTTTTTATGCGCCTTGTAAACTCATTCATGCATGCATGCTTGCTTGCTTGCATGCATGCATGCATATTTCCTTGCTTGCATGCATGATGCAATTATTTTCGAGCGCCTACAGAAATTTAATAAGCAAATTCATAAGATTGTTTCGAAAGAAACTGTATTTAGTATGGCTTTTAAATATTCTGTTAAATAATATTATTGCACTTAATAATATGGATAACAATACGTATGGCATTCGTATCATTCTGTCATGTAATATTCGGGAATACAAGAGTATGTCAAACGATTTTTCTAGTAAATGAACCATTCGGGCAAATGAAAATTGGGCAAATGTTTATCGAGCAATTGAAATTATTTCATATGAATTTCGGGCAAACAATAGACACCCGTTAAAATGTATATTAGTCTAGGCCCCGAACTAGAAAACGCGTCTCTAAACAATATGCAAGCGGCAAATCATGTAACAGTTGGGGTGACCACGTTATCAGAGGATTTTGACCCTACAGAATACGGATCTGCCTGTCTCCAACCCCAAATTTGAGCCGGAAGTGTGTTATACCGGAAAAGGTGCAGCCCATACTATTTTTTTCGTTGTACATTTGGTAAATTTATCTCCTATCATACCTTCGTCCCTAGGGGTCATAGAAAAAAATCTTTGTAGACAAAAGATTTAGCAAATTTTGTGTTCTACAATATTGCCGAACCATGCTTAGCACTAAAATGAACTTTAACGACAGTACAAGCAAAAAACTGAAAAAGTGACAGATTTTCCAAGATGGCGGAGAAAGATATGGAGATGGAGGGTCGACAATTTCGGGATACAATGACAAATATTGTCCTTTACGGCATATCAAAAACTTATAACAATCGGACCATAGTTAGGGTACCGGAACAACTATTTACCAAATGTACAACGAAAAAATTTGTATGGGCCGCACATTTTTCGGTATAACATACTTCCTGCTCAAATTTGGGGATGGAGACAGGCAGATCCGTATTCTGCAGGTTCTAAACCCTCTGATAACGTTGTCACCCCAACTGTTACATGATTTGCTTCTTGCATGCTACTTCTTCAAAACGGTCCCTGACTATGACTATATAACATAAATAAATAAATAAATAAAATAAATAAATATTTGTGGACAATCTTACACAAATCAACCTAGTCCCAAACTAAGCAAAGCTTGTACTATGGGTACTAAGCGACGATATACATACTTATATAGATAAATAAATACTTAAATACATAGAAAACATCCAAGACCCAAGAACAAATATTCGTGCTCATCACACAAATAAATGCCCCGGCCGGGATTCGAACCCGGGACCTCCAGCTTCGTAGGCAGGGTCACTACCAACTAAGCACACACATGGACATGGACATGGTGTCACTTTATGGATAGTAAACCATCAAAATAGGTAACACAATGGATTAAAATTATTAACTTTTACCAAAATATAAAATTAAGTTATTTGACATCGAAAATTTCGTAAAATTAGATTTTTTAACAAACAATAGTAAAATAAAAGGTATCAATAGAATGCTTATGTAAAAAGAAATAAAAAATGTACAGCAACTATGTACCTAAACGCATTATTTCACGACTAAAGCAGCAAAATACTTATTTTCCCATACAAATGGTTGGTTCGATACTGTGCGTGTGACGTCATTAGCCCGTGGCAATTTGTTAGATCCTTTTTGAGGGCCACTACAGTCGAGCTAGGTTTGTCCCTAATTTTTGCCTTTTATTGTGGTCTAATAGAATAACCAATTTAGTCCCTAGATACCGCTAAATAAAGTCGTGGACAATTTATTTATATTTTCAAATTGATGTATAATTAAAACTTCTCAGCCCTGAAGTTGACAGGGCTTACGTGTGAAGGATGTAGATTTTACGCGCTTACGCAAACAATTCAAACTTATACTCTAACAAGCCCCGCAATTGAAATCAATGGTTTAAAATACTTCCTAGTAGTACAATAACAGTAAATTTTTAACTCCTCGCCTCGCTGCGGGGGAAATATCGTCATTAGCTGAAATCAGAAGCGGGCAACCTTTTGCTCAAGTTCAAATCAGCATAATATTTTGTAATTTCTGCACGGTATCCCTGGCAGGTTTCCAGATTCAATTTAATCTTTGTACGCCACGCTTCGTTCCGCTGCGGTCACTTTTACCTCGTTCTCGCGTTTCACATTCACAACTCCTGACTCCTAGTCATACTTATGTATGTAATTAATTTGTAGTATATATCAGGCTTCCTTTAAGGGTAAATGTTTCCAGTCATTCCGTACGAAACATTTTGGACGGTTTTATTTGTTTTATTATCGCATTATGGTTTTGTTCGTACCGCAATTACCGCAAATTTGTTCTTTGTCATAATTTTTAATACGGTATAAGATATAAGATATAAGATAGTATTAGAAGTATTTTCATCATTGCATAGGTATCAGCAAATTTGGACATACGTCATGTGAATTTGTGGGAATTTAGTAGCGAGTTTTCCTATATAAATTAAACTTTAATGCGATTGTATAATTCGCCCAAACACTAAGCCTGATTACCTTATTATTACAATGTGAATATGTCATTTTTATTAATGCCTATTACATAGATCCGAATTTGAGTTGTATGAAATAATTTACCTACTACTAAATAACATACCTACTTTCTATAAAATTGTTATTTGCCCATTAATCGATTGCGTAAAGTTTTGTACTTATGTAGTAGGTAGATGTTATTTTAATTGAAAATGACAGTTACTTTGCTTTGACCTGTATTCTGCAGGTTGCTGTATACTGCAGGCCTGACAGGCTGATCCGTATTCTGCAGGGTCCAAACCCTCTGATAACGTTGTCACCCCAACTGTTACGAGTACATGACTTGCCGCTTGCATTTTTTAGAGACGCCTTTTCCAATTCTGTTCCTGCTCTATTGCTGGATTAGCGTCCATCGAAAGTTCTTATTTCGTTCGTTATTTCATTTGAAACAATAAATAGGTATACCCCTTGTTCATAAATCTGACAAACCTCTATTTAACTGAGAGAGAAAGAGAGAGAGATCATTTATTTGTGAGACAAATAGTTTCACTATGCTCTGCCAAGATTGGCGTACAAACGAACAAACGAAACTTTGTCATGCAACTTTTACATGTCGAAAAGTATTATAACTGAAATTCAGTTTGACCATTTTCCACAAATACGAAAGTCAAAGTGACTGACAAACATAAACTAATTTTAACGGCATCATAGCTAATACATATATAAGTTTAATGAACGTTTTGTATTTATGTCTCCGCATACGCCTCTCAAAAGATAAGGACATGTTTTGTTAAGTATTAAGGGTCCTTATCAGTTATACGTAACGCTCATCGATTTAGACTATTTTCTGTTTAGGTAATTGACACAATATATCATTTTCTGTTTAATTGACACAATATATCTTGACATTTCCTCAATGTTACTATCTAGACACCTTGTAACGGATCCCCCCAAAAGAAAGGTCGCGCCCGCTGAAGCTCAAAGAACCGATATTTAAGAAGAAATTTGGCCAAAATGTGATCGATCTAGGGAGAACCCTTTTTACGTTGTGAATCGTAGTAACCCATAAATTCTATGATAATTGACGGAACCCTGGACTCATTAACCCTTCATATTTCCTATTGTAGTACGCAAAACTATTTTCCTATCTCTAACTTAGTAATACTTAGCTTTAATAACAAACTTGAACCCTTATACCATTAGAACCCTTGACCCAGCCTAAGCCTAATAATAATGACCTTGGGAGGAGGTACTACAACAAAAGTAGTTGGATTATATATATTTTTCGGTAAACTATCCCCTACCTCCTCTCGTTCGACTTGTTACCATGGTAATTAGCCCTTGGTCCCTAACGAAGGACAAATCTTCGTTAAGAGCCTTCCTAAATCAAAATTATTTATCCTACTTGCTCAGTTAGACTCACAGTCTCAGTCTATTATGAAATCCTTAGTGTTAACCTAGCTTTCGAAACAAAAATAATCTTGATTATTCGGTGTATGGTTGTTTTGTAATATTATTCCATACGTGCCAAGAACCATGCGAGGAAAGGGAAAAATCTCTATATAAGCTTCCTAGCTAGACATGTTTATGAGGATGTACTCATTGACGTGTCAACCCATTGACTTCCCCAGCCAATTCTAGCGACACCCACCCTAGCCCTACAAATACGTTTCTGCGATTAAATATTCTTCTAAGATAGTCGTATATAAAATATTAGTCGTCAGAACTCACTAAATATACTCTTAACTAATGTGTAAATTTTATTCCATTTGTGATAAGATTGAGACATGAGGGATTGCTCTGCTTGCCCTTATGTCAAGAACCATTTCAGTTTTTTGAAATGATTCTACTATCCCATCTTAACTGGAATTAAATAAACTTTATTAAAACCCGTTTCCCTACATTTGGTATTTCATAAATACCTTTACTAGCGCGTAATGAAAACAAGAAATCCCTACATCCCGGTTGAAACTTATTTCTGACAAAATAGTATGATATCTACGTAAAAGCGTATCTCTAAACATGAAGTCTATAATATAATACCTAGGTATTTCATAAATACCTTTACTAGTGCATGATGAGACCAAGAGATCCCTAAATCCCGGTTGAAACTTATTCCTGACAAAATAATGTGATATCTACGTAAACGCGTATCTCTAAACATGAAATCTATAAGATAATACCTAGGCATTTCAAAAATACCTCTACTGGTGCATAATGAGACCAAGAAATCCCTAAAACCCGGTTGAAACTTATTCCTGACAAAATAATGTGATATCTACGTAAACGCGTATCTCTAAACATGAAATCTATAATATAATACCTAGATTGACGTGCGAGACCTAGCCACATCTATGTCAATAAAATAAATAAGCTAGTAACCCAAAATACCCAAACCCGTCGTTTGAATTTCTACCCATAAATGAATTCCCTATTACCCAATGTGTGTGACGCTATCCTAGCTCTACCCCCAGAGATCAAAACTGTTGAAACATGAAAACTTACCAAATTCAGTTTCAATGAATGTGTATTCCCTAACTAAGCTGTAAAGTCCGGTGGATTATTCCGGGATTGGCAACCTATAATCCGTGTAATTGTCCCCCCCCACACGTCTAATACGACTGGGCGGTGTGAGTAGGACGCCTTAACATGTATATAAAAGAATATATAAATATATTTAACAAGACTGAACTCCGAGGCTGGTACGCTTCAACTAGCGACGTATACACGTCTATGCCCATCTTCAATCGCGAAGGCCAAGTCTCAGCTAATACCAGTGGGACCCAGGAGAACAGGAGAGGTCGAACTCGTCTTTATGTTGGTAAAAAAAGACGTCAGCCCACTCTCAAGGCTGAAGAATTTACTGAACTCCAGAACACTGATTGTTTGTCACCGTTACTCGATAATCACTGTTCTGTTAGACGTACTGTATGTCTAGGCAAGGTTCTGGGCAGCAAAAACGATTAAAAACTCAACCCCAATAAGATAAAAATAAAAAAGTAAAACAAAGTTAAATTATGAAAGAAACCCCTCAACCAGTAAGTGAATACATAGTATTAGGGTCTCGACCATAAAGATTACACAATAACAGCATTATGAGAGAAATTCCTCAACCAGCGGGTGACCACATAGTATTGGAATCTCAACCATAATGACTACACCCACCAATAATGTCGCGGTACGTAAGCCCAGTGACCTTTACCAGTTCGCGGTCGATACAAGAATGCCCGAAGCAGCTCCGTCCCAGCCTATTTATACCCATATTTCCAAGCTTAATCCTTACACGAAAATAATACTTCGACGAGCGTTATTACCATAGCCATAAGATTCAATTTTACTTAAAACCGATTAAGCCGACTGCACATCGTTATCCGTGTCCGCCAACCTACGCAGCTGCGCGCTATACTCGCTTCACCGCCATAAACCACCCAAACCATGTCTACGCATGCTAAACATGCTTACACGACTCAGGCGCTCCACGCAGCGCAATGCGCGTAACCACACGAAGTGACAACCCAAAGCATACTCAACCCTAACCGCATACCAATTAGGTTCAAATTCTCTTTTGCCTGTACTATTGACTCCGGAACAAGGACTTGTACCAATTGTGCCTCGTTTATACATGTACAAGTTCAAGTTAGTAATTGGTTCTTCATTATCTCAACCCTATTCCTTTACTAATAAGATTGGTTTGAGCTAATCACTTGACAATGCAATTTGCAACAAATGCTTGGTATATGCAACTCTAGTAATACTAGAAAAACAAAGATATAATGTATTAAACACGCATAACTATTGATATCTAGAAGCATATTTATACTACCTGCTGTCTTACTTTTTGTCTATTAATAATTACTCTTATTTGACTAAAGTAAATAGCAATTACTTTAATCACATCTAATATAATTGTATGTTTGTGCTGCTCCCATTCACTATCATCAATAATTTATTTAGTTTCCAAAAATAAGAAACAAAGCCTAATTGACAGTTTCTTGAAAGATATTTTAATATGAAATCGACTTGACCAACTTGCTATATAACTGTCGGACTTATATATACGGTAAATTGTATTAATTCCTATATGTTACCTCTCTGTCTTTTAACTCTTTCCTTTGATCTGTCTCGTTTACTTTGATTCTAATTCAATATTATACTTTACTTGTCTTTTATTATCATAATCAAATTAATTATCTTATTATACATTAACATCATATAGTTCTAAACAACTTGCCTGAATGCAACCATGACTCTCCAACAATTAGAGTAGTAAACGCTCCTTTACAGCTACCATAGTAGCCAGAATTATGAAATAGAGTAATTCTCCGTCTTTATGGCCTAGCTAATAAGGTTGAAATCTGATGGACACTCGGTAAAAATTTAATGCTATTGTACGCCATCTTAGTACAGCGTTAAATCAATGTAAATATAGGTATGTTTATGAATGACTTTATACTAGTTCCTCGTTCTCTATTTTTAAATATTTACTTATAATGATTTGCTAATCATGAAAAATATTAATCAATGATGATTATGTATCATTAAAGTTTTATTTAGACGTTCCGAATTCTCGCGCTGAACCTTCTGCCGTTATGTCGTTAAACTTTATTGTTATAAGGATAAGATTGCAATTTGCTTACTCCCGTTACTTTAAATACCGATAGTACTGCGTATGAACATGAATACCTTTTGTAACCATGCCTTGCTCCGGTGCCTTGCTTGCACTTATGTGAGTCTGATACACTTTCCTACGAAATCCCACTTTTAAATGATAAAATTACCAACATAAGAAGATTCCAAACAAAAAAACATCTGAATAAAAGCCATGAATTAAAGCCTTCCCCTACCAACATTATCTCCATAATGACATGGATACTCGCACCGTTACAACCTAATAACATACATTTTGAATGTATTTTGTATTGTATCTTAAATGTATTATATTGTATTTTAATGTATTTTATGACTTTTTCATTAAGAAATATTGTTTCAAAAATCACTCCAATTCAAACATTATTGAGCTCAAAACTGCTTTTATCCGCTTAAATTCTACTATTTATACACAATCTAAAACTTTAATAAAACAACTTATCCTTTCAACACTTTATTGGTATTGCTAATAATTCTGACAAAATTTGAAATTGAAATCGTAAATATCTAGGTATATTTTGATAACAATACATTTCCCCTTATTTTTTTTATTTTATTAATAGAACTCACTTACCCCCATATTGAGTAGGTATCTGGAACAATTTTGCTGGCGCACGTTTGCAGACGTTAACGACCAAGTCACTCAACGTTTTAGGCGCTGATTTATTTACCACTAGCACATCTGTTCCATGACACAACTGGCTAAATGATACTTTGAAGTTGTCAAATTATCGCGTACTTTGGCAAGATTGGGACGGCGCCGCAAGTTTCGCAAATTACTGTTTGTAATACGGTTTCTGGTAGTGTTGCAACTGTTAGCACGCGCCTAGCGCTTAGAGAGTTAAATAATGTTAAGCGTTGCGTATTATTATGCCTTAATGTTTAAAATCGAGGTATCACGTTTCTTGGTATGACCGACTTTGATATACCCATATACACATAAACACTTGAAAAAAATAAAAGTCATTCTTCCTGTGGTCTGTGGTCAATAGTTAACGGCTTATGTGCATGAAAGTAATGCTTTTACCACATAGATTTATAGTAACCAAGATACTGTCTATACGGGTTACTAGACCAATCCAAAATTAAGCTTTACTTGTAGCCCTTAATTTTTGGTATGGCCATTACAAAATACGCTTACCTAAATCTGTTTATGACCCATTGTTATGTTTAACTATTAGGAATGCAATATATTCTTCCAAATACTGTATAGAATTACGTCAAATAAGGATTACTCTTTGCTTACGGAGTGTAACATAATTGGAGGTGATGAAATCGACAAACGGAAATATTGTGTATAATTCAAGTCTGTGCTTATTTATTTATAGACGTATAATGCAATAAACAGGAAAATAGAGGACACATACCTCGAGAGCAAGAGTTTCGGGTCACTAGCATTTACTTCAATATCCTGAAAACGAATATAGCTATCATATTAAAATAAATTGAACCTTATAGACAATTTAATGTTACTAATATAAAATGCATTACATTTATTACTGATCATTTATTTTATTTTGTTTAAAAAGACAAATTAAAAATGGCTACAATTTGCTTGCAAAGCCAAAACTGAAAATATTGAAGTTTTTATATTTACTAGTAGTTATATCACACTTTGGTACGTGGTATTACCACGTGCTGTTTGCACTGATGCAATGCGATTTGGCATGCTGTACACCAAGTTTCTGAAACACTATTTTATTTATTTAATAAACACAGGTTACATGAAATACATAATACGTCGCCCCACAAAACTGTGGCTACAGTTTGTCTGAGGGATCGGCAGTCTCTTGGTTACACTTTAGTTTCTAATTTAATATATAATATAAAATAACATATTATGAATAATAAAGTTCGAGAGCCTACTAAGGAAGCACTACCCAGAGTCTAGGTAATGCTTCCTCAGCAGTCCCCCGAACTTATTTATATTTTGTTCCCACCTAATCGCTTCGGGCAAACTATTGAGTAGGTATAGGATACTTTTTTTAGAGTTCTGTCTCCATGGTAGTTATTTACTCTAGGAACAAACAGTTTGCCTGTGACAATAGATTTGGTACTATGGGTATGGTCGATAGGTTTTAATAATGGATTCTCCGGGTTAGGCTCAAGACAGCTATGGTTATTTCTAGCGAGTAGATACTTATGTTTAAGGCTAATTGGTAAGATTTTACAAATATTAAAGAGTTTTATATAGTTCAAAAGTAGTAGAAAAATCAAATATAAAGGTTATATTTGATTTTAGTTTTTCGTTGACAAGTAATTTTTAAAATCTAATTTGTATGGATTCTAATTTAGCAATATTAATCTTTGCTGTGGGGCCATAAATGTCTAGTGCATAACCCAGTATAGATTCTACTAATGCACTATACTAACATCTTAGTGTACTAATAGGAACTCTTAATCTTAAATTATGAAAATTAGCTAACCAAATTCTATGTTTCTCATAAATGAAATTGATGTGATATGACCAGGTAAAGTGTTTGTCTATTTACATTCCAAGATAAGTAACAAGTTTTACTTGTTCTATATTAGGTTCACAGGTGTAGTTGGACTTATTGTGATGAAAACTGAGATAGGTATGAGCATCCCATTTCCCATTCCTCTACCAATGCATGTTTCAAGTCACAAAGCGTAATTGAAGGAGGATCTCGTTGTCTTAAACATCGTCCGAGCTCGTCCCAGGCGTGTTCGATCGGGTTGAAGTCGGGGCTATGTACTGGTCACACCATGGGACGAATATTCACCTCATCAGCGTAGTGCCTGACGGCAAGCGTAGTGTAGGCCGCACTGGAACAGTAAGGCAGGGGACAGGGATAGGAAGAAAAGAGCGGAAGGACGAGCTCAGTGGCGTGCCATGGGAGAGCCTTATATTCAGCACTGGATTGAAACAGGCTGAAGACGATAATAATCCCACCATGCCAATTCAGGAAGTAGGCTAACAGTACAACGTGCCGAACGTCAAACGGCGACTGTTGTGAAAATCGCGTAATGGAATATACAATAATCCCTTGATATTCTTAATTTAGAACGGTACTCGTAAGAAAGTGAATGTGCAAAATATTCAATTTCTGTTAGAGGGAGGAAGAGGAGTTTTTCATTATTGATGAGCTTTTCCGAAATCCTTTGGGAAATTGCACAAGACGCTTTGAACTACAGATGGATTGCATAACACAACAACTTAAAATAATGCAACTGAACGCAGTGCGCGCGGTAATAAAAAATAAAAATATTTTCACTCTTCCAGCAGATACTTAAAGTCAAAACGAAGAAAATGCTTAGATATCCTATGAAAACTGAACACTTTTTTATTCTTGAGTATATTCATCAGAAAGATCTCACATAATGTACTAGCGACCAAGTGTAACATAATACTTAAAAGTAAAGTTGCTAAATACGCTTTTCAGGTAAGTAAATATTCAGGTGCAAAAACAATGTTTTCCTCGAGTTAACTTGTGCGTTATTTTTAAAGTTCAGTATAAAACATACGCCAACATGTCCTAAACGACTGAGAAGCAGGTCGGTACGTTTATAGTCGCCATTTGGTTAGATTGCGCCGGCTTATGTACTGTGGCGGATGCATAAAGGCCCTACGTGTTGCGATACTGGGACCGACAGCGACTCACCTTTACAAGCGATGCGGTAATCCAGCTGCACTTTTGCTTCTAGTGTAATCTCATAATCTGAAATCGATAACATGCTCTCTTAAGTGTGGCCCGGAGATTACTACCGGGAATCCTTAAATCCGAAACTTTGTTAACGACTGCCTGAGCGCTAACGAGACCATTGGGATTAAACACATACATATAACTAGATAATTAATAGGATTTATTATTAATGGAGTAGAAAAAGAACCGTAAAATGAATTTTCACTAAGAACGGATCGATTTTTTTCTCTACTTCATGGTTTAAGAAATAATTACTAACATACTGCATGCTAATTGTAGTTGTACAGAGAGTGTCTAACGGCTTTTTTACACAAAATAGTATTCATCGTCATCAGCCGAAACACGTCCACTGCTAGACATAGGCCTCGTCTTGTAGCATGGAAATCGCCAGACTTGGCATGCAAAAAAGTCATACCGAGCATTTCTTATTTGACTCCGGCAAATACACAAAATTAAAACTGTAGGTATATGCACCTATATGCATTTTGTCAATGCTAAAAATGATCAGTAGGTATGACCCGCTGTCATAACACCTTGTACCATTTTTCCATACACCAGATCAGTTACTTAACTAGTTATTATTATTAATAACCCTACATCGGGGGTCAAACTCTCTCAATTTTGCTATAGCAATAGAAAAATAAAGAAATATAATTTTACTCAGGGTGGCTTTAACAAAAGAGAATAATTATTATGAAATTTAACAGCTATTTAACTATAGAAAGTAACATCAGTATCGGTAAAGTATCTTAAAGTATATGAGACGCCCCGTGATGCTGAGTAAACGTGATCGGCATTCCGCCCAACTCCCGCGGGCAGACCAACCGATATTTGCTTTTTTTATTACGACATCCATATTTCAACACGGAAACCCCCAACAATATTTGGAAGCGGTGAGCACTAATGCGTGCGTGAAGAGAAACATGATTAGGCGACACTCGGAAAACAACTAATGTTACAAATTAAATTTCAAAAAACAATACTGAAATGTGTTCCAGTTGATACAATTGGAAACATCAAGTCGAAATTAAATCCTGTGTGTTTTTACATTCACACACTATGGAAGCTAATAGGAAATATGTTAATATCGCTTACATCATCTATTAACGACTTAGAGCATTAAACACAGGAGACGCCATTGATATACTTACCCCTCTGCCAAAGGTATAGGAGAAAAATCTGCCACGGTATTAAAAACTACTTCATTTATCGATTATAGGTCAGTCTCGAAATCGTTTCCGGCGTGGAAAGAGCTCCGTTAAAATGCCGTCCAAAAAACGTTTTAATTTATCAAATTTACAGAATAAAAACATATCATTTCACATTTACGTATATTTTAGCTTTAATTATAATTTTCTACATAATTAAAGTTTTAATGCAAATCGGAAATGTAGCATCGATTACACAATCGATTTAAAAACATTCGTACTTGACCACTCACGCTTGGCCGCTATTTTGACGTTTTAAGTCACCATATTTGAAGACGTAAGGGCAACTATAACTGTCTATGATAATTTCCATGAAATGTGATCCTTAGATTCCTTAGCAACATTGGTCAGTTAAGCTATCCGATAATGTTTACCTTAGTACACACGCAAATAATCTCGAATTTATTTGCTCAAATCTAGTGTTCTGGGTGTGCGTGCAACACTGTTTTAGTGTAGGTGCATAGTAAGTAATGAGATAATGTTTTGCAAGTGTGCGTAGTTTATTTATATGTGTGTTACCTCTGAAGCTGCTGAAGGCGTCTCCTGTGTTTAATGCTCTAAGATTAACGAGCCAAGAAAGTCTTTGCATATTGCAACTCTTTTTACAAAATCACTTTAAACATTACTTTTATTTAGGGTGTTAGAAATGTTTACCCTGCCTGGTGAAATATGTCCTGGCTAAAGCGTACGATGCGTATTCGTGCGTTCAAGCAAGCGTCGCGTCGTCGGTGCAGAATCACTGGCATGCGATTAAGGCGAGGCCAGTCCCTGAAACGACGAAAATATTAAAGTTTGAGGTAAGAGTGTGAAGAAATAATGAAGAATTACACTACACAAAAATTACTGTAGATTGAAAAATAAAGAGTTAATTAAAAAAAAATTGAAATTTGCTTTGTTAACTCTGTGAAAAAGCCGACAAAACGGTAGAATAAAATCTTTTAAAAAAATGTTTTTTATGGTACCTCCCCTACATGTAAAGTGGTGGTGCAATTTTTTTTTCTCCCAAACCCCATCGTGTGGTGTATGGTTGGATAGCTCTTTCAAAAATATTATAGGGTTTGTATCAGCATTTTTTGATTCAAGAATCGTTTGGCGTGATATTAAGCTTTGAAGTGATAATTTTAAAGGAAAACTATCATAGCTAAGTAGACATTACTAGTTAACGAGTAATAGTCGAACTTAAGAAATGTACTTTGCAAAAGCAAACTTTCGTATAATTTCCATTGACCTTAGATAATATTGTTAATTCTGTCAAAAACATAGTAAATATAAGTTCGCAAACTTTTTAGTCCACATAATGTAACGGGTGGACAACTACGGAACCCTACATTGTGCGTGGCCCGACACGCACTTGGCCGGTTTTTATTGTTCAGTTCTAATACAATACATAGATTTTTGATAAATGATCCAGTTTTCCATTCCAATTATGCGCATAGTTCCGTAGAGAGCGGGATAGTTAATTGTAAACTCACGCGTGTTAGAGCGGGTCGTTTGCACTGGGACTGCCTGGCCTTATTAACCGTACTACTCGCCTAATTTTGGAGTGCGTACCGATCTTACAAACAAAATCAAAATTATTAGGTAATGACCCGTTTATTATATTTCAAGATGTCAATACATATTTGAGAAAGCTAATAAAAATAACTTTATTTTACTAAACGGTTAAAACTCACGTATTAATTGTCACTTCGGGCGACATGTTTCGAACTCTTCGGGAGTTCTTCATCAGGATGAGTGCGTCTGCGACCCGCGCCGATTGCACACTGTCGAACTACCCGCCGCCCGCCGCAAGGCACGTGACGCACGCGCAGACAGCGCGGGGGCGGGGGCGGGGGGGCAGCTCGGCGCTGAAGGTGTTGTATGAGGTCTTGGTGAGGGATCGTCCCCCCCGATCAATGGTAGGCACACTGAACTCACTATGTCCACTCGATTGTCATAACGCACTTCCCGCTCTATGATCGGGATCACAGGTTTCCATGCCGGCGGCAACACCCAGCCAGCGTCACGATTAAAGTTAGGGCGGCGCCCTATTTCAATCGCCTCTCGGATCATGCGTGGTACGTAGCATTTTTCCCGTACCAAAATCCTCGCCTTGTACGGGAAAAATCGAGTGGACATAGTGAGTTCAGTGTGCCTACCATTGATCGGGGGGGACGATCCCTCACCAAGACCTCATACAACACCTTCAGCGCCGAGCTGCCCCCCCGCCCCCGCCCCCGCGCTGTCTGCGCGTGCGTCACGTGCCTTGCGGCGGGCGGCGGGTAGTTCGACAGTGTGCAATCGGCGCGGGTCGCAGACGCACTCATCCTGATGAAGAACTCCCGAAGAGTTCGAAACATGTCGCCCGAAGTGACAATTAATACGTGAGTTTTAACCGTTTAGTAAAATAAAGTTATAACATGTCTCACGAAAGTTTAAATTCAACTAATAAAAATAATTCGTGTAGTTTTAATAATTTTATACCTTGCGGTATCCAGATGAACATACTCAAAATCCTTAAGGGTGGGGCGTGTACTGGTACAAAACTCGTAAACGAAGACCCTTACCAAAAACCGTTCTGAGAAATAAGTATTCTGCATAAAATTATCTTCAAAAAAGATTAACACACTTTTTCGTTAGAATCATATTTAATGAGATGTTAAACGGCGAAAGTTAAATATAAGTGGCTTTTCATTCATCATCATCATCATCATCAGCCTATATACGTCCCACTGCTGGGCACAGGCCTCCTCTCATAGATGAGAGGGATTGGTCAGTAGTCCCCACGCTGGCCCGGAGCGGGTTGGGGACTTCACATACATCTTTGAATTTCTTCGCGGATGTATGCAGGTTTCCTCACGATGTTTTCCTTCACCGAAAAGCTAACGGTAAATATCAAATGATATTCCGTACATAAGTTCCGAAAAACTCATTGGTACGAGCTGGGATTCGAACCCACGACCGCCGCTTTTCATTATTGAGCCAAAACTATCACCCAAAATGTATACATCGTCTTTACTGAAATGGACATAAGACGTAATTTGCAGTATAGTCTCACCCCAGTACATAACCCGATTATGTTAGGTACTCCTCGCTCAAAACACACTATGATCGGTATGCGTTAAACAGCAAGCTGTATAAATCAGGGCTGTTTCACTAATAACCGGTTTATCTCTAGCTCGTATCAGCACACAATTCCGCACTGAATATTCGACTCTAGAATTGCCGAATTAGTATGCAACACCGTTCTTGTTAGAATAATCCAAAACAATAGTCGATGTGGTTGCGACCGCGTTCCTACTGAATAACCGGACGATATTATGGTTTTCTGTTTTTAATGACTGACTTATTACTTACCTTGACCCATGATGGTCCATTGTGTGTGTGTGTGATCGTTTTACTGCTAAGTAAAAAAAATCTTATCTCACGAGCGCACGGTGGGTTGGCCATTGTTGTAGTTGTGACACATACGAACAACGTGAATTTATATCTATGTTGACGCACATATCGACAATGTGCATGTATAGTTTAACACACAACCATGGCTCACCCGCGGTCGTGAGATAAAAGTACTGTAGAACCGATGTCTTGTAAAAAAACTTGTAGGTACTTTGATAATAATATATATTAACCCATTTCCAGGCCAAAATACCTATAGTGACCACATGCATGTTGTTAAAATTTCAGCCTTAATTAAAAAAAAATACATTTCATACACAATTAAAATAATCAAAATTATCAGAATAACTAAGTACTAGAGGTAAATTTAGTACTTTAGATGAACATTTTGTTCCGAGTTCAGGATAATTTGATTTTTTAAACAGTTAGACAGTTTAGCTACCTACATTCCATGATAATATTTTATTCCCTTCCGTGATATCGATATAACTGACTTACTAATTTAGAGTCTATCACTTCAGGTGGGCTAGCACAACTTGCTGTCAAGTCGTATCTCGCGCGACTCAGCGATTCTTGTCTCGCTCGAACTGTGTGAATTAGAAAGAGGAGGGATGAATTTTCTTTACTGGCGTCGCGACGCGAGCCAAAAGTACAAATTGAACCTTTCAAGGATCAACTTTGCCTTCAAGACGGCGCTTATCAAAACAAACACCTATGTTTCTTCCCTATTATTATGACATAAGATTAACAGTGGCAAGAATTGGATGAGTGTTGGGCACTGGGACATTTGGGTACCTTAGAGTCCTAACCTTAGAGTCTCGGTACTTGGCTTATCGTTTGTTGTCTTTGTTACAGTATGCAACCAGTTCAACCGAGGGGTAATCGCTTTCCTGGGAGCTGTAACTCCAGACTCCTTTGACACTCTGCACTCGTACACCAATACCTTCCAGATGCCTTTTGTCACGCCCTGGTTTCCGGAAAAGGTAAGAATCAGAATGTCACATTTGTTTTTAAGGTTCCGTACCCGAAGGGCCCAAACAGCCCTATTGCTGTCACTCACGTATCCGTCCGTCGTCTGTCACCAAGGTTTTACAGCCAAACGGTTAAAGAATTGTTTAACTTCCTATTGACCTATAAAGTTGACATTTGGAGATAATGCTTCTTATTAGGTATATTTTACTAACAAACACTGATATACCTATTGATGATTTGGTACGGAATCTTACTTAAATGTGGAAAATCTGAAACTACGCTGATTATTTGGTTAATTCCATTTTTTTTGCAAACAAAAATATCTAGTTCTGTGTAGGTATTTTTGGTCGACGCTTCGCATCTCTTTTGCATCAGGAATAGTAGTTTATGCAACTGGTACATAATGCCTAATTATGTACAGTTGCATACACTACTTTATCTACATCCATATATTAAATCCTCTTTCATGTGTTTCGTGTGGGCACTTCTCGCCGGCGTGCGCCATGTTTGCGTCGACAGGCCGGCCCGCGCCTCCGCCGCCAGCCCGCAGCTGTGTCTTAATTTTGTACGTGATCTCGTTAAAGTGTTATATTTCGTGATCTAATAGGGGACGCACGCAACAGCCGCACAGTATATTATAAAGCGGGGTCTTATCTACGGTATTTGAACTTATAAAAGAGTATTTACTATATGGGTGTAGATAAAAGAATTAACGTAACAGTTATATTCATTAGTACCTAAGTATACTAATGAATATAATTGATATATGGAAAACGTTATGAAATATACTCGTAATGATTTAACAAATAAGCTATACAAATTATTAATTCTTAATAATATTCTTACGATTTAGTAACTTTATACACCGAGATTGATGGTTGACCTTGCCTAACAGTATCTATGTATGACCGAGTGCTGCGCGCTCTCCGGCCGCTACCTCAGAAACGGTTGAGCGCATGAAAACAAGTTCTATAAAAACTGAGATAATTGCGAATAACCGAAAATTGTGACCTTAGCCTTGAATAACTTGCGAAGCGTACATGAGATTTACGGTGATTTTTAGGAAGCTTATAGAACGTCAAAATGAAGGTGTATACAAGTTTCCAGCTTGTTATCTCTCATTCCGAGGTTGAACCGTTAAATTTGCTTATTTAACTGCATTATTTCTACGCGTGATAACTAATCATTGCCCCTTGTCGATTCTGGTGCCTATAATGCTGACGATTTTTCCTCGCTGGTTAATATACAGCTTACAATTGAAAATATTTTGCTAGTTAGTACACCACTTATCAGAACCAACACGCGAAAATTACTGAAATGAAATCGAGGAATCACAAAAACTGCGAAAATCTATGTCAACACTAATATAAGAGACTGTTTGACTGAGCTTGACGTACTGAAATGGCACAGTTGTATTTATAAACAAACCTGCGAAAATCTATATCCTAGCACGATAATTTGGTTTTTATTACACGACTGCTCAAAAAAAGGATTGTAATGTTTTCAGGTTTCATGTATGTACGAGTGTGTGTATGTGTTTTTTTTTTGTTCCCCCAGAACTTCTCAACCCCTTAACCGATTTAGATGTGTGAGGTATAGTTGGAATCCTTACGTTATCCCGGGTGACATAGGGTATGTGCAGTTGCAATTAAAACAATATGGCGGATGTGTGGATGGTGTCTACTGTACACCATTTTGAGTGTTCCGTAAAAAAAATCTGTCCTAGCAAGTGAGGTATCAAAATGAAGCATTTGAAGAGATGATTCCAAAAATATATGTAATGTATGTATTTCAAGCGAATAAAGTTCGAAATACAATAATAATTATAAAAATTAAAAACACGACTGCACTAAATACATAAAAACAAGTTTCCTAATAAAGAACTCAAGGAAATATATTTTATTTGCAGTCGGGGTGCCTACTACATACAAGTAAAAACAAAATATTAGGTCCCACGACTGCAAACAAAATATATTTTCTTGAGTTCTTTATTAGGATACTTGTTTTTATCTTTTTAGTGCAGTCGTGTTTTTAATTTTTATAATTATTATTTTATTACCTTACTTGTTAGATAAGAATAATGCCATCTCCAAATAAATAAACGTAGATATGTTTAATTCAATAATTAAACCTAGTTGACTAGTTAAACTTACGTTAAGTAGATCTGTGTGATTTTAAGCAAGAAAAATTACATTTACTCTCACTCGCGAACTTTATGTAAACCATGGAACTAAATAGCATTGAACAACACTGAACATTTTTGATCATCTGTCCAGAAATTGAATGTGATAAACCTTTGAATAACCGCCAGTTAGATAACAGGTACATTACCAGCAGCGAAATAAAAGGCTTTTGTCATGCAAAAAACCTTTGTTAATACCGACAAGGTTTGTTTGATTTAAGTCACATAATCGAGTGTTAACGACATTAACCACTTTATCATCGAATTATGCAACGCACTGAAGTCTTTAGAGGTAAAAAATAAAAATAAAAATAGCCTTTATTTCCACCATTACAACTGCTTACATAGTACTATATTTATCAATTTGACAAGGTTTATTCGGGTAACAGTAGTCGTCTCTTTGCGTAGGCCTCCCCCAAGTTCTTCCACAGTGTTCTATCACGAGCCTTACGCATCCAATCGACACCAGTTATTTCAGTGAAGATATCCCTCCATCTCTTCCTCGGTTGTCCTCGGCTTCTCTTCCCTTCGTACGGATACCATTCTACTTACCGCTTCGTCCACCTGTTCTCCATACGGCATATGTGGCCTGCCCATTGCCATTTTAGTTTTCTCATTTTGGTTTTAACATCTACTACTTTCGTTGTTTTTCTTATTTTGTACAATACAATACAATACAATACAAATACTCTTTATTGCACACCTCAATTAAAGGATACAGTACAATACAAAATCACAGTAAGTAGAGGCAAACAACAGGCGGTCTTATCGCTAAAGAGCGATTTCTTCCAGACAACCTTTGTAGTTGCTATCCCTGTCTGCTAGTTTTAACCCAAGCATAATCCTTTCCATCTTACGTTGGCAAACAGCGATTCTTTCGTCGTCTTTCTTCCTTAAAGACCATGTCTGGCAACCATATGTTAAGTATGGTCATGTCATGTAGTTTTTTTTCTTTATATTAATATGGGCAGAGTCGTTTTTCATGATCTCCTTCAATCCCCAGTACTTTTTCCAAGATGTAGATATTCTTCTTTGTATTTCTTTTTCCGTGTTGTCTTCAAACGACACTGTTTGGCCCAGATATAGGTACACATTATTCCACATATTTTTCAATTTTTTCGCCCTCTACACCAATATCTACAGGATCACCGTTCGTTAGAATCTTTGTCTTTGATTAGTTCATTGACAGCCCTACTCTCTTGCTCGTCATTGCCAGCTCATTTACCATGCTTTCCAGGTTGGCTGCACTGTCAGCAAAAACGACAATGTTATCGAAACGTAGGTGGGTCAGTATTTCTCCGACCACTTTTATGCCTTTCGCTTTCTACTCTACACACCTGAAAACAGATTCCAACACCGCTGAAAACATTTTTGGACTAAGGGTCCCCCTGTCTGACTCCTTTTTGTATTGGGAATGCCATATTGCTTCAAAGTGTAGTGAGTCGAAGGCCTTCATGTAGTCTATAAAGCACATAATATACAACGTTATTTTAAATTATTTTGCTTTTTCTATTAGTTGGGTAATAACTTGTATATGGTCTACAGTTGAAAACTTTTTGCGGAATCCTGCTTGGTCGCGTGGTTGGCATTCGTCTAGCGTATTTGTTATCCTGTTCAGTAATACTTTCCAAAACACTTTACGAGTAGGTATATATATATTTGTCATGAGGCTGATTGGTCTGTAGTTTCCCAGCTCGCTCTTTGGACCTTTCTTGTGTAGTCATATTATTGTAGAGGTATCCGTGCTTAAATTTGATTGCAAAGCGTTTGGTCTGATGAACCGTACAAATGAACACATGGATACAAATTAGCAGTTAGATACAAATTGAGTTTCGGTTTGGTAAGGCTCCGTACTAAATTTTGGATTTACCAAGACAAATGGAACTATGTCAGTGTACCCTATGTTCCGAAGTCGTCATTAATTATTTTAAAAATATGGTAAATACCTAATAGTTTTAATAATGGCTTAATTCAGAATAAACTAACTGTTTAAAATCCACCAAACGACAACACCCTCCCTGGATCTTTCATGTATTATGCATACCTTGCAACTCCGTGCCGCTCAGGTCTTCTTAAACTGAAGGACGAGGAGCTACGTTGGAAACAAAATACATTGTCATTTCTGACGAAATATCCCAAGTGGAAATATTTTTTATGATCCAAGTGCGTAACGGTCGGTTCTAAACCTCCGTGTTTGTGACAGAGCCCGAAAAATACATAACGTTGAATGTCACCATCTTTACCTGTTACTTTAAATGAACGGAAAATGTAAATGTTATTATACTGCCTCTGCTCCCCCTGAGGCTTTTGACGTGTTTTTTGATATCTCCCTCGAGGAATCTAGTATTCTGAAGAAAAGAAACCCAACTTTGATCTTTAAAAAACTTCTTTTGCTGCTAATAAGTTTCGGAGAAAAAGTCATTGTATTTGATAATTTTGTTCGAAGAAGAAACTGTTTTAATTTTGTATTAAGCAGTAACGCTGCTAACGCAAACTACAAATGAAGGAAGGATTGACAAATTTCAAGCCGGGTAGCAATCGCACCTATAGCTCAGTTGGCTAGAGCGACTGGCTGCATCCTGCTCGGTGCCTAAGTTTTTCAATATATTTTTTTCCTTCATTTCTAAAATTTGTAAGAAACTGTTTAATATTTATAGGTATAGTTCGTACACAAGGCCAAATTCTGTCAAACGAACGCAAGCAAAACTCGACTTAGAACTCTGACTGTAAGGTAGATTTTTGCTTGCGTTAATTTGATAGCGCTTGGCCTTACAGCTTTGTACGAACTATACTCGTATATACTAAACGTGATATTAATATAGTTTACTTATTGAAATTATTTTATAGGTCATCCCTCCATCATCTGGCCTCATCGACTACGCCATTAGTATGCGGCCCGACTACCATCGGGCTGTTATCGACACCATCACCCACTATGGCTGGAAACACGTCATCTACATCTACGATTCGCATGACGGTGAGTCCACATGCATTACTTAAGGATGATCACCGGACAGCCGGATACCGTGGCGAGCCCGGATCGTGCTAGACGACGCCAGAACATAATACGACTAAATACTTACATAAGTTATTTTGAAGCGTTTCGCTGTTTTATTTACCGCCCCGTTTTGCCGCACGGGTTGGACGCGTCGCGGTGTATAGTCAACGACAAAGATAATCCTCTTTTTCACCTTAAGGGGAGGTATCCCCAACGCAACTGTCCCGCTCTAACATGCGTGAGTTTACAATTAACCATCCCGCTCTCTACGCAAGCTCTGCGCGCGGTTTTGTAAATATTTAGCTATAGTCATCAAGCCAGTCATTTTATCAAAGCAAACCCTGCGAAAATGTCTATAACTATTTACGATCTTTAATTGAGTACAAAAATTAAATGTTAAATATCAGTAATATAGCCGTAGTATTGAAAATACATTCCAAAAAGGGGTAACTTCGCGATTTTTTTCTATCGAGTGAAATTCATCAGATCATGTAACTGACTGCGATTTTGACTAGACAAGATCCTCATGTAACACATATATTTTTTTTAGATTTTAAGACACTATATTCTATGTCTCAGATGGTTTTTAAAAACTCAAAAGTGGTAATACCCGGCCTTAAGTAAGTATCACATTGTTTTAAGTGCCAAAAGTTTATTCATCTGTTTGCAATTGCCTGTACCCTGTGCCTGTTGCCTGTGTGTTTCTTTAAACATCGTTAAATTAATATTGTTAGTTACTTAAATCCATACTTCCATACTAATATTATAAATGTGAAAGTGTGTCTGTCTGTCTGTCTGTTACCTCTTCACACTTAAACCGCTGAACTGATTTAGATGAAATTTGACATGGAGATAGTTTGAGCCCCGGGGAAGGACATAGGATACTTTTTTATCTCGGAAATCATCCCTTAAGGGAGTCAAAGTTTGTGTGGAAGAGCGATAACTAGGTAAGCGCCTGATATAAAAAAACAGCAATTTATCGCGATAAACGAGATCCACGCGGACGAAGTCGCGGGAAAAAAGTAGTAAACTATAAACGAAAAATATTAGTAGTTGAGACATCCAACAGGGGTAGGTACTGAAAGCGTAATAGTTAATGGTTCGTGACTATTTCCAAGAAATGATGCGTACTTCCTTATGCGGAATATAAGCATACAAATTGAAGAATACATGAATTTATGTAAAGTCTATGCTCCTCACTACTTCTCGCTAGATCTAATAATCACGCTAAATGTTATATTATACACGCTCAAGTACATACTATAACTGATTAACCTTATTACCTACCACTATATCAGTGTTTTAAAGATTCGCCCAAGTCGATTTGTGAAATAGGTATTCGGTTCCATTTTCTAGAGAGCGAGCTATATATATTTAATCGCATAACCATTACTTACGTGGTTCTATTCGTTCGGAGCTTCAGCTAAGTTTGTAGTGAAACTACCTACTCATTATACTAATACGTGTCTAAATGAGACTGGAATATCTCATAGGAAGTGTTCAATCGAAAATTTTACTAATCAGTGTGGAGTGGACGTTTCTTATTTTTCAGCATATTTTCGTGACTCAAATAAGAGTAGAGTCTAAGATGTTTTCTATGTATATACATAGAAAACACATGTTTAGTATCCTATGTACTTATATAAATAGGTATTATATTTACCATCTGTATTTAACATTCATCGAAATAGCTACTTTATTTCCCGTTCTCATTAATATTCCCAACTGTAAAAAATTTAAAAATGGGTAAAGGTTACGCCTTTATTTCTGAGGGAGAGAAAAGAAATTTCAAAAGCAGCCGCGTCTAGAATGTTAATTCTGAAGACTGGTCTCAATATTTCCAAGTATCTTCAGCGAATAATGAGTGCAGTCATTACTATAATGAGTTTATTTTGTATTCGCGACGCGCGATGCTGATTGAACCATTCATTAATGAGTTCGGATGGTTCTGTGCATACTAAAGGTCTTTGAAATGGACCTATTGGTGAATTTATTACGACTGGAAGATTGGTTTGAATAAACATCCCGGTATTAAGGGTGAGGTTAACCTTCGGCAACACTTATTATACTTACATCATTCATTTATTTCTCAATGAACAAGCTTCGACAATTTTGAGGAATAATTATATATTGTCCCAATTGCGATTAAAGTAAGCAATAACCGTACATAAACAATTAGAAAATTGTAAGACATTTGTATAACTTTAAAAACAGTTCTCGATATTGATAAGTAAGTCTATTCAACGGTAATGGGTGATTCTTAAAAAAGTTCCAGATCACTTGAAAAAAATATATTTTTTTAACTGCATTTTGATATGTATATTAAAAATAGATCCTATAAGCATATTTTTGTTGCATATGGACAAGCTTAATACCCTCAGGAAACGAAAAAAAAAAATGTACAAAAACACGGTTGTGACATACTGTCACAACCATGTAGGAAAAATGGCCATTGTCTTCTTTCGTGGCTTCTACATAATAGAACAGCCAAAAATCAAATAAAAAGGGTTGAATAGTAAAAGGTTATTTGTAAAAATAAAAAAAGAATTAAGTATGACAAGAAAAACCTCTAATTTATTGAAATGAAATAAAATTGTCACGACTGCGAATTACATGTCACAACCGTGTAGTTAAAGTGGCCGTTATCTTCTTTCGTGGCTCCTACATAATAGAACAGCCAAAAATCAGTACATAGTAAAAGATTATTTATAGAAAACAATAAAAGAATCAAAACAACCTCTAATTCACGACTTCTAAGTCACGACCGCGAATTATATGTCACAACCATGTGGTCAAAAAGTCCGTGGCGGTGACATTTTTTTCATCACATGGTCATGACAATTCGAACCGTGTTCGATATAACCTAAAAACTAGCTTTGAAGTAGCGGATCTTAAGTAATTACCTGAATCTAATATGTATGAGGTACTAATTATGTTGTAAACAATAGCGTAACAATGGTACTTACGTTTAAAACATAAACACGGCGTTGAGGTGTTAAGGTTGTCCCTTTTTTCAATTAAATAAAAAACTTTTTTTTGCGAAACTACCAGTAATACGTTCAGCCATATGCAAAACTGTCAATAAGACAGTGTTGCCGCTCTTAAATATATTTAATAGGGCTGCCAGCATCAAAGATAGTTTTCTACCGAGTACTGCATCATTATAGTACAGCACATGGCCGTGACACAAATATTGCGCACACATTTTATGTTTTAAAAAATGTTTTATGTTTTATGTTTATGCAGCGTTTTTGAACAAAGATTACTTTTGCATATTTGGTGTAATATTTCACAAAATAACTTGTAGTTTAAGCAGAAAAAAAATAATATATCACTAAATCCGGTAATGGCACACTACACGGTCCGTGACATTTTGACCTTGCAAATTATTTTAAAAATATTTGTGTTCATTTTATGTCTAAAATTACATTTGGACATTATACTACAGGTCAAATGCTAACTAGACTGATATATAGTTGTCTGATTTTCTAAATTTACATATGCGATTCTTACAAAGCACACAAAAAAACTTAAGAATAAGAATCACCCTAATGCATTTAATTATTCGAATATGCTACAGTAAATCTTAAAATAAATAATACAGTCATATACAATACACTGTATAATGCATTAACGAGTTACTTGGACAAATGCCAACCCTTGTTGTGGTGAAACCTGTAAGTATGAATTCACTCTCTATGTGTTGAAACAAAATTCACTAAAGGTACAAAACGGAATAACATTAACGAGAATATTCAACTAAGTGTAAAACAAACTAAAAGAGATTTAAACTAATTATAAAACTAGGCTATGTTAGGTTCCCCTGCAGAACTGGACTGGCTATTGGTTGCTCAGTTCACGAAAATGTTCAATCAGTAGTACCTATTAAGAGCGCGTAGTAGGCGGGTAAAATCTCAGCGCCGGTCAAATTTCATTTTTTTAAATATTTTTTCTCATTAACTCACACGGGCATATATATCACACATACTACTTTATTTTGCAGGGCCGGGTCATTGACTTTTTTTTTAACAGGCAAATTTGGTTGTGTATTTGTCGCCAGTTAGAATGGTCACCACCAGTTAATCCTAGCTAAAACTCCTTAGGGAAACCGACAATCAATGACAACCGACAATGCTCTGTCAATTTCTTAAAGAATACAAAGTTTTGATTTTCAATATTCGATGATTTGTTGAGGCATAAAAAAGTTTAAATAGAAAGTCAAGTTCTGATCTGTAACCTAAACCTTACTAACTGTATCTGAAAATGTTTTGAATTTGGGATTTGATTTTAGTATAGTTTTAGGCATAAAACCTAACAAGCCAAGGTAATTAAAATGTGTAATCCTTTCCAGATTTTTTACAAAAAGATAAATATATATAAATATGTATAAACATATATAAGATGAATATATAGTTATATATTTTTTAGAAAATTCGCAAATTCGACACTCTTTCTCACTTTTTTTCGACAGTTTTTCTCACTTAGCGGTCCCCCAACGTGACTACGCTTGGAAAATAAAAATATTTGAACTTACATAATATACCTATGTGACGATAACAATAATAATAGGTTTAAAATATTATTTGTTAGTATTTAGCGTTTATTTACTGTATGGGGGGTTATAAAATTTTAAATTTTACTTTTATTTTGTCCTTTGTAAAGAAGATATAAATATTAGGAAGGGTACCATATTTTGAATCGATAGGACATATGGAAGGTCGTCAGATGCCCTCATCAACTATTAAAGAGCTGATGATCTTTAAACGGCTGATCAGGTCATGGTTACCTTACCATATACTTTCAATAACATTTAAGTAACACGGTAATTAACAAATTTCGAATCGATCGGACATAAGGAAGTTAGTCAGATCCCCTCATCAATTAGAAAAGAGCTGATGATCTTCAAACGGCTGAACAGATTTTCATGAAACATGGCTAAGAACACTCGGGATAAAATTATCTATGACACAAAAAAAACTAAATGAAAATCGGTTCATCCGTTTGGGCGCTACGATACCACAGACAGATACACAGACAGAAACGTTAAACTTATAACCTCCCTTTTTTTGCGTCGGGGGTTAAAATAGTACATTAAATAAATAAAAATAAAAATAAATAAATATTTGGGGACCATCTTACACAAATCAACCTAGTCCCAAACTAAGCAAAGCTTGTACTATGGGTACTAAACGACGATATACATACTTATATAGATAAATAAATACTTAAATACATAGAAAACATCCAAGACCCAAGAACAAATATTCATGCTCACCACACAAATAAATGCCCCGGCCGGGATTCGAACCCGGGACCTCCAGCTTCGTAGGCAGGGGGACATTGTGCATTTAGGGAGGTGAGCAGGTCATTACTAACGAAAGTCATAGAAGCCCGACGCCGAAGGCGGAGGGCTTTTTATCGACTTGAGTTTGTAATAACCCTTACCTCCCGTGATACACACAATGTTTTTCATCACATTTGCGAGGAAATAAATAACTACAAAAGGCAGAAAAATCCATGTTTCATATAACCACACCAATCAAAAATTTACGAACATTGACAATTTCTCCTCCAGTATCTGCGAGAGGAGCGCAACGTGCAACCAATCACAGAGCAATATTCTTGCGGCGCGCGGCCAACTAGATTTTTTTCAACCAATCACAGAGCAGTATTCTTGCGGCACGCGACCAACTAGATTTTTTTAAACCAATCAGATCACACACAAACTCATAACTCCCACGGGAGTTATAAAATTCTATAACTCCCGCGGGAGGTAAATCGGCTATAACTGCTTTATACGCCCGCGTGCAATAATACACTTTACGAGCAAGTGTGATGAAAAAGACATTAACTCCTTTAATTAATAAGAAACAATGATCATATATTCAATTAATCTAATATAAACAATAAGGTAAAAGTACCCTTCACCGGACGCTTAAGACCTACATGTACGTTTGTTTTTTTAATAAGGTTTAGAATTTTTGTACGATTATGATCAACAGCATATGGTGAAGATAGATAAATTTGTCATCATTTAAATATACGTCGAAATTTATTACATAGTTAGACGTATATAAAAATATTTTTTAAAGTTTTTTATATCGATTACACTGATTTGTCCCATTCAACGAACTAAGAAACGGAATTTGCACCCATTACCGGATCGGCATGCCGTTTCACCGAACTAGGGAAGAAATGTATGGAATGATGGCAGTGTGTGAGTTTGTAAACTGATGAGTGACTATTTATTTCAACCTAACTGCACTAGTTTTGTGATTTCGAGCAATCTTGACGGTAATTTAATCTAAGAAAAAACTGTCTATAATTAAAAAAAATAATTTAATATTTTTTTATATAAATAATATACTTATCTATTAAAAATTCTTCGCTAATCGCCAATAATTTATTTTTATATAATTTATTCGTTAACGGTTTACATCTAAGTAGCGCTGGCTTTTTTTTTAAAGATATACGAAAAATAACACATTTCAATATAGATCTAGCTGTACGCTGAATATGGTTTATATTCCAATGAACGCCAAATAGCAGCTAGGCCGAGATAATCATATGTTCGGTATCAGAGACCATGGGTACGCTTTACCGAACGGGCGTTCGGTAAAGCGTACACATTGAACCTATCACGCGAACATATTTAATAAAATAGTGTTTTAATCTTAATGATTCTGCCATAACAACATAAGTACATTTTATCTAGAAATAAGAACTATTGCAAAATAATAAATACACAATTATTTTGCTTCTACTGATGTTAAATAAATAATATGGAATTTTTAAAATTACCTGGTCAATGAAGCTTATTTTGACGTCAAAAAGTCGTGAAAACTATACATTTCAAATGCAATTTATAAAAAATCTGTCTCGTTTATAGGCGTTCGGTAATTGCTCATTAAATTACTCTATTAATTGGATATGTGTAAAGCGGAGTAGTATATATACAACGTTTAAAATTAACGAGTAAAAAAATAATTTTCAAAACATACGTTTTTCCCTGATTCCGAACGCTGTTCGGTAAAACCTTCAAGCAGTAGATGAGGGTGACCCATCACCGAATTTTCATTTTTGTTGAATTCTGTAAATTTGACTGCACTAATTTCACTTATTTAACTCAAACACACACACTTATTAACTCATGATACGATAACACCCTATTTTGAAGCATAAAGTCACTTTTAAACGCTTTTATGACCTTACGAAGTACACTCAGTTTCTTAACCATTTTCGTAAGGAGTCCCATACAACGCCGCGATCGACCTGCTCAATCGATTCTCCCGTTACAACTAAGAAACAAAATGGCTTTCTTTGCCTCGTAGTGGAAGGAATAGGTATCTAGCTAACGGAAAAAAATATCACAACGTAATATTAGCTGTAAGAACTCGACTTATGGCTCAAAATATAGAAAATCCGGTGATAGGGCAGATCCGGTAAAGGGTACATCTACCTTATTATTACTTATGCCAATTTGACTTGTAAAAACTTTTACTCGTATCAGTAAAATTATCTGAATCTGAATCTGATTGAAGGTGTCATATATTGGGCCAGTATCGAGCACAGGGACATTTACCTTTGATAGTTCTAATGTTCGGCGAACGACAATAAAACTTTTTACCCTATTATCTCGTAGATATTTTGTATGAATATAAAAACAAAAAAATACTGTAGGTAGTATAAATAAAGTAACCAAGGGTTTCCTTTAAAGCAAAGAAAGTTTTCTCATAGAATTGTCGAGATACGTAGTATGGCGGTGAGAATCAATATGTCCTCGCGAAATGGACTTAGCCGTGCGAAGTGGGGATGCGGAGAGCGTAAAATTCATTTTATGAGTACATCACAGGATCACCAAGAAAAGAGCACTTTGCTCAAGGAAAAGCCCATTTACATATAAAACGTGGTTTTAGAGTACACCTCACAGTTTGTAGTAAAATGTCTCTTTTATTCCTAAACCTTTACGTGGTAAGTATAATATTGCTGTATTTCTTTTTGGAAGTTTTTCATGAGTTTTCGTTTTGTGGTTGCTGAGTTGGATATGTTTACATTGTTTTATAGGGAACGATAGACACTGTTATGTTGTACTCGTGACTTCTAACTCTTAAGCTCAAGCCACACAGAGAGCGGGCGGGCGGTGGCGGCGCGGGCGCGGGCGGCAGCGGCGCGGGCGCGGGCGGCAGCGGCCTTTGGCGGCAGCCGACACCGCCAAAAGCAGCTCCCGCGCCGCCGCCGCCCGCGCCCGCGCCGCTGCCGCCCGCAGCTTTAAATCCAGCGGGCTGATGCTACCTCGATTCTTATAAACCACGCCCCCTTGCAAGGGGCACGTTCCTAACGCTCTTAAGGAGTGGGTTTTTGGAACAATGTCAACAAATAGGTAGGTCTCCAGTAATTTTTTGTTTGTACTTGCTTCTACAAATCATTAGATGAGGTTAAATATCCTCATTTAAAACTACATTATATTATTTAAATACTAGTTGCTTATTTTGTTTTATTACCTCAACTAAATTTCATATACATATAGTAAATCTTACTATATGTATATGACATTTAGTTGAGGTAATAAAACAAAAAATATACATATAGTAAATTTTACTATATGTATATGACATTTAGTTGAGGTAATAAAACAAAATAAGCAACTAGTATTTTCTATCGACAAAATTAAATTCTAAGCAATCTTGTTTTGGCTACTGAAAAAAATGTGCAATCGCGATGATTTTTCTGATAATATGTGTATAATATCGAAATAGATATAGATACATTTTGATGCAAGTGCGGAAGGTATTATGTCATTTTGCACGAGTCCCGAGTGAAAATGACACTCCCGGGACGAGTGAAAATGACACTTCCGCACATGTATCAAACGACATTTTTTAATACAGATGTGAAAAAATATCAAAGAAACTAAATTCTTAAACAAAACACAATACTTTTACTTGGCATTCTGGGCTTCGACTACATACTCGGTCTATCTGGCGTAGTTTACATAAAGTCATACATTTTGTATAACAATCGTATCAATCCCACATATCACAAAAATATTATTAAAAACAATACAACTCACTACAAAATTAAATATTGAAATCATGTACTAAAGAAGCGCGACTTTTTTCAACATGACATGGTTGTTAGCATTCAGCCAAATTAAATACTATTTCGGAAAAGATTTTATGTCACATGGTAGTTTAATTAAATGTAAATATTAATAAACCATTATTTTTCATTTTATAATTAATTAGTAAATAAATGTATTTTTTGTCGAATAAAGACAAGCTTCATTCACATCCGGCGCGACGGTCTTGCATAATACTCTTTTAATTAGAGGTCTCACATAATACCGTTTCCGGTCATTGGTCTAGTCAATTAGTCAACTCTTTGAGAACTGTTTTAGAGATTTATAAATCTTATAATTTGCAATGTGACGTGGCATGGTGGCCGTATCAAAAACGCTAACAATATTATTTTGCCTTAAAAGTATATTTGAGTAGGTATAAACGAGTGATTTATTATTCGTAGTTTGAAAACTCATCATCCCACCGGATATACGACAATTTTATAGTTTCTATAAACCACTCGTAGAAGTTATCACGAGGGCGAGGAATAAAAACGCAGAAAACCCATAAAAAGCAAGTGCGGATGTCACACCAGAGGGCGGGTGGGCCGGATACGGTGCAGATGCTAAGTAGCTGTAGATATAAAAGTATTAAGAAAGTACGCCACTAAAAACGGTCCCAAATAAAGGAAGGCATTACAGCTCGTTCTCTGCAGTTTAATGCAAACAACATATAAAAAACGGCCAAGTGCGAGTCAGACTTCGCACGTTTAGGGTTCCAAACCAAACGCAAAATTCAGTGGGTTTGTTGGCCACCAAGATGCTTATACTGTGAACATTTTAAGACTGTAGCTCCAACCAATTGGCTGTAAAAACTGATGTATGACAGACGACGGACGGACTTATGCGTGACATCAACCCCACGGAACCCTAAAAATGGTTCTAACATATAACTTAAGGACCGAACACTGAAGCTGTACTATGAATGTATGTATATAATTACCTGGTAACGTGTCCTTTTGTGACTTTGAGATGTGTAAAAAAAACGTTTGCTTAAATATATTAAGTACCTAGATTAAATAATTCAATTGCATAAACTGTATACAAATCTGTATTTATCCAAATATATCGTTAATAGAAACCTCTTTGCGTTGAGCTCACTAGGATTATCTTAATGTTATGTCACGGCACTCACGGCTTTACTGTAGAGGCACCTTTAAGAACATTAAAGTAGGTATCTCGACGCTACCCGAGAACGGAAATAAAGTAGAGATCGGAGGCTGCGAGGGCGGAACATGAGATTGACCTGATACTGATACCCAAATAACACCCTCTTCAGCCTGCCACATCAAACAAACGTGAGCTATCGAATAAAGTAATTTTAAAACCCATTATATCAGTCTTGTTGATATTGGAAATGCATTGCTGTTATAACGGGTAAACTTAGAGACATTGGTTTTGGTGTATTGCTTTTTGATAAAGGTTGGATTTGTGCAAACTAGATTTTAGCTTTTAGATGCCATACATTTGTTTACCACGTATTAGATTCAGTGTATCCGTCATATTGTTTGCAGTGGTGAGTGAGTTGCAGTGGAGAGTAGTTGGTTTTCAAAGTTACGTAGTACAGTCAGTATCAAAATAGGTAATGAAAATGGTATGGTCATGAAAAAAATATGAAACTAGTAGGTACATTTAGAGGTATGTTTATTTCAAAGTGTTTCCGCTAAGCAGACTTATCTGGAATTATGAGGATTAGATGTTGAATTATTCGAGGAAAAATGGCTTTAGTACCACAAGGCGAAATGCTTGTAAAGCATGTTATATTGTTCTTATTTATTAGAAAAATTAACTTTAAAAAATCGTCGTTGTTAATTATTATTTTCAGCTTATTAAGTAGTTTCTTAGTATTCACGTGTCAATACTCAACACTTGTTAATTATTTGTGTGCGATTTAATTGCTATTTTCTTGAGGTTACTTTATTTGGTGAGAAATAAAGAATATTTGTAGGTACTGTATTGTATTGTTAATTTTAATGCCGCCTCTCTTTGAACTAATCTACTGCTACGCCGAAGCTGGCACTAAAGCCATGTTAGCTAGTACCGACATTCGTGGCTCAGCTAAGCCCTACAAAGGTGAAAGCCCCATTAAAAGCTTCGGTAGACCTGAATCGAGTAACAGACAGTAACGCTCAGGGGTCTTTGCGCGTTCTCATGGCAGAACGCATTGGCTTAGCCAGCATCTACAATGGCTTAAGAATTAAAAAGTTTTCGGTAATACATACAACGAGAAAATTTTATGACGATATCGTTATTACGGTTTTGTTATTCATTCAGAATCGTTTATTTGTAAAGTGTACTGTAAAACTAAATAATTCACTCGATCTGGGAAGAGAAGCTTGTGTAGTATGTTTAGTATAAAAATGTTGTTACCTCCGATTCTTGACGCATAATATCATATGTGAAACTTAATGAAATATAATATAAGGCTATAAGGAAAATGACAATGACCCAATGAATGACTTCTAAGCAGTTTCATCCATCATCATCATCCTCCTAGCGTTATCCCAGTACAGGTGCATCCTGAAGGATGCCTGGGGTCCGCTACCTAATCCCAAGATTTGGCGTAGACACTAGCGTCTGTCACGAGGCTGTATCTCATGAACCGTGTTAGCTAGACAGTTGAAAAATCACAGATTAGGCCAGTAAAATTAGCAAAATCTGGACATAATTCCAAACCGCAATTTTCTTTTTTTATTATATACAGTATTGTTAGTTATAGTTAAAATATAACGAATTAAACCAATTAGGTATAGATATCGTCATAACTCCTCTCCTTTTCGTTTTTTTTTCGTCTAACGGGTCGAATTGATTCATATGGCCTAAAGATCAATCGTGCCAATTTTCATGCTTTTAACACCATTTGCAGCATTTTCCATATGTGGCCATAGTGTACCGCCAGTACTACTATAATTTCCATATCAGTTTTCTCAAACTACACAAAAATCCGAATGAAACCCGTCATCATAGATTCCTTTGTATATCAAAATTCCTCGTATTCGCGTGATCATCGTTTGCCGGCGCTGTCATTATCGGGTGTCGATTACGATGAATATCGGTCGTTAGCACTTTAACACTATTCATCGAGTATGCGGCTTCGTGACGTCACATGCACAGTCAACTTGATTGTGCGTCAAAGGATCTATAATTTCGTTAGCGCTTTTATGGAATCACTTCGGATACATGTAATTAGACGCGTCTATCAAAGATGGTAAAATCTAAGATCCCATGGATGAGACACGCGCTACTCGAGGCGTGTAAAGCGTGTGTAAAAAAATGTGTTTTCTTGGACTTGAATGCTGTCAACTACTACATTGATAGCTAAATTAAATCACCACGGCGTTGAAAGAAAACCACTTGACCTATTACTATAGCAGATTGAAATAGAACTAGTTCAACATGACATCTAGTTAGAATCGGAGTTACGCAAGGATCGATATTAGGAAGGATCTTATTTCTGATCTATGTTACCTAATGAACTTCCATTTAGGTATGGATTAACACTCCTGTAAAATAGTGCTCTTCGCAAATCAATTTAGCAACTTACTTTTGTTTGGTATAGCTTTTCCAAAATTTATTGGGTAGGTACCTCGGTACAGCAGGACCGCCCCAAACCAGGCGCACGAGTTTATTATTTAGTTGTCAAGAAATCAGAAATCATTTATTTGCTTAAAACACGGTATACAAAGGATGGTTAAATTTCACAAAAGTTTCACATGTTTTGTGATAAAAATGACATGCAAATTTGAGTTGTTATTAAACTATATATTTGGTAATATTATTATTTAAGAAACTAATAATAAATACAAGCGGTGAAAGCTTGTATTGCACATATTTAAAATGCCGAAATTAATATATCTACATACATATCCTTTCAGCACGAGTGTGATGCTAGACAAATTCAGATACTGAAGAATGATGTAGCTGGTAAACCGATGCGCTGATTAGTGATTATAAATACCATTTCGAAAGGCGTTTGTACATTCTTAATCCAGCAGATACACATTTTATCTCTCCATGCGGTATTAAGCATTAAAATTATTACGGAATCGAACACAACTCCCGGAATTATCTCGCTGCATTCCTATTCGACATTCACTTTATAATTCCATTCACTTTATCCCATCCCATGCTTGTTTCAGAGAAACTCGATCGAACCTCGCGCAGTCCGGAGCAAACTTAAACACTCCAACATTTTTCAAACATTTAAGCCCACTCGGAGCTCAATAACGACGTAAAGAGGTAACGGGCGCCTCCGTAATGTTGGGACAAAGTTGTGGCAGTGCTTATGTATTCGATCCAAACTTTTCTTTACATTAATTGCACCTTGTTTTACATATGGTACAAAGGATCCCAAAGAGGTGATTTTGCGATTTACTGGAGCGCGCTTGAGATATGCGGGATACATTTCATCTGTTGAGTACCTTCACCATTAAGAAGCCCTTAAATATGGTCGATCTTTTTTTTACATTTAATAAAAGCCGCCACAAGCTTGCGTCACATCCAAATCGGAAGAATAGTTTAAGGCAGCGTGTTTAGAGTCTACTTAACATCCTCACTGAAATTCTGAGTTCGCAAATAACACAATAGAATTAAAACTTTTTTCGTTATGTGACATAAATTTAATAAAACATTATTATATACATAATATTATTAAATTTGTACCTCCTAGTAATTGTGCGCTTCAAATGCTATCTCCGAGAATTATCATTTAATAAAACTGTAAGTACATGCATTAATCTATGGATTACGAGTATCTAGGCATCGTATAAGCATTCTTAGCTAAGGATTTGATGACAGCAATAGATTACTCGCTCCGCGGTCTGTTATTGAGCCACCTAATCGTCTAACTCAATACAGCCAACAATGGAGTGATCCCAGCATTGTCGCTGTAGAATGGGAAGGCTTTATACAAACACTGAATAAAACAAGCTGCGTCTCCACTCAGAGGGTAAACACCGCGGTAATCGCCAGCACAACCAAGGCTCTAGCTGTCGGTAAACTAACTTGGTCACTAAATTTAAAATACAATGGCGTGTCAAAAGAGTTCCATTTTTTTTTTACTTAAGCTCGAAGTTATTGACTGTCTTAGCTTTGATTGCATTCTTAAAACAACAACGTCACGCTGAATAACGATTTACCTGATGATTAATTAATTGAAATTACTCGAGCTAACCAGTTTTTGTCGTGGTTCGTCATATATTTACATGTAGAAATATTATCTTCCACTCAATTGCTCGAAGGATAGCTGGAAGAGATCCCTGAAAGGAATAAGCTTGCCTTTTTAGATTAATATATTGTGACATGTATATGTTTTAACCTGTTATTGTACAATAAAGTGCTTACATACATACATATGACGTAATCTTTTTTTTTGTATGAAAAAAAAATCGTAAACCTATCGCATGTAGTATCAAATGATAGAACATTCTGAGCCGGTTCTAAAAATATATCACATCATTACATTTCAGTCACTTGTTTTAAATTGAAATGATAATTATTTTCAAAACATACCAAGTTTGGTCTCCTCCAGATACGATACAGTTGAATATCTTTATATTTTTTTATATATACGTCAAATGTGTACTTAATATCTTCATAATATATCTAACCCTAAGAAAGTAATTTTCAAAATATTTATACTTATTTAGTCATTCTTTTTAATTTTTCATTATTACAAACTGTGATCTAACAATTAAATATTTAAGAAGAAAGCATTAAATACTGGTGTTGGTGCAATTATTATGCCCGATCTACACAATAGTCACAATATTTCATGACAAGCTCAGGACAAGTACGCAGCTATGCGGTAGAATGAGATAAAAGTGTGTGTTTCTCCCTTTAACGCATAATTGCGTCCTTGTACTGCGTCATCATGGCTCATTGGTGTGGTCGGCCTTTTACGAAGTACTGAGCTATATTTGGCTTATAAACGAATTATTTTCTCCAATTTTCCTCCGTTGATCGCGCTGAAGGGTATCACACTTTGTATTAACTAAAAATTAGAAAAAAAAACTAAATATAAATAATGTCAAAATTGCTGTCTTGGAATTGGATATATGAGGTTTAATATCCGGTATCACTTAAGGTATATTTTATAAAAAATGATTCGACGGTATCGTATCTGGAGGAGCCCAAACTTGGTATGTCTTGAAAATTATTTTTATTATAATTTAAAATAAATGACTGGAATGTAAAAATGTGGTATATTATTAAAACAGGCTCAAAAATCCCTTTCATTTGATACCACACACGATAGGTTTCAGTACATTTTTTTTTCATACAAAAAAGATGACGTCATAACTCCTCTCGTTTTTTATTTATTTTTTCGTATAATGAGTCAATATGATTCATATGGCCTAAAAATCAATCGTGCCGATTTTCATGCTTTTAACAGCATTTGCAACATTTCACTGAATTTCGGGGTGTACCGCTAGAACTAGATATTTTTTCTCCGAATGTATTTCGTCTAAAGTTCCTATTATATTATTATGCTGAAATATTAGAAATATGCTAGTATACATTATATGCAATTTGGAATACATCCATGTGTGTTTTGTGCAATAGCGTAAGCAACAAATAAATTAAACTAAATTAATTAATTTAACTTTAAGGGAAAATTATGTTAATAATAAAATTTCTAAAAACTAGCGGTAAATTCCATTCCAAAAGGAATTTACGTATCTGAGGGTTTTACTCGTACAGCTCAATTATTCCTGGAATACTTCAGAAACCTAGATACTATGGTGCCGCATTAACTTTTGTGCTCCCGTCCCTTATTATTAACTTATCTCTGCTAACTCGAAAATATTTTATTGGAAGCAAGGCGGACTTGCTGGCTGGAAAAGGAAACTATTGAGATTTATTTAATCTTTATTGCCCAAAAACCTTGTAGTACAAAAGGTGGACATAACGCCATAAAGCATTCTTTATCAGTGAACCTTTTGGCAAAGCAGATAAGTGGGCGGTGCAACTTACGGACAAAATACATTATAAGTAGGTATGAAGATTTAGAATCTATCCCATTTAATTAGTACCTAATACCAGATCAGAGCTGCCGGCCATGAATTAAAAAATAAGATACTTTGAATAAAATTTTATACGCCGACATTTTAGAGCAGCTAGTTCAATGGGTATAGGATAGAAATGGCTTTATCGACTTTCAATTTATTCACCGAGTTTAATGTATAATGCCCCGGATTTTCAGCCTTCAACCGCGTATTTTAGGCCACACCTTTCCCGGGATTACTGGTAAAACCATAATGAATTTGATTGCTTCCAAATTCATTATATAATCCGGAATAAATTAATAAAGCTAGAATGACTTTCTTGGCGGATAAAAGATTAGCATAAAACTGTGGTTGTTATTATGTATACTTTGGTTGTAACAATTAAGCGCTTTGAACTTTCATCGATAACTATTTTTTTGCCCTTCGCCGAGAGCTAAGTTAAGTTTAACTAAGAATTTACTACGAAGCTTCAAGTTTATACATAAATTTAAGCTTTGTAGCTGAACCAGTCGTATAAAATAGTTCTCGATTTTTTCTACGACGCAACGCCGCGTTTATATGCCTAAGGTAAATTAAATTCTCTCTCTGCTGACCGAATAGAAATAATACTTTCAATATTTTGTCAAGATGACAGAGATGATTAATAGGTGTCATTTATTGGGCACTATTGTGTCGAGTATTGGGACGTTTTATTATTTAATATAATTTATTTATGATTCATAAGTGCAAGAAAGTATAATATAATATATCGCTTCACAAAACTATTTATAAGTTTGACTGTGGAGTCGCATGTCAGTCTGAAAACAATAGGTATAACTTAGGCTATAGGTAATTAGGTAACAGATAATGCTTATGCTTATTAGGTGTTAAATAATACTGTAATATTACAATAGGTGTAAGTATCCAATTTCATGGGTGATCCATAGAGGATGAAACTCATCCTCTATAGGGCATCCATGAGATACTTTTTCAGGCGATATTTAAATCTAGATTTTTTAGCTTCACGGACAATGTTCGCGGGCAAGGTATTCAGCAGGTACGGTATGGATTTTTTTAATGTCCTGTCCCCGTAGTAGTTGGACACTCTAGGTCATCAGGTCATCACATTTGCCCGCTGACAGTGTCCTTGTGCTATGGTTATGCTTAACTGTTCAATTTTATCGTAATTGTTAATGGCTACGAGATATTTGAGTTTAGATCGTACTGGCAATATTTTACAGATTTTAAATAATTGTGTGTAGTCATTTTTACAGTTAAATTTAGTTTTCTTATTGAGAAGTAGTTTTAGGAAAAGGAAAACATTTACGTTATGTATATCAATCAATAAATTAATTTATTTGTTAAATACAGATACAAAGGTGTAATGTAATAAATAATGGTTCAACTGTTGATCATTACGTTCTTACAAGTATGAGTGTGTAGCCTTATTTACACTGCGGCTTACCAATAATATTCCGTCGAGTAATACTAATCCTAAGAATAATGTCAAAGTTATAAAATTATACATAGATTGATCCAATTTCACTCATAAACTCGCATGCGAGTCTTGTACGTATGTGTCAGGGCCTTTGTCTAAACCAGTAATATTAGGTATACAGTAGATATTACCAAAAGAGACCTTATTCTGTATCCTCGCGACATAACGAGGATGCCGACTGGTCAACAGAACAGTTCTTCATGTCTAGCTAGCTAGACAAAGGACTGCCAGCCCGCGGATTTTACTACATCGCTCCAACCCGACCCTACGCGAATATGCGCTAGGTATTTTTGTGAATGTGTTTTAGCGACCGCTTTCTTTTCTTGACTTAGTATTTCTATTTGTTTTTATGTTTAAAAAAATATTATATAGAAGTACCTATATATTTCATGCATTCGAACATCTCGAGGCTGATAGCACTGACTCGTAAAATAAAGACAATTTAATGGACCAGTACGTATAAAGGTTAGTCTTATGTGTTTTTTATTTTATTTGCGTGTTTAAATTTGGAAAACCACTAGCTACGGAAATATAATGAGAATACGGAAGTATAAAAATCTTATAACGATTCTAAAACTTTATTGACTTTTAGGAATAATATAATGATCGAATAACAACGTCTATCATTTCGGCAACGTAAGTACCTATGTATGTATACATAGAGGAGCGCAAGTCGATTCAAAAAGATCCGGTAACTACTGAACCGTTTGATTGCACTGGTTCCATCTTTTATGGGTTCACGTAATTAGGGTTAGCGCGAGTGGGACGCAAGACTTAATCACACAATCCGTTTTCTTTTGAGTAACTTAGAATTCAGGGACAAATCCTGTTGCCGGCAGGCATTTAATCCGTAAAGAGGTCAAACGACATTTTAACGACAGTGGCAAAGCGTGCTGGATTTAAATTACTGTTTCCCATCATTAACGTTATAAAGGCTGACAATGAATCAAATTGGTGAATAACCATCCTCAATTTACATGTTTTTGTAATTATAAATATATCTAGTAGTCATCTTACAATCCTGAATTAAATATACCTTTTATGTCACACCTTGGCCATAAAGTGGCAATTAACGCACGCTCCGCGCGCGGAAAATCCCACTTCCTGGCCAGGGGGTGACATATATTTTGTACTGGCAGTAATAAAGAAATCCTCATATCTTCGACTCGAGCGAACATTTCATTTTACCTTAGCGGCTTGAAGCAAAAATCATTTAGAGATATGAGCTTTAATATTGGATTTTTATATTCGATAGTTCTCGAAAAAACTGCAAAATACTTATTAGAAGCCATTACTGGGCTGAATAAGAATATTCCGTGACATGACTTATGTATCCTAGTAAATCAATAAAACTGTCTGTGGATGCGACATTGACAATTTATTTTGACATCGACACATTCGACACTTGTCAGTTTTGGGGGATATCTTGTCAATTGAAGTAACTGGGTTAAAATCTTTCAAATATCTCCGTCTCTATCTCATTTGCTTCGAGCGATAGAAAAAGAAACATACGAATTTCGATCTTCGGGTGGTCAGGATAGACCCCTGAAATTTGTTGCTGTAACTGTCGCAGGTGACACAGATACAGTATACTTCTTACTAATATGTCAATTGCCACTTTAGCTTTATGGCCAGGTGTGACATAATAGTAGTTTACAATGCATGTGCCTGAAAAGTGCGTTTTCTAAGCAGTCAAACTGTGCGGAAAGTGCTACTTTTCCGCACTAGTGCTTTTTACTTTTCCATTTTTTTTTATTTTTTTTTACTCTGTCTTCAGTTCGACGCAAAGAGTTTTAATTACTTGAAAAACATTTCACAAATTAATCAATTATAGATTACCGTTCTTATAAACAGGTTCATAAATATTAATACTTCTTAAACATATCATTTATCATTTTAGATTTTATTTATTACCTATAAATAAATTGAAAATTTTTACTTTAGGTAAATGCGTGGCTGAATGCGCATTAAAGCCATTGCCTACTTAGCATTATAAAAACAAATGTGCACATGCGCAGTAGTATAGATGTTGAGCGCGCATATATTTAGAAAAATGCCGCCATTTTTCATTTCAAGTACTAATTTCTTGTTTACCTAGTTTTTGATAAAAATATCGAGTGAAAGTGACGAATCAGATCAAATGTAACCTCAGAAAAAGGTTTTCAAGAAGCACAAAATGCCAACAAAGGTTCCTTGGCCGCTAAATCCAAATTAAAAACCTATATTTTTGATGAATTTTGCGGTGAACTTTTAAAAGTTTTTGTGTTAATAAAATGATCTTACGATGGTTTTATGTCGAAAATAAATAGCACTCTATGTCAAGAAGTTGTTACATGAAGATGCTGATAATAAGTAACATATCGAGCAAGGTAAATTATAATATAACCTATATATTTAAAAATAACTTTTCTATTTTCTCGCACAATGCATAGTAAAACTTTGTATGATACGCGCGCGTAAAGATGATTTCCGACTCGTGTCTAATTATAAACTCGCTCGCTACGCTCGCTCGTGTATAAGAAAGACACTCGTCGGACATCACTCACTTTCCGCACTTGTATCGTAAATAGCTATTATGCAACTGGTACATAATGAGGGGCATTAAAACACGAGTGTGTTTTATGAAACGAGCCGAATGCGAGTTTCATAATAAGGTCACACGAGTGTTTTAATGCCTAATTATGTACAGTTGCATACATTACTTTATCTACACACATATAATAACTACTCTAAGATGGGTTCAGAAACCGTAGTAAATAAATACAATAATTGTGTTAATACAACCTTTTTTGCACGGTTGCGGAAATATCGAAATCAGAACTGGCAACCGATACCTGAATGTTATTTTAAAAAGTAATGAGTCCCTATTCTGATGTGATCATGTCGTTCTAGCTCAAATTTCGTGCGATATTATACTAAAAAAACATCGAGCTGACATTTCGCATCAACTGAATTTGAATTTTCAGTGATACTAGAATAGGGACATGTCAACTTTGACATTTAAATTTTGACAGTTTTGTTTGACGTTTAATATTTTAACATCATATATGAGATTAAAATAAAAAAATATATTACTGCTGTAGCCTTAGCCACAGATAAGAAAATTGTCATAAATTCATTGAATGTTGAAATGAGAGTCATTTTCTACGGTTTCCGAACGCATATTAGAGGATTTATGATATGTGTGTAGGTAGATAATTTTTTTTGTATTTGTATTTGTAACTAAGCACTAGCTATGCAAATTATCTTCATGGCAACATAGTTAAATGAATACCGATCAATGAATATATAATTCAACTCGCCAAAATTACATGAAAATGGCGTGGCATCATGCCAGATCTTAAATAAATGTATTAATTCGCTAAAGCAACGCAAATTCACTAAGTCGGTTGCAAAAAGTTGAAACTTATGACGTTGACAGCTCCGTTTATTGCATTCTCGCGGCGGAAACGCTGTGGACAAAGCAACTTTAAAAATTATATTACGCACACTGGGACACCGGCAGTAGGACGACAGTTCTGAATATAAACATTTTACCAATCAAAACCAAAACCTTTGTCGACCACTACGACCGCTTTAACCTAGTTGGTATTGAACCTGCCTAGGAAGCTGGAGGTCGCGGGTTCGAATCTCGGTCAGGGCATTTAATTTGTGTGATGAACATTCCTGTTCATGACATTCAGCATTAGTTCCTAAGTCTTAATATTTTCTGTGTATTTTAGAATTTATTAATCTATATAAGTATATATATGCCTTATATACCTATACCTACCTTTATTGTACTTCAATCTTTTGTGACACGCACGTATTTTAGCTTGTTATTGTGTAAATTAAAGTGCTTACGTACATACATACCTACATGCTTACATACACAGTACCTACTACTACTTTTGTTAAGTTCTTTTAGTCCCAACTAGGTTGATTTGTGTAAGATCGTTCACAAATATTTATTGATTTTAACGACTATTGTCCGATGTATCAGACAAAGCAACAGTGTTAAATGATATCTTATAAGAGTTATAAGAACAAGACAATCCATGTCCCATTTCAAGACGACATGACGTCTTACTAACACATACACATTCTTATACATCATGCAACTATTCGAATGATTCTGCACGTCGCAGCGTTGGTGAACACACATGCTCGGCGCGGTGACGCGCAGAATCCACTACCGAACAAAACCAGTTGCCTACTGTCATGGCGTCGATACCGAACAACGTCTATTAACAATACATTACAAGCATTGATTTTGATGGAAAGCCTTTTTTAAAGTAGAAAAAAATATTCGAATGAGCGTATTTGTCACTTAAAAAAGTGACTGTCAAACGTGTGTGTCTAAAAGTAACGTGGGGTAACTTTTCTTCAGTTTGGTAACTGTTCTTTTTTTTCACAAGCCTATTTAAGATTTCAATTCAATATCCGAGCTTTGGTTCGTAATATATTGATCATATTCTGTCCGCTCATGGAAATAATTTATTAAAATAGCAAATCGAATTTGTTGTTACGAGCTCTTATCAGTCAACTAGTTCATGGCCCCACCATGTGGAAATTCAAAGAGTGGTGCGGTCCGTTCCTTCAGCACTCGCAAACTGCTAGCAATTGACTTCTGCGCCACCCGTGGGGGGTCCATTCATCGCGCACGATATAAGAAAAGACGTAATCATGTCTAAAGAAGAATCACGTCCAACGACCGACAACGCCGGAATTCCGCTGGCCCCGACATTCCCTGCAGACTTCACAGCGGGCAATTTTCTTCACAAAAAAGGAACGGCTTTCTTGCTTACGTATTTTCTCTAAAATTAGGATAACAAGCCGCAACGATTTACCGTGTTCGACTAAAAAGATACAATTGTATTGGTAAAACCAATAGATTCTATGCTTTAAAAAAGGTATTTTTTAAAGTATTTTTAACCTTTCCGACGCGAACGACGTATATTGCGTACAATCGGTTCGACGCCAACGACACATAATATGAATTCGGCACGGCGCGGCGTCCAATGCGATATCAACCTACATTCATTTTTATAGGGTACAATTTCGTGTTGGACATTTCCATGGCATAGTGTGTGAGTGACAGCGTTTGAAAAGGTTAATGTCCTCAACAAACTCCTGTTTTTTAATATTTTAATGTTCCGTACCAAAATTTGCTTATTTGTAAAAGTGATGCCTTTTACAAAAATAAGCTAATATTTACTCTAAATAACACTTTTTATTAATATCTGGGCGGCCGAGCTTTGCTCGGCGTTTTCCCGGGCATGAGACCTAGCTAGATCGATTGCTCGTCCCCGAAAACCCCTACATGTAGCACCCAAGTCCTTGTAGTCTTCATTTCTAAGACTCGACTTAGTTTTTTAGAATCTAGTCATTGAATCGAAGCTCAAGTTCTTTTCGACTTGGGGGGGACTTAAGTCTTCTGTAGTCTTTTATAAAGACTGGAGTCATCTCTATAGATGACTCCCTATAGACTCGATGAGTCTCTATAGACTCGAGTGTTTTGTTTACGCTTAAGGCTTTTGGAACAACTGAGTTGAGTTTTAATAACACTCCACTGGACTTGTAGAAACACTTGAAATTATGCAACTTACTCAGTAAAGTAGTGTTTTAGCAATCAATATATTTTTTGGTTTTTGATTCTGTCTGTTTATATGGTTTCCTTAATTTATGAAAAGCCACAATGTATTTTTTTGCCTTGTATCTTATGGGCATTAGTCCTGATAAAATGAGTGCTAAATAGAGTTGTTACTGACTTATACTTTCACGGCTAAACAGCTGAATTTGGATGAAACTTTCAAAAGTGAGTCTTCATTATAGGACTCGAGTATTGAAGCTCATCTAAAGTTGAATGAAGACCATAAAATATACGATAGGGCTTGAGTCTTTTCTAAAGACTGAGTTGTGACTACAGAACTCGATAAGACTTGAAAAAGGACTCGACCCACGACTCAAAAGACTCGAAAGTCTTTTAAGCTCATAGTCCCTTAAATATGGGTCTAGTTCTTGCAAAGAACGCTTCAAAAACTTGAGTCTTTACCAACACTACCTACATACCAAATTTCATCAAAATCGTTAGAGCCGTTTCCGAGATCCCCGAAATCTATATATATAAAGTTGATAGGGTGACTGACTCATCACCGCCCCGCCGAAACTGCCGGTCCTAGAAATTTGAAATTTACACTGTAGTTAGGTTATATAACGGAGGCAAGGGATAAGACGGGATTTTTGGAAATTCCACCCCTAAGGGGGTAAAACTGGGGTACAAAGTTTGTAAGGGGGGCAATATTTTTTTAAAGGTCCAGACTTGAAGCTTTGTACAAGGACTCCTTAAAATAAGACAATAAAAGTTACATTTGCGTTTTCAAAATTTTCGTCTAGGGTTGAAAGTGGGGGTGAAATATTGTGCGGGGAGCAATTTTTTTTTAAAGTGAGAGTCTTTAAGCTTTGTATAAAAGTTCCTTATAATAATGGAAAAAAAAAATTTCAGCGTTTTTTAAAATTCATCCCCTAAAGGGGTTAAAAAGGGGTTCAAAGTCTGTATGGGGAGCAATTTTTTTTAAGTGAGAGACTTCAAATTTCCTAGAGACTTTCTGTTTAAATACAACAAAACTAATTTCAGCGTTTTTTGAATTTCATCCCCTCAAGGGGTTAAAAAGGGGTTCAAAGTTTGTATGGGGAGCGACATTTTTTTAAATGAGAGAGTTCAAATTTTTAACAGTCTCTGTTTAAATACAACAAAACAAATTTTAGCGTTTTTCGAAATTCATCCCTAAATGTCTTAAAAAGGGGTCAAGGGTTTGTATGGGGAGCAATTTCTTTTAAATTGAGAGACTTTCATTTCGCAAAGACACTGTCTGTTTAAAAGATTTCAGGATTTGTGGATTTGGATAGATGTTTGAAACGAAATTTCTACAGGTCCATAATAAAATACGTACAGTAACGAAGAGAAAACGACAAGATACGTGTCAACTCACACAAAAAATAGCCTAAGTAAATGAGAGTTTTTTAGCCGGCTGCGGCTGTTAGCAGGAAGAATAAAAAAAAACCGGTCAAGTGCGAGTCCGACTCGCGCACCAAGGGTTCCGTACACAGTTCTTGTATATGTAGTTGTGTACCCGTCCCGACCCCATTAATTCAGGAACAATCTTAAAAAAACATGACAGCACCATCTATCGGCGCATTGTGTTACTAATTTGCGCGACTGAATAACTTAGTACGTATGTTGGTTTTTCAAGGATAATTATTTATCACATCAACCGATTTCAATAATTGTTTTTTTATTTGAAAGAAGATATTTTCAGCGTAATTTTGTAAATTTAAATATAAAACAAAAATATATACAAAGGTGATTAAATTACAAACTTAGTATAGAAGAGTTTTTTGATGATTAAAAAAAAGAAAAACTAGATAGGGCTATGGCTATATTTTTCCTATATAATATACATGCATATTAATGTTGTGTAATAATTTCAAATTTTTTTCTTCATAAACTTCGGAGATAAGGGGGGGGGGGTGGTATTTTTTTTTACATTTTCCCTCGTTAATCGAAATTTCCCCAACGAAAAAAAAACTAAAAATTGTTTCGGAATGTACAAGTCAAGCCCTTGCATATGATATCCCACTTGACATAGTTGCCAGACTTTAAAATTTTGATCCCCCTTTTATCTGTCATTATTCACAGAAAATAAAATAAAATAATTTAAAAAACCATCTTCTATGTATCTGGGTTACCCTTGTTTATAACTATTCCAAATTTCAAATCGATAGGATAAGTAATTCCTGAGATATTTAGCGATGTGACAGACAGACAGACAGACAAAGTGAAACCAATAGGGTTCCTTTTTTACCTTTTTGGTACGGAACCCTAATAAAAAGACGATTAAATCTAGCTGTCAAAATATTCATGTATTTATAATAATGTTATATACAATACTTGTAATATTATTTCAAATAACAACCAGACAAGAGCAGAAATGGCAATGGTAAAAGTATGACTTGCAATTAAAGCGTGTCTGGTAGCGCTTTACTTGTTACGGTGTACTTTTTACTAGCCACTCAGATATAACACGACACAGTTCATCAATTGCCTCGTTTAAAGTTAGATACAAAAAGTACCTACGTTTTGAACTTGCAAAATGGTTGTTGATGTACCAATTTCATGAAATATTCCACTTATAAAAATTATTGATTCAAGCCGAATTAGTACTTATATATGTTTTAGTAATAATAATAATGGTTAAGGCGATATATCGATTGAAAGAGATGCACTATGTTTTTCGCTCACGACAAAACGGGATGGAACCCTCTCCGAGAATGGCTTTTTAGACAAATCTCGGTAAACATCTGACTGTGTGCAGATAAATTAAATTTCCTCTTGTCAGTACCTAGATGAGGTAAAATACCATCATATTAACATAATCGTGTCTTTTAATAATGTGTTGTCTTAGTAGGCTGAGTAAAAAAAGGAAAATATAGACTCAACTTTGGATTAATTTTCTATCGAGAAAAATTTAAGAAATCATGTTTCGGCTATTGACAGTACCACAATCATATAGTCAAGAATTATTTATCTGAAATCAGTCCTTATTGTTTCCTCGTCTGGGCAGAACAGCGTTTCAATGTATCTAAATTTCTCAGTGTAGCGCCTTAAGGTGCAAACCATGTTGTACCACATCAGTATCTGATCTCAAACTATGCGCAATATTCCTTTTCAAATTTAGTAATTAACCGATTAAGCGTATAATTAATTAGTTATGCGTGTTAGTGATGTGCCGCGGGAATATTCCCCTGGGGAATATTCCCCGGGAATATTCCCCATGGGAATATTCCCAGTAAATTCCTTTGTGCCCGGGAATATTCCCCAAACCGGGGAACAATAAAATAGTAAAAAATATAATAAATTAAATCGTAAAATATGATAGTAGTGTTATAGTTAGGTCCAATATGGCGCAGTAAGGAAGCCGATTACTGTCACTAACACCGTTCCTAGATGACGCGCACAAGAAAACATTACACAGAGGTCCTCAACTAATTACTACATACCTGAGAGAAAGATACTGGCTTATTGACGCGGGAAACGCGATTAAGGTCTATGTGATAAACGTACGCATGAGCCCTAGGCGAGGGCCAAAATCGTTCAAAGCATGTACCTATCAACATTATCATGCATTTTGCATGTCATCAAAGGTTATCCACATTGAGTGTCTGCCTAATATGGAAATGGAAACCTTTATGGCCGCATTCATATGATTTACTTCAAGAAGAGGATTTGTCAAAGAGATGTGGAGTTACCACGGAAATAATTTCGTCGCTGCGAGTAATAAGCTACTGGAGACCTGAAGTTCGGAACATCTTTCTTATACAAATAGAGGTGAATCCAATTTCTAGACTTAAGCGATCGACACCATTAAGCCATCGCCCTTAAGGCTTAAGCTATTAAGCGATCACCCGAATGACTTGGTGCCAATGATACCTGCACATTTTATAGTTGGCACCACACTACCCCTTCCAGACAGAAATTTCACACAGCATAAAGTACAATTTGAGTAGTAACTTCAAAAAATGTTCATCGGAATACTTAACCAGATTACAGTAATGCAATGCGCAAGAGTTCGAGATTGGGGTCCTAATACAGATCAAAGGCCAGAGGTACCGCCCTATCAAATGGTTATTGGGACGATTTCTACATAAGCACCATGGACAAGATAACTTGACGCGTACTCACATTTTATTTGCGCACTATGTCAGGCGTGTTAACCCGTACGATTTCGAAACTTTGTCCATTACCTGACGGAGTAACAGGACTCTGTTGATTTTTTTTAGGCTCGAGTATGTAGAAGTTAGCCTAATTTCCTGGCAGGTGGCGCTGCTGAGACCTAAACGTGACAGTTTTTATTCAAAAAACAAGTATATATTAAGTGGCCTCAGTGACCGACAATACGGCTTTCGTCGAAATCGGTCCACATGTGATCTTCTAGCGTACGCCACACACACCTGGAGTGAGGCTATAGAGAAATACGAAGAAGCCTTAGCGGTTTCTCTCGATTTTTCTAAAGCCTTCGATAGGGTCTGGCACGACGGCCTTGATGGCAAGCTTCCATCATTTGGTCTGCCACCTGGTTTTTGTGCTTGGATATCGGACTTTCTAAGGAATAGAGGGATATTCGAGTGGTTGTCGATGGCTGCTCGTCTGATCTAATGGCTATTAATGCCGGTGTCCCTCAGGGGTCGGTGCTCTCTGCGACCCTTTTTCTGCTGCACATTAACGATCTGCTGAAGCCTCTGCGATCTGCTGGTACCTTTGGGTATGCAGATGACAGCACTGTTGTAGAGAGCTACATATCTACCGCGCGAGCCAGTACAACCGAAATCCAGTCTGAAAGGGAGGCTATGGTTCAGCGCTTGAACCTTTCTCTTAGGGCAGTCTCCGATTGGGGCGAAGCCAATCTGGTAAGGTTCAATGCTGCGAAAACACAGGCGTGTATATTTTCCGCTAAAAAGAGGCCAGATCGAATGGCCTCTACCCCCCTACTTTCCGGGATGTAACCGTGCCGATTACCGACCACCTCGAGCTTCTTGGCGTAACATTGTCATCAACCCTCAACTTTGGCTCCTACATCGAATCTAAGGCTCAGTTAGCTGCCAAGAAGCTGGGCATCCTCTCTAAGGTGCGGCGGTACTTCCAGCCGGAACAGTTGCTCACCTTGTATCAAGCGCAAGTTCGCTCATGCATGGAGTACTGTTCGCATCTATGGGATGGATCGGCTAAATATCAGCTTGAGGCGTTGGAGGCAATCGAGAAACGTGCTAAGAGGCTCATAGGAAAGGACTCTCTTTGCAATGCGAGGCTGCAAAGTCTAGAGCATCGCCGCAAAGTTGCCAGTCTTTCGGTTTTCTACCGGGTGCATTTCGGGGAGTGTGCTAAGGAATTGCACAACTTAATTCCTCCCGCCCCTTTCTACCATCGGACGAGCAGGGATACGGCAAGACGACGCCGTTTTACGGTGGCAGTTCCTAAAACTCGCACGAAGCGTTTTGCTTACACTTTTATCGTGAGAACAGCCAAGCTGTGGAACTCGTTGCCGGATTCCTTGTTCCCTGTAAACTAAAACCTTTCGGTCTTCAAGGCCAGAGTGAATCGGTATTTGCTAGGTAAGCGCGTTCCATCCTAGACCGCAATATCGCAGCGATCAGGTGATTTGTGGTTAAGCGCAAACCTATATTGAATAAAAAAAAGATAGTGGCAAATATAATACGTTATATTGTACGTTCGGATTCGCAGTAATAATTGCTTTATTTTGAGTATACGCCAAAAAACTGTAAAATAAAAAAAATACAAGCAATAGTTTATATTAAAAAATAAACCTATAGGACACAGCTAACAGAAAAATAAGCATACTGACTGACCAAAAATCATGATTCAAGTGCAAATACAAACGAAGAAAAACTTGCACAAAGATTGTATGGAGAGAGCTTGCCCTACCCCTCGCCTTAAATAGTTTCATTTATAACATACAAATAAATTCCAACACACCATAAATGGTTTTTGGTAAACATAGAGAATGTTCACAGAGACATAAGGCATATTCAGGGGAACATTGGGGAATATTCCCGGGCACATTGGGAATATTCCCAGGGAACATTGGGAATATTCCCGGGAACATTGGGAATTTTTGTAAGGAGGTAACTATTTTATTATATTTCTCTAGTAATCAAGAAAACAACACTTTACGATTCGTACAGTACATTAAAATGGTTGTTGTATGCACGTGAGTCTTAAATTCCCCTATATTCCCCTATGGGGAATATTCCCGGGGAATGTTCCCGGGAATATTCCCAGTTGGGGAATATTCCCGGGAACGGCACATCACTACGTGTTGGAGCACTTTCTTGAACGGTATCCACGGAAGACTAATCAACGTCAAGACTCAAGATTCTCGCAAGGTACCTTGACATTTTTTAAAGCTGAGAGGAGGCCATTTCGATCACGATTTGATATAGGTTTACCTGGTAATATAACTAGTTATTTTTCTAATGTATTAGGCTAAGTAAACGTCATGAATAAACTTTTATCCATTTCTATAATATTTGTTGTTTTGCTACTTACGAATATATTAATATCCTGACATCCAGAGTAAGATTACTTATTTGCCAAACAACCTTGCTTGTTCTAAATAAAATGAGATATGCATTTTAGTTGAATAAATGTCTGTATTATTATTTCTCTTTATTTATTTCTTTTCTTAGCCTAGGTTTGTATAATATTTCTATAAAAAGTAAAATATAAAAATACACTTACAAAACATAAAAACGTTATAAAAACCTAGCCTAGAGTGCCGCCAGCAGCGAGGCAGGGCCTAAGCTACTGGTGGTCAGTGCATTATTATTATTATTATATAAATCAATATCATACAAGTATGTTTTAATATAGGAAAGACGAACAAACGAGGAAGTGCTGAAATTGGTAGGAGAGAAAAGACGTCTACTTGAAGTTATTGAAAATAGAAGAGGAAATATGTTGGGACACCTGATACGGCATGAAAATTATACAAAGACCATAACTGAGGGGAAAATAGAAGGAAAGAGAGGAAGGGGAAGACCGAGACGGACTTTTATGGACCAAGCCAAGGAAAAAGTTAATGTAACGTCGTATCAGGAGCTCAAGACAGTGGCAGAGAAAAGAGTGGAATGGCGATTACTCCACCGACAAGAGCCCAGCTCTTAAATTTATGATGATGATGATGTTTTAATAAATAGTAAACAGTTCATTTTATAACTTTGAAAAAAATTGTGTTTGAAATCAACAAGTTGAATTTCTTTGTGTAACTTTTCTTAGATGAAGTTGAAACTTAGCGCTGATTCCCTAGAGTAAATAAGCTTCCGGGTCGTTACCGAGCTAGACTTTCAAAGATAAAGAAAAACTTTTCTATTCGAATTTGGCAGATGCTGCAAAAAGACATTTGGAAAGTTAGTAGTCCGAATCGCGAATCGCGGTCGCGATGAGTGCGACCACCCGACCCAACTCCAAACATCTAAAGACTTCCGTATGGAATGAATCCCCCACTGGAGAGTAGTTAGTATCTCGTGTATTATCTTACTTAGCTTGTTAGGAACGTTCTTCGTCCACGCTACCCGACGTAAGATTCTTGCAATTCTCGTGAAAATGTAATAAACAACGTGAAAAACGTTTTCATTTCAATTTATGTTTCTTCAGTTTTGTTTAACATGGTTTCGAATTAGTTGAGCTTGTGTTACCTTACCACCGTACCTCAAGGAAAAAAGGAACCCTTATGGGTTCACACTAATTATGCTATCGATTTATTATAGTTATTTTTTATACATAGACGATGCCATCCAAGCACCGTAAAATTAATTCTCGTACTATTTATAAAGCGAATAGCAATAATTAACTCTTTTCACTTGTTCCCAAAAACAGCATACTCAATTTAATTTCAAGTACTATTTTTTTTATTGTATGTAGGTTTAAAAAACCGGCCAAGAGCGTGTCGGACTTCGCACATTTAGGGTTCCAAACCAACCGTTATTAAACCGAAAACACCGAAAACTAAGTTGGTTTTAATAAGATAAATAAAGAAATGTCAAAGAAATAAACAGATTTATTAATACATTAGTATTTGTTTGGTCATTGTCAGATTTAGGTGCGCGTCTTTTTGGTGGACATGCCAAAAGTTAAGGGCTACAAAGCTTAATTTTCGATTGATCTGATAACCCGCATAATCTGTAATTCCGTGTCTATAAATCCATGTAATAAAAACGTAGATTACATGCACACAAGCCGTTAACTATTGTCCACCGAATGGACAACTTTTGTTTTTCCGACTGACAATGACCCTGTTGGTAAAATATACGCCATAATAAATATTATCACCCAAGTTCATATGTCAATGGGAAGTTTAAAAATTCTTAGGATTAAAATTTTGTGGATAAACCTTCGGGAACGGAACAATAATAAGTAGTTATTTCTATAAATAAGCAATAATATTATGTAAATAAATTAACCGTCAAAAACATTTGATCCCGGTAATGAGCCCTCTTTAATTAACCTGAAAAAATAAACTGTTTCAAAAGCCCGAAGCATCTTAAAATCGAAACGCACAAAACAAAAGACGGATTCCGCTATTCATCATTTGTTCATTATGCAGCTCTCGATGTGCCACTCTTGTCATAATTTAAGGGTAATATCCGCGAAAAGATTGAAGCTGTGACGAAGATGAGCGAGAAGAGGGTTGACACGTGGGTAATGAAGGCTTTATCGGGAGCGTCTTCCCCGTTATATCAGATGCGATACGACAAAAATATTTTTTGAATTCTAGTGGCACCTAGATTTGGAGAGCTGACAGGCGCTACACTGAGAAATTTAGAAACTTTGAAACGCTGTTCTGCCCAGACGAGGAAACAGTAGGGAAAGATTTTCAGATATATAATTCTTGACTAGAGGTTGGTACCGACAATAGCCGAAACATAGTTGCTTAAAATTTTCTCGATAGGAAAGAAATCCAAGATGAGTCCATATTTTCCTTTTTTTACTCAGCCTACTAAAACAACGCATTATTAAAAGACACGATTAATTTAATATGTTGGTATTTTACCTCATCTAGGTACAAACAAGAGGAAATTTAATAAATCTGCACACAGTCAGACCGTGAATAAAAAACATACGCGCCCCTCTCAATCAATATATCGCCTTAATAGTTAGCGGTGTGACAGCGTCACACTTTCTCTTGAGAAGCTGGAGATAATTTGGTTTACCTTTTGTCAAACATAATGCTCATGCTCAATTGGCTTTTAAAATAAAATAGGCAAGCCGAAGGGAATTCTGTTCTGTCAGCCCCTTGCCATTGCTATAATTATTACCACTCTAACAACTACTATCACATACATATAAAACAATCGACTATAATTCCATTCAGAGTACTATTAAGAGGCCTTACAAGTTTAAAATTGTTATGATTTCATTTTTTGATAAAAGAATTTTTGCTAACCCCTTGCAATAATGGTCCAATTATTAAATTATGAAGATAATTATTATTTAATTGAGGTGTGCAATAAAGAGTATTTGTATTTGTATTATGGTGTGCGTATAGGTGATCACCACATAATTAAAATGTGTGAAAATCTGGATGCAAAGCTTGGCTCTTTTATAGGAACTATTTTAACATGTTTTGTTGGCGTGTAGGTATCAGTTTACTCCTTAATTAATGTATGTATTTAATTATAATCATGGGCTTGCTATTTAGGTAACTAAGTGGCTTCCTCTGGTACAATCGGCCTAGAAAGTGGTCTATCTATTTTCGACTTTATTATTTGTACAGTTACGTTCAAAATGCAGTAGACCAGTTTCTTGACAGCCGGCGGTACTCTAGGCTAGGTTTTTATAATGTTATACAAACCTTGTCAAAGAAGATAAATAAATAAAGAGAATAATAGTCTAGTAGATTTAAGGTAATTTCAGTGGAGTAGGTTCATGTCAACATTTATACAATTACATGTTATTCTGACATAAATTCAGCTTCAGCTATAGGTTTTTTGGATTAGCATCGGTTTGAGTTTTAGTGCGAACTCACGACTCGTTCTTGTATCCTTATTTCATTTGGCTCTATGATATATTTTAGGCCATTTTTCTTAAATTTGTGCTGTATTTTAAGACGATGCTTTGGGGGCTCCAAGTCGTGTTGTCTTCTGTCCGGTAAGGTAAAAGTACCCTCCATCGAACGCTTAAGACTTGGATGTACGTTTTTTTAGATTTTTTGTACGGTTATGATCAACAACATATTGGTAAGATAGATTTTGTCTTCATTTAAATGTACGTCGCAATTTATGACATAGATGTAAATAAAAAATATTTTTCTAGTTTTAGATATCGATTACACTGATTTCTCCCATTTAACGAACTAAGAAACGTAATTTGTACCCATTACCGAATCGGCATGCCACATCACCGAACTAGGGAAGAAATGTATGGAATGACGGCAATTTAATCTTAGAAATAAAACTTTCTATCATTAAAAATTAAAACTAAATATTTTCTATATAAATATCTATTAAAATTGTACGTTAATCGTCAATAACTATTTTTTATATAATGTATTCATTAACGGGAACCACTGGCTTTAAAGATATAAAAAAAAGAATAAATTTCAATACAGATCTATTTGTAGAGGCTGAATATTTATATCCCAATGAAAGCCAAATAGCAGCAAGGCCGAGATAATCATACGTTCGGTATCAGAGACCATGGGTACGCTTTACCGAAAGCGTGTTCGGTGAATAGAACGTGCGTATTTTGTAGAACCTATCACGCGAACATAATTAATAAAATGGTTTTTAAATCATAATGATTCTGCCATAACAATGAAACTACATTTTCAATAGAAATACAAAATTATTTTGCCAGTAGTTATGTAAAATAAATAATATGGTATTTAAAAGTCAATCTTATTTTGACGCGAAGAGTCCTGAAAATTAAAGGTTTCAAATGCATTTTTACAAAAATATCTGTCTAGCTTATAGATGTTCGGTAGTTGCTCATTAAATAACTCTATTAATTAGCTTTGTGTAAATTGAAGTAGTATATACCTACCTATATAATGTTTATGATTAAAAGTGAAAAAATATTTTCAAAACATACGTTTCCCCTGATTTCAAACGCTGTTCGGTAAAACCGTCAAGCAGTAGGTAGATAAGGGTTCGACCCATCACCGCATCTACAATTTTTTTGAATTCTATATGTTTGACTGCACTAAATTCACTTATTTAACTCAAACACACATACTTATTAATTCATAACAAGATTGAACACCCTATTTTTGAAGCATAAACGTCACTTTTACACGCTCCTTTGACCTTCGACCGGCGCAAGACCTGCTCAATCGATTGTGCTGTGTCTACTGAGAAACAAAATGGCTTTCTTTACCAAGGTAAAGGTAAAGGTTTTTTTTGTTTTCTGGTTTTTTTGGATCGCCGGTTCCACTACAATTAGTGGAAGGCATAGGTATATAGCTATAGGAAAAAATATCACAACGTAATACTAGCTGTAAGTACTCGACTTATGGCTTAAAATAGAAAAAAACGGTGATAGGGCAGATTCGGTGAAGGGTACAAGTACATCTACCTGGTCTATTATAAGCAACCAAATTTTCGTGTAGCAATCTAACAATCAGACGTCACCAACCAAACAAATATCCTAACTAACTTAATTGACAAAGACTCGATTCAAACATCAGTGGGAGCAGCGTGTACAGTGTATTTACGTTTCAGGTTTGCTGCGTCTACAGCAACTGTACCAAAGCCTGCAACCCGGGAACGCGACGTTCCGCATATCGAACGTGAAGAGAGTGAGCAACGCGACAGATGTCGTCGCATTCCTCGTGGCCCTTGAGCGACTCGACCGCTGGAGCAACAAATACGTAGTACTCGACTCCAGTACTCAACTGGCCAAGGAAACCCTTATACTACACGTCCGCGACGTCCAACTCGGACGCCGCAACTATCATTACTTTTTAAGCGGATTGGTACGTAATACCTTAATCTCTTCGCACTTGCTATCCAGTAAAAATAACGGTTTAATTCGAAATGGAGGTCACGCCAGCTATTTCTACCTAGCTTTTGCAATAACGCTTATCTGGATTTTCTATTCCATTTTCCATTAGAGCTGTAACTGGTTTCCCTATGGCTTTTCATTATGTAAGCGCAATATGAATTAAGTTTTATCGGGACAAAAATGGATTGGGTTGTGCCTGTTACATGAAATATTAGTTAAAATACCTATAGTACGGAATATTAAGATTTTCTTTTGGACGATGTTATATATATAATTTTTCGTGTCCGTTCAGGTGATGGACGATCGATGGGAGAAGGAAGTTACTGAGTTCGGGGCCATCAATATAACTGGGTTCAGAGTTCTGGATTTTTCAAGGAAAATGGTTCGAGATTTCATCGATGATTGGAAGCGCAATACAATTTCGGTATGAAAACAATAAAACTACAAGTAGGTAGGTATGCACGAATTCCAAAGTCGAATAATAACGGAGTAATTAAAGAGGAATGCCTAGCTGCGATTTTCCCATACAAACGTTCTCGACTGTTTTCTCCCTGGTTTTTGAATCTATGCCGCTATGTTTGGTTTTTTTGGATCTTTTTATTTTAAAGAAACTTACATCGCCTCAAAAATTGCATAAAACGGCTTAATTGAATTGGCTGCTAAAACAGGCTCAGTATACAGATATGGCAACAAATATCCAAAAAATCAAAACGTAGCGACATAGATTATTTCTTGCTCTTGCAGTTTCCAAAATTTTATAATGATTGGTTGCGTTTTGGAGGAGGAAACAGTCGAGACCGAAACCTCGATTTTTGAGTATTTTTGAGCATGGAAATTTTAGTCCGAGCTGCAGGTTGTCCTTATCGCTTTAATTCGGGGCGGAGTCAGTTTCTAAATATACGTACACAGATGGAATAGATCCCTATTCCATCTGTGTACGTATATTTAGAAACGGCAACAGTCGTTGACGTATATTGTCGATACCCTAGTGGTGGAAAATTATCGATAGATCATATTACCTACCAGAAAAGTTATTAATCACAAGAAGAAGCCAGAGTTACAATGGAAGAATATAGAATAGAAAGGTGACCTGGGAATCCTTGTCTTTGATAAAACCCAAATTGGGCTCTATATAGGCAACTACTTTTCGCCATTTTTGTCGCCACTGGCGCGGGGATATATATGTATGTATGATATTTTTTTGCACATAATAGGAACATTAACAAGAAATAAAATATAAAGTACAAAGGCGAACTTATCCCTCCGAGGGATCTCATCCAGCTAACCTTCGAGAAAATGAGAAAAATGAATATAACGCACGAAGGCCTCAGACAAATTAAATGTGCACAAACATGGACACTTAGTAGCTACGGTAGCCGGTAGTGTCAAGCGGCGGTTGTGGGTTCGAATCCCGGCTCGTATCAATGAGTCTTTCGGAACTAATGTAGCTATAGATTATCATTTGATATTTACCGTTGGCTTTTCTGCGTAGCATCTGCATACATCCGCGAAGAAATTCAAAGTTGTTTGTGAAGTCCCCAACCCGCTCTGGGCCAGCGTGGGGAGTACTGCCCAAGCCCCCTCTATGAGAGGCGGCCTGAGCCCGTGAAGGGCTTCCGGTTTTGTATCACTATCCGGTCCGTCTATACCCTACTCACCCGGCAAGCTCTTCTTTCTCGGCGTCTGCAGTAATAACATAACATAACATAATCTTTATTTTAGACCAGGCGATCCATAATCTGTTAGTTTACATGAATAGGTACTTATATACTAGAGTTAGGGTAAATAAAAAAAAACAGAAAAACATAAAACATATAAATACAAAAAATAATTAATTATATGCACCATCCCTCGACACTGGGTATATAGTCCTACGTGCAGTTTGTTCCAGTGTCTCGGTAGTGGTGCATCCAGTTTACCAACAAACGTTTTCAGGATGCTATTTTCGCTGCCATTCAGTCTCAGTAATCAGTAATCAGTGTCTTTATTGCTTTCATAGGTTAGGTACAAGATGTTACATAATTAAAGTTCAGCTATGAAACCCTGTAGGGCACTACAATATAACTTAAATCTAAATTTACTATAATATGTACTATAGGTAATATTTATTACACATCTACAAAATATATAGAATTCAACAAACATTTTAACATTGTCCTTACTATATATCTAACCAAACTAAACTTTAAACTATATTATAAATTAACTTTCTAAAAACTCTTGCAATGAGTTAAAACAGCTATCTATTAAGTATTTCGTATTTTTTTTATTAAATAATGTATCTTTATCTTCGTCTCTAATAATTTTAGGGAGTTTATTGTACACCTCTCCTCTCCGCATTAGCGACGCCGATCTATTGCGTATGATCGCGTAAAAATCATTCGTACGCGCTTCCGCGAACATAGCGGATGCACTGCAATACCTTGGCAGTTTCAATAGCATCCTGAAAACGTTGTTGTATTGTATTCGCAGGGCATTGTACGACCGCTGAGTGTAGTTGGTCCAAAGGCTGCAGGTGTAAAATATGACAGAATGCCTCAAAAAGAGTTGTCTTAGCTGCATTATTACACCTTGCAAACCTGCGGGCCAACATGTTACCCCTGACCGCCAATGCCCTGCGCTCCCTCTCGATATCGAGCTCGTCTGACAGCCCCTCGGTAACCCAATGACCAAGGTATTTAAACTTATTCGTGACTCTAAGCGTTTCACCGCCCAAGGTCACGCGAGGCACTGTCTTGTAGCTCTTGTTACCAGCCTTAAAGACGAGCACCTCACTTTTCTTCCCGTTGTACCTTAGTCCGTGGGCCACCGAGTACCTCTCGCAAACATCCAACAATTTTTGGAGCCCACTGATTGGTGGGATGACTCAACAAAACCATGTCATCAGCATAACTGATGTTATTCATCGACTTACCATCTATGGAGCATCCGACATAGGCTTTGCTGAGTTCGTCCATCAGGCGGGCATCACGAGTAATGTACTAGGTATTATTTTTAACCGACTTCAAGATTTCAAAACAGGAGGTTCTTAATTCGGTTGATGTATGATTTTTTGTTTTTATGTTTGTTACTCCATAACTCCATCATGTCTGAACCGATTTTGAAAATTCTTCTTTTAGTTGTAGGTGTATTGTATATCCAAGTTGGTCCCGTTCTTGTCAAAACGTAGTTCTGATGATGGAACGGAATCGAGGGAACTCCTCAAATCTTAAAGGCAAACATATACAGATGTTAGATGTTGATGGTTACTAAGATTTCCGAACGTATGACGTTTATATTTTTTTTAATAGGATGACAGATGAACGCTTAGAGCGGGTTTTGGGTTGTCAATGGAAGAACGTTGGTTATTCGTTTGTTTTAGTCAGTTCTTGGTGAATTATTAAGTTAAAGACTTTGTTACGTTCTCAATAAACGGTTAATCATTAAAACACTGCGTTTAATTAGAAGAATCTAGTGATTTTTGTGTTTTTATCAACAAATCAAGCATTTTCATACAAAAATTTTACATTCGATGAAGTGGAACTGCTGATGATGATCAGAATGGAACTCTTCAACGACGCATAGTTTAAGTTTGGCTATTTGTTCTCTTCGTTATGTTTGTCAAGCAAGCTAGGTTTTCAAGACACATTTTTGTCAAACTTGAGTTTTGATGGTGGATTCCATTAGGAATTGAGGGTACTTACTCTTCTACCATTATAAACATACTTATAGGTAGCCATTTTTATTTCATTGTATGAAATCTAAGAGTGCACCATCTAAGTATAATAATCTTTCACCGGCTTCCCCCCTTGAAGTAGTTTTTTTTTTCTTAAATATTATTTTAATTTTGATAAACCAATACGAGTAAGCGAGTAACGTTCATTTTGCGGGCCATTTTTGAGAAACCTCTTATTCCTGTGTACAACGCCGGCCAAAAAACGCACCTACAGCCCCTTACACTAATTAATCGTATTCTGGGTCAGTAAGTAAATTCGCGGGCGATGTGTCGCGTCCCGCGCCTATGTGCGTTCGCTCACATATAGACAGCGCCCGCTCCCGCTTCCAGCAGCGCGACAGAAACATTATGTCAAAAATTCGAGATTTGAAAAGTTGTTCAGCTAGGCATTCCTCTTAAGGATGATTCGCCGTAGACCGTTCCGTGCCCGGGCCGGCCCGTCGCCTAGTGCGCACCATCCACGAAGGCGCCTCCTCCACAGCCCAAGCCGTACAAGCGCACAGATTAGTATAAGATTCGCTGTGGAGGGGCGCGTCGTCGTAGAAATCGACGGCCGTCGCGCGTCCGTAGATTTCTTGTACTACAAAACGGGCCGGCCCGGACACGGAACGGTCTAACGTGAATCATCCTTTATGCGCCTTATGAGTTCTATGTATTTTTTTTAACATATAGCTTTTGTATGCCAAAGTTAATAAAGCAGCTTGTTGAAAATGCCAACCACCAATGCTGCCTTTCAATATATTTTGCTGGCATTTGTTTTTAGATTACGTTCCAAATCGATTTCGATGTATTGCAAATACTTACAGTATTTTTCTGGGTATGTACATAATTATACGATTTCTCATATTCGAATGATTTGATTATTATTCATACTAACAAAAACGAAACGATTTGATTGTGTAAACGGCCGCTCCCCGCTGAGTGAGATTAATTTTTATTCATCTTATGTCTTTAAACGAGCAATTAAGATTATTCATTATTTTTAACCCCCCATTTTTATTTTCGAAAATATAGAGTATTTTAAGCAACCAATTTGAATATTTTAGCAATTCATGGCTCTGTTTATTTTTTAAATTAAAAAAAAATATAAGATACGACTTTTCGTAAGTTAGATCTTTCAGAGAGGAGTTGTGCTTTGTCTTCCGAGAAGCCCTCTATGTTTATAGAGATGACGGTCAGGGCAGGGTGACGGGCAGGGATCTTTCACCCAATGCGCATGTGGGACGGCTCCCCAAACGATGAGGCACATGTTGTCCTGCCCAGGCTGCCCGCACGCCTGCTCCGAGCAAGACCTCCAAGACGCGACAGACGGGGCAATAAGCGTCGCTACCTTCTGGTCCCGCACAATCTGAAACCATCGACACGAGAAGAAGAAGAAGTTAAATCTTTGTGGCTGAATCGATAAAAAGCACAAGCCAAGCACAAAAAGTAGTTGTCAATGTCAGTTAGATCAATAATAATATAAACAAAACTAATAAATAAAACATTTTAATCTGAAATACTTATGTGAGAATACTGTTCAACAAAATAACGAGTAAACTTTGTATGGTCTTTTTACTTACGTCGAAGTGATCCTCGCAGCAGTGTTATGTACTAGTGGCTCTGTGAGGGAGTGTTTTTTTTTTAATTTCCAAAAACCATGTTAGATATCGAATCTGCTTACAAAATTACACGAGAATCGGTTGAGAAACGCTGTAGAGGATACAAACCATTGTTTTTTTTTTTACATAAATACGATAGGTTTCAGGACAATTTCTGTTTTTTCCCCATATAAAAAAAGATGACGTCATTATCTCGGCTATCCCACTTGGAAGGTCTAGGGACTTCCATGAGCGTTATCCTGAAAGGTGTCCGAACATATCCCAAAAGGTGTCAATTAGTAATTATCAATGTCCGGGTTTGTATGAAACTTGGTCTAATTGCACTGAGGTATTCGTTTCACTCAGTCAATAAGTAACACTGGAAATACTCCACATTTACTTCACGACACCACTTTTTACGTAAGTCTTCCCGGATTTTAACTATTGTTTTAGATTTAAACTTACACGATTTTCACACATTATTATTGGGCTATATAGGATTAAGTCCCGTTCCCCAATAATAATATTGTTTTAGAGCTATTTTTTGAATCATTTTCACACGTAGGAACAAAACATTTCATATATTTTTCCATATTTTAAGTGATTTTGACGACTTAAACAAATCGAAAACAACGGTATAGCCTAACATAAATTTATAAGTGAAGCAAGTGACAGTGGCGGTTTAACATCACAGATCCAAACTATTTTAACGACCGTAGATTTTACAAAAGTATTCAGCCAATGAGGATTCGAGAAAAGTCAAACAAAGGTCACACGTGTATTGAAATATCTCTAATTTTATTGATTATTTTGTCGAAGTAATGGCCTGAAATAGGTTGAAAATCTCAAATCTCGAAATGGATTTCGAATGGGAACAAATAAAATGATCACCTAAATAACTTTTGATATCATCAAATTTTCGAACCCTAAAATAAGGTTGAACACTCAAAAAAATTTATCGATCAGCAATTCCGAGTCGCCAAAAAAATTATACCTATTTTTGCAGCACTTGCACCTATTTTATTTACTTATTGCGTTCCTATAAATTTATAATCGCATCAAAAAAATTGTCAAGTACCACCAAAAACACTAAACTACCACCTAATCTCATGCACCTTTTTTCATTAGAATTACATCCAAATATTATACACATCGCATGCTACATTTTAGTAAACAGTTACAAATTAATTGTTTTTAGCACTATAAATATTTTAGTCATTTCCAAAATGTTATAAATTAGAAAGTAAAATTCTAAATTAATTTAAAAAGCAACGCGCAATGTGGCTGTGTGAAATAATAACACGTATACTGCTATCTCACTCAATCAAGTACAAAGAATTGTCTGGAGCATAAAACCTATTGATATGTCGTTAGAGTGAAAGGTACCTATTGCTGTTTCATTCTAACTACCTATTGCTGATGGTTTACAAACTGCAAGAAGTTTTAATATTAATTTTTTAATGGGTTGACGTGAGCGCGTTTGATTGAAATCTTTTATTTGAATATGAGTTATGTTGATTTATTAAATTGTTAGTTTGTTATGAAAATGGATAAAGGTCCTCAAATGAGATTACTTTATTAATTTAGATAGACTTTCATGGAAAAATTAAAGGAAGTTAATAGGTAGAAATAGGTATAGGTAGGTGTAGGTTATGTTAGTTTTGCATCGGCCCGAAGGGCCAAAAGAACTCAAAATAGGAGCTCCGCGCCAGCGGAGATCCGTCAATACTGTTCCAATGTCAACTAGTTTGAAATAAAAATAGATGTCATAGAAAAATACTACTACCTAGGCAAATTGACGATTATCAGCGAATAGAGTAGAGGCAAAAACATCTGAGAACAAATAGCTGTATGCGACCAGTAAGGAAAGCACTGTTGAAAATATATTAAATTAAATTATGTTATGTACGTGTCTCATTAAAGTTACAGAAATTAGAAGCTTCTATAAAATAAAATCATTTAGCGCTGTCTTGCTCGCACGCGGTGCGACGTGCGAGCGAGACGGACCGTATGGAAAACCGCATCAGTGTGCTAGCAATGAGGTTAGACTAGATTGGAACTGCTTTGCGCGACGGGCGTTAAAAAACAATTGCCGCGTGAAATTTGGTGATCATGTAGTATTTCTGGGTATCGAAAGAATTATTTGGGTGTAAATAATTTTAATAGGATTACGACCCTGTAATATTTGGATGTAAATTATATGAAATTTGGTGTTTGAAATTAGGTGATCATTAAGTATTTTTGGGTAGTGACTAATTTATTTAGTAACAATTTAATTTAATAGGTTATCGACATGTTACTTCTTTGAGTTGCACTTTATATTTAAAAGGAGTTGAAAGTTTGGTGCGAATCTAGTATTATTGGTAATCAATGTAATTTTTTAGAGCATCATTCGGCAACTTATTTGGTGGTTCGTTAAATGCTACCCATTTCGAATTATCACCTTTGAAAAAACATTAACAATTCTAATTCGTATATACCTATATTTATTTACTTCGGGGATTTCGGAAACGGCTCTAACGATTTTGATGAAATTTGGTATGTGGGGGTTTTCTGGGACGAGCAATCGACCTAGTTAGGTCTCATGCCCCGAACGCACAGATATTATATATATATATATATATTTATTTATTTCGTGGATCTCCGAAAGGATCTAACGATTTTGATGAAATTTGATGTGGGGGTTTTCGGGGACGAGCAATCAATCTAGCTAGGTCTCATGCTCGGGAAAACGCCGAGCAAAGCTCGGTTGCCCAGATATTATATATTTATTTATATACATATATATATATTTAGTCCCCAACCCGCTCTGGGCCAGCGTGGGGACTACTGCCCAATCCCTCTCATCTATGAGAGGAGGCCTGTGCCCAGCAGTGGGACGTAGATAGGCTGATGATGATGATGATGATATATATTTATTTATTTCGGGGATCTCAGAAACGGATCTATCGATTTTGATGAAATTTGGTATGTGGGGGTTTTCGGGACGAGCAATCAATCTAGCTAGGTCTCATGCTCGGGAAAACGCCGAGCAAAGCTCGGTTGCCCAGTTATTTTTATTTTAACCAAAAAGGCAATTGGCAATTTTAAATGTATCGGGACTATAATTATAACATATTATTAACAACAGATAAACTATATTTGGAAAGTTCCCAGTCAGGAGATTCACAGTATCATATAGCACAAAAATAGGAGTGGGAGGAAATTTTCTATTTATACATTTAATGTGCAAACTTCTAAATCACTTTGTTATGACAAATATTACAAACAATTATTGCTTTAATATATTTAGTTGTTTTGCGAACTTCTTGATTAGAGTTCTGCCAGAGGACTTTACTAAGCAATGCAATATTTTTTTTGTTCTTGTCTTTTATCTTTTGTTGTGTCAGTAGGTACTACGATTATAGTACATTACTTAACAAGAGCGGTAAAACAAAGAATGTCTCAGATCGCAGGTATTTGACGCCCGAGCCGAAGGCAAGGGCGATAAATATGCGATCTGAGGCTTTCTTTATTACCGCCCGTGTTAAGTACAACATTTTATGTCACCCCCTGGCCAGGAAGTGGGATTGCCCGCGCGCGGAGCGTGCGGTAATTGCCGCTTTATGGCCAGGTGTGACATAAAATTATTTTCAGTATATCAGCTTTTTAATTTTAAGTTTATTGTGTACCTATACATATGGAACCTGCCGAGAAGTTTTTTGTAATTGATTATGTAAAGTAAATATAAAATCGGTGTTTCAGCTGCTTGGCTTAAATGTTTAATGTTGATTGCCTTAAATTTATTCTCATGTAAAGAAAATAATTATTGAAAATCTGTTGTGACAGAAGAAATTTTAAACTGAAACAAATACCATCACAATACCCACTAAACAGAATAGATGGAGTGAATTGTTTTTTTCCATCATCAAACGATAAGTATTATTGGACACGACGAGTCAATAAATAACCGTATTAAAAACTGACACGTTTATATCTATTCATTTGAAACTTTATTAGTCAATGTCAAATTGTTAGAGTGAAAACCAGTAATAATTTGAAATCTAACATTTACTGATAAAGTGACACATTAATGGACATGAACATTTCAATCACTGAATACAGATACAGTACATGATTGACACTTCGGGTATACTCGTATTCCGAGTTTTTCCGAGGGAAAAACATTATTGACCATCTGTATAAATTAAATTAGGTATTATAAACAAAAGACGCGCGCTGAGCGCGCCATGCACCGCGCCGGCAAGTGACCTTTCGGTGTCTGTTCTTTTATGGAGCCCTTATTGAGCAATGATTCATTGGCACAGGCTCAGGCAGCGCTGACATACGATGCTGTGCAAGTACTGGTGGACGCCGTTCTGCGCCTCCTGCGCAAGAAGCCAGACATCTTCAGAGCGCAGATGCGCCGAAATGCCAACGCTAATTCTAGCCGCGTCCTAGACTGCAACCCTAGACAAGGAGACAAGATAGTTCCGTACGAACACGGTGACAAGATTTCTAGAATGATCAAAAAGGTACGTACATATTTAAAACATAACTAATTTGTTTTTTGTTGTCTTAAATTGACTGTTCCGATAACATGTATTAACAAATAGTCTTTTTTAAATATTATTGTTCATTTCCTATCGAAGTTACTTATTTGCCTGATTTGGAAATTTTGGAAAAGTTGTACCTATCCATTTTTTCATGAAGTTATAACGCAATACGTCGAAAATATGGATATGTTTTTTGTTGTCGAGTACAATACCTAAATACATAATATATAAGTATGATGACCATTATCGGTTTTGGTACCGGATTTCTTTAGGTGACATGGAAAACATAATATTTTTTTTATTTCCCAAGTCTTCCTTAGTTTTACCTTACTTACTGTATATTTTAGCCTCAGTTCATACCTTATTTACCTACTCGTAGTTAACCTAATCGATCATTTCATTCCACTAACAAAAAGCGGCTTAATTTTTGCCCTCAGTTACAATTCGTATTCTCTTGGGTAAATCGTGACCGCTATTGGCTATGCGAATGTTTGATACCATTCATGTGAATGCCATTGCGATTTGCGAATTCTTTATTTATGTACTTTCTATTGTAATCGCCAGGTATCATTGTGAATATTTTAAGACGCCTTTCAAGTTTCAAAATATTTTGATTTCAAAGTTTGACAATAGTATTTATATTAATACCAATAAAGTGATTAAAGGATTCGATGATATTATTCAAGCTTTAGATAGTTTTACATTGTTGCCCTTTTTTGATTTTATTGTGTGTAAGTGAAAAAAAAAGCAGTTTTTTTTAGCTCGAAAATGGTCAATTTTCTTCATGAAACACCCTATAAATACATTTAACATGTATGTCACTAGGTCACAATAGACCTGTTCTAGATAGGAACATTGAGAAAATGTCGAGATCAAGATACATGTCAATTAAACAGAAAATCGCCTAAATAGATGAGCCTTTTTTAACTGATAAGGGCCCTTAATAGGTACATCGTTTACTATTTATGTAAATAGCCAGCAGTGGCCTAGTCAATTGACTTACAACAACAAAACAACAAACCGTAATGAAACGCTCGACATTCATAATTAATTCCACTATTAAGGTCACACAATTAATAATATACAAGGTTTTTTTTTGTTATTGCTCATATATAAAAAAAGTCTCGTCCATTTCAATTTTTTTTATTACAAAATTTACAACCGACTTCCAGATACATTAAAGATGCTTGAGGGTAACGTATTTAAACGTAACCTCACAAGCTGGCTCCTGGACCGCTGTTTCTACAGCGTAAAATCGTATTTCTAGAACACACGTAATAATTTGTTTACTTGTGTTTCAGTCCCAAAAAAAAACATTTTATCCGTCGCTGAATTGTCTAATTATTGTTTTTATTGCTTATCATTGTATTATTCTAAATTATTCATTATTGACATTTTGATTTCTTTATTTAGTTTTTTGTAATTTAATAATTTATTGACAATTTGACATGTACTTTTATTTTCTTTTTTAATAATTTGCACGCCTGCTTGCAGGCTAGATACACTGTGACATATAATTTTAAGTAACAACTTTGTAAACTGTATCGAAGTAAAAAAATATTTCTGATTTCTGATTTCAAAAGTTTGTTGGCGAATTTAGTACGCACAGGTAAATACTTATATCTGCTCAACTTTCCAGTGCTCGACATCTGAGTACCCGATAGAGGACACCTATTATTCACCTCTGTCATCATGACATAAGATTTAAAGTGCCATGTATTGGGACAGTGTCGAGCACAGGGACATTTACCTTACCTTACGCAGAAGGAATGGAGGATCTTTGGATGAAAAAAAAAATTGTGCGTTTATACATAATATTTTTCTAAGCAGTCAAACTGTGCGGAAGCCACGGAAGGTACCACTTTTCCGCACTAGTGCCTTTTACTTTTCAATTTTTTTTTTCATTTTGGACGCGGTCGTCAGCCCGACGCAACTCTTTGCGTCGGGCTGACAACCGAGTTTTTATTAGTTAAGAAATATTTTACAAAAAATAGGCCTAAATTATAGATGTACATTCTTATAAAATGGTACATAAAATATGAATACCTACTTGATTAAAAGTATCATTGAACACTTTAGATTTTATTTTTTACCTATAAATAAATTGTAAATTTTCACTGTACGTAAATGCTTGGCTGAACGCACATTTAGCCTGTGCCGGTTTTGCATTTTTCAAGCAATTGTGCACGTGCGCAGTAGTAGACATATTTAGAAAACGCCGCCATTGTTAGGGTTCCGTACCCAAAGGGTAAAAACGGGACCCTATTACTAAGACTTCACTGTCTGTCCGTCCGTCTGTCTGTCAACAGGCTGTATCTCAAGAACCGCGATAACTAGACAGTTAAAATTTTCACAAGTTATCTTTTTGTGTTGCCGTTATAACAACAAATACTAAAAACAAAATAAAATAAGTATTTAAGGGCGGCTCCCATACAACAAACGTGATTTTTTTGCAGTTTCTAAAGCTAATATATGGGACGGAACCCTTCGTGCGCGAGTCCCACTCGCACTTAGCCGTTTTTTTTTTCATTTTAAGTACTAATTTCTTGTTAACCTAGTGTTTGATAAAAATATCGAGTGAAAGTGATGGATCAGTTCAAATGTAACCCCAGCAAATAGTAGGTATTCAAGAAGCACAAAATGCCAACAAAGGTTCCTTGACGGCTAAATCAATTTTTTTAACCTATACTTATTAATTTTGCGGTAAACTCTTATTAGTATTTGCATTAATAAAACGGTAAAACGATTGTTTAAAGTCGAAAGTAGCAGCACTCTATGTCTAGAATTTGTTCCATGAAGCTCCAGATAATATTTAAGTAACGAATCGAGCAAGGTAAATTATAACCTTGACATATATATTTTAAATTAACGTTTCTATTTTCTCGCACAATGCGTAGTGAAACTTTGTATGATACGCGCGAGTAAAGATGATTTTAGACTCGTTTCTTTATAATTATAAACTCGCTCGCTACGCTCGCTTGTGTATAAGAAAGACACTCGTCGAAAATCACTCACTTTCAACATTATCATTTCAAAAATAACTCGTTACGACATTATAATAAAAGCTTATAAAAAGCAGTACTTACTTTGAAAAGCTTTCTATGATTGATCCCTTAATTCTGGTTGGGACAGCAAAGCCTCCTCGACTTGGTCACTCGGTCTTTAATTGAAGGCGCTGAGCCTTTCGCCACGCATGGCGGAGTTTAATTTTAACTTATCACATATCATCTACACACACTACTGCGTCCTATCTAGTGAAAAATAAACTATCTAACTTTTACGAATATTGTAAATAAACTTAATTTATGATCACATTTATATTCAGGTGGAGTAAAAATAATCATAAAAAGGGCGCACGGCGAAAAAAAAAACATAATTAGATTTTAGAAAGTCGTTTTGTTACTGTCCTAATTACTTTTTTTTACTAAATTATAGTCGTTGATACTAAAGTTTAGCTGGCATTACTAGCAAAAACAATGTTTTACACCACCCTAGTATTACTTTTGTTATTCCTACAAATTTTCAGTTATCCTATAAAAATGTCGTGCCGTTAAGTAAAATTTTGTAACCCTACCTAAAATTTAGTTATAATAGTAAAGATTTTTTCTCAGTGCGTACAATGAAAAATAAACATAAAGTCCACATGCACTTCGCCAGTTTTAGAAGAGTTCTATTGAAGGACCTTTGCTTTACTACCTATCTGCATTTTATTCACTTCGTGAACAACGTCCTTGCTTTGTGAAACTAACGTTTCATGCATGCATAAGTGACGTGAGTTTCGAGATACTTTGTTTAACTACCTATATTTTTATTGGGCGCTTTTGCCACTTGTGAGGTTAACGAATATCTGTAAACTGAAAGGCGAAAATGAGGCTTTCCATGTTTGGATATGGTTAACTTGAATTTAAAATTTCATGAGTGATTTTACAACTAAGTATATTTTACTAAACGGTTCAACTTCCACGCTTTACTTTTAACATGTCGCCCATAGCGACAATTAACACGTAAGTTTGAACTTGTTTTTCGTGTTGAACAGTAAAGCGTAATTTTATTAAGCTGTATCTAGTATAATTTCACTAATACATATTTACAACTCGACTGTACCATTGATACAAAGATCAAATCACAAGCAAATGTTGAAACGCTGTCACTATTTAATGGATGATTCAAGTTTATAAAGTTGAAGTTATCCTGTCTTAAATCGGTAGTCTAATTATTTTATTATATAAATAATAATTTGACTATCGATTTAAGACTGCATCCTCCTTCAATTTCCTCTAGTCCCCGTTTAACAAATCATGTCTAGTTGTGAAATTTAGACAAAGTCAACTTGCCCCTTACACTTAATTTTGTGTAACTTTTCTTTATTGTACTATTAGTTTTGTCAATTTTGGTTAGATTATGGAACGTTCTTAACTTTTACAACAAAACCTGATTCGTATAATCAGCTTTTTAATGCCGAGTGTGGGCAAACTTTCCACGGCCGATCTTGTCCCTTTGAGATAATACCCACGTTGAGAAGGGTTTACTTTTAAAATGTCGTGGAGGTTATAAATAAACGCGGGCAGTCCCTTGCTGTGGAATCAGAGCATAATAACGTAGCAAAATTTAAATCGAGCGCAATCACAAAGGGAGCGCAGGTGTTGAATACGAGAGTGTTTCTTAGGCGAGGTGCACAATGTTTGTGTTCGTTCATTACCGCCGGTTTTTCATGTGTCTACTATCTAGAACAAGCTATTGAGGCCTAACAATTTGGGCTTATTCTCGTTTGGACGAATCCGGTCTTGGACGCGTTATATGTTTTAACTTTATTACTGACCAAAACCTTATTTTTTTTTTAACTTATCACGCAATGTGACATTATCCAAAGCAATTTATTCAGCGTTTCGATTATTAACATGCAGACTATTGTTTACTGTAGTAGTAGAAAAATAGACTCAAAATTGTGTTTAAGTTTGGACTAAACCTATCCACAATCGCAGCATAGAATTGCGTGATCGATCATAAGATAAATACAAAATATAATAAATACAAGATTCACAATTTTTCGTACAGCTTTTATTTAATGTGTATTAATAATTAATTTGAGGCTTCGTTGTAAAAATACAGCAGTGTACATATTACTAGGAACCAAAATTTACGAAAATAGTTGGAAAATATCACCCCTCAACCTATTTAATGCTGTTCTAAATATTTTGAAGTACATAAAAGAGTATTTGTATTGTATTGTACAATAGCAATATGTAAAAATTACGTCCGTGTGTCCCATGTGTCCCGTGCTCGGCGAGCCTTGGTTTGGCACCTCTAGCCGGCTATTAATTAAGTTTCGCCGGTAGATGCCTAATTAACCCTCACAACGGGCCGATTCACACGCGATATGAAAACCTCTCGGCACATTTTTTGCACTTGGATTTATTTAAAAAAAAATTGAATCAATATAACGTCACGTCATTCAGGGCCATATTTTCTAGCTTCAAACGAATGTTCGGCACGCAACCTCCAGTATGTATCTAAATTTCTTGAATTTTGCCATCTACGTATTGATACTGATTAATTACTGTTTGCTACTATTCTAGACTCATTGGATTGAGACATGGGGAAGTTCGACCCGTTGGGATCTTTTTACCGCCTTCAAAAAAGGGAGGTTTTCAATTCGGTTAAATGTTTTTTTTTATGTACCTACACATGCTCTAAAGTCTTATGCCGTCATTTTAGTATACCTAGTTTATGTAGTTCGTTGATAGCGCTTTTAGAATTTTTTCGATGTTTTTGGTACTAAACCAAAGAATTTATTTTCGAAATCCGAATGTCTCGTCTTGCTGGTTAATTAAACATGGAAGCAACATGTGAATATTTCAGTTAAATAAATGATTTGTCGTTTTCTGAACGTCCAAATCATTTTATATGATAAGTATATATGCGCATAACCACCTGTGAGCAACACAAAAGTCTTATGATAGCCTTGCCTAGCTAACTATATACTTACACACAGCTACAGCTTACTAATTATGAAGATCTTTAATTATAATTTACTGATTAATTCATATTATTATCTAATGTGCGCCACATGAGTACCTTTTATTTTCTGATGTAATCTTAGTTAAGTAGGTATGTTGTGTTAGCTAAGAATTAAGAAGAAAAACAGGATACGATATCTTTGCTTCAGACGGAGATTGAAGGCTTGACGGGCATCGTCAGGTTCAACGAAGAAGGCCACCGAAAGAATTTCTCCCTACAAGTCATGGAGATGACCGTTGAGGGGGAAATGATAAAGGTGAGAAAACCCACTTCTTGAAACACTATACCTTGGTCAATTTATATAGCTTCGTGTCTTTCAGATACTGAGATTCAACGTTATAACCTCGTTACGATGGAGCAATCATATCGACGGGATATTAAATTGACCCCGATCCCATCCCTTCTATTTAATTGACGAACGGGACGTCTCTTTCATTTTAAGTTAATAGAACTATATTATTTTGCTATTCCACTAAATAACGTACGGTACGGTAACGTACGTATAATAATATTATGTATCTACACACTATCACATCAACCTTCAGCACGCGCAAACATGCAATAAAAAAATACAACAAACCAAGACCAATAAAGAAAAAAACATTGACACATGTACCTCTACGATACATGACCAGAAGGTGCTATATTCTTTTTTCGTCTATAAAGTAAGTATCATATACAAGTTCTGTCCAATAATTGGCAAGATATAAATGAACGCACCATACTTCTACTATGGCAGTACTTAATAGAAAAAAAACAGGTTGTAGGTAGCAGGAGATGTAATGTTGCTTACGCCACGTCTAGTCCATATCAATTGTGCCTAATGTGCCTAACTATAATTCTAATTCTATAATTTTTCATCTATGAGAGGAGGCCTGTGCCCAGCAGTGGGACGTATATAGGCTGATGATGATGATGATGATGATAATTCTAAAGCATTTTTAACCTTACCAAGGAAGGGTGTGGTATCGTGGAATTCCACTAAATTTGATTTTAAAAGACTGGATATATTTAATAAAGAGCCCTTGAGGGATAGTGTCATCATGACCAGCTAGATGATTATGTAACGTGTCAAACTTCCGTTATGTGAATCTAACTAATAAATATTTATGTAAAGTGACATTTAGAGCAAACTTACGTACCTACGCGCTCGTAAACGTTACATGACCACCCCGTCTGGCTTTATCACTACTAAAAATCGTAAAGTGTCTTAGAGTCACGACTAAAAATAAATTGACCGAGGTAAACGAGTTTCCTCACAACACGAGGTTATTGCAGATGCTGTGTTAATAAAAATAACGGTTAGAAAAAACCCAGTATAGAAAAGAACCAGCCAGAAGCTGTGATAATGAACCAACAAATTATATTTATTAAGAAACTCGTTCCCGCTCAGTTTGTATAGGTAAATTCGGGCCAAAGTGAATTCTACTAGCTCAACAGCTTCGAGTTAACAGTGATTTATTATAGTTAGCGTGCCCCTTAATGCCGTAGGTGTGCTAATCGATAAACTATTCCTGCTACAGATCGCAACTTGGTACGACAACAAAGGCTTTGTCCCGGTAGTACCAAAGCTGCCGGGCCCAAGTATCCCGGGGGTGTACAACAGGAACAAGACCTATATAGTGTCGACCATAGAAGAGCCCCCCTACATTATGCGCCAAAACTCGGAACACACGAGACTCACGCCTAATGATCCGTACAAGGGGTTCTGCGTTGACCTCGCCAAAATGTTATCGGATAAGTTGGAAATCAAGTGTGAGTCACTCAATTTACTGTGTTCTAGTTGGATCAGGTTTGAATTTGAATGTCCTCCGCAAAAACGGATGTTATCGCTTTAGTGGCTTGCAATTCGCTAAATACTTATAACTTTTCTATCAGAAATTACGACTTGAGATTATAATGATTACGAACGATTAGTAAATTTAATTATTACAGGTTATTTCAAAATTCTTATTTATATTTCAGATGAACTAAGAGTAGTTAAAGATGGCAAATACGGAAACGAAAATCCCAAAATTATCGGTGGATGGGACGGAATGATCGGTGAAATATTACGCAAAGTAAGTTAAAATATTGAAATATAACAAGAAACGGGTCACTCACGTCTTTATCGTCGAACATCGATGTCGATCGTTATACTTGAATATGTCTGAGACTAACGGAAGTTTTCTAAGTAAATTTCATGCTATTTAGTGACTCTTTGTACCTAACCATAAATTAAACAAAGTCCTACAATGGAATGTGCTCAATGCTCATTGGGCATTCAAAGTAGCTGATATGAATCTGAGAACGGTTTCCGAAGTGAAGAAACCACAATAGTGATTCTGTACCTCTGAGAAGGTTTGTAGACATGGTTTTCTATAAGTGGACAAATGTAGCTATTTTAAGCTTTGTCTTTCCACGCACGGTTGTCAAGTATATCGTTCTGAAATAATACTTAGGTACCTAATATTTCAATTTGTAAAGTAAAATGGGGAAAAGATGTGTGTTTCACTGAACTGGGCGGCGGAGCTTTGCTCGGCATTTTCCCGACCATGAGACCCAGCTAGATCGATTGCTCGTCCCCGAAAACCCCCACATACCAAATTTCATCAAAATCGCTAGAGCCGAGCCGTTTCCGAGATCCCCGAAATAAATAAAAGAAGAAGATATTAAGATGATGAACGATCCATTAACATTTACTGCGTGTGTAGGGTTGGTCCTGCTCACCTCTCCCAAATCACTTTGTGAAAAGTTCGAATTTTCTTTTCAGTTTAATTATTTTTTGTCATCATATATCTCACTATTATCAAATTTACAAAAGCTTTCCAAATGTCATTCTAATCTCTTCAAGTGAATGAAAATTCTCTTGCGTTTTATTTTGTAAATCAGTACCTAACTGAAATTGCTGATTATTTTTAGACCTGCGTGAGCTCGGAGCTGGTGCACGCTGGCGAGAAATTGCGCAGGACCGAGCAAAGTGGCGTGCTCTTGTTTCGGAGGCCAAGACTCATTTTGGGTCGTCGTGCCAGCCCAGTTAGTTAGTTAATTTTGTTAAAGTTACAGGGAATTCGAACTATTTTTATAATCTTAACTTTATTTTTTTACACGACTGCCCAAGAAAAGAATGTGTGTTTTTTTTTTAAATTACCTGATGATAATTTTTTATAGGAAGCAGACATGGCCATAGCTCCGCTTACTGTGACTGTTGAGCGAGAGACAGTAGTCGATTTCAGCAAACCATTTTTGTCATTCGACATTAAGCCGAGTCTTAAGAACATTGCCGACGAGCCGAGCACAATTTTCAGCTTTCTTGATCCACTCTCTACGGAAGTTTGGGTAAGATAACTTTGTCTACTACTCTAGTGACTATTATGTTTATAAGTAACAATTACTTAAAATAAATATGTATGAAATTTTACCTATTGTTACATAATGAGATTCAATTTCGTTAAATCAAGTTTTTAAACCAACGACTACAGGTGATTGATAAAGACCAGCAGGTATATATAGTCTTCCTCGAGTTGGAGGGCGTGCTTAGTGTTCGAGCACGCCCCTGACGATGATAGGGGGAGCCACTGTTTCCCCCAGAGACGGATCCGTTGGGCAACTGAAGTCGCGGTTGAGTTCTGCAGCGTTCCCGTAGCTTCGCCACAAACAACGAGACGAACACCGTGGGGTTTTAGACGGTAGTCCGGGCGGTCCCCGGGAGTCCGTCATACCCGCCTTGGCTTCACCGGCCGGGCGGGATATAGTCAGAGAAATCCGTGCATTTTAAAAATGTTGATACCTGCTTTCCAAAGTAATTTTCGGGACCTTAGATGTTCAACAATCCGAAACGTCAAAGTTAAAACTCGCGTATATTGTCGTGAGTATCTTCGTGAGTTCTTCCTAAGGACGAGTGCACTCGCGACGAGGCTGCGACATACACTCTAGTTATACTCTCGTGTAGTATAGTTTTAAACATTATTTACTCACGAAAGTTTAAATAAAAATTATAAATGTGTATAAGCAATAACATGTTCCGTTTAGTAAAATAATATGCACAAACCTCACAAACCTTGAAATGTTTAATCATTCATATTTTTTGTTCTATTTACAGCTCTGCTTACTGTTCAGCGTTTTGGCTGTGACAGTAGTATTGTTCATTGTATCGAGATTTTCACCTTACGAATGGCGAGTCGTATCCTATACTGATACTCAATCTTCTGAACATACCGAAGTCGCAACCACTAAGGTAACAACTTCTTTCTCAAGTCGAGGTTTCATTTTGTAGAATCCTTTAGTTGTTTAGTTGCGATAGCGTTCATTTGGTTTAAGGGAAGGGGTAGGGCAAGCTCTCTCCATACAAACTTTGTGCTTTTTTCTTCGTTTGTGTTTGTATTATAGTTATGATTTTTGGTCAGTATGCTATTTTTCAGTTAGCTATTTCGTGATGTATTTTTTTTTCATTGATTTTATTTTTAATTTTTTTCATTATTCATTTTTTTGAAATATTTGAAAATTTCCACATCACTCTTCGCATATCTAATATTTACATCCAAAAAAAATATTCATTCGTTAGTGCCAAAACCTACGAATAAAACGTGCACAGAGTTTGTATGGAGAATGCCTTGCCCACCTCTGCGCCTTAATAGAAAAAGGAATCACCTAATCTCATTAATTTATATCATGTTAATGAAAATTCTAAAATTCACACGATTATCCCTCAAATTTCATTATCAATCTTTTAATCATAGTGAAAATTGAAAAATTCAACACCACAGGTGGGATTTGAACCCACGACCTCTGGAATCCGTCCATTGGTCTACCAATTGAGCCACCGTGGTACCCCCTTGTGATGGTGAATTTTTCAATCCTAACACTCATCTATTAAGCCTTATTAGGGAGGCTCGTAGCGACATCTACTGTGAAGCTGTTACAACTTCTGAAAGCTCGTTCTTGGTTCCTGGTCTTCTTCTGTTTTCTGTGGTGTTGAATTTTTCAATTTTCACTTTGATTAAAAAATTGAGCTTTTCGCTAGCGGACGCATTCGCTTAACAAACATTTTTTCATTATGTTTTCTATAGATCAAATTATACTATTTATATATTGCTCTCAGTAAACATTGCGTTACTCGTAATACTCAAAGTTATATGAATAATTTACTGCAGTAATGTCCTTGTATATATTTTCGGGTCATTCTTACTAATGTGAATGATACTGTCACTTATCTCACATTACTCAATTTTATCCTTATGGATGATTCACGCTAGACCGTTCCGTGTCCGGGCCGCTTTATCTGGCATGTCATAGCTATAATTTGATCCACGGTAGTGACATGTTACATAGTGCATAGTTTGCACAAAAATGAGAATGGCCCTACCTACCGAATAACATTATTAGGTAAGCCGCGAGTTAAGTAATGTAGCCCATTTACTAAATTGATTTTTATTCAAATCGCAAAATGTTTTCAGACTACGGTCGTCAACGAGTTCAGCTTTTGGAATTCTATGTGGTTCTCAGTAGGATCCTTCATGCAGCAAGGCAGTGACATTACTCCGAGGTCAGTGTATATTTTAATATTTGATTGTGTAAAGTATATTAGTTTTGTTCGTTATCGCGATCCTTTTAAATATACTCAACTCTTACTTTCCGTCTTTCAGTTAACCTTTTATCGCCGTTATCTTATAAAATATAAAAACAGTATAGTACTTAAATCACGTCTAATATCTAAATAATTATAACTGGTTTATCTATTGTAAGCTTTGTTATGGTTAAACCATATTTTAGTATTTATGTGGATTTTATAATTAGTATAATTACTTCGCATGTGTGACTTTGGGATTAAAAACTCTTACGGAAAAGTCCTCTTAGTACATAATGAGAAATAAGCAATTGTTTATTTCTCATAAATTAAACTAGGTATAGTTTGCTGTGTATGGCGGCGCTGGTTGTTTATTTCGTATATTATGTGTTAAACGTTAATATTATGGACAACATTTACAGAGTCATAATTTCACATTTCAAATAAAACACGCGGTTGGGAACTGAAAACCTAGTGAGAGAAACGTTCTAGTCACAGTTTGAAATAAATATAATTTCCACTGTAAAGCAATGTTACTCAACGAAACAGACGTAGCACGAGGATATCTGGGTTTAAAATGTTTATCTAACATTTCATTCGAAGTAATATTCGTATTTGTAACGGGAACGGGTAATTTGTTACTTCTAATTACTTATATCTGTTACTTATTATGTATTATGTATATAACAAATAAATGATTACTTACTTACTTATGTGTCGTATAAATATGTATTTAATGTTCGATCATAATTCGACTTTAACATCAAAGTTTGTAATAAAATATAGTGTTCAATTACTTTATTGAACATGCTGTAAACACGCAAATACCATGATCTCAATTAGTTATTTGGTTTTGATAATACGTCTCCAGGTTGTACATATATATATATATATATATATATATATTATATAAGTACTATATCTATCCATCAATTAGGCCGCGGAATGAAAACGTACGTCAATTTCGACTTTATTTCTACACTGGTCTGGTCTAAAAGTGACGAACCTTTTCATTCCGAGACTATACATTGCCTAGATGGAAATAAGAAGTGATATTTAAGTGAATGTATACTAATTAACTTTACCTAAACACACAACACGGGGCGGGCTATTTGACTGATTTTATTAATTATATTTTTGTTGTTTGACGTGTTTACTAATATACATTTTACCTAAAATTACAATTTTAGTTTTTATTTTCAGATCTGTGTCTGGCAGAATCGTAGGTTCAGTTTGGTGGTTTTTCACATTTATTGTAATATCGTCGTACACGGCTAGTCTCGCCTCTTATCTCACGCTGCAACGCATAGGGGAGCCCTCTCAGACATACAGCAAAGTGGCAGCTTGTCCCGAGGTGAATTTACACACTCTTATATTACCCTCTTTGAATATCACGAGTATTGAAGTATTTTGGGAACTACTTCTAATGTTTTTCCTCTATGTCCAGGATACGTCTGAAGGAATAAGGAATATCGCTATACCTCGTAGTAAACACAGTTGGCTAAGCTTCCTACTAGATCACTCTTCCACTGAAAATGACGCTAGCAAACCGTGCGAGATGCTGGTCACTGTCACGAACTCTGGTGTAAAAGACTTCGCTGTTGCTATGCAAAAGGGATCAGAATTACGGTAAGCATAAATTTCGAATTGGTTCTAGACATTGCGAAGTTATGCATTGCCTTTTATAACCGTGTTTACCCAGCGAATTTGCTATGCGAGTGTAGGTACTATTATTCAACGCGCTTTGCTAACGAAGGGTAATTTGTCGTATAAATCATATTTTATTTTAGGGATGGCATCAATCTAGCACTACAATCTCTAAAGGATGACGGTGAATTGCAAAAACTGATACGAAAATGGTTTACCAAAGCGGAGTGTGATATTGCTGAACAGGTGTGTATCAAATAAGATAATATTTCTTTGTATAAAATTCTGAAAATTCTCTCTCATTCTCGTCTATCATACTATCACACGAACATCATGGACCCCCTGATGACACTTTTCGTGATCAACATGTGCTACAACTTCTTTTTCTTTTTTAGAATACACAGGTGAACGAGCTGACATTGGGCCAAGTGGCAGGTCTATTCTACGTGCTGGTGGGTGGTCTAGCGCTGGCGCTGGGAGTGGCGTTGCTGGAGTTCTGCCAGCACGGGCGCGCGGAGGCGGCGCGCGCCAACGTGCCGCTGCGCGCCGCGCTGTCCGCCAAGGCGCGCCTCGCCTCGCGCGCCGACCACAAGCCCTCGCATGCCCACGCGCAGGCCTCCAGGCAGATGCGCGAACACGAACGACTCGGATGGAATGGGGGAGCTTACGCCGGAGTAAGTATTTTGTACTCGCATAAACATTTTGGTTAATCAATGCTTGTATGATGAGCAGGGCTCGGATTTTTGATCGCACGGTAAGACGAAAGAAAACTATGGAGTCGATATTCAAACTTTATAATCATCAATCAATCAATCAATTAATCAAATCATATTTATTCGTAAAAACATAGGTACATACAGAGGTGTTATAATTATTTAAATTTTTCGTAAAAACATAGGTACATACAGAGGTGTTATAATTATTTATGAGATTCACTATGTCTTCGCCATACAAATAGTCATAAAGAATGACAAAAAATTATGTTATCCAAAATTTATAAATAATCATGCATCGTGCTTATGTCCAATTACGTATAATTAGTAATTAACTTATGGTTTTATTTTTATTATTTGGCCCATATAAATATGATGTGGCATTTTACATGTTAAATTAATTAAATGACTGAGTATGATTTTGAAAAAAGTCTTCGCAAATTTTTGGTACAAAAAGCATACTACTCAATACAGGAATATTTAATTGACATGACATATAATTGTTTTGTATTCTAATACTAACAATGACTTAAATACGTAATTGGACATAAGAACGATGCATGATTATTTATAAATTTTGAATAACATAATTTTTTGTGTCATATTTTATGACTATTCGTATGCCTTATGGCGAAGACATAGTGAATCTCACAAATAATGATTATAACACCTCTGTATGGGAGTTCGGATTGGTGCGTCGGCGCGTAAACAGCGTTTACGAATCGCTCCGTAGAATTATTGTTTTTAAGTAGGGATAAAGTTAGTTTCTTGAGTTAAAATTTGCATCAGTGTATTCATAACAAAACAGTGAATGTGTTAAAATACTAGTAATAGTGAATAGTTATCGTCTAACACAGAAAACACGAATAAATGCAGAAAGCGCGCGAATCTATCGGTCCGTTTCAATAAAACGCGTATGAGCTATGAAATCGTGCGGCGCTTAGGTCATTTCGGGCGCGAACTATACCGGCGCTAGCCCCTAGAAAGTATTAAGTAAATTCCGGGAAATGTGGTGACCTTTAGTGAACTTTGTGCAAATATTCGAAATTTAACATTAAAAAGTGCAATTATATTCATATTCATACGATTTAAAGTGATAGTAATTAGTGAGTAATTCAGACTGTCGTCAAAAGTGATTCGAGGACATTTAAAATGCATGCAATCACTCACACGCCTCCTATGAAAAATCGTCTTAGGTCTGCTGGCCCAGCGCAACCGGGTTATCAAAGCCATAACAGTGCACAGGAAACACGAGAAGAGAACCTCATTGACTTGGAAGTAGCCGAGACTGGGACAATGGAAACCAATGAGGCGGGCCTCATTAATCTCGACGGGCCTGATACCAACACTATCAATACAACTTTTACAGTTGAATCCACCAGCATGAATCCGGTGATGGGACCCACGGGCGCGCCAAGCTCACCAACCTTGTTCAGAATTGATAGTTCGGGAGAAATGGAGGCGCTCCGCTATAGCCTGGAGACCACACCACCTTCTCAAAGTCTCGCATGTCGGGTCGAGGAACGGGCCATGGCTGTAAAGGACGGTACAGTAAACAACGACATGGGTAAGTCGGAAACTGATCTCATTGCTGCTTCTGACCCGCTGCAGATTCCACCCGAGATTCCATCTCAATTTCAACTTCAACCGCAGCCGCCGCCAACGCAGCCAAACAATGTTAAATCAAAGGCAACCAAGGGTACCAAAAAGCCAAAAATGGACGATCAATTAGACACCAACGCACATGCATCACAGATTACTGACATAGACTCGTTCTTTTCTGTTGTTGGTCATCTGGCGAATTTCATCAATCGAACAGTCAACGAAGGACATAGAGCTTCTAAACTTAACAAAGACGCTGTAAGTAGTGCGACATGCGAAATTACAAAGGCCCTTGAAATATTAAAAACATTTTTGAATTATGATGTCTCCTCAACACAAAAGAAGGAAAACAGTCAAGCGCTCGAGGCAGCCAGAAGCCTAGTGCCTGCGCGGAGTCAATCTAGGATCTCGGATTATTACGCGGCGACCCCGAGTCGTGCGGATCCGATCGAAGGAATCAGAAAAGCTGTTCGTACCGAAGTGAACGAGCCCTTGCTCGAACTAGGACAAAAAATAAAAGCGCTTCCCAAAGCAGAGGATGTGGCATATTTGATAAAGGAACTAGATGACATAAAAACATCACTCTGCACGATGCAAAAAGCCCAGGCACAAGCTGCCACAGCTACACCCTATATGGATGACGTAGAAGGTGAAGATATCGGTAATTTCACTGTAGTAACATCCAAGAACAAAAAGAGGCAGATGCAGAAACAACATACTGAGGTGATGACGGAGAATAGAGCGCAGCCAAGATTCACAGTAATGGTTGAATCCGTTGACCCACGTCATACTGGTGAGGAAGTGCTTAAAGTCATTAAGGAAAAGGTTGACGTTGTTGAAATGGGAATAGCTGTAAACAATGTCCGGACTACCAAAAATCAGAAAGTTGCCGTTATATGTAACTCAGAACAGGATCGAACCAAGTTCGCTGAGGCCGTGAAAAAGAATGTGCAAAAACTCACAGTGTCAACACCGCAGATGCGCAAACCTTTAGTCCGTTTAATCGGCGTAACACCAGAAGTCACAAACGAAAAGGTGGCTGAGGCTGTGATTAAACAGAACGAGAATATAATGGCACACATCCCACTGGCAGACCGGCATGTTAGAGTTGTGCGTCGCACAAGAGGAAGAACGAGTGCAACCAACAACATTGTCTTGGAAGTCAGCCCTCCTATGTGGTCAACGCTCAAAGATAATAAAATCAGGATTGGATACCAAGTCATACCAGTGTATGACCAATCGCCCATCATACAATGCTTTAGGTGTCAAGCATTCGGCCACAGGGCAACCAACTGTCAAGTAAGGAACATATGCGGCCACTGCACAGAAGAGCACGACACGCGTAGCTGCCCGCACAGAGGAAATCTCACACCTCGCTGCGCGAACTGCAAAAAACAGAGTCTCCTTGACACCCACCCGGCATATAGCATGGACTGCCCTGAATGGCAAAAATGGGACCGGATAGCTCGCTTATCGGTACAGTACTGCTAAGGTCTCCCAGGTGCAATTTAACAGCTATATAATCGATCATGAATATGATGTAGCGTTCATAACAGAGCCTTATGTCGGCAACCGGAGCAGTACTGCTGCAATTAATGGCTACAATATTTATCAATATACCAACAGAAACACCAATAACCAAAAAGACAATAGAGTAAAAGCATGCATCGCCATAAAAAATAATCTTTGGACATGCCTTGGCATTACCCAATACTCCACTTCTAACATCTGCACCGTCGACCTAATCCTGCAAAATGACAAAATTGGTCTTACTTGTGTATACGTTGAATCGGGTGTAGACGAAGACCATACACTAAATGCTTTAGAAATGCAACTGCAAACAGGGGACACTAACAGGAAACATTTAATATGCGGGGATTTCAATGGATGGCATACGGCATGGGGATCAGCAAGCAACAACCAAAGAGGCAGAGAAATAATGGACCTCATAATGGCAAATGGTCTGGAGGTCTGCAATATTGGGAGTCAATCTACCTTCGAAACAAGTCTGCATGGGCAGCCACGGACTTCCATAGTCGATCTTACTCTTGTCTCAGAAAACGATGCCATGAATATATTAAACTGGAGAGTAAACAATGAAGCGTGCATAACATCCGATCACCACGCCATCGATTTCATCTACAACATGAATAGGGATAGACTAAAAAAGAGGAAGCCCACCACCACTTTCAGGTATAATACAGGAAAAACGAATTGGGAAAAGGTTACAGATGAAATTAAACAATGTATGACGCACAATAATTTAGTCGATACCAACTTAAATCAACTAGAGGCACCACAAATAGATGAATATATCAAGAAAATTACTAAAACCATTATTACAGCATGCGACCGGACAATATGTAGAAAAACCCCTTAGAACAGACCTCCATGGTGGACAGAAGAACTCACTTCATTAAAGAAAGAAGCCATTCACATGCACCATAGAATACAAGACCTGAAACGAAATAATAAAAGTATCGAAAACGCGCTTAAAGAACAAGAAGAAATCCGCACTAAATATTCTAAAGCAATTCAAAAAACATCCAGTGAGCACTTCAGGGAATTCTGTACCCAGCAAGGCAAAGAAAATGTTTGGTCACTCACAAACCGCCTATTAAAAGACACTAGCCAAACGGGACCAACAGAGACCTTAAAAATTTCCCCCAACCAATACACCCAAACAAGCGATGAAACTGCACAGGCCTTAACCAAGCATTTTTTCCCCGATGACACCGAGGACGATGATATACACAGAGACATTAGAGATAGAACACAAAGCATACCAGATAGCCACGATGAACCAGACTTTACAATGCATGAAGTTTTAGACTGCATAAAGAGCATGAATCCGAAGAAAGCTCCGGGGCCCGACCATCTGACATCAGATATTTGCCTTAATTTCATCGAAACCTATCCAGAAATGACTACAACATTATTAAACCGCTGCCTACATCTATCACATTTTCCCACACCTTGGAAACAAGCGTTTCTTAAAATCATCCCTAAACCAACAAAAAACGATTACACAGAGATAACCGCATACAGGCCCATAGGATTAATTAACGTCTTTGGGAAATTACTTGAAAAATTAATTGCAACACGTCTCACTTATTTTCTACAAGTTACTAACTCCGACAGCCCTCGGCAATATGGATTTAAAGCTCAGTTAAACACAACTAAGGCCTTGAACGAGGCCATCCGACGCATGAAAGAAGCCAAAAACAACAAAAAACTTGTAACAGCTATTTCTCTGGATATCAAGGGAGCCTTCGATCATGCCTGGTGGCCTGCTCTCCTCAATAGATTGCTACAAATGAATTGCCCGAAAAACATATTCAGTATAATAAAGAATTACCTAAAGGATAGGGCTATAGAACTAAACTTCTGTGATGTAACGAGCACTAAAACCCTAACGCGGGGGTGTGTACAAGGATCCGTGCTGGGTCCACTAATTTGGAATATAATAATGGATGATTTACTGTTCAAAACACTACCCGATGGTTGTCACCTCCAGGCCTATGCAGATGACGTCCTATTAATAGTCACCGGCAAAACAGTAATTGAGTTAGAAAACAGATCAAACAAGGCACTGAAACTCATTACTCAGTGGGGAATCAATAATAAGCTTAAATTTGGACCGGAAAAGACGCAAATGCTAACAAACACCCCAAGAGCTCTGAGCGCCAACATTAAAATGAACGACTTAAGACTCATCTACAGTGATTCCATAAAACTACTAGGACTACATATTGACAAACGATTCCGATTCATCCATCACGCTAAAGAAACAGTTAATAAAGCATTAAACATTTATAGAAAACTTTGCAAGATTGTGAGGCCTACTTGGGGTATACACTCAACTAATGTCGAAATTATATATGAGCACGTTATAGAGCCTCTGATTACATACGCCGCAGAAATATGGGGCGAAGCGGCTATCAAATATAAAACTGTTAATAAAACCCTGTTGTCTATGCAGAGGGGCTTTGCCATCAAAGCAGTTAGAGGATTCCGCACGATATCCACTACAGCTGCAATTGCGCTAGCGGACTTCACCCCTCTCGACCTGAAGGTTGTGGAAGTTATGGAGATCGAGAGGACGAAATCCAGGGGCACATCTCCATACCTGCCGGGCGACCTCAGACTGGAGCGGAAGATTACCACCAAGAAAATGATACACCCAGCAGATCGTCCGATAATAGACTTTACGAAAATCGAGGACAGCAGCGGTATAGAGCTATGTTGTAAATGTTGTAATGCGGATACCGTTCGGGTATTCACTGACGGGAGCAAACTTGACGGGAAAGTCGGCGCAGCATACGTCATACTATGCCCTGAAGGCGGTCAATTTACAGGGCGATTCAAACTACATGACAGTTGCACTGTATACCAAGCAGAATGCTTCGCTATTGAGATGGCGTGTCGGAAAATCATACAGACGGGGTTACAGGACGTCGCTGTCTTCTCCGACTCCATGTCTGCCCTACAGGAATTAAATAACCGCAGTAGCACCCAACCCATTATACACAATATTCACAGGCTTACTATTGAAATAAGAAATACAGGCTCAATACAATTTTTCTGGGTGAAAGCTCACAATCAAATTCAGGGAAATGAGATGGCGGACGTGGAAGCAAAGAGGGCAGCGAATCTTAACCTAGCACCAGACTATACCTACTTCCCGATATCATATGAAAAATCGCTTAGAAAAAAGGATACTGCTTTAGCACACCAACAAAATTATTCAAACTCAGTAACCGGAGCACATCTAAAACAGTACTTGCCTACAATTAATGACATTAGAAGCATAAGAGGCGCTATTCCAATCAGCTTCCAATTAACGCAGGTGCTCACCGGACATGGGTACCACAAATCCTACCTGCACAAGTTTAAAATCACTGCAGACGACCTCTGTCCGTGTGACACCACCAGCTCTCAAACAATTGGTCACCTACTTAGACAATGCCCTAAATTTAACAGATATAGAATAGACCACGAAATCGTGTGTAATAATATAAATATAGATCCATACGATATCAGAAGTATAGTTAGAAAAGAATCCTCCATTCAGTCTTTTACAAAATATATAGATAAAATCATCAATAGTCTTAAAAAATTTAATAACACATAAGTCTTAATTACAATGTTAAAATCCATTACAAAGCTACAGTCTCATACAAGTTCAAAGAGCCCAAGTTCGCCCGTATCCCTTGCGGGGTCTTGAGTTCAAAAAAAAACCAGTTTTATTAAAAAAAAAAAAAAAAAACACCTCTGTATGTACCTATGTTATTACGAAAAAATGATTTGATTGATTGATTGATTGATTTATGATTATAAAGTTTGAATATCGACTCCATAGTTTTCTTTCGTCTTACCGTGTGATCAAAAATCCGAGCCCTGATGATGAGCATTAGTTTTTCCTACATTTTTGATGTTCTCCATGAGATTAAGTAATTGTGTGGGTACTCGTATCTATTAACTACGTTATGTACTATCGAACCAACTAAAAAAAGAACATAGAAACAAACTCCAGTACTGCCAAAGATGCATGGAACGCAGTAGTTTTCTTTCGTCTTACCGTGCGATCAAAAAACCGAGCCCTGATGATGAGCATTAGTTTTTCCTACATTTTTGATGTTCTCCATGAGATTCAGTATTGGTGTGGGTACTCGTATCTATTAACTACGTTATGTACTATCGAACCAACTAAAAAAAGAACATAGAAACAAACTCTAGTACTGCCAAAGATGCATGGAACGCAGTATGACGGGAACACGGAAACTAAACAAAGTTTTTTTTTTTTTTTTTTCATTTATTTAGAGCTTTTTCGCTGTTGCGAATATATCGCTCGATAAACGCATCTTAATCAACAGAGTAATAAACAAACTTATAAACGATGACTTAAGACAAAAAACCAAAGTATCCGACATACTAACTAAAATTGACCAGCAAAAGTGGAGGTGGACTGGCCACATGATAAGGGACAAACAAGAAAAAATATCCCAGAGAGCAAACGGAGCCGGAAAAAACCTCATGGAAGATGGAAGGACGAACTTAAACTCACTGCGGGCTCAAATTGAGGAGAATGGCCCATGACAGAACACAATAAAAAGAGCTAGAGGAGGCCTTTGCCAAGCGGCATACTGAATTAAGAGACATACTCTAATTCAGAATAAAAGGGCTTAATAGATAGATAGATCGAACCAACTGACTCGTGACCCACTGTGGATGGAACCTTGTCACAGAAAGTGTCATAATGATTTTCCTTGTCAGGCAGTACGATGTCACTATGACATTTTCTGTGACAAGGTTCCACGGTGGGTCACCATTCAGTTGGTTCGATAGTACATAAATAAATACTCTACGTCATCGTCTCATGGAAACAAATGATAAAAACCGCTTCAGAGATAGAACCAGCCACAATCTGTGCATCTCTCCGCAATGCGCTGCCTACGCGGCGAGATGTACAGATTTTGCGAACGTGTAGTAACCGTAAATGTTTCCGACAGTATTACACGCCCGCCAACCAGATCGGCCAAGAGGAGACCGCGTTGCACGCCAGTTTCACACAGGTGTGATCCGCGGCCCGGGAGCCCGGCCCCGTGTGCCGCGCGTCCCACTCGAAGCAGGCGTCCTCCAACGTGGACCTCTATCAGCTGTAAACAACTGCGAACCCGTATCGAACAGGGCTTGTACTCCGAACGTCGCTCACACTACCACCTGTTGCCCATGGACAGCGAGAACGGAACAATAGATAACCCCACTCCTCTTGTCACGCCACTCCGTGGCATCCCAGTTGCAGGTCTAACGTAATTTATGTCTAAATAGTATCTCAATTCATTATCCAATTCATAGATGTATTAGTGATCTAGCGTACTCAGAGTAAGTCTTTCCATACTTCGGAGCTTCATGATACTGGTGCTTTTGAGTTTATGTTCATTCGATTCCTAAAATATATGTTTAAAATTAGCATTAGTGAAGACGTAACTCAAGTACTCCTTGGGAAACCTTTTAGCTTTCTTGATATGAGATTGAAATGCCCGTCCCGTTTATTTCCAAAACGCCTGACGGTTTTAACCGAGTAGATGAATATCAGGGTCTTAATAATTACGTGTTTAGTAAGTAAACTTTTTCAATTAGGTGATATTACGTATTTTAATATTCAGTACCTAATTGTCAAGTTATACCAGTAGTGAGCTGGAGATAAGTTAATCGCGGCAAGTTATCGCGCTCGGCGGTACGCTGGGGGCGTTAATTGCCTTCCCATTTTTACTAAACACTATCTGAGATAAATTCAATCTTTATTGGTGTCCTATAAATCGATTTACGATTACATTTAAATAACTTACAGATAGTATCAATGTTTATTAATAATAATCAAATTACACAGCCATAGTGTTAAGAAGTAATAGATGTTAGCTATAATTTAACAGATATAAATGTAATGAATTGTCTTCTAATACTTGGATGGGTCTAGGTATCGTCTTTCAGTCATTATCATTAAACAAGAACATGCCCTAACGAGCTAAAGGTGTGTTTCCAGATACATTATGTTCCGAATAATATATATCTTTAAAAAGCCAGGATAAAAAGTAGAATAGGATTTTACCCTCAAACCTATGAAAATTTGATTTAGAAAGCCTCTGGTGAAATTCGCATAATTTGAAAAGTGCGCTTTGAAGGAAAAATGGGGAAGTTGTAAGATGGAATTCTAAATTGTAAGATAGCGGAATTACGTTCTTATTTATTAATACACGAGGACGTTTATATACTTATATATTACTCACTGCAGACTAGGACAGTGCTCGTGTATTACTGAATAGAGATCGTGCAAGTGTGATAAATCATAATTGTATCATTAGGTTAGGTAATCGACGAATGTTTTGCATTTTCGTAAAACAAAAAAAATATTGTTTACAAAACAATGTATAACTTATCAACAATTATGATTTGTTAGTCAATATTGAAATTGAAATTGTAAAAATCGATCGGAAAATTATTGTTATTGTCTGCTTTAGGTGAATTCACGAATGCTGCTGCGAATAGAATTAATGATATAGAAAGTTGTACGTAGTTCTACAATATTCTTTATCGCTTACATAAAAATCGCGACTTCTTGCATTAAACTTGTGCCAAAGCCGTCTGTCAACCAGTATCTAGTATAAGTTTTTCGAAACAAAACACATACTATTTTTTGCCATACTTAATTATAAATTAACGACTAACGTTCGTTGGTGTTTTGTTTCGAAAAAAATTATACCAGGGGTGATGATGATGATGATGAGCTCCTGACCGATTTCGGCCTCAGTGACTGTGTATTCTAGACTTTGATTGGGTATTAGGCATTGCATAGGCATATACTAGAAGTACTATAGGTACTTATAACGACATACTCGTACACTCATTCCGTTAATTCGTGCCAGTTTTAATGAATATACCTATACAGTGAAACGACCTTTTGGAGCTCCCACGCTCTCATTTAAAGTCCAAGGATCATATCAAACGGAAATTATTGCTAACCATTTTCATACAGGTGCTTCATTTAATGATGTATAAATTGTCTTATTATTTTGTCTGATAGACAATATTTTTCCTAGCATTAACAGCTTCTTAAGCGTATTAAGCGTCCGTCCTGATAATGCTCATTTAAAGGTCCTTTTAATTATTTAGTTTGCACATTTTGTTGATGAATGAGCCCTAAGGGATAATTTGTGATCAAATACTATTTATTTTACCTTAAGAGGCCTTTAATGTGTCTATTAGCCCCTCTGTGAGCCTTCTCGTGAATAATTGTGATTATTTTAAGTTAACGATAGATATTTCAAAAATGGGGCCGATATGTACTGCATTTTGTATACCTGATAGGTATGTACCTTTTGATATCAATCTGACGACCGCATTAACTTTGGACGCATAAATTGACGGATCCAGCAACGTAATAACTAGTTGGATGTATTAAAATGGTACTTTAATAAAAAAACACAGTCCGAATTTACAAATAACTATCATTAAATTTAAATAATCACGATTATTTATGAATAGCGTTATCGGACACGTTAATGACCTCTTATGCAAGATTGCAGGTATTAAGTAAAATTTAATTTACCTTCCTTTATTGCATTATGAAATGTTATTTATTTCAATTTAGATAATATAGACGTAATAAATCTAGGAACCTGCTTACTCGTGTATGACAAAACACCTGGCTATAGTGCGCGCCATCCACGACGACGCGCCCCTCAACAGCGAATCTCATACTACTCGTATTCTATGCGCCAGTTGTACGGCTTGGGCTGTGGAGGGGCGCGCCTTCGTGGATGGCGCGCACTATAATTATTTAGTCGGGGACCGATACAACTTAGATAAACGTTAGCTATTTTGAAATTATTTGAAATTCCAGAACTTACTAAATAAATGATTTCCGCACGGTTTCACCAAGCAATTTGTAGTGACATAATTGTCTCAGTCTCAGATATTTTCAACAGCTTTCGAGATAGTTGTACAGTGAAATGAGATACTTTACCTACTTGAAAAGTAAATGTGCCATTAAGTACGACACCACAGCTAGCACGAGACGCGCGGTACGAGAAAAAGGCGTGACGAAGACACATTCGAATATGTGTGTCGCACCTTTTCTCGCTTTTCTCGGTAGTTTAGTAGTGCTATTTGCCATGTATTGTAATTGTAACGAGGAATGCTTTCAGAATTGAGGTGCGAGATTTTATACAGCAGCTCTCAAAATTACAGTACAATTAGGGGAAGGTTGCTATCATTGGACCACTTAACTTCGCTGCCTTATAATGTACAAAATTTATGTAAGAAAATAAAACAAGGATAAAACGTGAAAAGGGTTTCTCAGGCTGTTGCCTTCTTTGGACCATGGTCACCTTGATTGAACCACTGGACAGGAAATTTATACTGATGGTCCAATCAAGGAGACTTTGGGAATCGACATTTTAATATATTTTTTAAATATTTTAATAATTTTTGTTTTTTTATAAAAAAAAACAGAAATCAACATTTAATATGATATTAAATATGTGTATTTGCGTATGGGTAAAGTATTTAAAATCGAAAAAAAGTTGCCATGATTGGTCCGGTCCATTGATAGCAACTAGGTATAAGTCACAAAAAAATAATTAAAAAGTAAAGAAAATAAGTGGCCAGAAACTGTTGTTATAAATATGATCATTAATACATTTCTAACCATTACACGGAACTACACTTAAACAAATGCAAATATAATGATACTTACACGAGTTTTCCTTCGCGTAATTTTTAGATCGCCGGCGCTCAAAACACACTTGCTCACGTCACTCGTCGCCGAGAAGCGCGGCGCGACTGAAGTTTCCGTGGGGCCGGCCGGGTATCCCAAGGACACTTTGTACTTTGGTTATCTCTGTCTAGCATGCGCAGATTTTAAAATATTTAGGTGGTCCAATCAAAGTGCCGGTCCAATGATAGCAACCTTCCCCTACTGAAAATTTTCACTGACAGGTGATTTTAATCGTGTTTTAATCATAAATAACATAATAAATTATTTTATCTAGGTACCTCCATATATTACCTCCTCTTTCTAGTGTTTCTTGTGGTTTGGTTGAGCCGGCGTGCGCAATGTTTGACGAGACAGCCCGGCCCGTCGCACACGGCGGCGGCGCGGACGCCTGTGCTGTAATGGGCGGAGATGGCCATAACGGTACAACTTATGATGCTGTAATAGCCATCTCCGCCCTGGGCTAACGCGCGTAAAGCTAAAGTATGTATATTGTAAAGCTGGTCCTTACCTAGAGAAGAGGATTTACTATAAGGGTGTAGATAAAGTATTTATTATAAACACGATTTTAGACACTGCGTATGTAATAAAAATTTCATTACATTAGTATTAAAGTAGGAAATCCAATGGAAAAAGAGCATTAAATATCAGTGGTAAACTTAAAGTAGGTACGGTCAAGTGCAAAAATATGTATCGAGTATATCCTCTCATAAATATTGTACTAAAACCTTAATTCACCGACATAAGAGCTATGGGACATATTTTTGAGCAAGTTGTAGGCACCCATATTTTTGACTGTACCTAATCTGTAATCATGACTGTCATCATGCATCACTCTCTCCACAGTGCTGCCTTATAAATACCTATACCTAGTTTTATAAAGTTAAAACACTCATTATTGTAAACACAAACGTTGTCCGTTAGTAAAGAAACCGAACAATTAGTCTTTTAGTCACCAAACATACCACATCAGAGAGTCATCATAAGACGTGATAAGAGCCACATGACCAGGGCAGTCAGATGGAATTGCAAGACGGAAAAAGAACACGGGGTCGCCCGCCAGCGACTTAGATGAGCACCATAACCAGCGATATGAGAGCAGCAAATGTCGATAAAGATATGACAGCCAACTCGTAAGTTGCGCATTAGGAGGGTCGACTCTAATAAAGATGGGAATAATACTGGCCAAGCAGAAGAAGGAGAGTCTTTTAGTCACCAAACAGAATGAATATAAATATTCAAAACTAATGAAATATTATTGTAAACGATGATGTGAAACGAATGTGTCAGCTAAAAAGTAGCCCCAATTGCCGAAAAATTAGTAGAAAAACGCCTTAGATGGTACGGTCATATACAAAGACGACCCGAAGAACATATAGTCAAAACAGCCATAAACTTGCCAATGACGAAGCGTAAAAGTGGAAGGCCCCCAGCTACCTGGTTGACTACGATCCAAAAGGACCTAGAAAATATAAAGTTAGATAAAAACCAAACCAAAAATCGTGCTGCTTGGAGATTAAGGACAAGGAAGGCCAACCCCAAATAAATGGGAATGAGGCCTAGGAAGATGATGAATGATGATGATGATGAATGAAATATACGGCAAAACGGCAGCTTCAATGTTTCCTTCAATGGGAAAGTTAATTACTCCTAGTTTGAGGTTATAAAACCAATTGATGATTATTCGAACAGAGTTGGAGAACAATCTTTAATGGAACAGCTGACCACGCGACTATGTCCGTCAGTAGAACATTTGATCCCGAATCGAAAAGTTTTTAATTAAATACTGGGAAACGAGTCTGCTACCATTTTGGCTGAATGCTTTCTAAAACTCAGCGTCCGGCAATAATACGGTATCAATTCTTCGTACTGTACCAATCTACTGATAAACAGGTTGCAATTTACAATGTTTTATAACAAGATAATTGATAACAATACCATACATATAGGAATTAAATTAGATCCCCCAGATCGGAACCCTGGGCTGGCTGCGTTCTCCCGCTGGATGGCTATGCCAATTCTCTGGGCAAGGAACGAGCCCGCCCTACGGTCCCCGGTAATTTCGACAGGTTTAATTCAAATGCACGATCTGTGTATTACATAAATCATAAGTATTATGTGTTACCTAAATGTTATTCTTCAAACGACTGATTTACATAATCGTTCCACTGACGTATTCATAAGGTAGATATTTCAATATATGTTATCGTTAATATAACTGAATCTAATTGACTATGATCTGATTGATAATCGTAGAATAAGAGTAAACGTAAATATTTAGTTAAGAAATTATCAAAATGAAAATTAAATTTTATTCAATTTGATCATTACTTGACGTGTTCTAAGAATTACTTGTGGTGTATTTATTTTGTATTAGTGTTATGATAAATTATCCGTATGCCAAGACTAAGATTAATGTTTGTTATAATAAAAGTAATTAAAAATACGTAATTCGTCATCATGTGTTTTATTAACTGAGGCTTTTGAGACCCCGCTTTCTATTTATATAAATTTATGACCAAATATTGTAAATGGAAAATAAGTCAATGGTTGAAGTGACAGTCATAATTTGTTGACTCCCGCTTTAGCTTAGTTGGTAGTGACCTTACCTACGAAGCTGGAGATCCCGGGTTCGAATCCCGGCCAGAGCATTTATTTGTGGTGATGAGAATGAATATTTTTTCTTGGGTCTTGAATGTTTTCTATGTATTTAAGTATATATTTATCTATAAAAGTATGTATCAGAGATCAGATCGCATACTTATCGCCCTTGCCTTCGGCTCGGACGTCAAATACCTGTTGCTATCTGAGACATTCTTTGTTTTACCGCCATAAGTAATGTACTATTTTGTAAGATAGATCTCAGGAGGCTATTCGCCATTAATGTAAGTCCATCGACAATTCGACAATCAAATTAAATGTTCTTACCAAAAAGTACAGTCAGCAGTCAGTAGCTACGCGGGCGAGCTATTCAAAATGATCTTCACACTCCAGTATTTCTTTATAATAAAGATTAGTGTAGATCAGTTTGACCTCTTCGAACGCGTACGTACTTGTGCTGCTGACTGTACCAGCAACGATCTGACGTTAGAAAATTCAAGTATCCAGAGTCATGTTTAAGGCGCTACACTGAGAAATTTGGAGACTTTGAAACGCTGTCCTGCCCAGAATAGCAAACAGTAGTGGCTGATTTTCGGATATATGATTCTTGACTATATGATTGTGGTACTGACAATAGCGAAACATGATTGCTTAAAATTTTCCCGTTAGAAAATATATCCAAAGTCGAGTCTATATTTTTCTTTTTTTCCTCAGCCTACTAAAACAACGCATTATTAAAAGACACGATTAAGTTAATATGATGCTATTTTACCTCATCTAGGTACTGACAAGAGGAAATTTAATAAACCTGCACACAGTCAGATATTTAACGGGATTTGTCTAAAAACCCATTCTCGGAGAGGGTTGCATCCCGTTTTGTCGTGAGCGAAAAACAAAGGGTGTCTCTTTCAATCGATATATCGCCTTAAAATGTACAAGTTGGTTATAAACGGTAACCAAACATGTAAACAAATGATACGAGCAACGTGTTACAGTACTTCGAGTATAAGTTTTTTCGAAACAAAACACAAACGAACAAGTTTGCATTTCGTCTTAATTTTTAAGCGTTCGTTTGCGTTTTGTTTCGCAAAAAATTATACTTGAGGTACAGAACCCTCGAGGAGTTCTTACAGTAGTCTTGAGAATAGTCATACTAAAGTAATCCCGAAGAAATTTTGAATTAAGCAGTAAGTTCTGCTAACAAAAACTATACTTTGTAAATTAAAGTGAAAAAAAAAAAATCGTTAATCGATACGCTATCCTATTACGCTATAAATTTTTTCTCAATGTAATGCGAGATTTGTCGTTAAGGAAGCCTGAGTCTTCTTGGTAGATATCGCTGTACGCCTCCCTACAGGCGTCGTAAAAGGAAAAACTAGATGAGATATTTGAGGACCGAGCATGCTTGCTCCGGTAGCTAAGTTGTCTAGAGCGATTGGCCGCGTATGCCAGGATGTCGCAGGCTCGAATCCTGCTCGAAGTCAAAGTTTTTGAGGGGTTCATATGACATGTCGCCTGTAGTGACAAATTAATACATAAGTGACACGTTTTGAGAATCAGTACCCTTACCATGAGTTTGCAACGTTTGCATTACCGTACTCGCTAACGACTGCGTAAACGATTTAGTATGGATGGACAAAAGTACAGCGCCTCTGGCGGTTACGCAATAGAACTAAGAATCGCCATGCTAGCGAATACGGTAATGCAAACATTGCAAACACATGGATGGTACTGAAAATTCTACCATCCACAGCTTATACCACGTTTCACACAGAAATAGGAATGATCTTAACAAGTTGACAAGTTTGTCCTCCTGATCCGTTTTCTATGAAAAGGATAAAATTGAATGTAAAATTAGATGTAAGTCAAGTTGGAAAGATAGCAGTGGCGGCGCGTCAAAAATATTCTTAGGGAAGCCGGAAATACTTGGCTTTTCCTATTCTTCATGAGCCGTGGTAAAAGAACTGGACTGGCTGAAAATTAGGCAAGCCGGTGGGAATCGAGTTGTATAGACGCTCCGCCACTGAAAGATAGTCGCATTTTTTTGTTTCGTTTGATTTAATTTAACAAATCACTTGGTTCAGATTCCCACTTGTCATTTTACGGTTATGCACCTCAAAAGGATCTTTTATGGGATAATTTTGTTCTCTCTCTGTCTCCCTATCCGTCTGTGAAGATCCTTTTTATTAGGAATGCGTGGAGGCTAAACTGAAAAATTAGATTTTTAAGTTAACGCAATCAAAATATATGACCGTTTAAGTATGCAGCATATTTTAACACTAGCAAGGGAGTTCAATACTGTAGGATTCTTTTCGTTGACCTCATCAAATTTGGCGAGAGGCAAGGTTATTTACAAGTAAAGGAATAAGTGTGAAAACTTCGGATTTGTAACTATATTTCTTATAAATCTCGAAATTTATTGAAGAAATAGGTTCTCCTGGCGCCAAGGACCGTAAAACACATATATTTAGGCTTAAGACTACGTATCGATTCAGTAATCCAATTTGTTTCCCTTATGATAGAATAGGGTTACCCTATCATAAGATTAACCGTGGTCTCCATAACTCTTAATAGAGTTAAGCTCTAAACCCTAATGGGATAGGGTTTTCGTTTAGAGTTTTCATTTAGTTATGGTAACCTTATCGTCTGCAGATTGTTGCTATATTCTAGAATTTCTAGCCTAAGGACTTATCGAATATAGTCGTGTACAAATATTTATTAGAACCTTGTTCACTTCAATGTTTCTGATGGTGACTGTTCTGCTGTCTTTCCGTACACAATCCGGCAAAGCTGACCAAATAGCCTTCTCTCTACACTTTGCTGTAACAAACTCCACAGATTGGTAATCGATCTTATCTTATTTCATTGTAAAAAAAGTATTTTTTTCCGATACTTAACTGTGACGTATGAGAACGTGGCAATAACTCATTCAAACATTCATCGATTTTAAATAATTTATGAAACAATAACGCCGTTGAAATTATTCCTACTCGAAAGAATTGAAACAATTTTCCTCTCGGATGAGAGTTCCAATGTAGCAGCTGTGTCATTCTTGAAATCTAATTTCAATTAAGGAAACAAAAGCCAAAAGTTTTATTAAAGGGAACATCCCGTGGTCCTTCCCTACATCGTTTTAATGTTAGGAATACATTACTCTAAGTCCCCTGAAGAAATTGGCAGACGTAAAATTGAAATGTTATAAAAATATCTACATAGTATAGGGACTACCAGCAAAATTATTTTTATGTGAGTTATATTAGAAACATATTTGGTTATGTGGGTATTATAGACGACGTAACGGTGAATAGAATGGGGTATAATTGTAAAATTTGCCTTACACAGGTTGTTAGGGCAAATAAGCATAACAACCTGTTGGATAAAAGTAGACACGTTTGCGACTACACGCGCTTTAAAAAAAAAAAGATTCCTTGTGTCCCAGAATAAGTAAAAGTACAGAGGCTTCACTTTCTGACAAAAACGGCGTTTAGGCATAAAAAAACATGCCTACTCTGTGCATCTCTGTCTATCGTATGTATAACTTGTATTCATTCACACGCGGCACGTGTAGCTTTAGGGCTGTCACGCCAACATCAATGAGGACGAAAAATGTTCTAGCTTACCAGACGTCGCTCGAGTACAGTGAACCAATATTTATTAAGTACCAGTGGCGGAGCGTTCATACAACTCGATATCCACCGGCTTTCCTAATTTTCGACCAGCCCAGTTCTTTTACTACGGCTCATGATGGTTAAGATTGATTGATTTGACGCGCCGCCACTGTTAACCTACCTATTCGTTCTTCATTTGTAAGTATGTATGCATGTCAGTGTCACCATGAATAACGCCACACATAAAATTGATGTACTACTTGAACGGAGATTACATTTAACTCTTGAAATTTTAATTAGTAAGTAAGATTTTTTTTTTATAGTTAGTATCAAAAACTTTATTCAATAACTAAGGATATTCGTACAGTATAAATTATAAAAAGTGTTTTTAATCGATATGCGGGAGGGCAGCGCCATCGTCGAATCCGAGCCATCTGGCAGCAGGTTTAAAATAAAACGGTGCCGTGTGCCGCGGATGCACATACTGGTGGCACGTATTACAGTAACGCTGATTCTTGCTCTGAGCCAGCCCAGTATGGTGCTTATGTTGCGTTGTAAGTAAGAAATTCTTAAGTAGGTAGGTAAGTTCAAAAAGCATGTGTTTTTTATAAGGATACTCTTCTAGGGGTTCCGTAGCTACTTTTATAGAAAAGGTTTTGAGCAGAATTAAGTCCGCCATCTGTACACTGTATTTTTGTGCAATAAAATTTAAATTAATAAAAAATGATAATAAAGATTTGTAGCCAATCTTACACAAATCGACCTAGCTCCCAAACTAAGCAAAGCTATGGGTACTAGGCGATCACTCTCGGTAAATTATCGACTCGTCGCGTTCTAGTCGGCGGCAGCGGCGGCAACGTTCACGTAGGTGGTACGCGTTCGCGCGGCGGTCGGCGGCCCTCGACTGACGGCCGGCCCCGGGCCGAGCGAGCGCTAGGTATTTAAAACGACGTGCGCCACCCACTGAAAGCCACCTGGTTGCGTCGACAGGCTAGCGACAAATGCAGATCCGTTAATCTCAACACAGCGGATCCTCGGTAGTGCTGGTGAATGTACCGCCACCAGGAGCAGAACACCTCATTCTTATATAGCATGTGCATAGAGTGATTATGTTTGCGGTCTTTTGTAAGTTTTTTAGTCTTATTGATCAGTTTTAGCTCACTCTGGTTTCCCAGTGGCAATAAACCAACCTATGAATTTATTTTCACATTGCACTTTCTGGTTTCCGAGTAGAACGCGATTATCATTTTTGGTACCTGTGAACTGGATTTTCTGATGGTATCTGACTTGCAATAGGTAACATTTTGATCAGCATTGTTTTTTTTAGTTATTTTCGATAGGGTAGCATTTAACGAACCACCAAATTAGTTGCCGAATGATGATCTAAAAAATTACATTGATTACCAAAAATACTAGATTCGCACCAAATTTTCAACTCCCTTTAAATATAAAGTGCAACTCAAAGAAGTAACATGTCGATAACCTATTAAATTAAATTGTTACCAAATAAATTAGTCACTACCCAAAAATACTTAATGATCACCTAATTTCAAACACCAAATTTCATATAATTTACATCCAAATATTACAGGGCTCGTAATCCTATTAAAATTATTTACACCCAAATAATTCTTTCGATACCCAGAAATACTACATGATCACCAAATTTCACGCGGCAATTGTTTTTTAATGTCCGACGCGCAAAGCAGTTCCAATCTAGTCTAACCTCATTGCTAGCACACTGATGCGGTTTTCCATACGGTCCGTCTCGCTCGCACGTCGCACCGCGTTCGAGCAAGACAGCGCTAAATGATTTTAAGAAGTTGAAGTTTGAAATAAAAATAGCTATTTTTATTTCAAACTAGTGGACATTGGAACAGTATTGACGGATCTCCGCTGGCGCGGAGCTCCTATTTTGAGTTGTTTTGGCCCTTCGGGCCGATGCAAAACTAACATAACCTAAACCTACCTATACCTATTTCTACCTATTAATTTCCTTTAATTTTTCCATGAAAGTCTATCTATATTAATAAAGTAAACTCATTTGAGGACCTTTATCCATTTTCATAACAAACTAACAATTTAATAAATCAACAAAACTCATTTTCAAATAAAAGGTTTCAATCAAACGCGCTCACGTCAACGCATTAAAAAAAAAAACTTGTAGTTTGTAAACCATCAGCAATAGGTAGTTAGAATGAAACAGCAATAGGTACCTTTCACTCTAACGACATATCAATAGGTGTTATGCTTCAGACAATTCTTTGTATTTGATTGAGTGAGATAGCAGTATACGTGTTATTATTTCACACAGCCACATTGCGCGTTGCTTTTTAAATTAATTTAGAATTTTACTTTCTAATTTATAACATTTTGGAAATGACTGAAATATTTATAGTGCTAAAAACAATTAATTTGTAACTGTTTACTAAAATGTAGCATGCGATGTGTATAATATTTGGATGTAATTCTAATGAAAAAAGGTGCATGAGATTAGGTGGTACTTTAGTGTTTTTGGTGGTACTTGACAATTTTTTTGAAGCGATTATAAATTTATAGGAACGCAATAAGTAAAATAGGTGCAAGTGCTGCAAAAATAGGTAGAAGTTTTTTGGTGACTCGGAATTGCTGATCGATAAATTTTTTTGAGTGTTCAACCTTATTTTAGGGTTCGAAAATTTGATGATATCAAAAGTTATTTAGGTGATCATTTTATTTGTTCCCTTTTCGATATACCGCTATGATATTATGAAAATTAATTCAGTTCAGAGAAAGTTGAGAATCTTACAGTATTGGTATCCTAGATGCTATCTAGGATCCACGAAGACATATAAGACGATAAAAAACTATCACCGATTAATTGCATGTCTAAAAGATTTGTTTAAACGGGTCTAACGCGATATTTATGTATTTACCTTTTTTAACTCTTGTGGGGTAGTTAAATATTGTGTACCCATATCTTCGTTGACAACTTACTGAGGCGACAGTGATTCCGTGACCATGACCGGTGTAACCCGTGTCGAAACGTCGCGTCGGTAAAAAAGGTAAGTACATAAATGTCGCGTTAGACCCGTTTTAAACAAATCTTTTAAGTATGTTTACGAAGCGCGAGTTTAAAATGATTTAATTGCATATCACCGAATAGGGTTGCAGGCAGGAGTAGGCAGCCAAGGTTTACCCTGCCTTCATGGATTCCTAGAGAGAGCAATATCGCAAGAAATTTTGTGATTGCATAAGTTAAGCAGTGGGTGAGCAAACTTCAAATAACATATGTGTACCGCGGGAAATTTTCGACAGTGTACAGTAAAATTACAGTCTTAAGCAGGAACATTTCAGCTTCATATTACAAAGGATAGAAGTACATTAGAGAAAACTTTTATTATAAACATTGATTTTCTTTCTCAATTCGAATGAAATGCAATATATTTTTCTCTGAAACCACAGCTTTTGAACCTGTCTCAAATGCTCAATAGACATGACAGCGGGTAATTTTATAAGTAAATGCGATACAAAGTGTAATGTCCTTTTTCATTAGTCTTGATGCAGCGGGATAGTCACGTAACTTTGCGAACGTAGTACGGTAGGCATATTTTAATGTCGTTTTTATTAGTATAGGATTTCACATTTAGATCTACCTTACGAACGGTAGAAAACGTTTCGAATTGCACCGCAGGGCAGGGAGATGTTACTTCTCCTAAACTGTTCGCCGCTGCAATGGAGGATGTTTTCAAGAATCTGGACTGGAGAAGGCTAGGTATCAACATAAATAACGGCGAGTACATCACTCACCTTCGGTTTGCTGACTACGTATATAGTAGTCTTGGCTGAAACCTTGGAGGATTTAACTACAATGCTCGATGACCTCAGTAAAGCCTCCGAGCGAGTTAAGAATACGAATAATTTATTAACTTTTTTATTATATTTTATAATTTATTGAAAAACATGTAGTACAATAATAATAAAAAGTTGAATATGGAATAAGACGAAGATCATGTCAAATGCCCACGTAGCACCAACTCCCGTTACAGTCGTCCACGCTTTACGCTCGAAGTTGTGGACGATTATGTATACCTAGGACAGACTGTCCAGTTAGGTAGGTCCAACTTTGAGAAAGAGGTTAATCGTCGAATCCAACTCGGCTGGGCAGCGTTCGAGAAGCTACGGCATATCTTTTCATCCAATATTCCGCAGTGTCTCAAGACGAGAGTCTGATCAGTGTGTGTTGCCAGTGATGACATATGGTACGGAAACGTGGTCGCTCACCATGGGCCTCATAAGAAGGCTCAAAGTCACTCAGAAGGCAATGGAGAGAAAGTAACCGATATAGCCTTTCGAATCGCTAAACTTAAGTGGCAGTGGGCGGGGCACATTGCACGTAGAACCGATGGCCGTTGGGGCTTGGGGCCGAAAGGTTCTCGAGTGGCGACCACGGACCAGAAGGCGCAGCGTGGGTAAACCCCCCACAAGGTTGACTGATGATGTGGTAAAGGTCGCGGGAGTCCGCTGGATGCGAGTGGCGCAGGACCGGTCATTGGGGCAGTCTTTGGGGGAGGCCTATGTCCAGCAGTGGACGTCTTTCGACTGATATGATGATGATGAATCGCACCGCATATCACAGTTCGATATACTTTCAAGGAGATTTAGCTGCTGAGGTTCTGGTAAGTAAATAATAACATTAAAATACTTCAAATGTGTTTAAGCTTAATATTTACGCTTGTTCCGCAACCTATTTTAATTTTAATTCAGCTGCCGAGTTTCAAAATGAAATAAACCGTCTCAGCCACTCCCGGGAAGAAGGCGCATGTCTCTGAATCGCTAACGAACTTTATTCAACCCTCAGCTTAAAATCCTATTTGAATATATTTCAACTTGTTATACCTATGATAGATGAGGTTCACTAATGTTCACTAATGTATCGACGAAAAGTTAATAGCAAATTATCATGTCAAAATCAAATGACTTATAAATTCATTTCGAAGAATGATCATTTGGAAAACAATATTTGGCACATTAAGGTTTTCTCAAATGTATGATTTGGCAAATTCTTGCATACCAAATAATTGCTTTAAAATGACACTTTTAGGGTTCCGTACCAAAAGAGTAAAACGGGACCCTTTTACTAAGACTCCGCTGTTCGTGTGTCACCAGGCTGTATCTCATGAACCGTAATATCTAGACAGTTAAAATTTTCACAGATTATGTATTTCTGTTGCCGCTATAACAACAAATACTAAAAAAATAGAATAGAATAAATATTTAAGGGGGGCCCATACAACAGACAGACATATTTTTTTTTTGCCGTTTTTATAGATAATTCGTGCGCGAGTCCGATTCGCACTTGGCCAGTTTTTATATTATCTAATGTGTCTATTGGCATAACCTACTTCTTCTAAAATAAAGGAAATCATTTTGTATTAGTGAAAAAATCGGTCTGGCGTTTGGCCGGCCGCTACCACGGCACGCTCGCTTCGCTTCGCGGACAATAAATAGTAATATTTATGGAAAGGTTTAATTTGATGAAACATAATTATAGACTGACGCATGACAGTTTTTCTAGTTGAACGGCATATTGTGAGCCATTTTGGCAACATGACTTTTCCGGAAGTGGCTCTAGACATTTATGGTTCCGAACCAACCGCAAAATTAAGTTGGTTTTAAAAGGAAAAACAAGAAAATTAAACAAAAGATATCAGATTTATGAGTATATTAGTACTTTTAGGTAAAAGGTCAATGGGAAGTCAAAAAATTCTTCGGAACGAAACTTAGTAAAAAAAGCTTTAACTAAGACAATTAGTTTACCAAAAAATGTAAATTTCTTCAAGTATTAGGTACTTACTTAACATAAGGGACAAAAATTTGGGTAAGACTTAGGCTGGTTTTCCACTAGAGCTATGCTATGCTATGTTTCCATACATTTGACACATAGCTCCAGCTCGAGCTACGTGTCAAATGTATGAAAACATAGCATAGCATAGCTCAAGTGGAAAACCAGCCATATTTGTTGAAGAAATCATATTAGTCCATGGGCCACCCAAGAAATCGGTATAATTTGGGGGTACTAAGTTTCCTTTTTACAGGAGTTAGATAGGTTTATTATGATGTTAAAAAACTATGATTGCCATCTCAAAATGGTAGCTAACAAAAATGGCCGCCAATCCAAGATGGCGGATATTGAGTTTTACAAAATCAATTATAATTCAAAAAGTATTCGTCCGATTTCATTGCTCTTTTTTTTAAACCATAGCTATATATATTTTCTTAAAATTTTGTAAACATATTCTATCGGTAAAGTCAAATGTTAATAAGTAATTTAGAAAATTTTGAAAATTTTCCCTTTTTTCTGATACTTTTTTTTTAAATCAAGTTTATTACAAAATATCTTGTACATTACAAAAAAGCTTTAAATGAGGCAAGGTAGTGTATTAAATTATCTTTAATGTGATGCTTAACATGTATGGGTCGGATGGCTAGAAACACAAAAAAATATGAATTTCATTTTACTTCTGTTGAAATTCATCTTTGACTAAATTACCACATACAGAACAAAAAGCTTCAGATAGAAGTTGTAGCGTATAAAAATTGTTTTAATTTTAGCAATTATTCAGAATAATAATAGTACGATACTAATAGGGTCGCTAGGCCGGTTACCCGACCGGTGTCATTTTGTGACCAACACATTCAGTTCCTCAACTGCTCCAAATGGTCGCAATCCGGCGCGCAACTTATCGAATATATTAATTTTGAATTGTTATACTAGGTAAAAACTATTATTCGGTTTAAATAAAAAAAATGTTATTGTCAAGTAAATATGTGTCAAACTAAACTAGATTGTTATGTGTATAATATGTGGCGAGATATGACTATTTAGTAAAGTGCACCCTTATAAAGATCTAACGACGGTGTTATTTCATCATCATATCAGCCGAAAGACATCCACAAACACATAGGCCTCCCCCAAAGAGAGAGAAAAGGCCTTCTCCTGCGCCACCCACATCCAGCGGGCTCCCCGACCTTAACCAGGTCATCAGTCCACCTTGTGGGGGGTCTACTCACGCTGTGCCTTCCGTTGCCGCCACTCAAGACCTTTCGTGCGTGCGTGCGGGTCGGAATTTCTTCAGTAGGGTGTTTTAACTCTTCTTGGAGAACAGCACCACCTCGTCTGTGTTCCATGCCTTTGGAGTTCTCGAACGGCCCTAACGGCCCTAACGGTTTTTGAGCTTTTAAACAGCCGTTCTAATCTCGTACAGGCCGAATGTCTGGCTGGGATGTCATCGGTATAGTGTTCGTTCGTTGGTTATAGTGTCATCGTAGAGCTAGCTACGATCTTCCACCAGATTAACTTCAGGTCTGCTAGTTAACGTGTATAGTTGTCCATGAAGCGCTCAGGCCGTGGATGAGACAGTTTTACCATCTTCAGTACAGTGGCAATTAGTAACGGGATATTTAACATGTATATTTGTATTTGTGAGTGCAGGTAATTCTTGATAATGGCGCTTGCAACAGGGCCAAAATATTGGGAATTTACAAACACAAATATATATGGTAAATATCCCGTTACTAATCGGATTCGGAATTCTATTTAATAGGTGTTAATGGAAATATCGTCGATTACGAGAAGGCCTTCGACAGTGTAGAGCGCTGGGCTTGTTTGACTCTCTCCAACGCTGCTGAATTGATGCTCGATATGTCAAGGTGCTTCGGGAACTGTACAGTTCGGCAACAATGTAGGTTCGGCTCCATCCTCAAATCTGTTCACGTTCCGCAATGCCTGAAAACTCGTCTCTATAATCATTGCTTCCTGCTCACCATGGCATATGGTGCCGAGACATGGGTGCTCACAAATTAGGCTATGCACAGAGAGCCATGGAGCGCGCCATGCTCGGCATTAGGCTACAAGACCGATTGAGGGACGATGAAATCCGACGTCGCACTAAGGTGCGTGGCGTCGGAGAAGTCATTTCAAACCTCAAGTGAAGTTGGGCAGGACATGTTGCCAGACAGAGTGATGGCAGGTGGACAAAAACGCTCAGATTAGTGGCCACAGGCAAAAGAAGCGTCGGTCGTCCACCAGCCCGAAGGGTCGATGACATTAAAAAGACTGCGAGTTACTCCTGGATGAGATGAGCAACGGACCGGGATAAGTGGCGTACTAGAAGAGAGGCCTATGCTCAGCAGTGGGATTACAGGCTGAATAAGATGATGATGATGAATGGAAATATCGAATATTTTTCAGTTTTCTTGTGAAGTTCAGCATTACGGATACTTAGGGTAGGAAGGATTTCGTAGCACGTGACACTGTCGCATCAGCAGGGTGATGACGTAGCACTTTCATACAAAGAAGTGTTGTCGATGTCACGACAGTGTCGCGCCACTTGCGCCCTACGGAATCGTAGGTACCCTAAGTACAAACCAGTAGGTATATAAGTAAAAGTTCACCCATCACGACAATCGAGTCATAGTTAGGGTCCAAGTAAAAAAAATTAAGCCTTTAATAATATTTTTATTATATGATGTAACTAAAAATTTACGGTTTTCGCAATTTTCCCTTTATCTGTGCTATAAGACGTTGCTTCATACTGTGGAGGGAAGCAGCTCAGAGGTACGGGTTGAGGGGGATTCTAAACGGGTTTTTCTATTTATTAGCTGAAATGAAAGACTTTTACGATATTACTTCCTTGCTATAATGTATACTGTTCCACATTAGAGCCAATACAATCTTAAGCAGGTCCGACCCTGACGGAGTCTAAGCTAGAAGTCCCCCCGAAAACCAACTGTTTTCCAAAGAATGTCGCTTGACATGTATTCAAATTTGTATATGATTTGATTCTAGAACCACATGGCCAGCGACATATCATAACAACCTCCACAGTACCCTTGCGAGTATCGAAAATTTGCGGAAATTTGCGGCATAATCGTCTGTATCTTTTGATTACGTTGGCTTAGAAGTCTGATTTTTTCACAGCTCCAAGGGACAGTAGATCTGAGTATTTGATATAAATTCCAGCTTGGTACCTCCACGCGTTCCTGAGAAAAAGGGGTCTTGACAGACAGACAGACGGACGGACAACAAACTGATCCTATAAGGGTTCCGTTTTTTCCTTTCGAGGTACGGCACCCTTAAAATTACAGGAACATCGGTAAACATTAGATTATTCCATAAACAATGTATTTGAAGCTATTTCTTTTATATGCAGTTAATTAGTTAACGGTAGATTTCAACGGAAGTAAACACAAATTCATGTTTTGCATGTGTTTTCAGCCTCTGATCCATACATGTAATACATCAAATTAAAGATAATTTATTACATTACATATTTTGTCTGAAGCTTTTTTTTGTAATGTACAAGATATTCTGTAAAAACTTCTTTAAAAAAAATAAGTAAAAAAATATATATTGAAAAATCTATATTTCTTTTAATTACTAATGAATGCTTGACTTTATCGAAACAGTTTATATGACATAAATTAAAGCAGACATATGGATCTTTAGTTTAAAAAAAAACAGTAACAAAATCGGACGAATAGTTCTCGAGTTATTCATTGATTTTTAAAACTCGACATCCGCCATCTTGGATTGGCCGCCATTTCTATTAGCTACTACTTTGAGATGGCAATCATGGTTCTTTCACATCATAATAAGCCTGTCTAACTACGGTAAGAAGAAAACTTAGTACCCCCAAATTATACCATTTTCTAAAATTTGGCTAGCTGGCCCATAGCCTATATACAGTGTACAGGTAAATCACTGTAAGTTTAGTATGATTCCGACACATGCTCTTATTCTTCTATAACAATAATGTAGAGTTTCTATAACATAAGTAAATACTGTCTAAAAAAAGCGTATGATTACAAGCATACTCTATTAGCGTTGGAGTAGACTATCCCATTGTACATTGAAATTATGTATTATGTATATTTTATAATATTGTAATTAATTACTTAATTATAAGCCAGACATTTTATATAATGTAAAAATATGTTAAATAAATAAAAATGAAATAATAAAATATGAAATATAAATAGGAACACATGCCAGTGTCTTATTGTACCGTACTATCACATTTGTTGTGGTTTGCATTTTCCAATTAGGAGTCCGCATTGATTTTAAAGTAGATAGGTAATAAGTAAGTTAAATAACTAGTTTAAAAACAACGTAACTAGCCCTCTGATGATCTTAACACATTCAAGGCCCATGACGACACCTATATGCGTCATGCCTCTATGTAAGATTTCCGCTACAGAGCGGAAAAATGCATCTACGTTCTACGCGCTATGGCGTAGCACACGCAGCTTTTGTGGGTAATGCATTCATAGCAAGAAAATTGTGATAAACGAAGCTCGAAGCTTGTAGTATGCTGCTACTTTATAATACAGAACATAGGTACATGTTGTCGATTTTTTCACTTTTCAACAAAGCTGCACCGCGTCACCGTGGCCGGTCAATTGCATACGGCACGTTCCATTAGCTCGCATATGCAGATATTTTACACGCGTAGGTGAACAAAGCACGTAGCACTTCCCTTTAAAATCAAAACTTGCTTGTTCGAACGTGTACCCCGATCTAATTTACGATTACTATAGTAGTACAACTCGCACTCGCCTTTGGCTCGTTTCATAAAACCACACTCGTGTTCTAATGCCTAATTAATTATGTGCAGTTGCATACACTAGTTTATCTACATTAAAACACGCATTAGGCATTAAACCACTCGTGTTATAATACCTATCATTATGTAGCAGTTGCATAAACTATGGGCTAATAAAAAGTACTAAAATTACCTATCTGCTGTACTAAAATTAAGTTAACGCTATCCGGCACGAACCCCATTGCAAACCGATAACTCACTCAACGTCAAACTTTTCACTAGTCTTAGTAATACCATACTTTAATTACTTATTCTGTGGTAATACAGTGAAAACTGTGTTTTTTTATTAATTTATCTAAGCCGCTTACTACTTTTTGCCTTTTTCAAACTGTCCCGGCTGGGTAGCGATGAAAAATAAAACAATTGAGTAGCGCAACCAATGTCAGAAAAACAAGCGATATTTTTGCTGTTGCTTTTAAATATAGCTATCAGCTTTGAAGGCCCCTTTTATCCAATTGGACGTTAGAAAAATAAGCCATTGCTGGTCAAAAAATATTCATCCACATATTGGAAACCTGTTTTACTTTTATACCGACTCATGTACTACAATATTATACCAAGTCTGTATGTACCTAATTCATGTACGACAAGAAACAAAAACGAACAAGAAAGAGAAAATAGTAACGGATCTGAGATTTAACCGTACATTATGGGTAAAAAAATATTTTAAAAATCAGTAGTATCCAGTTTTATTGTATTTTGCCATACTAAGAAAGATCTACGGAAATCAAAACATTTGGGCTCCACAGAGATGTGATTCAATTCATTTTTTATGTGAGAATAAATCAGCCGATTTTAAGTTTACTATAAATATGTACTTGTTGACAACTTGCTTGCAATTATTTCTTTTCGGCACAGAGAATTGTCCTGTATTTTATTACTCTTAGAGCAGTATTAATAACTATTTTATTCTAAAACACAAAAAAAAACATAAAAAAGGCCATAAAATATCCTGTCAAACCAAAAATGCTAAAACTATGACGACCCATATCTTGGTGCTAACCTCTGCATCCGCATTAACGGAGGTGCTATGACCTCGTGGTGTCAAGATCCATTATTTGAGGGTGCTAACTTTAGATCAAAGTTTCTCCGAATTGAAATAATAAATATTTTTTTGGACACAAGGGGTTACTGCAGATGCTCTAAAGAAGCGTCCTTTTAAATATTTGCTCCTGTTACATGGCCCACCCTGTATATAGTGCGTGTCATTCACGACGACGCACCTCTCCATAGAGAGAGACTATCTATGCGCAATTGTACGGATTGGGCTGAGGAGGGGTGCGCCTTCGTGCCTCGTGGATGACACGCACTATACGTCCCTCACAAAACAACAAGAAGGTATTATTTAATTTTCCTAGAAACCAGGAAAAAGTAATAATGCACAGTTATTGCCTAAGAAGATTCACTATTGGCAAATAGATTGTTGCTTGAGATAGAATTTCCTAGCGGCACTAGGGCGGAAACGAGTGACGGAAGAGGGTAGTCCGCCGCCGATGGCCGGTGGCCGGGTTCTTTCAGCCACGTAATATTCTGCTTTGGACCACCGAAATAATATATTCACAGGTAACATTGAAGAAATTAAAGTGTATTTCGACGCATAATTTTTAATGGTATATGGCAGTAGTTATTCTTTTTTATGGTAGGTTACACAAAACGAAGAATAAAGTTTCTGTCAAAAAACGAATTATTATTCTGTTAGACGCGACTCCGTCGCGACCACTCATGATTAAGGACCACGTATTGGCCCGAAACATGTCGAGCGATATTCGACGATAAAGATGTGAGTGACCCGTTTATTATATTTCAATATGTCTGAGACTCACGGATGTTTTCTATTTAAAACGAATTATTGTTATAAGCTTTATTATTATTATTTGTATGTCTTTCCCGTTCACGGGACAATGGTGTCCCGGACCTTTGGGAGGCGTGCGCGGAGCCGAAGTACCGAGGTACCGAAAAGTACCATCGAGTACCACATAGCCAACACGTAGAGGCCCTTTTGACAATTTAATGAAATGCAAGGGATACACCGAGCGGATGCTGTCCCTGCCCGTATCATGGGACGCACACAGAGACAGCACCCGCCAGGGTGTATAGGGACTATTGTTGGTTGATGGAATCTAAATGAACCGGGTTACCTAAGTGAAGATGATGGACTATTGGGCCGGGCTATTGGGTGAGACATCGGACGCCTGCTTAATAAAACAGTCTCGCATTTTAATTCCGGCAGACGGTGACGTGCTCCCTGCTAGATGGGCCCCTATTAAACAGCGACATTAAAAAATGGCCTAGGGGCAACACCGGTCAGAGAGCTGGGGGGTAGAGAGGTGGCACTGGACTTTCAACATATAGCCAACTCGCCAATCTTATGTAACCACATCTACCCTCGAGCAACAGCTCTTGAGACTCCACTCTGGACGGGGGGGGGGGGGGGGGCGTCCAACCAACCAACCGATCAGTACATCCTCATCATGACCCCAGGCACACCCCCAGGAGCACTCAGGTACGTAGGGTCGCTACTCCCTAACAGCCCGCCACAAGCTGCCTTACGTTGACTGATTGCACTGGAGAACCAGTGGGCGATGGGGTCGTCACGTCACAACCCTACGCCATTATTTTATTATTGTTATTTATTTCCCATATAGGTATACAGAGATACACTTATGTCCGTCAGTAGATACAATGTTTCGTATGTATTAATCTTATTTATATAGCTTCCAATTTGTTTATGGATATATCATAAAGTTTTCCAAACATCCTTTCCATTTAAATAATCTGAAATTTTGTAGTAGGATTTCTGAATCACTCTCTCTTTAATAACCTTGTTAAATTTAAAATCTGGTAAATCTGACCTGAATCTGATCTGATTTGACTTGGAATTTTGTTAAAAAAAAATGTATTGACTGTCCCATAAATGATTATCTGGCTTTTGCTAATCGTAAACGACGCACTGCGAGTTTTTCTTTATTCCTTTTATTGGTACTGTATTTTTTTCAGTCTTCAACTACTCGCCGAACTAGCTCCAATCAGCCCCAACCACAACGGGTTATTTTGTGTAGTTTAGTACTTGCTATGACCACCGTTCGTATCAATCATCAGATTACCTCGGTGTCGGTGGTATCATAATTGCATTGTCACCTAACTTACACAAGTATGCGAAATTTCAGCCCAATCTGTTTGATAACTGCTTTAAAAATCATCTGCAAGATTGGAGAGTTCAAAAATAATAATACGTACAAAGTACACTTTGTATATCTCTTAGTAAGAGCGTTTAAGGAAGTAGGTATACATCTAATGTCCTACATACTTACATGAAATATTATGTACCTATTTCTGTTGTTTCTCCAATTTAAATAAAATAAATAAATAAAGTGACCAAAACTATGCTAACATGACTGTATTATTGTTAAGGGCATACCGTTGCTCATTTGTTTTTGAACGTTCCCAGCGTACATATATTTATGAACTTGATTGAACAAACATTACAAGTTAAATAAGAACTTGAAAAAATACAAAAGTGTAAGTATGAACGGCTCGCGGTGAGTGGCAGCGATCTGCTATGCGATTTACTAAGCGCTTTGTCCTCACCTATCACCTCTCACTGTCAAATGTAATTTGTCACTTTTTGACAGTTTCCATATAAAAACGGGTGAGGTGAGAGGTGGCAGGCGAGGGCGAGTCGGTTTGTGAATAACAGCCCTGATCTGAGGCCCTACCGCGAATCAAAGTACATACCTATCTCCCTTTCTGTCGCACTCAGGCGATTATCACACAATCAGTTTCCGCACGTGTGCAAGCGAGACAGTGCTATGCATGTCTATAGCAGTGTCCCGCCTGCACACCGCACCGGTGAAATTGAAACCGCATCAATGTGACAACCGCTTTACTAATTCGACCACTCTTCCTTCCGCTTCCTTTGGAAGTAATCCCTCTTATACCGTGTGCTGTGCAGAAAGTATCTGAGCTAAACGGTACGCCAACTTACTACTTTACTCTTTGCGGTACACCTACACAATGAGGGGTATGGCGCCTATTCTTCTAGTCTATTTTTTTTAACCTGACTGTGGCTTTATAGGCCGGGCCCATCAAAGCGGTAGGAGTACGAGGTTGGACAGTAACCTGGGGAAAATCCAGCGAAGACCTCCGATAATACTCTAAGAGAGATTGGTTAAGGCGGTTCCATGAGCCAGATATGCGAAAATACCCCAAGAATTATCCCATTTTTCTCAGAATCGTTGATACTTGTAGACGTGGGAAAAATATATATTATTCTTGATTATATTATCTTTAATAACACAGCTTGAATACACGATTCATAACACTTCGCTCGATACAATTAATTCCCAAAGTAACCTCCAATTTGTGTTCTTTTTCCAGCTTTACTTGTTTTTTTACTATGTGACACTATGAAACATAAAAAAGGAGAAAAATCACTCATAACTACAAGCATCACACAAATATGGCATAGTACAAGCTTTGCTTAGTTTGGGACTAGGTTGATTTGTGTAAGATTGTCCACAAATATTTTTTTTTTTTTATTTTAACTAAAATAGTAATTTGACAGCTTCTGAATTTCGATAATTTGAGGCAATATTTTTAAAGAAATAAAAAACGACAAATTCTACCGTTACAAGATATGCGACCTGCAAGCTCTATCTCTGTTACCCTTTCGAAATGTGACAGTGACGGCTGAGCGCTCGATGTTCGATTTCATCTGGGTACCTACATGAACGGCCTTAAGCGGTTTCAACCGAATCCGAGGTGTGACAGTGGAGTCGAGCTACTGGGAGTTTTGTCGCTGGTTCACTAAACCTAAGCCTAGCTGAGAAGAGTCCAGCAACAAACTCAGCTAGGCTCTACCGTCGTTACTCTACCCGGTATGCAGCGGTACCGGGACGAATAGGGACTATATGTGTGTGTGTGTGTGTTGTCGGGATCGCGCAGTGGACGTCCCCGCCGGCGGGGACGCCTAGTGCCGCTGCCTCGTGAAACGATCTGTAGAGAAATAGGCTTAGACCAGCAGCGAGCGTCTTCCGTCGTATTTCCCCCGAGAGCCAAAGTGTGACATACTTTCAACGTAATAATCTATGTTTAGGGAGTTCATACAATATCGATAGCTTCCAGCTTATTGAGAAACAAATACAGGTTCTCGGCTTTGATAAAAAAAATCATAAATCATTTATTTGCTTAAAAACAAGGTATACCTACATAGGGTGGGTAAATTCATATAATGGGGATATTATATGATTAGGATGATGTTGTTTTATTTCAGCGTGATATCGACGCGGTTTTTGAGTGGAGCCTAAATAATAAATAGACATTTAATCCTGGCAAGTGCGAAATGATGTCATATACTCTGTCGCGAGCTCCTCTGCAACAACAGTACATGGTGGGCGGAGCGGCGGTGACGCGCGTGGAGCGCGTGCGCGACCTGGGCGTACAGTTCGACGCGCAACTGTCGTTCCGCGCGCAAGCGCTGCACGTCGTCGACGTCGCGAACGCCTCGGCTTTGTCCTGCGAAATACGGCTAACTTAACTCCGGCGGCGACGAGAACCGTATACGCTGCCCTAGTTCGCAGCGTGCTAGAAACTAACGCAGTGGTGTGGAGTCCGCACGAGGCCAAATACCTATATTCTTCTCTTGGAACAAATCCAAAAAAGATTTCTAAGAGCCCTATATAGGAAATCGTTGGGGTAGGTACATACTTGTAGACGACACTTTTTATACAAGGTCGACTAGGTTATCAGTCCCTAGAGGTCAGAAGATCCTTAGCCCTAGCCAAATTTGCCATTAATATCATTAGAAACAGGTTGGACTGCAACGGCCTGGTAGAAGTTTTGTCGCGATTAGTGTTCCCTAACTTACAAATATGCGCAGACCTACGGGCGCGCACGCGACCGGTGCTGGCGTCGGCGCCGGCGCGCGCTCCGCTCCGGCTCCTCAACTCTGCACTCGAAGCTGCTCCGCACTGTGATAATTATATTTATGACTGGGATAGGATGTTTGATGACGGAATGCAAGAAGGTGATTGATAAGAATGCAAGGAAAAGTACAATTTTATAACTAGACTAGATTTTGATGTTTGTTTACAACTTTTTATCTTTTTATTTTTACAAGTTTTACAAATTTGACATGAACTCGAAATATTATATTAATCTTTAATCATAATTCCAAATGTAATTTAATTTAAGTCTAATAGAATTTTAATTTCGATATTGTTAATTTTACTCGTTTTGTTTTTAATGTGTGTATACAAGTGCATGATGGAGCTAGCTAAATATAAGTTTTATGACAATTGTGACGAACTATACCTACCTATATCTACTAGGTATAAGTAGTGCTACTATATGTATGACTTATATTACGATTTGGTGATGTTAATGTTTTGCTGTCATGTTGTAAGTTATATATAAATAATTGATACAAATCATTGAATATATATAAATAATTGAATATATATAAATAATTGAATAATAATTAATTGAAATAATTAAACTGAATTGAATTTTACTTATTTCCAGGTTAAAATAATTTATTCCTAGGTTGGGATGGCAAGTGTGCATGATATACATATAATACAAAAGTCAGAGCTCCCGAGGATGCACTGTGTTGAGAGCGAGGGACCTTTTGTCCGTTCTGCTGTCAACACAGTGAATCCTCAAATTTTATAAAGGGTCGGCAACGCGCACATGACTCTTTAGGAGTTGCGAGCGTCTATTGGCTATGTGCGAAGTACGTGGTGACGTAAGTAAAACGACCGCAGCGCACGCCGTGTCAGAAATGTGAACTATACCGGGCTTGTCAGGCAAAATTGATCTGTCATTTCCTACAATTCAATACAATTTGTATTAAATTTTAAAATGGGTCACAGAAGCTGTTGTGTGGTGAATTGCAAAAATACAGGCAGGAATAGTGATTGTACATTCTACAATTTTCCTACAGCGCCTTGGAAATTAGATCAGAGATATAAATGGATCGCTGCAGTGAAGAGAAGAAAGTCAGTAACATAACCTTAAAGTACGATTGAACTATTCGAAGATTTTCTAATATCACGTGTCTTATTTGTGCTTTATGATTTCAGTGTTGATGGCTTACCATGGACTCCAAGATATTACGACACAATATGTAGTGAACATTTTGTTGGGGGCAAAAAATCTGACGCGCAATCAAGTCCAAGTTACGTCCCTACGATATTCCCTAAAATATATCGACAGAAGAAAGTAAACGACTCACAGGTCTTAGCAAGATATAATCGTTTCTTAAAACGAAGAACCACGAACCTCTCCACCAACGAAGAACCATCAAATAGTGTAAGAAATGAAGAAGGAAATGAACTTGACCAATCTCATCCTCTTGTGGCCGATAATGAATGCCAAGTCAACTTGTTTCCAGAAATTAATTATACGCAAACGAACTTGATTTGTAATAGATTCATTTACAGTGATCACTGTGATGCTGAAATTCAAGTGGAAGTTGCAACCACTTCGAGAACTTTGATGGTTGATACTTCCACAAAAAGAAAGAATGATAAAAGCTGTGGCACTACAACAAATTCATGTCGGGATCAGTCCACACAAACAACATCCAAAGAATTTGTTGGCATCTCGTCAATAAAAAATGACCAAGAACTCCTAGATCTTGCCGGTGTGTCATTTAACAATTTCAAGTTTTTGTTAACAAGGGTTATTATGACAAATGGCTCTGTTTGCAACGAAGACAGGCTTCTCATATTATTGATGAAAATTAAAACTGGATTGACATTTTCAGCATTGAGTGTGTTATTTGGAGTACATAGAACCACAATATCACGAATATTTTATTCAATGTTACAAAATTTGGCTGCTGCAACTGCTAATTTAGTATTTTGGCCGGATAGAGCTACTGTACGAGCAACAACTCCCGAGTGCTTCAAACCAGACTACATCAATACAAGAGTTATTATTGACTGCACTGAATTCAGAATTGAAATACCCCCAGCGGTGGATGACCGGGTTGTTTGTTACTCACATTATAAAAAAGGATTTACTGCAAAAGTTCTCATAGGAATTACACCTGGAGGATTTATTTCTTTCAGATCCAAAATAGCTGGTGGACGTAAAACTGACTCACAAATTACTGTGGAATCTCGACTAATGGACCTTTTAGAAACTGGAGATCTAGTTTTAGCTGATAAAGGTTTTCCTGAAATAAAAAAAGTTATAGATGACAGTGGCAAAGAAGTTAATATTGTTATGCCACCATTTTTAACCAATAAAGTAGAATTTTCTAAAGAAGAAACACAAAAGACCTATGATATTGCTCGAGTAAGAATTCATGTCGAAAGAATTATGCAAAGGTTAAGGGTTTACAGAATCCTTGATAAAATTCCTCATAATTTATTCAATTGTATTGATGATATTGTACATGTATGTTGTGTTTTAGTTAACTTGCAACCTCCGATTTTTGCTAAAAGTGGAACCTAATTAAAAAGAAACTTCCGACCTGGCCATAAAGTGGCAATTACCGCGTGCTCTGAGTGTGGAAAATCCCACTTCCTTCTACTTACCATGGGCGGTAATAAAGAAAGCCTCAGATCGCATATTTATCGCCCTTGCCTGCGTTAAATACCTGCGATCAAAGACCTTCTTGGTTTTACCACCCTTGGTAAGTAATTAACTATTATGAGATATTTCATTGCTATTTTTGTAATAATTATTCACAAAATAAATGAGAGTACTTCTATATAATAGTTTTATTTACTTAATCTCCTGATATTTTATATAAACTGGGTATTCAAAATATTTTTTCCAGTAAAACAATGTTCCCGGGAATGATTATTCATTTGTTCATTGTTGTTCATTGACTCCTTGTACAATGCTGGTAAATAATGATTGAAATAAAAATATTCACTTTTCAAAATTATTTCTTTAATGAATGGTTCATCACGGTTAACCTGCACAGTCACACTGGCATTGTCTTTAGCTGAGTAGACAAACAGATCACATGTCATCATTCCAGTAACATACATTTGTGACTGAACTTGAGTGTAGTAAAGATGGGATTTCTTGAGATCTAAACTATTACTATTTAATACTAAGTACCCAACATTGCAGATGCCATTATTATAGTCTACTATAGCTTTATTCTTACAAGAAATGGGGCATTTCACTTCTATTAATTTTGTCACACAGCCATCCTCCACAACTACTCCATCTACACTAGCACAAAGCCACGGTTGATATTTGCAAATAATTACACCCATTTTTTTTACTTGACAGGAATGGGTTTGTTCATACAGCAGTATGGCCTTTTGCTCATGTCTCAGGCCATATTGAGTCGCCTCACACTCTACTTTTTTTGGATTTAAAATACTGGATACTAAATTTTCAATTGTTCTGGATTTACGAGCTTTTATATGATGTATATTACTACTTGCAGATATCCTGGCATGTCTGATTGCATACCAGTCCGGGCATGTTGATTGTTTAATTGTGTTACAACAGCTTCGAATGATATCTTCATCTGTGACAGTTATATGTTTTTCATAATATGATTTTAGATTTTCTTCTAATATGTAATAATTGCAATGTAATTCGAATTCTCTTTTGACTATAAAAAAATAATTTAAACATGCACAGCAATCTTCTCGCTCCAAAAGTAATTCAACTTTTTCCAACATTTCAGATATTGTTTCCGCAATTTCACTTATGTCTTGAGTCTGTGATGCTGCCTCTAATACTTGTTTTAAAGACGATTCTTGCAGTAATTCATTATGATTTATAGATTGTGATTGACAATACTCTACTTTGGACACTGGCGGGAACATGTCTTGAAAGTATCTCCCTTTGGAATATTTGCTTTGAACAAATTGACGGACGCTGGGTCTTCCCCATTCTTGTTCATTGCTTGTTTTTGATAGGCTTACTATGTTGTTACAATAATATATTAATGCTGCAACGTGTTTGCACTTGCCACTCTGGTTATATACACAGTTGCATTTAACTCCTGTGACTACCCTTGCATCGTTGATCTGTAATAAATGCATTATAATTTTAAATAAAATACTTTTAATACAGTAACAAAGTAAATTCAATTGGCTCCTTCGCGTTTCAAGCTAAATAATACTCACATTTAAACTGGTTTTATATGGCGCTAATGTCACGGAAGTTTGTCTAATTATGTCTCCTCTTATCCCTTTGCGGCCGGGAAAGTGATTTTGCAAAAACTCATGAAAAATGCATTTGGATCGTTCTAATTTGTTGTAAAATACATTTTAAAAATAATAAAAAAAATCTTTTTGTCCTTTATCATTAAAAAAATCGCATGCACAAAAGTGACGTTCAGGAACTACTTGTAAATGCACGAACGTGCAAATTCGTTTAGAATAGACGAAGAATATGAATAAAACGCAAAATTTGACATAATTAAACTATCTATAATAATTAGTCTTCAATTTTACATATTTATCATAATTTTCATGCTTGAAAATTATCATAGCTATCAGATATAATGAACACAGGGGGCTTCCGAACGCTTTGGTACTTTCTTGGCCTCACAGGTGTTTCATCGTTTGAAACGTCACTCAGGAATGCTTTACTACGCCGTTTTCTTGGTGCTTTAATCAGCGTTTCAAAGATTACCAAGCGAAAATCGAGTAAATCCCTCCATACGTTCATCATCATCATCATCATAATCAGCCGAAAGACGTCCACTGCTGGACATAGGCCTCCCCTGTGGCCTCCCCCAAAGAGTGCCACAGCGATCGGTCATGGGCTGCCCGCATCCAGCGGACCCCCGCGATCTTAACCAGGTCATCAGCTCACCTCGTTTCCAACGTGGGCTTTCTGACGCTGCGTCGTCCGGTACATGGTGGTCGGCACTCGAGAACTCACTGGCCCCACCGGCCATAGGTTCTCCAGACAATGTGGCCTGCCTGTGCCTACATCACTTAAGTTTGGTAATTCTTCGGGCTATGTCGGTTACTTTGGTTCTTCTGCGGATTATTTCATCATTTCTGATTCGACCTCGCAGAGTAACTCCAAGCTTAGCCCCCTCCATTGCTCTTTGAGTGACTTTGAGCCTCCTTATGACATCCATAGTGAGCGACCACGTTTCAAAGCCGTAGGCAACACACGCTGCGGGACATTGGCTTATCCAATGTCCCGCAGCGATGTTGCGTAATCTCCCAAAACCTCGCCCAGCCAAGACAGATTCGACAATGGATCTTCTCGATGTTGGAACTGCGGAATTAAACCGTTTGTCCCAGCTAAACATATTCGTCGACAACATCGAGCATAGTGCCTCTGATCTTAACTGGAATTACTACGTTCAACGTGATTTTTGTTTTGTCCATGTCATCTTATAAGACCAACTTATTCAAAGGCTACTCAGATCATCAAGCATAGTACTTAGGTTCTCCATCGTCTCAGCCATAACCACTATATCGTCGGCAAACCGAAGGGTGAATGGTATACTCGCCATTTATGTTGATGCCTTCTGCCTGCCTGTTCGAAAAACAGCTAACCCACCTCCAACTGCTCTGAAATATTATCTGATTCTTGGCTGTCGTTATCAAGCCATTCAAAAAGCGAATAAGGGGATTCCTCGAGTTTATCATCAAATTATTCAATATCTGATATATCACCATTGCTCAAAATTGAAAAGAATTGGCGCATCTTTTAATGGACGCCCTAAAAAATATAAACCCAGCATTACTACATGAAATGTGTTATAAAATCGCCAAAATATATGACTATCTCTTTTGATTTCATTTTTCGCGCAAAGGCCGAATATGCATTAACTTGCAAAATCGATTTACGGGCTACGGCCGAACCCCCAAATTTGTGCACTTCGTTATTACGGGCATGTAATTAGCACTAAATTACTTGGTTTTAGTGTAATTAGTGACAAATAAACACATTTAACTCTTTTACTGTAATAATCAAGCGTAAAATTACAACTTATATACCAAAAATGTACGAAATTATGATCTTACGTGTGCCACTACTCCCATCAAAATAAGTCGCCATCTTCAACGCTGCCTCGCGACCGACTGATTCGACCGGCCGCCGGTATTTTACTACTCAAACGTAGCGCTAGTGTATGCAGATTCGATCGGTATAGGTTTGAGCCCAAAAAGACAACTTACTTGCGGACAGGATTTTTTCAAAGTAATTTGCAGGATTATATCGAACCGGTTCTCAGTTCTTCCACGTTTCTTACGTGTCCCGCTAAAGCCATTTTTCCCCCTTTTGTTGTTGTTTGCGGTTGGAATTTAATATTGTGATGTATGGTCTCAAAACCTGTTTTTATTATTAAATCCATATCTGCATACTAGTACACTTTTTATTTATATGATAAATTGTACACTAAGAGGTCTTTTAGCTTTTTATTAAATTTATTTCGTTTAAATAAGCAAAATACGTAAACGTCAAAATTTGACATTAGCCCGGAAAGTTTCAAACGCTAGGTGGCGCTTCTGTCGTGCACATAGCCAATAGGCTGCGGTGCCCGCTTACCATCAGGTGGACCGTACGCTTGTTTGCCACCATCGTAGTATAAAATAATAACAATAATAAGATAGTTTTGTTTTTGGTAAGTTCAGAGCGCTTAGATCTCTTTGGAGGTAACCAAAAAACAATTTGCGGTAGGTAAGTAACTATTTCATTTATCATTTAGATTTTAATGTGATTTTTGGACACAACAAATTTAATAGAAGAAAGGGATTATATATCAGTCCCATAAATAGGTAAATATGAAATGACAAAAAATAGAGGGTAATATTTTATTAAAAGTCCACTAAAATATATCCATAAAAATACCTATTACCAGTATAACACTCAAAATTCTAACTTTACTAGAGAGAAACCTCCAATTTATTTTCACTTGTAGGTGTATTATGGGATAACATGGTTACAGGATATTTAACAGTTAATGTATTTTATGACACAGTGGGCAATTGCCGTATTATATTATAATATATATATGTATATGTATTAATTTATTACTTATTCTGTGATTGAACTGCACTTTATCTCTTTAAGGCCCTACAACGAGAATTATCTCGTTCTTTGAAACGCTGTGCTGCCCAGACGAGGAAACAATAGCGATTGATTTTGCCTACTAAAGTAAAGCATTATTAAACGTCACAAATACATTTTGCCACATGTAAACTTTGTCAAGAGGAAATTTCATAAAACTGCACACAGTCAGATATTTATCGAGATTCGTCTAAAAAAGTAATTCCCAAAGAGTGTTGTATCCCGTTTTGCCGTGCGCAAAAGACATAAAGCGCGTCTCTTTCACGGGGGGCCTACTCGTAGAAGACTCATCCGAAACGTCAATGTAAATACAATACGCGATTACGCATACAAATATATGTTATAAAACTTCCATAGGACGTATAGAAATAAATGTAAGTATAAGCCTAGCAAAAGAAACAATAACCGAAGCCTATTTGCTATCGGCCAAGAACCGCAGCGGTTGTTTTCACCGTTTAGCGCTCCGCCGGCCGCCCCAGTTTCACTGTAAGTCTGTACTAGATTGGATTGCTAATGGAATCGTGTGAACTGCCCATTTGAAGTCATTTACGTACTGAACGACGCAGACGGTTCGGACACGTATGAGTAACGTGTAACGTTACGTTGTACGTGCCGCGCCTGCCGACGGCAGACGTGGCAGTTAAATAAATAAGATAAATCTGAATTACAGCGTGTAGGTATTTAATTTTAGTTTTATTTAAAACATGAACTGGGCGTTTTTAAACAGTCTTAGCTAATTCAATGGTTGTGATACAATTTGACACAAACCAGATCTTGATGTGTAGGCCAGCGGGGTAGTCACGTAACTTTTTAAACGTACGGTAGACATATTTTAATGTCATTTACGGACGGTCGAAAACGTTCCGTGATCGCACCGCTGGTAGCCGCAATGAGCAAGTCGTTGAGAATCGATGGCGTGGTGAACTGTGAAGTAATCGTGTAAGTTAAAGCGTAGTAATATGACGTCAAGTAAAATAATCTTAATTCAAAGACAGATCATGTTATTACTAAGTTCGAGTAGAGGCAACTAATTTGCCAGACAAGAAAATTAAAAAAAATCTGAATGCAATTATTGTAACAAATCACATTAATTTTGTACTAACCAGTAACGCTGCTAACGCAAACTACAAATTTTAGAAATAAAGGAAAAACTGAAAAACTAAAGCCTAAGCCTAAGTTTTTCAATTTTTCAGGTACGCTGGCATGGAAAGCCAGGCTACCCTCAATGATGGCTGATACCCTCGATGATTGATATTTGTATTTTTACTGTATGATTATTAACACTATGAATTTAAATGACACGGATTAGAAACACTTATGAATAAAAAAAAAATTGAAAATAAATTGTAGTCATCATCCTCCTAGCGTTATCCCAGTACAGTTGCATCCTGAAGGATGCCTGGGGTCCGCTACCTAATCCCAAGATTTGGCGTAAGCACCAGTTTTTACGTAAGCGACTGTAGTATGAAAAAAAATATGATAATTGACATTATGAATTTAGACAGTACGGATAAATAATACTTATGATTAAAAACGTTATGGTGATAAACATTAGGATGTTAAAGCTGTATGAGTTTTGGCGTTATCAGTTCGAATGGTTATGAGTTATGATAGTTAGCAATACGATCATTTATGAAGAATTGAAAAGAAGAATGAAGAATTATTGAGTAAAACTGTATGAGAAATATTTTTGGACTTCGAATGATAGAACGCCAAAAAATATGTGAGCAGAAGCACACAAAAATAAATGATACAGTTTACCTTTATTGATTGGTGATTAAGTGCACATATTTCTACGATTGGGTTTCTCCAGGCCATTAAATCTTCGATCGCATTAGGCGAAACTTTACTATCTAGCTTAAAATACCTAGTCGCGCATGATATGAAACGACTTAAAAATTAGTTTAGGAAAAATGAAGTAGCAACACTAGGTACCTACGCGATGCTTGCGAGTAATGCAGGGCGAGACGGCGTTTTTCAAGCCACGCTTGTCTTCATGATTCAGTATTGTAATACAAGTCCATATTACATAAATAAAACCAAACACTACAAGCTGCTATGCTAGTAAGTCATGAAATAATTTTAGTGCAGTTGCTGGCGCCAATATTTAGCACGCACCAGCGCTGGTCTGGCATTGTACCGTTTATCCAGTTCCAATCACTCTGGACTGACTGGCACAAACATTCTCTGGCAGTGTTCTCATTCAGCTATACTAGCGCCAGCAATTGGATACTTCTAAATCAAGCTTTTACGTGAGCTTACCTACTCCAGATATCGAGAGAATCAAAGAGAAATCGACCTTGATATGTACTTAAATTTCCCTATTAGTAAATACTACATCTACTCGTAGGAGTCGTAGGTACTAAAAAATAACATCGAACTCTCCACTCACTTGCTTTTGGCAATCCTGGTTGCCAGGCATCACCATTATTACGAGGGAATAGAGTTCATCTCAAAATTCAAAGTAAGTGAAGATAAATAAATAAGGGCACAGAGTAAATATATACCTACCCAGTTCGAAAGTTATTCGTTCAGACCGTTAAGTTGCCAGGCCTTTGAAGATCGAGTAACCGGGTCGCAATAAAAAAGCGAAGACTGAGATAGCACATGTGGCCCAAATCTTAATGTTTAAATGTGTTAATGAAGTGGCAAGAGAGGCGCTGCACGCTCAGATGTCGCGCATGACGGTGAATAAGTAATCTTCTTAGTCAAACGCCGACTGCCGCTGTTTTAAGAAAATAAACTTAGGGTTGTTACTCGCTGTAAATACACGCAAAAGTTAAGAGCCAAACTTATGTTTACCGATGGCGCTGTCACCGACGCGTATTCTCGCTTGAATTCCGCTCCTTCGTCCACGGAATTTCGATTAGCGGCTCATTTTGCTGGCAGCACGAAAAAGAATGTGGGTTTTTGAAATATTCAGTCCCCATATACACATGCTTGATGTGAGGTCTTTTATTACATTCGTCTGATAAAATTTTGTCTTTTTTTGTGTTTAAATACTCGTATTCGTTTCAGGTGCACGAAGGTGAATATAAACGTACAACGGCTTGCTTTGATTAAGATTTACCTTTGAAGTTCATTGCCGGAGCTTGTACTTTGTGTTTTCTGGAGGAGAAAAGTTATCGCCCCACCCCCGGGACCACATATCGCCCGCGAGTACATAACACGCTATTTATATCATAATACGGGAGAGTTATTATTTTACTTCTGATGTTGCCTTTATTTTCTCCACCGGCCTTATGTTCGTTTGGGAGTACTTGATGCGAACATGCATTTCATGTGACTGGTATGTATTAGGTTTCGATTTCTATATTACTTTATAAGTATGTGGAGCGGTCCGGTGGAAGATTTAAGGTCAAGTATGTTCGTAAAATTTTAAGGAAGTACACTGAGCGAAAATAATACTAATTATTAGTAAGTTTTAGTTTTAGTAGACAAGGAGATTATATACTAACGGTTACAAAACAGTTTAGTAGTAATTAGTAGTTACAAGGACAATTTTTTTTTGGTATTAGTAAATAACTACTATTATCAAAAACTGTTTTGTAACCGTTATATAATCTCCTTGTCCTGGGATTCACTAAAACTTACTAATAATTAGTATTTTTTTTTCGCTCAGTGTATTTCGGGCCAATACGTGGTCATTAATCATGAGTGGTCGCGGCGGCCTCGCGTTTAACAGCGCGCGCGAGCGCGCGTAGCGTAGCGTTCAATATGTCCGAGACTCACGGAAGTTTTCTGTTTAACAAAGCATTTAGGAAGTTAGAATAACACAAACTAGGTACTTGTATAATAAAAATGGGTGTAAGTTTTGTATGGGGAACAAAATTAACCATTTGCATTTCATGCTCGAAAAGTGTGTCATATTAGACTTGTGAAGCGGGGCTAAAGTAGTACATTTAAGCCCTAGGGAAAATATGTATACATATTTATGATTTACAAAACATTATAATTTGACCAATCAAAATACTTCACCTATTAAATCCACCAATCACATAACAGTAATTTGACAGATAAAAAAACATTTGGTAAATATATCAACCAACCAGAATACAGCTGTACTAAAATCGACCAATCAGGAAAGAAGTTTTTCAGTTCTCTAAAGATTAAGCGGTGTCTATGGTCAAAGCAAATGCGCCTCTTAAAAGAAAAAAAAGCGCATGTTGCATCTCTTTCTTTAATATAGCAAAAGAAAGGGAGGCGAATACGCAAAGCGAACACGCACAGCGAGGCATGGTGCTGGCCTTAAAAAAAAACATGCTGTCAAATTAGACATACGCCCGCCAAGAGTTAAATTATTCATTTTAGGTAGATAATCCCAATCCCTCTCATCTATGAGAGGAGGCCTGTGCACATCAGTGGGACGTATATAGGCTGATGATGATGATGATGAGGTAGATAATTTGTGTTTATGTGTTTTCTCGCAATTGAAGTGAAAAGTAGAGTGTATAACTCGGGCCTAAAAGCCATATTACCACACGAACAATTTTCCCTGACTGCGTTCAGGAAAATAACTATCTCGTGGTAATATGGCTTACTTTAGACCCTTGTCAAACAATCTACTATTGTTTAAATTTGAACTTCGACCCGTGCCAATAAGGTCATACACGTACATTTTAACTTTCCTATATGGTTTCGTGTGAAATAAAGGTTTAACACGTTGGCTGCCCAGCATACTCACCTAAAGTGTTGCTCCCACGCCCCATACAACTTTTTTTGAGCTTTTGATTCCCCCGGTGATGCTCACGGCCACATAGAGAAGAATACGTGATCCCACCGGTGATGTTTAAAAATATTTCAGATAACATTCAATACAACCGAAGAACAACATACCTAATATTAAATAAATATACGGGGTGTGGCCTGTAACATGAGCAAATATTTAAAAGGACACTTCCTTAGAGCATCTGCAGTAACCCCTTGTGTCCAAATAGGTATTTTATTTATTATTTCAATTCGGAGAAACTTTGATCTAAAGTTAGGAACCTCAAATAATTTTGTTACCGCGAGATCATAGCACATCCGTTAATGCGGATTCAGAAGTCGTCATAGTTTTAGCATTTTTTGGTTTGAAAGTTTCTTTTTTTTAGTGTGTTTTTTACAAAAATCGTTATTAATATTATTCCAAAAGATTAATAAAATACAAAACAACTGCCTGCGCCAAAAATATATTTACAAAAAGCTTTTCTTTTTAACTTAAACCACGTGGAAATATTTACAGGCAAGGTTTATAATCTACCGTTTAATTTTTTGCTCCTATCACAGGCCAAACCCTGTATACGGATGAAGTTATGCAATAGTATTACTTTACACTATATGAGTAACACAAAGTATAATTGAAATACCTGGTATACGTACCAGCACAGACGCACAGACGCTATAAAAATCCAATCCAATGTCATAAATAAGCCAGGAGACAAGGGCTGTATATATCTTACCTCAGCTCATCCCCGCAATCGCAACCGTACCAACTTAGCCAAAAATCCGAGGTGATTTAATACATTTATAAGAAGTCACGGGTTTAAAACGATCTTTGTGATTCTACTCAGAGCTCGAGATTTACCCATAGATATCTCTTTGACCATCAGGCCAAATAAGATTATGAAACGGGTAAGCTAATAAAATGTGTTATTACGATAATTACATAAATCTGCTGCGGGAACTGTACCTGACCTGACCTTGACATACCGACTATGACCTTGCCGACCGTCTCAAATGACTTGCTAAATAAAGTAATCCGAGACATACTAAAGACACCCACAACTGTTGACATTTATGACGTTTCTCCAAATATTTTATTATCTATATGGTCAATTATTTCTGACATTTTAGTTATACTTATTAATATTATTTTTAAAACAGGTGTGTATCCAGAAGTGCTAAAGAGTACCAGAGTGAGTCCAGTATATAAGGGTAAGGGTGACAAGGGCGATGTTAACAACTACAGGCCTATAACAATAGTCCCCACAATTTCTAAAATTGTGGAGTCCATCCTCTCGTCACATATAATGGCCCATCTAGAGACCAATGACTTACTGACTGACCGCCAATTTGCTTATCGGAAAGATATGTCCACAACCACAGCTGCGCTTAAAATATTAGTACTGCATTGTTTCCGGGCTGGATGATAAATGTAAGATGGCTGGTATATTTTGTGACTTGTCCAAGGCATTTGATGTGATTAATCATGAACTGCTTTTAGACAAATTACATCATTACGGGATACGAGACTTGAGCCACAAATTGATCACATCATTTTTATCTGACCGGAAACAAGTTGTCAAATTATCCACGAGCGGTAAACAACTCAAGTCTAGTGCTGGCAGAGTAAATATAGGAATTCCTCAAGGTTCGGCGTTAGGAAATACCCTTTTCCTAACGTTTATGAACGATCTTCCCGCTGCCATAACGGCTGGCCTCTCAATCTTATTCGCGGATGATACCACGGTGGAGGTTAGTGGTCGTACATTTGAACAGCTCGAAGAGAGGATCCATGACGGGTGTGATCAACTGCAGAGGTGGTTTTCCACCAACGGCTTAGTCTTGAATATAGCCAAATCCACCGTATGGTATTCTCGGGCCAAAAAATTACGATTCCGCCGTGTGTAACAAACAGCCCGATGCTGATAAGTGATGAATGTAAGTTTCTTGGCTTCACTCTGGACTCTAATCTCAACTGGAAGTGCCATGTAGACAAATTATGCGACAGATTGAGTAGTGCAGTCTTTGCTTTACGTAAACTAAAGCCAATCATATCCGCCGATGCCTTGAAGCAGGTTTACTTTGCCCATTTTCATTCACTGATGTCGTACGGCACACTCATTTGGGGAAACTCAACGGATGCCAACAGAGTGCTGCTCATAGTGCTCATGCAGAAACGTGCCGTACGTGCGATGATCGTGGCAAAGTCGAGTGTTTTCGTGCAGGGACCATTTTTTGAGACTTGGTATTATGACATACTCACTCTACGTCTTCGAAATTATTATGTTCGTAAGGAACAACATTTCTGATTTTAACACCATAAATGCATCGTAAATGCGATTGGCAAAACACTCCGCCATACTGGGCGTTTGAAAACAGTTCCCCGTCGCATGGCACTTGCAGGTAAGAACCCACGTGTTATTGGGCCCACCTATTACGAGCGACTGCCCGCTGATCTTAGACTTGAACCATCTGAGGATGCATTTCGACGCCTCCTGAAACGCCTCTTATTGGAAAATCCATTATACTCCGTTAAAGAGTATATGGACCTTAAGTTACTGACGTGTAAATAATTATTACTAAATTTGTATTAAATTGATTTATATTTTGTAATGGACTTGAACTTGTATTTTGACTTGATTAGTATATTGGAATTTGTATTTTGAAATGGACTTTGACGATCCCGAAAGGGAGATGCAATTATTTTATTTTTACTATTTATCATTATCATGTGTGTTTAATTTTGGTTGACATTATGTTATTATCCTTTTGTATTTTTCCTGATTAGGACGATCATGATAACTATTCTTGTAATTTTGACATGTGTACAAATTTATAATGTAATTCTTATCATGAAATAAATGAATCTAATCTAATCTATCGCCCCGCTACCGCGCATCCTGCACCAGTCAGGAGGCACTAATTTAAATTTAGGGGCGCAGTAAAAACCGACTGCAATCTGCGTCGACTACTGCGATACTGCGTCGACCACGCGTCGACTGACAGTTGACACTGACATTTGACAGTTTCCTCATATCGTACCGCCTTCACACCGACAAATCAGGAAGTCGCCTTAGGTACCGTATATCATAAAACTTCTCAAAGACAGACCTTACTTAAAATATGCTAATATTTATATATTTTTAACCATTAAGTGCTATGCTATGCTATGATATGCTATGCTGTACAAGTTCTATGCAAGAACCAAATTAATACGCAATACAATTTACTATGAGCAGTATAGTATTACTTAATAGTAAAATAACCGGCCAAGTGCAAGTCAGACTTCGCACATTTAGGGTTCCGAACCAACCGCAAAATTAAGTTGGTTTTATAGGAAAAATAAGGAAATATCAAAGAAAAAAATCTGATTTATCAATATATAAGTATTTGTTGGTAAAGTATAGGTAATAATTAACATTATCACCAAATTTCAAGTTTATAGGTCCATCGGAAATCAAACAATTCTTAGGGACAATTTTTTTTTAAAAAGAGATGACTTTTTTCCAATATACTCGTATTTAAAAACTATAAATGCGTGTTTTGTAATACGGCGGGTTAACAATTAGTCGGATCGTCATTGCAATCCGTTCTACAATATGGCGGCTCACGTTTAGCCGGATTGTACTTGCCAGATTGCATAATCCGCCGTTTGACATTACGGCTAGCCGTTTTACAAAATGGCCGGATTGTCATTGCTAAACAGCGGTGCAAGTGTTAAATAAAAATGGGAACTAAAAGCTGTAAAAGAGGTGACAGCTAAAACGACGCTATTTTGTGAAAAGGCTAGCCGTAATGTATTATACGGCGATTTATGCAAACTGACTGAACCGCTTTTTTACATTACGACTAGGCGAATTGAAGAATGCAAAGCGTTTTGGCGGATTTTCAATCCGCCTAATCGTTGACCCGGCGTAATACAAAACAGCTCTGTTTTGTAAAACGCCTAGCTATAATGTAATACGGCGGATTATACGCTTTGCCTGCGACATATGTTTAACATTTAAAAATAAGTTTTGACAATTTGTATGCCTTTGGGTTAACTAGATGCTTAGACTGTAAAAATTTGAAGACTATAGCTCCAACCGTTTGGCTGTAAAACCCGTGTGACAGACGACGGACGGACGGACGGATGGACGCGTGAGTGACAGCAATAGGGAACCGTTTTGACCCTTCGGGTACGGAACCCTAAAAATAACATATCTAATCTATCATGTGACTGTGTGTGTCAGTGACTGCTGAGGAAGCATTACCTAGACTCAGGGTAGTGCTTCCTTAGTAGGCTCTCGAACGTATTACTCATAACATGTCAATATATTTTAAATTTAAAAAATAAAACTAAAGTGTAACCAAGAGACTGCCGATCCCACAGTCAAACTGTAACCACAGTTTTGTGGGGACGATGTATTATGTTTACATGTAACTTGTGTTTATTAAATAAATAAATAATAAAATAATAATTAACTTTACTGCTCAACTTTATTACTTAGCTACCTCAATCGTGTGTTATTTGACTATAAGTTAAAATAATATAGACGATCTCTTTCATAATCTCTCTTTCTTAGTGTACCATCAAAGTAAATGGAAAAGGCCACTTGGAAGTTTCAAGTGAGATTCCATCTGGATGAAGTAGCCTGGAAACAAATTGAATGGAAGTCAATTTCCAACCTTTTTATGCCAACTATTTTAAGAACTTCCTCTTTTACTTAATTAGGTTCGGAACTATTTCGTTTACGAGTAAATACGTCTAAAACTGTTCCAATTGAGCCTTCATCATATGAATGGAAATTTATTAATGCAATGAAGTTAGAATTGCATTCGAGTTTTTTTTTGTTAGTTATTCATTTGATATCAACAAAAAAGCTCGAATGCAATTTACCTTAATGTTACCTTTTCAAAGCTGGGAATGGAAAAGACCGAGTGCGATAATGTTTATAGTTTATTTCTGGCCTGCTCAATGTGAACTTGTACGGGTTTGGAAGTCAAAACCCGTAGCATCATTAGTTAAATGGACTGCTACTGCTACCCAAACTAAACTACGATTGAAAATGTAAATAAAAACCGGCCAAGTGCGAGTCGGACTCGCGCACGAAGGGTTCCGTATCATTAACTATAAAAACAGCAAAAAAAAACATGGTTGTTGTATGGGGGGCTCCCATTCAACCCTTAAATATTTACTGTATCCCGTTTGTTAGTATTTGTTGTTGTAGCGGCAACCGAAATACATCATCTGTGAAAATTTCAGCTGTCTAACTATTACGGTTCATGAGATACAGCCTGGTGACAGACGGACGGATAGACGGACGGACAGCGAAGTCTTAGTAATAGGGCCCCGTTTTACCATTTGGGTACGAAACCCCAAAAAAGAGAAACAACAATAAAATACAAATCGGCTGAAATGCGTTATCTTATAGTACGCTCAGAAAGCGCTTTGGAAAATCTTTGAGGTTCTAACACGCCGCTACCTTTATTGGACACTTTCAAATTCGTCGGTTATGTTCCATATATTTACCTATACCTCTAGTATATAAAGTTGATCATCACATTCCCCCGCCGGCGGGGGCGTCCACCGCGTGATCGCGACAGTTTTGTCACATAAAGTCCCTATTCGTCCCGGTACCGCCGCATACCGGGTAAAGTCAATCCGACCCAGGACGGTAGCTGAGTTTCTTGCTGGACTCTTCTCAGCTAGGCTAGGTTTAGTGAACCAGCGACAAAACTCCCAGTAGCTCGAGTCCACTGACACTTCATGAGCAGTTTTTCAAAGATTCAAAGATTTATTTGCTCATAATACATGTTATATATATATAAGATGTTAAAAATAAAAGAAAGTCCAGTGCATCCAGCCTGCATGCAGGCGTGCAAACATTTTGTAGGAGCTATATAATTAATACAATAATAATAATTAAATATATCCACATAATTAGCAAATTTTACGGAACAATCAAAACTCAAAATTATAATAATGATTCACGAATGAATGATTCAAATGAAGTACCTCGTGTAACTCTTTCATTCACTAGTTCAATTTGGATTCATATACTTCAATAATTTTAATGAACATTATCGCCAAATATCAAGTTCATAGTCTCAGCCCAAAGAAAATAATGGGGTTGGCGGCTGCCAAACTTTGCCACTAGGTGGCGCCACTAAAGTTTGTGCCAAGACATTAGTTCGTGATTATTATTCTCTTTGCGCTGAGACCTACGAACTTGATATTGGCTGATAATGTTTAAGTGTATTTTACGGAACACATACAAAAATATTAATAATTAGTTTTTTTTTTCAGAAATTTCCTAATTTTTCCCACTACAACCACCTTAATTTTGCGGTCCTTTTACTGATTGCTCGCGTTGCCGTAAAAGTGCTTTTAGCTGTGTCAGAGTCAGACGTCCGTATTTTTCAATTGGATCAATTTTATCGCGCTAAATGGACGAGTATATGTTTACGAATATATAACTTACACGCTCCTGTCTAAACAAAAACTTTTGTATTTAAATGGCTTTGAAACATTATCCGACAGTGTCTCGGCCTAATATACAAAGTTTAATACTTATTATTATTTATAACGGTATTTTAAACGCACAATATTTTTTAAAGTTAAATGTGCATCAATTGAGATGGCACAAACTCTAGTGGCGCCATCTAGTGGCAAAGTTTGGCAGCCGCCAACCCCATTGCAATCGAGCGCCCAAAGAGCTGTGAAGCGCAAACTCGATACGAATAAAAATAGATCTCCTGTACCTGTACCCTTACCATGAGTTTGCAATGTTTGCATTACCGTACTCGCTAGCGACTGCGTAAACAATTTAGTATGGACAAAAGTACAGGGCCTCTGGCGGTTACGCAATAGAACTAAGAACCGCCATACTAAATCGTTTACGCAGTCGCTAGCGAGTACGGTAATGCAAACATTGCAAACTCATGGTAAGGGTACTGGAGATCCATTTTTATTCGCATCGAGTTTGCGCTTCCCTACAGATTTGAGTAGCATCCACGTGCCCATGGGACACCCTCGGCCTCCTGCCGGCACGTCGTCATTGTCGGAATTTTTCGGCGTGGACAATTTTAACTCGTAGAACACGGAAGCAGTAAATTTCCCGACTAGTCTCTTTACGAGTGCTCCCTTCGTACAGCAATGATTGTGCTCCGGTTTTCCATCGTAAACAATAAGTTAAAAAACTGAATTGACGTGACTCGAATTTATTGACGGATACTGAATTGTCAACACAAAAATAAACGTGATGTCATAAAAAACGAAGTAAAAACAGTTTTATGAAGATTCTATCTATTGTTTCCTGCGCCCGCCCGTGGCTTAAAACATCTAAAAATTGTGACTTTAAGTCCGTTGAAGAGCATAACCCACGTCTTGGCCAAAAAAGTTAACGTGCCATTGTTAAAGTGCTTAAATAGTTTTTGACGTAACTGACTTTGCAGTAGCTTTTATAAAGGAAGTTTGAGGAGTCAGTTTTATTTCTGGCGCGCAGCCAGCAATGTCCAGAACAAAACATAAGAATTTTATTCGTACATTGAAAGATTATGACTGCATTATCATTCATAGGGATGTTATAAAATCGTGTGACTGATTAAAACACTGTTAAGCGGTCGCATCGCACAATATGAAACATAATGCAGTTCGTGCTCTATAATAATTCAATAATTAATAATAATCGAATAATTTTTTCATGACAAACCAAATTAGAATATGAATATTAACAAATGGAATATAAAACTAATTACAATAACTAAAGCTAAAAATTAAAAGTACCTATCAAAATGTTGGGCCCTAGGTAGGGTGCCCATCACGCAGGCAGCGATCCCGCGCTGGATTACGATTGCAATTCCCTGCGCGAGAACTATAATCGAATGTAATTCTCAAATAATAATAACTTCACCATACCTAATATTCGTAATATTATTATAAATAAAGGAGTATGAGTCTATGCGTAATAAATTTATTTATGCCACACCTGGCCTTAAAGTGGCCCAACAAAATCCCATTTCCTGGCCCTGGCCATAACATACACATATTTACATAATGGGCGTGACATACAATCTTGTAATATTTTGCCACGGGAGTTGATAAAGAAAGCCTTGCCTTCAACTCGGGCGTCAAATACCTGCGATTTGAGACATGCTTTCTTTTACCGCCCTTAGTAAGTAACGTATTATAATTTTTCGAATAATACACATCACTAGAGAGCAAATGTGTCAATGAATGTAAAAATAAATATGTAGTGTGTGACATCCTTGCTAAACAACAAGCTTTTATTAAGGTCAGTGTGTTTGGTTTAATTATCAGCACGCCTGTCAGTGAGGAAAGCTGCCGTCCTCTTATTTAACACAAAGGAGGCAAAGCTCGGATTTCCACGCGCGTTATATGGTTCACCGTGTTAGCATGTTGGTCCGAGCCCTTTGTTTTTTACAAATTTTGTTAGTTGGTGAACTTCATACGGAAGTTTTTGCTTAGTTGATATGTTACAAGTTAAATTTTATCAGGAATGTTCAAATTTTATAAACCACTCTTCTAGGCACATATATTATGATTGAAGAACCTCACAATTAGCTATATTTGGGTAAGATCTGGTGAGTTGTTGTTAGCGATCGACTAGGTATCATCATTTTATTATTATTTGAGTGTAGTGGCTATTCCCGGGCTTTCGGGAGCCCTCGTATCACTGCGACTACCTATTGCTGATCTGTTGTAATTGCTACGTACTACAATTCTCGGTAAAGTCCTGCCAACTTAAAGAATCGCAGTATTTTGCTGAACTCCAGACATTAAGGCTGGGTTGCACCAAACCGTCTGTAATCGTAAGCGGTGTTCGTCAAATCTGATTGTATGGAAAGTTTGACAAGTTTCTATGGGATGACAGCTGCCGGCGCCATATTTGACGATGACCGGCCTGTGTTCGTATGTTGGTGCAACCGACCCTAAATCTCATCACGGTGCATGAACTAAGTACTTGCTCAATCATCACTTCAGTCTTGGTGCGATTAATTTTAGGGCCAAAATCTTGATTCTATTAAGCTACCCATATTCTAGATAAAAACAGAGTATATCAACCTACCTTTAAATAAATCTAGAGTACATAAACCTACCTATATATAAAACACAGTGCTACTTTTGTTCAGGATTAGTGGCTCGCGGTCTTTTTAATGTCTTCATCACCATTCCAGTGATGGACCAATTTACATGTATTCATGGTACTACAACAACAACTACTACTACTAATAGATTTATTTCGTGTAGATTATACCTTTTAACTCATTTGAAGTCGACAATTTCGCTAAAGGGTAGTTCATAATACGCTTAATAGGTATTATGATGGAAATCTGATACAGTTTCTCAGTAGTTCTGCATCCGTTGTCTCCTCCAATACCTTAGCCATTAGTCCATCGTCTTTACCCAATTACCCGGTTAATTTAGATTCCATCAACAGCAATATACCCTATACACCCCGGCGGGTGCTGTTTCTGCGTGCTTCCCATGACACGAACAGGTACAGTATCTATCGAAAATCGGGTTAGTATAATTTATGAAATTCCTAACCAAGTGTTCTAATGCATATCTTATTCGACGCACAAATTTCCGAAAATCTAAATGCCGTCACAAGAAATGTCTAAAATCTAAGTAACACATTATATTATTTTTCTCAAACATGCAATGAAATATTGACGTTACGTTCGTTATTTAAACACGCTGCGAAGTATCACGTTGCGGGTGCGGGGGAACGAGCGGCCCACAATGGAATTTCATACAACTTTGAAGACCAAGGCCGGCAAAGTGACCGTCTTTTGTTTATGGGGCGCGGCGCAGCGCACGCTCCGGGCTGCGCGCCCGCCGCTGCATAGGGAGAGGGAGGGGTGGGTTGGTAGGATATGGAGGGAGGGGGTAGGGGGAGGTAGGGTATGAAGAGGTTGGTGGAAGGGGGAGGTAGGAAAGTGGGTGTTGGAGTAGGGGTGTGAAGGTTTATTGGTGTAAGGGCGGGTAGGGCCAGGGACGCAGTTGGTGGGTTCAGGGGAAGGGGAGGGGGGATATCATTATATGTTCGAGAAAAGCACTATACAAGCCTCGGCGCGAACAGGGATTGTCGGCCTCGTATCACTAGATGGCCTCGTTAACACTCGGCCATCTATAACTACTCGGCCAGCAATCTCCTATTTCGCGGCCTCTGCAGTAATGCACTATATTTACTGAGGTATTTAAATAAGTAGTCACTTGAAGTTGGTCCAAGTGTACATTTAACACAATGAACATCTAGCGAGAGTCTGGAAGCGTACAGAAAACACAATATTATTTATTAGTATTATTACTGCTATTAACAATAATTTTACACTATGTTTAAAACTATAAGATTTAAAAAGACTTAGTAATTTGTTTTAAACTATACGAGTTAAGTGCAATGTTCGGAACATGTGTGGCTGGAGGCTAGTGTAACTTAATTACCCTAAATCTTGTCTAGAATACTACTAGGGTGACTACAGTATACCTATAGACTTTGATTAAGCAGCGACTAATTCTAATACAACGGTCAATGTGTCATTTATTTTTATCATTATTTTATATTTATCAGTAGTGTTGTCGGCGAAGGTAACTTCCAAAACTTCCTTAGTTTTGGTCTGGGTAGTATTTTTACTTGGGACTGCCCTGGGGCACTCGGCAGAGATATGTGCAATAAAATTGCATGTGTTACATTTGCAAATCGGCTTCGAGCATTTGAAACTGGGATGCCCTTGCTCCTTGCAATTAAAACAGACAATGGTCCGCGATCGATTCCTAAGCGTGTCATTGTTTTGAGGAAGGTTACTTAATAATCGTTTTAGTAGTAGTAGCATTGGGTAAACACCTATCCCTTGACATAAAGTCCCTTCGACCATCAACGCCTTCTCTAATCTGGGTTTTAATAGTTTTGAAAAACTGCAAAGCCTCCTCGGGCTTACTGAACCGACTAGATTGAGCGCTGAGACGAATACCTTTATCGTCTATAGTCTATACCAAATATTATACAACCAACCGCATTTTTACCGAAAATTTTGCATGAGGTTATGAGGTATTAAGTAAATTTAGTTTTGCGAAGCCAGTTTGCCAGTGGTTCCCCAGGGTGAGTCCTTTTACCAAGCATTGCAGTAAGAAATTCCGCATACTTAATAATTTTCTTCGGAAGGTAAAGAGTCCCGAAGCATCTGCTTCCGTTCCGTCTACGAATGCTTGATAGAGGGCAGACCCTGGTACCAAGACTTAGCAAGGCCACATATTTTGGGAAGTGCGTAATGGGCAACCTGCTTATCGGTCCAGCGGTATATTTCAGCACTTTCATCAACCTTACTGATCCAACTCTCAACGTTTTGTTCGTTAGTCATAGGGTCAAAGTCCGGTACGACGTTGTATAACTTGTATAGAACGTGGAAATATTCACGACCTTCACCCTCTTTTGTTTAAACTCTGAAAATAATCTTAGTAGCTCTGAGGTTTCGGAACGCGCTGTCAGTTTGTCGGTCTGTGAGTCATTTACCATAGGTTCGAACTGTCTGTCTCGTACTCTGTTCACTTCACTCTGTTCCCCATGCCTTAAAATACTTTCCCTATTCAGCATTCCCTCGAGGGATCTCAATCTTTCATACAGGCTCGATTTGGTTACTGCGCTGCCGCTGTGGATGCGATCCTGCCGCCGACGTCGCGGTGCCCGACTACGACTACGACTACTACGGCTTATCTTATTTCTTTCATGACTTCTGCCGAAGCTGCGCCGTGGTCGGTAGTCCCTGTCCCTGCTGCCGTCTGTAGTGGCTGCGGCCGCGACTTTCGCTGCTCTCTGAACCTCGGTCCAGTTCCACCCAGTCGCCGGATAGCTCAAAGCTCCGGACCGGCGTCACTGTGGCGGTTGGTATCTTCCATCGCTCTTTTGAAAATGGTGGGCGTCGCTAAAGCAGTTTGCTTTATGATTGTCCCACTGCTGATCTAAAACGTCCGTTTCTATCCTGTATAAATAATTTAAGTCAGCAGCTTCAACTCAATGGTTTATTCCACAACCATAATCAGTACCATTACATCATTCAGTCAATCCGTTATTTATAAAGCACATAACAACATTAAAAACGTAAAACGGCAATTCCTCTTAGAATATCATTGTGATCATTGACAGACATTTTTCCAAGACAGATTTTCGAATGCCCGACCGACCGGTTATATTCGGCCAGCAATGATCTAATAAACCGGAGTAGGCACGTTCAGTACAAATAAAATTAAGTATGGTTCACACGACGTGATTGTTCACGCTGGCGCGTTTTGTTACAGTATGTATCAAAGAGAATATAACCACTACGTTCTAAAAGACGGGACTTAGAACAAGGTTTTTGATGACAGTGACATTGTCAATATTGTCATCACATGACATTGATGTAGGCACGATGTAGGTACAGTTTGGCAGACATTTTGAACCACAGTAAAAAAGAAAACACCAAGTACGTCATATCAACATAACAACGCAATATGGATATCGATATCGATAAATGATAACCAGTGACGTCCACACAAATAATGAACGAATCTATTCAGTTTTTGAACCTTGCGTACATCTACAAAGGACTTGTATGTATGTATCTTATGAGAACTGCTGCATCACCTGTTCCTTCTTCTATATATTTTGGCTTTGTCAGACTTCCATCAAATACTCATGGCATCTGCGGTGCCACGTAACATAATAAGTATTTTGTACTTCCAAGTCGGCCAATTTGACTTGCCTTCGAGACTTCCGATTGAATATTTTGACGAGATGACTTCCATGGCTGGACCGAATATCCTTTTAAATCTTATTCAGAGTAAACGCGTGTTTAAAACGATAGAACCATTATATTTTATTATAATATCGACCAGAACAATATTTTATTTTAATTTGACAATGTTTGTTATGTTTGTTTTCTTGACAACTGAAAATAATGACAGCCTAAACTAGAGAGTTTGAGTATTGAAGTAAAAACTCCTTCCAACAGAACGGAAATGACAATAAGTGACATTGACATGTGACTGAGATGGATTAACTGAGAGAGCGAGATATCGGTATTCGCCATGTTTTTTTGTGTTTTTCTAGCCTTTTTCTAGCCTATCGTTGGAATCCTGACATTGTAATAAAAACAATATGGCGGAGTCCAATATGTATGTCCCGAAAAAAAATTTGATCCTAGCAAGTGTGGTATCAAAAAAAAGCATAAATGTATTTCAAACAAAAAAAAACTAATTTGAATAATAATTATAATAAAAATTAAAAACACGACTGCACTAAAAAGATAAAAACAAGTTTCATAGTAAATAACTCAAGGAAATATATTTTGTTTATGCAGTCGGGAGACCTACTACTACAAACAAGTAAAACCAAAATATTATGTTCCCTGACCCGACTGCAAACAAAATAGATTTCTTTGAGTTCTTTACTATGAAATTGTGCGATTGTGTTGTTTGCTTTTTGGTGGGCTTTAACAGATCCCTTTCGCCACACAACTATCTTCCGGGCTTTTTGGATCCGGGTCTTTCGGGTTTTTCGGATCCGGTATGGTTGGGTTTTTCGGATCCGGTTTTTTCCCCTCTTCTTTCTCCCCTTTTAATTTTTTTTGTAATGCTTGTTTCTGTGCTTCTGTTTCAATTATAGGCCCAGACGCATCACGTTCAACTGAAGAGAAAACGAAGGCTCCTTGCGAGTCAGGCATGAATGAGGCAAATTCATTAAATTGTTTTGAAGGAAATCTGTAGAATTCAGAAAAAGCCGCTTCACTAAATTTCCTAAATTTCTTCAAGTCTGTTGTTTCTTCGTCCCAAGATTTTGCAGGAACCCACGAAAGTCCTTTCCTCATCCATTTAGGTACCTGATCATCCATGTATTTGAATCGGTTTCTCCACACTGCAAGTGCGTCTTGGAAATTACCTCTCAACCAATGCGGAAATCTAGTAATAAAAAAGAAAATGTGAAAAATAAATTGGTTATAGCTTGGCAAATTCGTTCGTGACACTCCTATGGTCCTGGGGGAGGGGGGGGAGGGGGGGGGGGGCGAAGGACGCAGGCGGTATGAAGTGCGCACGGCGCTGGCTGTCAAGAGCGACAGTCGCATAAAGTAACTTACATACTGAGATAGAGTCATCAGCTTCTTTATGTTCGCCATCTAGTGAGCGATTTACTAACTATAAGAATCATTTGCCACACACACACACATACGTACGTACACACATATACACAAACACATACATACCACACTCACACATAGCTATCATTTTGAGTTTGTATTTTCAGTACTAATATCTTTATTAAAACAACTGGATTTACCGTAATATGGTTCAAGAATTTATTTCTACAAAAGAATACAATTCACGTAAACTAGAGGATAACCGCAAAACTTCAAACCACCTTCAAACAGTTTTCTGTCATGTCACTGCAAACTGTTCAATTTCTATTTCCATCATTCACTTGCGCACTTGCGGAAGTCTCCATATTCCTAATTACTCTTTAAAAAAAACCCAATAAGTATTAAAAATCCGCACACGAGAAGCTTTATTTTCACATTTTTCATATAATAATAACAAAAGTGACAAGACACGACAGTCAACAACTGCTGCCATCTATAATCGTATGTGAGAATTATTTTGACAAGTGTTTTTTTCCATATTATAATAAAAGTGAATGTTCAAAGTGATAATGCCCTGGACAGTCGGCTGCCATTTTCGATGACAATAACATGTGTACAGTCAAGTGCAAAAATATGGGTGCATACAACTTGCTCAAAAATATGTCCCATAGCTCCTAAATAGAAATATAGTAATAGAAATATTTATAGCATAAAAACTGTGTAGATACAATGGCGGACAAAATATAAAATGGTGTCAACAGTTTTTACCCTTTTCGGGCATACAATTTTCAAACTTAACCTAGGAGAAGTTACTCATTTAACTACATTATGCATGATTATAAAATTCTTTAAGATTATAAAATACTTTATGTCGGGACCTTAACCCATATATGCCCCCTGATTCAAAAACGATCAACACCATAAAGTGCCCATGTCTATGTTTTAAATTGGTGCCTCCTATGCTTTCTGATTCGAAAACGATCAACACCATGTATGCCCAGAACTATTTTGTTGTTCGGATTCTTGTAAATTTTGAATATGTTCGTGCCAATAGGTATTTAGTAACGTTATGACTATATTTTGGAGGGTAGGTATTGGTTAAGGTCTATTTTTTTAACTGTTCGAAAACGAAACTTTGGTCACTTCACTAACATCTCATTTTGTGTTAGTAAATTAAACACAACATTTTTTCTGTTCACTTATTTTAAACATATTCATAATTATGAATTTTGAAATTTCTTCAAATGGGTTTTTTCGCATAGATTTATTTAGCTATCAACAAGTTGTGAGTATCCTCATTACATCCCCAATATATTCGTCTACGAGGTAATGGACACTATAGTCTGTCATGATATGAGGATCCCGAAGAATTCATTTCATTATCAGAAAAGGAAATTGCTCTGCAGCAATTGTGTGACGCACAATTGAACTACGTATTACGTATTACTTCGTAACTAAAAAAATATTCAAAGAAATCGACTGGTTCTGTAGCATCAGACACGGCCACTACTGATGTCGTGGAGTTTACTGATAACTTGAAACTTCGTTTATAGACTTAGCATTACATTATAAGAAAACTGATTTCAACGTTTTTCAAAATTCGGCCTCTGAAGGGGTGAAAATGGGGTTGAAAGTTTGTATGGGCAACCTGAATTTTTAAAGTGAATGATTTCATACGTGGTGGGAAGACTCAGCATTTTTGGAAATTCATCCCTTAAGGGTGTATAAAAGGGGTTTAGTATGGAAAACGTATAATATTCGAAGTGAGGGATTACAGATTTCGTTTTTAGAATGTATTATTATAGGTAATATTATAGTAGGTAATAGTTACGTAGATATAACATTAAAAAACTGGACTACCGGCGGGAAGCCGTTGCGGGTCGCTAGTGCATACATATTTTCCCAACGTATCGTTTTTGAAACACCGTTTCAATAAACATTTTTTCAGTACCTTAATATAATAAAATAGTTTTTAGAATTACGTAAAAATATTCTATACTTATCTAACTTTGCTACAAAAAGTCACAAAACTGCTTAACTTTAGTTTATTTGCCCAAAAAACTAACTTTTTGTGAAAGAAGCCATGATTTCTGCACCTCAATATCAAATCATAACTTACACTGATTAATTACCGTACAAAATAGTAGTGTAGTCAAAACTTTTGATTACCATTTAAAGACGGTACCCTTGTACTTATTATTGCAGGTAGTATAGAATACGATATCAGAACGAATTGTGTTAGCAAATAACCTTCAAATAAAAATGGTTTTTTGATTCGTTTTCGAATCGGGAGGCTTATAAGGAACCAATTTGGGTCATAGTTTTGGGCATATGTGGTGTGGATCGTTTTCGAATCAGAGGGCATATAAGAAACCGATTGTAAAGATAGTTCTGGGCATATATGGGTTAAGGTTTTGGTACATATTTATGAGAAGATTCTTTCGATACATACTTACTTTTACACTTGACTGGGGCCGCACATAACAAAACTCACACGGGATTACTACCCAAAGATTAGTCCGCCGATGCGTCCGGCAATGTTACTGGACGTCAAGCCTTACAAATTATATGTAGCTATAATAAACATGAAAAAGTATGATACAAACATTAAAATAAGATATTATGCATTATGTCATAATAATAATAAGGCGTAGGGATGTGACGATGACAACCCCATCGCCCACTGGTTTTCCAGTGCAATCAGTCAACGTAAGGCAGCCTGTGGCGGGCTGTTAGGAGGTAGCGACCCTACGTACCTGAGTGTTCCTGGGGGTGGCCTGTGGGTTGGTGGTACAGGCCCCCCCCCCGCCTCTGGCTTGCCTTAACCAGCCGTCCAGAGTGGAGTCGCAAGAGCTGTCGCTCGAGGGTGGATGTGGTCACCTAAGTCCCCCAGCTCTCTGACCGGTGTTGCCTTTAGGTCATTGTATAGGCCTACATGTAAATGTAAACTATACGTGAATGTGTTGCGGCTGTATAGGCCTGCATGTATATGTACATTATACTAGTGTTGCGGCTGTATAGGCCTGCATGTAAATGTAAATTATACGTGAATGTGTTACGGCTGTATAGGCCTACATGTAAATGTATAAACTATACGTGAATGTGTTACGGCTGTATAGACCTACATGTAAATGTAAACTATGCATTAATTAGTAACGGCTGTATGGGCCTACATATAAATGTGAACCATGCTTGAATGTGTTTCAGCATCAGTCGGGAGACGGGCGATCTTCACAGCGGGCCGCCGTAGAGAGCCACCCGCGGTGCGCATGTCTGCAACTCGAACTCCTCGCCTAACTGCCTTTCGGCAAGGTGTTGCGGGGTAACCCGGGGTCGATGATGACTACCACGTCCCCTTCTTTCAGGTCTGATCTTTCTAAAACATGTGCTCTGGGCAGCAGGGTAGGCAAATATTCACGGGACCACTTATTAAAAAAAAACCACATAGCCTTTGTGCTTTGCGCCACTGCTTTTTTGTGATCATGATGACATGAGAGAAAACTCACTGAGAATGATCTCAGTGAAGGTTCCGAAATGTCGCACGTTACTTATTCCCGCAAGAAGTAAATGATTAGGCGTTATTGCTTCGTAGATGCACTTAGACATGCGTCAGAGGACGCGAGTCCACTGTAGATTCCGCTCCTGTCAGAACAGTTCTTAGAATTTCTTCGGTCGGAAATCGATCCTTGAGAGTGATACTCAGCGCCCTTTTAATAGAGCGAATCAATATTTCTCATGAGCCTCCCATGTGGAGTAAAGCGGGTGGTATGAACTTGCCAGCTGCTGATCTTTTCCATTAACAGATATTTTTAGTTCTGTGTTAGCCTTAGGGCCATGGAAATTCATTCCATTTTCCAGGAAAAAGACTAGGTGGTCTTCTGCGAGCTATCATTCTGCGTAGAGCAAGTATTACAGAGTCTGCAGATAGCGATGCTGCGAGTTCGACGTGCAATGCTTTACTCGCCATACATGTACCGATTATCACCAACATTGTTCCAAAATAATCTAAGCCGCAATGGCTATAGGGCCGTAGATGATATGCAACTGTTGCAATTGGCAAGTCTCCATGAGGATAGAGATAATGATAAATTTGTTGGCCGTGCTTTACGTATACGGCACAGGTTTTGCTCCTGTTTTAACAGTAGGTCATATCATAATTATGTTGAGGATCCAATATTTCTGACGCAAGTAGTTGACTTCTGATTAGTTATTTTCATGGTAAGCTTGTTCGTGGTGATATAGGTAAGGTAAGTAATTTTGTGTACAGATGTTTTCCATCTTTTATAATGGGGTGGGTGAGATTCCTGTCTCAAAACACCATGGTCTTGGTCATCAATGAACGAACACAGATTCCAAACCCGACCGTTCATGTCAAAGGATTTATTATTTCTTAGATTGTCTTATTCGACTGTGAAACTTGACTATGGCAGTGCTCCATGAGTCTTCAGCGCGCTGGAGTTGTTCAGGTTGAAGGCTATTAGCTGTTTCTTCTTCCGAGTGTTTTCAACGAACGCTTAAATGTATACCGTACTTCTGATGAGTCTCAGCCATTTGGAAAATCGGGTAATATCAGGAAAGATGGTTCATACGCATGCACTGGTAAGATGCTATGCGACGGTTTTTTCATTTCCAACAGTCGGTATATTGGTTTCGTGTTATTATCCTGTGCCGGCCATGTCGGCCAGGTCTTGGTAGAGAAACGAGAGGCCTTTAAACTACCGTTCTGGGTTTAAATCATCAAGGTCCCTGACGACGCCATCTGATACATTTAGTGACGTAGGCAACTAGGCAACAACTTCCATTCTTCTTTGGTTTGCGTGTGCTCTGCTATTTCTCCCAAGCGATTGTAAACAATGGTTTTATAATTTCGTGAATAGCCCTTGATCCATGCTATTACCGCTGAGGAATCGGACCAGAAAATCAGGCTGGTTAAATAGTGTTGTGATATTTTTCTATCGTGCAAACAAGTCGCACTCCAACTATACCTATTGATAAGTTATAGTTTTGTAACTGGTTTGACATTTAATCCACTAACTTTATATATCAGAGCCTGCGTTAAATCCGGGAGTTCTTGATTTTTTGCAGACTTATTTATCATGTTGGCCCAATTAATAATGTTATACTTAAGTTGGTGACCTCGAACGCCGAACGCAACTTTGTCAAAAAAAATGATTGTAACCCTAAAGAACTAGTTACATATCCATTGCATATAGGAAATTAACGTAAGTGTAAAAAGTTTCTGTCCGTAACATTTTGTCTTCTTCAAAAACCGGTACTATCAGCAACTAGTTCTTTAGGGTTATAAATTTTTTCTTTCGATTTTTGACAAAGTTGCTTTCGGCGCTCGAGGTCACAAACTTGGATTATTCATTGGGTCAACATCATAAACCAGTCAGCAAAAAATCAGAACTACCGGATTTGATGTAAACTACCCCTTGCTTTCAAGCGACAAAGTTACTTGTAAAATATAATTTTAATGTAACAATAACTGACAATAACAAATTTAAATTCCTATAAATTGACTACGGGTAATTTTAAGTGACATTGTTTATTGTGAAATAAATCTTATATCTTTAAACGAGCAATTCTTGTATATTTATTTATTTATTTATATGTATATATATTTATTTCGGGGATCTCGGAAACGGCTCTAACGATTTTGATGAAATTTGGTATGTGGGGGTTTTCGGGGACGAGCAATCGATCTAGCTCAGTTTTATATTTGAGAAAATGCGTGTTTTCGAGTTTTCATGTTTTTAAATTTGTTCGTGATTGATATTTACAATGGCTGCTGACGTACGGAAAATTAGTGTCAGAAGAACCAGTATAAGCCTGACCTACGAATATGCACATAGTTGTCACGAATCTCAGGGACAAGATATATAAGGACGTATGGTGAGGCGAGTTTATATTTTGTTATTTGTAGCATTTATAAAGAATGACACATGACAACGACTTACGAGGTTCACGTTCAAGGGGCTGACACGCTTTGCTAGAGAAAGATAGTCTTATTGCGATTCCTATAAGAGGAAATAGAAAAGAGGCTGAGAGAGAGAGAGGGGAGATGTTTTGTCCCCTATCACCGACCGGACGTTTTTTCATAGTCGGGTTACAGGCAAATGCAAATTTCCATAAGCAATACATTGGACATGCAAACCGGACTAATTGCGTAGTACAAATTTTATATGAATATGAGCAAAAGAATGAGAAAGAAATAGCCCCGTTCGCTCGTTGGCGCATCTATAACTACAGAGTATATATTATAGCTATGGGCACGTTCTGCGGTGTCAAATAATCTCAATGAATCAAAAAGTTTAGATACCTACATCCTGGAAGACGTCACGTTATATTGCATCTCTTTCATTCTAATATAAGATGGATCTAATGAAAGAGATTAAATATAACAGTGACGTGACGAATGAATATAACGAATGTTCGGCACGCAACCTTAAGCTTCTTGCAATGAGTATTAAAATTGTTCTTATATGCTTACAATTTTGTCTCGTTCCACCGCATAGCTGCGTCCTTTTCTCGCACCATCATAGCCCATTATGTGGTCGGGTTTCACGTTTATTTATGTTTATTTTGATTTTTTTAGTTTATTTTGATCGCGGTTTAAAAAAATTTTGAATCTCGATGAAGAAATTGTTATCATTTTATTTCGCACTGACATTTATTTACTGAATGCGTTATTAAAACAGATCGGAGAAGGAATTAGTCGAGTAGCCAAAAATTCAATAATAATGTTTATTTAAAATGTGTACCTATATGCAAGTGTCGTGAGGACTTTGAAATGCCTAGGAAGCCTTTGATAAAAACGTTTAATGTACGCATCCAAGGCAGACCTGAGGAAAAACATTTGTGTTGTTGCGTTGTGTATTTGTCCTTAGTTGTCCTTTATTGCCCTTCGGCCCTAAACTTCGAGTGTACGCGTGAGGTCGGCCTTATCGCTCACCTTTGGTCCTTCGGCCCTCAGGTTCCGCGTGTACGCGAGTGTACGCGTGAGCTTGGCCTTCAGGCCTCGCTTAGCTTTACCTACCGCTCACCTTCGGGCCTTCGGCTCTCAGGTTCGAGTGTCCGCGTGAGCCCGGCTTTCGACCTCGCTAAACCTTACCGCTCACCTTCGGGCCTTCGGCCCTCAGGTTCGATTGTAACAATGATGGTAATAGTGAGTGTCTGCGTGGACTCGCCCTTCTGGCCGCAAGCGGCTCTCCGGCTCGCGTGGAGAGCGCGCTCTAAGGGACGCTTCGGGCCTTCGGGCCTGCGAGGCATACATGGGGGATGAATAGTTGGGCAACCTTTTCCTCCCGTATCGGTCTCGCAAAAAATACTGGGGGGAGGGGATGCTTGGGCACTCTGGATGGGGCTCCGGGCCTTCGGCCCTCCGCCGAGCTTGGCCTGCGGCCTCGCAGCCTGAAGCTCGCCCTTCGGGCTCGCGAAACCTTGTATATTTATATAGGATTTTCGGTTGTTTGGTACTCCCGCAGCTCGGCCTTCGGCCTCGCCAAGCATTTGAGAGGAGGGGGGGGGGGGGGGGGGGACGCACCTGACCACTTGAACGCCTGCGGCCTGGCGGCCTGAAGCTCGCCCTTCGGCCCTCAGGTTCGATTGTAACAATGATAGGAATAGTGTTTGCGTGGGCTCGCCCTTCGGGCCGCAAGCGGCTCTCGGGCTCGCATGGAGAGCGCGCTCTGATGGGACACTCGGCCTTGGGCCTCGCGAAGCCTTGCCTCTCACCTTCAGGCCTTCGGCCCTCAGGTTCGCTTGTAAGATACATGGGTCATATGAATAGTTAGGCAACCCTTTCCTCCCGTATCGATCTCGCAAAAATTACTTGGGGGGGGGGCTTGGGCACTCGGGGTGGGGTTCCGGGACTTTGGCCCTCGACCGAGCCTCGGCCTGCGGCCTCGCAGCCTGAAGCTCGCCCTTCGGGCTCGCGAAATCTTGTACTTATATAGGATTTTCGGTGGTTTGGTACTCCCGCGGCTCGGCCTTCGGCCTCGCCAAACATTTGAGGGGGGGGCGCGCACCTGACCACTTGAATGCCTGCAGCCTGGCGGCCTGAAGTTCGCCCTTCGGGCTCGCAAAAATTACTCAAAAGTTGTTTTGCCCCCCGAGTCCCCGCATGCGAAATCTCAACGCGCTACGACCATTTTGAAATTTTTGCCAAAAAATAATCGCCAAAAAAAGTCACCTCACCAAATGGCTCGCAGTTCTATGACATTTGGTCGAGCATCCCCCCACCTACCGTTTAGCCAGGCCGTTGGCCAACTTTTTGGTTTTCAATCAATCAATCAATTATTTATTTTACATTAAAACATGGTGTACATTAGAAGATATAAAAGAGGTATTCAGAGGTTTTCAGAGGTATTTCTCTGGTAGTCACGGAGCCACCCCCTACACTTTTCCCAGACATCGTATTAGACCTGAGAGACCTCACTAGGAGAACAATTGGGTCATAAACACTTGCAAAAAACAAAAGTCGTCTCTCCTGTGGTCAATAGTTAACGGCATATGAGCATGTGAGTTATGATTTTATTACATGAATTTATAGAACCGGAGACGCCGTTTATGCGGGTTACTAGACCAATCCAAAATTAAGCTTTGTAGCCCTTAACTTTTGATATGTCCACAGGAAAGACGCGAACCTAAATCTGTTTATGACCCAATTATGTCAATAGAAATGTGTCGGGTTGCAGCTTTATATAGGTCTGTCTATCTACTTAATATCTTTATTTACATCTTTGTATAGCTATAGTCTGCCTGGTTTACGGGAAAACACCGAGCAAGGCTCGGTCTCCCAGGTACTAAATTATAGCATATCAATTAAATATATTTATATTTTAAAGGTGCCCGGTCCGGCCGGTTATCTAGTACAAAAAATCGACAGCCGTCGCGCGTCCGTCAATTTCTTGTACTACAAAACGGGCCGGCGCGGACACGGAACGGTCTAGCCGCTAGCGTGAATCATCCTTTACTTGCTAAAAGTGGCACTGGAATTACATTTTTTGTGCTCTGCCTACCCCTTTTGGGAATACAGTCGTGAGTTTATGTTTGTATGTGTGTGTACAGGCCCTAAAGAAACAATGACTCGTGTATTTTAATTGGTAGGGGAAGGTTGCCAACACTGGACCGGCGCTTGTTTGGACCACCTAAATATTTTAAAATCTACGCATGCTAGACAGAGACAACCAAGGTACAAAGTGTCCTTGGGATACCCGGCCGGCTCCACGGAAACCTCAGTCGCGCCGCGCTTCTCGGCGACGAGTGACTTGCGCAAGTGTTTCGAGCGCCGGCGATCTAACAATTACGCGAAGGAAAACTCGTGTAAGTATCATTATATTTGCATTTGTTAAGTGTACTGCCGTGTAATGGTTAGAAATGTATTATTGATCATATTTATAACAACAGTTTTGGCCACTTATTTTCTTTATTTTTTTGTGGCTTGATACCTAGTTGCTATTAATGGACCAAATGCCTGTGTTATCATTGAACCGCTCCAATCATGGCAACTTTTTTTCGATTCTAAATATCTTACTCATACGCAAATATACGTACGCATATACATGGGAAAAATTTATCTCAATACATACTTAACGCATAGGATTTCATACGTCATGTTTATACCTATTGATTTCTATATTTTTTCATGCGTCATGTTTATACCTATTGATTTCTGTTATTTTTTTTTTATAAAAAACAAAAATTATTAAAATGTTTAAAAAATATATATTAAAATGTCCATTTCCATAAGTCTCCTTGATTGGACCATTAGTATAAATTTCCTTTGATGGCGACACAGTGCTTCAATCAAGATAACCATGGTCCAAAGAAGTCAACAGCCTGAGAAACCTTTTTCACGTTTTTTCTCCAAGATAATTATTTTCTTACATAAATTTTGTAGATTATAAGGCAGCGAAGTTAAGTAGTCCAATCATAGCAACCTTCCCCTAGCTATTGAAAAGGAATATATTAAACAAAAAGAGAAAATATCCTTTCATTTCATCAACCCATCCAAGTGACCGCAAACGCACATATCGGCCCTACGTAGGGTACGTGGCAGTTATTGTCGATTTTCGCTCAAGTCTGTGTATTAGCAAACGACTCTTTCCCAGTTCTCATTATTAAGCTACAAAGGTTTTTTGCCACGATAGGCCGCTTCTAGTATCTGGCAACCTTGGCGTTGGGATATCATTATTCTATTCTATTCTATTCTATTGGTTGTGACCTATAGTCAGATACTTACAATGAGATAGCCCTCAAAGACCATCTGTAGGCTGAGCTATAATAGTTGACATTTCCGGGGTTCATAGAGTCGTCTTCGGACGCATATTGTATGCCTGATAGCAGACCTAGCAGGGACGTGAGGGCATCGTAGCCGTTGATCAGTACCACTAGTCCTGCTTGGATGTTCTGCTTGTTGGGCTGATATGCTCCTATCGCTGACTCTGCAAATGAACCACTTGAGTTTTCAATACGATTTAATGAAACATTGTTGGAATATATATTTAAGAACGACTGAAGTATGGGTAGACACACTTTAGCACTTGCACCGTGATCCTAAAAATGTAATTAGCACTATTATGACTAAGTGTATACTAAAATATAGTATACACTAAGGCGACTTCTTGACTTGGCGGGGCGGGATCGATATGTGACATATTCTTCTTTGACGTAAACTTACTGACGTCGCATAGATTCTTACTTGACATAATACTGTCAGTATTACGTTTGCGCAGTAGTAATATCATGCGCAGAAGCGGAGCAGTACCGCCTTCGCATCATCCCGCTACCACGCATCCCGCGCCAGTCAGGAAGCACTCATTTAAATGTAGAGACGCAGTAAAAAATGGTACCGAGTCGACTGACAGCTGACACTGACATTTGACAATCTTCTCATAACGTACTGCCTCCGCACCGATAAATCAGGAAGTCGCCTTAGTCATAATATTATTGTTGTTGTGTTTATATTTGAAATAGATAATCAAATCAGATCTGATGTACTAGATTAATATTTTTAAGTGGTGGAGGGAAACTTGTTTTTCTGCCGACAAAATGTAATGCAGTTTGGCACATATTTGATATTATGTTAATAAAATCATTTATGAATTAAACAAATTAAAAGAATAAAACGCGTTGCACTCCAGGAGTGCCGTCACAAGTGAAAATTCAATGACTTGATAAAGAAAGCAACGAGTTTTTTTACGAAAAACTAAAAAAGAGACCTTTACACCCCCTCCCACCCTTTAGATCTACCCTCATCGACCAGTTCTTTTAGTATGTTATTTAGGTCAACTGTACTTACAACTCTGGCAAAATTCGCTTAGTCACGAATTATCTCCGCCAATTTTCCTTCGTTGATGTTGCTAAGCAAACTTTGTAATAATGAAAAATTATAAAAAAATACTAAATGTTAATATTTTCAAGACTGCTTTCTTGAGGTTAGATATGAGGATATTAGGTACCATATTAGGTATATTTTACAAAAAAATATTCAACGGTATCGTACCAGGAGGAGTCCAAACTTGGTATGTTTTGAAAATTATTATTATTTTAATTTAAGACAAGTGACTTAAATGTAATGATGTGATTATTTTTAGAACTGGCTCAGAAAGCCCTTTCGTTTGATAAAACACACGATGGGTCTCAGAACATTTTTTAAATTCCATACAAAAAAAAGAAGTCGTCATAACTCCTCTCCTCTTCGTTTCTTTTTTTCGTCCAACGGGTCAAATTATTTCATATGTCCTAAAGATCAATCGTACCGATTTTCATGCTTTTAACACAATTTGCAGCATCTTTTTGCGTACCGATAGGACTAATGTGCGACCGGGCTTTTTTAATATTAAAAACAGCGGGCGGGACTTTTTCAATATTATTTCTATTATATTAAAATTTTTCGTGCAGAAAAAATACCAAAATAAACATACTATTGTTATTTTTTCCTCTATAGAGCGAGATTTCTTCTGCAGATTAAGCGTAACTATCATGCAGTAACACCATATTTATTGGTAAAAACCGTAAAAGTGTTGATTGTTTAAAAATTGACGGAAAAATTGGGCACTTCCAGCGTTTGTGTTTTGAGAAAAAATACTAGTATACTATTATAATGCACATGCATACCTGTAGTAGGAATAGCCAAATCTATACCCATCCGGGGTCTCCAGAAGAATGTTCCTGGGATCGCTCCCTGCAATACAATGATGACAGTTATGCCTTAAACCAGGAAAATTATTATTTTATACTAGTAGCTTATGCAACTGGTACCCACATAATGAGAGGCATCAAAATACGAACCGAAGGCGAGTTTCATAATAACATAACACGAGTGTTTTAAGGCCTAATTTTGCACAGTTGCATAAATTTTTATCTACACACATATTATAAATACTCAGAGGTGGGTTCAGAAGTCGAAGGCAAATGACCTGCATTGATACCAGTGCTAATCTAATAAAATACAAATTGAAATCAGAGATTAATCAAAACAAAGAGAGAAAATATCTATTTATTATATTGTAATAATGATAAATACATCTCACCTCACTCATTGGAAGAAGTAAAAATAAAACGAATGACAAAGATTCTTTGTAAATCATTGTTTTGGTCAAACTTTAGGAACAATCTAAAGCCAACCTTCAATTGGCACCGACTGAGTAGTAATATCCAAATTAATAGAGCGTGGTTATTTTATTTATTCGTTTGAAATCCTGTTGACACTGAAAATTTAATGTTTTCGTAACACTTAATTTGGGCGTGGTTTTGCGACGGAAATATACATGTATGTTTATCAACAACGGGATAGACCGCAAACAACGACATAATAGACAACAATCTAAGTAGCATCACAGTATAAAGAACTACAACACTGGTTGAGAGCTACAAGTGCTAAAACGGCTACATGCATACTGATGCATGTAGCCGTTTTAGCACTTGTAGCTCTCAGCAGCCAATTAACTATGAAAATCTTTTTTTTTTTACTTTTCTGTAAGTTTACTAGTCTTATCGATCGAGTATCAACTTGCGATAAACAATCTTTTGTAGGTAACACTAGCTAACTGTCACATAGGTTGAAAATCCCTTGCTTGCCGTCCTTCATGCTAAAACACTTTGAGAACTGCAACTTTTCAGAATATTTCGGGTACATTTTGCCTTGGTCTCCCCTTTTATCCAAGTTAATGGTCGAGTATCACTTAAAGCTCACAGCAGCTCTTTAGCTTGATTATCTAGCTGTAAAGTTCAGGTTTCAAAAACCTCTTGCTGGCCGTTTTAGCGCTTGTAGCTCTCAGCAGCCAATTAACTATGAAATTCTTTTTTATAACTTTTCAGTAAATTTACTAGTCTTATCGATCGAGTATCAACTTGTGATAAACATTTAAACAATCTTTTGTAAGTAATGACACTAGCTAACGGTACCTACCCAACTTGACTTAACAACTGCTGCAATAGACTGCAGCCGGGATCAACGGCTTAACGTGCCTTCCAAAGCACGGGAGCGCTCAGTTAATAACCACTCAAAGCGGTCACCCATCCAAGTCTTGACCGCTGCCCAAGGTGCTTAACCTTAGATATCGCACGCGGTACGCAGGCGCTGCTGGGCCATGAGCGCTCCATAACATTTCAAAACCTGAAAAATAATTAATTTGGCACGGTGATGTATTATTTTTGTATTTATCTACTGGAGTGATACGCCGTCCAGCAGCGACTAGGTACTTCATCACGCCGCGATATTTGATAGAAACAGCAAAATACTTAACTATTGAAGAGGGCAGATTGCCGGTGAAATCAATCTCAAAACTACAGGGAAGTTTGCTGCAGATCCCAGCACACAAATAATGAAACTTTGAATATCTAATGAACTTCTTCATCTAGTAACTTCCTCCAGTCAAATAACTCGAGTGTGCCTCGATTCACAACAGTAAGAGGACTTTACTGTGCAATTAAGTGTTCAGTTTTCTGAGAGAAACTTGAAATCACTTGTTTGAATTGGTTTCAGATTTGTATCCTGGGAAACAAATAATCCATGGAATTCGTACATTTTGCCTTGCATCAAATCGGGCAGTTCTGATTTTTAGGGTTCCGTACCCAAAGGGTCAAAACGGAACTAAACGGCAAATACTGTTTTGTGTATACATTTTTTGTTTAATAGGAAAAAGAAGGAAATTTCAAATATTTGATTTATCAATATATTAGTATGTGTCCATAAAATATACGTAATAATAAACATTATCACAAAATTTCAAATGCATAGATAAAAAAAAATAAAAAAAATCTGACTGGTGGCTTCTTATTCCTTTGTTTTCAAATATTTTTTTAAACAAAAAACACGGTATGTATCTACTCAACGAGCTCTAAACAATGACACCCCACTCGATGGGGTAGGTTTTTTCGCGCCTCCCCTTGTGTTCTATGGAAACACCCCATTAAAAACATTTAAAAATAAGTTTTGACTGTTTGTGCGGCTTTGGGTCAATAAAATGCTTATACTGTGAAAATTTGAAGCCTGCAGCTCCAACCGTTCGGCTGTAAACCTGTGTGACAGACGACGCACGGGCGGACGCGTAAGTGAGCCTAATAGGGTCCCATTTGGACCCTTCGGGTTGGAAACCTTAAAAATGAATTCCTGACATCTAATCTGTTTTACACGGAGACGATAACATACATGCTCTAGTATTTAGCCTTAGCTGATCAGTAAAAAGAAAACGAAAAAGAGGTGTACTTGGTCCCATTCACCCCACTGTCCCACTCTCTGAAAATAATCACAGCGGAATACTCTGTCTATGATAGAAGTTCCATGCTTGTAACCCAATGCGCACAATTATGTTAGAAATCTGCGCGTTAGTATCTCTACTGTTTCTTACTCCAATGAATGTTAGCATATTTTGAAAAGTATACGTTCAATCAACATACTCCCAAAAAATGTTTTGTAGATAATTTTATAAGGAACATTTTATCTCTTGGTGGTTTCCTCCTAGGTTTAGCCGTTTTTAATAAAATTAAAAAAAAACTGTAATTCGGGACACAAAAGTGGAGGTGGGGGAGGGTCCCGGAAGGCTTTCGAGGTGGCAAAATTGGATTCGTCATTACCACTTCAATACATGCAACATATAATAAAATCAGAACTACCAGATTTGATGCAAGGCAACCCCCCTGTTTTACGACGATTTCTATGGGCTAAAAGGCGCGTAGTGCATAGTTTTTGTCGAGTTTACGTTTGCCCTGGATTCGCGACGTGATAAAAGACTCGTAGAAAAAGTATTGTATACAATAGTTATACAATTAGCTTTTTGAGTCTCGAACCTTACTTAAGCCTCGTGGTCTAAACGCGGTTCTCGACTAAAAACGCATTCATTATATCAATCAATGGCCTTCGAGTCTATTACAGACTATACATGAGTATACAAGCAGTGTCATGCAGGTAGACAACGTCTTTTGTGGCTGTGTAAGCCGATGCGAGAGCGGCATACCCGACCGCAACCCTGGCAAGTAAAGTTCGCCCGTGGCGAATAGGTCTCCGGTCGATGTCACTTCATTATATAACATTCATTATACGAGTATAACGATTGTATAAAATACTGTGATTGGCTTTGATCTTTGCTTCCGAGTCTTGGGTGTCAACTATGTAAATTCAAGTTGCATCCATTATAGTGCAGTGAAGTAAGGCAAACGTCACGATGTTTGATACCTTAAAGCCCTATAGCTGACACGTATTGTTTACCTCCATTGTTATGATATGATATAAGGTTGGTATAATTTCAAGAATTGGGACATAGTCGTTGAGCACTGAGATGTTTACCTTCCCCGTATAGCACAAGATCCGTAGAGCTTACTGTGGGGCTACTTTATTTAACCCAACTTCAAATTGGAGCAGTTACTCGTTTCAAATGTTTTTTTTATGTTATATATTTCTGCAGACAACTTCTTCAAGTCCATTTTGGAAGGAAAGATAGAAGGAAGGCAAGGCAGGGGAAGACCAAGACGCAGTTATATGGACCAAATAAAAGAAACAGTTGTCGTCGTGTCGTATCAAGAAGTCAAAGAGCTGGCGTACGAGAGGGAACAATGGAAAATACTCCGCCGACAAGAGGATAACTCTTAAATTTGATGATGATGATTTCTGCAGAACTCCTTTATTTATAACTCCTTTGGAAAACCATGTTTTTTTTTGAGAGAAGTTACCTCTATGTTGTCCCATATAATTTTGGTGAAGATGTAATTACAAGATCCATGAGGAATCGAAGGAACTCCTCATTATATGCCATCTATGACAATTTCGATGTTTTTCAAAATAGTTCAACTATTGCGCCGAAAAGTTACAATGGAATGAACGGTCGCCTTCGGTATTTTCGGACCGATACGACCTTTAAGAAAAGAGCGTACTCCAACGTCACCAACCTAAGTGTCACTTGTGACTCCACGGATATTGCAGGCGATATTTATAGCCACGGATGAATCACTGGTATTGATGGCTATGGGCGCCGGGCTTACCATCAAACGATCCGGGATGTGCTCTTTCGCTACCTATAATATTATTTTCTCTGGAAGTGCTAATTAATGAAACACGTCAAGGATACCAGCATGTCTATGTAAACATTTATATGGCAATAATGAATTTTACACAATACTCATTTCCTGACTTTTATAGAAAACCTTAACGGTGTTATCCATGAGATTTACGACCCTAAAAGTACGACCACGATCAGCGGGGAAAGCATCCCCTGAAAGTGGTGGAGATAGCCGCGATCGCCGCATGCCAAGCTTGGCGATTATGCCGTTTAACCCCCATGAAACACTATAAGGCCACGGCCCCGAGATTGGTGGCCCCGGTGCTCTGGTCATGGGATGCTGGTAGCTCAAGACCGGTTGTTCTGGCACTATGTCTGTCACTGTGAGTCTATGTCCAGCAGTGGATGATGATGATGATGTTCAACGGACATAGTTTGGGACTTTACCCAAGATATGTTTAAAGCAGTAACAGTGCAATACAGATAGCCGCCAACGTCATACATGACATAATTCGTACTGGGAGGACATCGTTTATCGAACCCACGCCATGTTAAAAGCAACTATAACATCAAACTTTGGACGAATTGGATCACTGAAATTATACGTATTAAAAAGTTCTGACAAGCACGTCTTTAACCGTCTTTCAGCCTTTTGCTAGTAGGTACACTATCAAAGAGTTAAATTGAGCGCAACTGATATTCAGAGGACTTCCCATGTTGTCCTTTCGCGAGATAAACTTTAGTGGAATACCTCCAACATGCTCGAAACTTACAAGCAGATGGCATTAACGTCGAAGCTCACTTTTATCTAGAAAAGATCTGACTGGCGGACTTGTTGATTATTATTTATTAGGTTTACTTGTGGCGTCCAACTTTTTTTATTGAAACATGATGAATACTTGAAAGAAGTTTTTCTCGAGTTAACTAACCTTATAATAGGTAATATAATTTATACAATTTTATTTACGTGTAAATGTAAATGTTATAATACAATTATGAAAAAGTGGTATACGTTTATTGTTTCTCAATTTTAACCGGAGGCCATATCACACCGGATTTACACTTTGTAGGGTTTCATAGCCTAAACGGAATAATGGCTAAAACGGAACCCTTATAGTTTCGTCATGTCTGTTTGTTTGTCCGTATGTCACAGGCAATTTACTCGGAGACTATAAGTACTGCAATCATGAAATTTGGTAGGAAGATGTATTCCATAAACCGCTACATAAAAGTGATGTGAAATTAGGAAAAAAAAATATTTTATGGGTATGTATGGGGGTGCCCCCCCCCCCCCATAACATGTAACTGGGGGATGTTTTTTTTTTCAATGCAGGTAATTGAAATTTGTATGTTTGGATAGGCCTTTAAAAATAATATAGAGGTTGCTAGAAAAGTTTTCCATTTAACTCAATCGTTGGTGAGATATTAGCTGCCAAAGTCGTACAAAATGTGCCCCCCCCCCCCTTCTAATTTTCAAACTATGAAGATTAAAATTCTAAAAAAAATTGACGTGGTGTACATTAATAAGTACTTTCAACGATTTTTTGTTGGAACAAGATGAGATTAAGGGTTTTTGAGTTATCACTGAAAAACTATTTTGCTCAAACAAAAGGACGGAAGTGCCGTGACTTCCCTATCAAGATACGACCTTTTTTAATTCAAGGTATTAAATAGTGTTTTAAGTGGGGACTGCTAGGTGTCGGTACGGAACCCGTAGTTTCCGTACAAATATTGATGTTTCGAGTATATATATGGAGGGTAATGTTAGTAGCTTATATTGCGTGAAGAATGGCCGGCAACTTTCTGGTGTGCGTATATTAGCCAGGATACGGACACATTTCTTTTGTAAAACGATGACGTCATGTGAATCCGTGCTGGCACCCCACAGCATCACACCATATCGCAGCCATGAGTAAGCGTAGGCATAGTAAACGGATAGGGCGCAATTTAAGTGTGTATTTCGTTTAATTCCAGACAATGCGTATATAAATTTTGATAGATTTATTTTGAGATTTCTTATATGGGCCTTCCAGTTTATATGCGAGTCTATTGTTAGCCCTAAGAGTTTGAATTCGTTTACTTCCTCGATAAGTTTATCGTTTATTTTTAGTGATATATTTAGTGGCTTCTTTTGGAATGGCTTAAATTGGATGGTTTTGGTTTTTTTTTTAATTTATTTCCAGGTTGTGGTCATTAAGCCATTTTGCAACGGTTTCCAATATATCTTTTAAACGGTTATTGCATTCAAGGTCGTTAGTGCAGTCAAAGACTAATGATATATCGTCCGCAAACAAAACGCAGCTATTATTAATATTTTTTTAGGAACTGCGGGTCAAAAACTTTGTTTTGACCTCTAGTATGCGTGATGTGCCAAATGGCTAAACTGTACATCGATTTGCGGTTTTTCTTTGAAATTGGGCCTGTACGGCTACCACTATTATCGATCTGACGCCTAACGCGTCAGTGCGCATCAGATCGATACCGAAAATTATGATATCGACAACGTTCTGTCGCAGCAGGACACCTCACGTCAGATAAATATAAATCCAGCTTTAGAGTACATATTAAGATCTTTGAAAGCACCCTGAAGAGTACAGATACATTACGGCAGTACCAGCTACCTAAATAATAGAGAAAAATCCTGAATAGCCACTTGGTCTCGCAAGCCGCCGCGACCGTTCACAAACTTCTATGTTGTGAAACTTGGCTGTTTGCACTTGACATTTATTGCTTTTATATTTTACGGTCTCTAGGGAGACGATTTGTTAAATGCTGTTATACAATGTAAGGAAATACGGGGACGAACCTGTTTTAATTTCAACCATGGCCGGGGGAATCTTAATAAATTGACTTTTTAACATGTAGTCAGTTTAGCCGTTCGATAAGTACTCGTACTGGGTATTATATCCTTGTCATACGTAAATGACATTAACACTTAATTAATGACTATTAACACTTTACAGTCTATTTATAAAAGGAAATGTCAAAGGCGTGTCTTTTTGTATACCTTAACCTATAACCTTTTTGTTATTTTTCTATCTATAACCTATGAAAAATTGTACCTAACTTTGTGCGGAGGCAACTCTGTGTTCGTGGCGGATATATAATTCTTTAAGATAACACTAATTGATACAGTTTAGACCTTAAGTAGTTTCCTTTTTTTACGAGGCCTTAGAAGGTAACCATATTTTGATATGTGTATAAATTAAGGAGAGTTACCTACTACTATATACTCGTTTATATTTTTAATTGTATCATTAAATAAGTGAATTAAAGTTTTTAATTTGTCCAACGTCTTAACATTATTGAGGCTATGTATGTCTACTCAACCAAAAATATCTAAAGTAAACTAGGTTCAGGTGTCAGACGAAGCACAATCAGACAAACATTATGAGTACGAATAAACCGAGGGCGGAAACTTGAATTTACCCTTTTTTGGATTGACGGCGAGACACATTTAAAGCCAAAAGTTGCATTGAGATCTTTTATGAGTTACTCATTTATTGGGCATACACATGTCAAAGGCTCCAGAAGTGTAGGTGTTACAAAATTAATAATTTTTAAACATTTATCAGGAAATCTTCACCCGCAATGGATGATACCGAATCCTCATAAATAATGTGGTTAAACTGAGGTTAATTTTGCAGTTATTAAATATTTATCATTGCGATCGAAATTATCTACGAAAATTAACGATTTCTGGGCGTGATAACCGCATTACACATAATTATTTTACATGATTAAATTTGTTTGCTGCTTTTATTTGCGTAACTGTTACTTAGTGACATGTGGGTTCATTGAAATTGAGTTTTAAATCAATTACGTAGGTGATAAATAAATAGTAATATTATACTGAACGCTCTTCTGGCTGCAGCACCTGAGTGTGATCTCTTTGTAGGTATGCAAGTGGACGGCTGTATGTAGGGAATGTTTGCGGTTTTATGAGTTGTTGGATGCCAAGCAATCTAGTACCTAATAGTAGTTTATGCAACTGGTACATAATGAGGGGCATTAAAACACATCATAATAAGGTCACACGAGTGTTTTAATGCCTAATTATGTACAGTTGCATACATTACTTTATCTACACACATATTATAATTACTCTAAGATGGGTTCAGAAACCGTAGTAAATAAATACAATAATTGTGTTAATACAACCTTTTTTGCACGGTTGCGGAAATATCGAAATCAGAACTGGCAACAGATACCTGAATGTTATTTTAAAAAGTAAAGAGTCCTTATTCTGATGTGATCATGTCGTTCTAGCTCAAGTTTCGTGCGATATATACTAAAAAAACATCGAGCTGACATTTCGCATCGACTGAATTTGAATTTTCAGTGATACTAGAATAGGGACATGTCAACTTTGACATTTAAATTTTGACAGTTTTGTTTGACGTAATATTTTAACATCATATATGAGATTAAAATGAAATATTTTATTACTGCTGTAGCCTTAGCCACAGATAAGAAAATTGCCATAAATTCATTGAATGTTGAAATGAGAGTCATTTTCTACGGTTTCCAAACGCATATTAGAGGATTTATGATATGTGTGTAGATAAATATGATTATCAAATGTTTTATTGATATAGTTATCGTATTGTATAAGTTTAGTTTCTCGGCGTGTTGTTAAAACTGTATAACTTTAAATAAATAAATTAATTAACAGTGCCATCAAGCTGGTCAGATGATGGAAACCTGTGATCATCATCAACATTTTTGCTTGTATAGGCGTATCTTCTAATACGCTTTTGTCTCAGTTCTGAGCTAGTCTTAATCAGACGTGACCCGCGATCTTCCTAATAAAAAAGTCAGTCAATCCCTCTTAATAACGAGTTAGTAGACCTCCAATGCTATTTTTACCTAGAGTGACTTTAGTCGCCAATCTGACACCCAATTCGTTCCACCTACCTACCATCTATCTGCTAGGCAGCGTGCGTACCAACTCACATACTCCAATCAGGAAGCACTCACTTTAAATATAGGGACGCGGTAAAGATTCTGTGTCCCGACTAACCAGTTGACTCTGCCAGCTGACAGCCTACTGAATACCGCATCGACAAATGCTGAAGCAGCCTAAGAATAAGCTTTTTGTAACAGTTAGTAGCCTAACAATAGCTTCTCAGCTACGCAGACGAGCTTATTAAGATTGATGTTAGCTCGGACTAATCTGACTGCGTTTCAACTTTCTAGTTAAGTATCCTACAAGGTTAGAAATTAGCATTTTATGTATTTGAACTGAAACTAGGCCGCAACTGACAACGGGGTGGCCGTTTCTCAGCGGCTTCCCAAAGTAGCGATCAAAATCAAACTTGCTTAAATTTGCAATTGAAATATCTTTTTATTTTCCCTTTGAGCTTTCAAGCTTTAAGGGACCGAGCTCGTCAACTGCTTAAGGATATTAAACTTCTTAGCCCTTCCCTTTAAGTTATTTGAGGGACAGTTTTTTGTTTGCTGCTGCAAAATTGTTTATCTTTCTTACTAAGTAAACCATGAAGCGATTAAATTTATTCATTTAACTTTCCTTTATAGTCTAGGCCCCGAACTAGAAAACGCGTCTCTAAACTGTGCAAGCGGCAAATCATGTAACAGTTGGGGTCACAACGTCATCCGAGGGTTTAGACCCTGCAGAATACGGATCTGCCTGTCTCCATCCCCATATTTGAGCCGGAAGTATGTTACATCGGAAAAGGTGCATCCCATACAAATTTTTTCGTTGTACATTTAGTAAATCGATGTTCCGGTACCCTAATTATGGTCCGATTGTTATGGGTTTTTGATATGCCGTAAAGGACAATATTTGTCATCTAAACTGTGTACGAAACCCTCGGTGCGCGAGTCGGGTCGGACTCGTCTTTTTTCTTTGTTAACATTTGTAGTTATCAATTTTCAGTTGATTTTCATCTCCTCGTTAACCCATTCGCGACCTACAAAGGCTACGTGTGCTACGCCGTAGCGCGCGCGTACCAACGTTTTCCCGCTCTGTAGCGGAAATTTTACAGAGGCATGATGCATATTATGCGTCGTCATGGCCCTTGAATGGGTTAAATATTTATATTGTTGCCTATCAGAAGCTGCATATTGCCAGATCAGTAATTTGATGTTCAAATATATGTATCATTGTACATCTGATCGTACATTTATACATAACCAACCCATACATAAGGCAATATTTAGAGTCAATCTTGTATCCGATTCCGGCGTTTGATACCATTACGTTTTAGTACAGCAACACAAAACTAAAGTTAATAGGCGGAGCTTGGGAGCAGTGGTTTTCCAGAAAACTGCGGCTAATGTGAGAGGGGGAGCCAGTATAGGGGTGAAGCAGGGGGAAGGGACTTTGCCTCAGTAGACCGACGCGCGCATCTCTAACATGGAACAATATAGTTAAACTGAACTTAGATTATAACCATACTTCAAAGACGAGAAACTTTATGCACTTCCACATCTTCCTTGCACATTTTACTTTAACGTCATAATTATGTAGATGCTATTTTAACGCCCGTATAAACGATTATCATTAGTTTATGTACACGTAGAACTAAATCATTGTTATGGAGCTGTATTTTTTAAGGTACAAAACAATTAAAATGAGTTTTGAATAAGGTTTCAGGGAGAAAGTAAGCGCGCGGCAGTGGCGCGCGGGAGGGGCCCCCATGCCACAGCCGCGCCGCCTCGCAATCAGTCGCCCCTAAGTCTCAGGTTTGTACGCAGCATCCCGACACTTTATCCCTTTACGTTCAAAGCAAAATTGTTTTATTTAATCTGTGACTAAGAGGCTGTATTATGTAATTTTCCCAATCGAACTGTGTATCAAAGTGTTCGGGCTGCTAGTACATAATGGCGTACGAACGCAAAGTACGCTGGTCGGTCGGCGCCGGGTTGTTATTGTTGTACGTCGGAGTGGCGGCACAGCCTTTTTCAGTCGAGAAAATAGTTGTCGGTAAGTGTCATACTCCAGCGATAAGTGATATAACTCATTTCAGTTTCCAGTTGATAACTTTATCTATCCGTTTTGCTTTATTAAAACTTTGTGATTATTATTTTCATTTATTCTGGCAATTTTATGTGAGCGTGATAAAGATATTTTTTGTTTCCCTTCCGCTCTAACGCATGCGGCCACTCGCCTACCGAGTTAGGGAATATCGATTTTCTCTTTCCTACCTCATATGCTGTCTCTTTCGGTTGAAGGCAGTGAATTTAGGCGTTGTAAGATGTATTTAAAAGTATGTTGGCACTATTAGCAACCTCAGGTAGGTTGCCTTTTAGGGTTCCGTAACCAAAGGGTAAAACGGGACCCTATTACTAAGACTCCGCTGTCCGTCTATCTGTTTGTCTGTATGTCTGTCCGTCTGACACCAGGCTGTATCTCGTGGACCGTGATAGTTAGACAGTTGCTATTTTCACAGATGATGTGCCGCTGTTGCCGCTATAACAACAAAATACTAAAAAAATTGAATAAAATTAATATTTAAGGGGCTCCAATACAACAAACGTGATTTTTTTACCCTTCGTGCGCGAGTCCGACTCGCACTTGGCTGGTTTTTTTATAAGTAGAAATCATTTGTCGTCAAAAAGTTTGGTTTCTTTTTTAGGGTTCCGTACCCGAAGAGTCAAAACGGAACCCTATTGGTGACGCCCAGGCGTCCGTCCGTCCGTCCGTCGGTCGTCTGTCACACAGGTTTTACAGCCAAAAGGTTGTAGCCACAGGTTTCAAATTTACACAGTATAAGTATCTTGTTGGCCCAAAGCCATACAAATAGTCAAAACTTATTTTTAAATATTTTAAGGGGGGCTCCCATACAGCTAAAGGGGGCACGAAATAATTTTTTTATCGTACCCTATCGAACCAGTCAGCTTTTTTTACGAAATTTTGTTCCGAACAATTTTTTAACTTCCCAATTACCTATAAACTCAAAATTTGGTAGTTATTTATTTATCGTATGGCATTTATTTCGAACCGTGAGATCTTCGAGAAGACAGTACGGTTGCCAGTTTTTGTTGCACTTTTAGAACCACCCAGGGGTCACGGGTAGCGTTAGCGGTGGGTACTTTCTCTACGGACGTGGTGCAACTTCGACCCCCCTTTGTCTAGTGAGTGGGCAACTTGACTGTTAGAAGTTCTCAAGCCGCCCGAAGGCCTCCAACTTGGCTTAACGACTGCTGTCATAGACAGCAGCCGGGATCAACGGTTTAACGTGCCTTCCAAAGCACGGGAGCGTTCAGTTAGTAACCACTCAAAGCGGTCACCCATCCATGTAGGTACTGACCGCGCCCAACATTTCTTAACCTTGCGTATCGCTTGCGGCACGCAGGCGCCGCTGGGCCACGAGCGCTCCTAAATTTGGTAGTAATGTTTGTTATTACGTATATTTTACCAACAAATACTAATATATTGATAAATGAGATTTTTTCTTTGCAATTTGTTATTTTTCTATAAAAACCAACTTAACTTTGCGGTCGGTTCGGAACCCTAAATTGTCGAAATCTGACTCGCACTTGGCCGGTTTTTAAACAGAAATATTTTATTTGTATGACAGTATATTTTAAAGGAACGCCTTTTATAGGGTACATGCATTTTTTCATTGCCGACCGACATTTCAAATTTCGCGCGTAAACGCTCACTGCCTTGACATGACGTCACTAGTGCAAATTTCAAACTTTCATGGCGCATGAAAATCATTTTCATCACAGAAATAATACATTTTCAGTTTCATTTAATATCAAAAGTAAAGTAAAGTTTCATTTAATCATTAATAATAAATATTTTTCAATTTTATAGATAGTTTTCTATGTTTTCCTCTGAAGTTACTGAAGTGACTGACACGAGTGACGTCACTGCGCGTTTTAAATTACGTTTCAATATACGTAAGTTTAAATTAAAATATTTCGCAATAAAATAATAATTTCAGAATATATCTTTCAGTAATACATTTGTAATCGCTAGCATTACTGGATTACTGATATAATTTCTCGATGTAATCTCAATGCATGTTCCCAATTATATTACCTTTTATGGTGACGTTTTGTATCTATAAATATGGATACGGTAAATTATTTGCTTTTCTACAACAGCAAATAATTAACCGTATCCATATTTATAGATCTATACCCACCTACGTAGAGAATGATAAAGAAAAATGTACACATGAAACATGGAACAACTACTTAAACCTATTTTGATGGGGTTTTTAAGTTTCTACTTTATATCTGGGAATCGTTTCGAGATGAATGTATAATTCATTCTTAAGGCGAATTCTGTCAGCTGTCAATATGAGAAATCTGTCAGCTGTCAATTTCAACTGTCAGTCGTTCTTTACTTCGCGTTTACATTTCAACGAGTTTAGTTATCTGGGCGTTTTCTCGGGCATGAAACCTAGCTTGATCGATTGCTCGTCCCCGAAAACCCCCACATACCAAATTTCATCAAAATCGTTAGAGCCGTTTCCGAGATCCCCGAAATAAATAAATATATATCCCCCTCCACCAACCACCAAACCAAAACACCACTGTTCGTCTTTGTACCAAAATGTCCTTATTTGTTTGTATTTTTTGTGTTTTTTTTGTGTACAATAAAGTTATTACATACATACATACATACATATAAATAAATAAATACACATACAAGAATTGCTCGTATAAAGATAAAAGAAACATTCCTGACTAGCGCGGGATTCTCGGTAACGGGCGATACAAGTGCAGTACTGGCAAGATTTCGCGCATGATATTACCACTGCGCAAATATAATAAATACGGACGGTATTCCGTCAAGTGAGGATTGAGGAAATCTGTGTGACATCAGTAAGCTTACGTCAAAGAAGAAATGTCATATAGATTCCGCCCCGCCAAGTTAGGAAGTCGCCTAAGGGTTATGAATATTTGCATGTTATTTTTTATGATACGGATATTAATAAAAACATAACCAAACGAGGTTATGGTTATTTTAAGGTGCAACCCCAGAGTACATTTCCATACAAATATTAAGTATTGGACTATAATACTTAATTAAGGAACATTTAAACATAGTCATAGTTAAAAGATGCGAGTGACCCGTTTATTAAATTTAATTAGCTTAAGGTATCGTAAGATTCGTAAGGTATCCAATTATGTCATAATAAAGTTCAGTGATTATTTTCTGAACGATAGCATGCACTGCAGAAAAGGATACTTTAACGGTAGCACTTTAAACTTGGAAGCAACATTTGACGAAAGTTGGCGTAATTACCATGTTCGAATGGGTCTTAGTAAAGGTCCCACCTGCTACTTACCGAACAACTCCTATTGGACGCTTTTGACAATTTTTATATCGGTTTCTATTAGGGCCAGTCACACACACACAGTAAATTTTACACCAATGGCACAGAATAAATAATAGTAATACGTACAGAAGCCTCACTGTTAACAAATCCCCGCGAGGCAAGCCAAACGTGCCTACGCGTGGTCATCTCCTTCTATCGCACGCGCATCACTCGCTACATCACTTTCTATCGCATTGAAGTCCGTCCTTTGAGCGGCGCGAGACGTCACGCGAGTGAGTCGCCCTGTCATCGTCTGTGTACCATATCGCTTTCACGTCATGTGTTAAAACGTCGACTGTGGCTTTATAAAAAATTAAAAACCGGTCAAGTGCGTGTCTGGCCACGTATAATGTAGGGTTCCGTAGTTGTCCACCCGTTACATTATGTGGACTAAAAAGTTTGCGAACTTATATTTACTTATGTTCGACTATTACTCGTTAACTAGTAATGTCTACTTAGCTTTGATAGTTTAGACTCATTATATGTACCAAGATTTTTTGCACATGCCTATTAGCCACCGTTTAGCTTGCAGAGCGGCCCGACACTTGACCATTACAAAATTTATCACTTTAAAGCTTAATATCACGCCAATGGATTCTTGAATCAAAAAATTGTTTGAGAAACCTTACAGTACCTATTTAAAAGAGCTATCCAACAAAACACTACACGATGGGCTTTGGAAAAAAAAATGCTCCACCAATTTGCGTGTAGAGCTCCCCTACACACTAAAATTTTTTTTTACAAAATTTTATTTTACCGTTTTCTCGGCGCCATTTATATGTATGTATACTCATGCCAAATTACAGCTTTCTAGTACTGACGGTTACTGAGCGAAGCCGGAGACTGACGGACGGACGGACGGAAACTATAAGGGTTCCTTATTTACTACGGAACCCTAAAAATGATATGAAAATTTCAAAAAAAACTTTTCCACTTAAACCAACCGTTGGCGAGTTATCAGCTGTCAAAGTCGTAAGAATGTGTCCCCCATCCCCTCTAATATTCAAACTATGATATTAAAAATTCTGAAAAAACTGAGGTGATGTGAAACAAATATTGTGTATTTAGAAAGGCATGTTTAAGATGAAATTCACAATTTGTATGAAGAATTATGGAATCAACCCTTGTTATACTCGTATTAGGAATAAATTGTCGAATGTTTCCTGCAACATTTGACTATATTGTGCAAGCCATAAATTTACATACATACATTATTTAACAAACAGACACCGCGACAGAAAAATCAAACCTTCACTTCACTCTTTAAAAATGGCTTTCCACCAAATTTATGATGATTTCGTCAATGAATACTTGTTCAAAGACGTTGTTCGGTAACGACGCCATGACAGTAGGCAACTGGTTTTCTTCGGTAGTGGATTCAGCCCATCGTCGCGAAGAGCACGTGTGTTCACCAACGCGGCGACGGGCAAAATCCAAATCAAACCAACTGATCGCGTTCGCTACATCGCGCCGCGCCGCTCGCACATCGCGGGTAGTTCGCTCACCTAGGACACTTGAATGGGTATCGACTGTTTGTTTCGTCCGCGCCGCGTCGCGTTCGCGTCTAGTACGCCCACCTAGGTGAATGAGGTTTTTTTAGGTAATTAATTTGTCTTTTTTTGCAAATTCGATAACGGGCACTGTTATCAATTATCATGTAACTTTCTTTTTACACGACTGGCCAAAAAAGGAGTGCAATGTTTCAGGTTTTTTGATATTGTTTTTGGTATACCTATTACGTCTTAATATCATTGCATTATTTAACCGACTCAGAACTCTTTTCTTCGGTTACTCACACATGTATTAAATACGAGCCAATAAACAAACTCTCGAAGAACATTCCATCAACATCGTATCAAAAACAATGTGTAATAATTATTTGACTTCCATAAGATATACCTACTCGTATCATGTTTCCCTTTATAGTCTCACCAAAACAAGGTGGGAGCGGGCGAAGTTTTAACAATATTTGAATAAACTTGGTAGCGCTACAGGCCACGGAAGTTATCGCTGCGATCCGCGGGGCTCACGGCTACCTTCAACTTTTGTTATTTTATCTTCATATTCATACGAATACAAATTCTACGGAACAGGCTATATCAATACTGAAATTAAATTCATTTTCGATAGTGTTTGACGCGATTAGGGTGGATAACCAGAGATGTGCTGTATTGTCATATATTTGTGTAGGATGGGACTTGCTGAAAGTGAAAACACCGTATTAATAGTAGATTGTTAACCAAGGGTCGAAAGCGACCCATTTCACTCGAAAAACTTCAAGTGAGAGAATGCGAAATAAAGTAAATGACATTCTAAGGATTCAGTAATAAAAACACGCGCTGCAGCCACCAGCAGCCTGCGCCGCCTCTCTCTCTTCTCAATGAGAATTGAACTTTCCGAACAGGAGAGATGAAAATACAATTAATGTAATGTATTCCTTCCTTAGAGAAACGCCATTACTTTGCAAAGCCTATCCGCCGTCTTACGCGTTGTCCTACGTGGGCGAACAGGACGCGAAAGCGAAGCGGCGCGGCGCGAATCAAACAAACAGTCGATACCCATTGAAGTATCCTACGTGAGCGAACTACTCGCGATGTGCGAGCGGCGCGGCGCGATGCTAAGCGAACGCGATCAGTTGGTTTAAGAATTTCAATGAACAGTTATTTTACTTGACGAAAATATCCGTTATAACCGGCTTTTTCGGCTACGGTTATAACCGGTTTGCATTCCCTAGCTGGTAGTGCGAAGCGGAACGATTCGCGTGCACGTAGAACAGGGCCACCGCTTCGCACCGCATTCGCCTGTCGCCGCGTCGCTTTACTTTCGCGTCGAGTTCGCCCACGTAGGACAATTCTTTAGTCCTACTTCTCGCACAAATCCTTTTACGTCATAGTATTCTTTGAACGTACAAATAGTCAGCGTATGGATTTGGTGCACAATATCAATTTTGATAACTGTCTTCGTCCGTTTATATTTCGTCTTAATTCCGTCTTCCGTCGTTGTCGGCTTGCGTCTTCGTATTCCGCCGTGCTTCTTTCGCCTTCGTCTTAAGTCTTCTGCCTTTGTTTTACACGACTGCCCAAAAAAAGGAGTGTAATGTTTTCAAGTTTCATGTATGTATGTACACCCGAGAGAAAAAAATCTTCGCATCGTCCCGCTACCGCGCATCCCGCGCCAGTCAGGAAGCACTCATTTAAATGTAGGGGCGTAGTAAAAAATGGTATCGCGTCGACTGACAGCTGACACTGACATTTGACACTTTCTCATATCGTACTGCCTCCGCACCGACAAATCAGGAAGTCGCCTTAAGCAGCAGATTAGTAATAGAATGTTATAATTGTGATTTGTTTTAAATTTAAATTTTAAATCACAGTAATTTCTGAGAAAAATATCACATAATAATCAAATTGAAGCTCCAGGTGGTAGTTGTGATAGCAGTGGTGGAGTCAGCCTAGACGGTGAAGTGGCAGAGAGGGTGATCGTTGCGAATGTAGAGGAGTTTCATCAGTATTTGTATTGGAATGTTCACCGTCTGAGCTTAATTAGCAGGCCACTAAATCATGGAACAAGTTTGGTACAGCTTCCAAATCTTGGTCGTGCAAGCCAAGTCATCGATTTCTGATAGGTTTCCATTAGCTTCTATAAGTTTATCGGTCAGTGGAGGCCCTAAAAGATGCATAACACACCGATTAGTAGGCCGTGCATGTAGGAAAATAAGTAATATCTACGTAAATAATATCATGAGGCGAAAATCGAAATAGCACAATTGTGAGTATTACAATTTTCGACGTGCAACCGGAATCGCACGATTGTGATTATCAAAATTCAAAAGAATGTTGCTCAAACGACTTTTATTCTAATGTATATCGATAAACATACGTTAATCAGACCCTAATCTATGCAATCCAATAGTAAAAAAAACTACAGTTGTTATGATTTCAGTCTAATAAAAATAGACAATTGCGAGTGCGGGTCCGACGGTCGAAAAATGCAGCCATCTCCTTCGGCACTCCGATCGGAGTGCGTGCTCGGGGATGTGCTCACAACTGATCGGTATGGGTTGCGCTAGGTAAAAGCGTTGGACACCCGCGGAATATGTTTTCAAAATGGAAACTCACAATCATTTCAACCCGAGTGGAAAAGTGGTATGTATGTGAATTTTTTTGTTCCCCCAGAACTTCTCAACGCCTTAACCGATTTAGATGTGTGAAGGTATCGTTGGAATACTTACGTTATCCCGGATACGACGTCACATAGGATATGTGACGTTGCAATTAAAACAACATGGCGGACTATAGACTCCATTTTGAGTTCCGTAATTTTTTTTTACTATCCTAGCAAGTGAGGTATCGAAATGAAGACATTTCCATATAATAAATTTTATATATAATGTATGTGTTTCAAGCAAAAAAAGTTCGGTTTAAAATAATAATTATAAAAATTAAAAACACGACTGCACTAAAAAGGCACCTATTATTTTGGTTATACTTGTATGTAGTAGGTCCCCCAACTGCAAACAAAATAATTATATTTCCTTGAGTTCTTTATTAGGAAACTTGTTCATCTTTTTAGTACAGTCGTGGGATTTAATTTTTATAATTATTACTTTTTAGTGTTCCGCTCTTGTCTTCCATCTTCCCCTTAATCTCATCGTCGTCACAACAAAGCGCTCATAATTATCTGACGTCGTAACGGCATAAGAAATCGCGTCAGATATATGCCTAAATTGTGGATAGATAATGATGCTAGGCGAGTCAATTGCTTAACGATCATTTCGACATCTGTGCGATTAAATTGCATTTTCACGGACAGTTGAAACGTCATCGAAAACGCCGTCGGCGATCGGATCCGTTATCCGCACTGCCGGTTATACAATGTGTAAAATTAATGATAAACTCTGTCACCTCAATTGGTTTACCTGTTATTTTGTAAATCATTTCATTATTTTTCTTGTTTTACCTCAGAATATTTCGTATGTTAAGTTCATTTTGACAAGGCCTGTTGCGGATTTAATCTTTGATGTGTATGTGTATCTGATGTGACTGTAATATGTTTCTGTACGCACGTGACGAAGCCTTTGTTGTGGATAAGAATTTGTGGACCATGTATACTTAGTTTGTTTTGTTGCAATAAATAAGATTTTTCATTATGTCCGTATTCGCGTTTGCCAGAATACGAGTCCGTTACTACAATAAAATACGAATACTCTTTATTGCACACCTCAAAAGAACACAGTACAGAACATTCATTTATTTATTTTATTTTATTTATTCAACAAATTTAAACATACCTACACATTTGTCCACTAAATAATATAAAGACTCCGAGACATTAATAAAGGTAAACAACAGGCGGTCTTATCGCTAAAGAGCGATCTCTTCAAGACAACCCTTGGGTGGTTTACCTTCGGGTGGTTTTTAATTAATGAGTTCTTACTAAACCTATGTTTACTAATATTAGTTGATAAGCCTTACTAACATAATATGGATTAATTTTTGCCCGAAATAAAGATTTATTTAATTTAATTTAAACCACCTGTAATGTAAAATTATCGCAAACCACGGTAGGAGAAGAGTAGTTACAGCGGAGACTTTAACATTTTAACCCTCAACACATTTATGTGACATAAAATGAAATTACGTGAAGAATTCCCGTGTAAGCTGTTGGCTCGTGGCCAGCTCCTATCTCCCAGCAATAAAACTACTTCTTCGTAATGAACTTGCATTCTAAACCTAGTCATATTTTCAAAAACTTGAATAAAAAAATTACCAACACCTAGGCGGTGCGGGCGCTACGACGTAAGATTGTTAAAAATCATAGACATTCACATTCAGCATCAGAGTAACTACGCATATGAAGAGTTCAAAACACTTTTTGGAGTACTGGAATAAGAGTTTTTGACGTCTTCATTTTCGTAGTTTCACTTTTGATGCTGACTGCACTTTGATACAAACTCCGGATAGAAAGGGATTGTGCTATAGACAGCCGAGCGTGCGAAAAAATAGGAGTAAAATAGTTTTTTTTTAATTATGTTTAAAAAAAAGGTTCCATTAAAATCAGTGATTATCACTTATAAATATTCTTTCTCAATGAACACATTATTTTTAAGTTAATCTCCTAACCTCTTGTTGCATAAAATAGGAAAAGATTAAAAACCCGTTAGCAAGGTCTCCGTCCAAGTCTCGGTGGAAATGTTAAAAAGTACCGAAATCAATCTCAATTAAGACTGCATTTTGATAACCATTTTCTACTTTTGGAATAGGATCTTAGGATCCTCACACATCTACTCCCCTATGTAAAACTGCAATGCATAGTTTTATTAATAAGCACTTTTAAATTTCTCTTAAAACGACACCTAAAATACAATAAGAATTACCTCCTGGCAGTCGAGTCCTACTCGTACCGTCATATCTCCAATAGCCGTGGCTACAATTTTTATATTTTTTAACTTTTTAATCTTAAATATTTCTATTGATTAATAATTATGTTACAACATAATAGTCATACTAATACTATATCTGCTATCATATATATAATACTTAATATACAACACACATATTGCGCGCGCACACATACACACACACGCACACACACACGCACACACACACACACACACATAAACACACGCTTTCATTTATAACAAGATGAACATTACCTAGATATTATGTCAAAAGTACCTACACTGTTTCGACGTCTATATATTATAATCCATACCAATTAGGAGGGTTTGACTGAAAATCAGCGTTGCAGTATATTTGCTGCAACATTTATGCTGAGTCAAGCTCTTTTAAACATTTAATTTTAACCTTTTGTTAGTTTTAAGTGTAACTATAAATGTGATGTTTAATAAAACGTTTCTATGTCTATGTCTGTGTCTAAATAAGCCATTTTTCATTTAGTCAATAGTTGTTAAATACCTTATGTGTGGTATGGTGTACCTTATTTTGCGATTTTTAGCTATTTAAATTAGCAACGTACCCCCTATTTATATATGGGGTAGTTTTATAATATATATTATAAAACTACCCCAGAACACCCTGCCAAAAAAAATCAGGTCATTGCTGTTACAGGAACAGGTACCGACTTGCAACTGAAATTCCCATACAAATTACTTTGGACGGAGGACAAGATGTTACTGCAGGTTTTTGTAACATATAAGTTCTCTGTATAAATCTGTTGTTTTACCTGTTAAATTATTCTTGTGACAAAAACGTTTTAGAGCCCGGCTAATGAAATCTGAGACTGAGATTTATTTAAAACTTTTTAATTCGGATCTATAATACCTTGGTCAATTGTGTCAAACGTCACTTAATTGCCGTGTCAATGGAGACTGCTATTCCTTGATCCTTTACGGGTCAAAAAGAGGGTTGAGCAAGTTGCATCATTTAATATCATTATGTATACACATAAATATCATACGCTCTAGCATTTAGCTCGACAATGTCACTTCTATTGCTATGTATGACTTATCAGAGATGGTAAATGGAGTAATACCAATACGTCACATTGACAACGAAATAAATATCGTGCGCCAACTTAACTCAGTTTCAATTAATCTGCAACACCACTGATAAAGGGGTGTGGTTATCCGTATTTTATAATCACAGACATACGAGTATGGATGTGTTGTACAAAAATTGCTTTGATAAATTGTTAATAAAAGGTTTAAAAATAGAATAGCCCCAGTTAGTGCATAAGCGCGTAAAAGCGACCCACCCGCCCGAGGGCTCGGGGTGAATACAGTACCTACTACTTAAATACGTGTATGTAGAAAGGTTTAAAACATTTGTTGCAAATGATGTTTAAACGTACTGTCACATGTAATTAAACCATCCATACTAATATTATAAATGCAAAAGTATCTATGTCTGTCTCTTAATTATTACAACTTGAAAATATTTCACACCGCTCATAAGGCCCCGTTAGTTCCCTCAACGAAGGGAAACTGGCGGAAATAATTCGTGTATAAGCGAATTTTGATTATAGATAGATTACTTATGTCTCAGATCATTTTTTGCTGCGGGCCACCGTTTACGAGCTTTTTACAAAAAACTAAAAAAGGGACCATTACACCCCAGTTTTCGTCAATTAATATGGGTCGCTCACAGGGATCGGCTGCAGTGCTGTCGGTACATACTTCACAAGCATTTTATCCTCTCTAAAACACGGTTCAAATATCATCATGAAAAAAATGCATATATATAACTTAGTACTGAAGAATGCGTTATACAATATTTATCGAGCTTTCATTTGATACCCCATAGGTATTTACGTGCATTGTTTCAGATCGATCCCTTAGATCTTAGAGATAGTCTCCCGGCAGTTACAGGTATGCGTGTCTCCTGGACACCTGTAGACCTGTACCTTAATATTACATACCTAATGTCTTAATCATCGAATACGATAGTGAAAGCATCGCACAATAATACCTACGCAATGATTACTTAATCTATATTCATTAACTTTTCAATATTTCAGAGCCGTATCAAATAAAACGAAAAATCTTAATTTCAAGTAGGCATTCCAAATATTTCCAATAATCTATCCAAAAAGACACACGGGTCCTTTCACTGGAAGTACTCCACCTGGTTTCGAAAAGTGAAGTATCTTCCCGTGACAAAACTTACTACGTTGCTCCAAAAATTTCTAATTGGGGTAAAGCTCTGAATAGATGGCGGCGTGAAGCTCTGAATAGATGGCGCCACTAGAGTTTGACCCATCTCGATTCATGCACGTTTAACTTAAAAAAAGATCTACGTTCAATTTACCGTTATAAAATAAAACTTAATGAATAATTATCTGTAATTAAGTATTAAACTTTTTATGAGACTGTCGGATAATGTTTCAAAGCCATTTAAATACAAAAGTTTTTGTTGAGACAGGAGCGTAGAAGTTATATTTTCGTAAACATATACTAGTCCGTTTAACGCGATAAAATGGATCCAAATTAAAAATACGGACGTCTGACTCTGACACAGCTAAAAACACTTACGGCAACGCGAGGAATCTGTAAAAAGACCGCAAAATTAAGGTGGTTGTAATGGAAAAAAAATGAGTAAATTTCTGAAAAAAATAATCTAATTATTAATATATTAGTATGTGTTCCGTAAAATATACGTAATAATAAACATCATACAAATATCAAGTTCATAGGTCTCAGTCCAAAGAGAATAATAATCACGAACTAATGTCTTGGGACAAACTTTAGTGGCGCCACCTAGTGGCAAAGTTTGGCAGCCGCTAACCCAAATAAAACGAAAAATTTTAGTTTCAAGTAGGCATTCCAAGTATTTCCAATAATCTATCTAAAAAGATACACGGGCCCTTTCACTGAAAGTATTCCACCAGGGGGGCGATTTTTGAGTGTCGAACGCTCGAATTTTCACTCGACATCTGTCAAAACATCATAGTTTTTTGACATAATGTTGAGTGAAAAGTCGAGCGTTCGACACTCAAAAATTGGTTTCGGTAAGTGAAGTATCTTCCCGTGACAAAACTTACTAGTTACGTATCTGTTCCACTTTCTAATTAAGTATTTAATCGTGTCGACTAAGGGCCGATTCTTCAATCCCCAGATAAAAATATCTGTCAGATAAATGTTAGCCCTATCTTTTTCTTTGATTTGACTTCGAAATAAGGTTATCTGGGTGTTCAAAATCGGCCCTAATACGAGTATACTCGTACCAACATATAGAAAAAGAGAATGAAGTAAAATTACTCTTTTAAAATGGATTGAGTTACTATGTAGGGGCAGTCAGTCCTGTCAAATTGAATAGAAGTCCAAAGAAAAAGTTTGCGAAATGGGTCATAAATTAACGAGCGTGACCGTACATATAGAAACTATATGTTCCATCACTATGCAGTGTCAGATATGCACTTCTTGTTTTCGGAGGTGATTTGATGTCAGCTGCAATTATCGACGCTACACACCAATTGAATTCCCATTACAAAGTACTTACACAGTTACTTACTACATAAGTACTCTACATTCATACTTACAAAGTCAAAATCTTTATTTTATATTATTAGGTAGTAGATGTTAATAAAAACAGTGGTGCTTCTTCAATCTAAGGTCAGCGAATCCCTTTCAAGGACGTCACTGTTGTTTTAATATTCGAAATTAAATTGATATAAGGATTCGATATATAATGGTCTGTACCTAAAGATTTGTTTCTAGCCTATATTTATAAAGATTTGTGATGCTATAATTGAAAGTGGTTTGGTGCCATTTTTGAGCCCAAAAGTAGGTGTAATTTTGCACTTTGCCGTCCTAACTTTTTTATCGGATGTGTGATAACTTTTTGAACTCATGTCAATTTTGATATTGATATATCCTACTAATATTATAAATAGGAAAGTTAGGATGTTTGGATGTTTGGATGAATGTTTGTGACTTAATCACGCCTAAACGGCTGAACGGATTATGACGAAACTTGGTATACGAAGAGGTTATAGCCTGGATTAACATATAGAATACTTTTTATCCCGAAAATCATCCCTTTTACGCGGACGCAGTCGCTGGCAAAAGCTAGTATTTTATAAAAATAATCAATTAACGTTAACATCAGTACTCTGCCTTTATCCAAACATCTAATCTTCTAGAACGTTAGCGACCACGCCTATATTTAAAGTTTACTTTTAACAAAGCTGTATTCAAAGACACTATTAAACTGAGGAGTATATTATTTATTTATATTTTCGTAACGATAATAAATATAGCAGGTTACCGCGTAATTTCCATCACCGAGATAAATCCGGAGATTAATGATTTAATAACATTTGGAGTAAGTAGTGTGCTTTTAAAATTGAGTATCGCATTAATAAAGCTTTGGAGTGTAAGCATTTTAAATGATAAAGATAAAACTCTACATGCAAATAAATCACCAACAGCATTTATTAAATTGTACGTACATTTAAGTTTAAGCGTTATTGCAGCAAGCTATTATCGTCTCGTAAAATTCATAGCACTGTTACGACGCCCTGGGCTTAGAACACTTTGCAGCGCTGAAAAAGTTTCTTTTAATCCTCTTTTAATGAACTTACAGCACCAGCCAGGTAGAACCATACAGAGCGTCGACAAATCCCACTTTTAAAAGAAAGATTCGTTATGAAACATGTTGCTGTTATTTATTTATTTATTTATATATTTATTTATTTATTTGAATCAGGCAACAAGGCCCATATTTACATATACCTTACAGACTAACATACATATCTTTAAAATACTTAAAAACTATGATTGTTATGTGAGTGATGTATAAACTAATAGACAGAGTGGCATAGACTCTACATACATATTTGTACCTACAGAACAAAAAACAGGTAGAACAAATTATTGAAGCCGTTTTTTCTACCATGCCCAATAAGATGTATCTTTTGTGTTTTAACTTATTATTGTGTACAATAAAGTGCTTACATACATACACACACATTCACAAACTAAGCCATGCAGAACTCTAAACTTGTGATTATAAGATCATTGCAATTGCGACTCGCAAGCAATCGTTACCAAGAATTCTGTGAATGGATTGGTTGGTATATATTATGAGCGAGTGGCTTACTTATTGATAATGCTCCTTCTATCTTTTTTTTAGTAGTAGTATCGTAGGTACTGCCAAGTTAGCTTTACTCTAATTGGTCAACACAAGTACACTTTATGATAAAATGATACAAGAGTTTTTTCAAAATTAATTCATACTATTTTCAAGTAACTCCTAAATAAGTCCATATTCCTGTTTGAGAAAATCGGGAAATAAAACACTACCAAAAACCGAAGACACATTAAATTAAAACAGAATAAGTACAGTTTTGAGAAAGTCCACGTGAAACTACATATAACTGTATGTACACCGACCATACGGAACCTAATATAGGAAGAAATGACGTTGCAAATGGAAGAAATATTGCTAAGAATTGAGGCTCAAAATGGCTCTTAGGATAGGGCATAATGTTCGGTCGGTGGGGAAGAAAAAAGACATAGCGATAGTGTGCGGCGGCTAACGTAAGGCTGCCAAAGTCGAGCGTTAAAGGAGGCAGCGAGCTGTGGCCACTGATTCCGATAAACGTTTCGGTCAGCACTCATATATCAAGCCGATGACGCTTTGTAGAATATCGGCGTGCCCGTTTTTTCACAATACGACCGATAAAGATGTCGAGTGGTCGGGGATTTTCATTGGAAATGATAATTCTATATTTTGCTGCAGGGAACTGATACGAGTATGTAGCCAAGAGTCGTTGATCTTCGACTATAATATTATATTTTATACAGTTTCAGACAGACGCTTTAATTGCATGTCTATGTTTTATACGATAAATCTTCAAGTATGTTTTTGAAATGAAGCTACAAATACTAATGAGAACATGTTAAAATTGTAATGACGTATTTGGCGTAAAACACTTCTAAGTTAATTTTTGAAGTAAAGAGTCCAGTAAATTGGAATTGAAAAGAATCGTTAAATACATTAGATTAGTTTGTATTAATTACTAGCTGTTGCCCGCAACTTCGTCTGCGTAGAGCTCGGTCATCGCTATTCTTTTATTTTATTTCAGGCGGTTACTTAGTTACATCTCTGTTCCATACAAACTTCCACTTCCATAAGGGATGGGATGAAAACTATCCTATATCCTTTCCTCGAACTATATTCACACCAAATTTCATCTAAATCGGTTCCCAGTTAAAGGGTGAAGGGGTTACAGACAGACAGACAGACAGACAGACATACTTTAGCATTTCTAACCCGCCACGACTTAGTACGGGTTGGTCAGTTTTTAATATATTTATCTATATTATATTACTAAAACCGGTTTTGTTGTATTTAAACAGAGACTCTGTAAAAAATTTGAAGTCTTTCACTTAAAAGAATGTTGCTCCCCATGAAAACATTGAACCCCTTTTTAACCCCTTGAGGGGATGAATTTAAAAAAACGTTGAAATTAGTTTTGTTTTATTTAAACAGAGAGTCTCTGTAAGAAATTTGAAGTACCTCACTTAAAAAAAAATTTGCTCCCCATACAAACTTTGAACCTCTTTTTAACCCCTTTCGGGGATGAATTTCGATAACCCTGAAATTACTTTTTTTGTATTATTATAAGAAACTTTCATACAAAGTTTGAAGACTATCACTATAAAAATAAATTGCTCCCCATACAAACTTTGAACCCCTTTTTAACCCCTTTAGGGGATGAATTTCGAAAAACGCGGAAATCACTTTTTTCTATTATTATAAGGAACTTTTGCACAAAGTTTGAAGACTCTCACTTAAAAAAAAAATGCTTCCCATACAATATTTCACCCCCATTTTCAACCCTTTAGGAGACGAAAATTTTGAAAACGCAGATAACTTTCATTGTCTTATTTTAAGGATTCTTTGTACAAAGTTTCAAGTCTGGACCTTAAAAAAAAAATTGCCCCCCATACAAACTTTGCACCCTGTTTTACCCCCTTAGGGATGGAATTTCCAAAAATCCCGTCTTATCCCTTGCCTCCGTTATACAACCTAACTATAGTGTAAATTTCAAATTTCTAGGACCGGCAATTTCGGCGGGGCGGTGATTAATCAGTCACCCATCAACTTTATATATATATATATAGATAGATAAGTGACATCGATCGATACCTCCTACGTATGCTGTTCAAAGGTACCTACAAAGTTCCATAACTAACTCGTACTTTAATAGTACATTACTTAACAAGGGCGGTAAAACAAAGAATGTCTCAGATCGCAGGTATTTGACGCCCGAGCCGAAGGCAAGGGCGATAAATATGCGATCTGAGGCTTTCTTTATTACCGCCCGTGTTAAGTACAAAATTTTATGTCACCCCCTGGCCAGGAAGTGGGATTTCCCGCGCGCGGAGCGTGCGGTAATTGCCGCTTTATGGCCAGGTGTGACATAAAATAATTTAAATTTGTATAATTTATATTCTGCTTCAATTTTCATTTTTACAAATTTCAAAATAATTAGTAGCGTTTGAAAAAACGGCAGTTAGTCCAGTATACGTGAATTATTACGAGTTCTAGATTGTGATAAACTGAGCCAACTACCACTTGGTCCAGTATACGTAGTAAACTATGATTTGATGAATATTGATAAATTTTATTATTTACTATATACTAGATGCCTATTTTGTGTAATATACCATTAAATATCTAAATAAACTCAAAGTTTGTCCTTGGATGGATTTTTTCGGTTAGTTTACGTTCAATTTATCACTTGCACACTGGTGGCGTATACTGATACGCCTGAATGAATACGCATTATGTACCAGTATACTGTTATGTTATAAAATTTATTCAACAGCCCGCATTTAGGGCATAATGCTTTTTGTCTCTGCTACAAATTGTCATTATCAACTTACTCTATAAAATACTGTTTTTATTTTGTGGTTTACTATTCTCTTATCTCACAGTTTTAATTTCCTGTTACTTAGTGTTATGTATCTACATCTACTAAATCTTTTGTTTTTTTTTTTTTAAATAATGGGATTGCTCTTGGCCAGCATCTAGCCTGGGGGCAAATCAATCACTTTTTTTTAACTTTGTCAATAAAAAACAAAAAGAGTAAGTCTGTTAGTCGTTGGAGATCAGTTTTTTACCAGTAGTAAACTAAGAGACCTTAAGTTTCTAAATATTTTCGTTCCGTACCTCAAAAGGAAAAACGGAACCCTTATAGGATCACTTTGTTGTTCGTCTGTCTGTTTGTCCGTCAAGACCAACTTGGGAACGCGTGGATGTATCGAGTTAAAATTAAAACCATATTCTCTGGTGTACAGTCCCTTGAAGCTGTGAAAAAATTAAACTTTCTTAATAAACGTAAAAAAAAGATAAAGCCGTTTATGCCGCAAAAAACGTATGTTTAGATCAAAATTGGGTAAGTTTTTTTATTAATAATGGGATTGCTCTTGGACAGCATCTAGCCAGGGGTATATACGAGGTCGACGATGGAGCGAGCTCACCGAAAAAATGAATATTCACTCTTGCCTTAAATAGGTCCAGTTATGTTATATGAACTCGGAAATAGAGATGCCAGTAGGGAATTCCAAACTTTAGCATTTAGGTACTTTGCGTGTACCTAGAACTATGAAATTTGGCAAGTAATATCGTCTTATGCCACATATACAGGAAAAAATCTGAAAACTATAAATTTCTAGTTTAATTTGTACTGACATCGACTGTCGCTCGCGCATAGTGGGACAACTCCCACCCGCAACGACAACGGGCGAGCATACTGAGCAGCTAACTGCCACTTGCACCGCGCCCGCGCCGCCCTTTCCCAAAAAGTGTACCGCGTATAGTGGTATAAGCGACTTAGCTCAGTATACAATGTTCTAATTTAAAAAACGGTGTTAGTTGGGTCAGTATACGTCACTTTATTTCGAAAACTAGCAGTAATTTCGTCCCAAAAATTTTATAGCATGTAGATATAAGTATTTAGATTCGAAGTATGCAAAAAAAACGAAAATCGTAAAAATGTCGCTTGGCTCAGTAAACGTAGGAGGTATCGACAGGTTTATAGTACTGTTATCTCACGAGCGCGGGTTGGCCATTGTCGTAGTTTTGACACAAATACGAACATATAGGCAACGTGAACTCATTAGTTCCTACACCGACGCACGACGCAATGTGCATGTATAGCTGAACACATAACCATCGACTCACATATCATCACCCGCGCTCGTGAGATAAAAGTACTCGACAACCATATCAGGTTGTACCTAACTATTTCTCGAGTCTTACACGTAAAGTTTATGTAGATATCATTGAAATAGGCATACAATTTATTCAGGCACACAATAAAAATATAAATAAAACATAATTAAAAATAATATAAAAACTAAAATTATTCCTAAACAACTTAAAAATATACGTAGATTATGTAGATTAATCTAAATATTAATCTGCACTAAATTTATCAATTTAAAAACACAAGTGCAAGTATGGAATAACCAATACGTAATCTGGTGTTACGGGACGTCTGAATATACATTTGATCTGCTACGAAATTGCGAAATTATTCTTGTCATAAGATTGTTTTCATTATGATCATCATCATCACCTCTCAGCGTGTAATTGCCCACTACTGCTGATCATAGGCCATAATATTGTTTTATGAACAACATATATTGTTATTTTGTAATAGAAGAGAAGAAATAATGGTATAATCAACACCAGAAAAAAAAACTGTTTTTCACGCCACTGCTCGGAAATATGGCTATAGATGGCGGGAATTGGGGCGTCAAAATTGTCCATAGTAGTAGACTCATGAACAGGACAACTATGAACCTAAACCACTTCTAAACCACACCTAAACCGCTACAACAATGTTATATTGTTGTAGCGGTTACAGTAGTGCTATCGTCCAATCAGAACACGCCTGCACATCATATGACACAAAAACCAATCACAACTCGTAAAATTTAGGTATTTTTTGGTGTCGCCGACTATGTTACGAAAAAGAAGGTTATTGATAGGCGTTTCTAAGACTTTAAGGTTTGCATTAAACATATATTACATAAAAACGCCTTTGAATTATTTAATAACACACTGGCCATTAAGAACGTACTCGAAAAAAAAATGTAGGCGGGAAATTGTGAAAAAATTATTGTGTTGCTACGGTTAGATTCTACGTTACCAACTAAGAATAAAAAATGGATTTATCTACGGACTGTGATGACAGCATGAACGCGCTTACACCCACTGAAATTACAGAAACGGCGAAATAGGTGGTTAATAATTTGTTGCCCGCAAAATCCCGGGCGAAGTATTTGAAGACGTACGAAAACTTTGTCACTTGGCAAACCAGTAAAAAGACGAAATCCTTCTCGGAAAGTGTTATGTTGGCATATTTTAATGAGCTTTCGAAAACTCTCAAACCCTCGACTTCATGAGGTATATACTCCATGCTTAAAGCAACAATTAATACGGAGCATAACATAGACATTAAAACTTACACAAAATTGACACCTTTATTGAAAAGGCTCTCGGAGGGATACAAGGCCAAAAAGTCAAAAGTATTGACTGCAGAAAACGTCGAGACATTCTTGAGGAAGGCACCCGACGAGGTTTATTTAGTGGCTAAGGTAAATTGTATATTATTTTTCTTTTCATTTATGAACTTACCTGAATAATATGAATATATGTTTTTATTCGAATGTACTTGTCTACAGGTCGCGTTAATCTTCGGTGTCAAAGGAGCATGCAGAACAGCCGAAATTATTAATATAAAAACCGGGGTTATAGAAAACCACAATGAGATGATTCTTGTAAAATTATTGAACACGAGGACCAAAATTGATCGTTCATTTTTTGTAATTCGAGATGATTTTTTAGAAATAGTGAAAAAATATCAAAACCTGCGCCCGGAAAACGTGGAAACTGACCGCTTTTTTCTCAATTATGTTAATGGAAAGTGCACAAAACAGCCCATAGGACGCCATAAGCTGGCCGCAATACCAAAACTTATAGCCAGATTTTTGCAGTTGCCAAATCCAGACTCATACACTGGCCACTGTTTTCGCCGGACATCGGCAACTATACTAGCAGACTCCGGCGCTAATTTAACAACTTTGAAACGCCACGGAGGCTGGACCTCAGATAAAGTCTTCGAAGGCTATATAGATGAATCCGTTGAAAATAAAGTGAAAATCAATACCAAAATAACGGAATCCATTTGCATTTGCACCATTCTATTCCAAATGAGCCGACAAACCCAGGCCCCTAAACTTCTTCGCAATCGAACCCTCTGCCTGCTGAATTGATCCAGAATACAAATATTACTATACCCGGCAAGAATATTTCTTCATGTTTTAATAATTGCCCAAATGCCCACATTAATATAAACTTCAATTAAATGATTGTATGTACTTCTATATATCTGCATTTTATTTCCTCGCAGTAGACGTGAAAAGCACTATGTTAAGCCTCGGCCGAAAGTGCTAAGTGAGAGAGAGAGTGTGTAAAAGTGCTCGAACTAACTCGTCCATCTATTGCTTACTTTCTAGCCTCTACAACAATGTACTATTATCACTATGGGTTCAGAAGCAGAAGTTAACTTACATTTGACTGTTACTACATCCCAAATATTACACAGAAATTTTGTTCAATAATGTGAAATGAGTAATACTTTTACTCTATATATCGACTATGAGGAAAGTGAAAGTAAACTGACTATAATAATTACTAACTATTAATTTTTATATAAATTTATTGTAGACAATTAGTTACAATATTTTGTAATTTTTCTCAAACATGCAATGAAATATTGAGGTTATGTTCCTACTTCTAAGTGTCACGTTTCGGGTGCGGCTAGACGAGAGGCCTGCAGCAAAGGAATTTCATACAAAGTTGCAGGCCTGCAAGATACTCTTTTTTAATTTTCATTCCACTTTCATGTGACTCAGCATCACGGCGTTCAGCCATGAAGAAAACTATAAGCAATTATTGATTTTTAGTTCGTTAAGACATTCTGCCACTGCGATTATTAAAAAAATAAATCAATTTCTCAAAAATAAGACGAGCGGAAATGAGACGGATATCATAAGACCGAATTTGAATTAAAATTTGACAAACATAACCTTAAAAGAATTGAAACGTCAAAAAGTTCAATGCTTTCTCGCCGTTCATTTTTTTTAACAGAATCGCAAGTGTATTTTTCACCGAAAAACGCAAATTATTTAAGACAGACACAAAGACGTAGCGTTTCCAACAGAAAAATACTAGTTGAATTGGCTGAATACGACCTGGGCATGTACTCTGAAATTCGAAATCCGTACTTCTTATATATAGTGGTATATAGTGGCGTCACGCGAGAGTGAAAGGGACAGCATGTGCAAAGTATAGACTTCAGAGTAGATACTCTGTGTCGTCTTTTATATGCCTGTTTCTAGTTCTACTTTAATAAAGTTTAGAAGTCGACAAATAAATAGTAATATATGTGTCAGTTTAATTTTAGTCTAGTTTACTTTCAGTTTCAGTAGTAATTAAAGTTTGATTTCTTGGAGCTTTTTTAATTTATTTCATTGCATTTTTGAGAAAAGCACTATACATACCTCGGCGTGAAAAGGGGTTGCTAGCCTCTTAACTTTACTATCCTCTATATGTACTCGGCCGGCAACCCCTTACTTTCCGGCCTCTGTAGTAATGTACTATTAATGTATTTATAAAAAAATTGACATGTAATATTGACAATTATGAATAAATGAATATGAATAAACTATATTCTAAGGATTTAGTAATCAAACCATGCGCTGCAGCAACCGGCGCCGCCACGCCACTAATCCGCGGCCGATGTGCAGCGTAAAAAAAAGCTTTTTACCCTAGGGTCGGAAAAGCGATTTTCCACCCGGTAATCTACATACACATGAAAATCGAACTGTCCTCGCAGGAGAGATGAAAATAATAATTTGACAGTATTTTACATAAACAAAACTATAATGCAATGCAATACACCAAAGCGTAGAATCCCCCCACGCCGCAACAAAATGCTGGAATATTTCCACTTCACTACATAACGCTTTCACATGAGTTATCACCGACCACATTAAAGCTTAACGCTGCCTTTACACAAAGGCGCATCTCGTGCGTCACGATTGCTGCGCGGCGTAAGTGTATTTTAACGTGAATGTGTAGCCGATCTTTTACCAGTGTCACAGATTATATAATAGATACGTATGTTCTAATAAAAAAAGCTCACACCTACCGTTTTAAATGCCTACAAAATTTAACAATGGAGCGACCTTGAACACTCCGGTCATTGGCTTCACGCGCCGGCAGAGACACGCTAGGGTTGACACTACTTCGAAATAAAAAAATGTGTTGGTTCTCTGGGATTTTCCGAGATCCTTCCAGTATCCGATCTGCATTTACATACATACATAGGTACAGGCATATCAACGCAGCAAGTTAAATAAAAGCTTTTCCAAAATTCAATGCGAAGTATATCTCTCACCCTGTATATGGTTACGTTACGATATACGACAGAAAGTACTAAATTAAATTAATCTACCACGAAAATATTACAAAACTAAACACTTCGTTTAGATAAGTATCTAAAGCTACCTATATTCCAACGAAAGCACTAAAGTAGGCGGCAAGAATATTTCTTCATCTTTTAATAATTGCCCAAATGCCCACATTAATATAAACTTCAATTAAATGATTGTATGTACTTCTATACTCGTTCGTTCTTCTGTCTTCGTTATTTATCTATAACGTGTATTAAATAACGTAATAATAGTGTAAAAGTAGCACTCCAAACTTGAATTAGTCACTAGGCAAAAGATATTTGCTGATTACGCGTCTCACTTATGAGGGTGAATTCCAGCCCTTCCAAAAGGTCACAAGTCCCTATAGTAACGGCAATGTTTACCGCCCTTTCTTAGGCCGTACAATGCCACCGCAAAACTTGATTCGGAAATCATAGTAAATAAACTATACTTAATACCAATTACTACCCAGGGATAAATAAATAAAATAAAATAAAAAAGCCTTTTATTTCTTGCTAATCAGTGCAATGACAACAATATTAGGTTTAACTATCAATATTGTTATTAAATTTCTAGTTTTATATATGTTATTCTTAAAAAATAGTTAGTGCAATGTCAACAATATTAGGTTTAAATATCAATATTTTTATTAAATGTCTAGTTTGTATACAATTTGTTATTTTTAAATTTAATAGTCAGTGCAATGTCAACAATATTCGGTTTAAATGTCAATAATATTATGAAATGTCTAGTTTGTATACATATGTTATTCTTAAATACCTAATTACATCGATTTTTTTATGACTCAAGAACCCCTTCTCGGGTAAAGGCCTCCTCCAGAGTAAGCCAGTTAGTTCTGTCTTGTGCTTCATGTATCCAGTTTGATCCTGCAATCTTTTTTATGTCGTCAGACCAACGCGTATAAGGTCTTCCTCTCTTCCGTTTGCCTGACGGTCCGGGCCAGCTAGTCACTTTATTTGTCCACCTGTTATCTTGCATCCTGGCGACGTGTCCTGCCCATTTCCATTTTAGTTTTTTCGCATATGTGAGTGCATCTATAACATTTGTTTTATTTTTAATTATGTGCTATGACGGATTTTCTGGGATAACTTGATATTTGTTATGCTACGCTCCATACTTCACTGGCATGTTTTAATTTTATTCCTCATTTTTAGCGTAAATTTCCAAGTTTGAGCGGCATATGTGAGTGATGGAAGCAGGCACGTATCCATGATTTGTTTCTTAAACTTTATGGGTAATGTACTCTTTAAAATTTCTTTATAACTCCAAAATTTGTTCCACGTTATTTTGATTCTTCTTTCTATTTCTTGCTCATTATTGTTTCAGTCGAACGAAATCTGTTTACCAAGATACATATATATATAATTGTTGTCAGGGATAAATATAAACATAAAATCATTACAAACAACTAAATTATTTGGATATAATGGCAGTTGCGGAGTAAACTTGCTAATTATTTTGCAACGAAGTAATTTTTGCTTCGGTACAACTTTATTACGCGTGGCAGCGTCCGGCCGTGAGCGCGTGTGGCAACCAACTGACAGGCAACTGACTAAGTATCCACGCGCGGATGGCGAGGAGTAGGCATACTTCTCGGTTCCTACGGCGCAGATACATACTAGGGTGGAGCGCATATGACGAATTTCGGAGTACCGTAATGTAATAGGGCTCAAAAGTTGCAGAATATTCTGTAGATTACAGGAAAAATAATAAAAAAAATCTAGATTTAGACTTTTAGCCTCCGCACAGCTGATATTTAAAATAAAATGAATATTTTTATTTATTTTACTTCATATTTAAATATCTAATTCCAAACGATTTTAGTAATTTAATAAATGTATTTTCTTTTAAAATTTATTAATTTGTAGTAATTTTTTACCTATAAAATATATTTTTTCATCATCTATTCAGACTAGAGAATTGGCCTTTTTTTGAAAATGCATTTTTATGATCTTAAGGCGGCAAAATTATGATTATAAGGTATTTGCGGATCTTCTGTGGTCCAAATACACACACTAGCACCAAAAAATATATCTTTTAAAGTAAAACGACCTGAGAAATTATACCTGAAATACGCAATTTTAAGGATATTTGGTACTATTAAAAACATATAAATACTGTATTTTTTAAAAGAAAACAAATCTTTCCTGAAAGATTTAGATTAGATTTTTCATTTAAACTTGTATAAAAATATATTTTATGAAATTTTTTGTAGAGATATAACATTTTCCTTTTTTTTGGACCATATTATTTTAAGCTCTCAAAGTTCAAAATGCTGTAATGTCGACTATATTATTGAAAAGAACAAAAAGTATCACTGTAATTTTGCACTAAAACCACTGCCGCTGTCGCCGCCGCTCAAAGTCTAAGTTCGAAAAGTTACGTAACCTGAGTCAATTATCTTTTCAATAAATAAATGATAACTTTGCTTGTTCCAGGCGCCATATTCGATCAGAACACCGAGGAAATACAGAACGTGTTCAAGTACGCGATGAACACTCACAACCAGAACATCAGCAGCCGCCGCCTCGAACTGCAGGCATATGTGGACGTTATCAACACAGCTGATGCCTTCAAACTCAGTCGTTTGAGTAAGTAGCCTCACAGAATTACAAAAAAATACGAAAAAAGTCCTCCCCCAAAAACCTGTACTCAACCAAGTAACTGTACTCAAAAAAGTTGTGACGCAATGACCGTTTTGAATAAAAGACAGCGTTCAAAGTAGGTAATACACATTTAATAACAAAATTTTGGACTTCTTACATGTTTTACGTGAGAAAAATCAAAATATGACGATTGGATGGCGAAGTCGATCGAAGGGAATCTAGAACTTGCTCCCGAAATTATGGGCCGATCCTACTACCTAAATATGACAGTTTCGGCTGAACGGCTTCTCCTAGGTGCTTCAATTCAATTAACCGGAGTGCGAGTATTTGAACGACCACGATGAGAGAGGAGCTCTAAACTCGGGGTTAGGCTCACTTTCATCTTCACTCTCTTCTGAGCTAGTATCGTAATTACCATTTTCTATGTTGCAATGCGCACGTTCTTCATGATCTGATAAATCAAAGTCATATACGTTTCTACTATGATGATTTCAGCACCAAATCAGATGTTAAAATTCTTCAACATGACATTTAAATATGACCCAGCGTATCTTGGTAAAAAACCGGCCAAGTGCGAGTCGGACTTCGCACATTTAGGGTTCTGAATCAACCTCAAAAATATGATTTATCAATATATTAGTATTTGTTGTTAAAATATACGTAATATTGAAAATTGTCACCAAATTTCAAGTTCATACGTCAATGCGAAGTCTAAAAATTCTTCGGAACAAATTTTGTGACAGACGACGGACGGACGGACGGACGTCTGGGCGACACCAATAGGGTTCCGTTTTGACCCTTCGGGTACGGAACCCTAATAAATTGATGCGTGACCCGCTGCGAGTTGTGATTTGTGACCGGCGGCGGTCGAGAGCGCCAACAAAGAATATAAGTACCTAATTAATTAGGTACCTACTTAAGTAAACCATAGTACTTAAATACTGGCGTTTTACCAGCGAACGATAAGATGAATGTGTAATGGTTGATCGTCGTTATCAAAGCGGCTAGTTTCAAAAAAAATCCTACCTACCTATGTATTGTAACTACCAAAATGAGAAAACCGTTTTATTTACCTTTCAATATCGTTTGAAAATTTGAAGAAAGTGTAGGCACAGTTTTTTGTTGTATTTAAACAATAAAATACATTCCAACTGTAAAAATATCGGTTATTCATTTTGACGTGCGTGACACAAAGTACCTACGTAGCGGCGGGGACGTCAAGTGATCAACGCGCGCACATCTAGCACTCGCGACGCGACAGTGACAGTCGCGACTAAGCTCGTCCGAAATCAACCGAGAATGCCTGTAAATGTCACGTCTGTGTGCGTGCGGCGAAAATGGCACTTTGTACTGAGCGGACTCTCTGCTCCGGCGCGCGCCGCCGCTATTTACTTTGTGGTTTGGGTACTAGATATAGTGTGCCGGCAGGACCCTATCTGCCTCTGCTATCCGTCCGTTCGTCTATCTGTCAGTAGGCTTTTCATCATCAGCCTATCTACGTCCCACTGCTGGGCACAGGCCTCCTCTCATAGATGAGAGGGATTGGGCAGTAGTCCCCACGCTGGCCCAGAGCGGGTTGGGGACTTCACATACAACTTTGAATTTCTTCGCGGATGTATGCAGGTTTCCTCACGATGTTTTCCTTCACCGAAAAGCTAACGGTAAATATCAAATGATATTCCGTACATAAGTTCCGAAAAACTCATTGGTACGAGCTGGGATTCGAACCCACGACCGCCGCTTGACAGCCGCACGCTTGAACCACTGGGCTACCGTAGCTTTACAAACTATTGCAGTAGGCTTTTACAAACTATTTAATACTGTAATGTTCGGAATATAATGTCAATTCATATAAAATATGGAAAATTTAGGCACTTTGATGTAAGTACATACCTTTTTCCATTTAACTCTGAAAGGAGATAGATTCCCTAACTTGTCTAAATTATGAATTGTTTTGGTCATTTTTTCTCATTTATTGTTAAAACATTTAACACATAACTAATATTCAAATAAACCGCAACAGTATGACAGTTACATTGACGTGCTGACAATGTCATTAAAATTATTGCCAGTGTAAGAAATTAGTTCCAATGAAATTCCGCAACATGGCGCATGATCATATATTCCTGGTCAGGCTTTAGTTAAAGTGCTTTTAGTACACAGTACGTATAATTGAAACCTACCACCTTATATGATTTATAGAGTAATGCTTGTAGGTAACGGTTTCATTAATAAAACAAATTTCTAATATCTAAACTAATAAAAAACATACATACAAGTACAAATTTTTCACATAATTACTTTTTTGTATATTTACACTTGTTAACATGCAGTCAAAGTAACGGCTGAGTACTGGGAACCCAAAGGCTGACTTGAGGACTTATGGGGCTGACTACTGGGGAAAAATGCCCTTTTTTGTTCCTTCTTATATGTATATTTCAGAGCTTTTTTACTAAATGTAATTAAAGTTAAATAAATGATTAATCGATATTATGGTTGTTTTCGACAATTGGACCTCAAGTAAAAATATAATAGTAGTTTGAATTCTGAACTTTCGTTAAAAGGCTGACTACTGGAGACTTTACCCTATCAACATCTGTTTGTCGATAACAACTCTTCCTTAGTCAATACAGACCAACGATATAACTTTTGCAGTCACTGTGTATATTCCGTTAAGCATATTTCTAGGGGGGCGATACAAGTTTCTTTCATATTGTTAGTAAGTGTTACAATTCTACTTATATTAATTAGCTACATTCCCAAAAGATGCTTAGGTACTAACATTTCGATGTGACAGCGACGCTGTTCCAAGGTTATAGAAATTAACTGTCACTGCCACTGTCACAGGGATCATCTATCAGTGCGGGCACAATAACCAAATGATTGAGATTTTACGTCATTTCAGTCTAATCTTACATTAGAAACTGACAACACACAATTCTTTGAAGCGCTTGTTTTAAATTCCAATCGTTACAAAGCAGTTCGCCCGAAAAAAGTCGGTAAAAATGTTTCATTCCAACCCAGGCTTTCCACTCAGAATGTGTGCCCGAGCGGCGTTTATTGGTATTCTTGTCACTCAACGATTCTGGGCTGTAAAGACAATTATTCCAGTTACGCAATACAACATGCCCGAATTTCCTGACTTACTGATTAAACTTTTTCTTATGGTGTCGATTTCCGTGCTTTGTCGGTTAACAGTCGCACACTTCATGCTACTTTCAAAATCAAAACTTTATTCTGCAAATGGGTCTCATGGGTTTTCTTACTTGTTTACATAACAATTAAAATTATATCATTTAATCATTGATTATTATCATTAATTAATTATGATTACAGATCAACTTAATTGTCGTTTGTATTTCACAATCATAATGGACATTGAACATGCTTGTGTAAGTAAGTAATAATGCCATGAAAATTAAAATCCGATAACTGTCGGCTAGCACAAAAGATCACAATATTAACAATTATCCCAAAGGCGGGCAGTTTTTAATAATATTTTCATCAAAGCTATGTTATAGTTGGTATGCTTACCCATATATTTGTTATTTTGCCTGTCCCTCTAACAAGATTCTCACAGTTCACTTACTTCTGCGTAATTTTTGCAAAATTTTGCAACTCAAGGGAACAAAAGAAACCCCGAGACCGCCAGCGTTATCGCAATGCTTTATTTTGCTTCCAGGGGATTGTTTAGTGCTATCAATGAAAGACCCCAACTTAATTGTGACAGAAAGACATAAGCCTAGGTCATATTTTACCTCTCGTAAAATGAGAACAATGAACAAAAAAGTGATGCGGAGATTAAAAGAGAAAACAAAGGCAATAGGCCGTGAAAGAGGATGCCGCAGACGGTAGCAACGGCTATTCAGTTTAATTTGACTGCTACTACCTACTTTCCGGCTACAGCAGATACGGTGTCACTACTAGAACTCACATCGACTCAAACCTCTTGTAAATTCTTGCAGCAACAAAACAAGAATTCAACTCTATGAACAATTAAAAGGATGGAGTTTATTTTAAAATCTGGCGTTGAACCTTTCATGCTTTTAAATGTCTTGTACCGACGACTAAAAGGCTAAAGGTTAAGCGGGCTTGGCTTTTATTAAAAGTAATTGTTACACGATCATAGAATATTGAAATAAAAACAATTAATGTTTTAGTTTTAGAGAGAATTTATAAATAGAATAAATACGTACAGTCTGCAGCAATGGTTGCTACGCGGGCAAGGTGTTCAAAATGATCTACACACGCTCTTATTACCTTATAATCAAAATGTGTGAAGATCATTTTGAGCACCTCGCCCACGTAGCAACCATTGCTGCTGACTGTACATAATAGAATAGATATAGAGTTTCACATAACATAATTAAATATTGTATTACTCATATTACAATAAAGGAACCGCTCTAGTTTTGTTATATATCTGTTTGTTGAAAGTATATGATTGACAATTATAATAGCGCATTTTAACCTCCTTAAATTATGAAATCTTGGAATTTAGCTTCCCATTAACGTATGGAGATTTTATCGACACGTATTTTAAAGATATCCGAAATCGGCCAAAATTATTTTCTCCCTCCACTTTTAAACAATGTGATCGAAAAAAATAATAGAACGGTGCTAGGCGAAAATTATTATGGACAAATTTTATCACCCAAACTCTCTTCAAATCGGGCGATAATTGTTTGTGTTGTAGCTATCTTCCGTTAAAAAGACGTAAGTATTGCGAGTTTTTTATAAAGATAGTATAGTACTCTCTGTTGTTATACCTACAACACTTTAATATAACAACTGCGTATAATAATACCTATAAATTGATTGAAGGATAAGATGATTTTATTAAAGTTCTAGATAGTAACATTGCCTTTTTTTGATTTTCTTGCGTGTAGTAGTTTTTAAGCGGAAAAAATCCGTTCTTGGCTCGAAAATGGTCGATTTGGAGTGATGTTTGAATCAATATTTCTGAGTGGAAAATCCAAATAATACATTTAAAACTTATGTAATTATGTCGCAATAGTCCTGTTGAGAAAATGTCAAAATATGTCTCAATAAATCAGAGAATGGCCTACATAGATGAGCGTTTTCTACCTTATAAGGACCCTTAACTTCCCAAATATCTATAAACTTAAAATTTGGTAATAATGTTTGTTTTTATTACGTATATTTAACCAACAAATACTAATATATTGATACATTAGATTTTTTCCTGATATTTCCTTATTTTTCCTATAAAAATCAACTTAAATTTTGCGGTCGGTTCGGAACGTTAAATGTGCGAAGTCTGACTCGCACTTGGACGGTTTTTTTAAAACATGTATTTTAGCCTTATTAAAAACAAAATATTCAACACGCGTAACCAGGTGCGTTTGAATTTTAAGTTATTCGCGTCCAATAAATGACTATACTGATTACCTTTCACATTATATGACATAGAAGAGAATCTGCAGACATTAATAGCAAGTCTTATTTAAAACACTAAATATACGAAGGCATTCACTGTCGGTAACGCATACTTATGTGCGTTTACGTCCATACAATTTTGTACCTAGGAGGCGTGGTCTGGCAGCGAATGTGTTTTAATAGTAGTTTATGCAACTGGTACATAATGAGGGGCATTAAAACACAAAGTGTATTTCATAATAAGGTCACACGAGTGTTTTAATGCCTAATTATGTACAGTTGCATACATTACTTTATTACACAAATATTATAAGTGAGTACTTAGTGCCCTTGACCATGTTTTAATAGAGTACGTAGATTTCACACAAAATGCGTAAATCTTACGGATGGAGTACGTTTCCCAAGATACGGCTCTAGAAGGTCCTGGTGTGGGGACTTTTGGAAGACGAAAACAAGGCCTTCAATGAACATGCCAAATTTTGCGTGCCAAATTTTATCAAAGTTACCCACATTTCGAGGTTGTGCATATGGGTACTGGGTTACATATAGAGAAATAACTTGTACAACGGAAGCCGTGATGCTGATTTTCAGTGAGTGCCCCAAAACTAGAAATAAACTAAACAATATATTGACTGGGGTTCGGTATAGCCAGTTCCAACTTAGTTAAGTATGGATATGTTTTTCAGGTAATCCTAGCGTTTTATTTTATTTCCACATTATTATTATACCTGTTTTGAATAGAACCACAAACTGGAAGCTTGACTGCTAACTGCGGTGGGGCAAGGGTTAAGTGGTATTTGGCTTCTGTTCAAAGTCGTGATCCTGGCTGAAGCACTACAATCTCTATAACAGTTAGCTAGTATATATTTAACCAATGTTGAATTTCTCACATAGTTTTGTCCGTTTCTGATATTGATATATGAATATTTGATGGTGTTTCTCTGAACAATCTGATACTTTAATAAAGATCCATTGAAAATTTAAAATTTTATTTCCAGTCAATAAACCACAAAAATAAAACAAATCAATGTTAATAATTTTCAGATTCATAAGAACCGTTTTGAAATACGTTAGATGTAGACTTGCGGAAAATGCCCAGTAACTAATATCATTATGTTTTACAAAAAAGAAACTGGAAGTGCAAGTACCTACAGTACACGCATACAAAATTATATACAAATTTTAATAAGTATAATAATCTTAACGCACTTTAAATAAATACTGCTAAAATAAAAATAAAAACAAGAACAAACAAAACTGCGATGAAAGAGAGAAATTTATCGAAAATTCATATTCACTTGGAAGTACTTAATAATATTCATCAATTTACTATTCCGCCCTCAGTATTCTGCGACTAAGCCAAGAGCCTGCCTGAGCACGCACAAACGTGATACGTTTAAAAATATGTTTTAACAGCGAGAGTTTTCTCGCTTGTCGCACTCAATTCAGCAATCGCATAATATGTACACTACTTATTATTAGTAACTAGCGGACCCGGCAGACGTCGTCCTGCCCGGAAAAGCAGTGCCACCTACCGAATCTAATTGTATTTTCAAACCATGCAGGATTTATGCGCTCGTGAGATAAAAATACTGGGCTGTTATTCATGGAAGCCGCTCAACCAATCTCACTGAAGCGCAAACTCTTAGGGTATTTCCGGCTTGGTCGTGTCGGACGTTTCCTCTGGATATTCGCTAGGCCTAGCGCGCACCCCTAATCACTATATTGGGCCGGGTCTATAAAACCAAAGTCATGATAACTACGTTTTTGTTGTTGTTTACTAGAATAAATTATTGTTTATAGTTTGAATGTAATTATTATTAAATCTAAAATCGACGTCATGGTTCCTAAGAACAGATCTCGCTATCTCTCACAGTTTCCGACTTCACCATACTGACCCATTTGGATTGTACACCCTGTATATATAAAGTTGATAGGATGACTGACTAATCACCGCCCCGCCGAAACTGCCGCTCCTAGAAATTTGAAATTTACACTGTAGTTAGGGTATATAACGGAGGCAAGGGATAAGACGGGGTTTTTGGAAATTCCACCCCTAAGGGGGTAAAACAGGGGTGCAAAGTTTGTATAGGGGGCAATATTTTTTTTTAAGATACAGTCTTGAAACTTTGTACAAAGACTCCTTAAAATAAGTCAATGAAAGCTATATCTGCGTTTTCAAAATTTTCGTCTCCTAAAGGGTTGAAAATGGGGGTGAAATATTGTATGGGGAGCAATTTTTTTATATCTATAGTACCATATTATACATATTCGATTATCAAAATATCCAATTCAATTTACCATTCCCAGCAGACGCCGATATTGACAACGGCTCAATCGCCCTTCCCAATTGTAATTGCAACCTAATGCAATTACCCTAAAAGCCTGTCAGTCGAGCTAAATTTAATGAACTTGAAAATAAAGTGAACGTCCGATTTAATCCATCTCTTCTTCGGTACTTGTTAAACGAGACACGAGAAATATAAAACGCCTTTCATCCCTGTAATCGATACATTTCTGTAGAAAAATCGGCTGCGGAAAGGAAAGATACTTTTCTTTTGTGTTTAGTACATGTGGTATTAATTAAGATGATAATCAAGAAGATAATCCATGCATTAAAAATATTAAAACAAATGAAAACCTTAAAAACCCGTTAAGGACTCGACAGTGAGGTTGTTAATTTAGAAAGCATTTTGCACTGCACTCCTTCCTTAGCGAGGGTGTCTAGGCCTTAAGACTCCGTATAACATATTTTGATGATTTTGCTAAGATTGATGACGTTGTATTGTTGTATTTCGACAGAGCGCAATTCGTACGGAATGTACGCAGGAAACAAGAAGTAGCAAAATAACTTTATAACCAACACAGGATTTATTCCACGTAGTCTTTAGAACACTACATAATTATATACTAGCAATTCGTATGAAATTTCTATATTCAGAGAATAATTTATCGTTTGACAAAGTCAACAAAGCAAATCAACAAATCAATAATAACAGTCAGAATGGTTGGTAGGCAACGAACATAGACTATTTATGAAGTATGCAAACTCTTTACTGATGTTCACTTACAACCTATGTCGTGTTACTTTATCAAACCTTAACATGTATATCATAATCTATTAGTATTTTATATACATTTTATTACAGATCATGAAAGATCATTTCATTCTGAACGGAATAAATGTGCTACTTTTTAAATTCTCTATTTCGGTTTAGAATAATATCGCTTAACCTAACAGCTGTTTCCTCGATTTTCACTTGAAGAGGCTTTAAAAACGACCAATCTAAATATATAAAAGAAGAAACTGACCGACTGATTCACTGACTGACTGACATCAACACACAGCCCAAACCGCTGGCTCTAGAGATTCCAAATTTGGCACGTAGGGTCCGTATAAGGGTGAAATGGGTCTCCAAAGTTTGTATGGAGAAACAAGATTAGTTTGATTATTTTATTCGAAACTTCACAGGAGTACCTACTCCTAACAGTAAATGAGTAAACACGTGTCTCAAGTTTTTTGGGCAATGGGGTGTCAAAATCTGACAATCGACAATGGGTATTGTTTCTATGGTTTATCGGGTCGCTGATCACTAAAACATCAACGATTTTAAAATCCAACGTGGCGGACGTGAAATACCTCTCCCCCGTCGGGGTGAAATGGGGTTGAAATGTCTAAATATCAATATGGGTGTCGTTTTTATGGGTTTTTCGGACATCAATTACGAAAATGGCATCTATTTTAAAATGTAATATTGTTAATACGAACATTTCTAAATCAGAATCAGAATGAATATGTAAAAGAAGACTGACTGACTGACATATCAACGCACAGCCCAAACCGTTAGGTACCATCAAAATTACCACCAAAACAAAATACGCGGGCGAAGCCGCGGGAAAAAGCTAGTTTAAGCTATATATTGGAAAAAATTATGTACACGTGCAATAGATACTCCTCTTAAAGTGAGAAAAATTCATACAAAAATGTTATAAAAAAAAGAGTATTAAAATCGGCAATTTTTCTGAATAACTTCAAATTTCATTGCATCTTTTAGTAATATTTATAAGGTAATAAAAAGGTTTTTATGTCACACCTGGCCATAAAGTGGCCATTATCGCACGCTCCGCGCGCGAAAAAACCCACTTCCTGGCCAGGGGGTGACATAAAATTTTGTACTTACCACGGGCGATAATTAAGAAAGCCTCAGATCGCATATTTATCGCCCTTGCCTTCGGCTCGGGCGTAAAATATCTGCGATCTGAGACATTCTTTGTTTTATCGCCCTTGGTAAGTAATGTACTATTGAGTATATGATTATGTAAAAAAAACTTCTATTTTATTACCTGCGACAATAAAAGTAGCAAGTTGTAAGATACTAATTCATTAAAAATTAAACTTCTGGTTGGTCTGGCTTTTTCATAAACGTTAATCCGATGGTAAAAGGTATTCGTTTATTTCAACTTTTATAAAATTACTTGAATTTACTGTTGGTTTCAGCAAAGTTTAAACCAGTCTGGCATTGTCTTAGCAAGCAGTAAATAGTCTGGCAACACTAATACATGATTACTTATGCTACTAATTCATGGAAAATGGAAAGTACAACTTTTATATAATTAGGGCGAGCGCAGCGAGCCCTATCTATAGGCCACTCCCCATAATCCTTGTAACCCCTTTTATGACAAAACTACCAAGCTTTTGTATGTGAATTTTTGCACAGTAGTTCAGATTCATGTCTAGATGTGTTATCAAACATGAAAATATCGATTCATAAGTTATAATTTTGAAAAATATATATTACGATACTAACGCCATCTGTTCCAATAGTTTCATGTCATGAACTAGGCTGACAGTAAACTACTAACGCCATCTGTTAGAAAACTAAAAAGTTAAAATTCGATGTGAACAGGATATTTAGTTCAATAATTCACTGGATTTATTTGGCTGGATGTAAATTAATAGTGAGTAATCCAATAACCCGATTTTATTTCACCTCCTCCTCCTCCGTAAGAAAACACCTCGATAGAGACGACGGATTGAGCGGCAAAAGTCCAAGCATCCACTGCTGGCCGCGACGGCGCACCTGCTGCAGAGCGTGGCTGCAGCCCAGCCTGCCTACGTCAGTGGGTGGAAACTCTCCTACATTGTTTAGATGCCAATTTTACTGACCCCTACAGTCCTTATAACACTTTGATTTACTGGTCCAATTTTTTCTGGACAGTGCAGTTTTGTCTACCAACATGTAAATAATAGTACATTTCGATACAAGTGAAAAAAAAGTTATTTTCGACGAAGGTGAGAGTTGGAGCCCGAGTGAAACGAGGGTGACAATCACCAGAGTTGAAAATAAGTTTTTACACATGTTTCGAACAATTTTTTTCATAACAAGTGCCTTAAAAAGTGGAATTTACGCACGCGAAGCGTGCGAAAAGTGCACTTTTTAAGCCCTAGTTAGGAAAAATATATTTCCCTGGGTGGATCGGTATAGTGCACCAACTCAACAACAAATTTATATTTTTCCGATTGATAATAACTGTTTTCTTAAATCTGTTGAATCTGTGGTTTTAAAGTAAAAGTAAAATGGAGGCGTTTTCAAATATGTCATTGGTTGAACACACGTTGAACATTGTAAATGTGGTATATAATTGCTTATAATCATGGCAAGCCGTATGTACAAAAAATGTATATGTCACACTCGACGGATACCCGGCTCAGATGTGTTTTTAGCCTCTTTACCACTTGATCCTGCTCGGTAAGTCATCATCCTCCTAGCGTCATCCTATCCCAGTACAGTTGCATCCTCAAGGATGCCTGGGGTCCGCTACCTAATCCGAAGATTTGGCGTAGGCACTAGTTTTTACGAAAGCGACTACCATCTGACCTTTCAACCCCGAGAGGAAACCTGACCTTCTTGGGATTAGACTTTGTCAAGTGAGTGGGCAACTTGACTGTTAGAAGTTCTCAAGCCGTCCGAAAGCTTCCAACTCGGCTTAACGACTGCTGCCATAGACAGTAGCCGGGAGCAACGGCTTAACGTGCCTTCCTAAGCACGGGAGCGCTCAGTAGTTACCATCACTCAAAGCGGTCACCCATCCAAGTCCTGACTGCTGCCCACGTTGCTTAACCTTAGATACCGCACGCGGTACGCAGGCGCCGCTGGGCCACAAGCGCTCCAATCTGATCCTGCTCGGTAAGTAAAACTATGCATTTATTTTATATTATTGCGGTATAATACTAAATACTCGCAGTCAAGGGTGGCATTGCGTAATGTTCGGTGCATAAAAGGGTACTTAATTACTCTTTATTCACTTAAAGACATTTGCAGGTACCTAAAATCCAAAGGCTTCAAATACTTAAACCTTAGACAACTAAACCAAGATTCTCTGGAAAATTTATTCGGAACAATCAGACAGCATAGCCCAACAAACAGGAATCCCACGTGCTCACATTTTACAGCAGCCTTGAAATCTTCAGTGATTTCTGGGTTAACTGCTTCCCACAATCGAGGCTCAAATTGTGACCAAGACGGGAATCAATTATTGTATAATTTTCAAAATTTAATATCAGATAAGAAAAGTCAACCCGTAGACGAAAATGCTGCAGATTCGTCATCTGTATGCCGTGTCTCGGAAACTGAAAGACGAGAACTCTCAGCTGATTCAGAACAATACCCTGTTCTTTCTTTACCAGAAGAACTAGAGGACATTAAAAATTACTTACTCTCGTTTGAAGAGCAACCGGTTGTATATGTAAGCGGATACATCGCTACTAAACTTTTATACAACAGTACATGCAGCATGTGTGAGGCATATATAAAAAATAAAAACCCAGATTCCCAAGAAGGATTATATAAATATATATCACTAAGAGAGTGGTGGAAGGATCGAACTTCCCTTACATATCCCACAAAGGAATTATGTAATACAATAAATACAGCGAAAAATGTATTCCAAAGTAATATCGTGACATCATTACACAATGACAATATTTGCAACTTTACTGTTCTCGTGTTTGTGGTGCACTGCGATGTGACATGGCTTGTTTGTCCAGAACACTCTGAAAATATGAAAAAAATACTATTCAGTACTGTTGCGAAGTCATTTATTCGACAGCAATGTAAAATTGTAAATAATAATCTAAAAGACATGGAAAATGATAACGCTAATCTAACTAAAAAAGCCCAACAGCAATCTAAAGAAAGATGAAGTTAAAGTTATCTTGTATAATATAATATAAATATGTAAAATGAGAACGCTGATCTACGAGGGGCGTTCAATAAATTCTCGGTATTGATATCTTTTAAACCTTTTTAGTAAACTTTTTAATACTGGCCGGTAAGTGTCATTCATTAACATAAAAAAAGGTAAAATTCAAACGGCGATGTTCTTTTGTTTTTCTGCAACTGCCGAACAAACGTGATCACAATGAGCGATTTTTCAATGTTAATTAAATTAGAGCACCGAGCGGTAATAAAATTCTTGACCAAACAAGGAAAAAATCAAAAAGCTATAAAAGAAGAAATGGATTATGTTTACCGAGAGTCTGCTCCTTCTTTATCAACAATTCAAAAGTGGTCAAGTGAATTTAAGTGTGGGAGAGAGAGTATCGAAGACGACCCCAGACCTGGTCGGCCCGTCGAAGCTTCTTCACAAGAAAATATAAAAAAAGTGGAGAAAATTATATTGGAAGACGCTCGAGTGAAGGTGACAGCAATAGCTCAAATAACCAAGCTTTCTATTGGTACTATACACAATATTATCCATGACAATCTTAATATGTCAAAAGTCAGTGCGAGATGGGTACCGCGAATGCTGACGCCGCTTCAGAAAAATACGCGCGTTGCTTGTTGTTCCGAATTTATTAAGCTGTGTGGTGAAAATCCTGATGAGATACTGCAAAAGTTTGTTACCGGAGATGAAACCTGGGTTCATCATTATGACCCTGAGAGCAAACAAGAGTCCATGCAGTGGCACATTAAAGGAACTCCTCACCCTAAGAAGTTCAAGGTCATGCCTTCAGCTGGAAAGGTCATGGCCACAATATTCTGGGATTGTGATGGAATATTGCTGATCGATTATAAAGAAAAGGGTGTAAATATCACAGGAGGGTACTACGCTAATATTCTACGCCAATTAAGAGAAGCAATCAAAGAGAAGAGAAGGGGAAAATTAGCCAAGGGAGTTCTGCTTCTGCACGACAACGCCCCTGTGCATACTGCTCATATCGCCAAGGCTGCTGTTCGGGAATCTGGGTTCGAAACTATTACACACCCACCGTATAGTCCAGACTTAGCCCCGAGTGACTTCTTTTTGTTTCCCAACCTCAAAAAGGACCTACGAGGAAATCGATTTTCTGACGATGAAGCTTTGAAGACAGCACTGGAGGAGCATTTTGACACTAAAGATAAAAAATATTTTTATGAGGGGTTAAAAAAACTAATTGACCGATCTTATAAGTGCATAAACATAGGGGGGAGTATATTAAAAAATAAAATAAAAAAACCTATCGTATTCTTTTGTTTTCATTCTCATACCGAGAATTTATTGAACGCCCCGTAACTCCAAAAACCCAACAACCATCTAAAGAAAGATGAAGTTATCTTGTATTATAAATTGTAAATAATAGGTTATATAAAATTGTAAATAACTAATGAACTAAATATATGGAAAATGATAACGCCGATCTAACTACAAAAACCCAACAACAATTTAAACCTTTGGGTTGGTGGTACGGTCTCCCCGCCTCTGGCTTACCTTAACCGGTCGTCCAGAGTGGAGTCGTAAGAGCTGTCGCGCAAAGGTGGATGTGGTTATATAAGATTGGCGAGTTGGCTATATGTTGAAAGTCTAGTGCCACCTCTCCACCCCCAGCTCTGACCGGTGTTGCCCCGTGTTCACCCAATAACCCAGTTCATTTAGGCTCCATCAATCAGCAATAGTCCCTGTACACCCTGGCGGGTGCTGTCTCTGTGTCCGTCCCATGACACGGGCAGGGACAGTATCCGCTCGGTGTATCCCTTGCATTTCATTAAGTGTCAAAAGGGCTTTAACGTGTTGGCTATGTGATACTCGGTGGTCGGTAGTACTTCGGCTCCACGCACGCCTCCCAAAGGTCTGGGACTCCATTGTTCCGTGAACGGGAAAAACACTGATCTAACTATAAATGGGAATTAACGGTGAACTTAATCCTCCAAATGTCTTTAAGTGAGTGAAGGGTAATTAAGTAAGTTAAAATGGGTAACTTTTTTACAAGCTTTATATTGACTTCCCCTGTTTATTAGTGTGGGACAAATCTTGCAACTGAATTTAAGACCAGTTCTCCTCAACCGATTGAGCAGAAATTTGGCATACTTATGTAAATACGATGACAATGCAATGTTATGGTACCATCGAGCTTATCTGATGATGGAGACAGAAGGTGGCCTGCAATAGCATCACCTAAACTACACAAGATAAACCCACCGTGTTTGGGCTCATTGGAACCGTCTCCACGAGTAGTTGATAACTGTAAAAAAAGTACAGTCAAATTTTTGCAAGAAACTTTTTTACCTTCAAGGGACGGTCCGTTGGTCACATCTAACAATCAGTCCCATTTCGACTATTATGTATGCTATGTGTTTCAATTGTTGCTCTACTGTAACTTCTTGGCTACATGCCAACATTTACATATTTGCAGCCATATTTCACCTTATTTTTATCATGTAATTCGTATTTAACACAGTTAAATTATACTTTTTTAAATTTTAGATAACCGATTTTTTTCTTTAGCCTTAATCACGTAATGTAACTGTATTCTTTTTCTGTTGCAGGAAAGTTTTCCTGCTTAGTACTGAGAGATTATTTCTTATTTACTTGAACAAATGTGGGACGTCATATATAATAAATATAAAATTCGCCCACAAGCGAAAATTGACAGTAGTCATTTCTAATGTATCCTGAACATTATTTTTTACAAGTTCAGTCTTCTACTTATATCGGCCGGTCCTTGGCCGACTCGTCGACGATCGACACAGTTGTTAAAATGAAAATGCCAGTTGTAAAATAACGGTACTACAATCTCTTCAGCGGTGCCAAGTAGACTAACGCTATATTGAAGTATTGAAGGGTTTGTACGAGAACGCCACTATGTCAGTCAGACTCCAGGACCGGAACTCGAAACCTACTTCGCTGTAGCGGGGAGTCAGGCAAGGAAATGTTATTTCTTCTAAACTGTTCGCCGCTGCATTGGAGGATGTTTTCAAGAATCTGGATTGGAGAAGGCCAGGGACGTATATGTGGGGGGGGTTTAGGGGGTTCAAACCCCCCCCTTAGGGCTCGATGGTCCACTGATCATTCCTAGAGCCAGAAAAAAATCAGGGTGATCCCAATTTTTTTTCCCTTTTCAAGAAAATAAATATGTTTATACGTAGCCAGTATCAACAGCAACTGTTCTAAAAGTCATAAACTTTGCGTTTTCCGTCAGCAAAATGTATAAAATACATACGTTTTTTGATGTAATTAATTTGAAACAATTTAAGCAAAACCGCAGCTCTATACGCCTAGCTATGGCCATTCAAAAATGGTCAAATTTATGTTCTGGTGTTTCGTAACGGAAGTCAAGTTTTTCGAAGTTGCAAATGTGGATGAACATTAAACTAGCCTTACTGATCCATGGAACCGAAACTCTGGCCTAGAGCATGTCGGACTTCGCACATTTAGGGTGTTTGTTAGTAAAATATACCTAATATTAAACATTAAGTAGGTATGACCAAATTCGAAGTTCATAGCCCGATTTGGCAGCTGGTCTTTGACTGGGGTGGTGGCTTCTCATTCAGAGCGAGACAAGGCGGTAGGCGGTATATCTCTCTAACTATCTCCTACCTGACAGAAAGTCACCTCTCACGAGCAACCAGGGTCGGTACCTAGGCCGCCACTCGACCGAATTCGATGGGTTTCCAATATTTTTTAAACAAAAATACAGTATTCATTTATTCCACGAGCTCTAAACAACCATAGGTACCCCACTCGATGCGATGGGTCAATTTCTTCCCCACTTAAAACATAAAAATAAAAATTGTATGACTTTGGGCTTTGGGTCAACAACATGCTTATACTATGAAAATTTGAAAACGGAAGCTCCAACAGTTTGGCTGAAAAACCTGTGACTGGCGACGCGCCGTTAAGCTTTAAGCCACACAGAGAGCGGGCGGGCGGTAGCGGCGAGGGAGCGGGCGGTAGCGGCGCGGGAGTGGGCGGTAGCGTAGCGTAGCGCGTGTACCGCCAGCTACCGCGCGCCTCCCGCGCCGCTACCGCCCGCTCCCGCTCCGCTACCGCCCGCTCCCGCGCCGCTACCGCCCGCTCCCGCGCCGCTACCGCCCGCCCACTCTCTGTGTGGCTTAAGCTTTAGGCGTGCGTTTGTACGCATACATGAGAGACAGCAATAGGACTCCATTTGGATCCTTTGGGCACGACACCCTAAAAATATGTAGATTTACTTACATTGTGCTTTGGGATGTTAGTTTTTAGTGTCGATTTCCACAGGGTATTCATTTTTTCGGAGAATCAAAAGCTATCTTTACATTAATTATGTATGGTATTTTCGCACCTGCATTATAATGTCCGAAAAAAATTGCGCTCGCTACGATCGCGTTTTCATCCTAGTCGTCTTGATGCGTAATGCGTATGAAGTATTTTCCGCACCCGCATCATAATGTCCGAAAAATTTTGCGCTCGCTGCGTTCGCGTTTTCATCCTAGACGTCTTGATGCGTAATGCGTATGAAGTATTTTCCGCACCCGCATCATAATTTTCGAAAAATTTCGCACTCGCGTTTTCATCTAGATGTGTTGACTCGTTATGACTTGATGCGTGTGAAGTTTTCCGCACCTGCATCGTAATGTTCGCGTTCGCGTTTTCATCTAGATGTGTCTAATGTTCGAAAAATTTCGCGCTCGCTACGCTCGCGTTCTTCATCTAGGTATGTTATGACTTGATGTTGATGCGTATGAAGTATTTTCCGCATTTGCATCATACTGTTCGAAAAAATTTCGCGCTCGCTGCGCTCGCGTTTTTCATCTAGGTATGTTATGATTATGACTTGACGTTGATGCGTAACATGAAATATTTTCCGCATTTTGCATAATAAATTTCGCGCTCGCTACGCTCGCGTTTTCGTCGTAGATGTGTACTGAATTTATGACCCGTCCCCCCCCTTACAGTTTCTATATCTACGTGCTTGGAGAAGGCTAGGCATCAACATATACGGCGAGTTCATCACTTACCTTCGGTTTGCTGACGATATAGTAGTCTTGGCTGAAATCATGGAGTATTTAAGTACGATGCTCGATGACCTCAGGGAAGCCTCCGAGCGAGTTGGTCTAAGGATGAACATTGATAAAACGAAGATCAAGATCATGCGAAATACCCATTTAGGTAGGTCCAACTTTGAGAAAGAGGTTATTCGTCAAATCCGACTAGGCTGGGCAGTGTTCGGGAAGCTACGGCAATTTATTCCAATATATTATATGGGGTTGGTACTTATTGATAGCTGTGTAAGGTGCTGGCTGCTTGATGATGAATTAGGAACGATCGAATGCAGTTTGAATAGTTTTGTAATGGCTAATGAGTTGACGTATGACTAGTATGTAAGACGACCTGGACGAGTAATGATTTATTTTAGCGTGGACTCAGTCTTTTTTATTGTGTCGTCCAATATTCCGCAGTGTCTTAAGAGGAGAGTCTTTGACTAGTGTGTGTTGCCAGTGATGACATATGGTACTGAAACGCTCACCTTGGGATTCTCAGCGTGATTGCATCAGAAATGAGGCAATCCGTAGCAGAACCAAAGTAATAAGCTATATATACCCCTTCGAATCTAAACTTAAGTGACAGTGGGCGTGGCACATTGCACGTAGAACCGATGGCCGTTCGAGCCCGGTAGCCCTCCACAAGGTGGACTGATGACCTGGTAAAGGCCGCGGGAGTCCGCTGGATGCGGGTGACGCAGGACCGGTCATTGTGGCACTATTTGGGAGAGGCCTGTGCCCAGCAGTGGACGTCTTTCGGCGGATATAAAATTAAATTGTATGTACACATTCAGCGTCAAAGGGCGCAGCGATCACTGCTAAAAGTAGCATTCCGCAAACCATTTCGCTACAACACAAAAGCTCTGTATAAAGACGCTAATGTTCTGACGGTGCGGCAACTGTTCCTTAGAAAGGTAATGCTTGCTTACGGTAGAATATATGGTAAAAACTTTGAGGCCGATACAAGACGACGTCAACGCTGGAAAAGACCAAAATGTAACACTCGATTTGCCGAGAGATTCAGTGCATTTGTCTCCCCCCCTAGTTTTTAAAACATTTTGTAAATCTTATACGGTACCCTCCAGATAAAAAGATTCTGACGAAGTGGCTTAAACAGCACGATTACCATGAGACAGAACTGCTCCTTTCGGTTCTGCGATAGATGTCTTTGCTTTTGTTTTTACTTTTCCTCCCTCCCTTTATATAATCCCGTAGGTAACATATGACATATTATAGTCTTTTTTAGTGTCAAGCTTGGTAAAAAAATAGTTGTTTATGCAACTGGTACATAATGAGGGGCATTAAAACACGAGTGTGTTTTATGAAACGAGCCGAAGGCGAGTTTCATAATAAGGTCACACGAGTGTTTTAATGCCTAATTATGTACAGTAGCATACATTACTTTATCTACACACATATTATAATTAGTCTAAGATGGGTTCAGAAACCGTAGTAAATAAATACAATAATTGTGTTAATACAACCTTTTTTGCACGGTTGCGGAAATATCGAAATCAGAACTGGCAACAGATACCTGAATGTTATTTTAAAAAGTAAAGAGTCCTTATTCTGATGTGATCATGTCGTTCTAGCTCAAATTTCGTGCGATATATACTAAAAAGACATCGAGCTGACATTTCGCATCGACTGAATTTGAATTTTCAGTGATACTAGAATAGGGACATGTCAACTTTGACATTTAAATTTTGACAGTTTTGTTTGACGTAATATTTTAACATCATATATGAGATTAAAATGAAATATTTTATTACTGCTGTAGCCTTAGCCACAGATAAGAAAATTGCCATAAATTCATTGAATGTTGAAATGAGAGTCATTTTCTACGGTTTCCGAACGCATATTAGAGGATTTATGATATGTGTGTAGATAAAATACATTACGTCCCTAAATATATTTATGTTAATTTATTTAAATAAAGTAACTTACTTTTATACTGAGATAGAGTCATCAGCTTCTTTATGAACCATCGCCATCTAGTACGCGATTTACTAACTATAAGAATCATTTGCCACACACGCACACATACGGTACGTACACACATATACACAAACAAATACATAACACACTCACACATAGCTATCATTTTGGGTTTGTATATTCAGTACTAATAACTTTATTAAAACAACTGGATTTACGTATATGGTTCAAGAATTTATTTCTACAAAAGAACACAATTCACGTAAATTAGAGGATAATAATAATACCGCAAAACACCACTCAAAACTTCAAACCACCTTTAAACAGTTTTCTGTCATGTCACTGCAAACTGTTCAATTTCTATTTCCATTATTCACTTGCGCACTTGCGGAAGTCTCCATATTTCTAATTACTCTTTAAAAAACCAATAAGTATTTAAAATCCGCACACGATAAGCTTCATTTTCACATTTTTCATATAATAACAAAAGTGACAAGACACGACAGTCAACAACAGCGTAACCCTAGGTTACAATTAGAAATTGAAATCGCTGCCATCTATAATCACCGGTGAGAATTATTTTGACAAGTGTTTTTCCATATAAAAGTGAATTTTCAAAGTGAAAATGCCCTGTCTGATACCTAACCTTGTTTTTTTAGCATTATAAAAATGACACATGACGTTTTATGAAATTTTTATCAGGCCCGTTGTTCCAAGATAAAAGCGTCAAATAAACTAAATAAATATTAAAACCGTTATTTCATGCTTACATTATATATTGTTATTTAAAAATATTTAAGAAAATATGCTTGAAATTAAATTTACATATATAATGAACGAATGAATGAATAATTTATTCGAAGCACTTAAAAGAAAAAACATGTATACACTACCTTATAACAAAACAATAAGACAATATAGATTTTTAAATTATAGGGCTTTTTTTTAATTAAGTACGTTCGGTTTCATTCATCAAGAGAGAGAGAACATCAGTGAAGCTCCTATCCAATTGTCCTAAATAGTAGGCACTACCGATTACAAACTATAGACCTCCCGCAAAAAAAATATTTAACATACATCACAGGATATTTTTTGAGAAAGCGCCTGATGAATCATAAATGTCAGAAAATGGTTGCCTACTTCAATACACAGGAAAATGGATTAAATCTTACTGGACAGACTTTGTTTAGATATGACAAGCAATATAATAAAAACAACGCATTACATGGCATGGCATGGCGTGGCGTGGCGTCGGCATGGGGTAGGCGTAGGCGTAGGACTTCTGACTCCACCAGACAATTTCATAAATTTGGAACAAAATCTTGAAAATTTCATCAGAGATAAAGACGATTTGTCCCAGACATTGGGAAGAAGTTTGTTAAACGAAATGTGGCATAGGACTTTCGAAATTCCTTGTGAATGTTTCCCTTTAGATTTTCTTAAAAAAACTATTTGTACGTATTAGAATTTTTTCTATCAATAAAGAGAACAATATGTTCAAAAATAATCGAAAAAATAGAAAATATGTTACAGTATCTAAGTAATATGTGAATGAATAAAATTTTTGATAAACATTCATAAAACATTTTTGAATTAAGTTATTATTTCCTCGTGCCAAGGTAGTAGCTATATTGCCAACCCTACGCAATAGACGCGCCATTCCAAGGTCACCGGCGCCCGACTCACACCGATACGTAGACCGGTGTCGCGCCTGTGATACAGTTTGGTAATATCCGTGTTTGTTTCAGTATGCAACCAATTCGCGCGCGGCGTTTTCGGTATGCTCGGCGCGGTGACGCCAGAGTCGTTCGATACGCTGCACTCCTACACCAACACCTTTCAGATGCCGTTTGTAACGCCGTGGTTCCCAGAGAAGGTAATTATCATCATATTGTCAGTTGATAACTGAAACTCACTGGCAAATATTTCACTGCTGCGGATTTATTAAAATTAAACAATGAGACACCTGCAACAAACATACCATGCGTTTAGCCTACAATTGTAATTGGTAAGTTAAGGATATGAAAATGGATTTGATTAACTATAGGAACTAAATATAGGAACTTACAATATTGTGCCTTGGAACAGTATATATTAAATTGCGTTGTAGAAAATAACAACACTGAGTTGTGACTGAGTTGCTGATAGTAATCAGTTACGATCACTATGATAAAATAAATCACTGGAACTGTGGATAGGTTTTATGGCAAACTATTCAATTTTATAATATAAAACATAACTTAGTAAATGTTTATCAATCGAAAATCAACATCGAACTTACCTGGCAGAAAATGGCTGCACAGAGTGCACAGTGTCACGTGGAATCAGAAAATACACTCACGGACAAAGAATACGGGTCGGTAAAAAACCGTCATATTTCCTAAAATACTGCGATGTTGTAAGTTTATTTAATCACGTCATTATCTCTATTTAATTTTTCATCTATACTGCAAAAGTAATAGCGAAAAAAAGTAACGTTTCCAAGTTTAAATCGGACTTGTAAAAACCCATGAAAAAAACAACGTTAACGGAGCGAGATATCGCAAAAATCGTCATTATTGGACATTGATATTTTTATGATAGGATCCCGGAAATTGCTAATACAGTTTGGTAATACGAAATAGTAAAATATGTAAATAAAACGAGTGTAGAATATTTAACAAAACCTATTGAGGCTATTTAAACTAGGGTGACCCAAAATTATTGACCGCGAGTGTTCATTCAAAGTTTAGAACAGTGGTAAGTCAGGATAACGGGCAGGAAGGTTGTACCGTGTAACGTTCCGATACACGCATCGTTACAAAGTTCCTCTCTCTGTCGCCCTAACCATCGGTAAGCTTAGACCCTGCCTCGCTGCCGGCAGCAACTAAGTTAGGTTTTTATAATAACTTTATTTTATGTTAAGTACCTAATATAACTACATGAATACATTGTTTTACAAAATAGCGAGCTTAAACCGCGTACGGTGTATCTGTCGCCATTATCGCTCGTTTACAATATGGGTAGAAAAAATAAAAAAACAAACATTATAACCACAAAGAAAAGCAAGCACTGATTTTGTATACTTACTAAACAAAGATATATTTATGGCAAATAAATTGTTGCTAAAAATTGTATTCACAGGGCAGTTAGTAGTGAATGCTTAAAAAGGTGTTAATGATACCTGTTTAAGCATTGGGTCTTACGGTGTCAAACATTGGGGCCTACCTAAGAGAAACTTGCTTAAAGAGATTATAATACCGGGATTCATTTACAGGTGATACCACCATCATCGGGGCTGATCGACCATGCTGTCAGCATGAGACCAGACTATCATAAGGCGATTGTAGACACCATTGTATGGTACGGCTGGACCGAGATCATCTATATGTACGACTCGCATGACGGTAAGTGGAACATGGTCAATAAGTATTTCAACATAATTATTTACCTTATTCAACATATTCAATATATCGCACACTCGATATGAATGGAAAAGAGAGCTCGCTTCCACGCAGACACGACTGCGTTTCAACACTTTGTTGGATTTGTGATATATCGTTTCATATTACGTTAAATGGTAAACGTTGTCTATGCACAATGGGCGGAGTAAAAACAAAGACACTCATGGAAATGTATTTTTTATTTTTTTTTATACAACGACGGTGGCAAACAAGCGTACGGTCCACCTGATGGTAAGCGGACACCGCAGCTTATAGACACACGCAACTCCAAAGGAGTGATCACGTGCGTGTTGCCGACCCTTTATAAAATTTGAGGATTCACTGTATTGACAGCAGAAGGGACAAATTTAGGTCCCTCGCTGTCTACACAGTGCATCCTCGGGAGCTCTGGCAACTTCCAGGAACACCTCTGCATACATTTATAGTAAATAATGTTATTGTGGCTGCGGTCTGCGAACAAGATGACATTTTGCTGTGCCCTACCTCTCTTACCTATATTCGTCAAGAACCGTATTATGACGCACTTCTTGCTTTACTTTTCCAAAGTTTAGTGTTTTTCTTGAAGTGAAAACTTCTTTAGCGGCGCTGAGCACTTTTTGTACTGGGGAAAAATGTATAAACTCGCGACAGATCGACTGACCAGCAAGGTTGACCCCTCCTAGTATCGTGATTGCGATGTTAGGAGGGGTCCTCAGCTGGTCTTCCCAATCGTAAGATTTTCCATAAAGATCATATTTCAAATAAATTCTCATGGAAAGTATAGCTCTTATTGTCCCTAAAACGCGTTTCCATTAAGTCAAATATCGGATAACCAGACTGACCGATTTCCGTAAAGATCATATTTCAAATAAATCCTCATGGAAAGTAGTTCTTATTGTCCCTAAATACAGTGATAGTTTCCGTCTAATAGTTGTAGATGAATTATTCGAATACAAGGGGCTGACACGCTTTGCTAGAGAAAGATAGTCTTATTGCTATTCCTATAAGAGGAAATAGAAAAGAATGGCATGTTTTGTCCCTATCACCGACCGAACATTTTTTCATGGTCGGGTTATAGGCAAAGGCAAACTTCTATAAGCAATACATTGGACATGCAAACCGGCCAAATTGCGTAGTACAAATTTTGTATGAATATGAGCAAGTATGAGAAAGACAGCCCCGGTCGCTTGTTGCCGCATCTTTAACTACTGTACAGAGTATATATTATATCTATGTTCGAATATGAATATCTTTGTTATTTACTTTCTTTATGATGTCATTCAATTTTTACTTCTGACGGCACTCCCGGAGTGCAATCCGTTTTTTTGTGTTTGTTCGAAGTAACTTGTCGACATTTAAGTACGTGGAAGTTTTTAAAATGGCTCGCTCGACAGACAGGGCGTCTAAGAACGGTCCCACGTCGCACTTGAAGGAAAACACCCTAGTCCCATTGGTCCGACATTTTAAGTGCGCCTACCCCAATCACTAAAAAAAGAAACGTTATGAAAAAAAAGAGTCGATTAATAGTTATTTGTTATACAAGGGTGCAAAGTTGTATTTTAACCGCGAGTGTGGAATTGGAACACGAGCTAGCGAATGGATTCTAGGCTTGAACCACGAGCTAGCGAATGGATTCTATGGTTGAACCACGAGCGCAGCGAGTGGTTCGAAAATAGAATCCTGAGCGAAGCGAGTGGTTCAAAATTAGAATCCTGAGCATAGCGAGTGTTGCAACACACGAGACGTAAAATAACTTTGCAGCCGTGTGTAACACAAATCTTTTCACCTCACTAAAGCGAGGAAATAGAAAAAGGAAAAAACAAAAGTCAAACAATAAAAAAAATTGGGTTTCTTCCAATTTTTCATCTCTAAATTTGAACAAAACAACACAAGAAAAAATTAAGCAAAATTCAAAAACAAATGCTAAAGTAAATAAATAAAGCAAAATTGCTTAAAATTCTAAATTAATATAAAATTTGAAATCCTTATCCTTGAATTAGTCGAAATCGAGAATAATGACGACTTTTTGCAAAAAAAATTTTTTTAGCTCAAAATTCAAAATAGTTATAAAATTTGAAATCCTTATCCTTGAATTAGTTGAAATCGAGTATAATGACGATTTTTGCAAAAAAATATTTTTTTCGACTTAAAACTCAAAATAAATGTAAAATTTGAAATCCTTATCCTTGAATTAGTCGAAATCGAGTATAATGACATTATTCTGCAAAAAAAAAAAATTTTTTTAGCTCAAAATTCAAAATAGTTGTAAAATTTGAAATCCTTATCCTTGAATTAGTCGAAATCGAGTATAATGACGATTTTTTGCAAAAAAAATATTTTTTTTGCTTAAAATTCAAAATAATGATAAAATTTGAAATCCTTATGCTTGAATTAGTCGAAATCGAGTATAATGACGATTTTTTGCAAAAAAATATTTTTTTCGACTTAGAACTCAAAATAAATGTAAAATTTGAAATCCCTTTCCCTAAATTAGTCGAAATGGAGTATAATAATAATTTTTTGCAAAAAAATATTTTTTTGCTTAAAATTCAAAATAATTATTAAAAAAAATTAATTCAAAATAAATATAAAATCTGAAATCCAAGGACTGATTTTTTTCACACCACCTGAAAAAAAATCAGATGGGCGAAAATTGTCCTGGCTGTTTTGTGTCCACCCACACTAACCGATATCGGATCCGATACGAATCTGACCGATATCGGATCGGATGGTGTGAGCACTAAGCAGTTTTCCATACATTTTTATCGGTAACGAATCCTACACCGATATTGTATCGGATAGTGGGAACACGGCCTTACATGTTATTATGTTAAAAAAGTAACTAAGAACACGTTCGGATTTCAAAATTACTTTGCACACATGTGGATAAAATGCAGTTTTGCCATCTGTTTTTAAAGAATAAAAAAGGGCTTTCCGAGCTAGTGAGGTGAAAAATATATTTCTTATTGGAAAATCCATTATGTTCAATAGATGAGTATTTTGACATTTATGACGTTAATATTTGAATATAATTATATTGTATTTTATTGACATCTGAATTGTTTAGTTAGTTATTCGATTATGTAGGTAGTTTAGAAGATTAATGACGATCCGTCTCATTAAATTAGTTATTATTTATTCTACAATCTGATTATTTTCGAATGCACGAGGGCCAGTGTTAAATTTGTATATTGTTAGATAAATAAATGATATCATATCATAATCAATACAATATACCTACATATTATATTAGTATTGCTATTCAGCGAGGTAATGCTGCCAGCATCTTCGCCACAATGCCGCAGAGCCCTTTTTTATTTTAGACTTAGTTTCGTTTTATAAATCGTTTTATAGTATATTGTGCATTTAGGGAGGTAAGGAGGTTATTACTAACGAAAGCCATAGAAGCCCGACGCCGAAGGCGGAGGGCTTTTATTGACTTGAGTTTGTAATAACCCTTACCTCCCGTGATACACACAATGTTTTTCATCACATTTGCGAGGAAATAAATAACTACAAAAGGCAGAAAAGTCCATGTCTCATACAACCACACCAATCAAAAATTGACGAACTTGACAACTTTACCTCCAGTATCACTACGAGAGGAGCGCAATGCGCAACCAATCACAGAACAATATTCTTGCACCGCGCGGCCAGCTAGATTTTTTCAACCAATCACAGAGCAGTATTCTTGCGGCACGCGGCCAACTAGATTTTTTTAAACCAATCAGATCACACACAAACTCATAACTCCCACGGAAGTTATAAAATTCCATAACTCCCGCGGGAGGTAAATCGGCTATAACTGCTTTATACGCACGCGTGCAACGAGTTTACGAGCAAGTGTGATGAAAATTTTATTTTAATTTAGTGTATTGTTAGATTTTTAGTGTTAGTTTAGTGTTATTTTTAATTGTTTTTCGTTTTGTTTCTTTAAATAAATGACTAAATATACATTATTGATATCATACAATGATATATTATCATATTCAACTTCACACTTCTAACCTCTGTTCTTGTAAGGTACCTATATACAATCCTTATTTTAATTCGAAATTTAAACAATATACCTTGAATCATCATTCATCAAATATGTTTCATCAACATTCGTGCAAATAAACATTAGTTTTGCATGAAAGACTACTAAAACTTATTTTGGTAAACTGTGTGTAAATACCATATTTGAAAATCACAGTAAAATCTACACTAGTCCATCAAAATTAAAACAAAACTGACTTTATTATTTTTTAATTTTCACCTCTCTCACCTCAAGTTGAACATTGGTTAATATTACCTTTGCATTTAAACACAGCTCTTGTTTTTCTTAGACGCCTGTGATAACAGCGGCAGAGGTGGATGCTCCTGGTATTTTTGTGGATTAACTTTTTAATATCACTGAATATTAAGATAAAGGGAGACTGCGAACGGGGTGAGCTCGGAAGTCAAGGCGGCTTACTGCATTCACTTTATTGTGTTGCTCAACAGAAATAGAGAGGTTTTGTAATCGTAAATTTTGCGGCGCGGGGCTCTTCAATCTGCGGCCATCGCGGTACATTATTACATGGTTGTTTACACCAATAAAACATGTTTTTGTGAATTCGAATCAATATATATTAAAAATAGATAGAAGTCTCTTAAATAAACGAAATAAAATACGTACAATGTTTACTAGGGGCATAATGTATCTCATTTTCCATAAAAGGAACTTTAGTAGGTGTGAATCCCCATATAAATGGACATTGGGAGTTACAAGTCATGATAAAGTTTGGCCTCACGATGGAAACTGTTCCTTAGGCTACTTGTGACTTATACTGAGCGACGCCAAACTATCCACGCAAAAAAATCAAAATGGCGGCTATTTTAGTTTCAATTTTTTTTTATTTTTTTTTAGATCTCAATGATGCTTCGTGCTACACAAAAACTTTGTATGACAATTATGTTATGCATAAATTTATCTATAACTTTGGTTATTATCATTTTCTCGATATATCTAATAGTTCATGAGAAAAATGGTGTTCAATATTGCGTTTCTTGTTAAAACACTGTTAGTCAAAAGGCTTAGCAAAATCGAACTGCATCGTATGCAGAAAGCAATTCGTATTCTCCAGTGATACTAGGAACCAATATAAAGGATTTCATCCGACGAAATGAAAATTTCATCGAAGGGAATTCAAAATGGCGGTCATTTACCAAAGGGAGGGCCGCATTTTTTAAAAAGTGTATAATTTCAAAACGGCATCTGCTATTTAAGTAATATGGGTATCAATCGATTGGTATTGACACCATTAATTAAAACAAGAAAAATACCATGTAAAAAATTAAAGATAGCGGCCAACTAATATCAAAATTGTAAAATTTTCATTCTTCTTTTTTTGGTTATATTAAAAATAACAACTAAATGTCCAATTATATAGTCAACTTATATATTTACATAAATTCTCATAGTATTATCTACGCGATAAAACAAAAATTATGACAATCCGTCGAGTAGTTTTTGGACTATACGAATTACAAACGAGCCTTGGTGACTGTGTCATAGTAGTTATGGAAACAAACTGCACTTTTGTAATGAAAACAAGTCGCTTTTGCATAATCGTATTAGCGAAGAGTCTAAAACGTTCTACTAAGTTAAAAGGTGGCCAAATTTTGACAATAAATGTGGCAAACGATACAGGAAAATGTTGTTCAACATAAAAAATAACGCTGTGATTTTTTTTAACATAACTTAAGAAAAAAAATCTTTTTTTTTTGCAATAAACTTTTGATATTCATACCCTATAAGTACTTATATTCATACCTTATATATTTTTTGAACCTTAAAAGAATATTTTTTTCCAAAAACAATCTACAGAAAGTTTCCCCAATATAAAAACAACAACTATGACACACAATGCACATGCACAATGTACTATAGATTAAAATGTTCTTAAACGCAGAAAAAACAAAGTGTAGGATTTTACAGAGTATAAATATCAAAAAAATAAAAAGTTTATTGCTAAACACAGAAAAAAATTTTTTCATAAGGTTTGTAACAAAAAGCGTATTTTATTTAAAGTTGAGCAACATTTTTCTCTATCGATTGCCACATTTATTGTCCAAATCTGTCTACGTACCTTTTAACTTAGTAGAACGTTTTATACTTATAATTTTGAAGTGGCGTAGTCTCGGTTACTGACGGGTGAAAATTAGATATTATCGAAAAAATAATCAAGTTTGGTCTCTTCACTAATACCATTGTGCAAAAGCGACTTGCTTTCATTACAAAAGTGCAGTTTGTTTCTATAACTACTATGACACAGTCGCCGAGGCTCGTTTGTAATTCGTATAGTTCAAAAACGAATCGACGGATTGTCATAATTTTTGTTTTGTCGCGTAGATAATACAATGAGAATTTATGTAAATATATAAATTGACTATATCGTTGGACATTTAGTTGTTATTTTTAATATAACGAAAAAAAGAAGAATGAAAATTTTACAATTTTGATATTAGTTGGCCGCTATCTTTAATTTTTTACATGGTATTTTTCTTATTTTAATTAATGGTGTCAATACCAATCGATTGATACCCATATTACTTAAATAGCAGATGCCGTTTTGAAATTATACACTTTTTTAAAAATGCGGCTCCCCCTTTGGTAAATGATCGCCATTTTGAATTCCCGTCGATGAAATTTTCATTTCGTCGGATGAAATCCTTTATATTGGTTCCTAGTATCACTGGAGAAAATTGATTGATTTCTGCATACGATGCAGTTTGATTTTGCTAAGCCTTTTGACTAACAGTGTTTTAACAAGAAACGCAATATTGAACACCATTTTTCTCATGATCTATTAGATATATCGAGAAAATGATAATAACCAAAGTTATAGCTAAATTTATGCAAAACATAATTCTCATGCAAATTGTTTGTGTAGCACGAAGCATTTTTGAGTTCTAAAAAAAATTAAAAAATTTGGAAACTAAAATAGCCGCCATTTTGAATTTTTTGCGTGGATTTTTTGGCCTCGCTCAGTATAGGTTACAAGTAGCCTAAGGAACAGTTTCCATCGTGAGGCCAAACTTTGTCACTCCCACTTAAGGATTCATACCTACTACTTTGGATAGAATGTACTTCTTTCTCTCAATAATATCTACTTTTAACAAGCAACTTGGAAACGCTTTGTAAGGCATTGATATTTTTTTTTATAATTTTCCGTTATAAATAGAATATTAACAATCATTTCTAAGAATTCGTTTCACTATGACTTTTCACATTTCCCAACTGCAAATAGATTTCAACACCTAAGGTGACTTCCTGATTTGTCGGTGCGGAGGCGGTACGATATGAGGAAACTGTCAAATGTCAGTGTCAACTGTCAGTAAACTCAGTGTACTTTTTACTGCGCCCCTACATTTAAATGAGTGCTTCCTGACTGGCACGGGATGCGCGGAAATGGGACGATGCGAAGGCAGTAATGGTCCGCCTGCGCATAATATTACTACTGCGCAAATGTAATACTGACAATATTCCGTCAAGTGGGAATCTTTGCGACGTCAGTAAGTTTACGTCAAAGAAGAAAATGTCACATATCGATCCCGCCCCGCCAAGTCAGGAAGTCGCCTTAGTAACAATTTATTAAAAAAAGTTGAAGGTATTTAAGATCTGCGATCACAGGTGCCGCCCCGTCTACTTTTTTCTGACGATGCAGTGGCCTCCGCCAATTCAGATACGCTCACAGCTCTTCTTGCCATACACCTCCAGCACGAACCTTCGTCTTCCCGACCCGCCACAGCCCAAGGATCCCACCCTCATTGCCAACATTGAAGATGTCTTTGGTGCGGTAATGTCCTTCCCTAATGGTTGCACAGGCGGCCTTGACGGTCTGTCACCACAGCAGCGGCTCAGAAGCATGTAATATAGCAATTGGCTATTTATTAGTATTTAACAGTAACAATAGTTTACTGTAACAATAACGCGTATTGCTTGTATAAGCACAACCTAAAATGTATATAAAGATAGGAAGATATTTAATAAAGGAATTCACTTCATTATACTACATCAACGAGAGCCTATCACTTCTACCATCTCCTCCTGAACCCTTATAATAGTTCATGGCGATCCTGCCATAGGAACCACCAAGGAGCTTCTAGAACGCAGTCAGATCAAGAACGAAATTAAATAAATAAATCAGGAAAAATGAAGAGGAAACGAAAAAAGAAGATCCAATTTTAAAACTATTTGAATAACGAAGATTATTTTATGAAGCATAAGAAGAATGAAGTTAAAGAAGATTTCAATGAACAATGAACGTATAGTTAAAGAAGAATAAAAGTTATTTTGAAGAACGTGAAGAAAGAAGAAATCAAGCAAGAACATAGAAGAGCGTTGTCCAGGGTATCCCGGCTCGCAAATCAAGAGGTGTCCAGGGTTATCCCGGCCCATGTTCGAGGGAGTCCAGGGTTATCCCGGCCCAGATTCAACAGCAGCCGACGCAGCCGTCACGATGGAGAACCACGGACGAGTTGCCGCCACCACAGCATCCAGGACGAGCGAGAGGAGGACAGGTCACGTAGTGACGTATTTTTTAAATAATTTTACTGAATTCGTATTTTTTTTTATTAAAGTAATTTGTCTCTTTTAAGATTAATTAATATGAAAAGGTTGTCGCTGAAAATTTTGCATTCCATTTTCGTGTTTCATAATAGTTAAATATGTCTTAAAATCATAAATTTTTCATCCTTCTAGTGTCACTGTAATTAGACTACAATAATTAGACTACATAATTTAAAATTTCGCAATACATGACGAGTAGCGCGTGCCATCCGGGGTCAGCGCGCTAAACGTTCCCCGAGTCAGCAAAAAACTATTACTAGGTCGCGCGTGTACACCGATTTAAAGTAACTTTAATATTCAAGTAAATGAAATTTGATACTCAAACTTAGGAAATTTTACATCAATAGAGTTAACAATTATACTTTAACTGATTATTAGACTGATCACCTGATAATTTAGTGAGAGTTTAATCGATTATTTGCAGTTATCTTTTCTTCTCTGCAGGAAGATTAAGATTTATTAAGACCAGAAATTTATTTAGTTACAATTACAGAAATAGCTTTGAACAATAATTTAATATTTTTTCAGTACTTACGTATGGTAAGGTAAATAAGTAGTTGAGTTGAAAGGAAGTTTAGTTAGAGCACATGTCCTTTAACTTGATCATGACGAGATCAACCGTAATCCTTCGTGAAAGTTCTTGGAGACTTATAATGTCTTAATGTATTAGTGACTCTAAGTACAGGCAGCCGAAGAGGTATAGGCCTGATATGCCGATATTGTTTAAGGGTGACCATGCCCTTGGGTAGCCATTCCCGTGTATGTTGTTGAGATGAAGGTGCGCAAAGATGCGTAGCCAGTTGAGTATTTTTGTAGGGTGACCATGCCCTGGGTAACCATTCCCGTTTATTTTATTAGGAGCTGAAGACTCCAACGGCATTAGATTATTAATGAGATGTACCGATACCAATACCGTAATGATAATACAATACGATAATAAATAAATATTGAGATAGATAAAAACTAGAACTAGATAGACAAGACTTAACACAGGAGAAGCATTTTTCTTTTTTTTTGGATATATATTTAGTTATGATAAAATAAGTACTAGTATAATCATCATACTTATAGCAGTTCTCCTAGTTTCTTATCAAATTGTAAGCAAGTAACATGCGTTATTTTTTTCTCTGCCACCCCGGGGGTGAAGGGAACTTTCGGGGGAGGTGTAATATAGCAATTGGCTATTTATTAGTATTTAACAGTAACAATAGTTTACTGTAACAATAACGCGTATTGCTTGTATAAGCACAACCTAAAATGTATATAAAGATAGGAAGATATTTAATAAAGGAATTCATTCATTATACTACAACCACTCGTGACTAACACCTCTACCATCTCCCCCATACCTTATAATAGTTCAAGCAGAGCGTAGCCGAGACACCTAGGAAATGCTGTTGAAGGACTTGACGACTTTAGTTAGGTAATATCATGTTAGCTGGTCAAGTCCCTGATCAAATCACAGGCATCCTGTACGAAGCTAACCTCTGTACTCGTGAAAAAGATGGCGGCGTTTGGTCTACTGTTATATTACCTTCGCTCCATCCTCATCGAAATCAGTTCTAAACTACAGCCGGTGCAGCTGGGATCTGGATCTAAAAGCGGCTGCAACGGTGCTGTGCACGCCGTGCGTACTTACATTGAGCACCAGGAGAGGTTCTGCTGAAGGTGGATGTTTCTAACGCCGCAAATAGGGGCGCCTTCTTAACACAAATTAAAGAGAAATGTTCTGTTGCTTTTAAATTTCTTTGGCAGTGTTACAGTTCTCCATCTAAATCATTGCACAAATCCAACGTTTTCGCTTCCTCCGTAGATTGTCAACAAGGCGACCCACTTGGTCCAGCAATTTTTAGCCCCGCCTTACATCCCATAACTAAGAAACTAAATTCAAAATTAAATATATGGTAGGGGAGAGGGGGGCTTGTTTTAACGGGGGTAGGTATTAACAAGCCTCTAGCGACTAAACTATACACGGCAGAGTACCAATTTCAAGGTTATAACTTTGGGCGAGGGTAACGAACGAGTCCCGACCAGTTAGTCTCCCGCCGGCCGCCGCGTTGCGAAGTTGTGGCACGTGCGTGAAAAAAACACAGGTAACGGACTTTTTTACGTCGTGATTTTTTTGATTTGAGCCTTAATTATTAAGTTCAATGATTACGGATTAGTGTGTGTTGAATACTTATTTAATGGGCTATTACGTGTGCTAGTGTTTTTGTTAAATTTAAGCATAGTTATTTTTTAATATTTTTTTATGTTTGGAAATCGTCTATGAGGCTAGTTTTAACAAAATTAAGGGGCAAGTTTTAACCCGTTAAAAAATCTAAAAAAATGTTTTTTCTATACTTCACACGTTTTTACCGAAATGGTTTTCGAATTAAGACTTTTGAAAATTATGAAATATTGTCAATTGTGATATTAAAATACAACACCTGTCTACCTAAGATTGATTAGTACTTATCTGAGATAAGATCTCTATTTTTTTTACTTTATTGCATTAAAACATGTTAATTATATATAATATTAATTAATTATATAAAAAATATATTACAAAAAATAATATCGTTTTATTTTTGACAAACGTCATTACTTTAAACGTCTTATGTTAATTCTTACCCCTTCATTGTTAATATTTGCCCCAAAAACGGGGTAAATATTAACCGCTGACTTTTTTTAAAAAATGGGTTCTACATGTGAAACCAGGCAATCTGTGTGGTATTTTCCATATAGATATAAAAGATGAATAAATTTCCGACACGTAAGTAAAAAAACATTAACGTTAAGTTTAAAATTTTAAGAGCTATGAGCAAAAGTTTGAATTTTGTTAGGACAAGCCCCCCTCTCCCCTACCTAGATGACGGACCCCTCGACTCGAAATGTATCCGCCTGTTTCCACATAGACCACTTGACATAGAAAACTGAGATATTCATAAATTGATTTCTTAGATAGGACGCCTTCTTATGTTTAAGTAGTACCTAATAAAGTAACTCCTTCGCATACTCATACATTATTTTTAGCGTGTGAGGTTATTGTAGCTCCTTTAAATCTCAAGGAAGACCACTATTTGAACGCTGGCTATTTACATATTTCACCTCCGACGGTTTAGACCCGCCTCTACTGTAGGAAAAGTTATGAAGTATTTCCAGTAAAGTAAGCACTATCAAAAAGCCACTTTCATGATTTTCGTGATTTATAAACCACATTCGAACGTCCGTTATCATCTAGCAGCCTTACTCAGACATTAAAAATGGCTAAACCCACACCTATACATATACCAATTTATAGTGACAAACGAAATGTAACAAATATTCAAATTGCGTCGCCATTTGACGGTTTCAGAGGAATGTTTTCTGTTGCATGTCTATCAAAAATCACGTATGCGACAAATCGCTTTAGTGATTGAGTTAGGCAATCAAAAAAGTATTTCACCGCAATTTTTCCGTTGTTCCAATGCACGTGATTTGGTAGGATGCTACAGAAATTCACTAGATTATCGTAGCGCATTTTCCGGTTCAACCGTAGATTTTTACTGCTTCTAGCAAAGTAGCGAGGCCACGATAGCTTTAAACTGAACTCCATATTGGCTTTCTGTGGCGTAACGTCTATCTGCAAAATATGACTGACTGAACTCACAATTAGTAGGGTACCATAAAAGAAACCTCTGTTTATTAAAGTGTAATTGGGGACGCATATTAGCGTGACGGATAAAATCAAACTAATTTGAACTTTATACTAACGTGAGACATATTTACACTTAAGTTCAACAGTTTCAACCGTTGTTCTCTTATTAAGTATAGATTTAATATAAATTACACAAGCTATTTCAATTCAAATTGGTTTATTGGACGTTTAATAATAAATATTTTCTGCATTAAAAATACTTTTTATGGCTTACAATAGTACGTATATGACACATGTGCCTACATAATTTGGTAATATATAATATATATTTATGTACTCAACCAAAATTCAAACCACATTGTCATAACATTGTCCGTTACAGTTATAAGATTTCGTTGTGCTCCATGTGTACTGTGTGTGTTGTACTGATAAAATCCATTTTCATATTCAAACGTAGAGCCTTGTGCTCAAGTCGTCCCACAGATAAATAATTTCCTCAGGATATGAGAATAGGTATTAATAATGGTACCTACAATTCGAATCGTATTATGCTCCAACGTAATAAAAAAGCGTAACCACACGTACATTTTTACTTTGTTATTAGAAAATCATGGAATTTGAGCATATTAACGGATAATTTTATCAATTTCAGTAAAACTATACTTTTTAACTGCTAATCTAATTGACCGAGTGAAAAGAAGGAATCTGTTCCAGGTTCGAAAAAAATGTTTTCGTATGTCCGGCCGAATTCCGTTTGTTCTACTCTAGAGGTACATGTCAGGCATTTCTCAACCGACACTCATGAAAATTGCTGAGCAGGTTCGATAATTAAATAGCTTTTCTTTACTGTCGACCCAGTTTTTGGAAAATTAAAAAAAAAAATTTTTCAATGTTTATGTTCTTCTCTACAGGCTCATTTTTCAACCGATCCTCGTGATATTTAGTGAGCAGTTTTGATAATTATATAAAAAAATGATCGAGTCTATTTTTGAATTTTTTAAGAAACATTCTTTACAGGTTGCTTTTCACAACCGATTCTCGTGAAATTTTGTGAGCACGTTCGATATTTAAATGTATTTTTGGCGATCCTAATTTTGAAAATATATTCATTAGTATTAGTAGGCCGTTTCGAAATAGAGATACGACACTCTCAGAGAATATTTGTGCAAAAGATCAGGCAATGCCCATATAATTACCTACAAAGCTGGAGGTCCCGGGTTCGAGTCCCGGCCGGCGCATTTATTTGTGTGATGAGCACGCATATTTGTTCTTGGGTCTTGGATGTTTTCTATGTATTTAAGTATTTATTCATCTATATAAGTATGTATATCGTCGCTTAGTACCCATAGTACAAGCTTTGCTTAGTTTGGGACAAGGTTGATTTGTGTAAGATTGTCCACAAATATTTATTTATTTAATTCAGCAAACAGACGCGCTGGTTACCAGTTGGTTCTGTGCACAGATCATATCAGGATTCAATTTATTCAAGGCGGAGGCCGCATATCCACAAGACGTCACACATGTCACCGGCATACATATGCACCCGCGACTGCACTAAGGGATCATTTCAGTAATATGGCCACCGATCACTCTTCCACCTGACACTGGATACGTGATGTGACCGTAAAGCTGATCCATTTATCAGATATGCAGGCTGCCTGTGCACACAATAGGTTGGGGTTAAGTAAACTTCAGTATTTTTTTCTGAGATAGGTACCTACTTATAACTTGCACGACTTATGTGTCTCAGGTTTAGAACACTTTGGAATTAATTAACTAAAACTACGCCCATAATCATTATAAAGATATTTAAAAAAATGTTAGAAAATACAGCTGATCCTAGGGCTGGCTATGCAGCGAGGAAATGATCGTGGCCTGCCTTATGGGAACCATCCTCTAGAGCAGCGATTTTGGGGAATGTAATATATTAGTTAAGTTTATAACGTCTGTTCCAGTTAGTGTCTGTTTTATGATTCGACTAATAAAATATGCACGTTAATTATAAGAACAACAATTGATCTGATTTTCTATTATGCAATCGAGTAACAAATAAGATAGAAACCGGAAAGTGCTAAACAATGAAGGCTTAAAAACGTTTCTCTTACGAAAGCTAGCTTTCATGCCATGACTGAATACTAAACATCGGGTAAGTAAAATGGCAAAATTGCATCATAGAAGCAAGTAAAGAAACTGAGCAAATCAGCGTCTCTGCAATCTAGAGACGAGAGGCACAATTCTCAAACAATAACGCCGGGAAGTACAGAGAACAAAGAAATGCATTAGTGGAATCAAACAACAGAACTACATAAAAATATTTATAAACTCGTTCTTAAAAAAAAGGGAAAAATATGAAACCTCATGAACGTATACAAAAGCAATCTTGAGTTACGATCGAAATATTTAAAAAAGTTAAAATAATACTACGAAAAAGTTGCGCTCTCAACCAGACCTCAACATCAAAATGTGAATTTATTGCAAATAAGCAGGAAATTGATATTTATGCACTGTCGTAAATTTTGTCGAAAATAGACCTTGACTTGAGTGGCTCTAACGCATTGCCGCAAATAAATAAGGGTACTCGTGTTTCGAGGTTTAAATATGCTTACGAACCACTCGAGTTTGATTAAAATATTCTTCCTTGAGCTGGGAGCGTTTCGGGTCAATGAACATATATAAATATACAATTCATATCAACTTGCTAAATGTATGTTGGTACGGGTAAAACTACTTAAATAGCTAAATAAAATACATACATGAATACATGATAGAAATGAACGCCTGCCCAAATGTGTCTGTCATATATTACAAACGAAGATTAAATGATGTAGATAATTTTATTTGTGTTAAAAGGTACCCGTAAAGAGGCATTTGAACCCTTAAACGCATGGCTTTATTTTGGCATGTTGTCATAGTTTGAGATCAAACATTAACTATATATTTACTGCATTCGCTTTTTCGAAAGGCGTTGAACACTAAATTACGGATACAGTTGCTGAAACCACTGAAGTTATCTGGATGACATTGCAACCTGAATATTTATAGCAATTTCATCGACAGCAATAAGATAACATGAGTAAATAACATCAAAAGTCACTAAATTTTGATAGGTAGGTATTACTAAGATTAGTTTGTTCCTATATATTAAAATAGTTTTTTTTACTGTGCTTTAGTTAACAGTTAGCATTTACATGTTTGTTGAACAAAATTAATGTAGTTAACACTATGTAAAATAATGAACCTCCAGGTCTATTGTTTATTTTTGTATAGGTACATTCCATTCATGTACTGTCAATTTGAATACCTTTATGTGACTGTTTGTGTTCTAAATTATTTAAAAAAAAATGATTTTGTTTTATATTCAAATTGTCAATAATAATTGTAGTCTTTGGTTTATTGGAACTGACCTTATATGTGATTGTGTCTGGCAAAAGGTACCACTTTAGCGGTATGGAGTTATTAATATCTAAAACTAGGTAAAATTAGTTATTTAGTGAAAAAAGAATCATTTTCCTAGGTGCAACCATTATTTTTTTATAAATTTTTAATCATGCAGTTGGCAAAATGTACGAGTTGAGAAAATTGATTTTAAAGTTTATTCCCAGTTCGAAATCTAGCTATGTAATGGACATTATTTTGTCTTATTTTCACCGTAAAATCTAGCGTCTCTCGAAGCAACCCAATGATCCGTCCCAAATTTTCGTTTTGGGACTACCTGCTAATTGTGGAAAAACAAAGCAAATGCTAAGCAATTAAACATAATTTAAAAAAAAACGGGTTGCACTCCGGGAGTGCCGTCAGAAGTGAAAATTCAATGACATCATAAAGAAAGTAAATAACAAAGATATTCATATACATATTCGAACATAGATATAATATATACTCTGTAGTTAAAGATGCGCCAACGAGCGACCGGGGTTGTCTTTCTCATATTCATACAAAACTTGTACTACGCAATTTGGCCGGTTTGCATGTCCAATGTTTTGCTTATAGAAGTTTGCCTTTGCCTATAACCCGACCATGAAAAAATTCACAGATTTCGCAGTCCCGCAAGGATCGGAGCATTGAAAATGAATACAAAAATTAACGAAAATATTTCTTTTTATCTTGAGTAACACAAGCTGAATAATAAGGAATTATATATATTAAGTAGGATTTTCAAATTCCTACTCAAATGCACTTCTCGTCTGTTTCCGAATATTTTAACTCCATTACCATGACGATCGGTCAATAATCACTCTAGATTTTGAACATTCTTAAAAAATAAAAATATCTGCAAAAATTTTCACTACACTAGGGATTAACAGCTGTCATCCAAACTGAAGATCTCGCCGAGCCCTACAATTTCTCGCTACACACCAGTAGTCTAGGGTGGGTAGTTTCCGAGATATGGAGCTATCCTACAGGAACCGTGTATTTTTCCGGGATAAAGAGTAGCCCATGTGTTACTCCAGGTTATAAACTGTCTGTGTGTCAAATTTCATCTAATTCCATTAAACCGTTTCGGCGTGAAAGATGAACAAACATCCATCTAAATTCATCCAACCATACAAACTTTCGCGTTTATAATATCAAGTAGAATTTTCAAAATTACAACTCGAATGCACTTCTCGTCTGCTTCCGAATCTTTTAACACCATTACCATGACGATCTGTCAATAATCACTTCAGCTTTTGATGATTCTTAAAAAAATAAAAATTTCTTCTTTAAAAATGTTCACTACGCTCAGGACTCAGTTTTAACTCATTACCGGTACATTTTGGAGTCCGTCGTTCCGTTCAGGATCGCGCCCGTGACATAAAACAGTGCTTTATCCCCTTGGTGTGTAATCTTCAATTAACCGATTTTCAAAATTCCAACTCAAATGCACTCCACGCCTGCATCCGCATCTTTTAATACCATCACCATGACAATCGGTCAATAATCATAGAAGCTACATCACTTTTTATATACGGAAATACTCTTTTTTCTAAATTACCAAATCTAAAGGGACCACCTACAGGTCATAATTATAATCCGATTTTCAAAAATTTTTCACCGTTTTGTAGCTAAACTAATATCCTAGGACCATTTTTTTATTTTTTTCTTAAGTCTGTTTTCTTTTTGAAATATTTACAATTTAGTAAACAAACACCCCTAAAAAAACCCGACTTTTTTACATTTCTCAAAATTCCCAAAAAATTACCTACCTATTTTCAAAATTCAAACGCTCACAAGTGTCTCGATAAATTCCTCAACTCATGGTATTATTGCCATCTCGATCCTCCCAAAATCCTCGGAGCTATGGCCAAAAATACGTTTCAGGCAATTTGCATCTGATACTTAACCATTTTCAATGGTAAAATGTTCGGTCGGTGATAGGGACAAAACATACCACTCTTTTCTATTTCCTCTTATAGGAATAGCAATAAGACTATCTTTCTCTAGCAAAGCGTGTCAGCTCCTTGTATTCGAATAATCAAATATTTTGACAGGAACTGTCACCGTATTTAGGGACAATAAGAACTACTTTCCATGAGAATTTATTTGAAATATGATCTTTACGGAAATCGGTCAGTCTGGCTATCCGATATTGGACTTAATGGAAACGCGTATTTAGGGACAATAAGAGCTATACTTTCCATGAGAATTTATTTGAAATATGATCTTTATGGAAAATCTTACGATTGGGAAGACCAGCTGAGGACCCCTCCTAACATCGCAATCACGATACTAGGAGGGGTCAACCTTGCTGGTCGGTCGATCTGTCGCGAGTTTATGCATTGTTCCCCAGTACAAAAAGTACTCAGCGCCGCTAAAGAAGTTTTCACTTCAAAAACTTTAATATGATGACATCAACAAAGAGATTTATAATGATAATTCTATACACGATTAATTACGAATTTAATTTATTCAATAGCATATTACGATCTGGAAAGATTCCCAAACAGATGAAATGACGACCCATGCTAATATCATGCTGCTCCATAAAAAAGGAAATAAGAGCGATATTAACAATTACCGGCCTATAAGTCTGATCTCACATCTGTATAAAACATTTATCAAAATAATAGAGTCTCGTATAGCTGCGCAACTGGACAAAAACCAACCCCCTTAACAAGCTGGATTCCGCTCCGCCTTCTCAACTACCACACATTAAATCAAATTATAGAGAAATGCCATGAATTCAAACAAAACCTGTATTTAGCCTTTGTGGATTACACAAAGGCTTTTGACAGCATCACACACTTTTCAATTTTTACAGCACTACAAGACCAAGGTATCGAGTCAACTTACAAAGAACTGCTTCAGGCGATTTACAATAACAGCACGGCAGACATCAGATTGCAGTCACACGGCCAGTCGTTCAAAAGAGAGAGAGGTGTGAAACAGGGAGAACCTGCTGTCCCCTAAACTTTTCACCAGCACGCTCGAACAAGTATTTCGTAGTCTGGCGGCCACATGGGAGAACAAAGGCATTGTCGTTGGCAATAGAAGATTAACAAATCTTCGATTTTCCGACGACTTTGTACTGTTCTCTTTATCAGCTCTGGAGCTCTAAGAGATGCTCCAAGGCCTTAGTTTGGCAAGCCTTCAAGTTGGTCTTAGAATGAATAGATCCAAGACCAAACTAATGACCACAGCACGAAACGTAGGGTCGAGGTAGACGGGCAGACAATAGAACATGTCGACGAGTATCCGTACTTGGGCCAATTAGCTTCTTTCAGCCAGAGACAAGAGTAGGAAGTCGTGAGACGGATCCAAAACGCTTGGAAGAGCTATTGGTCTTTGAAAGATCTACTGAAGGGAGACCTTCCAGTAGCTCTGAAGCGGAGGCTCGTCGGCATGTGCATTCTGCCTGTCCTAACCTACGGTGTACAAACATGGTCACTCACCGAGTAATTGAAGGTTTGTAACGAACAACGGAGCGCATCAAGGTTTTAGATATTGTCCATCACTATACTCACGCCCGTATCCCATTGGTGTTGGCAGTGACCAATGAACGCCAAATACGGTTTTTACATACTATTTTTTTTATTGAAGTATTAAGGTTCTCATATGTATAATAATTATTTAAAAAGTCTATAATTTAAACTCCAGTGCAATTATCCCTAGACTTGACTGGATTGGAAATGTTCCAAGTGGCTTGGTGACTCCGGCGCTAGCTTTGTCTTACGTGCGGGGAACAATTCGCTACGCCTTTCATATTTTTACAAAACGAACTTGATATTTTATTTGCTTGTGGCACTAAGTAAGTCTGTTTTACTTTAAGTAGGCGCATGTTTGAGTTTGTCAAGATCAATATTTCCTACAGTAGGTTCTTACTTGGCTTGAATTTGATAAAAAGTGATGTCACTGTGTTTCGCCCACTTTTGATAAGCGCATTAGTTATAATTTGAACAGTCGGCCTGATAAGTAGCTGGACGCTTTGGTACTTTGTCGATTACACCCTTTGGAAATTTGATGACAATTTAAACATGACGTTAAAGCGACGGGGTACAAAGGTGTTAAGTCCCTTCTGATGCCGACAGTACTATGAAGTAAGTAACAAAATAATGCTGCATTTTTCAACACACCTCAATTGAGTCTGCCGTCCGCTACCGGTGACTGGGATCCCCGGCTGGATAACAAAATAATGTTTTGCTTTGTTTTTTTCGCTGGGAAAGGACGGGTTAATTAAGTTTCTATCTTAAAAAATATTAAATTAAACGAGTTTGCAGCGGTACAACACGTTAAAAACATAATTAAATCAGGGTCAATTTTAATAGTGTCAGAAGACATTTATAAAGTCGAGTGTGACGCCCAAATAATGCTCCATGGTATGATCGACGGACATTTTGGAACAGCCGGGTCCGATGTAATTTCAGATTCTGCAAGTTCATTTAGTGTTTCGGTCGTGTGGTGTGGATATAATAGACGACTCGCATAGCTGAAACAAAAGTCCCCAGTGCGATTTACCCGCCTAACCACAATACATTTGTACTCTTATGTAAACTTGTATCTACATATTATTCATAAAAAGTATGCGTTAGTCAGAGGTCAGGTTTTATATGTGTAAAGGTTTATATCTGGGCTGCCTATGATATTCGTTCAGAGTGTTGGCAGTTAGGTTTGACTTGACAAGAGGTTTAAACGCAATGTCATATGAAATAACTAAATAATTTTACGCAGAATATTAGCATTAAAGTGTCTAGGTAATATTTTTAATGTTATTTCATGTGCCGCAGCTGGAGTGGCAGTTTCCTGGATAATCAGTAATTTTATCAATCGTCAAAACAATAGATAATGAAACAAAAGATAAATACAAATGCTTATTAACACATTATATATGCATACTAGTTCGCCTGTGGTAATCTGGTCAGTAACTGCCACAAACTGCTACTGTAAACAAATTAATTGTGACGATGTGTTTTATTCGTTAATTGATTCATGTTTTACTTACCCTGGCTCTCAGAAAACACTTGAACATAATGGATTTACACACAAATTCAATCTACGCTTTTGCTCTTTTCGGAAGAGGCAAATGGTTTTTCATTACATGCCATGCCGTGTACATGAAAATAAATCATTTTAGCGAAAATCTATTTTCGTAATACACCACATACCTCATCATTGTAACCCAATTTACAGGTTGAAGTAAAATATGAGGGAGATTGAAAGGAAACAAAACAAAACAAACCATCGACTAAATTGCAACAAAATGTGTGGATAACAGTGTGGGCTACCCACGCTGTTGTAAACTTGTAATGTGAAGTTTTTTCCGCGCAATGGACATCACTCAATAATTTCAGACAATCAGATCTGTTTTTAACCGACTTCAAAAAAAGGACGAGATCTCAATCCGGTTTTATGTTGCTTTTTTTTAAGATGGTGCTGTTGCTGCGTAATGCGCTTAACATTTTCAGAACGTCTTTACAATGCTTGCTGCGAACTCGATCTTGCTAAGTTACCTGTCAGAAAATTACTCTCATATTTTATATTGCACAAGAAATTGATGTAGAATTCAATTACGTTTCATTTTCGCCAGGATAAGAGGTGTGTCAAATATACGGTTCTTCTTCCACGTTATTCAGAGAGTAACAGAGCCAAATTCGAAATAAATATGTGTACTACGTGGTGCTACGTAAATCAGCTCCGAAGAGTTTTGGGATCGACAAGTTCATAATTGATGTCGGGACAAGGCGGGTGGGGCGAATGACGTCATAAGCCATTAGTCGGGTGACGACAGTAGAAAACCTCAAGGGTCACGAGTTCAAACGCGACACATGGTGAGAATAGTCCGGATGCGGGCAAAACTTTCACCGCATCTCCAGCCGCACATTTATCTCTCAACAAGGAAACTGTTTTGGATTTTCACTTGCGTGTACGCGAAGCGGCTTACGAGGTCTCTATATCCCACCGCTGGCCTACATAACGAGTGCATTACTGCCGATTTAGCGTTAGGCGGACGAATAAATGACTTGACGCTGACTCAGATGATTTCAACCAGCGAGTTGTAATTGTAATCGAATGCCTAACCAGAGCTTAGTCCAGGCTAATACTGAGAATTTAGGAGTGTAGGTACAAGCAAACGATCTGATTTTAATGTATTTCAAGCTCGCCTAAGCAATGTCTCAGAACGAGGACGAGATAAAATTGAAATAAAATTGGTAAGAAACGAATTTCATCTTTATATTTAACAGGAATAGTGCTGGCGGTACACAAGGGCTACGATTGATCTTTAGAACATATGAATCAATTTGACCCATTGGACGAAAAAAAAATCGAAAAGAAGTTATGACATCTTTTTTTGTATGGTATTTAAAAAAATGTGTGTAAAGGTCTCTTTTTAATTTTTCGTAATTAAACTCGTAAATGGTGTCTCATAGCAAAACATTTTTATAGACACAAGTAATCTACATAAAATTTTCCACAAAAAAGGTTCTATGCACTTTTTCGCTAGGGTGCATATTTAATGAGATTTTAAAGGGGGCAAGTTAATTATCAGTGGCTGCTCATTCCTTTGTCTCGCCCCCGAACCCGAACCGGCCGAAATATGCATCGTAGCGAAAAGTTGTATACAACCATTTTTGCAGAAAATTTTATGTAGATTACTTGTGTCTATAAACATTTTTTGCCATGAGACACCATTTACGAGTTTTATTACGAAAACATAAAAAGAGACCTTTACACCTTTACACTAATTTTTTTTTTAAATTCCGTAAATAAAAGATGTCGTCATAACTCCTCTCCTTTTCGTTTTTTTTTTCGTCCAACGGGTCAAATTGATTCATATATCCTAAAGATTTTCATGCTTTTAACACCATTTGCAGCATCTTTTGGCGTACCGCTAGCACTAGAAGCCACACTTAGTTATACTACTGGAATTGTGCCGGAACTGTATTGACATCCCAACTAGAATTATTAAAATTAAAAAATGTTATACGGACATAATTGATTGTTAGTAAATACATTCAGCATCAGAAGTAGTTACCCAGGCTTTATTACAAGGGAACAAGAGCTTTTGAAACTGACTGTGCATACCTTTAAAAGCCGTTTACAATTTACAGAATATTTTTTTTGTGAAATCGCCGAAATGCTTCGTGTTACAAATTTTAATACGTTCGCTCGTATCAAATAACAAAATTCACACGTGTGGTGTAAATCGGAGAGAAAATTGTTAATTGAACGTTTAATCCCTGTGTATTTGATTCACCCCACTCAAAATCAATTGCACTGCACGCCAATTCATTATCGTAATTAATGCTTAATTTCGGAGATCGCTATTTACCTTCGTTCCGACCTTTTACTCTCGATTGACAATATTTTTGTATTTCACTGCATCAAGAAATAAATTTCTCAGTGAAATTTCGAAAATGACCTGATACTTGCCTGCGAAACCGATTCACAAAATATATTTTTTATTTGAGTTGTCTAGATCCATTAGGAATTGTTGGGAATATTATTTTATAGGCAGAGCTGTAGCAATTTCGGTGTTTTTATACCAACTTACTTGCTATTGCAGTGGCTTAGCTCAAATAGGGATGTTGACTCAAAATTTTTTAATACTCTATACGAAAGAATACATATAACTATGCCAAAAAGTGAAAATCCTATTCAAATAACTCAAAAAATAACGAAACTACAACCGTTAGAATGTTTTTAATTAGAGAGAGAAAACGCTACAGGTCAGTGACGTCACTGACCTCGAGCGCCATAGTAAATGACGATCGTTCAATACAACGGGGCGTTTTGCGGAAAAGGGACAGAAAATGCCCCCTCCTAAAACTTTGAAGACTTATAATTATGTAATTATTTATTCTATTGGATTACTTTTTTCACTATTTGATAGAGAATTTGATCCTTTTTCGAGAAAATTCGGATTCATTGATTTTCTTATTTGGTGTCAACATCCCTATTGAAGTCGTTTTTTTAAGTAAGAGTGATTATACATTGGGTATCTATATATATAGGATATCTTTCATTTCTTTTTCTCTTTATTTAAATAGAAAGGGTTTGATCAAAAATGAACATGTCACCCTTATTGTGACATCATGCCTTATAAACGAAGATATTAACAATTACTTATGTACGCTTAATACCTAGGTGGACAATTTGAATTAAATGTCTTCCTTTTTTCCTTGCGGGCATGCGAGGATTCAGATAACTAGACCTAAATCATACAAGTCACATTTATATTTGACCGTGAATTCTCGTCTCTCAGCTTCGTTCCGGACACATTCTACCATTATATGAAACCCATCTTCTTTTACTCCACATTCTGCACTACCCATAATAAAAGCAAAACTGTTTAAAGGAATATGTCCGGATCGCAGTCTGAGGGCAGTTACAACATCAGGTTTCTCCATACCAGTACCCACAAACCAAGGAACCCGTAACAAATTGGGTTGTATAGTCCGATACCAGATGCCCTTGCTTAGATAGTGATCTCTCGTCAAAGTACTCTTTCCATGTATCAAAGCATTTCTGTTTCACCAAATACAAAAGATCGTTGTTACATGGTAAGCAATGTGTATGAATCCCCTCACTTGCTGCTTCCTTGGCAAGGCGATCCGCTTCCTCGTTTCCCGGTAACCCAATATGTGACGGCACCCATTGCAGTACTATTTCCTTGTTGTTCGCCCGCAACTTACAGATTGACCTTAATATGCTATAGGCTATCGGTGCACCTCGAGTGTTCGAGATGCATCGAGCCAAGTGTTATAAAGCACTTCTTGAGTCAGTAAATACAACAAAATTGTTCGCTTCAAGAGACTATATAAGAGAGGGCTTCTGCAAGTGTTAGCAGTTCAACGTACATAGAGGACGTCCTAATCTTTACCCGCAACTTAACACTGCTTTTTGTCTGAAGATCAAACAAAGCCAGGCCAGACCCATTGCTCTCCCTAGATCCATCAATATAAACATGATAGAAATTCCAGTACTTAGACTCAATGAAATCGGTACATGTTTGTGTCAGTCTAACTGTATTATACTTGTGTTTGGGTTTAACAATGTCCTCTATGTAAATATTCAGTACTTTGGATAAATCCACATTGCCGACCCACGTGTCCAACGAAAATATTTCTAATTGTTTCGTTGAATAAATTTCTTCCGATTTGAGACAGTCATGGGCTACAGTTAGTAAGGGTTTCTTTTTTCGGGCCCAAAAACTGCTGTTTGGAATAATGGCTAATTGGTCAACAGTTTCAATATTTTCGGTTTGTACGAATGATTTAATTTTTAACCAGTATTTACCAGCCAAATAGTATCTGCGAATATGAAGCGGTGGAAGGTGAAGTTCATATTCCATGACGTGTAGGTATAGCTGTGCTCTTAATAAATCCGCCGATTACGCGCATACATTGATTTTGTAGTTTGTCTAATTTGTTCAAGTTTGTTTTGTTACTATTGTCATATAGAAACCTAGCGTAATCTATTCGGCTACGGATACTCGCGATGTATACAATCTTCTTAAATATGTTTGGTGAATACCCCATCCTGGGCCCACTAAGATTTTAAAAATATTTAAAAAACGTGATGCTTTTTCTTTCATACCTTTCAGCGTAGGCACCCCAACCCAAGGCAAAAGAGTTTTTATTTTTTTGCCTCCTCCGAGCACGCTTTTGTCCATTTTTCGTTCCACTTGTTTTATATGGGGCGTTTAATTCGATAAAATTCGCGTGGACTCGAATTGGTTTAGGAGAACTGGAAAATAGAGCAGCGTATAAATGCTCCTGGTATTGTCTCTGTTCTACTCGTATGGGTATTATTATTTGTATTTCGTTCACGCAATTGTGTATGTGTAATTGTGTATATTGGTTGGGTGACTATTGTGTCATAATGACAAAAAATTTTGTTCGTGTGATTGTTTAAATTCCCTCTCCAAAATTTGACTAGTACATATCTTGATGTCACGGCCTAATGTAACTTAAAAATCCAAACTAGAAACAAGTAAGTGGAGATATCTACTTGTATTTGCGAAAGTATTTTGCGGCTAAAGTAAAATGCAGTATTGTGTGTCTTGGCACAAATATACGAAGGAACAAAAAAACAAACTTTTGAAAAACATGGAGTTACCTACCTCTTTTTAATTTTGAGCTGCCGACCTACTTTAATTGCTGGGCCATGAAACCTATACCTAATAAAAAAATGGCTGATTAAAAACACGACTCACATATGACCACGTTTATTCAAAACAAGATTGCTTCCTGGCTCAACATATCATATTAAGTTTTGTGACATTTTTCATGTCACATATTCAAAAGACTCCAATAGAGGTAGAGTAGAACAATAGTTAGGTGTTGATTATGTATCAAACGAGGAGCCAATCTGACAAGGGATGTCAATTGTATTCACACAGGACTGCTACGTCTACAGCAGCTATATCAATCGATGCAGCCAGGCCGCACGGCATTCCGGATCTCTCTTGTGAAACGGATTACCAACGCATCGGAAGCGATGGACTTTTTACTGGCATTGGAACAACACGACCGGTGGGGCAGCAAGCGTATTGTTCTCGATTGCAATGCAAAAAATGCCAAAAGCATTCTTGTCGAGCATGTCCGGAAAGTGCAATTGGGCCGGAGGACCTACCATTACATGCTCAGCGGACTGGTGAGTACACGCCAGTTGGACAGAACCATACATTTATTTGGAAATGACTTGTTTCATCATCAAGACAAGTATGCTTGTCTACATTTATCCACCTTATTTTTAGCGTAATACTATCGCATATATTCTTATTCACCAGATGGTAATTTTTTAAAGAATATCAATGTACTAAATCTCAAATGAGCGGTTAAATCTTTGAGTTTTTGTTATTTTTGTTATTTATAGTTTTTGAATATAATATAGATATTTATGTCACACCTGGCCATAAAGTGGCCATTATCGCACGCTCCGCGCAACCCACTTCCTGGCCAGGGGGTGACATAAAATTTTGTACTTACCACGGGCGATAATAAAGAAAGCCTCAGATCGCAGAGCCTTCGGCTCGGGCGTAAAATACCTGCGATCTGAGACATTCTTTGTTTTATCGCCCTTGGTAAGTAATGTACTATTATGTTTTATTGATAAAAATTTGTGAATTTCGACATAAACCTTAATTAATAAGTGGCTAATTAAGGGCATCCTCCAGTATCCATTAAGCCTTATTAGCTGGTAAGTCTAATGCTCTTTAATATAATTCTCATGTAACGATCAAAATACCTCTGGTCTCTATTTTCTTTTGAATAGTTTCAAAGGCGGACGAAATAATACTCGATAACTGACACTAGTGACGAGATAAAATAGCAAGTTTGTCAATAATTATTACGATGCCTTATAACTAAGTTCAAAATGCCGAGTTGCGTTTTCGTGCGGAATAGAACACACACGACGATACAACACATAAGTGCTATTTTACAGAGTTGTACACTCAACATTTTTTTAATTTGGTAAAATCGTGTTTTTTCTTCTTAAAATCGGAAGTACCTACTTTCGAATGATATAGGGGAAAAAGTGTCCCAAGCTTGTTTTATTCTTCTCATACTAAGCTTGTATTTTTTTTTTTTATGTATGACTGAACAGTGATTGTCCTTAGTCTCACCTGATGGAAAGCGACGACAAGGCCTAAGATGTAGCTCACTGGTTCAGTAATAGCCTATTCACTCTTGCCTTGAAGAGGCCCAGATTATAATTGTCCGGAAATACAGAAGACGGGAGCAAGTTCCACTCCTTGTATGGTGGAAACCGAACGGAAAACCGAAAATTGTATGTAAATTTTGGGACACTTGTTTTAGGTTCGAAAGTGCTATCGATTCTGAAAAAAAAACCTGGGTTTATCCAAATTAAGAAAGTCGAGTGCCATACCATCACCAACAAATTTAACTGACCATTCATGCACTCTATGCGCATTGTAATAAGGGCCACTTATGGTCAGGTAACAGTGTTGGCGTTTGTACAACTTTCTGTAAAATGGCCCAATAAGGTAAAATTTACAAAGACAGTTAGCTTTAAGACTTTCTAAAATATTGTTTTAGACTTTTAACAATTTTGCAAGATGGATCATATGATATACGCATCAACATTATACAAACCCGATAATATTGATGCATAGCTTTGAGGTCCACTGCACGACTGCACGTTCAATATTACAAAAGGCTAATTAAATAGGTACGTTACCAAACGTATGTTTAATTTTAATCTTTTTTTTATTTATTGGTATGACTGCTTTAGATAACATCTGCAGTGCTTCAGATTTCAGATCATACTGGTATCAACACTCGAGTAACTTTTTGAGCTAACTGATAAGTATATAAAGCTTTTCCATGGAGAGTCATGTAAATTAGAAGATTTTTACTTAAATCTACTATCTGCCATTTTCTTACGCGGCAATTTTAAACTCGTTAATTATCTTGCACCTAATTCGTACTCGGCTCTTTGTTCTATTTCGTACTTCATAAATAAAACCAGGTGAAAAAGACAATATAAAGTTATTGTCTTTTTCACCTATTTTGATTCACTCCTTGGAGAAAATCTAAGAAACAATGAAAAATAAGTAAATTGAGCCAGAAATAAAGAAAATCTAAGGATTCGAAGAAAGGCTGTATGTAGAATATTTTGGGAAACAAAAACTCGTTGAATATAATAATTCTAAAGAGAGAAAGAGAGAGACAGTTGCGTTATAAGTAGTCGATAAATCAGTCAGATTAGTTACACAATAATTATTATAACCTCTTTAATAAGTATATTGCTAAGGCTATGAGATTCATAATTACAAGTACGATATAAGAACATACGGGTACGATTTAAGAACAAAATAATCCCAAATCGTACTTTTTCCACTATTTCGAAAAACGAGTTTTTTTCAAAGGCAATTGAAGTTGAAGTTCAATTTATTCTTGGTAGATTAACCGATAAATGAAGATTATGAATCATCAACAGCTCGTTTATATTTCCAAAATATTTAGTATTTTTTTTAACAATATGGCAAGTTTCCTCTACAACATTCTTTTGTTGATCCTTCCATATTTACGGGTACAATTTTGTGCATTTGCCTTTTATGCTCAGCTAAAAAGGTTTTTAACTTTGGAAATAAGGATATAAAAAGAGAACCGCTGTTTGCAACCTATTTTCCAGTGTCCCTTGTTATCTCGGTACGCTTTGTAATTATAGATAAATTGGCGAGTGAAAAAAGGTGTCCGCCGTTAGCATTAGAAAAGCAAAGAATACCTAGTTCAATAATTGTCAAGTAATAATGATAGGTAGTTAGATTTTTTTAAAATATAATGACGATGTCTGCCATCGTACGGTCCAACTGATAGTAAGCGGACTCCGCAGCCTATAGACGCTTCGCAACTCCAAATGAGTGCACATTGCCGACCCTTTATAAAATTTGAGGATTCACTGTGTTGACAGCAGACGGGACAAATTTAGGTCCCTCAGTGCGTCCTCGGGAGTTCTGGCAGGCAGTCTTGCTCACCTCCAAGAGTGTATTAGTAGATGCTATTAATTTTGTATGCAATGCAAATATTTATCTACACAGCACAGCTCTTACCAATAGCTCTTTCTATATTTGAATATCTTTGAACTTAAAATACCAACTAAAACAAAAAAAGTAGATTTTTAAATTACCTACTTTACCTTTCACGTTAATATCACATGTAGAGGTAATATTTTATTTTATGTGGAGTCGAGTTGCGGCGGAGATATATGAGCGAGTGGAAAGCTCCCAGCTTTCTATATAAATAAACGTTCTTACAGGAAATGAGATAATAGGAATTGAATGGCGTCTTTTCGCACTTCCTCCCGCGCGAACCCTATTAGCGAAGTGTCTTTGACCATTCGTCCATCGTATCGACTTTCCCCAGTATTTCTTTAACTACTGAACCGATGAAGTCGAAATCACATAGTGAACTAGTGAGTTTACTTTGGGTGGTCGCTTTTCGATCTCGTTTAATTTTATTGAGCAAAGATTTGCTGTTTAAGTTCCTGATTTGTCGGTGCGGAGGCGGTACGATCTGAGAAAACTGACAAATGTCAGTGTCAACTGTCAGTCAACTCAAACAACATTTTACTGCGCCCCTACATTTAAATGAGTGCTTCCTGACTGGCGCGGGATGCGCGGAAGCGGGACGATACGAAGGCAGTACTGGTCCGCTTCTGCGCAAAATATTACTACTGCGCAAATGTAATACTGACAGTATTCTATCAAGTGGGAATCTATCTATGCGACGTCAGTAAGTTTACGTCAAAGAAGAAAATGTCACATATCGATCCCGCCCCGCCAAGTCAGGAAGTCGCCTTAGTCATAAGCGTTTTTTTTATTTCAATTCTACGTTAAAAAGTATTAGCACAATAAAATTAAAAGTTAATAGCAGAGGAGATCTAGCCTTAGGGGTCATAATAATTCCCACAGAAGCGAAATTTGATTTTTTTAGCTCTTTGAATGCATCTTTTTGACATACTAAAAATCTTCCAAAATCTGACGGTGCAAAATTCGTTTTTTGACCTCAATTTTTTTTGATAATTCATAACGCTTAGTCCTACACAAAAACTTTGTATTAGAAATATGTTCAGCATAAAATTATCTATAATTTTGCTTCTTATTACTTTATTGATAAATCTAATAGTTCATGAGAAAAATGCTTTTCAACATTGCGTTTCTTGTTAAAAGCCTGTTAGTTAAAGGGCTTACCAAAATTAAACTGTATCTTATGCAGAAGGCAAAACACTTTACCCCGTAATACTTGGGACCAATATAAACGATTTCATCCGAGGAAATGAAAATTTCATCCACTGGATTTCAAGATGGCGGTCCTTTTCTAAAGTGGGAGCTGCATTTTTTCAAAAGTAATTTAGTATAATAGTCTAGGCCCCGAACTAGAAAACGCGTCTCTAAACTGTGCAAGCGGCAAATCATGTAACAGTTGGGGTCACAACGTTATAAGAGGGTTTAGACCCTGCAGAATACGGATCTGCCTGTCTCCATCCCCATATTTGAGCTGGAAGTACGTTATACCGGAAAAGGTGCAGCCCATACAAATTTTTTAGGTGTATAGATGAAATTATTTAAGATGTCCGACTTTTTAAGAAAACTGCCATTAGATTGTGAACCTTCTTGCTTTTACAGTAAAGTCGCTTTTTGAATGGACTAATTTGGTAAAACTCGGACAGTTTAAATGATTTTAAGCATACATTTGGTAAATCGTTGTTCCGGTACCCTAACTATGGTCATATGGTAAATTTGTATGGGCTGCACATTTTTCGGTATAACATACTTCCGGCTCAAATTTGGGGATGGAGACAGGCAGGTTTATATTCCGTATTCTGCGGGTCTAAACCCTCAAATAACGTTGTCACCCCAACCGTTACATAATTTGCTTCTTGCATGCCACTTCTTCAAAAACGGTCCCTGGCTAATATGGGTATCAATCGATTGGTACTGACACCACTAATCAAAATAAGAAAAAAAAATTAAAAATTAAAGATGGTGGCAGATTATTAACAAACTTGTAAAATATACATTGTTCTTTTTTTCGTTATATTAAAGATAACAACTTAATGTCCATTTATATAGCTACTTTATTCAATATATATATGGCAATCGAAAAAGGAAACGCTGCTTTTTTCAAATAAATAAAGTGACTATATAATTGGACCTTTAATTGTATAAGTTCGTTAATAGTCTGCCGCCATCTTTATTTTTTTAATTATATTTTTCTTATTTTGATTAGTGGTGTCAGTACCAATCGATTGATACCCGTATTAATAAAATGGCAGCTGCCGTTTTTTAACAAACCACTTTTGAAAAAATCCAGCTCCCACTTTAGAAAAGGACCACCATCATGAAATCCAGTGGATGAAATTTTCATTTCCTCGGATGAAATCGTTTATATTGGTCCCAAGTATCAGTTCTATCAATATCTACCACAAAAACTATATGATGAAAAGGCGCAGTTAAAGGGTTAAAGAGGTATTTCCCATTGGATATATGGATACTACGTATCATTTTATGATTAATATGTTCCGTATCTGCACTAAAGTTCCATAAAGTCACGTAAAATAGGTATTGAAGTAGAACTGTGTCACTTAGTAATGTTAAAAAATTAAAAAATAAAATCTTTTCAAAATTGCTTTTTTGAGGTTAGATACGAGGATATCACGTATCATTTGTGGTATATTGTATAAAATAAAAATCAGCCATATCGTGTCTGGAGGACATCAAACTTGGTATGTTTCGAAAATTATTTTTGATTTAATTTAAAAAAATGGCTGAAATGTAATGATGTGGTAAATTTTTAGAATCGCCTCTAAAAGCCCTTTCATATGATACTAAACACGATAGGTTTCTGAATTATTATTTTTTTTCCGTACAAAAAAAAGAATGTCTCAGCACTCCCCCTAAGGGAATTTTTTTTAGGAACTGCGGGTCAAAAAAATGTTTTGTGCTATTGTATACGTGTGCCAAACGGCTAAACTGTTCATCGATTTGCGTTTTTTTTAATCGTACGGCTTACACTATCGGGAGTTCAAAGTTTTCAACTTTCACTAATCGGTCGCAAGTAAAGCAAATCATTTCCAATATAGTACTTTGATCTCACGAGCGCGGATGAGTCATGGTTGTGTTGTGAGCCATACATACTCGTTGTCTATGTGTGCGTCAGCGTAGGAGGTATGAGTTGACGTTGTCTATGTGTTCGTATGTGTCACAACTACAACCGTGGCCAACAGGCGCTCGTGGGATAAAACTACTGAATTTTCAGAGTTCCAAGTCCCTCGTGAAGGACGGAAAAATTAAGTTAAAACTCGTAGGTTTAAATTGGATAATTTCAAGTTATTTCCTTTAACAGGTTATGGACGATCACTGGGAGAACGAAGTAACAGAGTACGGCGCAGTCAACATAACGGGGTTCCGCATCGTCGACCACTCGCGGAAGATTGTGCGCGATTTCATGGACGGTTTGCGAAGAATGGACCCCCGATTCAAGGGAACCATATCGGTGAGTGCTCCGCCCCCATTAACGGCCGCGCACGAGCGATCCACCGTAGCTGAAATGTTTCAAGTATGGTATGTATGGTCGCCTAGACGAACTTATGACATTTTTGGTCTAATTACGAACGTCGTGCCGATGCCATTCTCTTTAATATCGCTTTGTTTCTTCTGTTGTTTGAATCTGTACTATGGTACATACAGTCCTACACCTAGTTTTGTACTTTTACACTCTGTAAATGACAGTTCGATTCATAACTCAATAAATGTATTTTTTATTTGTAAAAACAGTGCAGACCTACATTACTCAGGATTTTTTCTGATCTATCTTTTGACTGATTCACACCTAAAGCATAGCATAATTCCTAAAAGTCTCATTAAAGTTCAATTCTTTCCTTCAATTTCAATTTATTTAACCAAAAATCCTATAGGTATCTACGTTTGACTCATGTCAAACTAATAATAATAATAATAAGAGAACTGAACTACACTTGTAGCGGACGATTGGCTAAAATGAGCCTTATTTTAAGGTCGAAAACACGTCGAACCAAAAAGACCACTTTTAAACACCAATAAAGATAAATAACAAGCTAGGTCGATTTAAGAGAAAATCTGTTACTTAAGGTTAAATATTTAAGAATAACAATTTTATTTAAATACGTAGTTATACCCGCTCACACTAGGAGAGCGGTATAAGTATTAAGGACGAGTTCGTGTACTTATTCACAACCTCTTGAACAAACAAGAAAAGTCCATTTGTTACCTATCTATATGGGCGTGTCCATTTTTATTTTGAGAACGGAAAATTCCGTCAAATATTGCGCAATAATGTGAAAACAGCCAAAATATCGATCGCCGATCAATATTTGGGCTATCACAATGTCTCATATCGTGACATAACGTGGGAGCCTGTGAACCGAATCCCTAATAGTCCTAAAGCTTAAAATAGAGAAGGTATCCTGGCGCTTCTGCGCATCGACCAGCCGCGACCCTAGTTCTATCAAACTCAGAGCGTGATACATCTCGTAACACGAGACAAATTCGCGATATCAAGAATATTCGGACATCACAGAGTCTCACAGTCGAACCCGGCGGAATTGCGTCCCTAGCTAAGGAGCCTCGTAGAGATGAATCAGGTGTGCCTTCATTAAATTAGAGACGAGCTCACGGCTTCCTTCCATAGCATCAGTAGATTATCGAAACCCCATGTTTCATAAGCCAATATAGCATATTAAGGCCGGGCATTACCACTTTCGAGTTTTTTAAAACCATCTGAGACATAGAATATAGTGTATTAAATTCTAAAAAAAATATATGTGTAACATAATCTTGTCTAGTCAAAATCGCAGTCAGCTACATGACCTGATGAATTTCACTAGATAGAAAAAAATCGCCAAGTTACCCCTTTTTTGGAATGTTATTTAAATATTACGACTATATTTTACATTTAATTTTTATACTCAATGAAAGATCCTAAATAGTTATAGACAAATTCGCAGGGTTTGCTTTGATAAAATGATTGGCTAAATAACTATAGCTAAATATTTACGAAAACTACGCTTAGAGCTTCCGTAGAGAGCGGGATGGTTAATTGCAAACTCACGCGTGTTAGAGCGGGACATTTGCATTGGGGATATCTCCCCTTAATGGCGTGGTTCGGCTGTGTTAAAAAGACAAGTCGCAAGTAACATGACTTGCGTTAGTGGCTGTATGTGGTCCATAAAAGAGATGAGTTCCTATTCTGGATGTTCAGTACCAGAGAAGACCAGCCTACAAGCAGCAAGGAACAGAACAGGAACCCCGCTCGCAGTGAAGAAAGTTTAGGGATCTAATCATTGAAGATTCGTTATAATTAAGTCAAATCGTACTAAAAACTGTTTCGTTTCACAAATAACATAAGCTAAGGATCGGATGTGTAAATATAAGTATAAAACCGCATTAAAACAAAACATAAATCTTTTAATTCGTACGTCATAAACTTAGACTATTTTCGTAATTATAACTTCAGCTGTTTCACGTTTGAGTTAGTCACTAGCAGAGAAGAACACAGCCTTATCTACTTGAGTTAAGCGCGAAATTAGCTTGAGTAGGTAAACCCAAGGGATACAACCAGGATATCGTGGTGCGTCGGCTATATCACTTTAAATACGACACCACTAAATACCTACATTTCATAGAACACGATTGAAGTTGCGCTGTATTTAATCCCTTGCATGCCTCAGGGCTTATATGCTGCAGCACTTTGACTTAGGTAGTTTGAGTTCACTTCGAAAGGCCAGCAGATTAATTTGGGCGCTGCTCCATTTGACTGTTCGCATAACTGAACTTACCAATGTACTTTTCCAATTCGATGGATTACATCGTTTATACTCAAACGTTCCAGATGTACTAGTTGCAAGATTATGGCAAGTGTTAATTCCCTGAAATTCGAAACAATGTACAGCGTATACTTTAATAATGGCTTGTCGTGTTTTTTAAGGGGGCTTGTTAATCATAATCTACGAATTCTACGATAATATATAAGTACTATTATGAAGTATTTTAGTCTCTCAAAATTTACTGATTTTATAGACAAAAAATATAGTACTTGATATTGTGTTGCAAAAATGTTACTTTTATATGTATTTTTATACATGTATGTATGTATGTATATATATATACCATGGTGGGCCTGAATTTCGACAAATTTTGACTAGTTTTACACGGTAATACAAGATGCTAGTTGTACATAAAAAAATGTTATGAACTTCACAAATTACCTACAACGCATTGTGAAAATTTTATCAGTCCATTTTTGATGAACTCAAGCAATTTCAGTGTGTAGGTATTTTAGACAGTAGTCATAAAAATGCATACACAAAGACGAATTTTCGCTTCAATATTACCGAATGTTAAAATTGTGACATATTTTTTATTCAAAATCAGGACACTGTGTGAAAGACTTCAAAATGAAGTTGGGGTGAAAATTATGAAGAGAGTTCATAACCAGTTTATGTTGATTTCAGTAACTCTCACGTGGCACGCCTTAATGAAACCATAAATGAAACCTCTGCATAGATTATTACTTCGTACATGTTCGCGCTTACTGTGTTCTTCAAAATTTATATAGATATGAAATGAGATTGTTATTTTTGCGTTTTGTAGATACTTACTAAATATCTACATGAGCGGTGCTGTTTTTTATTTATTGAACCCCTCATTTTTTTGCTATGAAACCAAAATTAACATTTAATTACGTTGTATTTTTAGGGTTCCGTACCCAGAATGGCTAAACCAGAACCCTTATAGTTTCGGTCTGTCTGTCTGTCTGTCTGTCCGTATGTCACAGCCGATTTACTCAGTGACTATAAGTACTACAATTTTTTTTTCAATGCAAGTATTTGTGAGGGGTATTTTTGGATAGGCCTTCAAAAATAATATCGAGGTTACTAAGAAAGTTTTCCATTTAAGTCAATCGTTGGTGAGATATTGGCTTACAAATTTGTACAAAATGTGTCCCCCCCACCCCTCTAAGTTCCAATCTATGAAGATTAAAATTCTGAAAAAAATTGAGGTGAGGTGCAATAATAAATACTTTCAACGAATTTTGGTTTGAACAAGATGGAATTAAGGGTTTTTGAGTTTTCACTGAAAAACTGTCTTGCACAAACAAAAGGACGTAGGTGAGGTAGAGGCTTATGAAGATACGACCTTTTTTGATTCAAGGTATTTAATAGTGTTTTTAAAAGGTGTCGGGTACGGAACCCTTCGTTGTGCGTGATCCGACACGCACTTGGCCGGTTTTTTATTAATCGCTTTTTTATGAATGACAACAAGGGTTTCAAATGTTAAAGCGCAATTGTTATTGTGTTAAATAGACTTATTTATTTCACGATAAAACTTACATAAGTACACAATAAATTTACAAATTAATTTCAAAATTATAAGAATTCTTATCAAAATAAAAATCTGTATTAGTATTTAATATAATCTACTCTAACTATTACTTTAATGTAGGTATTTTAAAAATCGACACCATAAATCGAAAAGTGTACCTGAAAATTTATTATCATAATAAAAATAAACTAATCTAAGTCAATGGTTCCTTTAAGATTTGGTTTGCAAACGTTTAAGTTACATTATTACCTTCTTTATGAGTAATGTATCTCGCTAAATACGTTTAACTATGTTCTTTTTCATTCATTTGGATACAGGCTCAAGCTGCACTAATGTACGATGGGGTCCAAGTATTGATGGACGCACTCGGGAGATTGTCTAGGAAGAAGCCCGATGCATTCCGCAATGCACTACGCCGGGCGGCCGGCCAAGCCAACTCGACCAAAGTAATCGATTGTAACCCTGGGAAAAGTTGGGTTATTCCCTTTGAACATGGCGACAAAATTTCTAGATTAATTAAAAAGGTAACACGACATCAGATTTCTAATATACCGTCTTGAAAAAAATTTGAATCAAGAGTGCTCAATATTCGGGATAAGCAAAACCCAATTTTTCGTAAAAGGTACACTTTTGAGTGAAATCTCCCACAGCTAGGATATGAGCGCTTAGATATTAATGATTTTTTTTTAAGATATTACTTAAACTTTGTCTTCTGTTACATGTCAATATTACAGGTCCCAATATTGTATTTTTTTCAGACTGACATCGAGGGGCTTACAGGAAACATCTCTTTTAATGAAGAAGGCCATAGGCATAATTTCACGATACAAGTTGTTGAGATGACCGTACAAAGTGCTATGGTGACGGTACGTATTGATTTTGGTGACAATTTTATCATAATTCATAAAAGCTACCATCAAGGTTATCAAGAGCTTATGAACTTACCTTTTCATAAATAAGTAATTGAACTACTTGATCACCATTACTTTTGCAATAAGTGTCTTTATGAATCTCTAATTCTAAAGTACAAGGGCTGGCAATAATTTTGGGCGAAGTTTAATTTTAACTTTCTTTCACCTTTCACCCCATTTCTTCTTTAACTTGCTAATGATTTCTTGGGGATCATAAATCAATGCGTAGTAACTTCCTTTTGGGTTCGCTGTTTGTATTAAAATATCTAAAAAAATCACAAGGGAACTAAATGTTGAAGCTGTAATTCGTGAATGTGATTTGCATATCTTACGGAAAATATTTATGTTACGGTTGGCTGAAAAGCAAACTGGATGCATTATGGATACTTATGTATTTTAGATTCGCAATTATTGCTAAAATGTGTGTCAAACAATGATTATGCCTGCGAGCTTATTACCTAACTAGTCAAGCTTAGGCTAAGTAGATCTGTTAATTTTAGCAGATATGGGAAATGACATTTGCATCTACGCACGCTCGAAAACTCGTTACGTAATTATCCCTCTGGAGTGGACCTACATGCCCGCATGATCACATTCATAATATTAGTAGGTACTTAATAATTATCTTCCGAAATTAATAAGTCTATTTAAATTAGTTCCGTTATGTTCATTTTCTGTACAATAAAGAGTTTTATTATACTACAACTGCTACGTTTAATACTACTACTAACCTAAATAACATTCACTTCAAACAGGTGGGCACGTGGACTGATGCAAATGGTTTGTCAGTAACGTCTGCAAAGCAAGTACAACTAAAATCACCCGCCACCTACGAAAGTAACAAAACTTACATAGTCACCACAATACTACAGGACCCGTATATGATGCATAAAGCTAAAACGGGCTATGCCTTGCATGAAGACCAGTATCAGGGATTCTGCAAGGATTTGATTGATCTTGTGGCTCAGAGGCTTAAAATAAAATGTAAGTTGTTGGAAAAAAAAGAGGAGTTATGACACAATTTATGAAGGGCTGTCGGTTTAGAATAATTTGATAGTATTAAGTGGTAGCGATGTAAAATGGCTGTTGTGGTGACTGGGTTCAATCGATATACACTGGGTACTGGAGACAGGGTTATATTACTGTTATCTGTTTAAGTATCCTAGTTTATAAATACGATACGAATAAGATAATAATGTTTACAGAAACCAACATGTACAGATATATATAATACCCCTATAGGGTGACCACCAATTATGGACACTTTAAGAACAAGCACCAATAATGGACACTTCAACCCTTATTCAAAGATCATACGGTTTTAAATTGATTGTTCTATAAAAAATGACTCTTATTTGCTTTTACATAAGAGTTAATGTACATCATTGGGCCTTGTCCATTACTGGTGGTGTCACCCTATATACGTCGAAGCTACTTAGTTTGCATGAAACTATCGTAAAAGATGTATACCTAAAATAGTTTCTTACAAAGAGTAAAGGCGATACTTGTACTTAAAAGCACAAAGTCAGAAGCGCCCTTGAAATTTCACATAAATCATTTATTTTAGATGAGTTGAGGCTCGTGAAGGACGGAACTTATGGCTCGGAAACCGCACCCTCCAGTTGGTCGGGTTTAGTCGGCGAAATACTTCGAAAGGTAAGTTTGGGTGATCTCTAGCAACATAGAAACTCGTTTATCATTGTACACACTGATCGTTCAATCTCAAAGAGCGCCCCACTTTGACTTGCACTCGTAAACGTCCTTATTTAATATAAGTCAACAATCCAACAAGATATGATAGTTAAAATAGGCTCTATCTTTTACGAAACCATTATTAAAGCTAAACGAATTATAACGCCATTTTCACTGAATTAGATTTGACGGAAGTTTTAATAAGGTCACGAGGGTTTACCAGAGAGAAGTTTTAGTAAAGAAAATGATAACGTAGTGGCACCAATTATGGACGGCTTAAGAACTCCGTCAACATCTTTTGGCTATAACTCTCTTATTTTATAAGTTTGATGTTAGTTATTTCAAAGAAAATGTAGCTTAATAATCACTAATTATAATTAACATACAAAAGTTTTAGATAAACTTGTAAGTTCCGAGAAAATTGCTCCAAATCTGAAAAAGTCGAAAATCTTCGAAAATCCTATGATGGACAGACAAATTCCAATTATGGACACCCAATCATGGACACCTTATGTTCTAAAAACATTGTAGGCCGCCTGGAATTTCACATATAAATTCCTTTATTTGTTGAATTCCAAACTTTAAAAAAAAGTAGAAACTGTCATATAAAAGGAGGCACAGGTCGTATTCAGCCAATTCAGCTCGTATTTTTCTGTTGGAAACGCGACGTCTTTTTAAGTCTTGAATAATTTGCGTTTTTCGGTAAAACAATACACTTGCGATTCTGTTAAAAATAAATAAACATCCCGCTGTTTATTTTTTGTTGAGCATGATGTTTTTGACGTTTTAAGGTTATGTTTATTATTATCAAATATTTATCCAAATTTTGTCGTATTTCCTCCATTTTTTAAGAAAAAGTACTATATTAGCCTCGGCCGGAATGGCAATTGCAGGGTTCATATTATAATTAAACGGACTCGCAAGCTCGTCCGTTTAAACAAATAATCAGCCTGCAATTGCTTTTTTCCCCGGCCACGGCAATAATGTATTTTTTTTTCGGGATAAGGATTTATGGATGAGGAATTCAAATTTTACATTTATTTAGAATTTTAAGTAAAATTTTTTTTACAAAAATCGTCATTATACTCGATTTCAAATTTTATATATTTGAAGGTATATTTATTTTTTTAAACTTTATTGCACAATACAAAAAGTACAAATGACGGACTTAATGCCTTAAGGCATTCACTACCAGTCAACCGAATGTATTTATAGTTATTTTTAATTTTATATTAATTTTGAATTTCAAGTTGAAAAAAAATTTTTTTTTTTTCGAAATATCGTCATTATACTCGATTCCGACTAATTCGGGGATAAGGATTTCAAATTTTACATTTATTTTGAATTTTAAGTAAAAAAACAAATTTTACGAAAAATCATCATTATACTCGATTTCGACTAATTCGGGGTTAAGGATTTCAAATTATACATTAATTTTGAATTTTAAGTAAAAAAATATTTTTTTGCGGAAAATCGTCATTATACTTGATTTCGACTATAATTCGGGGATAAGGATTTCAACTTAATATAAAATTCAACATTAATATAAAATTTGAAAGTAAGGTAACATTACTTTATCTACACACATATTATAAGTACTCTAAGATGGATTCAGAAGCCGAAGGCAAACTGCATTGCTACCAGTGCTACCGGTTACATATTTATAGTAGCCGGTATTATATAACATTTGAAATCCTTATCGAATTAGTCGAAATCAAGTAGGTATAATGACGATTTTTAGAAAAAAAATTTTTTTCGCTGTAAATTAAAAATTAATATAAAATTTGAAATCCTTATCCCCGAATTAGTCGAAAACGAGTATGATGACGATTTTTCGCAAAATAATTTTTTTTCGCTGTAAATTCAAAATTAATATAAAATTTGAAATCCTTATCCCCGAATTAGTCGAAAACGAGTATGATGACGATTTTTCACAAAATATTTTTTTTTCGCTGTAAATTCAAAATTAATATAAAATTTGAAATCCTTATCCCCGAATTAGTCGAAAACGAGTATGATGACGATTTTTCACAAAATAATTTTTTTCGCTGTAAATTCAAAATTAATATAAAATTTAAAATCCTCATCCCCGAATTAGTCGAAATCGAGTATAATGACGATTTTTCGAAAAAAATATTTTTTTTCTTAAAATTTAAAATAAATGTAAAATTTGAAATCCTTCTCCCTGAATCCTTATCCAAAAAAAAACCTATATCGAGCTGACCTTTCGTATCGACTGAATTTTAATTTTCCTGTTCCAAATTAAAAAAAGAATCATTATAGTACTAAATAGGAAATTATAATGAATATTATATTACTGCTGGTAACCTTCATCCCAGGTAAGAAAATTTTCATAAGTACATTGATGTTAAAATGAAGGTCATTTGCCTACTGTATCTGAACGCATTTTAGAGGATTATGATATTTGTGTAGATAAACTACTATTATAATAAAACTGGGTGGCATTTTTCAAACATTTACCTCGCCAATAAATCCGTCCAACATTGGGTGTCCATAATTGGGTAACCAGAATTCAGTATGAAAAACCAATCATGGAGAATTGTCCATAATTGGAGATTAACAAAAAATAGGAACCAGTAATGTACATCCTCTCTAAATCATTCAAATTGGATTCTAATGCAATAAACACTTTAAAAAAGTGTTGTTAAATATCTAACTCTTCTCACGAAATCATATCAAAATAATATAGTTTAGAGAAAATAAAGTTTACAATCAAAAACGTAAACCTAGTTCCTTAGTTATTTCTGTAAGAAAATAAGGTTTTTCGTGAAAAATGCCGGAGCACACTTTTTGCCGCCGCGCCATTTTTAAACAAAATGACCGAGGTGTATGTCATTTGTCAATGTGATACGTAGAAGCCCATTCTTTATGATTAAAGTGTTGCCATGACTAAAATACTTTTCCGTTGCTTAATTTCGACCGTGAAAGATTTTTGCGTCCATTACTGGAGCCAGGTCCATTACTGGTGCCACTACGTTAATTAACTTCGGACTTACTTACTTCTGAAATTAATTTATCTCTAGCAAATTATACCTACATTCAAGTAACATTCCATAGTGAACAATGACATTCAATCACAAAGAAATCAAGCTGTATTGTAGGTATTCGCTATCATTATTATTTCCACCAAGTTGGATATTGCAAAGTAATCATTGGGTGGTTTTTCACAAGTTGGTCCATGCGTAAGCGAAGAAGCACGGCATATCGAGATAAAACGATTAAAACAGGAATTTGGAAACTACAGAACCAAATTTCACTCTCAAACCTGGTTTTTTAATACTTATTTATGTATAGGTTAACCGAAAAAGAGAAGGGGTATTATTATTTTAATTTTTAAAAAATACACGTGAAAATTACGTGTCCCTTGAGATGAATAGCAAGAAAAAGAGGCCCTTTCGTTAGGAGTGTAACACAAAATAAGCAACAAAGTATTTAAGAATATAAGCAATCATAGCCAGGGCATTGAAAAATAGAGAGAAACTGTTTTTCTAATTAGTGCAAAAATAAGGTTAAGACTGTGAATTGTCCCCTTTTTGTAGCTAAAGTATCTCCAGAGTGTTTTACACAATGGCACGAGATAGGTAGTCGTACATATGCTTTAATATTCCTTATGCTTTTCGTTATCCTATCCAATAGGGAAGCTTGTTATAAAAAGGAATCCGTGCGAAGGAGAACCACCCCAAAAACAAAAGAAAACGAGAACCTTTCGTAAATTTAATTTCCTTTCTTCTATAACAATTGAAAGTTACGTGTTCCTAGTCCTGTAATGGTTTTCTCAATTAACGGGCACACTCAACGATCCAGACCTTTATTTACTTATTTATTCCAATAGCACTCATTGCTTAATCCCTTTCAAAAGTTTACTGAGTTGTTAAAAACGAGTCGTTGGGTTTAATTACCTGCTACTAGATCGTACACTCATTGAATTGAAACACGAAAATTGAAGAAGAATTTCAAAAGCGTTTTTGCGTTTGTTAAACGCCTATTATCCATATAATCTCTAAAATTCCGGCCAGCATCTTAAGTTAGTGTTTTCCCTCCAAGGTAATCTCAGCATCCGCTGCACCGATTTAAATAATTTTTGGTAGACATGTATATTTTTATCCCCTCCAAAATACTTTATACTTTTTTATTCGAATGCAATAATCAATTATTTTTTCGAAATATGTGACCTCCTTGGCAAAGCTGTCACTGTCAGTGAGGTTTGTGGCGGAAAATGTCAAATTGGGGCTTGCTTAAGGCGCAGGGTAGGGCAAGGCCTTCCCCATACAAACTTTGTGCACGTTTTATTCGTCGGTTTTGGCACTAACAAATATAATATTTTTTTTATACTCGTCGACTACAATATTACAATTACAACTTCATAGACCATTGCACAATATTATACATTTTAAGCTGAACTAAAAGTCTATGCTCTATGGAGTAATATAATATTTCATTGTACAACTGCGCGGAGAATCGAAATATCATTCAAAAATAGAACGCCGTAATTTGATGAAAAAAATTAAGTTTAAGGAGACTAATTTTATGAATATTTCAACATTGAAAAAAAAAAAATTGATTGACAGTGCTTCCCGCGCTTCTGAACGTAAAAACGTCAATGCACTTGTCAAATGTCTACCTACTTAAACGGTCGTCTGGATACTGGCCATAATCATTAGAAAAAAAACTTAAATTCCCTTGCGTCGTGATTGGTCGAGATTTGACATGATGCCAAAGGCGGGCATGGACTGATAATTTTTTTTTTCATCTTGACAGGGCACCGGCCCTGTGGGAATTGTTATTACAAATTTACAATACTTGTGATATTATCGTAAATTTCATAATTATCAAGACTTGTTTTCAATATTCAGCAATACCCACGTGATACGTATTGTGATTATGTGCAGACCACGTGCTATTAATCACCGTGTAACCCTCATGCACTAATGAGATCGTTTCAGCGGCAACTTTCTGTTATTTTGTTATTTTCGTGGACTCGTAGAAAAAGTATTGTATACAATAGTTATATAATTAGTTTTTTGAGTCTCGAACCTTACTTAGACCACTCGGCAAGCCTCGTGGTCTAAACGCAGTTCTCGACTAAAAAAGCATTCATTATATAACGATTGTATAAAATACTATTTTGGTTGTAAATATTAGATATGCGAAGATCGTGATGTGAAAATTATCAAATATTTCAAAAAAAATCAAAATTCATAAAAAATTAAAAAAAAGACAATAGAAAAAATTTACATCACGAAATAGCTATCAGAAAAATAAGCATATTGACCAAAAAACATAACTTTAATGCAAACACAAACGAAGTAAATCCTGCACAAAGTTTGTATGGAGAGAGCTTGCCCTACCCCTCCTCTTAATGTACGGCCATATTAAGAACAGCCTCTATAATGCACGACCCGATTTTTTGTCAACAAAGGATATCAATGGGATTTTCCCGCTAGATAATGAAATTAGAATTAATATACCTATGTATTACATTATTAATATAATATAATACTAATTCAATGCAAAATAGCATCTTTGAATCTAGAAAGATATTTTATCTACACACAATCACACATATCATAAATCCTCTAATATGCGTTCGGAAACCGTAGAAAATGACTCTTATTTCAACATTCAATGAATTTATGGCAATTTTCTTATCTGTGGCTAAGGCTACAGCAGTAATAAAATATTTCATTTTAATCTCATATATGATGTTAAAATATTACGTCAAACAAAACTGTCAAAATTTAAATGTCAAAGTTGACATGTCCCTATTCTAGTATCACTGAAAATTCAAATTCAGTCGATGCGAAATGTCAGCTCGATGTTTTTTTAGTATATATCGCACGAAATTTGAGCTAGAACGACATGATCACATCAGAATAAGGACTCTTTACTTTTTAAAATAACATTCAGGTATCGGTTGCCAGTTCTGATTTCGATATTTCCGCAACCGTGCAAAAAAGGTTGTATTAACACAATTATTGTATTTATTTACTACGGTTTCTGAACCCATCTTAGAGTAATTATAATATGTGTGTAGATAAAGTAATGTATGCAACTGTACATAATTAGGCATTATGTACCAGTTGCATAAACTACTATTAATATATAGAAAATACTGTGTTCACATGTTTTTTGTGTTTTGTGTGAAAAATCGGCCACGTGCGTTTTGAGCTTCGTACATTGAAGGAATCTGATTTTGTCAAACATGTAGGGAAGTACCACAAAACTAGTATCACCAAAATAGAAAAAAACGGGTTTTTTGGGTTGGCTGTAAAACCTGTGTGACATACGACGGACTAGCTGGTCTTAGAATAATCTGTCGCGAGTTTAACATTTTTTTCCCAGTACAAAAGTGCTCAGCGGCCAGCGCCGCTAAAGAAGTTTTCACTTCAAAAATCAATGCACATGGTCGTGTGGGGTATTATATCTATAGCTAGGGTTTTAAAAATACTTCAGAGGTTATTAAAAAACTTTTAAGGCAACCGTTGGTGAAATATTAGCTCCCCAAGGCACTAAAGATTATCTGGGCCTGGGGGGCAACCGCGAACCACAAACGATTTTTTTCTCGCTGTCACACTTACGTATGGACTTACAAGTGCGACAAAGAGAGAAAACTTCGTTTAAGGTTCGCGGTAGGCCTTCTGTGTTCCGAAGTTAGAAATTCAAACTTCGTATCGTGCCGTCCCGTTCACTCTCATATTATACACTGCATGAGTGAAAGGGATGACACGATACTAAGTTCGAATTTCGAATCGTGGTGCGCGTCTGGCCTGAGATGTCACAAAATTTTACTTATCATCCCTGTTTTATTTCAGTTGATTTTATATGTGTCAGTTTCGTGTTTTCTATCGTTATTTTAATGGCATCCGTTACACGGTGATTATTAATTATCACGCGATACACACATATCACAATACGCATTCAACGCTTAATCATGAATACCACGATAATATTGACACCGCGGTATCGTGAGTAATAATCACCGTGTAACTGATGCCAATAAATAAAATCCGATAAAACAGTTGTCATTTATTATTTTAAAAAACCGCGAAAGTACGTATTAAAACTTGGCAGTATGTAGAGAACCCAAATCGAATGACAATTGCTGTAAATTAAAAAAAAAAACAAAATTTGTGGCTGGGCATTAATTAGCATGGCCGTACATTATAAGCGTGAAATAATTTTTAAAAATGTTCCTGGCGGGATTCGCAATTAATTTTGCAAACATTTAGTTACTTAATTTTAATTCTAATACAGTTATTAAAGACTAATAAGTTCAGGTGATCATTCGGTGGTAGGTTTATCATTTTAGATGTTTTGTAACATTTAAGAAAAGTACTCATAGAACGTAAATTAGTTAGAAAATTATACCACGGTTTTTCTTTTTGTTAATACAATTACGTAGTTTCAGTCTCAAATCAGTGTGAGAGTGTGACAGTACAGACACGGACGGACGCGTGGGTGCCATCAATATCTATGGCTCAGTGTCGACCTGTCGACCTTCGGGTACGAAAGACTACGACAAAGATTACAATTTTATACTAACGACACGACAAGTTCGCCGGGTCAGCTAGTAATGTAATAAGTTTGCGTACTTAACACAATTTTTTCCAGTTTACATTATCAATAAAGGGTCAACTTGAAACAGAATTTGAATTCCTACGCAATGCGATGGGGGCTGGGGGGGATGCTTAAAATCTCAAACGATTAATCAACTGACGGCAATGAAATACCTGTTCAAAGAAAATCCGCCAGATTATGTACCGTTCTAAAATCGATTGTTCATGATAAATCTGGAATTAAGGGAAGGAATTATTATTGCGGGAGGACGTATATAGTAGAGGAGATCTAGCCTTAGGGGTCATAATAATTCCCACAGAAGCGAAGTTTTTTTTTTAATTCTTTGCTTGTATCTTTTTGGCATACTAAAAACCTTCCAAAATCGGACTGTGCAAAATGCGTTTTTTGACCTCCAAAAAAAATTTTGGATTTAAAAAAAAATTCAATAATGCTTAGTGCTACAAAAAACTGTGTGTTGCTCTTTGGCGGCGCCACCATAATGAAGATCAATTAACTATATGGCGAAATGATGTACGTTGGACGTACACCATGTACATATAATGTTTATAGCTGTACCTGTGCCGGGAAACGAAATAATGTGCATTTATTTGTGGCGCCGCTGGGGAGCATACTCTGCAGCGGCGCCACTTAGAACTCATACATAGAAATGATATTAGCTGTTTTTTTCTAATTGGAATTGATGTACGTATGCTGTTTATTGTGTACGTATTGAAAAAAATCATTATTACTTAAAGATCTTATGTGCTTTAATTAATTGCGCGTTCTAACCTAAAAAGTGCACAGGAGCGCGGGGGAGCGAGATGGAGATACCCCGCTTCCCGCGTTCCTGTGCACTTTTTAGGTTAGAATGCGAAATTAATTAAAGTACGTTAAATCATTTAGTAATAATGTTTTTTTTCAATACGCACACAATAAACAACATACGTACATCAATTTAATTTAGAAAAAAATAGCTAATATCATTTCTATGTATGAGTTCTAAGTGGCGCCGCTGCAGAGTATGCTCCCCAGCGGCGCCACAAATAAATGCCCATTATTTCGTTTTCCGGTACAGGTACAGCCATAAACATTATATGTACATGGTGTACGTCCAACGTACATCATTTCGACATATAATTAATTTATTTTCATTATAGTGGCGCCGCCGCAGAGCACCACACAAAAAACTTTGTATTAGAAATACTTATGTTCAGCATAAAATTATCTATAACTTTATAAATAAAGTGACTATATAATTCGCTATTTGACAGTCGTAAAGATAAAATAATTAATGTATTGGATACAGTAGCTTATAGGTTTACAATACTCATACAGGTTTTGTGTTTTAAAATTAATTTAAAATTTTAAATTTGAAAAATAAATTTTATTTTTGAAAAATAAATTCAGAGTTTTTTTATCTGTGGATTACAAAAACTGAAACGCGTGTGACGTCACATTTCAACGTTAAGGTTTAATTCCGCAGCAGACCGCAACTGCACTTACTGCACGTTACGTTTCTCCGCACTCCAAATGGAACCGTAACGGTATTCGTAAAAGCTTTATTTAAAATGAGCGGAGAAGTGTCGCAACAGTACAAACCGCTCACTCGAAATTGGGATAGTCTTAAAGTTGCAGTACAATTTGGAGTTCGGTGTAACATGCAGTTGCCGTCTGCTGTCGGCTGCGGAAGTACACCTTTAGTTGTTTATGAGGTGTGACGTCACAGTCACGTGATCGGCTGTTTTCGCGCGAAATTCAAATTACTTTAAGGAATTTTTTTTTTTCAAAGGAATTAGGCTCTGTAGCACTACCATGAGTTGCTATCGAAAACACGCATTACGTTACTACAGTCGCTAGCGAGCAAACGCATTTCGAATAGTTTTCGATTGAACGGTACCATGTGTCAATTACACATTTACTACGCTCGCTAACGTTAACTCGTTACTTCATATAGTTCGTTTCGACACAGAGTGATGCGCCTAACTTCACAGCAGTCAACGCTAACATAAACATAACCCTTTTTTCGATGTCTTCTTTCTCTTTAACAATGATTTTTAGTTTAATACTTAGTTGGACAATAATAAGTTCTGAAACCTGAGAAAAAAGATTATCCTTGTAAATGTACACGTTTAGAATAAATATCGGATGCGCTAGAAAGGCACATAATTACTGGGCGTGTCGATGGTAGGAGGCGCAGAGGACGTGCACCCAGGAGGTGGACAGATGTGATCCAAGAAGTTACCGGGTCCAGCTTACAGGCAACTGTACATATGGCACAAGACCGAACGGCCTGAGGGACTACTCTGAACATCGAACTTCGTCTCGTGTCTTGCCATGTTCTCTGTTCGAGACTATAGGAGTGAAAGGGACGGCACTATACGAAGTTCGATGTTCGGAGTACAGGCTCTCGAGAGCACTAGTAGAGAGATTCTAGTCGAGAGAGAGAGAGAGAGAGAAATTATAGAGAGAGTCATCACGTCCCTCAGGAATAAGGATATGACCAAGAAGAAGAAGTACGAGGGGTGATCCAAAAGTAATGATAATGAAAAACTTTCAGTGGCTGAAAAAAGCAAAAAGAGGTTTTATTTTTTAAGGCAGTAACTGGCCAGTAAAATAAAAATAGTACATTACTGCAGAGACCAGTAAGTAAGCCATCCTGGACGAGTATGAGTTAGCCGGCCGAGCCGCAGGCGAGGTCCAGCTATAATACGAGGCCAGGATGGCACTTACGGTCGAAGCTTGTATAGTGCTTTTCTCAAAAATAAAACAAATTGTATGAACAACGGTTAATAGTACCTGCATTCTGACCAACTTGTACTTTCATGTTCCGCTTTCCACTTGATGAACTTTTATATAAATGGTCAAATACCACCTTAGACTTGGGTGGAAGTAATTTTTTCAGTACCTAGTGCGATCTGTGTATATGCATCGCAATCTGATTCATCTAAACTCATTTTTAGCAATAAAACTTCTTACTGTAAATCAATGAAGTCAATCCCGTCAAAATACAATGGCAACTTTTTTTAGCCAGATGTTGCGTTAAGACACTGATATTATGCCACAACCCCAATAGAATAGACTTATAAAATCGCATTTAATTAATCGTAAATAAAATCGTATTTATTTTATGTTTACTATTAGTATTTAATTTCATTCGATCTATTTATGTTAATTTCTAAATTAGTCTCGAAATAGTTAAAAACAGGATTGAACATTTCCCGCCAATACACATCGTGCAATACGGACACGTCAACCTCCATGGTACCTACATTTTTTTTAATGTCAATTACTGCCAACTTTTATCTTCTAGTTCTAAATTCAAATATTATGATATGTAATGGGATTTACATACTTACTTCCTGGACAGTAGGTGTGATTTCCTGGACACTTCTGGTAACTATCCAGGATGAGTCACTTTCGGATACTGTCTTCACAGATGTTATGAGAACATTTCATACTATTTTTGAGAAAATATATGTAAAAAAATTGATATCTGTCACTTAAATAAATTTATTTATTCGTGAGTTGTCGGAATAAATGCGTGGAAATGGAAAAATCTGAAGTGAGAGCCGTTATTAAGTACTTCTGTTTGAAAAAAATGTGTACTAAAGATATACATGTTGAATTGGTGGGAAAATTAGGGGACTCTGCTCCTCCGTATTCTACAGTTGCACACGGGTGCAAGGAGTTTAACTTGGGTAAAACATCTTGTAAAGACGAACACCGCGAGGGCTGGCCTTCCATCGTCCGCACTGAGAAGAATGTCAAAAAAATAGAAGATTTAGTTTAACTGATAGAAGAGTGACAATCAGACATTTAAATGAGGTCACAGGGATCTCGTATGGCAGCATTCAAAGAATCTTAACCCAAGAATTGCACATGAATAAAGTATCCGCTCGTTGGATGCCTAGAATATTCCACCCAGACAACAACGGACCTCCTCATAAGGCCAGGTGTTGCAATGGCTGCAATCCGGGATGCGGGTTTCGAATTGGTGGAACACCCCCCTATTCGCCAGACCTAACCCACGGCTGAAGGAAAATATCCGAGGCAAAATTTTTTTTGTTTGACTGAGGTTATGGCCGCTGTGGAGGCATATTTGGAGAGTCAAGACAAAGATTTTTTTTTAATGGAATTCGTAGTCCGGAGGTGTAGACTTGTTAGGAGACTACGTTAAGAAATAAATTTAGTTTTTGAACACATGTGTTGTTTTACATATTCGTTATCATTACGTTTGGATCACCTCTCGTATAGTCTTCTTGATTTACATCAATATTTACGAAAAGAACGCGCTGAGTTTCCTTAGAGAGCGGGATGGTTAATTGCAAACTCACGCGTGTTAGAGTGGGACATTTTTAATGGAACTACGCCCTTTAAGCATAATACGAGTTGTTTAAAAGTATTTATGTCACACCTAGCCATAAAGTGGCCATCCTGGCACTTCCTGGCCAAGGGGTGACATAAAATGTTGTACTTACCACGGACAATAATAAAGAAAGCCTCAGATCGCATATTTATCGCCCTTGCCTTCGGCTCGGGCAACAAATACCTGCGATCTGAGACATTCTTTGTTTTATAGCCCTTAGTAAGTAATGTACTATTGCAAGTATCAATGTAATAACTGTAGGTAACCCTTTAATAAAATTAATAAATAAATGTGACACTGGCACGATCGTGTTTTTTACCGCCACCTATTTTAACTTTTTCGCTTCGGTCGTCGTTTCGCATTTTTCGTTTTTCTTGAGACCGATAAAAATGCGTACAAGTGCCTCACAGTTCCAAATAATGGACGAGTACATGCAGCGGTAAGTAGCTACTTTGAATTTATTCAGGTCATGTAACTGACTGCGATTTTGACTAGACAAGATCCTTATGTAACACATATATTTTTTTTAGATTTTAAGACACTATATTCTATGTCTCAGATGGTTTTTAAAAACTCAAAAGTGGTAATACACGGCCTTAATTTATTACCACGTACATCTAAACTGTAGAGTGATTTACATGCAGTCTTCCCAATTTTCATCTCGAGCTACGCGTCTTTTTCAGATTGGCGCTGTTAGAAAGTGACGGATAGCTCGAGATACGCCGACGTACTCTCGAGCGCAACACGTGCTAAGCCTAATGAAGTAAACGAATCAAAATCACTTATTTATGCACAAACTAAGTTTCTGAACGCATCTATCAATAGCAACAAACAAATATGGCCGATCGTCTTTGTAATTATTTAGTATATTACGTTAGCGTATAAACGAGTTTCGAATACATTTCGATTGAACTTGTACCACGGGCCAATTACATATTAACTACGCTCGCTAAGGTTAAAACGATACATCGCGTAGTTAAGGTTTTGACACAAACTGACGTGCCTGACTTCACAGCACACAACTCTATCTCTGTCTAACTATACTAAAAAAACAGAGCACGGATGATACTAGGCAAAAATCCACGTATCCAAGCCTTCCTTTTAAAAATATAGTTATAATCCTCTTAATTTAAAGTGTCATAGAACAGTGTCACAATATTCAGTGTTAGAGAATCTTTTATTCGGTCTCCGGTTATTTTATCAATTTGACAGTGAGAGTGGTTTGTTATGATGACGTTATGTCGTTATGATTTATTAAAATGAGTATTTCTAGTGCCACGTAAATTCCAGTTAATTAAAATTGGTTGATTAAATATGCATAAGTAAGTAGCTAATTTCAATGTACATTTTAATAATGGTCGTTTAATACTGTTTCGTTCGTTAATACAATCTCCGCAGTCTTGTTTTATGACGAAATATTTTTGGATTATAGTGATTAGACAAAATTAAAAGTCCCTTTTCTTTGTGTTAACAGGATTGGCGACCTTAGAAGCCCCCCGGCAAGGGTATTAATTTGCGTCAGTGGTTAGAATCGGCAACGTACGCTGATCCAAAAAAAGGTAACATACAGAAAGACATTTCTGCATTTATAATATGCATTTATAAGTATTCTCGTGGTTGCTCAACGGCACCTGATTCTTGCTTAAGACGGGGCCTTTTACAACTCTGGGCCATGAAGCAGATAATATGCGACTTGATAAAAATTATCACTTTGCTAAAGGTGGAAATTACTTATGTCTGTGTCCTTGTCTAGCGGGCCTGTGTTTTTATTTATTTAAACGGCGCTGATTTACATTTTATTTGTATCCTCTCTAGACAGGAGTGAGACGGGCCTGAATGACCTAATACATGGCGACGATCCTGCTGCTCGGTTGTCAAGAACATTACCAGCTACTGGTGCCAGACAGCATGTGCCGCAGTCCAATGCAAAACCTCTCATCTCCAGTCCACAGAAGGACTCGCACTCAGGCACTTTTATTGTGTTGTCGAGAGATATCCTGTTCTGGATTAGCTTTATTGTCATTGACTTTTGGAGACCATATACATCTATAACAATATTAAACTAGTTTTGCAATTTTATTTACACTGTAAGATATTGACTTTGTTGATTTGTAGTTTTGTGGTTGTTATCAGAAATTCTTTAAATGTAAATTAATATTTTGACATCTAAAAGTTGTTATTGTCAGACTATGCTACATTGTTAATTAATATTTGGACATGTGAAAGGTCCCTGTGGCCTGCAGAATAAATATTTGATTTTGTGTTTTTGTTTGTATTCACAGTTGGATTTGGCAAGGCAAGCTTTTGTCAGATCTGACTGTAGGTGGTGAAATTTCCAACAGGAAGCAGAGCGGGATAGCAATAGATTAAAGTAGTTAGATTTAAGAATGTAAGAAATCAGGTTAGATTTGTTTGGACAATGTTTAGGAATTATTAGGAAATAGAGTTCTCAAAATTTTGGAAAAAAAAATAAAGATTTTTTATTATGTATGTATACTCTTTTATTTTACCTATTTTAAGCGAAGGCAGCGAGTTCATAATTATTATAATTTACTATAAAATACCTTAAATTTGTTCAGGTATATAACTCATCTTCTGGATCATATCAGCTTGAAAATTACCCTGTTCACGTCGTTCGTCTTCATACTATTCACAGCTTTCCCCAACATATACCACACCAAAATTGCCATTTATGTAAATAATGCTCAAAATATATTTAAATAAGACATCAACATCAGCCTATATACGTCTCACTGCTGGGCACAGGCCTCCTCTCATAGATGAGAGGGATTGGGCAGTAGTTCCCACGCTGGCCCAGAGCGGGTTGGGGACTACCCAATAGTTCCCATACATCATTGAATTTCTTCGCGGATGTATGCAGGTTTCCTCACGATGTTTTCCTTCACCGAAAAGCTAACGGTAAATATCAAACGATATTCCGTACATAAGTTCCGAAAAACTCATTGGTATGAGCTGGGATTCGATCCCACGACCGCCGCTTGACAGCTGCTCGCCTATACCACTAGGCTACCGTAGCTTGATTGACACATTATTTCTAACGTTTTCACGGTTCTCACGCTCCATTTTGCAAGTGAAATAGTTTTCTACAGTCGATATCGTATTGTTCGATAGCTTCTGTCAAATTTGTAACTCACGGTACCGATTTTCTACGGAAACGTCACTCGCTAGCGTTGATACTCGTAGTTTTCGATAGGTAATTTACTGTTATGACTCATACTACCGATCCCTAGTTCTATGAGTGACCGCCAGAGGCGCTGTACTTTTGTCCATGCAAATTGTTTACGCAGTCGCTAGCGAGTATAGTAATAGTTTTCTACAGTCGATATCGTATTGTTCGATAGCTTCTGTCAAATTTGTTACTCATGGTACCGATTTTCTACAGAAACGGCTACTTGACAGCTACAGAACGTTAGTCGCTAGCGTTTAATTTCCGATAGGTAATTTACCGTAGGACTCATACTACCGATCCTTAGTTCTATGAGTGACCGCCAGAGGCGCTGTACTTTTGTCCATACTAAATCGTTTACGCAGTCGCTAGCGAGTACGGTAAGAACTTTCGATACAAACTCGTGGTAGAGGTACTGGAGGAAAAAGATAATTGCTACAGGTATAAAATAAACCTACGCATAATTTAAAATGCATTACCGAAAACTATCAAGTAGCCAATTTCAGAGATTCAGTTGTTATTTTTAATATAATGAAAAAAAGAACAATGAAAATATTACAAGTTTGTTAAATTAAAGCCGGAGCCCCACTGCTGCGCACGCTACGCACGCACACGCTATACACGTCACCCACGTGGGTCCATTGGTCTAGCTGCGTGTGTCAACATTTCCACAGCAACCAATGCACGCACACGCTAAACGTGTCTCCCACGTGGATAGATTGGTCAGTTGCGTGTACCAACATTACCCATTGCGGTGCACGCGGCCCGACCTGGGTCGGACTGACTCTATCCGGTATGCGGCGGTACCGGGACGAATAGGGTCTATATGTGTCTGTGTTGTCGCGATCACGCGTTGGACGTCCCCGCCGGCGGGAACGTCTGAGTGTACGCGTCGTGTCTGAGTTGGACGCCGTAAGCGCAGCTTTCCATCTTTCGATGGACACTGTGATTACGTCGTCCGGGTCCGTGAGTGTGTGACTAGGGCGCCGGACCGTGCGGCCCCTAATCAGTGATCGCCAAGTTACTACAGAGGGGGGAGGGATGGGAACATAGTATACTACTCTTTGCTACAAGCACGGCGCACGTTCTCGTAGCCCCCGCGCCCCCACTAATAGATACGGCATTCGTTCGTAGCGTGGACAGCGTGGGTCGCAGTGGGGCTTAGCCTGCCACGCGCGCTATCGTGTGCGTGGGGGGCACTTTGGCACAGGCCACGCGTGTCTCAGTGACGTCATTTCGTGCGTAGCGTGTCCGTGCGCTGCTGTGGAAGTCTCTACTTACATTTTAATACGAAGCGTTTTTGTACCCACGTGCGTAGCTCGACCGTGCGCAGCAGTGGGGTTCCGGCTTTATAGTCTGCCGCCATCTTTAATGTGCGCCGTCGACGACACAGCCCTGCCAAGAGGAGTGTGGCCCATAGGCCGTATACTGGAAGTGTTCCCGGGCAGAGATGGAGTCGTAAGGGTAGCTGACGTAGCTACCAAAGGGGGCATCCTGAGGAGACCCACCAGGAAGCTGGCTCGCTTAGATGTAGTTGTGTATCTATGCTACACTGGGGAGACGATGTCGAGGTTTCGACCTCTTTTTATATTCTTATATTATTTCTAAACCTATATATTATCTATGTTGTGTTCAATGTCAGGTTTGTAATTTGTTTTAATACTTTGGAGTTGTTTTCATTATATTTTTCACACGAAATCAGCTGCCTTGATTTTGTTTTCTCCTTTTAGCTTAGCTATCGAAGTCTTTTACATACGTGTTCCTGTGTCTCTGTAAATTTCGATCCTTTTAAAATATTAAAAGTGCTTCCGGGTGCTACTCTAGCGCAAATTAAGAAATCTTGCCGCAGATTGAGCTTTATATTACACCCGGACAAGCCTTAGGGGTCATAATAATTCCCAAGGAAGCAATGTTTGATTTTTTTAGTTCTTTGTGTGTATCGTTTTGACATACTAAAAATCTTCCAGAATATGTCCGCGCAAAATGCGCTTTTTGACCCCACAAAAAAAAAATGAGTCTTCAATAATGGACAGGTCACCCCATTCTCAAGTGCCGTCCGGTCATTTCTGTCAGTGGGTAGCGGTAGTGTGGACCATAACATTGCTACCACCGATGGTCACAACACTTTCCATGGAATGGGAATTATAATGTGCAAATCCGGACCACTTGGTGAAAAGTCAAATGTATTGTCAGAGAGGAAAGTCTTCCGTAATAAAAACCGGATTAATGCTGCTGATATTGCTTCACAAGGAAGAATATATGTAAGATTCTGACAGTCACTTAAATCAAGCATGAACATAATTGTATTTGATAATCTACTTTCATATCCCATTGAAAATAATCTAGTAGATCTTTTGTGGAACACCAGTAAGTTATTGAAGACGCCGCAGCCTGGTTGGAATGGATATATGCAGAAAGTTGTAATCGGTGATGAACACCCAGGAGTCGTATCTACAACATTTCTACCTATGATTGACATGAATCCTGCAACACACAGCTGTGTTTATACCACATTAAAGTTTATATGTTCGGAAGCAAAAAAACTCAACGTTCCTTTGCCAGTCGTTACATTTGATCAGTGCTTATGGATTGAGGCTATGGAAGTTGTTGGCAGTAAACCTGATGAATTCCCAAACATATTAATTCGCCTTGGTGGCTTCCATATTCTGATGTCATATCTTGATACTATTAGTCACTTATTATGCGGATCAGGAATTGAAGAGACCTTAAAGACTATATTCGCAGAAAATACAGTATCTCATATACTTACAGGTAAGGCTTATTCAAGAGCAGTTAGAGGACACATACTACTTTCTTCTGCACTTACATCAATTTTGCTTCAAGATATCCTGAACAGTAACTTACAACTTCCGACAGAGCTATCAGGTGAGGAACAAGTGGAACCAATGGACACAGATGAATACAGTTTAGTGTGCCAAATTTGCAGAGTCTCGCGGAGCTTTATGATAAGCTGTATAGTGGAGAGATTACAGTTGCTGATTTAAGTTCCTCTACCGAACTACTCAAATTGTCTGCTGAATTACTACTAAGAAAAAAAAAGAATATTTTCACGCCACTGCTCGGAAATATGGCTATAGATGGCGGGAATTGGGGCGTCAAAATTGTCAATAGCAGTAGACTCATGAACAGGACAACTATGAACCTAAACCACATCTAAACCACACCTAAACCGCTACAACAATGTTATATTGTTGTAGCGGTTACAGTAGTGCTATCGTCCAATCAGAACACGCCTGCACTTCATATGACACAAAATCAACCAATCACAACTCGTAAAATTTAGGTATTTTTTGGTGTCGCCGACTATGTTACGAAAAAGAAGGTTATTGATAGGCGTTTCTAAGACTTTAAGGTTTGCATTAAACATATATTACATAAAAACGCCTTTGAATTATTTAATAACACACTGGCCATTAAGAACGTACTCGAAAAAAAAATGTAGGCGGGAAATTGTGAAAAAATTATTGTGTTGCTACGGTTAGATTCTACGTTACCAACTAAGAATAAAAAATGGATTTATCTACGGACAGTGATGACAGCATGAACGCGCTTACACCCACTGAAATTACAGAAACGGCGAAATCGGTGGTTAATAATTTGTTGCCCGCAAAATCCCGGGCGAAGTATTTGAAGACGTACGAAAACTTTGTCACTTGGCAAACCAGTAAAAAGACGAAATCCTTTTCGGAAAGTGTTATGTTGGCATATTTTAATGAGCATTCGAAAACTCTCAAACCCTCGACTTTATGGGGTATATACTCCATGCTTAAAGCAACAATTAATACGGAGCATAACATAGACATTAAAACTTACACAAAATTGACAACTTTATTGAAAAGGCTCTCGGAGGGATACAAGGCCAAAAAGTCAAAAGTATTGACTGCAGAAAACGTGGAGACATTCTCGAGGAAGGCACCCGACGAGGTTTATTTAGTGTCTAAGGTAAATTGTATATTATTTTTCTTTTCATTTATGAACTTACCTGAATAATATGAATATAATTATGTATTTATTCGAATGTACTTGTCTACAGGTCGCGTTAATCTTCGGTGTCAATGGAGCATGCAGAACAGCCGAAATTATTAATATAAAAACCGGGGTTATAGAAAACCACAATGAGATGATTCTTGTAAAATTATTGAACACGAAGACCAAAATTGATCGTTCATTTGTAATTCGAGATGATTTTTTAGAAATAGTGAAAAAATATCAAAACCTGCGCCCGGAAAACGTGGAAACTGACCGCTTTTTTCTCAATTATGTTAATGGAAAGTGCACAAAACAGCCCATAGGACGCCATAAGCTGGCCGCAATACCAAAACTTAAAGCCAGATTTTTGCAGTTGCCAAATCCAGACTCATACACCGGCCACTGTTTTCGCAAGACGTCGGCAACTATACTAGCAGACTCCGGCGCTAATTTAACACCCGGTTGTACGCTCGAAATGAGCAACTGTTGTTTCTATATATATGTATTGTAAGACCTTTATGTACACAGTTTACAATGAATAAATACTTTACTTTACTTTACTTTTAAAATGGATTTCATTTCAACAAGAGACTATTAATAAACACTCCAAAATTTACTTGTCACTGAACACTTTTTGCCGCCTAATTTAATTAATTACGGAGGAGCAAACATGATGTCAACATTCTTAGATGTATCTTTTTGATCAGTTGTATTACATCACCTTATCCAGTGTAGTGGTCGGCTACCGCGACTTTATACGCCGGGTCTAATCCCGGGTCCGGGTCTTAGAGTTAGCGCTCCAGTGAGATTGGGTGAACGGCTAAACCAAATGGGTGTGAGAGGAATCGAGCTACTGGGAGTTTTGTCTCTAGGTCACTAAACCTAGCCCAGCTGAGAAGTGTCCAGCAAGAAACTCAGCTAGGCCAGACCTGTGTCGGACTGACACTACCCGGTACGCGGCGGTACCAGAACGGGGTCACGAGCCGCAAGCGGCTTTTTGAAGGACCAGTTGCGGCTCTTCGATGTCTCCTCAAAAGTACCTATAGTGAAAAACTAGAAACAGGTATCTGCGGCTCTCTAAGGTTCCCAAAATTTGTTACGTCTTCTCGTGTGACGTGTCGAATAGTTAGTCGAATGTTTAGACGTGTAAACGACAAAATGCTAGACAACCGAAGTTATCTCAACTTTCAACCAACTACGTTCATCTAATTATATATAGTTAGGTATAACCTACATCATCACCAGTGGCGGAGTGTCTATACAACTCGATTCCCACCGCCTTGCCTTATTTTCAGCCAGTCCAGTTCTTTTACTACGGCTCATGGAGAATAAGAAAGACAAATTATTTCCGGCTTCGCTGATAATATTTTTGACGCGCCGCTGCCACTGATCGTCACGCAAACACCAATGGTAATGACACAGATTTAACGTTACACGAATTTTGACGGCATTTTAACTAAATAGAAGGCTAAAGTTTTATGTATTATTTAAAGTCAGTTAGCATAAAGGGATTACTGCAGTCAAAACTTTGAAAAAACTAACCATTTCCCGCAGGTGGATTAAATAATAACCCATGAACGCCATTTACCGATATTATTCGCACAACCATCGGATATACAGAGAATTTCCTCCATGTACATATTTGCGTAGGTATAGTAAAAAAACCGATTCCACGTGCCAGACAAAATTCAATCTTATATCAATGTCATACAAACTTCGAAACGGCAAAAAACTCTCTAGTCACCCCTATTTGTGTTCAAATTCAGAATTGGACGTTATGTTGTGGCGTGTGAGTGAGAATTTATTGACAGGTGCATGTGGTGCAACAAAAATTAATTCATGCATCATGTACTATGTAGAGTAGATGTACATTGAAACTATGTTACAAACTATTAACGGTCTATATGTCGGTCTCCAGCGTTCCAGGGCTGCTCACCAAATATTTTTCACTTTGAGTGTCTTCGTTTGCATTAGTTTTGATCAATATTTTGTGTAACTACTTCTCTTTTATTAATTTGAGGAGCTTATTTTGATTTTTCATTACATCCAACTCTCCCATTTCCACTTTGTTTCAATCCTCTGAGTAAGGTCGAGGGATACGGTTAATGGTCCGTAAGTAAGAGACTTAGATTATCGCACCGATCCAAAATCACAGAACCGGCTCAACCTGTTCAAACGTTTGCAAATTGGTCTCTCTTCTGTGAATGAATAATTGGTATACTGTGACAAAATAAATGAGCCATTTATGATAACTAAGGACATAATGCATTTCTATTTCCATATTGCTGACAGTGCCGAGATCTAAAAGAAAGATAATATAATTCACACTATCTACATGACTAGAGGCACATAAGCATAACTCACTTAGTTTACGACTGCAAATGCCGGAAAATGGAAGATTCAGATGGTACTCGGCGGTAAACAGGAAAAATTACACATCCACTGCCTTTTATATCAAAAGAAGCGGGATTAAATTTAAAGTTAGAAGATGGGGGCACGTAGAGAAAAAGTAAATCCCTGAGCCACAAACTGCTACATACAAAGACTCAAGGTAGCTTAAAAGTTACTTACTTTCAAAGATAAAATAATGCCGTTCATTGCGGCATCGATATTTTTGTCAACGTGCCGGCAGCCTTTTTATTTGAATCGAATTTCTATGTTGAAATAAATTAACATTATTCTGCAAGTTACGAGTAGGCCGCAATGACACTTACAAGTCCTAGTAGATTTTGAGTTGTAAAAATGCAATTGCGGCCTACTACTACGCTTTTCATTTTTCAAAATAAGACCACTGCAGAGAAAAATTGCCGAAAAAACTCGACATTAGTCATTTTCTAATACTTAACCTAACCATAAGTAAATCTAAGTTAAAGTAATAATAAATAAATTGTGGCGTTTTTATATAATCTGAGTATGTAAACAAAACGAAAAACGAGGAAAAAAATTTACAATGCGTAGTTCCACAAAACAATATATCTGAACGAACCCGTAAATCTTTATTCACACTGTAAATACACTATACATTTTCAGGTATAAAATAAAAATATAAATGAGCAGAATGATATTTAGCTTACGGGGTTCTATATTGGGCAGAGCTGCCCCATAATGGAGGCCAAAGAACAGTTAGTACTAGAAAGCTGTAATTTGGTATGAGTATACATATCAATGACGGCGACAAAACGGTTGGATAAAATCTTGAAAAAAGATTTTTTTAGGGTACCTCCCCTAGATGTACCTACGTAACTTGGTAGTGCAATTTTTTTTTTCATCCAAACCCCATGGTGTGGGGTGTTGTTGGATAGCTCTTTCAAAAATATTATATAAGGTTTCTATAGACATTTTTTGATTTAAGAATCGGTTGGCGTGATTTTTATCTTTGAAGTGATAATTTTTGTTATGGTCAAATGTCCCCCACCCCTGCCAGCTACTAGGCATGTGAAAAAAATCATGGTAGTAGCATATACGATGAATTTAAAAGGAAAACTATCACAGCTAAGTAGACAATACTAGTTATTTTTAATTAAGTATATAATTGCATCAATAAATTGCTCTGAATAATTCTTCTTCTTCTTCTGAATAATTTGATTCAAATTATGTAAGTAATATAAAACTACCTTGCATGTATTTTAAACAGATATCGCTGTTTGTACATAAGCATCCGAATTTTTTCCTTTCCTACTCGTATGCTAAGATTTTTCCAAGGTCTACTCGAAATCAACAAAAACTTCATTTGCCTCTTGCTAAAACGCAATTTTTTAGGAATAATGCGTTTTGTATGGCTATAAAAATTTATAAGTGATATCAAAAATTGCCCACCTAGCACCTAGCCAATTTAAAAAGAAAGTCTCTGATTACTGTGATTACCTACTAAAAGAATGTTTTTACTCTGTAAATGACTTTTTATATATATGTATGTATGTATAGAATAATAAAAATTTAAATTATATAACATTTTTTTTACATAAATTACAGCAATTAATAACTATACAATAAAAATATTCTTTATTGTTTACCAAAAATACCTTTATGACGTATATATAGAAGATTATGAATAACTATATGTAGAAGAGTAATAATATAATATTATAAAGATTTATTCAATTTATAGTTACAAGCCATTGATTAAAAAATTACAAATTAAATAAAAAAACTAAATTAAACTAAAATTACATGCCAGCAGCCCCCGGTCATAAGAAAAATACCCCGTCTAGTAGTTCCGCCTGCGGCATGGTGCCCATAACGCTGGCGGTGTTACCTCTCTGTAATGCCAAGGAAATACTCGTACGTTGGGAGAGGTAAGCGCCAGCCCTATGGTCCCCTGAAGCGTCGACGAGTCTTTCAGATAGAGCCCTCATAAATGGTGTTGTGTCAGCTGACCAGGGGCCCAATGTTTCAACCGTAAGCGCCGCAAACTCGTAGTCTTTGATTAAAGACGAATATTTGCGGCGCTTCAACATCTGAGCCTGGTCAGCTGCAGCGCCGGCTTGTGAGCGGGTCACCTGGATGTGGGACTGTGCGAACGTATCCACACACGTTGCGTCCCACACCAAGGGTCTACCCAACCTCCACGGCACTAAAGTGGCGCCATCAGGTCGCTTGCCATCGTCTCTTGCCAAACCTGTGGGTTCGAGGATTGCAGGCACAGACACGGTGGCAAGCGAACGTCGGACCAAATCATTAATAGTGCCGTGGCGGTATAAGCGGCCGGCGCTTTTTATACATGAGAGGCCATGTGGTACACATATTCTGGCCCCAAGCCTCAAGGAACAGGCAATTCTTAATGTTCCTGGGTCCAGAACGGTGCCTATTTGTCGCGATGGAAGTGCGTGTAGCCAGTGCCCCGACTCGGGGGCGGAAACCGCCAGGAGTCGGGCGCGTTCAAAATCGTCCGGACTATTTTCAAAGAGGGACGCTTGCTCCTTCTTAATACGCGGGTAGTCCCAAGCCTGCTGGATATGTCTGGCGGCAGGGATGTCCGTTCCAGGGCACGAGTCACACCATGCATCCCTGGCCTCCTTCAGACTCGCTATCTCATCGTCGGTTATCTGGGTTAGGTTAAGAATGATACCGACGAGAGACAGCGAGCCATAAGCAGAGGACAGGAATGCAGGTAGGGCTACGCTGTCCGAGGCTCGAACGCCCAGCCCCCAAACTTTATTGGGAGAACCGCTTGATTCCAAGGTCTGGTGGCGGGGCATAGAGTAATAATTAAAATTGATAAGAAATGGCAATACAAAAGATTCAATATTGATATTAATGTAATTTTAGGTAAATTTTAAGAAATTATATTGATTTTGTAATATTGCATACCAAGATTGGTAGAACATAAGGACATTATTGTATACTCGTACTAAAATCTGTTTCTTTAACTATGTTCTGGCAATAAACGCTTTAAATCTTTGAATCGAAAACAAATATTCATTTTCGTCGCAAAAATATTTCCCGTGATTCGAACTCAGGATCGTTAGCTTCGCAGCCAGGGTCATGACCACTAGGTTAAACCGGTCGTCAAAATGTGTCCGAATCAAACCTTTTTCGACTGCTTTGTAGTCAGCGCAATCGAATAAATAGGTACCTATATTTGACGTGATTATAGGAGACAGGATAGAGATCAAAATACTCCCAAGCCTTCCTGTTCAATCTTTAAGGGTACAACCACATCGCTCCCTTAAAGGTCCCTGTTTATTGAGTTTCAGACGTATTATTGTAGTTATAAAGGATTTGCGCCCCACGGTCGACGGACACTCGTTTGCTTTAACTTTGCGAAGAAATTTGACGGTAAATCTAATATCCAACGAAGGTTCCCTTAATCCCTTTGTCTTTACGAGAGGTTTCTTATGTGTACTTTGTTATTTCAGCGTCCGTCGCTACATTTAATGAAATATTTCTGAAGTTAGTTTGGCTTGACTTGTGCCTTTATATATATATACATACTCTTAATATTACCAATTGTACATTGTACAATATTTATAGCTTTATAAATTTGACCATTATTTTAAATATTTTAACATGCAAGAAACATGTGAAAAAGGCGGACTTAATAATAATAAATAATAAATATTCAAAGCCCACAATGGCAAGTAAATAAAAGTATTGAGTTTTGTATCTTTTAATTACTGTTTTATTTTAGTTGCTTTGATATGTTTTCGCAACTGTATTAAAAAACGTCGTTTGATACACGTGCGGAAATGTCATTTTCACTCGTCCCGAGTCTTGTCCATCGCCCGTCGGCTCGGGCCAAGACAACTCGGGACTCGTGCAAAATGACATACCTTCCGCACTTGCATCAAAATGTACTACTTTGAAGAGATTTTGTTATTTCCATCAGCTGGTGTCTCCTCGGATAGACATTAAATGTCAACAGTTTCTGTTACTGCGGTTCAGTAGGCAATATCACAATAGGCCACTACGACATACATAACGTACGTTTTCATTTAAATATGTATCAATAAAGGATACTTACGTGGTTATAAGTAACACAATTGAACTTCAATGTCCAACTCACATTTCATCCTATAATGAACAGACTAGACGGGACTTCAGTTAACCTAAAGAGGCCTTACAATTTTTTAAATATTTTTACTTTAAATTACGACAAAAGTACTGACGGTAGCAGTAAAGTCCTTAAAAGATATGATGATATTATTTAAGTTTTAAATAGTAACATAATCCATTTATGATTTTATTGTGTGTAGTAGAATTTAAATGAAAAACAACAATTTTCAAAATGGTCGATACGAAGTAATTTGAAACGTTATTTCTTAAAGAAAAACTACATTAAAATTTAATTTTAGGGTGCGATAGTCCTGTTTTAGATAGTAACATTGAGAAAATGCCAAGATATTTGTCAATCGAATAGAAAATAGCCTAAATAAATGAGTATTTTTTAACTGACAAGGACCCATAACCGTACAACTTTAAATGAAAATTCCCAGTATGCACAATAAAATTACTACGATATCCTGTAAAACAAAGGTGGCGCAGCGCCGCTTGGAATTTAAGACCCACTATTTACTAACTGTCTAATTAAATGTTTATTTCACAGGAAGCGGATATTGCAGTGGCACCGCTGGCAGTGACCCCGGAGCGCGAGCTTGTTGTGGATTTCAGTGAATCGTTCCTTTCAATCGATTATCCAATTAGCCATGCTAAAACTCCGAAGCAATTAGCAGACACGTTCAGTTTTCTCAGACCATTGTCGAAGGAGATATGGGTGAGTTTTTGTATACATTTACACATAAATTGTCTTAAAATGTTCTTTCCCAGTGCTATATAGTTTTGGCAGGATAATTGAAGAGTGAAACGGACGTCTGTCAGTTTAGGTGACGTTTGAAAAGTATGTGTCTTGCTTATAGTCAACAGTCAGCATGTGAAAATCAATTTTTATAACATTTAATACGTATCGATGTCTCTCAAAAAATCAGGGAATAAGTACAGTTAAGAGCATAAATATGTATACAATTTTGGACCTTATTTCAATGGAATATAAAGAATACATTGAATACATTGAATATTATAAGCACAAGTAGTTTTTGATAAAATGTATTTATATCTTTATTATATTGTATAATTTGATAATGATTAATATTTGTAGGTCGCTTGCGATTGAATACTGTTACCTACACTTGCACATTAATATCTGTGTAATGAAATAAGAATTAGGTATTCTTGCGAAAAAATATTATGATTATTATGATTATGAAAAAGTGTATACATATTGGTGCCCTTGACTGTACATTAGATTACCATACCAAAAAGTATAGTAACTTACTTTAAGATAAGATAAGACAAGATAAGATAAGATATAATTTATTGTCAAAACTGTGTACATAACATGTCATAATGATAATAAGTCTCAACAGTCTGCCCATTTCGGACGTTCAATATTATATTAATAATACAATTAAAATTAAAATACAGAATTAATGTCAAAAGAAATATTCATTTAGGTCATAAAAACATTTACAAATTAACCAGTCCTTCAGTGTCTTCTTAAATTTTGGCCCATCTAACGACTTAATATTTTTCGGCAACTTATTGAATATTTTAATACCAGTTACATATGCGCTCTTCTTGAGTACATAACTAGTGGGCCTAAACTGTACACAAGTCGTATTGATACTCTCAGATTTTTCTTAGAATCACATTTTTTTGTAAATAACTCTTTGCGTTCTTTGACAAATAAACAAATTTCCAGAATATATATACACGTCAAGGTTAATACTCTTTGGTGTTTAAACACAGGTCTGAGAGATTCTCTATTTTTTACATTAAATATTATTCGCAGACACTTTTTTTGGAGAACAAAAGTGGACTGAACGTTTACAGAGTTACCCCAAAATATTACACCATATGTTAGATGGGGATAAACATTACCATAGTATGCCTGTATCGCAGCCTCTATTGAAGTTACATTTTTTAATATAGATATCGCGTAGCAACTGCTAGCAATTTTTTTATTTATTTTTTCAATGTGTAGCTTCCAATTTAATTTACTATCAATAGTTACCCCTAGAAACTTTGTAGAATTTACATGCTCAACTCGTTTATTATCCATATTTATATTTAAATCTTCTGTAGCCTGATTATTATTACTAAATTGTAGAATTTTTGTCTTATCTAAATTAACTCTTAAATGTAGAGACGCTAACCAATTTATTACTATTCTTAATGTATTGCATAATTCATTACAAATGTCAGATCTACCTAACTTATCGTTCGATATAAATATACTAGCATCGTCTGCAAACATAACACATAAGTGGTCAATCACCAGGGGAAGTTCGTTTACATAAACTAAAAACAATAAAGGGCCTAGGACACTGCCCTGTGGCACTCCCCGCAAAGCGTATTCATAATTTGACTGTACCTTCCTAATTGTTTTTGTTGATTTGTCATAGGCGTCTAATATTATGGCTTGAGTTCTGTCCGTGAGATAATTCTGAATTAATTCTAACGCTGGCCCTTAAATCCCCACATGTTCGAGTTGACTTAGTAGAATCATGTGAGATACACAATCAAATGCTTTGGACAAGTCTATAAATAGCCCAATAGATGCTGTTATATTATGAATGTCTGTCCATATTTTTTGTAAAAATTTGAATATGGCTAGTGTTGTATTTTTTCCCTTTTGGAATCCAAGCTGATTTTTATTTAGTATATTGTATTTTTTTTAAAATGACAGTATTCGGTTTAAAATTACTTTTTCAAATTTTTTTGAAAAATTCGGCAATAGCGCAATATGCCTATAATTAGCAATGTCATATTTGGAACCTTTTTTATGTAGGGGTTTTATTAATGTCTTTTTTAAATCAGCAGGAAAAAGTCCACTTTCTAGTGTTGAGTTTATTATGTGAGCCAATGGTTCCGCAATGTAATCTACGCTTGCTTTAATCAATTTTATGGGTATCTATTTGGTCATGTCCAGTGCTTTTTTTATTCTTCATCGCTTTTATTATGCTTATTATCTCTGTTTTTGTTACTGGGGTCATGAAAATACTATTCAAATTGGGTTGAGTAATCGTTTTATGGTTTTGATTATTCATTATTTAAAATATGTTGAATTCAAATTTTGAATAAAGTATTGATAATAGCAATAAAGTGAATGATGTAACATAACCTTTTTTTATGTAATTGTTTTTAGTAGAATTTATGTTGAATAAAACCGCTTAGCTCGACAATGGTCGATTTGGAGTGATTTTTGAAACAATATTTTCTTAATTAAAATTTATGTTATTAGGTCGCATTAGTCCTTTTCTCGATAGTTACATTGAGCATTTTTACCATTGAAAATGGTTATCAGATGCAAATCGCCTGAGACGTATTTTTGCCCATAGCTTCGAGGATTTTAGGAGGATCGAGATAGGAATAATACCATGAATAGAGGAATTTATCGAGACACGTGTGAGCGTTTGAATTTTGAAAATCGGAAGGCAACTTTTTTGAAATTTTTCAGAAATATAAAAAAGTCGGGTTTTTTGATGGGTGTTTGTTTACTAAATTATAAATATTTCGAAAATAAAACCGACTTAAGAAAAAAATGAAAAACAGGGTCCTAGGGTATTAGTTTAGCTACAAAATGGTGTTGTTTTTTTTTAAATCGGATTATAATTGTGAATTGGTCTATTTAGATTTAGTATTGTAGAAAAACGAGTATTTCCGTATATAAAAAGTGATGTAGCTTCTATGATTATAGGCCGATTGTCATGGTGATGGCATAGTTCAGCAATATTGTAGATCACAAAATATGCTACAACTTTTGTATTGAAATATTTTTGCCACGACCATTAATGGCTTTCCTAATTAGGAAAGAATATATGAAGTCATCTATGGAATACTACCATCGAAATTTGCTACTTTTCCAGTTTTCTTCCCATATTTAGGTTGCAGTGCAATTTATCGCAATCTGTAGGATAGATGACAAGATAAAAAATCTGTCACTTTCCGATCTATATCACTTCAATCCCTCAGAAGACAAAATCGACCGTTTCCACGATACCTAATAAGATCGTAGGCACATTGAATTTGCAGATAATTTCGTCTTCTGTAATGAACTTGAGCTAAAATACACTAAAACGCAAATATGGGAAGAAAACTGGAAAAAGAAGCAAATATCGATGGTAGTACTCCATAGATGATTTCGTATCTTCTTTCCTGATGAGTTGTAGCACATTTTGTGATCTACAATATTGCAGAACTATAGTTAGCGCTAAAATGCACTTAAAACGCAAATAAGGGAGGAATACTAGAAAACATTGCAGTTTTAAATATATCTCCTGTCATACCTTCGTCCCTAGGGGTCATAGAAAAAATCTTATTAGCAAAAGTTTTAGCAAATTTTGTGTTCTACAATATTGCCGAACCATGTTTAGCACTAAAATGAACTTTAGCGACAGTACAAAAAAAATGAAAAAAGTGACAGATTTTCCAAGATGGCGGAGAAAGATATGGAGCTGGAGGGTCAAAAATTTCGGTAAACAGTGACTTATATTGTCCTTTACGGCATATCAAAAACCTATAACAATCGGACCATAGTTAGGGTACAGGAACCACGCTTTACCAAATGTACAGCAAAAAAAATTGTATGGGCTGCACATTATCCGGTATAACATACTTCCGGCTCAAATTTGCGGATGGAGACAGGCAGATCCGTATTCTGCAGGGTCTAAACCCTCAGATAACGTTGTCACCCCAACTGTTACACGACTTGATTCTTGCATGCTACTTCTTGAAAAACGGTCCCTGACTAATTGGGTCACATTTTTGTTTCTTTTTGATTAAAAAACTGTTTAAAAGTTGATTTAATAAATAAAAACGATGTTAGTCACACATTCTTTTAGGTATTTTATTTTTTACTCCAAGCTTATTTGTTCCATTAATTTTTTGGATTAAGCCCGTTTTAAATAGTTTATTGTCTTTATTCCAAACGTGTAAACTAAAACTGGTCCAAAAACACTACAATCAATTTATAATGAATTTTATAATTGTGACTATCCGGAACTAGTCGCACCGTAATCTGAAGTTAAAATGTCGATATTTTCTATATTTATTAATATTTTCAAGCCATTTTCTCAAATAATATATTATAATTTACGACGAATCGAATAAGAAAAGAAATTTAAAAATTGGTGCTAAGAAAAAAAGTCGTTCTCCGGTTCGTCACGTGTACACTTTTTTTTTTTGAAATCGGACACAATTTGATACTCAATGTCATATGAATAACAATCTTAATTTTTCAGTTGTGCGTACTCTTCAGCTTCTTCGCAGTCAGCATAGTGCTCTTCCTAGTGTCAAGATTTTCTCCTCACGAGTGGCGTTCAGTCTCTATAACCGACACACACTTGGACCATCCAATAAGCAGCGCTAATGAGGTTTGCAGTATATTTAACTGGGTTTTGCAGATGCAACTAATTATTTATGTGTGCATTCAAAATGATAAATGCTGCTTACTTTAAAATAGGTTAATAAATCATAATATTGTAACAAAAAATTTAAAATACCTAAGTGAGTAGTTTAGTTCACACTGATATAACCCCGAAAAATTGTGTGTGTGATATCTTTACATTTGGTAAATACATCATTAACCAAAGATCTCTTTTGGACAGCTATTGTATCGTTCTTGGAATGCATGTTTGCGTTACATTGCTGCAAATTTTCAAAAAATAATTACAGGGTCCTATTTAGAGATAACGTTAAAACTCCTCTTAATTAAATTAATATTTACACTACCATGCCCTATGTTTGGTTTAATTACTCGCCCTTATTTGATTTCTTCCCTGTATATTATAAACGTTTAAAACGCTGGGATATTGTGGTCCATCTCTGTCACAGTTGCATTTTTGCTACGTTTGTTCAAAGAACAAATACAATTCAAATCTATTATCCGGATTACCAAGTTTTTTGTAATGCCTCGTCTCATGTCAAAAGTATTACGGTTCAGTAGCTCTAGTATAAGTTTTTTCGAAACATTAACTAATTCGAACGCGTTTGCGTTTTGTCTCAAAATGTATGAAAACGCTCTCACGGAGTTTGAAATACGCGCGTTCATCGGTTAGCAACAAATGTTATACTCGCTGTTTTACTTTCCACTAGTGACCACCAGAGGCATTGTCACGTTTTCATACCACTTTCATACATTTTGAGACAAAACGCAAACGCGTTCGAATTAGTTAATGTTTCGAAAAAACTTATACTAGAGCTACAGATGTGTCATAGTTGGCGCGAATCGACTAGAATGTTAGTATTAAGACAGCAACTAATACTTTCTTCTGTCTTAGTAAATCATTTATTTATTCGTATTTATTATTTACGTATTCATCTTAATTTCCATCACACCTTGCTGGTATTGGCAAGCATAACATAATGTCTTTGTTTTTTATTTCCTAGATTATTTTGCACAACGAGTTCAGCATATGGAATTCATTCTGGTTTTCATTGGGCTCGTTTATGCAACAAGGCAGCGACGTGGTTCCAAAGTACGTATTATGAATATCATTTAAATATTATGTATTATATGTTTTAGTATATTATCTTAGTAGTTGTTTTTTGGGGACAATATTACACAAATCAACCTAGTCCCAAACTAAGCAAAGCTTGTACTATGGGTACTAAGCGACGATATACATACTTATATAGATAGATAAATACTTAAATACATAGAAAACATCCAAGCCCCAAGAAAAAATATTCGTGCTCATCACACAATCCCGGCGGGGATTCGAAGTCGGGACCTCCAGCTTCGTAGGCAGGGTCACTACCAACTAAGCTAAAGCGGTCGTATATACATATTTGTGGACAATCTTACACGAATCAACCAATCAAGATAGATTTTCTTTCGCATGCAGAAGAGAGCCATCAGAGCGATTGTACAGGTAGGCCAAAGAGATTCTGCGCGACCGCACTTCAAGTCACTTGGAATACTCACATTACCTTCAGTGGTGATATTCCAGGTGGCTATGTATGTGCGATGTCACTTACACGAATATCCGAGAGGTGCCGACGTCCACGGTCGCAACCTGCGCAATGCCAACAGACTTATCGGAGTGAAGCATAAGCTGGCGAAATCTGCCAAACTCACTCACGTGATGGGGCCCGTAGTGTACAACCGCCTGCCGGCTCACGTCACTGACGCGCCGTCGCTGACCGCCTTTAAATCGCGTCTTAAACGCTGGCTTATCGAGCACACTTTTTATAGCTTTGTTGAATTCACTAAGTATAAGCATAGTACTTAGGTTAGTTTTTGACATTTTATTATTATTATTAGTGTGACATTGTACCTACATTATTCTACATTTTTATTCTTGACATTGATTTTGCTTTATTTTATTATTCTGATATTGTATTAATTTCCGACATGATTTTATCCTACATGTAGTAGGCATAATGTATTTATTTATTTTTTCTAACTTTACAAAGATTGTAACATTTGTAACTATAAAATTGACATGTAATACGATATTATGAATAAATGATGATTATGATTATGATTATGATTATGATTCTAAATATATTCTATTTTCAATACAAAAAATCCTTTCCTGTTACGAATTAGTGACTTTTGATCTCTCTTTAAAAAAAAAATTACCCGAATTTTCGATACATTATGACAGGGACAAATTATTTCTTACTCACTAACAAATAAATACCTATATCAGTTGGAAAGGAACGCCTGTTTTAAATATGTATATCCGACTTAATTCAAATATACCAGTAAGCAGCAGGCATTAGAGTGGCAACAAGCATGTTCAACAGGCAAAGCAGAGCTAATTCCGCTAGCTCTTTGTTTAAATTTCAAGGACAATGTTATAATGATTCTGGTTCTTAACTCTAAAGTGAAATGAAACTGAAGCAATGACTGTGCGAACACTATTTATTTTAACAAAGAATTGTATAGAATTTATCCGGCTTACTAAATATGACAAATAACTTGAAAGAACCGTCACCCAAAATACTTACACAATGGCAAAAATAAACAATTTTCAGCATACAACAATACAGAGAAGCAAACTAGAATTATTCTAATTTTGTAAAAAAACACAGTAAATAAATGCACACGATAAAAGAAACAGAAAGTGAAAAGGAAATACTGGCATAAAAATAAAAGTAAATAAAACAAAAACACAAAAAGTTATTCCCAGCTGGGGATCGAACTCGGTTCACCGAAGCAAGTGGCTTCACTCATTGACCGGACCGCTGGGCCACGGAAGCGATATGTGTAAGAGCGAATTTGGCGGCCAGTATGCGCAAACGCAACCACCGCTTTAGCTATATTTCCCGTATTACGCGATGTATTATCAACTATGAATTAACGTCATTCATAAGGGGCGTTCCTCGAAAGCTGCGAACAACCATAATACACAGTACGTGAATACCAAATACAATTTGGATAAATGAGTTGTATTCACACACTGTTAAATAAGCCAAACACTTACCCCCCTGTTGCGATAACGGTTGTGCACTTCAGTCACAAATGAATTAACAATATTTCCACATTTTTGTGACAATTTACACCAGATTCTCAATTATTTCGGAATAAAAGCAAACAACGGGCACAGTGACATTCACTTCCCGGTCTGATCAATTTCTCTCGCCACCCTCATTTTGCGAAAATGTCAATCGGCGTTGGCAAACGAACATTGCTTACTATTTATGAGACCCGTAGCGACATCTGTTATGATGTCGTGAAAATAACCATCTCAATATCCCCTCTCCTCGAAAGAATCCGACCCGGATTCATGCCCTGCGCTTAAGATCTGAGGAGTGCCATTTCCCCAAGTCCTTACCTCTTAAGCTAACCAATCTATATACGTCGGTCGATACTTTTTGGGCTATTATGGCTTTGTCAAACTTTGGAGATAGTTTTGACATAATGTTTTTTCCGGCATTAGAAAGGAGTCTCTTGCGGTACCAAACCACGTCACCTTCCAAGTACTCACAGGTACGGCGGCGTTTGTTATAATGCTTGGAATTCACTTCATAGGCTTTCTTAAGTCGTTCCTGAACATCGCAGTAGATCTCATCCCTTGCTTTTAAATATGCCTCAAAGCCTTCTCTATAGCACTGCAACGGAGCATCCTCTTGAAAATGATTAAATTTATCTCCCTGCACCGAGGTTTCCCTCCCAAAGAATAGGTACGAGGGCGTCCGTCCCGTGACCTCATGAACCGCAGTTCTCATGGCATGTCCTATGTGGTGAATATACTTATCCCACTCCCTGTGATTATCTTTTACATAACAGGCTATGGCTGTTCCAATTACCTTGTTAACCCTTTCCGTGGGGTTCGCCTGAGGGTGATAATAAGGCGTATACCATAAGTCTATATTATAGTTTGCAGACATTTCCTTAAATTGGTTAGAAACAAATTGCTTACCATTGTCGCAAATAAACACGTTTGGTGGGCCAAAGAGTAATATCACTTGCTCCTCCAATATCTTTACTATGTTTGAAGCTTTACCATTGCGTAAAGGGAACAACAACGAAAACTTGCTGAAGTAACATGATACCACCAATAACATCGTATTTCCCTGTTTTGAACGTGGAAATGGCCCCATTAAGTCCATAGATACAATCTGAAACGGACCAGATACTTCCCTTTGCCGTCCCATCATACCACTTGGTGGCAACTGTGAAGATTTGTAACTAGCACAGACCTCACATTTCCTGACATAATCTTTCACATCACTAATTAGAGAGGGCCAAAAATAATGCTGTCTGACTCTATTTACTGTTTTCTTAACACCAAAATGCCCAGCTAATGGGTCATCATGACATTCTTTCAAAACCTGATTACGGAGAGTTTCGGGAACTGCTAACTTCCAGCTGTACCTTTCACCTGGGAATTGCTTTAATTTCAAATATTTCCACAGGCGGTCTTGGCTAAGCTGCCAATCCTCACTATGGTGTCCGCTGAGGACTTTTTCCTCCTGTGACCTATACCAGGCATCTTTGCTCTCAGGCCCAATCTCTAACACTGCCAAATCATCTATATCCAACGCCCTTGACAATGCATCCGGCACAATATTTAGCTTCCCTTTTCTAAAGAGAATCTCGAAATCGAACTGTTGCAGGCGCATGGCCCATCTTGCCAACCTTCCATGGGGGTCCTTGTTTTTATGTAGCCACTGCAACGCACTATGATCTGATATCACCTTGAAATGGCTTCCCTCTATGTACGGCCTAAATTGCTCTACCGCATGAAGGACACTTAATAATTCTCTCTCCGATGCTGAGTAATTGCTCTCACGATCCGTAAGTTTATGACTGGTGTAAGCGATCGGCCGCTCCACCCCTTCAACCGTCTGGAACAACACCGCTCCTGTGCCCTTATTTGATGCATCGCATTGCACAGAAAACTCGTGGTTAAAATCAGGAACGCTTAACACTGGAGTGGATGTTAATGCAGTTTTTAAATTTGTAAATGCCGCCTCGGCCTGCTCATTCCAAATGATTCGTTTGCCTTTCTTTCCCCCTTTAGTAAGTTCGTGTAACGGCGCGGCTACCATTGCAAAATTTTCAACGAAACGCCTATACCAACTCGCCATGCCAATAAAACGTTTCAGTTCCGTGAATGTTGTTGGGCGCGGATAGTTCAGTATGGCGTTTACCTTTTCTGGGTCAGTTCTTAACCCTTCTTTGTCCACTAGATACCCTAGATACCTCAGTGAGGGTCGTGCAAATTCACACTTTTCCGTATTTACCGTTAACCCTGCCATCTTTAACTGACTAATTACCCATCTCAACGACGCCAAGTGCTCTTCAAAATTGCTACTGCTGATTACTATATCGTCCAGGTAGGTAAATATTTTCCCTTCGTGTTCAGTAGGAAACAATTTGTCCATCAGACGCTGCTGTGTCTGTGCCGCATTACACAGCCCAAATGGCATCACCTTAAATTGGAACAGGCCTTTCCCGGCAATACCAAAGGCAGTTTTTTCTTTACTTAAATCATCTAAGGGTATCTGCCAGAACGCCGACCGCAGATCTATGGTAGACAAGTAACGTGCGTTTCTCAAATTGTCTAGAATAGCTGACACCCTGGGTATGGGATACGAGTCCTTCTTGGTCACCCTATTCAGTTGTCTGCTGTCTAGGCACAGACGATTTTGTCCCGATGATTTCTTCACCAATAGTACTGGAGAACGCCAAGAACTATTAGATGGTTCAATGATGTCATTGGCCAACATGTCCTCTACCTCGTCTTCTAATTGCTTCATAATGGGTGGAGCAAAAGGATACTGGCGTTGACGCACTGGCAAGTTATCCTCCGTGTCAATTCGGTGCTTAATTAAATGTGTCCTGCCTATACCCGTACCCAGTTGCTCCCGCATTTCCTGGATAACTGATTCCAATAACGTTTTTTGTTCTGAGCACAGCTCATCCCTAGAAATGACTGGTTGTGCCGCTTGGATCTCAACAACTTCATCACTGCATAACATGTCCGTAAGTTTGCTAGTCTCTCTGATTTCCAAGCCAAATTGCTCGAAAAAGTTCATTCCAAAAATTATATCCTGATTTAACTGGTCCATGATGTGAAATTTAACAACTTTGTACTTCCCAAAAGATTCTATTGGCAGATAAACGATCAAATCAACAGCATGACATGTGCCATCTGCAGTTGAAAAGTATCGCTTTGGGATAGATTGCGCTTGCACCCCCAGGGGCGATAATTTCTTATTATAAAATTCTGAATTGATGACCGAAGATTGCGCACCACAATCTAATAGTCCCAAGAATGATTTCCCCAATACCTTGAAGGAGGCATAATTACGATTGTCGTTCTGTTTTGTATCGATTTTGTTAATTTCTCCCGATACAAAAAACGAATTTATGCGTTTCAACCAATCCTGCCATTCATCATTAGCATGATTTATTTCGGAAGTCCAACGGCAGGCTTGTCTTCCGAGCTGGCGTTTCCCGAACAAGGGCATTTCTTTACCGTGGATCCGAACTTACCACATTTGTAGCAGAACAATCTTTGCTTATCGGCTGGGCATTCCCTAAAACTATGTCCAATGTTCCGACAGTTCCAGCATTTCAAGGACCCTGTTGTAGGGCCCGCCCGTACAGGGTGCTGCGCCATCACGTTTATTTCCCTTCCACGGAACGCCAAGTCAGGCTCTATTGAACACCGACTGTGACTGGGCTCCTGAAAGTTCTCACAGTTCACCCTAGTGTGCTCTATAATTCTTAAGACCTCTAAAAGCTCGGAAACTGTGTTAAAACGATCTCTGCACACTGCTCGTTGAAATTCCGGCTGAATGTTCTTCAGCAAAGTTGACAACTTTTGACGTTCCGTTAGTTTAGTGGGCAGACGATTAAACATATTCTGCATTACAGATATGTAAATCAAAATATTTTCATGTTTGCTTTGCGTGCGCTTCCTTATTTCCTCCAAGAGCTCCTCCTCATAATAAGGCCTTTGGAAAGAACTCAACAAGAGTTCCACCAGCTCATTCCAATCCGAGACTCGGTCACGATTAGCCCGAAACCAAACCAGCGCATCATCTTCAAAGAGGTCGATGGCATAACGGAACAAATCATTGTCCGTAGCATTGCGCGCGTCTTTCAACTCCTCAATACGTTCTAGAAACGCGTTAATGCTCAACGTCCCCTTGCCGTTAAATTTTACACCCCAATCTTTTAGGGGTACCAGTTTCCTCTTAGTGGTCTCTTTATCCAGTGTTGAAGTCCGCTGCAGTTGATTATGCCGAAACTCCGGCCCACTGGGAGGCGGATGCTGGACGGCCCTCACCTCACTCTGCTCTAACATCGCCGGTAAGCCCAAACCTGTGGCTGCTCTTCCATGGCTGGGTACGCTCCCCTCTTCTAATTTCTCAATAATCTTCAAAGCTTCCATACCTAACGACCTTTGCAAGATTTCTTTGTCCTTCTCAGAGATTTCCCCATCCCCCTCATCATCCTCATCTCCCAACGTTTCCAGCGCACCCAGTGCCTCCTGTACATTCTTCAAAATTACTAAATGTCGTTCAATGTGCCCTTGATCCGTGGGAATTATCATTTTAACGCGTCCTAACAAATGAGAGAGGCGAGTAAAAATCCGGCGAACATTTGCACGATCAGACCCAGCTGTGACTTCACTAAGTGCGGCCGACAGCGCTTTAAATTTAGTCTCACACGCCGTTATTTCTGACAAAGGGTTGTCGACGCAAAACCGAGGGACTTCCAGCGCAATTGAGGACTCGCCACTTAATTCTCGACTGAATATTTCCCTAAGTATCTTACGCATCGGCTCTACGGTCCGTAAATCATATATGCCTCTACAAGCGAGTTCAAAAGTCAACTCGTCTTTCAAAAGATAATTAACCTCCATCTTACGTAATACAAGTATTAAAATTCTAAATATACAATTTACAATGCACAACGACGGTGCGTCTTACAGGATTATCAGATACAAGATAGCATTCGAACAGTAGATTTCAATCTTCACTTCACTGTACCCTGTGGGCGCCAATATAATGATTCTGGTTCTTAACTCTAAAGTGAAATGAAACTGAAGCAATGACTGTGCGAACACTATTTATTTTAACAAAGAATTGTATAGAATTTATCCGGCTTACTAAATATGACAAATAACTTGAAAGAACCGTCACCCAAAATACTTACACAATGGCAAAAATAAACAATTTTCAGCATACAACAATACAGAGAAGCAAACTAGAATTATTCTAATTTTGTAAAAAAAACACAGTAAATAAATGCACACGATAAAAGAAACAGAAAGTGAAAAAGAAATACTGGCATAAAAATAAAAGTAAATAAAACAAAAACACAAAAAGTTATTCCCAGCTGGGGATCGAACTCGGTTCACCGAAGCAAGTGGCTTCACTCATTGACCGGACCGCTGGGCCACGGAAGCGATATGTGTAAGAGCGAATTTGGCGGCCAGTATGCGCAAACGCAACCACCGCTTTAGCTATATTTCCCGTATTACGCGATGTATTATCAACTATGAATTAACGTCATTCATAAGGGGCGTTCCTCGAAAGCTGCGAACAACCATAATACACAGTACGTGAATACCAAATACAATTTGGATAAATGAGTTGTATTCACACACTGTTAAATAAGCCAAACACTTACCCCCCTGTTGCGATAACGGTTGTGCACTTCAGTCACAAATGAATTAACAATATTTCCACATTTTTGTGACAATTTACACCAGATTCTCAATTATTTCGGAATAAAAGCAAACAACGGGCACAGTGACATTCACTTCCCGGTCTGATCAATTTCTCTCGCCACCCTCATTTTGCGAAAATGTCAATCGGCGTTGGCAAACGAACATTGCTTACTATTTATGAGACCCGTAGCGACATCTGTTATGATGTCGTGAAAATAACCATCTCAATGTTCTTAATTATGTATAGGTAATAAAATACGAAATTCGGTCGGTATTGGGTCCAATGAGCATTTTTCCAGTAGTGGCATGTCAGAAGTCCCAAGAACTGAACTAATTGGAGAATGGGAAAATACCTCCTATTTCTTCTCGCATATTATTATTATTATTTATTTATTTCAGACATTACATCCATAGGTTGTTAGTAAATACATTTTAATAAAACAAAAAGAAAACTTATTTATTATAAACTTATATTATTGATGTGCTTAGTATAATATAGTACGATTGAAGGCGAAAAAACTACAGAATATTTATACAAAAGATATTAGGTAGCTTATTGTATATTCTATTTTCGACAGGAACGCTTCTTAAACTTTAAAAACATACGAGAAATTCTGTTAGTCAATGTGAAAAACTAAATTAAACAAGTAACTGATGTGAGTTTTTGTAAGGATATAAATCAAAATGTCATTTCAAAAAACAATATGAATTGAAAGCCTTTTAAGAAAATTCAATCCGAAATCATCTTGTCAGGACTATGTAGTACGAGTAGTATGCAGGAATGTTAACTATAATTCTAATCCTTAATGCAGTGCTTAAAAGTAATATTTAAAATCATTTATAAGCACTGCAATATGAACAAGGATAATTTCATTACAGACTCCAAAAAGTGTTTCCTGCAACAAACAATGGAAGTAATAAATAAATAACACAAAAGTGCGTTGCGAATTTTGAAGTAGACAAGTAATGCGGTCAATATAAGCACACAAGGCGTTGGCTATCGAAGTTAGATTAAATTCCTAGTCTTGTGTTAAATCGTGCGTGGTGGCGATATAGGACAATATATTGTGTATATAAACGAACGCTCGGAGAGGGAAGGCCCGATAATCACCTTGTTATACGGATGTGAGATGGTTCACTTATAATAAAATTACTTTTCTATATCTTCACTGCGTCGCGAGCTTGAATGATTGCCTGGGATACGCCTACGACTTTTGTGTTATATTGAGAGAAATCTTCAGAGCGAAGTAGTTATAGTCATTTATTTTCGGAAAAGAAACCAAATATTATGATTTTTTGTTGTCCGATGTAAACCATTCTCACTTATTCCTGACTCCACGATCCAGTGTGTCACTGATCCGGCAGTGGTAACCACCATCTTGCTAGTCGATATTACCTACAGACATTACCAAATACTTCTTATACAGTAGTGACCCTGCCAACGAAGCTAGAGGTTCCGGGTTCGAACCCCGGTCAGGGCATTTATTTGTGTGATGAGCACGAATATTTGTTCCTGGGTCTTGGATGTGTTCTATGTATTTATATATTTCTATACGTTTGTATATCGTCGCTTAAGCTTTGCTTAGTTTGGGACTAAGTTGATTTGTGTAAGGTTGTCCACAAATATTTATATAATATATTTAGGTAATATGCCTCAATTGAAGAATAAATAACTTTGACTTTAAAAAAATCCTATTATTATAATTAAACCTTTTTAACATTCAAATGTAAAGGGTTCGTATAATAAAGGTTTAATAATAAAAAACAGTTTCCTATTATAATATCTATTGTGCATTTTTCTTATAGATCACTCTCCGGTAGAATTGTTGGGACGGTGTGGTGGTTCTTTGCTTTGATACTGGTCTGTTCCTACACGGCTAACCTGGCCGCCTATCTCATAGTGGAACGTTTATCCGACCCGAGTCAGACCGTCGGCTCACAAAGCATGCTACATACCGAAGTAAGACACATGCCTTTTTAATCAGGTAACCTTCCTTAGTGCTAGCTTATGTAACCTAAGCAAGGCGATGGTAAATATTTTTTCATTTCTCATACTCCGAAAGTGGGTCATCATTCATCTAAGCGGTACGTGCTGAAAGTGGTACATTGTGGTCCCGAACAGAAAGTATAAAAAAGAACTAAATGATAATGAGGCAGCCACATATTTGCGCCGTTTGGTGTTAAAACTTTGGGACTGGGGGCCCAGCGCGAAATACCTTCTTAACCTTTTGACCGCCAAGAACCTATAAAGTGGTTGTGTGCGATGGTTGTGTGTCGTCGTGCCCACGACGCCAATAACCACTTAAAAGGTCGGAGTGAAGGTGTACTTTGATCATGAATAAAATCACTTATGAACTGTTCTAATTCGTTTTTATTGGTTTAGAAATTACACCAAAAACAGTGCTTGGCGTACTGGGCACGATGACACACTATCGCTTTGGCGGTCAAAGGGTTAAGGAAATCTCCCAGTGCGTCATAGATGGCTCGGGTGACCAGACGGCTGGCAGCTACTTCGGCCAGAGACTAAGTCTGGGCAATGGGCATTCAAAGGGGTAACGCTGCCAGTCTTCTGGGACTAAATATAACTCACGAAGGCGACTTGGGGAGCATTTTCTATTTATACCAACCTATTTAATTTTTAGTTCTTTTGTTTTTGTACCCTGGATGCTGTATGTAGGCAAGCAGTAATTTTAGTTTTTATCTTATTTATGTATTGTTTTTTTTTATTAATCTATTGCCGTTAATTTTATTTTATTTCCTGCTATTATATATATTGTACGCCGGTCCGTGAGTCACCGACGGTACTGGCTGAAAATCAGCGCTGTAGATGTCTAACACCTCAGCATAATATGCTGAGCCAGTGTCCGTTTCACTGCCGCGGGGACACACGTGTGCTTTTGTGTATGTTTTTTGTAATATTGTGTGTCTTCTGTGACAATGAATAAATGTTTCTATCTATCTATCATTGATAAGTTTTGTAAGTCTATTTTTAAGTTTATTTAAAAGTTTATTCGTAAGTTTATTTTAGTAGATATATTTTATTGTCTTGACAAAAGTAACAATTATCACAATCAAGCTAAGGAATTTCCTGATTTATATTATAGGTACGTGTAGTGTACTACTAGGTATTGAGCGAACAAGGCTATATCGATAAAAAATTAAGTAAATGATAATTGATAAACATTCTTTTGTTCAATATAAAACATTCAGAACCACTTCCTGGAAATTGTCCATATACAGAAACACATTTAATGTTAGATATATATAGATTTAGGATATGTTTTTGCAATTTGACATTTTTTTTATATACTCGTATTAGAAAATGGAAAGCAGAGTGCTTAACTCGGGTGAAATCACCCGTTTCATCCTCGAACTAACAACACTCTCACTCGAGCGCCAAAATATCTCGATTGGACTGGGTGGTTTTCAACCCTTGGTTAATAATCTACTATTATGATTAAGTTCACCCTTACAAACTTTATTCGAGGACATTACAATAATTGCGGTAAAATTTAGTTGACAATTTGGCATACTTACTTAGTTACTTATTGTTAATTTATGTTTCTTTTACTAGAGATAAAATGTATCCTAATTAAATCCCTGATAGTAAAAGAACTTTAATAATTCGACGAGTATATTAGTAGATTGTGTATGTGCATTATGTATTAAGTAAATATACAATTTACTAAAAACATTATTTACCAATCTATCTAAGGTCTAAGTCTATGTCCCTAGTGAAGTTAGTGGTTTGTCAGTTTGCGTGTAACACGTGGCGGAACTAGTTAATCTATTAAAAAAAGCTCCAATTATGGGGCTAGGGCTTCGAAATGGATATATTAGGCTTAATTTATAAGATAATATTTGCTTCGCGCGCCCCTAACGTAAAAGTGTCGTTAATTATATCTAAACGTTATACTTTTTAGCACAATGGTATAGAAACACAAGTGTTGAATGAGGACCTTGCCCAATACACAATGGAAAAAGAAGGACAACTTGCTTGTGGTTCAATTTCACGAGTTTGCCGATATAAGCACGTGAACTTTGCTATCGCAACTGCAAAGGGGTCGCCTTTGAGGTAAGACATGTTTTTTCATATTCATAATGGCAATTTCGATATTAAGCTTATGTACTATATTTGCATGTTTTCATTGCTTTTTAATATATTTGTATTTAATTAGAACCGTGTTACCATGAGATCTACTGTATGACTAGACTTTCTAACAGCACCTATCAAAAAAAGACGGATAGCTCGAGAAAAGCCGACAAACTGACGTTGCCATCATGTGCTGGCCATGCTGGCCTTACATGGTACGGGCACAGAACAAAACAATGCAGATTTTTTTTTCGCCAGGAGACGACAGGCCAATCGTATTTTCAAATTAACGAAAAAAAAAAAAAAATAGTTATTTAAAATATATATTTTCTCAAACTTAAACTATTTTTGTATCAAAATTTGGTTTGTCAGTTTAACCATAAAAGATAAAACATAGATGCTTGAGTACATCTTGCATATATTAGTGAGAAGTAGGTAAATACTTCTAAAGAAAAATCAATTGCCGAAGATGTACCTAGTAGGTATGAATCCTTAAGTGGGAGTTACAAGTCGTGATAAAGTTTGGCCTCACGATGGAAACTGTTCCTTAGGCTACTTGTAACTTATACTGAGCGAGGCCAAACTATCCACGCAAAAAATTCAAAATGGCGGCTATTTTAGTTTCCAATTTTTTTAATTTTTTTTAGAACTCAAAAATGCTTCGTGCTACACAAAAACTTTGTATGAGAATTATGTTTTGCATAAATTTATCTATAACTTTGGTTATTATCATTTTCTCGATATATCTAATAGTTCATGAGAAAAATGGTGTTCAATATTGCGTTTCTTGTTAAAACACTGTTAGTCAAAAGGCTTAGCAAAATCAAACTATGCAGTATGCAGAAAGCAATCCATTTTCTCCAGTGATACTAGGAACCAATATAAAGAATTTCATCCGGCGAAATGAAAATTTCATCGACGGGAATTCAAAATGGCGGTCATTTAACAAAGGGGAAGCCGCATTTTTTAAAAAGTGTATAATTTCAAAACGGCATCGGCTATTTAAGTAATATGGGTATCAATCGATTGGTATTGACACCATTAATTAAAATAAGAAAAATACCATGTAAAAAATTAAAGATGGCGGCCACCTTTAACAAAATTGTAAAATTTTCATTCTTCTTTTTTTCGTTATATTAAAAATAACAACTAAATGTCCAATGATATAGTCAATTTATATATTTACATAAATTCTCATAGTATTATCTACGCGAGAAAACAAAAATTATGACAATCCATCGATTAGTTTTTGAAGTATACGAATTACAAACGAGCCTCGGCGACTGTGTCATAGTAGTTATAGAAACAAACTGCACTTTTGTAATGAAAGCAAGTCGCTTTTGCACAATGGAATTAGTGAAGAGACCAAACTTGATTATTTTTTCGATAATATCTAATTTTCACCCGTCAGTAACCGAGACTACGCCACTTCGAAATTATAAGTCTAAAACGTTCTACTAAGTTAAAAGGTGGCCAGATTTGGACAATAAATGTGGCAATCGATAGAGTAAAATGTTGTTCAACTTAAAAAAAATACGCTTTTTGTTACAAAACTTAAGAAATTTTTTTTTTCTGTGTTTATCAATAAACTTTTTATTTTATTTTTATTTTTTTAATATTTATACTCAGTAAAATCCTACACTTTGTTTTTTCTGCGTTTAAGAACATTTTAATCTATAGTACATTGTGCATTTAGGGAGGTAAGGAGGTTATTACTAACGAAAGTCTAATGGAATTACTTTTATTGACTTTTGTTGAGATGAAGTTATGAATATAAGTACTTATAGGGTATGAATATCAAAAGTTTATTGCAAAAAAAAGGATGTTTTTTCTTAAGTTATGTTAAGTAAAATCACAGCGTTATTTTTTATGTTGAACAACATTTTCCTGTATCGATTGCCACATTTATTGTCCAAATCTGGCCACCTTTTAACTTAGTAGAACGTTTTAGACTTATAATTTCGAAGTGGCGTAGTCTCGGTTACTGACGGGTGAAAGTTAGATATTATCGAAAAAATAATCTAGTTTGGTCTCTTCACTAATACCATTGTGCAAAAGCGACTTGCTTTCATTACAAAAGTGCAGTTTGTTTCCATAACTACTATGACACAGTCGCCGAGGCTCGTTTGTAATTCGCATAGTTCAAAAACTAATCGACGGATTGTCATAATTTTTATTTTCTCGCGTAGATAATACTATGTGAATTTATGTAAATATATAAATTTACTATATCATTGGACATTTAGTTGTTATTTTTAATATAACGAAAAAAAGAAGAATGAAAATTTTACAATTTTGTTAAAGGTGGCCGCCATCTTTAATTTTTAAAATGGTATTTTTCTTATTTTAATTAATGGTGTCAATACCAATCGATTGATACCCATATTACTTAAATAGCCGATGCCGTTTTGAAATTATACACTTTTTAAAAAATGCGGCTCCCCCTTTGTTAAATGACCGCCATTTTGAATTCCCGTCGATGAAATTTTCATTTCGTCAGATGAAATCCTTTATATTGGTTCCTAGTATCACTGGAGAAAATGAATTGCTTTCTGCATACTGCATAGTTTGATTTTGCTAAGCCTTTTGACTAACAGTGTTTTAACAAGAAACGCAATATTGAACATCATTTTTCTCATGAACTATTAGATATATCGAGAAAATGATAATAACCAAAGTTATAGATAAATTTATGCAAAACATAATTCTCATACAAAGTTTTTGTATAGCACGAAGCATTTTTGAGTTTAAAAAAAAATAAAAAAAATTGGAAACTAAAATAGCCGCCATTTTGAATTTTTTGCGTGGATAGTTTGGCCTCGCTCAGTATAAGTTACAAGTAGCCTAAGGAACAGTTTCCATCGTGAGGCCAAACTTTATCATGACTTGTAACTCCCAAGATCCATTTATATGGGGATTCACACCTACTACCGCAACATTTCAGAACAGATTCGTTTGCAATTGGGTATAAGGAAACCATCAAAATCCCACTAATATTATAAATGTGAAAGTTAGTATGTTTAGATGGATGTTTGTTACTCAATAACGCAAAAACTACTGAATGGATTATGAAGAAAATTGGTATACAACGAGTTTTTAGCCTGTAACATGTACGTTAGTGTATATCTCTTAAATCCCCCCTCAGATTGATAAATTCGGGATATTATGAACCGTGGTCATGTTCAATATACAATGCCCACTGTCGTACGAAAAAACGGTGATTCTAATGAACCAGCGACAAAACTCCCAGTAGCTCAATTCCACTGACAACTTCAATTCGGTTGAAACCGCTCAACCAAGCTCATTGGAGCGCAAACTCTTAGAGTATTCCAGTGTTCAAACTGACCGCGTGGTCGGGTCGGAGGTTTCCCCTGCACTTTCCCCAGGCCACCTTCCAACCGCGCACTCCTATCGCTTTAATGGGCCCGGCCTATAAAGCCATAGTCAGGTACAAACCGTTGTTTTTTAACAACGGGTTGCACTCCGGGAGTGCCGTCAGAAGTGAAAATTCAATGACATGACAAAGAAAGTAATTAACAAAGCAAAACTTTTGTATTTAAATGGTATTGAAACATTATCCGACAGTGTCTCGGGCTAAGATACAAAGTTTAATACTTATTACAGGGAATTAATCATTACTTAAGTTTTATTTTATAACGACATTTTAAACGTACATATTTTTTTAAGTTACACGTGCATGAATCGAGATGGCTCAAACTCTAGTGGCGCCATCTATTTAGAGCTTTGCGTCACCAACCCCATTGTTTAAGTTCAACACACAATGCTTTCCAATTGTAATTTCAAACATGTTTGCAATCATTGTCAAAGAAAACATCATACGCTTTAGCATTTTAATAAAACCGGGTTCAACTACATACCTATCGCTAGAAAGCCCGGGCAATACGACTCCGCCGGCCACCCAAAATGTTAACATTGACACTGATGAATCAGACGTTCCCCTTTATGTGGACGCTGTTACGGTCGTCTCACCTACGCCCGGTTCTCACACGGTACTTGAGGCGGCTGATCAAAGCTCTAACGTAAACACGGCTACGTAACGGTGTTGCTCATTGCTAAGTCCAAACCCCGTAATACGATATTATTATCAACAACGACCCGCGGACACAACATCATGCATTTGGGATTGGATTTGGAGCATAACGGCAGTAATTACTGCCGTCGCCGTTATCGCCGGGCTGGCATGCTTCTCTTTGTAGGGCAGTGCTGGATAAAAAGACAACTAAGAAAAAGAAAAAAATATTATACTTACAATTTTTTTTTAATGTATACACGTGAGCGCGTTTGTTTGAAAACATATTTAAAATGAGTAATGTTGATTTATTCAAATGTTATTTTGTTACTGAAAGTAACGAATTGTTTTGTTCCTTGCCTCTAATTTTATCTTTAATTTTTAAATTAATAATTAGCCAGTTCGTTACATTACATTAGCTTCCTAAATTAAAGCGCTCAATAGCTTATTGATGATCATAATTTTATTAACTTAATAGGTGAAAATAGGCATAGGTAGGTGGTTTAGGTCATGTTATTTTTGCATCGGCCGGCAAAAAAATCTGAAATAGGAGCCCGTCGATACAGTTGCAATGTCCACTAGTATGAAGAACAAAACTGATATCATAGAAAAATACTACTAGGCAAAATGACGATTATAAGCGAAAAGAGGTAAAAACATCTGAGAACAAATATAGTCCAGTAACTTTATACATTCAGAGCGTGCGTTAAATCCGGTAGTTCTGATTTTTTGCAGACTTGTTTATGATGTTGGCCCAATTAATAATCCAAGTTTGTGACCTCGAGCGCCAAACGCAACTATCTCAAAAATCGAAAAAAAAAACCCACTATAACCAGAAAGTGCTAGTTGCTGATAATACCTTGATGTTTTTCAAATATACTAAATTTGCTATAATATGACACTAGAATTGTCTCTGTAGACCCAATAGTTTCCGAGATAAATCCTTTCAAAGTTTGAGAATGTCGAAAAAATTATGAAATTTGAAAGGCTGTATCTCGGAAACTATTAGGTGTACAGAGACAATTTTAGTATAATATTGTAGCAAATTAAGTCTACTTTAATAAACTAAAAGAAGGGGCTATTGCTACTATCAGAAACTAGTCCTTTAGGGTTATAATCGCTTTTTTTTGACATAACATTGAAAAAAATCGAAAAAACCGATTATAACCCTTAAGGACTAGTTGCTGATAATACCTTCTTTTGTATTTTTAAAGTAGACTACATTTTGTACAATATTATACTAGAATTGTCTCTGTACACCTAATAGTTTCCGAGATACAGCCTTTCGAATTTCATTATTTTTTCGACATTCTCAAACATTGAAAGGATATATCTCGGAAACTATTGGGTCTACAGAGACGATTCTAGTGGCATATTATAGAAAATTTAGTCTATTTTAAAAACATCAAGATATTATCAGCAACTAGCACTTTCGGGTTAAAGTGTTTTTTTTTCGATTTTTGAGATAGTTTCGTTTGGCGCTCGAGGTCACAAACGTGGTTTATTCATTGAGCCAACATCATAAACAAGTCTGAAAAAAATGAGAACTACCGGATTTAACGCACACTACCCCGTACTTTCAGGCGACAGGGTTACTGGATTAATAGCTGTATGCGACCAGTAAGGCAAGCACGTGAGCCTACGCTCTTCAGGCCATCCCGGAGCATTAAATAAAATTATATTATTAATTGACGCGTGGGTGATCATTTAGAATTTTTGGGTATTTGGATGTAAATTTCTACCCTACTTTTGGGTACGCAACCCTAAAAAAGGAGCGTAATATTTTCAGCTTTCATGTATGTGAGTTTTTTCTTCCCCCAGAACTTCTCAACGCCTAAAGCGATTTAGATGTGTGAGGAATCGTTGGAATCCTTACGTCATCCTGAGTAACATAGTATATGTGATGTTACAATAAAATCAATATGGCGGACTGTGGTCTCAATTTTGTTTCGAAAAAAAAATCGGTCCTAGCAAGTGAGATATCAAAATAAAGCATTTGAAGAGACGATTTCAAAAATATATATAAATATCTGGGCGGCCGAGCTTTACTCGGCGTTTTCCAGGGCATGAGACCTACCTAGATCGATTGCTCGTCCCCGAAAACTCCTACATACCAAATTTCATCAAAACCGTTAGAGCCGTTTCCGAGATCCCCGAAATACATAAATAAATATACAAGAATTGCTCGTTTACAGATATAAGATACCTAAATATATTTCAAACAAAAAAATAAAATAAAAATTACAATAAAAAATTAAAAACACGACTGCCTTGTCCCCCGACAGCGAACACAATATGTATAATTCCTGGAGTTATTTATTATGAAACTTGTTTTTATCTTTTTAGGGCAGTCGTGTTTTTAATTTTTTATAATTTTTATTTTATTTCTGTGGGGCTATATCTAAAGGGATGTGTTTATGCTAAAAGGCCAATCAACCTTCAACAATTAAAACAATATATCCTAGACCATCCTAGACACAGTAACTGAGATTAAACCAGGAAAGGTGTGGTGTGAATACCATCCATATATTTAAATACCAAACTCAACAAAAAATACTTAATATTTTTTTACATTTCATAGAATAACATTTCAAAAACAAACTGGTAGTAGTCGCTGTCTACTCGTATTTATGTGGGAGTCTGCGGCTAGTGCACCGGCCATTAACCCTGTGCCCGCATTTGACTATCCACTAACTAAAACTAACTGTTAAAGCAAGATATCGTTAAATAAGAAGTACGTTGCCATGGTTAGATGGGTTCTTGAAACATTAATGTATGTAGTTCTTATTGTATTAAACACGTAACAAATGTAATAGTAACACCATGCACAAAGGCGAATTGATACCTCAAGAGATTTCTAAATATTGATCGATCAAGCGAGCCCGCCGAAGGCGGGCGAAGCTCGATCGAGATTATACGTAGCGTCTCGTTCGAAGATGATTATAGAATTGATAACATGTAGTACTGTAAGTACGTGTCAACTTCACAACGTTTAGCGTTTAAATTCAAAGTTTTTCCCGCGCTCGAGCACGCGCCGCCCACGCTAACCTGTCATGGCGTCATTATTTCAGAGTTATTCTTTCAAATGTTATCTCCGACCAAGATGATTACCAGGGCTGTTAGTGGGCCAAACAGGGAGGGAAGGTAATCATCTTCGAACGAGACGCTACGTATAATCTCGATCGAGCTTCGCCCGCCTTCGGCGGGCTCGCTTGATCGATCAATTATACTTGCGTCTCGTTCTCGATGATTATAGAATTGATAACATGTAGATGTTTAGAGAATTAGATAACATTTATTTGTTATAAATACATAAAATCTATGTATTTTCATTTACTACCGCCAGAGCGAAGGCTTCACTTGTGGTTTGTATTGGGCGATTGTAGAAACGAGCAAACACTCCTGAACCTGACGACCAACCAGCAGTCCTTCGAATTGTATCCACATCCAAACCTTGTCTTGAGGCCTTAGAAACCGCTGCATGTTTCACACTATACGCAGAAAAAGTGTTGATATCTACTCCTGCCTTTTTCAGTAGTGATTTAATCCAATGGCTAATTGTTTGCGGGCTTGCTGCTTTATGTGGTTTCATTGTTGAAATAAATAGATTATCAGAATTAGATCGTAATTTCTCAGTTATCTTCAAATATAACAATATAACTGAGGCCACGCAGATCTTTTTTCTTTCTTTAAAGAAAGGTATAACCAGGATTGGTTGCTCTTTCCCTGGTCTTGAAGTTTTTATTAGATCTGGAATCCTGATACTTAAACCTGTGCTTGACTGCTTTATATTCTTTATGTTAATGAGTGCTAGTGTCTGCATCCGATGAGCGGTGATAAGTGTAAGAAGAGTTACCGCAATTTCTGAGACTTCCTTCAAACTTAAATGATTAAGATCTTCAATATTTTCAATATAAGTGAACACTTGCTCTGTATCCCAAGTCTCAGAGTATTTTGGTTTTGCCGGTCTTCTTTTAAAAGTACCTTTGACGAATCGCGAGATTAAGGGGTCCTTTGATAGGCTGTTTTGTGAAATTAATGAGATTGCTGCTCTCATTGTGTTTATGGTCCCATATCTTGCTCCTTCGTTAAATCTATTGGTTAGAAATGTAATGACATGAATGTTCAAAGGGTTATAAGCATCAATCTTCTCACACTCTGCAAAAAACAACCATTTTTTCAGGCATCCTTCATACTGTTTCACTGTTGACTCGGTAATGGAATCTAACATTATCTCAGCTGCTTCATTGGAGATTCCTTTCTTGAGAAAAGCTTGCCTGATAATTTGCCGACCACTAGGGTAAGTTTGTGGGCTAGTGGATGGTTGTGTTGCCTGCAAGGAGATTTTAACAAATTTAGTTTTGGTTCAAAAACTAGCGGTGATTGACATAATAAAGAGGTGAATAGTGGGTACCACGGTTGAGCAGGCCAAAGTGGCGCTACTAAGACCCCTGATGCTTCATCGTTAATTATTTTTCTTAAGGTTGGTAAAATTAAGGCAAAAGGGGGAAACGCATAAAACTTTTCATTTTTCCATGAAATAGTGAAAGCATCGACTAGCTCTGCTTCGGGGTCAGGATATCTAGAGCAAAACCTAGAGCATTTTTTGTTAATACGGGAAGCAAACAAGTCAATTGAAAAGGAACCATAAACATCTAAGATTTTTTGAAAAGCAATTTTTGACAATTCCCATTCAGTATCTAAGTTTCCTTCTCTGGACGCCCGATCTGCTTCTATATTTAATTTTGATGGAATATAAGAAGCGACTACCCAAATGTTCCTACTCTCACACCACTGCCAAATATTTCTCGCGAGTTCACTGAGGTTCGTGTATTTAATACCCCCAGCCTTATTAATATATGCTATGGCAGTGGTGTTGTCAATTCTGAGTAATATCTCTTTGTCGCGGACTTCTGATGCAAAACACTTAAGTGCAAAAAAGGCTGCTAAAAGTTCTAAATGATTTATGTGTAGTTTCTGGTCTTCCTGACTCCAAAAACCACCAGTCACAACTCCACCTGACTCGGCACCCCAACCTGTCCTTGATGCATCAGAGCTTATAACTAAACTATAGTCTTGCGTCTTTATTCTACTGTTAGCTTTCAGCAGACTACTTTTCCACCAAAGAATATCCTCGAAAGCATATTTATTTAGACTCATATGGCCCTCAAACTCATTATTATTTACCAACAAAGCTAGCCATTTTGCTCTCTCAAGTCTTTTGCAATAAACTTTACCATACTCTACTCCAGGACAACAAGCAATTAAGATCCCTATTATGTGAGCAATAGCTCTAATTTTATACTTTTTATCCGGTTGTACGTCCTTTAACAATGCCATAGTTTGAGTTATTTTCTTAGGTGTCAGTTCTACTTGATAATTTTGTGAATCTAGAATAAAACCCAGATATTTGCATCTATTACTAGGTATAGTTTGACTCTTTAGATAGTTTATTTTAAATCCTAAAGATTCGAGTAACTTAATTGTATACTCTACATTAGCCCTACAGGATTCAACACAGTTTCCTATACATAAGAAATCATCCAAGTAAATAACTGATAAAAAACCTTTAGACCTAAGTTTGTTGACAACAGGTTTCATGATTTTTGTGAATATATACGGACTTATTGACAATCCAAATGGTAGGCAAGTAAACTGATATAACTGACCATTGAACCTAAATCTAAGGAATTTTTTAAATTTTTCATTAATGGGAACTAAAAAATAAGCATCCTCAATATCAATACTTGCCATAAAGGCATCTTTGTCAAGCAAATTTTTTGCTGATCTCAGGTCCTCCATCTTAAAGTGTGTTGTTTTAACAAACTCATTAAGTTTTTTGAGATTAAATATAAACCTATCCGACCCATCAGGCTTAGGTACCAAAAAATATGTAGAAACAAATTGACCTTCAGATTCAACGCAGGTTTCAATAGCTTGCTTGGAAATTAGCTTTAGTATTGCAGCCTTAACCCTAATATACTCTTCTGGAGAGCAAGTAGGTTCCATTGGTTCACTAGCCTGAATCGGAGTGTCTTCAAACGGAATACTGCAGCCCTGGATACAGCTTAATACAAATTTGTCATCTGTAACCTCTCTCCAACATTCAATGTAGAATTTAAGCCGGCCAGCAACTTCCATTACCTTGTAAGAATCTTCATTACAGCTATTATCTACTTCTTTTTCGATGTTTGGGTCCTCTCGGTACTGCTGGTTTTGTGTACCGTCCTCGCTGATGCTGTTGGAGCTCTGTGTCTGTAGTTCGCGTTCGTAAATCTTCTCGGGTTGTAAAAGCCCACCTGTCTGTGTCTCAGCGGTGGGCCTCTCACGTTTCCCTGGTTGAAATATCTGTTAAATGGTTTCTTAGCAACTGGTCTGTCCGGTGTCTTCAATGTAGCGGCAGCCTTCACAATAGCTTTTGCCTCTTTGACCTGTTCAGTCAGCTTTTGACCATAAAGCCACTCATCAGATACACTAGCATCGAGGGTCGGCTTTATATCTTTGTCCAGAGTTGGAGTAATAAACGATTTCCTAGCAACTGATTGCTGGTTAAACACATCCGCTAATATTTTACCTGTGTCCCACAGGTGTTTTAATAAAAGAGTCTGATCAATTGGCTCCTTACTTGCTTCTGTTAACATGGAGACCGCCCCACTTAAAGAAGAAATTGCAGTTCCTACACAGTTTTGTGTTAATAGGAAATGACCATCTCGTTTCTTTGCTATTTCTGAGAGATGGCGTTGTACTTCAAGATTTATTTTAGGGGCCTCGGTTATAAATTCACCATCCCTGGGATATTTCTTTAAAAGTTCCTTTCTTGTCTCTTCTGAGAGACCTTTCTCCATCCAGGTTTTCCACCAACTTTTCAGTTTCTCATTAATTTTAACCTTAGAAGTTGCAACTGGAACTTCTTCACCTAACACTTCTAGTAATTCTTCATCTAAGTCAAGATCAGGACACTCGCCTTCATCTTCACCATCCTCTAGCGGACACATTTCTATCTCCATTGACTTATTGTCGTTAGATTCTGCTACTAACACAGGCGCAGTCGTAGGCGGTAATTCAGGATTGTTTTTATCACAGACATCCGTGACTGTAAAGAAAAAAGGGGTGTAATTTTATATATTGCTTTAAAGCAGCCATTATTCGTGTGGAATAACGCTGAAGGCAAAAAATATATGTTAAATGTTCGTGTGGAACAAGTTGAGTTCGTGTGGAACAAGGTTAGGTTCGTGTGGAACCACCCGGTACGATTTTCGTGTGGAAAGTTCGTACGTATGATATTTCACGGAAAATAACTAGCTCCGTAGATTAAACATTACCTTTTTGTGTTTCCATTGAAGTGGTGGTGGCCTTAATGGCTAATTTTTGGGCTTCGACCAATTCGGCAATAGATTTTGCCATTAGGTTAATTTGATCCTGTAGACCTTTTTTCGATATTTTGGGCGATCGACTTCGGTCCCTAGACGAAGAACGAAAACTTCTTCTCACTTTTCCCATGATTTTATTCACTTTTCACTATATTTTCACCGAAATAATAACAAATTTACTTTACGCATTAGTTGTTGTTGACACAACGAAACAATAAATGACGCCATGACAGGTTAGCGTGGGCGGCGCGTGCTCGAGCGCGGGAAAAACTTTGAATTTAAACGCTAAACGTTGTGAAGTTGACACGTACTTACAGTACTACATGTTATCAATTCTATAATCATCGAGAACGAGACGCAAGTATAATTGGTGATGCTGAATCAAAGACGACGCTTTATGTTATTGAAGAATAACAAAGTCATTAATCGTTTTCTTGCAACAATTTTGAAATAAGAGTTTAATCCATAACATCCAAAATTCATCCATCCGATCCAAAAACTAATATTTATAATTTCTATCACATATATCGTACTGCAGTTGTATGGCAAAACGAGTAATTTGCTGTTTAGGTCGTGAAATATTGCGTTTAGGTACACAGTTGTCGTACATTTATTTTTTTATGTTCACATAAGAATCCTGATACTGGGTTTTAATTTCCTTTTGGTAAATAAAAAAGTTAAGTACATAATTTTACGACACTTTAAATTTAATTTTTTTCGTGATAATTTGAAGATTCATAAAAGTGACATCTTATTACTATTCATTCCATAAACATGTTCGCTATTGAGTTTGTCCTATTCTTCTAAGTGCCATGAAATCTTCTAGGTTATCAGATAATATTAAATTCTAATAAGTGGACGCTGTCGTAAAGAAAAACTAGGCAGGACAGTGAAAATAATAGCTATTTCATGTAAGGCTGACTTCATCTTTTCTTTAAGAAAAGCTCGAGGAATTTTCGCTAAAACTTCACTGCAAAAAAAGAGGTTTTAACAACATTTCAAGCTATATAAAGTAAACTCATTTGCAGTGTAATAACTAGACCTAGTCTCGGGGGAAAAAGTGCAAGTTAGTAAGCGATGGCTAAGCCGATTATAAGTAGGTAAGACAAAATTTTAATATAATTTGTGTGAAGTTGAGAGAATATTAAATAGACACTTCTTGGGTCCTACAAAATAGTAGTTTATGCAACTGGTACATAATGAGGGGCATTAAAACACGAGTGTGTTTTATGAAACGAGCCGAAGGCGAGTTTCATAATAAGGTCACACGAGTGTTTTAATGCCTAATTATGTACAGTTGCATACACTACTTTATCTACATCCATATATTAAATCCTCTTTCATGTGTTTCGTGTGGGCACTTCTCGCCGGCGTGCGCCATGTTTGCGTCGACAGGCCGGCCCGCGCATCCGCCGCCAGCCCGCAGCTGTGTCTTAATTTTGTACGTGATCTCGTTAGAGTGTTATATTTCGTGATCTAATAGGGGACGCACGCAACAGCCGCACAGTATATTATAAAGCGGGGTCTTATCTACGGTATTTGAACTTATAAAAGAGGATTTACTATATGGGTGTAGATAAAGGGTTTTTATTTAATAGTCGATATAGTTTAATAATATTTATACTTTTTCATTCTGATAAAACTACATTATATAAACGGATTTTGACGAAATTTTCAGCTAATGTAGCTTAAGACGTCAAAGTAGGACATGGATTGCAATTAATACGCGTTATTTAAAAACTTTAACGAATTTGAGGACAGTTTGTAGCTACCTAGCATTTGTTTTATTAATCAGAATGTACCAAATTTAAAGAAATAAATCAATATCAATACTCGTAGTTATCAGCTTTTTTGGAGTAACGATGAATTCACCGAGTGATAACTTTCAAAATGATATTTTCTCAAATACTGTGTTAAGATTTGGTTAGGTTAGTAGCAATGTGACATAATATCTAACACCGCGATATTGTCCAATTATAATTATAAATGCATACTAACCACCAACGTTAACTGTTAATATATATGTATGCCTTATAGATAGCCTTTCACACTAGTAAAAATAAAAAGAGGTGGTTGAACACATATTACTAAGGGCAGACGCAAACTTCGCAGTAAATTTTCAGTGTAGGAAAGCTTCCAGTTCACACTATCTGGCTGAAATCTCGCTTCTGCGCGGTAATTCCCAGTTGAATACTGAAAACTCGTAAATTTACATGGGTCTCCCGTCAGTGGGGCACTCTACACATCGAATTTATAGATCTACCTACTGCTTCGTTTTTACGGTACGACAGGAAGTACGTGATTTTTAACGACAGTTTAAAAATTTACATTTTATATGACTCGTACGGTTTATGGCGCGGTAGAGGAGTAAGGACACTAGGGGGATTCGAGATACGTGTACCTACTTACATCGCTATTCGTATACGTATAGAAATTTATATCGATGTACAATAATGCTAAACTTAAGCCTCTTTGTAAGGATTATGGTAACCGCCAAAATTCTTTATACATATACATACCTACGCAAATATTACAGGCGTATGCAGAATAGTACCTAGCGAGCAAGGTGCACAAAAAATTCTGAGCCGTACCTAAATATACCTAAATATGAGCTGTCACACGTCATATTGAGGTTAGAAAAATTGCATTCTTTAACCGGCGAACAACAGCTTAGGAAAATTTCGTTAGTATCTAAAGCGTTCCATGCTATCGAAACTTTGAAGTGAAATGAACCTAGTACATCTGGGGGGCTAGCATAACATGCATCTCGTCTCTACTCGCGCGCGAGATAGGCTACCTGTCACTGTCTAATTAATGCTGTCAAAAAGTGACAGGTAGCTTATCTCGCGCGCGAGTAGAGACGGAATGCATGTTGTGCTAGAGGGGCTGGTCATCAACTCGTTCAGTCTAATGTCGAGGTCACACCTGCTGCTTTGTGTCAGAGGCACGCCTCACAGGTACTTAAATGGAATCTTGTTTATGATGGACGGACCTCGGTTCATGATTTCATTTTTAGATTGCAAGAGCTCAAGTACTCCTCAGAAATATCAGATGATGAATTCATAACGTTTGATTCATAACGAACTACGTAAGTTTTTAAAAACATGTGCCAGTTTATTTTTCGTATGATTTTTTTGAGCAATCACGCAGTTTGATTTTACATACTTCGCATAAACTCAAACACGGAAAACGTTACTATGGAAAATCAAACTAAGTGATTACTCAAAAAAATCATACGAAAAATAAACTGGCACATGTTTTTAAAAAGTTCAGTACTTCGTTATGAATCCAATGATGTAGGCGGATATTGACGAAAAAAAAAGAAATTTCACTTAAACTTAACTACTATCCTGTAACACGATTATTAAGGAAAAAACCTCAAAATTGCTAGTAAAACTGTAAATATCTCGTAAACTACTAAAAATCGCAAAACGTACATGGGGGTCCAATTGATAGCTATTGAGCTGCTCTATCACCCCTCTTCATTTTGGCGTTGGTTTTAGGGACACCCTGTATACTAGCTTTTGCCCGCGACTGGTAATCTTCCAATCCATATTTTTACTCATTAAATGATGAATTTCGGAACGAAAAGTGTTCTACATGTTAATCCAGGCTATGAACTCGTTGTATACCAAGTATCATCATAACCCGTTCCGTTCAGCCGATTTGCGTGATTGAGTAACAAGCATCTATAATTTCTTTGTTTATTTTGTAATATCTTGTTGTTACGAATACCTACCTACATGAATTTAAACTTTTGTGAGACATGTTATAACTTTATTTTACTAAACGGTTAAAACTCACGAATTAATTGTCACTTCGGGCGACATGATTGTTTCGAACTCTTCGGGAGTTCGAAACATGCCGCCCGAAGTGACAATTAATACGTGAGTTTTAACCGTTTAGTAAAATAAAACCTACCTACATGTTTGAAGCTTGAAGTTGAACATCCAAACATCACATAAACACGTTGATTATAACGGTCAGTACCAATTAGGCTACAACACTGGTTTACCACAAAAGTTCACGTCGTGTGGTTATAAAATAAAATAACGATTTTTATTTGTTTTAGAGAGGTGATAAATCTAGCCATAGTTGATTTGAAAGCCAACGGCATTATATCGAAGCTGTGGCGTAAGTGGGTGACTGCCACCAGAAAATCTGATTGTGACGAAGCCAAGGATGATGTAAGTATAAGAATAACAATGATATTAAGAATGACATAGAAAGTTTAATTATTGTCATCATGTCATTCAGTGGTTAAATCAAGAAATGTCATAAAAGGCAGAGTAACAGCATTTTGTATGGTTGTCCGCATTGTTAATGCATAAAATATTAAACCAACCGAACCACTAATAACAATACTTATCTGACAGACTTGTCAAATTTGACAGTTTGACGACGCGCCAGCGAGTCGCGCGGGGTGCCTATTCCGCTCTGAGGGATGCAAGTGAACCCTAACCTAACCGAACTTTGACAATACCTATCTGACAGACTTGTCAAATTTGACAGTTTGACGACGCGCCAGCGTGCCGACGGCACCCCGCTCACGCGAGGTGCCTATTCCGCTCTGAGGGATTAAAGTGAACCCTAACCTTACCGAACTTTGACAATACCTGTCTGACAGACAGGTCAAATTTGGCAGTTTGACGACGCTCACGCGGGGTGGCTATTCCGCTCTGAGGGATGCAAGTGAACCCTAACCTAACCAAACTCTGACAATATCTATCTGACAGACACGTCAAATTTGACAATTAGACGATGTGCCAGCGTGTCGACGGCTGCCTATTCCGCTCTGAGGAGTGCAAGTGAACCCTAACCTAACCGAACTATAACAATACCTGTCTGACAGATAGGTCAAATTTGACAGTTTGACGACGCGCCGGCGTCTCGACGGCACCTCGCTCACCACGTAATACCAGTGAAATTTAGGATAAGACCTGTTAAAATGTTGACCAAACGAAGCTTATGGGAAAGATTTATTTGATAAAACATATTCTGACGTATAATTTATTTGCGTAACTTTTTTATTACTAAAAATGTTTTGCTTAAGTAACCCATTTGGAAAAAGAACCATTGCTTTAATGAAATTTGCTGTAATAATATTCTGACAAGTGATTATTTGACTATATTAGGATTTGGCAAATAAATCTTTGGGGAAAAAATAATTGGTAACTAATCTGTTGACAAAGGTTATTTGGGAAATGAAATGTTGACAAACATATTTCGGTAAAACAAGGGGATCCCCGTAATTACAGATATTTTGTACGGATTTGGAGGATTAAAATAACAACTGATTGTGTGGCCTCAGCTCTCAAGAATAAGGTTCATAATGGCTAATTTCGTCAAAAGAAATGTTTGTCGGGTAAGACCATACATCGCCATTCATCGGCCGGTTTTTCTCTTTATGCTAGACGTAGCGCTATCGGTGTATATTTGTAAGCACTAGAACTGTTTTATCATTTAGTAAATCCAACCATCCTCGTAGCTTTGCAGAATTTGCTGTAATTGTTGCTATACGATCTTCGCCGACAGTCGGTCTTCGCCGAGTTGACCTTAGCATTTTTAACTGATAAGAACCCAAATAAAAACAAGGACTATATATTATTGTACATATAAAAGGACGATTAAAACTAGTAATTGTCTTTATATTGATCAATACTCGTTTCGTAGAGTCCCTACAGGCTGGTATGGTGGGTTTATTACAGCAGCGTAATTTGGTCACTACAGAGTGGTTTATCGATATTCCTCGCGTTAGCATTGATATACAGTTTCCGATTAAGCTTTTAAGTTCGTCCAACAGCATGTTCATTTTCTGCCGTTGCCACGTTTACGAGTTGCTAGCTGCGGTGAACATTTCCAGCTTTCAAGTCAGTCCTGCAACAGTGCCGGGCGCTGCCATTCGGCTATGAGAGTCATTATTAATACTATTCATTTTCATCATGCACATAGTAAAATAAATATTCCAATAGCTGCTGATTTTTACAAGCTTTTGTACACTTGATGATGTAAAATTATGTATATATATATATATATATATATGCCCTGGCCGGGATTCGAACCCGGCACCTCCAGCTTCGTAGGCAGGGTCACTACCAATTACTAAGCTAAAGCGGTCGTCATACGGCGGTCGTATATGTATGTCAGTTTATTTCAAATCTCGAGAGACAAGTTTTGCTAACTAAATTTGCTAACTTCCCTGAACCAATCGAGTTTTAAATTGTGTGCGCCTATGTAAGTTAACTAACCATGCACTATCATGGTATCAGCAAGCTGGTCTAATCATGAATCATCTTTAGATCTCAGGACTCTACACCTGACATATACACACACACACACCGTCGCTTTAATGGTAAGATTTCTCGTCATCTGAACATATTTCGGTTCATAGAAGTAATGAGAAAAGAGGCAAAGCACTGTATTCTGAAAAATAGTCTATTTTTATTCTTTTTTTTTTTTTTAGAAAAAACACGTCTCGGTGACGTAATGTTTGATGAGGAATATGAACGATATTTAAACCGTTTGCGTAATAATGAGTGATAGTGGGATCTGTACGGAACAAGAAAAGGGAAAATACGGCGTTTAATGAACAAAAGATTTCCTTTGGCAGGATTGATATCTATAGTCTAAAGATGCATTTACGAAGTAGAGCCCCCCGGATTTTTCACGTGGTAAGAAATGGGGGGGGGGTCCAAACATAGCAGCCGACCTGTACATTTCAAACTAAGCTGACTCCTTTCGTATATCTACTAAGGCAAGTTTGGTATCGTTTTCGTATAAAAGGAATACACTGACATCATTTCTGATCGTACATTTTACTATTTTGGGACAATTTTCTGACTAAAATCGCAAATTTATACATTTTTAATTTTTACTTTTAGATTCAGCGCTCTGATATTGGATGTAAAAAGTTGATTTAAATAATGAAATAAATACTATAAGAAAGCTCGTTTTATGCAGATTCTAAATATATAAATATCAATATAGCTCTGCCTACAAAATTATGACAGAAAAAAATATCATGGGTCGCAAGATGGCTGCGCGGGCGGATCGGTAAGTACCGAAATACGTTACTAGCTACTGGGTACAGTCACCGAATTGAAATGTTTTCCACTTTTAAGAGTAAAAATAACTAATAGAGAATCTTACCTGACTATACCGACGTGTCTGACTAATAACAATGATAGTTCCTCTAAGTTATTTTCAGGTTTTAAAACGATGACTGTGATAAAAATTACACTGTAATATTTTATGGATTTTAGTTTCAATATGCATGCGCTTAGGGCAGCCTATCAAGCAGGTCACTTGTGGGGACAAACTTTAAATGACACACAATATATACCCTCCCTAACAGACGAGTGGATAAAAGGAGGAACAGTGGCAGCCCGTATGGACAACCCAACACAGAATCTGGAATGCGGCACGAGAACTTAGCTGCAAGAACAGCTGCAGAGGCCACTGTCCTTGAAAGCGAGAATGAATGCCATGCACGCTGCTTCAAGACCTGTGGGTAGTCGCAAATGCGATTACTGATGGTTTTAAATGTGTGTCCAGTGTGGACCAGGGGTTTCAGCAAAGATGACGTCGAGGAGGCCGAAGATGGAGAGTACAACATCTTTATCAGTTTATACCACGTTTATACTGGTCCTGGGTTTAAAAAATCATAACTAACTTCAAAAAAGATGAGGTCCTGTGTTCGACTGTAAATATTTTTTGATATGTTCACAAATATCTTTGCTAGTTTAAGACCGATTTCGCGTTTTTTTTTTTTTTGGTTTGGAAGGGGCTGCCTCAATGATGTTTTCTTTTAAATTTGGTCAAGATCTGATAATGGGATCCATGAGAAAATGGACACTCTTCAATTTACAAAGGTATCTCCGCGGTATATGAATGCTAATTATTACTTACAAGGTGGACCAACATCATTTTTTTTATTATTATTAATAAGGCAGTACTTTTAGGGTGATCCAATATTATTTTGGACAGGATCCGTTAATGTTAGTTGTCATTTTTTTAAAATTTAGCCGTTATTCATATAATTCATGGAGTCCGAATTTGTACTATCGTTTGTAGGGGCCTATCTTTAGAAGTAATCAAACGATTTTAAAAATTCTTTCTGTAATAGAAACCTACATTAGTCCTTAATAATATAAGCTAAGACTTTTTGTAAATCGTTAACTCATACGAAGCAGGGCGGCTCTCTAAAATTTGATAAATTTTTACCTGAAATTTTAGGGCGAAATTGATATATTTCATTGTTTTTTTAATATTTTAAGACGTGAATTGGCATGAAATATGTTTTTATTGAGTTAATAAACCCACCACTACGATTCCAAGATCACAAACTATGTTTTTTAATTAATTTGATTTTTTGTTCTATCTTTTAATTTTTAATTTTTTTAACACTTCCACAGTAGGTATATTTTTGAAATATATATTTTTAAATATGATATTAACAGGGTTTTCTGAAGACCTATTTTTTTTTTCAAAATGTGTAGGTGTTTTTTAAAGTTATGGCCATTTTTCTGTTTTCAGTATGAATGAAAAATTACCTATTTTTTGTTATTTTTCGAAAATTTTGTATGGAATGGTACAAAAATAATTCCAGAAATGAATTTAGCATCCTTGATTTACTCGAAATTGACACCCAACTTGACCCAGTAGCTTAACTGGCGCAGATATCAAGATTAACCTGGACTCACCCCCCCCTCAAAAATTTGACATAAAAAATTTCGAGGGCTCTACTTCGAAAATCCATCTCTGGGTCCTAAAGGACCTACCCTGATACAGGAAATCTTTTGTTCACGAAATGCCGTATAAGTCCTCTTGCCGAGGCCACTATGAATGAAGGTTTTCATTGAAAAACTTATTGATTTGCGAAGTGCCTTGTTTTAAATATTTTCCTTTCAACCCTGAAAATGTAGCACAGAACCCTGTCATATTGAGCCAGTGAAATATATGTAGAAGACAATGTCTTGTTGGAACATGAATTTTACGCAAGTTAATAAGACGTAGTATTCTTTAAAAATAATGTAAAAGTGATATTTTTCTGTTCACTGTTTACACAATGAAACTTTTCACACAATAAAACTTATTTTATACGTTGTTTAAGTTTTTAAGAAATACACCGTTCATTGGCATCAAAGAAAACTTTTATTACCTATGAATGAAATCCATAATTCGAACTTCGATCGCCCCGTCACTTTTTTGCAAATTAGTTACGATCGAGAGCAAAAGAGATACGGATTTAAAAGTAGAGTCCCTGATTCAATGAAATAAACAGGCCCGGCAATAGGTAATTTTTATTTAGTCCTAATTTATTTTGAACTATATTCACTTTCAGCGGATCTATATTAAGGACAATAATAGCTATTCATGATACAAGTGCGGAAAGTGAGTGATTTCCGACGAGTGTCTTTCTTATACACGAGCGAGCGTAGCGAGCGAGTTTATAATTAGACACGAGTCGGAAATCATCTTTACGCAAGCGTATCATACAAAGTTTTACTATGCATTGAGCGAGAAAATAGAAAAGCTTATTTCAAATATATAGGTTATAATTTACCTTGCTCGATATGTTACTTATTATCAGGATCTTCATGTAATAACTTCTTGACAGAGAGTGCTATTTATTTACGACTTAAAACCATCGTAAGATCGTTTTATTAACACAAAAACTTTTAAAAGTTCGCCGCAAAATTCATCACAAGCATAGGTTTTTAATTTAGATTTAGCCGCCAAGGAACCTTTGTTGGCATTTTGTGCTTCTTGAAAATTATTTTCTGGGGTTACATTTGATCTGATTCGTCACTTTCACTCGATATTTTTATCAAAAACTAGGTAAACAAAAAATTAATACTTGAAATGTAAAATGGCATTTTTCTAAATACATGCGCGCTCAACATTACTACCGCGCATGTGCACATTTGTTTGTAAAATGTTAAGTAGGCAATGGCTTAATGCGCATTCAGCCACGCATTTACCTAAAGTGAAAAATTTCAATTTATTTAAAGGTAATAAATAAAATCTAAAATTATAAATGATACATTTAAGAAGTATTAATATTTATGTACCTGTTTATAAGAATGTTATTCTATAATTGATTAATTTGTGAAACGTTTTTCAGATGATTAAAACTCTTTGCGTCAAGCTGAAGACAGAGTAAAAAAATAAAAATAAAAATTAAAAGTAAAAAGCACTAGTGCGGAAAAGTAGTACTTTCCGCACAGTCTGACTGCTTAGAAAACGCACTTTTCAAGCACATGCATTGTAATAGTACATTACTTACCAAGGGCGATAAAACAAAGAATGTCTCAGATCGCAGGTATTTTACGCCCGAGCCGAAGGCAAGGATGATAAATATGCGATCTGAGGCTTTCTTTATTATCGCCCGTGGTAAATACAAAATTTTATGTCACCCCCTGGCCAGGAAGTGGGTTTTTTCGCGCGCGGAGCGTGCGATAATGGCCACTTTATGGCTAGGTGTGACATAAATTATGTTTTGGTCTTAATTCATATTAGACTATATTCACTTTGTGCGTATTTAATTTTGCTCATAATTTATAATGGATTTTTTTATTATTGAAATTTAGTTTTAATTATTTTTTACATTTACTAAATTCACTTTGGAGACCATTACCTACTTTTGATACAACTTCAGAATGGTATTTTCATGTTGGCGAATTTCCATTCGTGCCGAATACAGTAAATCGTAATCTTGTACTAAAAAGACCAACAAAACTTTATTATCTACAAAACTCGTTTAGAAACCATTCAGCTATTGAAACTTATTTACTTCGACAAAATATAACCCTGACGTGCATCGAACAGGCATGAGAGTAATGCAACTGCAGCATCAAACGAGTGGGTGGTGAATTCGTGTTCGCTATGCAACGTGTACATGTAGTGCGTACTGCTTAGCGAGACTAGGCGGAATATTTCGACCCACTTGTTCCATTGAGTACAGAGAAGTGGTTTTATCTAACTAGAGGTAATTTCCAATAGCTCGGCTTCAGTAGCTGGCTCCCTAATAGTCGCTTCGTTCTTTGGGTACCTAATTGTGGGACGAAAGTTGTTGGTCGACAGAAACATATATTTTTCCAATTACTTTAGTCACAATAGGGTATTCTACTATGTTTGAAAAAGTACTTCAAAATATAGATTGCCTTATAAAAAGCCACAAAAAAAAATATTTCGGCAAAATAAACACGCTTTCTTGCCATACAATTAAATTTCTAACCTAATCGTAATATTGGCAAAAACATGAGGAAAGTATAAGATGGAGCTGGTGATACACACATACAAAAGCGGTGTGAAAGAGATGCAAGCATAGACAATTTTGATACACGTGGGAGCGAGAAACAACATTCCTCTTTCTACGGAACTGACAGTTATTGCCTATATGACCTCACACCGTGGGGGCTCGTGTTTTAAGTCACTATATCACGTGATAACGTACAGATTAAAAATTACGACTTTTAATTTCAATATAATAAAACAATGATGTGCTTTTATGACTCAAAATCAGAATATTTAAGTATATTTCTACATAAAGTTTCATAATTTATTCTTCACTACTGAAAGTACCCTATTTCGCGATCTAAGTTTAGTATTGATAGTTTAAGAGCCGGTGACACTGAACCTAGTATGATAAGATTCCCAGATGGCATATATATAATTAGGTGCGTCATTAGTCGGGGAACACAAAACGGCGATGCTGCAATGCGAAAAACCTGGCGAAGCCATTGAAAATTAAAATTGAAAAATGATGAAAAATCCGGTTTCTAGTATGATAAGATTCCCAAGTTTCGTTTGTTCCTCGAAACAGGGGAGGGGTAGGACTATACGATAGTGCAGTGCTGCAAGCCTTCCTGACTGGCCTTGTCAGTGGCAGCAGTATGATAAGCGACCACTTTTCTGAGGTATCTAGTATGATCGGATTCCTGAAAAAAAAACAGGGCTCATCTGAAAGATCAGCACTTTCTGTGTAAGAAAAACCACTGCTGCATTTTCCAAACAGTGGAGAAGGTTGTTGCTGCAGCAATTAAAGGAGCCGACAACACTGAACCTATTTCGATAGATTCCCAGATGATATATATATAATTAGTCGCGGCATTAATGGGGGTACACGAAATGGCGATGCTGCAAAGCAAATGAGCAGGCAAACCTATTAAAATTCAAATTTAAAAAAATAAAAATAAACGGTTTCTAGTATGATAAGATTCCTAAGTTTCGTTTGTTCCTCGAAATAGGGGAGGGGTAGGACTATACGATAGTGCAGTGCTGCAAGCCCTCCTGACTGGCCTTGTCAGTGGCAGCAGTATTATAAGCGACCACTTTTCTGAGGTATCTAGTATGATCGGATTCCTGAAAAAAACAGGGCTCATCTGAAAGATCAGCACTTTCTGTGTAAGAAAAACCACTGCTGCATTTTCCAAACAGTGGAGAAGGTGGTTGCTGCAGCGATTAAAGGAGCCGACAACACTGAACCTATTTCGATAGATTCCCAGATGATATATATATATATATATATAATGAGTCGCGGCATTAATGGGGGACACGAAATGGCGATGCTGCAATGCAAAAAAGCAGACAAACTATTAAAAAGAAATTTTGAAAACAAAAAAAAACCGGTTTCTAGTATGATAAGATTCTCAAGTTTCGTTTGTTCCTCGAAACTGAAACTGACAAGGCCATTCAGGAGGGCTTGCAGCACTGCACTATCGTATAGTCCTACCCCTCCCCTGTTTCGAGGAACAAACGAAACTTGAGAATCTTATCATCTTAGAAACCAGTTTTTTTATGTATTAAAATTTTCTTTTTAATAGCTTTGTCTGCTTTTTGCATTGCAGCATCGCCATTTCGTGTCCCCCATTAATGCCGCGACTAATTATATATATATATATATATATATATATTATCTGGGAATCTATCGAAATAGGTTCAGTGTTGTCGGCTCCTTCAATCGCTGCAGCAACCACCTTCTCCACTGTTTGGAAAATGCAGCAGTGGTTTTTCTTACACAGAAAGAGCTGATCTTTCAGATGAGCCCTGTTTTTTTCAGGAATCCGATCATACTAGATACCTCAGAAAAGTGGTCGCTTATCATGCTGCTGCCACTGACAAGGCCAGTCAGGAGGGCTTGCAGCACTGCACTATCGTATAGTCCTACCCCTCCCCTATTTCGAGGAACAAACGAAACTTGGGAATCTTATCATACTAGAAACCGTTTATTTTTTATTTTTTTTAATTTGAATTTTATTAGGTTTGCCTGCTCATTTGCTTTGAAGCATCGCCATTTCGTGTACCCCCATTAATGCCGCGACTAATTATATATATATATCATCTGGGAATCTATCGAAATAGGTTCAGTGTTGTCGGCTCCTTTAATCGCTGCAGCAACCACCTTCTCCACTGTTTGGAAAATGCAGCAGTGGTTTTTCATACACAGAAAGTGCTGATCTTTCAGATGAGCCCTGTTTTTTTCAGGAATCGGATCATACTAGATACCTCAGAAAAGTGGTCGCTTATCATACTGCTGCCACTGACAAGGCCAGTCAGGAGGCCTTGCAGCACTGCACTATCGTATAGTCCTACCCCTCCGCTGTTTCGAGGAACAAACGAAACTTGGGAATCTTATCATACAAGAAACCGGATTTTTCATCATTTTTCAATTTTAATTTTCAATGGCTTCGCCAGGTTTTTCGCATTGCAGCATCGCCGTTTCGTGTTCCCCGACTAATGACTCACCTAATCATATATATGCCATCTGGGAATCTTATCATACTAGGTTCAGTGTCACCGGCTCTTCTACTATGAGTATATTTAAAAATAACTCCACGTTTAATGTAGGTAACGTTTCTCTAATGACTTGCACGATATGGGTTATGTTCATAATCATAACTACCTACGTAACACCTGGAAATTAAAATATCAACTTAAATAAATTGTGATATGGAACTGAAAACACCAAGTCTGTCGCTCTTGCTTTTGCAAAACGATAGAAGTATTAAATATATACATATATATTGTGACGTAAGTAGAGGCACGTCAATGCGCTTGTGTTTTGAAAGGCCTCATTGATTTTATTGGTTTTCCAGGAAACGAGCATAACGGAGATGACGCTAAGCCAAGTAGCTGGCATATTCTACGTGTTGGTGGGTGGTCTAGCGCTGGCGCTGGGAGTGGCGTTGCTGGAGTTCTGCCAGCACGGGCGCGCGGAGGCGGCGCGCGCCAACGTGCCGCTGCGCGCCGCGCTTTCCGCCAAGGCGCGCCTCGCCTCGCGCGCCGACCACAAGCCCTCGCATGCCCACGCGCACGCCTCCAGGCAGATGCGGGAACACGAACGACTCGGATGGAACGGCGCAGCTTTTGCAGGGGTCAGTATTTATAAATTTGTCTTGATTCCATATGTGTTTAAATTTATTATGTCCCTGAAATATAATAAACGGGTCACTCACGAATTTATTGTCGAATATCACTCGACATGTTTCGGGCCAATACGTGGTCCTTAATCATATTTCAATATGTATGAGACTCACGGAAGTTTTCTATTTAAAATTCTGATGTTCCTGTTGGCACTGTTGGCAGATGAAATGATCATCTATCTATAGGGATAGGGATTTAAATAGGAACTTCGGCGAAATATTTGTCGTCAAATTTCACTTCTAAACTTGAAATATCGACCAGTATAACTATTATATATATTTATTGCTGTGATTTTAATTGTGAAACTAATCATTTCCATATTTCATATGCTGCAGCCAGCGGCCGGCGAAGCGCCAAAATCGAACTTTTTTTACCAACACAAAAAATTTGTAAACACTATATTTTGGGACTATAATATCATGCCAATGGACATATTCGACAATTAATAAAGTTTAATTTAAAAACTTTTAAATTATTTGGTAAGCAAGAATTTGCCAAACCATAGGTAGATTTGCGAAAAATAAACTGCCAAATTTTGTTTTGCCAAATGACCATTCGTCGAAATAAATTTATGGGACATATGAGCGTTTTTCAAAAAAAGTGTATATGGCAAAATTTGAGTGTCCCGCACGTCTAACGTATTTTTTTTTAATATTCCTTTTAGTATTTGGGTATATGATTGGTATAGTTTCATTTTGTATATTGTAGGCATTTATGTTATATTTATAAAATACTTAAGGTGGGACGCTTTCTATACAAAACGTTTTTTAACATTCGCAGGCTAACGGCGTGATATTTTAAGAAACTTATGTACATCGTAAGTTCATAAGTTTTGAGACGACACAAAATTTCGTAAAAGCAACTAAAGTCGATTAAATAATTTTCGAATTGTGTCATATTATTATTATTTCCTTTAATCAATGTCTGTACGTTATAAAAATAAATGTAGTTGATTTCTAGGTTTTTGTTAAAAGAGTGTTTTTTTTTAATAGATTTTCGTTAGGTCGTCTGAAAAAGTAACCGTTCTGACACGCGACTTATTTTACAGAATCATTTGCTTCATTTAAAGTGGTTCATTTTATAGCTGCAAGATTTGGATGAAATTAATTGGTTCCATTAATTCTATAAATTAGTTCCGTTTTAAATGGTTTATTGTCTTTATTTTAAATGTGTGTGTAAGCTAAAACTGGACCATAAAATAATACAATGAATTTCATATAATATGTGACTATCCGCAACTAGTTCCACCACAATGTGAAGTTATTAATGTCGTTATTTTCTATATTTTTTAATATTTTCATGCCAAATTCTCAAATAATATTTAAGTAGTTTTACGTTTTTGTTTTTTTTTCTTTGTTATTATATAATTGATCCTCAATATAACACATATTACAATTATGTGATAAGTGATAAATAATACACTGACTTATGAGGAATTGAATAAGAAAAGAAACTCCAAATTCGGTATTATAAAAAAACTACGGTTCGTCACGTGTACACTTTTTTTGAAAAACGCTCATAGGGACATGGTAATTTTCTATGAATTTATCGCCGATACATTAGTGAACCGCATATAGGGAGATTAGGGAGTGGCCCTGGAGTATTCATTCATATTACAACCTGACAGGCATTTTAACATGTTCTTATTCCCTTTAGTCCAATGACTTTCTTCTGGGGAGGGACATATTAAGACATGTTCATCGGAAGATTTATTAGAGGTTCGTAACGGAGTAACGTAAGTTTTGTAATGCTGCCCCGTGAATTGACCTTTGCATTAAAAATCACCTGTACCCTGAGTTCTCATGAATATAAATCGTGTTTGGATAAAATAGTGTTGTGACAGTGCCGTGGTTATGTTGAAAAATGATACAAGTTCTTTACAAATGTACACCACTTGCACGTTTTTACACTAGTCACATAATGTATCCTAAAATAACTCACGCATGTTTCTGCCAAAATGTTATTCATGAACCTGTTAAAACCGAAATTTGTAATCTTACACAAATACATTGCACTTTATCACTTTGTGTCGCAAGTCGCAACACCGAGCGTTGCGTTTAAAGATAAAACGAAACAATCGTCATCTAAAAATACTGAAATAAAATGTCCGATGTCAACTTGCGCAACAGTAAAACGCCTTCTATCTAGACAGTATTTCTACTAAAATATATCATTACCTATACATTTTGTAATAGGTCGTGGGTCTTTATGATTTGCGACATTTATAATAAAAGAGGGGCTTAGATGATCGGTTGTATGTCGGATATATGGCGATCGTCCCTCTCGCACTTACATACTTGACATTAAGGGACGAATGCTATTACCGATAACCTTAGCCCCTTAATATAACATATAACCTCAGTCACGACATCGCGCTCATTGATTGATTAATGTGGATGTCACATGAACTGATGAATGAATCAAAATTCTAACCCAGTGTAACTTAAATTTCTATTAACCAGACATGTAATATCCAGTGAGATGTAATTAATTAAAACCATACGATAAAAGATAAATCTTCCCAGGGTTCCACACCCACCCATTGTGCAGGTTATGAGGTTTGTAAATGAGTGAGTCTTATGTACCTAACCTTTTCCTGAATTCCCAACAACGCCAAGGCACAAATGTCAAATAAAGTTGTCCCACCTCCTGCAAATTACACTTCCAATCTTGCAAGTTATACCTACTTGTGTACAAGTTTTTTCTTTGATCCTTTTGGCGGACACATTATTGAGCTTAGTCGTTACTTAACTAACAAAATATTACAGGGTGGCCCAAAAATACGTTGACACGGAATTTTTTGGATTTTTTTTACGACACGACTACACGACTTTTGAAAAAAAGCGTTAAAATACTATTAATAAACTAAACAAAACACTAGTTATCTGCAAAATATTCCTCTTTGGATTTGATACACAGTTGCAAACGTAAGTTAAACTGACTAGCAAAATGCCGCACGTCCTAATACGTTATCTTGCCAATTTTTTGGCAAGTATTTACTTTTAGAGCAATGTACAGTTTAGTGCCGCAGGCCCTTGTCTTTAAGGTTGACCAAATATTATAATCGATTAAGGTCAGGTGCGTAAGGTAGCCAGCTACTTTTATCAGCTTATGAATATGGGCAAATTTTGGAGCTATCATGAAAATTGAACCATTTTCGCATAATCTTAATCCAATGGATTATAATTTTTAGTCTAACTCAGAGACAAGGGCCTGTACCACTAAACATAGAAATGCAGACCTTTCCGAAAATGACGTTTTAATACGTGCGGCATTTTGGTCGTCAGTTTTACTTACGTTTGCAATTGTGTATCAAAGCCAAAGGGGAATATTTTACATATAGCTAGTGTTTTGTTTAGTTTAATGATAGTATTTTTAACGTTTTTTTATAAAAGTCGTGACGTAATAAAAATATCCTAAAAATTCCGTGTCAACGTATTTTTGGGCCACACTGTATTGAGGTATTAGAGAATAAATACAGTTGAAGACTTTGATAGACACCGGCGAAGACAAAGTTACGCCCTGTGGCAGATAAATAGTCTCTCTATCTATTAATCAAATATTAATACCAAATTTCGGTCAACAACATAAACCTACACTGCTTATTAACTACAGAGTTACAATCGGTTACTTAAAATTAGAACCTTTAGGCTGGATTTGACCACTTTTGAGTTATTTAAAACCATCATAATAGTGTCTTAAATTCTAAAAAAATATATGTATTACATAAGGATCTTGTCTAGTCAAAATCGTAGTCAGACTCAGGTTACAAGACCTCATGAATTTCGCTCGATAGAAAAAGAATCGCAAAGTTACCCCTTTTTGGAATGTTTTTTCAATATTACAGCTATATTACTGATATTTTACATTTAGTTTTTACTCCATTAAAGACCCTAAATAACTATAGACAAATTCGTAGGGTTTGCTTTGATAAAATGATTGGTTTAATGATTACTTATATTTAAATGTTTACAAAAACTACGCGCAAAGGTTCCGTAGAGTGCGGGATGGTTAATTGCAAACTCACGCGTGTTAGAGCGGAACATTTGCAATGGGGAGATTTACAGAAACTGTTTTAAATCTTCAAATAGGACGAAACGAATATACTTCTAAAGCGGACCGATTTATTTTTAGTAGTACGGGTCAAGTCTGTGCCTGATTTTACTTTTATTTTTAGTAGTTATTGATCAATATTCTGTAACTTTCCAGTACTTCGCCGCGGGTACCCAAATCGCCCAGGACGACGCAGTGCACGCCAGCTTCACCCATGTGTGATCCGCGGAGAAGGGCGGGGCCAACGTGCGTCGCTCTTCCCTCACTAAGCCCGCGAACGCGGTTGACCTCTACCAGCTATAAAATAAGGCTCAAAGTCCACGAGCAGCGCTAATGTGTCTCAAATATGAATCGTTTAGCTTCTAAAGACACAATTTAGTTTTTATCAGCGCTAATGTGTCTCAAATATGAAATGTAGAGTTTCTAAAGATACAACTTAGACCACGAGCAGCGCTAATGTTTCTTAAATATGAAACTATTTGCTGCTAAAGATACAATTTCAACGATAGCATATAAAACTAGTGTATCAAACTCCTTAAGCGACAGTAAGTAGATAAAATCACAATGTATGTTTGATGTACAAGCTGGCTCGAGGCTCTTTCTCCACTACAGATAAGCTACGCTGCGTTACTGCCTTCTATGGCAAGATTATGGCGCCATGTCGTTTTTCCGTGTATTCTCAAGCCCAAAAGTCTAAGCCGTACCGATGGCAAGAGACCGGACGGTCTTACACTGGTACCTTGGACAAAAGAGCACAGCCTGCTATGAGATGCAACTTGTGTGAGTACTGTTGCATCCCCTCAACCATAATGGAAGCAGCGGGTATAGCCACGGAAACTGCTGCAAAACGCCAATTTTGAAAAACCAGAGTACGATTTTGTTACGTTTGCCGTTGAAACCGCTGGGCCTTGGGGTGAGGAGGCAAGGAACTTGATGAAAGACTTTGCCACGTTCCAGCTCTTATCTGGTGCAACATATTTTGTCGCCATTCAGCGTGGAAATGCCATAATTTTCGGTACATTTGGACAAGGTCAGAGCCGGACATAATAGAATGCGTAAATCCTCGCTGTAAAAAAACAGACTGGATTGTTAAATTACTAAGGTATTTTTAAAGTCACGAATAACTTTACAAACATTAACATTAACTTTATAAACATTGATATTCATGTAGGTGTAGGTATATGTATAGCTAAAGGGTGGTGGGGAAAAAATTGACCTTTCCCATAGACTGGGGGGGTATCGTTGTTTAGAGCTCATTAAGTGCATACATTGTGTAGTTTTTGTTTTCTAAAATATTGAAGAATTTACCTTGCCCCCTATTATGGGAGTCACCCTCAAAAACTAAATGGATGGCTTCAAATTTGAGTGCATAAATACTGTATTTATTGTTTTTAAGAATATTGAGTAACAAAGGACTGATACCCACCCATGAGGCCACTTATAATTAATTTTTCCCTATAAAATTTCATTAAATATCATCCTAGCGAAAGAGTGTGTAGAACCTTTCTTGTAGAGAATTGTATGTAGATAACTCGTATCTAAGAACATTTTTTTGCTTTGGGTCACCATTTAAGAGTTTTATACGAAAAACTAAAAAAAATTACCTTAAATGACCTTTACACCTATCCCCCAGGACTTTTAGTATGTTGTTAAGGACATATTTACCTACAAGTATGCCAAAATTTGCTAATACACGAATTATTTCCGCCAAGTTATCCATCATTACGTCGTTATTTCGTTATTAGGCTATACGGGCAGATAACAGATGTGGGCGGCCATAAATCGATTTTCTTATTTGTCAGTTCCAATTTGTTTCAGTTTAGTTGTAGAGCGTTGGCCAACGACATGTCACGATTACCAATTTCCTCTCGCATGAAAACTTGTACTTTTGTAGTTTTCGTGCGCGAGGAAATGACTGACGATTTTAGCGCCTGGCCCACGGTCCATTGTCGTTATATATTTTATCTACACCCATATAGTAAATCCTCTATAATAAGTTCAAAAACCGTAGATAAGACCCCGCTTTATAATATACTGTGCAGGAAGCTTCTCGCGGTTACGCGCGTCCCCTATAAGAACACCAAATATAATACTCTTACGAGATCACGTACAACCTTAACGACACGCGCGGGCCGGCCTATCGAGGCAAACATGGCGCACGCCGGCGAGACGTGCCCACACGAAACACATGAAAGAGGATTTAATATATGGATGGACTTCTCGGCAGTGGCCTCTGTGAAACGCTAGTAGGGTTAGACTTGTAAAAGTGCCATTGCGGCCTACTTACAGAATAAAGTTCATTTATTTCATTTTATTTCATTTGATGTAGATAAAGTAATGTATGCAACTGTACATAATTAGGCATTAAAACGCTCGTGTGACCTTATTATGAAACTCGTATTTTGATGCCCCACATTATGTACCAGTTGCATAAACTACTATTATCAAAACAGCTGCCTTGTTTGGTTTCTCTCCCTTTGCTCTCGAATCCTGTACAGAACTGTACATTTTGCATACCTTTACCTTACGCACTTGTATCAAAATGTACTAACATCAGACACTCCAAAAAATGCCCGCTATAAATACTGTATCGTTAATTATAAATATAACTTTACCTAACCGTATTTCTATCCTAAAGTATTTTTTAGATTAAAATTGTACATGCGTCTAATTATTTTAGAGTGCTTTGATAAGGTACCGATTTCATCCAGGGAGCTCGATGTGAAGCGTCTGGTTTAGTCATAATATACATAATTCATTTGAGTAACGCTAACGAAAACGGACAAATGGTAAGAAAAAAATTACTATATGCGAAGAAGACAACGTTGCACAAAAAAAAATATACTACGCAAACCGCAATTACCCTTGATTCGTAAAGTAAAATATCTGTGCAACGTCAAATCATTTCTTTTTGTTTAAAAAAAATGGATTTGATCCGTGCATGGTGGCCATTTTGAGAATATGGCATATACTCATATACAACTCCGACTTTGACATCTATTATAACTATCAAGGAGCGTTTCTATCGACGTGCTCTACCGATGGTTTGACGCCATGAATATCCATTGTGCTTTGGTCTCCGGATGATATCGTTGGCTAGTTTCCTTCCTACCGCTTGCACCATCAGATGATGGCAACTCAAAACATAGTGTAAAAAGTAGCTTTTACGTAAAAGTCTAAATCCACCACATTTATTATGAGGATGCTCAATTAGGCAGTCATGACGAGGACACTTTGATAACATGTTTTGGCATCATATTAACCCATTATTTTATTAAATTATGCATTGGATTCCCTGAAATAGTCTCGAATCAAGCTCAATAAGCTTGTCCGAAATATATTTTGAGGACGATTTTGAATGCATCATAAAGTCTCTAAGATACAAAAGTTAACCACATTATATCAGATGAAATGGTTAACAAACACCTCCAGATCATATTCTCAGAACATTGTAATTCAAAATAAAACGCAGGTCAACAGTCAGACTAGGTTTTGTCTGTATTTATACTTAACGATACAGTCTTTATGTCTATTCCTCCTTGTGCTCTGTGTGTGCTCTGCAGGTTAAGTACCTATAAGATAAGTCTTAATATAATAACTTTAATATAATTGTAATTATCAAAATAATGATAGTGTATATACATTTTTAAAGGCACTTAAAAGTCATTGTCATTACCTACTTATCTTACATAGACAGTATCTCAAACAGTTATTGAAATCTAGATTAAAAATACAACACAAAAATATTTTTGAGATACCGTCTAGTGTCTCTGTATATCTAGTAATCTGAGAAAGTAACTAACATTTTTTTTCTTTTCCAACAGTCAACGTTACCGGTAACGTTGAAGTAACGTGGAAGTAAAGTTGAAGCAAGATTTGTGAAGTTAAAATTGACCATAAACCGTTAGTTTGAGCTAAATTAAACACAAAAACGCACGTTGTGCATTGCTTATTCACTTATATATAGTTTTATATGAAATAGGTGTAAAACTGTTATTTACCTTTGTAATCGTCCAAAATTCTCTGAAAAATTCTCCAACACAACACATGCGTGCACCTTTGGACGAGTCCACAGACTATAAAATGGCGTTTTTTTTTGTTTTTAACTTTGCATCAGATTCTTGGTGTTGCCAGTGAGAATATAAAATAGTACCATAAGAGCTTAACATTATTTAGAGGTGGAATTTTGGTAACGTTTGAAAAAAGTAACGAACCGAAACTAAGGAGATAAAAGTTAAAATTGCTATAAATTCATGAAATCAGTTTATTTTACTGGTCATAATTACGAATTAGTTGTATAATTTTGTGTTATTTATGATAGTTCTGGTGATTTTGACTTTCAATATAAAAAAATACAAATTTTGTAGTTCCGAGTGTTTACGGAAATCAAAAAAAACAGCGGTTTTTTTGCTAAATTTGGGGGACTGGGCGAACTAAACTCACTCTAGTTAATAAACCATACTGTGTATTTTAACTTTAAGATGAAATTGTATCACCTAGAAAGCTACGAAACATATATAAAAGTGCGGGCATTTAAAAAGTCGAAGATGATTATTACCTTAGTATAAAAAAAATACCTCTCATATCTGCAGAGAATATGTGGGAAGGATGGACTTCAATCCTCAGCACTGTTCAAGAGAATAATGAAATAAAGCAATTCAAAAACTATTTTTTGAAATACTGGATGAACAATTATCCATTGCACATTTTAAGTTGCTCTACTAACAGACATAATTATATAGAACGATGAATATAGTTGAACGGAAAATCCCTAAGCGGCCGACTCTGTTTCGTTTTATCAAAAAAATAAAAATAAGCTATACATTACGACTAAAATGCGAATAAAATAATGTTTTAAATTATGGAACAACGCAGTTTTACTTAATTTCGCTAGTGTACTAAATTATAATTAAATGATAATATAGATCTATTAAGCCTTTCTTTGAAGTGAACTCGCTTTTTCCCGCGGCTTCGCCCGCGTACTAAAAATACTAAAAAAGGAGGTTTTCCCCAAACAAACTTTGAACCCCCATTTTACCCCCTTAGGGGGTGAATTTTGAAAAATCCTTTCTTAGTGCACCCCTAGACCTTATAAGGAACCTACGAGCCAAATTACTAATATCGCGGTTACTAAAAAAGTTTTCCATTTAAGTCAATCGTTGGTGAGATTAATAGCTTTTGGTTTGAACAAGATGGGATTAAGGGTTTTTGAGTTTTCACTGAAAAACTGTCTTGCCCCAACAAAATACGACCCAAGCCCAAGCTACGACCTTTTTGATTCAAGGTATTAAATAGTGGACTGCTAGGTACGGAACCCTTCGTTGTGCGTGATCCGATACGCACTTGGCCGGTTTTGATATAACGTTAACGGTTCATCAATGGAATACTAATATTTTAAAAATATGGCGCCCCTGACGTACTTGTAGAAATAATTACAAGTTTGTTGTAATAATTTGTGTTTCTGCTTTCATTTTGCAACAGAAACTAGTAAAATTCACTAATTATATATGAGTTATTAGTACTACTATTTTGCAACTTGTAGTTTATTACTGCTACTTTATTATGCGACAAAAGTTTATAAATTACAAGTCGAGTTACTAATATTGTTAAATAGCTTGTAATTTAGATACTTGTATATTGTATCTTGTACCTACGTTATTATACAACATAAAAGTACAAGTAACAACCAAAACTGCTAACAATATTAGCGTGTAGGTACTTTGTTATGCAATAGGCCCTGGTCTCAACTCTCAGACATCTCAAGTATGTAAGATTATGTGCATGTTGTAGTAGGCTATAAGAGATTTTAGATTTAAGACTTACCTTTTGCACGCTGCAATTCAGCTAAATGTGTGATCCTTGTAATTATAATACATAAGACCCACAGAATAAGACCCCTTTGTTAACCACATTTAATGAAATAAAGAACTTACTTACCACTTATTATCTTTTTATTAATAATGGGATTGCTCTTGGCCAGCATCTAGCCAGGGGGCAAAGTTGAGGCCAACGGTCAAGCGAGCTCATTCAGAAAATGCCTATTCACTCTTGCCTTAAATAGGTTCAGGTTATATGAACTCGGAAATTCCACGCAGGATCGGACTTGGGCTTTGTATAAAGTAAGAAGCTGTCCATCAGGCGCAGGGCAGGCAGGCTGTTTAAGGATTAAACTTCATATTCAATTATGAGATCGGTGGACGGGTGTTCCGCCGCTCTACAACCGGCAGACGAATTTTATTCCTTAACTATCAACACTAGTTTCAGCCGAGACGAAAATGACAGGTATTTTTACGCCTTTGGGAGGCTGCTGCTCCTCAACCCACCAACGGAATCGCGGCAGACGTCCTTAGTCCTTCATATTACAATTTTCTTAACCACTGCACAAGTTTTCGTGCGAAAGGAAATTACTAACGATTTTAGTCACAATTGGACCTAGGTGACCGGAACGGGTTAACTGTTTACGAAGCCAACGTATTTATATCCTGTTTAATCCTTGATATGCTTTTCAAAATCTTGTTTGACATAGTTTTATCCGAAGAAAGTCTATTAATACAGCAATAAAACAGTAAAAAATATTAGACCCTATCCACAATTGTATAAGTTATTTTAGGGCCATCTTTTGACTACTGCGAATAATTCACAACCTTTCGTTTGTTTCGTTTGGTCACAAGCGCCATCTAACGCAGTTAGGTGCACAACTAAAACCTGAAGCTGGAACAAAACATTTTACGCTCCAGCTAATAGTAGTTATTACATAAAGGTTGAATAAGATGGCGTAAAGTGTCTTTTCTCAAAAATAGTATGAAATGTTCTCATAACATCTGTGAAGATAGTATCCGAAAGTGACTCATCCTGGATAGTTACCAGAAGTGTCCAGGAAATCACACCTACTGTCCAGGAAGTAAGTATGTAAATCCCATTACATATCATAATATTTGAATTTATTTAGAACTAGAAGATAAAAGTTGGCAGTAATTGACATTAAAAAAAATGTAGCTACCATGGAGGTTGACGTGTCCGTATTGCACGATGTGTATTGCGAGAAATACAGTTCAATCATGTTTTTAACTATTTCGAGACTAATTTAGAAATTAACATGAATAGATTGAATGAAATTAAATACTAATAGTAAACATAAAATAAATACGATTTTATTTACGATTATTTAAATACAATTTTATAAATCTATTCTATTGGGGTTGTGGCATTGTAACGGGACGTCCGTGTCCGTCCCTGTTTGTATGGATTGTATTTTTAACAATACTTGGTTGTCGTTCTTTTCTTGTGTTTGGTTGTTTAGCTTAGACAGAGAATACAATAGCTAGTTAATTATAACCTCTCATTCAGACATGTGAGATTCATAGAATCTGAGAAATTGTGTCGCAAATCTTAAGTCGGGTCGCTTGGAGGGCTTTTTATATATTCTCGGTTGTTTATGGTAATAGAAAAAAGAAATTTGAATTCGAACGTGGAACAAACGAGGTGTGAAGTTTGGTTTTTTTAGGATTTTGACGCAGTTTTAGTTTGGGCAGGCTTCGGAACCGACACGTAGGATTCTTGTTATAATTTCCTATAATTTTGCTATAAAATCTATAATTTTTATAGATTGTGTTATAAAATTAATAAGTGTTTGTTTGTGACTATTATTCAGAACTTCGAAGTTTATAGTTATTTCTCATTTAAGGATATAACTGAGTGTCTAAAGCTGTATAAAGGAGTTTTCCTAGGGTTCCTAGAACCGACTTTCTAGAGATTCCTGGACCAGCTTCGACAGGCAGTTATAAATCCTTAAATACATAGAAATTGTGTTCTAGGACACCTATGGACATCGAAGTTTCTATGTGTAGGACAAGTGAAAGTGTGTGACCTCTCGAGCACTCATAAGGTGTTCTTTACCATCAAGGTTGGAGAAGGTCTGCGAGACTATCCATAAAATCTAGATTGGCTATTAGAACTACCCATGGGTTTTCGAAGGTCTGTCCTAGTGAAGATTTAGGGATCCATCTAGATCGGTCAATTCCTGAGGGTTCCTAATTGTCTTTTTACCGTGTGACGAAGTATCGAGGCCGTTCACTGTGAAATGACCACCTGGAACTCGAGGGCCTTGAGTGATCTCCTACGTTTCAATCCGTTGTTTCAGCTGATGTAGCTGATTCACGGGGGGGTCAGGGAAACCTGACGGTGTCAACAAGAACTCTGGCCCTCCCGTTTACGCCCACGCTAAAAAAATGATAACCAGAACCATGGGAAGATTTGTTCCACGCCCTGGATTAAATCATCCCATCTCTGGTTCCTTCCCTCCCATGAGTCTTAGGGAAATAGGGTTTAGGTACTCAGGGTCTGACTCAGCCCAAATTGTAGGGGTAGTAAGAATAGGGCCACACTTCCACGTTTAATTTAAATGTGAGAGCCTTCTCTCCAGCTTGCTAAATAGTATAGTTGGTAGTCTTCTCAGATTGGGCATAGCGAGGGATGGAGTCCATTTCATAAATACCTCGAATCTCCCGTTATGCTCCTGCTTATTTGTAGTAGGATTTGAGTCCATTCAATACTATATCTTACTTCCTACTATTTTCTTGTAGATAGGTTTAATTAGGAATACTAAGGGAAGATTGTCCTCTTTCCAAACACTAACTAGGTAGGATCTACGGAGTGTGGGTATTACACCTAATTACCTACTCTCTATACTGGGGATAGGATTGATCAGGCTGGTTAGAATGTATAACGTAGGATATAAGGTAGAGTGTCGCCCCATAGGATAGTTAAATCTAGGGTCAGATTCTGGCGAAATCTCCAGGATCTCACCCGTTCCCGAAGGTGAAGCCTTTCGGCGTCTCTCTCCACCTTACGGCGCGGTTTCGAAACGCTGGTAAACTCATTTGACAGGTAGAACCAATTCTATGGTTGTCTCTAGCTAAAACCAATTTATACACCCGAGTTCTCCTACGGGTTATCAGTTCACTGCGAGCCGAGACTCATGGAAGTATTTAGGTAGGACCGGTGGGTCTGGCTGCGAAAAGGGCTGGATTCACCTATGTTTAACTCGTCAGGTCCAAAGTGACCGATTTCTCAAGTATGAACTGCGACAAGGGTTCTTACTTCTTTTGCTTCTATGAGTTCCGGACCATTGTGTTCAGGTATACCTAGCGGAGTACTCCTTGTTTACAGTACATACGTTACAGTTTGGCGCAGTACCAGCTCTAATTCGGAGTAGTATTAGTGGCTTTTAGCCACAGTTTGCTGCTAGTGTAATGGATATCATGTTTGAGACCTGTGGCATATTCTGCTTAGAAAAATAAAAAAAATATTATTTACGTTAGTCATTACTGAAAAATGAAAAATGAAAAAATGAAAAAACTAAATCCATTTAGTCATTTAAATTATTCAAGTATCAAATTTTTTATGGTCATTCCCACTTTGATAATCAAAATAGTAAATCGTTCAATTATTTAAAAAAATGTTTAGGTTAATCCCATCTCTATATATCAATGCATCTAAAATTATAGGGTTATTCTCTTTTCACCAAATTGGTACATTCAGATACACCTAATTGTTGTTAATTTTAGTCTTTCACAATTTCAATTTAATACATCTATATAAATTATTGAACTATTCAACAACTAGGTATGTAGGATAAGATATCCTTCATTCAAAAGAAAGTATATATTTTCTAACAGACTGTTTTCTTTAGTTTATTTATTGTAGAATAGTATTAATATTATTATATCTTACATTACATTATTTAGTAATAGAAAATCGACGTCGTGTAGAATTTAGTAGTAAAAAAAAAGAAAGTAATTAATAGCAATAGTAATATTTACGTGAAAACAGTCTGTTTCCTTCATAACAAAAATGACGGATATTCTAAATATTTAAATATCAAGTATATTTAAACTTTATTTTAACATTCATATATTCCTTCAACCTATCAAAATAATTTTGTTTTAAACACAATTGCAAGTTTTAGTTAACATCAATATTTGATTCTTGTTAGGAATGTTAGGATAGGTTATTAAATTCAGTTTTGATTAAAGACTAATTTTTACTACGGGAAATGGGCAAGAATCCTCCTCGGAAAAGAATGCTTCCAACACGCTTCCGCCCAAATGAAACAACTAATCCTAATCTGGATGACCAAGATATTGAGGAAATAGTAATGGAACATGAGAGAGAAGAACAAGAAGAAACCCCTTCAACTACTAAAGAACGTACTCCCACGTATAGATTTGCTAAAAGGCAACCTCAACTGGTCAAACCGACTTTCAAACCAAAACGAAACTTCGCTTTAGAAATGAGCGTTATGCAAAATATGGTGAGATCTTTAACGCATAAAATAAATTCCTTAACTCAAATTGCTACACCACCAGAAAACCAACCAGGACCAAGTCAACATATTATAAGTGAAAACATCCCTATCCCTGTCTCGAACACTACTGCGAACTCTGTTCCTATGGAAGAAACGAAAAAAATCATTTATCAAATACGAAACATCAATTTTGATAAACCGAAATTTAACGGAAATTCAGACCCAGTATCCTTTCTAGAAGATTTAGAAAATTATTTACGAAGAGTGGCAAATGAAGCTTCTGAATTGGATCTAATCCAAGAATGCTTGATAGAAAATGCCAGAGAATGGGCTCGCATATATAAGCCAAGATGGAAAAATTTTACAGATTTTAAAACCGATTTTTTGTCAAATTATTGGGGAGTAACTGAACAAAATAACCTCAGAAGGAACATAGTCCAGGGTTGTTGGAATAAAAATGATAATCCATTGATGCTAACTCATTTTCTCCAACTAACTGCTAAAGCTCAAAAATTAACCCACACCATACCGGAACAACAATTAGTTTCTGATATTATTAGACATTACCCTAAATACATTCAACAAAATTGGGTCACAGCAAAAATAAACTCCATAATAGAGACTGCAGAATTTCTGAGAAATATGGATGATATAAATCAACAAGATAATCATAGCTTTGCTATATCAACAAATAATGGCAAAGGAAAGAAAGAATTTTCTCAAAACTACAGAAACTGGCAACAACCAATACAATCTCATCAATCAACTCAAAAAGAACCAGGAAGAGGAAATCGTGTAGTCAACATCATTGAAGATATTCAAGTAGAAGAGCATTCATCAAACTAGCAGAAGCTGGCCATTACGTTCCCGAACCAGCTTCAATTTTAGGGAACAAAGTACTAAATATGATGTTTAAAATGGGTTGGAAACCAGCTCAATCATTAGGAAAAACCGGTCTTGGTATAAAAAAACCCCTAACAAAAAACCCCATTGAGAAAAAAACTTATGAAGGATTAGGTTATAGTAATAATAACCCTATAAAAGAATTTGACATTTCAAACAAAATAGTAGATGTACTAAAATTAAAAGCAGAACAAGAACAAATATTAAATTTTTCAAATATACAGTCAATATTTGAAGAAGAACCGATAGAATTAAATAGTAAACAAACATTCAAATCTGAGTTAATAATGCATATTTTTGAACATGAAGTAGTTGGTCTCCTTGACACAGGTAGTGATATTACATGCATTTCGGAAGATTTCTGGAACATCCTAACTTTAAATAACCACCAAATTCCATTATTACCAGTTAAAGCCTTTCAAATTAAAACGGCAATTGGTCAAAAAAGTATGGAAATACGGAAATTAGTATTACTTCCTTTAAAGCTAGGAAATTACACTCAAGATGTTGCTTTTTTAGTGGTACCAAGTCTAAGTAATTCACTAATCCTAGGGTTTGACTGGATGAAGACGAATGAAATCAATATTAATCTGAATAAAAAAGATAGAGGGATTATTCTAGAACAAGGAGGAGTGAAACATACCATTCGATTCTATGAAAGAGAATCTAGAACCAGTCTGGAAGAGGAATTGAAAGAAATATTGAATGACAATATAAATGTAGAAGTAACACCAGAGTTCAAAATAGGAATAACTCTGAAAGAATGTGAAAGAAAGAAATTAGGGAAAGTTTTGGATAAATATCAATCGCTATTCAGTGATCGCTTAGGAAAAGCTAATTGTTATGAACATGAAATTAAAATGGAAGAACATGCTCCCATTGTCAAAAAATCTTATCCAATACCATATGCTTATAGGGAAAAAGTAGCCGAGAAACTAAGGGAATTGGAACAATTAGGAGTAATAAGTAGAACTTCCACCCCTTACTGTAGTCCTTTGACATTTACTCTAAAACGCGACGGTTCTATTAGAGTACTACTAGATGCTCGAGAAATAAATAAATACATGATTGCTGAAACTGAAAAACCCCCTCTACAACTAGACGTAATGAATTCCTTTCATGGGACCAATTTCATTAGCGTCATTGACATGAATAATGCTTACTTCCAAATACCAATTTCTCAAAATAGTAGAAAATACACAGGATTTTCTTTTAATGGAAAATCCTATGTTTATCAAGTTTTGCCTCAAGGTCTAAAAACTTCGGTAGGAAGCTTTAGTCGAGCTATAGACCTTATTTTAGGACATGACGTTAGAGAATTTTGCGTAAATTATTTAGATGACTTAGCTATAATTACAACAGGATCTTTAGATCAGCATTTAGAACATATTGACATTGTTCTAGGGAAGTTAGAAAAGGCCGGGTTAACTTGTAATTTGAAAAAGTGTGAATTCCTATGCAAAGAAGTTAAAATGCTTGGTTATATTATTTCGACAGACGGACTTAAGACTGATCCAGGGAAAATAACATCAATTCAAAATTTTCCAGCTCCCAAAAAGGTTAAACAGGTCAGGGCTTTTCTAGGTTTATGCAATTTCTATAGAAGATTCATAGCTAATTATAGCAAATTTACTCAAACATTATGTGAACTATTGAAGAAAGATGTAAAGTGGCATTGGGGTCCTACAGAACAGGAAGCTTTTGATCAAATAAAAGCTAATTTTATTAATGTAGTTCAATTATCACACCCTGATTTTACTAAACCGTACTATTTACAAACAGATAGTTCTTCTATAGGAATAGCTGGCGTTTTATACCAAATGAATGATGAGAATGAAATGAATGTGCTTAGTTTCTATAGTAAAGCTTTGCGTGGTTCTGAATTAAATTGGACGGTAACAGAACAGGAATTTTATGCAATCATTTGTTGCCTAGAGAAGTTCGAAACCTATCTTAGAGGTAGCAATTTAATAATTAGAACAGATCACAAAGCTTTAATATTTGTGAAAAACTGGAGGTTATATAATGCAAGGGTGACTCGGTGGATTAATTATTTAGAGCAATTTAGTTATGATTTCGAACATATTAAGGGGCGGGAAAATATTGTTCCAGACGTATTATCTCGGTACCTTCCAGAAGGAGAGGTTCCCCAAGATGAAAAAGAAAATCTACTTGGGATATTTTACATGGAAAAAAGTACTAATAAAGATTTTATCTTCAAACTGAAAAATATAGCTAAGCTACAAAAACAGGATTTAGAAATTACAACGATAATAAATAAATTAAAGAATGAAAGAATGATTGAAAGATTAAATGGACTAGAAAAAAGATGTTCGATAGAGGATGGAATGTTATTTTTTAAACCAGGAAATACAGGAAAGAAAGTTATATTTCTACCAAAAGTATTACATCAAGATGTAATTCAACAAATACACAAGGAAATGGGCCACCTAGGAATTCATAAAACAATAAAACATATAAAAGAACGGTTCTATTGGAGAGGTTTCACAAAACTTACCAAATTAGTCATTAGAGCATGTCATGATTGTCAAATTTCAAAAAATAATACAACCAAGTATGTCGGACCGTGTCATTCAATAATTACTAAGGAAATAGGTGATTTAGTTATGGTTGATTTATATGGACCTTTACCTACAGGCCAATTTGGCATGAATTATATATTTGTAATTCAAGATACTTTCAGCAAATTTGTGAAATTATATGAACTCAAAAAGGCAACTGCTAGCTCTGTTCTAGGAAGAGTAAGGAAATTCTTCAGCATAATTAAGCCAAAAGCTATAATGTCGGACAATGGGTCCCAATTTTCAAGTAAATTATGGAAGGATAATATGCGAGACGACGGAGTGAAAGTTATTTACACAACTGTCAGAAACCCACGTCCAAATTCCACAGAAAGGGTTAACAAGGAACTATCACGTCTTTTTAGAACCTATTGTAGAAGTAACCATAGCGGTTGGGTTGCTCTCTTGCCTAAATTAGAGAATCTCTATAATAATACCTTTCATGAAAGCACTGGTTTCACTCCCTGTGAAATAATGTACGGACAAGGTCCAAAGTTGTCTTTTGATCAAGAAATTCCTAATAATACCACTACTAATAATTTAGATATCATGCAAATAAGAGACAAAGTAAGGGAAAATCTCCTAAAAGCCAGTATAAAACGCAAATCTCAATTCAATCAAAAGTTCAAACTAATTCAATATCAAATTGGAGAGTTAGTAAAAATAAAAATGTTAAACAAATCTGATGCAAAGTCAAAAATAACAAAAAAATTTGCACCACTGTATGAAGGGCCATATATAATAGCCTTAACGCCTTTCAGAAATGTTTACATTCTAGCCCATCCAATAACTGGTAAAATTAAAGGCAAATTTAATGCCATTCACCTATCCAAATACTATCAAAACGTCTCCAAAGTTGAAGTTGGTTCTAGAAATAAGAAATAGTAATATTAAGATTTCATAGATGTGTATTGTATTATTCCTTCTCATGGTTTACTATTTTTTTTTTTTTTTAACTGGAAGAATTACTGTATTATTTAGAATGCGATGATGAAAATTGAGTATGTTTCAATAAACCATAGAAATTATTTGGTATTTTCTTTAATTAAATAAATAAGTACCATGTAGGTACATAAAATTGTAACGGCAACTTGAATTCTTTGTCCTTCTAGGGTTTCTGTTCCTTGTATATACGTGCCGAATTTGATCATAATAACCCCATCAATCTGAAAAAAAAGAGGACGTATATATGTATAGGTCATATCAATACCTTTAGAACATTTTTATTTTACTCTCTCGTTTTTTTTTTTTTTTGAGAACCCTACCTGATATCAGATTAGTTTAACCCATTGAACGCCAGGAACCCATAGGGTGGTCGTATGTCATAGAGCCCGCCACATCATTAGTCACTGGGAGGGTCGGAGTGAGGGTGTTCCTTGATCATGAATCTATTATGAATTGTTTCTATTTGCTTTATTGGGTTGGGCGTTGCATCGGTTCGATAATGTTTGGCGTGTGAATAATCACTTCATTCAAATATGAAAGCGTTCAAAGGGTTAAATGCGGGTTAAATTAAACTTGTAGAAACAAATCAAATTAAATAATTGTCATGCTATTGAAATATATATATATATTATTATGTTTTGTTAAAATAATGCGTGGGAGAGTGTACATAAACAATAATTTAGTAAAATTTAACTTAACATTAGAATATTATTTTTTACTTAGGGTATACGTGTACGTGCTATAATGTTCTAATGCTACCATATTATACTAAAATTTTGTAAATTAAAGATGATATTTTACCTTTGGAAAAAATTTGAAGTTTGGTATAAAATTATTGCTAATTGCTATAGTTGTATAACTGACTCGCCGTGTTTGAATAGGTAAGGTTTTTCACTTCTCCCAATTATCCGTTTACCTTTTGCTTTGTTTACTCTCGAAATTATCGTATAAAATTTACAATAGATATTTATCAACAACATAATTATGATTGTCAAATTGAAGTACTTTTGACACTAACTATAAAATAAATAATGCAACCTTCACTGACTATAAATTAACTTCAATTTAAATAGGTTGATAGCTATTATGACGTTTGGGAAAATTATTGATTTATTTTAGTTCTGTTACACACAATGGTTTGAGATATGTAAGTTCTTAGATAAATAAAATGTTTTCAAATACTTTTCGATTAATTAAAAGAGGGAAATAACATAAATAAGATATATTTTTAAAACATAATTAGACAATTGGTGACATTTTTAGGGTAAAAGGGCTTTTGATCTAAAACGCGTTTATGATTTTCTGAATACATTTGTTAGACTCTCATAGGTTAGTTTAGGGTCCATTTTCCACCGTTTATATCGAAGCGTGCTGTTCCGTTGTTTTGGCAGCGTGTTTGAGCGAATGAGGAATGATGATTCTTGGTATGCGACTATGCGTGCATGGAAGTGACTTGATTGACTATGACTATAAAACAGAACTTGAAGTGACAATTGACAGTAATAGTATGCAGGGCCTCTGCAATGGAATCGGACTTAAGATATAGACATTATGGTTTATTAACATTTTACCGGAACATCACACAGAACAAAGAAGTATTTTGGATATTGTGTGTTAGGTAATGTCATCTCAAGCTGACAAACGCAGGTTCCCGGAACTGTTATCCAAAATGAGTTCAACTCCACAAGAAGCTAACATGCTTGATGATTAATCCACACACTCGACAATCATGTGATGTCCTTTAAGTTTAAATTCAACCTCCTTTTCTTTTTCTTTCTCCAGTCTTAGCTTATCTAGGTATCATTTGATAGAAAGTTGATTTATATTATTTTTAATATAAATCGTTGTAATTTTTGACGTCACGTCATTGTTGTACATGCTCCAAGCGAGGGTGGTTGATATTTGGGTGAAATCCAAGTTTTAGTGTTAGAATTGAGTTATTAACGGCTGAAACTGATAAGGCTGATCTCGCTTTTAAAAGGTATGCACTGATTTCCTTTCCCTATATGCGGGTTACTAACGTAGAATATGGTCGGAAGTGTCCTTGCATTACGGCTAGAGTTAATCTGGATTCACAACCCAGGTCACCTTTGTTGAAGTGAGATTTCCCGTGTGAAGGCTTGTGATCGTTCATGTCTAACTTTTGTTAACTTGAAAGCTTGACTCTTATATAAGTATCACCCTTCTGATTGGTTTAAAAACACACCTCATAAGAGGATAAATAAAAAAAAAAGAGTCCACACCAGATGGGGAGATGTTAATAAACCTTTATTTATTATTCTTCGTTTACAAAAAAACGGATGCCTTATGCAATTAATCTGTTTATGATAATTATAATAAAATTTTACTTTCCATGACACAATTTGTGTCTATGTTCGCAAAATTTGGGGGTAGTGAGTAGTGAGGTATTGCACACGCCTCGGTTTTTTCGGTAGTTATAACTCAGAAAATTCTTGCTCAAAAAATTTGGTTTTAAGATTTTACTTTCCGTGACACAGACGTGTCTATGTTCGCAAAGTCTGGGGGTAGAGTTTTTGTATCTTTTAGAGAATTTGGTACAAATTTTGGGATTTTTGCATCGAAATTTTGTTTTGTTATAGTTATATTAAAATTTTACTTTCCATGACACATATATGTGTCTATGTTCGTAAAATTTGGGGGTAGTGTGTAACGGGACGTCCGTGTCCGTCCCTGTTTGTATGGATTGTATTTTTAACAATACTTGGTTGTCGTTCTTTTCTTGTGTTTGGTTGTTTAGCTTAGACAGAGAATACAATAGCTAGTTAATTATAACCTCTCATTCAGACATGTGAGATTCATAGAATCTGAGAAATTGTGTCGCAAATCTTAAGTCGGGTCGCTTGGAGGGCTTTTTATATATTCTCGGTTGTTTATGGTAATAGAAAAAAGAAATTTGAATTCGAACGTGGAACAAACGAGGTGTGAAGTTTGGTTTTTTTAGGATTTTGACGCAGTTTTAGTTTGGGCAGGCTTCGGAACCGACACGTAGGATTCTTGTTATAATTTCCTATAATTTTGCTATAAAATCTATAATTTTTATAGATTGTGTTATAAAATTAATAAGTGTTTGTTTGTGACTATTATTCAGAACTTCGAAGTTTATAGTTATTTCTCATTTAAGGATATAACTGAGTGTCTAAAGCTGTATAAAGGAGTTTTCCTAGGGTTCCTAGAACCGACTTTCTAGAGATTCCTGGACCAGCTTCGACAGGCAGTTATAAATCCTTAAATACATAGAAATTGTGTTCTAGGACACCTATGGACATCGAAGTTTCTATGTGTAGGACAAGTGAAAGTGTGTGACCTCTCGAGCACTCATAAGGTGTTCTTTACCATCAAGGTTGGAGAAGGTCTGCGAGACTATCCATAAAATCTAGATTGGCTATTAGAACTACCCATGGGTTTTCGAAGGTCTGTCCTAGTGAAGATTTAGGGATCCATCTAGATCGGTCAATTCCTGAGGGTTCCTAATTGTCTTTTTACCGTGTGACGAAGTATCGAGGCCGTTCACTGTGAAATGACCACCTGGAACTCGAGGGCCTTGAGTGATCTCCTACGTTTCAATCCGTTGTTTCAGCTGATGTAGCTGATTCACGGGGGGGTCAGGGAAACCTGACGGTGTCAACAAGAACTCTGGCCCTCCCGTGTACGCCCACGCTAAAAAAATGATAACCAGAACCATGGGAAGATTTGTTCCACGCCCTGGATTAAATCATCCCATCTCTGGTTCCTTCCCTCCCATGAGTCTTAGGGAAATAGGGTTTAGGTACTCAGGGTCTGACTCAGCCCAAATTGTAGGGGTAGTAAGAATAGGGCCACACTTCCACGTTTAATTTAAATGTGAGAGCCTTCTCTCCAGCTTGCTAAATAGTATAGTTGGTAGTCTTCTCAGATTGGGCATAGCGAGGGATGGAGTCCATTTCATAAATACCTCGAATCTCCCGTTATGCTCCTGCTTATTTGTAGTAGGATTTGAGTCCATTCAATACTATATCTTACTTCCTACTATTTTCTTGTAGATAGGTTTAATTAGGAATACTAAGGGAAGATTGTCCTCTTTCCAAACACTAACTAGGTAGGATCTACGGAGTGTGGGTATTACACCTAATTACCTACTCTCTATACTGGGGATAGGATTGATCAGGCTGGTTAGAATGTATAACGTAGGATATAAGGTAGAGTGTCGCCCCATAGGATAGTTAAATCTAGGGTCAGATTCTGGCGAAATCTCCAGGATCTCACCCGTTCCCGAAGGTGAAGCCTTTCGGCGTCTCTCTCCACCTTACGGCGCGGTTTCGAAACGCTGGTAAACTCATTTGACAGGTAGAACCAATTCTATGGTTGTCTCTAGCTAAAACCAATTTATACACCCGAGTTCTCCTACGGGTTATCAGTTCACTGCGAGCCGAGACTCATGGAAGTATTTAGGTAGGACCGGTGGGTCTGGCTGCGAAAAGGGCTGGATTCACCTATGTTTAACTCGTCAGGTCCAAAGTGACCGATTTCTCAAGTATGAACTGCGACAAGGGTTCTTACTTCTTTTGCTTCTATGAGTTCCGGACCATTGTGTTCAGGTATACCTAGCGGAGTACTCCTTGTTTGGAAATGAAGGTCATTTTGACATTTGTCTTTGCACTCCGTATAGTGCCCAAAAAAAGATTGGAGGAGATCTGACCAGTCAGGGACGAGGATCACTGGTCTCTGGTTAGTACTAGAGAGGGATAGCAATCCTTCGGGCGGACGGAGGGGCCCGACCTTACACCAATCAATAAAATTAATTTATAATATATTCCTATAGCGCGACACTAAAGAAGTAGAATACGCGTCACCTAAAGCCTTCTTAGGGATTCTTGGCGTTCAAAAGGTTAGATTATTAGGAGGAATAGTTATGTTATATTATATAATACTAAGTAAAGTATGTCACTGGTTTCATTCGTGTTAGAAGTACCCGGGTTCCTACGACACAGCATGAGGGTCCTCCATTTCTCCTAGACGATCACTTGGCCATATCACGTAAAATACCACAGAACTGGAGCAGAATTATCAGGATCATCACGAGGGTCCAAGCTTAGGGGGGGGGGGGGGGGGGGGGCACGTTACAGCATAATATCAGTGTCTTAACACAACATCTAGCTAAAAAAAGTTGCCATTGTATTTTGACGGGATTGACTTCATTGATTTAATTAATATATACAGAAGTATAATTGCTAAAAATGAGTTTAGATGAATCAGAATGCGATACATACACAGATCGCACTAGGTACTGAAAAAATTACTTCCACCCATACCATACCATACCATACCAAGTCTAAGGTGGTATTTGACCATTTATAAAAAGTTCATCAAGTGGAAAGCGGAACATGAAAGTACTAGTTGGTCAGAATGCAGGTACTATAAACCGTTGCTCATACAATTTGTTTTATTTTTGAGAAAAGCACTATACAAGCTTCGACCGTAAGTGCCATCCTGGCCTCGTATTATAGCCGGACCTCGCCTGCGGCTCGGCCGGCTAACTCATACTCGTCCAGGATGGCTTACTTACTGGTCTCTGCAGTAATGTACTATTTTCGAATAAGTAGATGTTTTAATGTTTACCTATCTGGGCAAACGATTTTCGCTCATAGTTCTATTTTGCTAGATAATGCTTTTTCAAAGAGTGGAAATTGGTGTCGTTTATTTCAATGACTGGAAATTGGTGTCGTTGGCAGCGCGTACCTACCTATTTAATAATGCATACGTTTTAATCATATTTATGCATTTTTTTTACAAAGTTTTCATTTTTATTTTTTCTATTTGTTATTCACAACACAGGAACATAAAATAAATGATTTCCATTTCTTGCTCTATGCCACTATGTTTAATCTAGGAAGAGCAATGAATCCTAACTTATTTAGTTACGTTCATATAAAGATGTTCCAATACTGACATTATAAAAAACGTTATTTTCCGGTTTTACGTCTGTCATTTTTTATAAAGTTTATCAATGACAAACTTTCTCGACGAACTTCAAGCCTCGATAATAGCTTCTGTAACTGTCAAACTGTTTTAAGCATACTATGTTTTTTTACGTAAATGTTAATTTGTTTTAATTTTTTTTAAGTGTATGAAACACAACAAATTACGTCATTTGGATGGTATGTGACCTGCCCACTTAAACTTTTGTTTTAGAATGTGTTTTTTAGCATCTATAAAATTTGTTCTTCTTCTTAATTCAGTGTTTCGTACTCTGTCTGATAACTTTATATTGAGGACACTTCTTTCTATAGCTCTTTGACACACTTAGATTTTTCCGATGGTATCTTTAGTGAGCGACCAGGTCTGACTGCCATATGTGAGGCATGGTAAAATACATGTGTCGAAAGCAAGTTTTTTAAGTTTTATTGGTATCTTCGCTTTGAAGATGTTTTTCATAGCCCAGAATTTTCTCCATGTGTGTCCAATTCTTCTTTCTATTTCTTTATTTGTGCAATCTTTAAAAGGTATTTGTTTCCTAAGTAGATGTATTCTTGTACACATTCTAAAGATGTATTCTCGATCTAGATGTTTATTTCTTTTGAGTTTGTTATAACTTTTGTTTTCTCGTGATTCATTTCTAGGCCAACCCGATTACTTTCTGTGCTTAATTCTTGCTAGAAGATTGATTTATTATAATAATGGTAAATAAATAAAAGAAATATATAACAAAGACCTTCAAGAAACAAGAAGAAGCTAGAACAGAGACCCTTGTTTCACTCGGCCAATAGGGATGTTGACTTAAAATTTATTATTACTCCATACGAAAGAATACATAAAACTATGCCAAATAGTGAAAATCATATTCAAATATGTCAAAAAATAACGAAACTACAACCGTTAGAATGTGTTTAGTTCGAGAGAGAAAGCGCTACAGATCAGTGACGTCACTGACCTCGAGCGCCATAGTAAATGACGATCGTTCAATCTCTGTATTGCGGAACAGGGACAGAAAATGCCCCCTCTTAAAACTTTGAAGACTTATAATTACGTAATTATTAATTCTTTTGAATTACTTTTTTCACTATTTGATTGAGAATTTTGTCCTTTTTCGAGAAAATTCGGATTCATTGATTTTCATATTTGGTGTCAATATCCCTATTAAGACAATTTTGCACGATAAACAAAATGGCGGAAATGGCGAAATTACTAGCAGCTATTAAAAAAAACATACCGAGCTGACGTTTCGTATTGACTGCATTTGAATTTTCAGTGATATTACTAAAATAATGGTAAATAAATAAAAGAAATATATAACAAAGACCTTCAAGAAACAAGAAGAAGCTAGAACAGAGACCTTTGTTTCACTCGGTCAATTAAGACAATTTTTCACAATAAACAAAATGGCGGAAATGGCGAAATTATTAGCAGCTATTAAAAAAAACATACCGAGCTGACGTTTCGTATTGACTGCATTTGAATTTTCAGTGATAAAAAGCAAAGTAATTACCCGTGGAAGGTGAGGGCCCGCATGCTGCAGGTGCGCGATCTAAGCCCGTCGTGACCGTGACACTCTCTCTTCATGTTCTTAATTGCATCTTTGATCTCTTTGCAAGTGAAGACGAGACGTTCACCCGGCCGTTATTGGCTCGTTTATATTTCCAAAATATTAGCATTTTCCCTTAGGGGGTACGAGCAGGTAGAAGTATACAGGAAGAAACACATAGGAAATCCGAACACACTGCAGGAAGCAGCAAACAATATAAAGACACTAATAGGTTTCATACAGGAACTAGGGTGGTTAGAGTAGCGCGACCCCTTTTTCACGCAAAATAGGCACGTTGGATGTCGACTTGTGGAAAATGCCCAGTATAATTAACTATAGCGGGTACGAAATAGTACGAATATGGCAAGTTTCCCCTAAATATAAAAAAAACGGATGCCTTAAATGTATGCGTTCTTTGGAGTAAGACAATAAAAAGTGGCACTAAAAAAAAATGAAATGTTGTCAATTGATCGATTGAATCGTTTTTTTTTTGTTTTAGGTGATTTTTATTAGTCCTAGGTCAGTCGCGCCTTTCCGTGAAACGCGAGTAATCGCGTGGGGAGCATTTTGCCGCCCGTACTTATTTTTAGCAAATATGAGTTACATATGATGGAGCGCTCGTAGCCCAACGGCGCCTGCGTACCGCTTGCGGTATCTAAGGTTAAGCAACGTGGGCAGCGGTCAGGAGTTGGATGGGTGACCGCTTGAGTGGTTACTAACTGAGCGCTCCCGTGCTTTGGAAGGCACGTTAAGCCGTTGATCCCAGTTGCTGTCTATCGACTCGCGTGTTTTGTATTTTGAGTTGGTCTATTCCTTCAATATAAGGGCGATGCCTAGCTACCAGAGTTGCGAAAAGCACGCGAGTGGCTATGGCAGCAGTCGTCAAGCCAAGTTGAAGGCCTTCGGGCGGCTTGAGAACTTCTAACAGTCAAGTTGCCCACTCACTTGCATTTGCACATCTTTGTCTCCCTGCAGTAACCCACGCACTAATTGTATTCTAATTTATAAAATAAGGAGCTGAGATACAAGGGGGCAGCTACTGGGAAACTTGACCTTGACAAATCGTTTACAAAATAACACGAAAATTCTGCAGCGGGCGGCAAAGTTCTCATAGCGCCAGCACTCTAGGGTTAGATATTTATATTTAGCAAAAGATTAGTTTATTGGTAAGGTATAGTCTATGTAGGCATATCTTGTAATTTTGACATGTGTGCAAAATTATGTAATTCTTATCGTGAAATAAATTAATCTAATCTTAATCTAATCTAATAGTTAAATTGTAATATTTAGATATGTCCATAATTGTAATATTTATGACTAAAGTATTTGACCGATTCTGTTTTTTTTTATAAATATTATAATTTAATTTTTTAAGTTTTCTCGTATACGAATTCAAAGCAGAGAGTTCTGAGAGATCGGGTAAAACCACCGTTTATAGCCTGGAACTATTGGGGAGTTCTCACTGCGTTCGAGCGCCAAAATGTCTCTATTATATTGGGTAGCTTTCATTTCGACCCTTGGCTTTAACTATCTGGGTATGTACAGTCAAGGGCATAAATATATATACGTTCCCAGAGCTTCAAATATATCTGTACTATCTGTTGGCCAAAAATATCCATACCATAATTTCGATCAGTAATATGTGAACATTACTCGAGTCATTAAATTGTGTACGCTAATACGTTCATAAATATCAGTACAATGACGGGCAAATATATTTAGACAAACAGGCAGACAAAAATATCTATGCACATATAATTCATATACATGTGAACAAAGCAGAGGACAAAAATATCTAGACAAGTACGTCATTCAAAACCATGTAAACAAAACAGGGGTCAAAAATATCTACACATATTTCTGCTTCATATTTGGTATATGAGCAAAAAGCTATTCAAAAATGTCTGTATCTCATATACTCGTATGTGTCTGAAAATCAATACGGAAATGTAAGTACACATAAGGTGCAACGGGGCAATCTAGACTGCGGGAAATTAAAACTACTCGAAATATTTTCGGTGTTTTACATCATTCCCTAGAGTGCCGTCTTTTTCACTATCCGGGCATAGATAGCACTCTAGTAAATGATGTTAAACACGGGAGATATTTTCGATTAGTTTTAATTTCCCGCAGTCTAGATTGCCCCGCTGCACCTTAATCGAATCTTAATAAATAATTAGATAAATTTATTGATGTGCAAATAAAAACATTACACTTAGGTATAATTTTATAAACTTATCCTTCGCATAATAGTACATTACTTACCAAGGGCGATAAAACAAAGAATGTCTCAGATCGCAGGTATTTTACGCCCGAGCCGAAGGCAAGGGCGATAAATATGCGATCTGAGGCTTTCTTTATTATCGCCCGTGGTAAGTACAAAATTTTATGTCACCCTCTGGCCAGGAAGTGGGTTTTTTCGCGCGCGGAGCGGGCGATAATGGCCACTTTATGGCCAGGTGTGACATAAAACCTATTTAGATATTAAGAAGTGAAAGTACTGGCCACATATTTAAATAATACCTAGGTACTTGTCAAATTAATTCTAGAGTCAAATCACAGCTTAAAACAGAGTAATCAAAGCAATAAAACACAATTTTCTGAGACAAGCTTTGACTAACTTTGTATGCATATTCGTATCGTATACACAAACAATAAATTATTTTTGATTTCAAATTTTATATTAATTTTAAATTTAAATTAAAAAAAAAATTTTTTTCGAGAAATCTTCATTAATACTCGATTTCGACTAACTCGATAAGGATTTCAAATTTTACATTAATATTGAATTTTAAATAAAAAATATTTTATTTTGCGAAAAGTCATTATCGATTTTGACTAATTAGGGAATAAGGAATTCAAATTTTATATTCTCTCACTACGTTCGAGCGTCAAAATATCTCGTCTGCAATGGGTCGCTTTGAACCCTTGGTTAACAATCTACTATTGTCTGCGTCTTTGACTGCATATATTTGCCCGTCATTGTACTGATATTTATGAACGTATTAGCGTACACAATTTAATGACTTGAGTAATGTTCACATATTTCTGATCGAAATTATCGTACAAATATTTTTGGCCAACAGATAATACAGATATATTTGAAGCTCTGGGAACGTATGTATATTTATGCCCTTGACTGTGCCTACTACTTTATACTAGGGACACGGTTTTATCGTCTTCCGGAAAGTTTGCTTTTTCTCTTACGCCTTTCGGGATAACATTCAAAGTATGCTGTTATTTCCAATATCGCACGATTCCAATTAATAAATTGTATAATATAGAGTCTGGCTACTCTGGCTAACGAAAGCTGAGAATAGAAAAAGGCGGCAAATTTAAAAAATGTACGTGTTGCAACACTGTATATTAGTTACTTCGTAACAGATGCGACAGTCACTTTTGTCTAGTTTACAAATTTTCCGTCTTGGCGCCACTGTAGTGTAAATTTTGGTATCACACTTTGTGCGAGTAACTGACAAGCTTGAGTAGCTTGACATTATAGTGCTGACACAATAATAAAGTTTTCAAAGATTTGATAGTAGTTTGAAATTTGGCATTGAGAGACGTCAAACAAAAGTCAGAACTTTTTTGCGATATTTATCGGTATCGGATCTGACGCCGATACCGGTTGTGACCGATATTGTAACGGTTAGTGGGAACCAGCCCTAATTAGTTTCAAGATGCTGGAGCGATAGTAGCGCCAGATCTGCATACTCGGGAGTTAAAGCTGTCATACCATAGATATATAGTATCTACAAGTATGTGCCGTTTGACACATTTGACGTGGATATTATTGTTGCCATTTAAAAAGTTTTAAATAAATCTCAGCTACTACAGCTTTCATTAGCCAGACTCTAGGTATGACGCCATAAGTTATGTAACTCAAAGTCGCTGGTGTTGCAACAAAATTACTATTGTAACTCGCGCTCGACATAGGAAATGTGAGTCGACCTCGCAGAGACATATTCGAATCCGCTCATGTGTAAGTAACTCCTTTTGTGAAGTTTGTTTAACCCTGCCATCTCGACATTTCCTTTGGAGCTTTTAGCTTCTGTTAAGTTAGTACTAGTTAGGAATGCTGAGGCTGACATGTTGAACATGATTGCCATGCTTCTTTTATTGATAAATAGTAAACACGGCGGTTGCCAGTTTACTTCAAATGGTCTGTGTAAAGTTTTCAATGTACTCGCTCTCGTTTCTTGCAGCCATTGTAGGATATGTCTCCAGCCAGTAGGACATAATACAAAAAGCATAGTTATGCAATGTGGCTAGCATATTTATATACACTTTTGTGAAAGAGGCGACTGCAATGATAGAAAATCCCGTGTTGTTTGCCTGTGTAGTGTTCTATTTACTTATAAAAATTCTATGTGTACACTTCTGTTATGTTCATAAAAAACGATCTCACAGTTGTGTTACAACCAGAATCAGGAAATACAAATCATTTAAAGATAATACGACCCCGAAAAATACTTACTGAAAGTAATAAAGCTGACTACGCTAATTGACTTTTTTATGGTGCCTTTGGAACCAGTTTTTAGAAACGAAAATATCTAGATATGGGACCAACTATAATTAGAACACAATAATGCCCGGGCCACACCGGCTGCGTGCACGCTAGCAGCTCCAACGTCGTTGCGTGAAACATTATTATTAAAATTTATGAAGGTACCTACAGAAAAAAAAAATTAATGCCATACAAAAAATTATATATAAATATAAAAATGTAACCTGTGTCTAGTCTATCCTATTACATACAGGAGAAAGAGTTTTGGACTTAGATGAGTAAATTTAGAAATTGTCAGTAAGACAGACTGACAGTAATAGTAGAGAGGCCAAGTTGAAAAAACGCAATTTCCGTAAGACTGAAAAGGTTTATACCGGCAAGTGGTATCGTTGGAATCAGCATGCTCTACTGATTATCAAAAAGCATGTTGTCGCTTTCTAAAGTGGTGGAGTGAGTTTTTATGACGTCATAAGTTTTATGTATGAAATTTAAACGTTTTTTGTTCAAAAACCTATCGAGTGGGGTATCAAACGAAGGGGCTCCATGAGCTGATTCTAAAAATATACCACACCTTTAGATTTAGGCCACTGGTGTCGTAAAAAATAAAATTCATTTTCAAAACACACCAAGTTTGGGCTCTTCCTGACAGGAAACGGTTGCATGTTTTTTTTTTAAATATACGCTGAACGATTTACTGTATCCTTAATAGGTCTCTAGGGACGAATTGGCCTCTACTATAACAAAAATTGATTATTAGTAGAGGCCAATTCGTCGAAAGTGCCTTATTATTTAAGTGGTTTTCGTAGGACTGAAAAGGTTTATACCGGTATATACCGGTATATATAAAGGTATATACAAGTGGTATCGTTGGAATCAGCATCTTCTACTGATTCTCAAAATGCACTTAAATGTTTCGTTATGTAACTTGACATTTTCACCACACTAAATTGATGCATCGTCTACTTATTCTCAAAATGCATGTTGTCACTTCCTAAAGTGGTGAAATGAGTTTTTATGACGTCATAAATTTAATGTATGCAAAATAATACATTTTTCGCCAAAAACCTATCGAATGGAGTATCAAACTAAAGGGCTATATTATATGAGCTGATTCCAAAAATATACCACACTATTAGATTTCGGCCAGTGGTGCCGTAAAAAATAAAGTTGATTTTAAAAACACACAAAGTTTGGTCTCTTCCTGACAGGAAACGGTTGAATGATTTTTTTTACTATACGCTGTACGACTTACTGCATTATTAATATCTAAACGCAATGAAAGGAGTTCGAAAAAAAAACACTATACGTGAACTGCAGTCAGGTCTACAAAATGATAGTTTTGGTGCTTTAACATAATGAAATAAATGGCAGGCATTCATATTTTCCGAACTCCTTTCATTGCGTTTAGATATTAAGGATACAGTGAGACGTTCAGCATAAATTTAAGAAAAAAATATTCAAGCATCTCCTGTTAGGAAGAGCCGAAACTTGATGTGTTTTGAAAATGAATTTTATTCTTTACGACACCAGTGGCATTCAGGAATTTTCATTCTGTCAGGAAGAGACCAAACTTGGTGTGTTTTTAAAATCAACTTTATTTTTTACGGTACCACTGGACGAAATCTAATAGAGTGGTATATTTTTGGAATCAGCTCATATAATATATATCCCTTTAGTTTGATACCCCATTCGATAGGTTTTTGACGAAAAATGTATTATTTTTCATACATAAAATTTATGACGTCATAAAAACTCATTCCACCACTTTAGGAAGTGACAACATGCATTTTGAGAATAAGTAGACGATGCATCAATTTAGTGTGGTGAAAATGTCAAGTTACATAACGAAACATTTAAGTGCATGCAGAAACTAAAGCTCGAGCATAACTGAGCTAATGAGAACTTAATGACAATTTAATGAATGTTAAGCAAAGTAATTAAAACCGTAATGATGAAAGCACTCGCCGAACTCGTATGTAAAAGTTTAAAAAAATACATCCAATCATAAAGAATATAGTAGGGAGGCCAAGTTGAATAAAACCGGTCAAGTGCGAGTCCGACTCGCGCACCGAGGGTTCCGTACATAACATGTACCCGTCCCGACCCCATTAAAATACAGGGAAAGTCTTAAAGCGCGAAGTAGCGATGGGTACAGCGACATCTATCGGCGAATTTAATAACTAATTTGAGTAACTGTATAATATAGTAGGTATGTTGGTTTTTCAAGGATAATTCTTTACCACATTAACCGATTTCAATTTATTTTATTTTATTTGAAACTAGTTATTTTTAACATAATCTTGTAAGATTAAATATAAAACAAAAATATATGCAAAGGTGATTAAATTACAAACTAAGTATAGGTGAGTTTTTTGATGATAAAAAAAGAAAAACTATATATAACTATGGCTATATGCCACCCCTAACCTAACCTAACGGGTGGATGACTACGGAACCCTACATTACGCGTGGCCCGACACGCACTTGGCCGATTTTTTTCACGTTACTAACTAGTAAATGTAATTGATCAACATATTTCTTTATTACGAACTTACTAAACGTGTTTTAGTTGAAAATAAAGTACGTATCATGATATTTTGGTCGAACTATTTATTCGTGTTGCCGTATAAGCGACAGTGGCGCTCCTATTGTTTTCTACTCTTTTTTTGACAGACTATAGGTACACAGCAATTATACTTTTTTTTTCATTCCGTATTATGATATGTTTGAACAAAGTATATGAAGTTTTAATTTATGCTACTAGCAATGGTAAGAAGTTTTAAACATTTCGTTCGTAATTATAATAATTGTAATATTTTTGTCTAATATTCAGAGCATTGATAGTTTTTTTTAAGTTTGCAACATGCAATACGGACATATGGCATTCGTTTTCTGATATATGTCGAATGAATGTGCTTCTTTTCGTACTTATCCTATTGTTGCTCATATCCTATTGTATAAATATAAGTACATTTGAAATTCTACCAAGCTTCATGTTCAGATATTCTCCCCTGGAATGACATTAACGCAAAACTTCACACGTTGGTGGATTTTTCTCCACGAAGACATGTGGTCTCGTATTAAAGGTTAGTGCAGAATTTATTAAGCTTCAATGTTGCCCTTGACTATATTTTAATAGGTACATACGTAGATTTCGCACAAAATGCGAAAATCTTACGGATGGAGTACGTTTCCCAAGATAGTGGCGTGGCGGCTCTAGCTAGAAGGTCCTGCGTGGGGACTTTTGGGAGACGAAAACAAGGCCTTCAATGAACATTCGTGCCAAATTTCATCAAAGTTACCAACATTTCGAGGTTCTGCATATCTCGACTGGGTTAAAAAGCGATGTCGAAAAAATAAAAAAAAACCCTCGGGTATTGAGTTGGCCTACATTTTTTTTAAAACAGAACCTCTCTAGCTAGGAAATCTCTCGGTCTAGGCAGGAAGGTGCCCTTTATGTGTCGCAATTTCAGGGTGCGGCTCGTTATGTTCTGCAATACGAGTGTCGTCTCGTTGAGTTGTTATTGGGGTGTTTATTTGAGGTTTCAGTATTTATTTTAGATTACAATAAATATATATTTTGAGGTTTCTGTATTTATTTGTGATTAATATAATAAAATTTATTTATTTTTGAATAAATTGTTAAATTCTAATATTACTTTGAGTTTCGTTTTTAATGATAAGTAATGTAAGTTATAAAGTAAATCAAATAAAATAGCTTCGTATTTCTTGAATTTAAGACATTATTAACAGAATATATATAATTAAGCGTCTCTATCTCTAACGTATGGCGCAATTACAGGGCGCACGCTCGTTTTGTTCTGCAATACGAGTGTCGTGTCGTTGAGTTGTTATTTGATTGTTTATTTGAGGTTTCAGTATTTATTTGTGATTATAATATATGTCGACGCGCAATATTTAAAACAAACAATGAAATACTGATTTCTTCATGCAATTGTCTGCTTGTGATTATTTTAAGGTATGTTTTGAAGTAATCGATATACAATAATCGTTAGTCTATATCTTTGAGACTCAGAATAAATAAGCTATATCATTTCTTATTGAATATCTTAATTTTTTGAGCATATTTGTGTATATGGTTCAATATTTTTTCTTTCTGTGAAAGATACACAGGATACACTGCCTCTATAGTGAAATATGCTGATTATAGTAATTTAATGCATACAATGAAGTCTGTTTCATTCTCTTAAAAACGATATAAGCATTCATAATTCTAAGTATAAACACTTGAGTATACCTACGAGCGATAACACTGGGTCAAGTGGTTTGCCATTTAGTGCCATGCCATCTGTTAAATGTTCGTGTGACATTCATTAGAGTACTGCCCTGAGTTGGAGGACACAGGTCGCTGAAGTTAGTAGAAAAGTAATAGGTTCGCTTCACGTGCTCAATAGACTTAAGCATTTCTTACCTACTAAAACCAAAGTTCTTTTAGTCCAAACTTTAATTCTACCCATAATCGACTATGGTGATGTGTGTTATCCGGACTTAAATGAAGATCTTCTAAACAAGCTAGACCGCCTCCTGAATAACTGCATTCGTTTTGTCTTCTGCCTCCGTAAATACGATCACGTCTCCTCTTTCCGCCTTAAGCTTGGCTGGCTTCCCACCCGTCAACGTCGTAACATTCGCATGCTTTGCTCCCTTTTTTCCATTCTCAAGGACCCTAATTCTCCTTAATACATCAAAAGTTTCTTTCAATACCATGATGTCAATCGTCTCCGTCAGTTTCGCTTTGCAGGCCTTCCCTCTCTATCCCACTTCACCGAACCGGTTTCATGTCTTACTCGTTTACCATTCAAGTTGCTCGTCTCTGGAACGGTCTACCCATTAAAAACAGGCAATCTCCGACCAAGATAGCGTTTAAAAATTCTCTCCGTAAGTTTTTCGCCAGCAGAACCGAATATTCCTAATGTTTCTGTTTAATAGTCTCGTCTGTACATATTATATAATATATGTGTGTATATATATTGTTAATATTTATGTATTAATATTAATATGTAGGATACTTAGAATATATGTTAAAAAAATTAAGTTGCACCGTCCACAATCTCTCTGCTTTGCCCTAAGGTTGACTGGTAGAGAATGCTTATGGCATTAAGTCCGCCTTTTGTACCATAAGTTTTACTTTTGTGCAATAAAGATTAAATAAATAAATAAAGTATCTCACCAACAATTGACTGAAATGGAAAACCTTCTTAGTAACCTCGATATTACTTTTAAAGGCCTATCCAAAAATACCCCTCACAACTGCTTGCATTGAAAAAAATAATTTCATCCCCCGGGGACATATTGTATGGGGTACCCCCTGGGTTGCCAACTTATGTGCACCAATTTGCGGGACATTTGTTGTAGAATTGCGGGACTTGGCTCAAAAATGCGGGACTCGCGCACTCTATCAATATTGTTAACATATAATTATGATGTAGGATAGTAGGATACATTATTTGTTCCCGCGAGATACTAATATACGTTCTACTGAATGATTTCCGAGCCAAAATTATCCAATTACAAGTACGGTCCTCCGGGAGTGGGATACAAATTACTTATTTTCATTCATTTTCAAAATGTTCACTCCAGTTCTTATAATTCTGCCGAGGCCTGAAAACGGGACATTGGGGGTCCCGCACGCATCTTCTGCGGGACGCATCGTCTAGGGTGCTGGAAACGCGATGTCCCGCCTGAGGTGGGACGGTAGGCAAACCTAGGTGCATCCCGTAAAATATTTTTTTCCTAATTTCACATCACTTTTATATAGCGGTTCATAGAATACATCTTCCTGGCAAATTTCATAATTGTAGTACTTATAGTACCCGGGTAAATCGGCTGTGACATACGGACAGACAGACAGAAAGACATAGGAAATCTTAATTATATTATTATTATTATGTTACTGATATAACCTTTTACCAGCCTACCACAGATAGTGGTAAGAATAATGCTGGTCATTGCCTACGGTTTCTGAAAGCATTTTAGAGGATTTATGATATGGGCATAGATAAAAGATAAAAATGGATTGAGACGAATGCATGCCTGAATTGAAAAAAAAATCAATAGGAGAATTTCAAGAAATACGTGACCGATAAATTCTATTCGCACACTACACACATACATACTGTCATGTATGGCTGTATGCGATAGAATCTGGTGGAGTAACAAATTGAGAACTTTGAAGGAGAGTTTACCAGCATGGAATTACGTTGTGAAAATCGGATACGATCAAGAAGTTTTTGAATTCAAGGTGTGCGTATAATTTTAATTATAAAGAATTCTTAATGTATAAAAATGTGGAAAACCGATTAATATTAAATTCATTTTCAATGTACCCGAAGGTCGTGAGAGGCACTAGATGTGTGAATTTTTGTAAACATGCCTTCAATTGAAACGGTTAGAATTGTTTGTTGTATGTGTGTTAACTGTGTTATTTACTATTTATATTGTTGTGTTCCTGGAGGTGAGCCAGGTTGCTAGAGCTCCCGAGAATGCACTGTGATGAAATAAGAAATTGTAACTGTAAATTTAATTTGTCGTCTTAAAGTTTACTATCTTAATATTATCTTTGCTAAAGCTGGTAGCAAGATAAGTTTAAAATTATATAGTATAGTTATAAAAATTAAAGTGTTAGTAATTATTGAAATGGTAGTAAGAAGTAAGATTGAACAGCTAAGAGGCAAAGTGCTCTATGAAGGTCGATGTGTATTGTTCAAAGGCATCGTAGCTGAAACTAAGATAAGTATGAGCCGAAGTTGGAGTTAACTTGAATAGGTACCCACCACATGCCTATGTGTATAATTATAGGATCGACTATGCTTCATGTAGGATTGCCTGCTTGATGATGAATAAGGAACGTTCGAATGCAGTTTGAATTGTTTTGGAATAGCGAAGGAGTTGAGGTATGACTTAGTATGAGAGACGACTTGAACGAGGCCACATATATATATATTTTTTAAATTCTAAATAAATATAAGATTTTCGAACAAGGAGTTCAATTATTGGACCCTCCGGGTCCTACAATTGGGGGCTCGTCCGGAATGAACGAGGTCGGAGGAAAAAATGCCTAAAATACGACGAAGAAGGATGACTGTAGACGAAGAAGAAAGACGGAATATTAAGACGTGAAGACGTAAGACGAAAGACGAAGACGAAAATTAAGACAATATGGTTCGACGTTTTACAACAGATTTTGACGTTGCCAATATTCTCCGCGGCGGACGATTGAACTTTGGAGAAATTTATCAAAGAAGTTTGAAATTTGAATTATTTTGCAATGGCGAATGAGTTGGCGTACCTAATGTCTTAGTATGAAAGACGACTTGAACGAGGCATTATATATTTTTCATTAAAATTGTTAATAATATATAGAAAGTTTTCGAAGACGGAGTAAATTTATTTCAATGTGAACCCTCCGGGTCCTACAATCCTTTATTTATGTTCAAACACTTTAGGTACATCTTGTGGTATATATTGAACATTTTGGTGGACAGTTTTTTCATGCCATCTCACCCTCAAAATAATATTCAATCCTCTTTATATTATAAAATAATTATTGTTCAGCCTCTAAGTACCTATACCTATTGAGTTTAACAAAGGTAAAACTAACTTGTCCTCACTCTCTGTTTGTAATATGATATGATTTTACGCTTACGAAGTTGGGAGCACTATAATTTTATAAGTAAACAAAACTTATAAATTTTATTATCATAATTATTGTTATTTTCAAAAATACATTTATTTCATATTAATAAATAATATAAAAATTGACTGAAATTGTAAGTACACGTCAATTATTCGTATGGTTTGTTACATACCAATAAATTAGACATGGGTACTTTCGTACGTACTTTCGTTGTAGGTACTATTATAGTACGTAATGTCTTCTTCTGACATGTAATATTAATTAACGATTCACTTAAAATGTGATGCCGGGTGGGGCCGTAAAACATGCCCATAAATCCTGTACTGGTGCTATTAATTCGGTCATTCTGTGTAATCAAGGTATGGGGAAATCAAACAAATTAATAAAGTTTTAAAACTTGTGTGCCATGATACCTTTGGGTATGGTCTTCAAAACTCACAACTCTCCCTTCCCCTCCACCTGATACTTCACCCCCATCACCATTGAGTCCAGTTTTCTCAGAGTTTTCTGGTTTTATTTTTTCAGTTTTTTTCGAAGAACATTACAAATAATAAACAGGTGTTCACACCTGCATAAATTATTCTCATTAAAATGTTAACAAAAAAGGTCCGTAACATTTTTTTGTGAGGCTTAACTGTATTGAAGTTACAGCTAGATTGATTTCGGTTACCGCGCCGCACCGTACTACTTAGCCGCCACGCCGTAGAAAGCAGTACCTTTGCGCTATAAAAAATCAAATTTTATCTGGTATTTTACTAAGAATAGTAATAATCAAGTGCTTTTTCATATTGACTGAGAAATGGGCTATATATTTATGTATTTTATTTGACTAAACTTGCTATACTACATTTAGTATAAGTAAAAGAATAAACTGCAATAATTCTAACACTTTTTTTGATAGGTAATATGACATTTTTGATTACGCTTTTTTAGATTTTTTTGTAAATACAAGTTAAATAATAAAATAATAAAAGTCATATATATAATGGAAATACTCATCCCTAAATTATATAAAAATTATATTGAACTTCACCTAGTAGTTACAGGCAGGTATAATATAGGCTGACCCTCAGCAGCTGACCCCTTTTACCCCTCGTTTACGGTGAGGGGGATGAAGGGAGGGTAGAGTTGTGAGTTTTGAAGACCATACCCAAACCCCATACCAAAAACTCAAGTTTCATAACTTTATTAATTTGTCTGAAAACATAGAATGACCGTTTTATGTCGTACGTTTAATATAAAAAAATATTTCGCAAAGGATTCCATTATTTTTAGATGGCATCGTCGGAATCTAACAAAACGAGAAAAAAAATCGAGTGCATACTCTGAAGATTCTATGAAAAGGGCACTACACGAAATTCGGGAAAATAAAGTATCTGTTACACTAGCATGCAAAGATGGAGTTCCAAAGTCTACAATACTGGACAGAATAAACTCCTGATCCCATACTAACTAGGTATGCTTAAACTACTTACTGCAGTTTATAGGTACCTTATATTTCGGTTTCACCTACTCATGTCAAATTATTATGTTATGTCTTCACCACCCAAAGGTTGTGTGCAAGAGAGCACTTTTTTAGCAATGAGACCGCCTCTAGTCTGTCATGTTTCATGTATAGATATGTTTCAATTTTAATTTTGTTTTCTGTACAATTTTTTTGTTGAGCAATAAATAATAATTGTATTGGTTTGTATTGTAGGTATAGAAGGAGAAAAGAAAATAATGAAGGAGAAAAGAAAATAGATATTGCAAAATGTGGCTTTCCAATAAAAAAACCGAACTTTTGGACTCGGTGCAAAAAATCCTTAAAGATTCGTCGATACCAAATCCGTTTCGCAATGATCGCCCTGGCCAAAAATGGTACATGAGATTTTTGAAAAGAAATCCAGAAATCTCCAGCCGCTCCGCTGAAGCTATAAACAGGGTAAGATCGCAAGTCAGCGAAAAATCAATAAGGGATTGGTTCCAAGAACTGAAAACATTTTTAGAGTCGATTAATCAACAGGATATCTTAAACTGTCCCCAAAGGCTTTTTAACGGGGATGAAAGTGGCTTTTCGCTTTGTCCTAAAACAGGCAAAGTTCTTGGGCCCAAAGGCTTTCGAAATCTGTACCAGGTCAAACAGGGAAATGAGAAAGACAATATAACTGTGCTTATCACCTTTAACGCTAGTGGAAAACTGTGTCCACCCTGCGTAGTGTTTCCCTACGCCAGATTGGTGCCTGGGCAGGTCCGAGTCAGGGTGGATGAGAGGCGAAGTATTCTTTGAATACGTAACAAACGACTTCAACAACTGGCTCGAGCAGCACAATATTGAAAAGCCTGTGCTGCTGATAGTTGACGGCCACAAATCGCATATGTCCCTGATGCTGAGTGTGGTGTATGAGCGAATGGGAATAATTTTATATGCTCTGCCTCCGAACACTACACACATTCTGCAGCCAGCAGATGTTAGCGTATTTGCTCCACTTAAAGCCGGCTGGAAAAACATAGTTCGCAGTTTTATAAGCAGACCGGAAAATATAAATGCCTCTGTCACCAAAACGAATTTCTGTAAGCTATTTCAAGAAACATTGCAAGACAAAAACCTGCCGACATGTATCCAAAACGAGTTTCGACGATGTGGGCTATACCCATTCGATCCCAATGCCCCGGATTATACTAAATGCGTTTTGGATACACTAGTAAACATGAACAATAGAGAACCACCAACAACGACCAGAAAAGATGTAGCAGTCGCGAAAAAAGTCATAAAACAAATAACGCCAGCACTACAAAACAAGGGTGTAAATATTAAAGTCATCATAAAAGAGTTAAACACATTCAAAAACACACTACCAACAGACATCAATGTAAGTAAAACGACAATAGACACTGAATCTGACTGCCCAAACACCAGAGTTTAACGTGATTTTGCCGAGACAGAATCAACAGACATGAATAAGTCAAATCCAATATCGCTCGGTACATCATGTGAGTTCAGTTTCGGTACTACACCTGATATCACACAGTTACCTAGCAACATGGAGGTTGGGACAATTGTGTCTTTGGATGATGTAATAATCATGCCATTAAATGTCACCTCCACTACAATTGCGCCTGAAACACTCACTAATGCAAATGTTACTGACTCTGACTTGAGGCTACCCCGCTTTGCACATCCTGCCATTGAAATCGATGCTGAAAGTACAGATCATTTTGATTCACTTCAAACACATATTGCCCTATCAGAAATAACAGACCAACTAATTTCACCACCTATTATTTGCTCTACGCCAAATCGTACTGAAGAAACAGAATTTTTCTGCCAACTGAATACAACTGAAAAACTGACTAGAGACGAAACAACAACTCAAACTCACAAAGATCCTTTTGAGCGACATTTATATTTGCCAAATCAACCTCCATCTAAATCTACTAAAGGCAATCTCTTCTGCTGCTTGGAGGGAGCATTACGAGATAAAAGAAAAAAATAAAAATTTAAAGCAGGAAGCCACCAAAAAAAGGAAACTGGAAAGGGAGAAAAAGAAAGAAGCAAGAACACTAAAACAACATCAAAAGCCACCAAGAAAAGGGCGAAAAATGACAACAACCCAAGCATCTCCAGTGGCTGCGGAAGGAAGAATAACATGTTCCGAATGTAATGATATTTTAATTTCCGACGTGGAAGAAGATGAGGAGTAAACCTTGGGTGTGACAGGTGTCCCCGCTGGTACCACCTTAAGTGTACTCTCTTTGTGGGGCAACTGTATGTTCGAGTGAAGGATAAGCCATACAAATGTGACTATTGCGATTAATATCCCAATGGTCACATTTTTTATGGCTTATCGCGATTAAATCCTCGTTCATTGGGATTATCCTTTACCTTAGTTAGGCAATAGATGCTTTTGTACTTTGCCGTGGATGTCCACGTCTACGATATTCTCTATGGTTTCATTCATAAATAGACTGACTAATTATGAATGAAACCATAGAGTTTACCGTGGACTTGCACGACCACAATAAAGTAGGTATAAAAGCGTCCAGTAAGGTTCGTGTTATGGGTAGTAAACGAAAAGTGTGTTTATATTTAAATTATTCCTATAAATTTAAGTAACATTATTTAGTTTAAACATATACAAAAACAACGCTAGGTATTCCAAATCACATTAACTTGTAAATATATTAGATATTACCACTTTCAACGCCGTCCGTAAGTCAACCGTGTGTCACACACACACACAAGGTTGACTGATAGCGGCGCTAAAAGGGTTAAAATATAATGAAACGGGTCACTAGCGTCATGTCAAACAGCATCGCGGCGCAGTTTAGTATAACCCGCTCCGTGCACCCGCGTAAGCTAGCGTCGGCCCTTATGATGTATACTATACTTAATACTTACACTTAACAGCACTTACATTATTCACTTACTTATACTTTAATCTTATGTGACATATATATTGTTTTAACCTGTTTTGTGTACAATAAAGTGCTTACATACATACATACTTCTGTCTCACGAGCGCGGGTTGACTATAGTTGTAGTTGTGACACATAGATAGCGCGAACTCATACATAGCTTCTACGCTAACGCACACGTGGACAAGCGGTCGGCAGTCATATGTGTGAGACTAACGGAAGTTTTCTATATTATATATTTACTTAGTGTAAACTAATATACTTTTGCCACAATTGTATAACTTCCATACCCTCTTTTTAATTTAACGAGAAATTTTAAATCCAATTTGAAAATGGGTAGATCTTGAATGAATCAGACTCATTAAAACACTCTCAGTGTCTCAGTTAAGCTGGGTTTAACTTTTTGCTTTACGTGTATATTAATATGTTGTAGGATAGGTAAATGGAATTTTTGTTGTGAAGTAAATTAACTATTGTATATATGAAATGCCTGTTTTGCAATATCCACCGATGTAATATTTTATTATTAAAGATAGAATGCATTTTTTTTTACTTTGTATTACTTCATAGTGTAATGTCTGGCTAACCAAAATTTACTGACAGATATTTACATGTTGTATCACTAATTGTCTATGATTGTTTAAATGTCTGTTGTCAACACGTTGTCAATTTATGTCAATCATTCAAATTGGTCGCGGTTTATAAGGGGTTTATAAATTGTGTTTATTTTAAATAATATTAATAATTACTATACCGATTGAGGTTCGCGAACTATTATTTAAGCCCGTAAATAATTACGACAATGTGCGAAGTGGACGTGAAGCGTTGTATAACGAAAAACTGCAATGTTTACAGGATGTAAACAATGAAGTAGGTTGGTGCTCTATTAATATTTTGATACTTTCAGTACTAGTTTTTGTTATACAACGACGGTGGTAAACAAGCGTACGGTCCACCTGATGGTAAACGGACACCCCAGCCTTTAGACGCTCGCAACTCCAAAGAAGGCACGTTCGCATTTTTAATATTTACCCTATATAAAATTTGACGATTCACTGTGTTGACAGCAGAAGGGACAAATTTAGGTCCCTCGCTCTCAACACAGTGCAACCCGGTAGCTCTGGTAACCTTGCCCACCTCTAGGAACACAACACTACTTAAAATTACCTGACCTAACTAAGAACTAGACGTGTCATAAATCCTAGTTTTTCAATTTCAAGTATGGTACCACTTTTTCCCCCCTATTAGAAGTATGGCAAATATGATGTCACATTGTATCATACATATACTTTCCAAAAACCAAACGCCATACTGGTACAAATCGTTTGGCAAGAATTTAAAAAAAATACTCTTTTGCAGTGGTATGGCGGCAATTTGGCCCCATCGGAAAAGTATGGCATGGTGATTTTCGTGAATGGCTTGACGATGAACGATAGCTGTGCAAAAAAAATTAGCCTGGTACAAATGGTTTTTTTTATTTCTTTATTGACTTGTTTTTACTAATAGGTCTTATTTACACTACAAATTCATTTTTCCGCCTTGTTAAAATGGTATATGATGAGAAAGTGCAAATATATGTTTTTGTCGTTGACTGTACTCCACATAGTGATAGAAATTATGTGAGCTGATTTTGAGTGCACATCAATCTACTTTTAAGATGTTTCACTATAGGTACCTTAACTACGTGTGCACAGAAAATCAAAAATATTTTCTAGTATTAAAACTATACATCCTACTACACAAAGTGTGACCATCCCAAGATTTTTTGAATTTCCCGCCAAAATTGTGTGTAATATTTCATTAGCTAGACTCTGGCAATAATGACAAATTCGGATACGTATAACATTTTGTAAATAACCTGAATTAAAGTAGTCTTTCATTCCTTTGTTTTTCAATATTTTTTAAACGCAAAATACCGTATGCATACTTACTAAACAAGCTCTAAATAAAGATACCCCACTCAATCTCAATAGGGTATAGGCCAATTTTTTTTCCCCCCTCCCTTGAGCTGTATGGGAGGAGGCTCCCATAAAGCTCAAGGGCATCCTTAAAAACATATAAAAATAACGTTTGACAATTTGTATGGCTTTCGATCAATAAGATTTTAATACTGTAAAAATTTGAAGACGTAGGTCCAACCGTTTGGTTGTAAAACCTGTGTCACAGATGATGGAAAGACGGACGGACGGACGAACGGACGGTCGCGTGAGTAATAGTAATAGGGTTCCGTGTGGACCCTGCGGGTACGAAACCGTGAAAAAGTGGCATTGTTTCATTCAATTGAGGGATGAAAGTTGTACCTACTTGAAAAGGGTTCGCTGACGTTTTACTAGGTACTATAAGAAGACTATGATGTTGCTTATTTCTTAATGTCATTCTAATAATAGCCAGAAACAAGCAAACACAAGAAAATATATACACATTGAAGGTTTTTTAACACTGAAAACTGGATTTTGACTGCATAAATCACCCCTCCTCAGGTCTTGGACGAGAACTGGCGCCATGTGGACGGAAACTAGGCAAATCGGACGAAAACTGGGCAAAACCATACTTTTCCATTTATATACTTTTACTAGCTGTTGCCCGCAACTTCGTCTGCGTAGAGCTCGGTTTTTAGTTAAAACATTTTAATATCCAGGAAACGATATAATAATTGTGGTACTTTTACCCGGTGAGACCAAATTATTAATACGCTGTACAGATATAAATCGGTCAACCCAAATTCTCAACCCCTCTAAAAATACCTTTCTACCTACTTATCGGTTAAAAACTCTCATTTACTTAGGCTATTTTTTGTGTGAGTGGACACGTATCTTGTCGTTTTCTCTTCGTTACTGTACGTATTTAATTATGGACCTGTAGAAATTTCGTTTCAAACATCTATCCAAATCCACAAATCCTGAAATCATTTAAACAGTCTTTTTGTGAAATGAAAGTCTCTCATTTGAAATAATGTTGCTCCCCATACAAACTTTGAACCCCTTTTTAACCCATTGAGGGGATGAATTAAAAAAAAACGCCGAAATTTGTTTTGTTGTATTTAAACAGAGACTCTGTAAAAAATTTGAAGACTCTCTATTAAAAAAATGTTGCTCCCCATACAAACTTTGAACCCCTTTTTAACCCCTTGAGGGGATGAGTTAAAAAAAAACGCTGAAATTAGTTTTGTAGTATTTAATTTAAACAGTTACTGTAAGAAATTTTAAGTCCTTCACTCAAAAAAAATTTGCTTCCAATATAAACTTTGAATCCCTTTTTAACCCCTTTAAGGGTTGAATTTCAAAAAACGCAGAAATCAGTTTTGTTTTATTTAAACAGAGAGTCTCTGTAAGAAATTTGATTTACCTAACTTAAAAAAATTTGCTCCCCATATAAACTTTGAACCCCTTTTTAACCCCTTTAGGGGATAAATTTCGAAAAACGCTGAAATTACTTTTTTTGTATTATTATAAGAAACTTTCATACAAAGTTTGAAGACTCTCACTTTTAAAAAAATTGCTCCCTATACAATATTTCACCCCTATTTTCAACCCCTTAGGAGACAAAAATTTTAAAAACGCAGATATCACTTTCATTGTCTTATTTTAAGGAGTCTTTGTAAAAAGTTTCAAGTCTATACCTTTAATAAATTATTGCCCCCCATACAAACTTTGCACCCCTTTTTTACCCCCTTAGGGGTGGAATTTCTAAAAATCCCGTCTTATCCCTTGCCTCCGTTATATAACCTAACTATAGTGTAAATTTCAAATTTCTAGGACCGGCAGTTTCGGCGGGGCGGTGATTAATCAGTCACCCATCAACTTTATATATATAGATTAGACTAATGGTGAATGTGAGTACTTAAAACGTAATCTTGGACAAACATAGAGTATATAACCGTTAAAAAGACACATTAGTCTTATAATTTGCAATAGTTCAACATATTGTTTTGTCATCACAAAGTTTGCAACTCCGCTAATCGGACGGTATCTGGAACAATCCCCCTATATAAATATTATAAAAATATATGCACATACAAATTGTAAATAATATATGCGATACAAAAAACTATAAAAACATTCGGTAACGAGCCGTTTCAATGGCTTGTTTTGTACAGTCAAGTGCACCAAGTTGTATATAATTATTTTTTCACCTTAATCCATTGAAATAAGGTCTAAAAATGTATACATATTTATGCCCTCGACTGTACATTCCTTTGTAAATTCGGTATGTGAGCTGTATTGAGCTAGATTGCGACGTTTGTGGTGATTACGTGTATTTATGCTAATGCGCTTGGAACACAGATCGCCACGTGCCTGGCTTCTCGATAGGGCTTCACAGAGACCTAACTGTGTACTTAATGCGTGTACATGATTTACTTTGGTGCAATATGGCATTATCATCGTGTAACGAAACTGAATACAGATTCCACAAATGTTAATTGTACTACAATACTAAAAGCACAATATACATAACACCTACTTGTTACATCAAACACATGGAGAAAAAGCACAGAATTTACACTTATTATGAACATTTTACAAAAATTGGGGCGCAAACCGAACCGACATTATTTTGACACGATGGCCAAAAATCAATAATAAAAAACAAAACACGCGCGCTGATAGCGCCGGTGCCGCACCTGACAACCGGACAGCGCGCGCGCTCCGCGGAGGTTGGTGGGCCCGACGTCTTTCTTTAAAGTTGGCAATATACGGTCATCGAAATATAATAAGTATAGAAGCATAACGCCTAACAAACTTGACGTTAAATTTTGACCTATTTACGACGTCTTTGAAACCAAAATGTCTTATGATTCAGTGTCCAATCAACATTCACTTGAAGTTTGAGTAGACCTAATTTTCGCAAAGGTTTTATACCATTTTACCTAATTTCGTACGTTTGTAATATAAACTCTATTACAATAAAATATACAATAGATTAAGAGCATTTATATCAGTGCCAAACTCAAAATAGGCTTATGTACTTACTAAAAATAATTTTTTCATGCAAGTGTAGGTTGATATATATGTCAACTATAAATTGTGTTTATACTGTGTGATATCGTGGGTTTATTCAAACAAGTTTGATTACATATAATATAACAGCATAGTGAAAATTTATCACTTTAGAATTACAAAGCGACCAAGTAAATTTAGACATATGAATTGAACAACGAAACGCTTTCCAATTCACAAAATTACGTAATCAATAGACAGATTCGTAATCAAAGTTTAGCTGGCAAACAAAGCGACATTGTAGGTACAAGCAAGTTCTGTGACTATAAATTAATTTTGCAGTCTATTGTTAAGAATAACTAAAAGCTGGTCAAATCGCGCAAACTAAAATATGAACAACACTAAAGACAAAAATATAATTCAAAGCACAGATTAACTGCTGAGCCCTACAAATGGCTTAATACTAATTGACAGCGAAATTTCACGTCACAATTCACCGGCCCCTAATACTACCGATGTGTGGAACACCGAGTTTGTAACAGCTAACTTTGTAACAACTATAACCTTTAAGGTTATAGGTATAGTTAAGGTTATAGTTGTGATCTCAGAACATAAAAAGGGAGAAGTAAGTATTTTAATTTGGGAACAAATAAAATGATCACCTAAATAACTTTTGATATCATCAAATATTCGAACCCTAAAATAAGGTTGAACACTCAAAAAAATTTATCGATCAGCAATTCCGAGTCACCAAAAAAATTCTACCTATTTTTGCAGCACTTGCACCTATTTTACTTATTGCGTTCCTATATAATCGCATCAAAAAAATTGTCAAGTACCACCAAAAACACTAAACTACCACCTAATCTCATGCACCTTTTTTCATTAGAATTACATCCAAATATTATACACATCGCATGCTACATTTTAGTAAACAGTTACAAATTAATTGTTTTTAGCACTATAAATATTTTAGTCATTTCCAAAATGTTATAAATTAGAAAGGAAAATTCTAAATTAATTTAAAAACCAACGCGCAATGTGGCTGTGTGAAATAATAACACGTATACTGCTATCTCACTCAATCAAATACAAAGAATTGTCTGAAGCATAAAACCTATATATATCAATATGTCGTTAGAGTGAAAGGTACCTATTGCTGTTTCATTCTAACTACCTATTGCTGATGGTTTACAAACTGCAAGAAGTTTTATTATTAATTTTTTAATGCGTTGACGTGAGCGCGTTTGATTGAAAACTTTTATTTGAAAATGAGTTTTGGTGATTTATTAAATTGTTAGTTTGTTATGAAAATGGCTAAAGGTCCTCAAATGAGTTTACTTTATTAATTTAGATAGACTATCATGGAAAAATTAAAGGAAGTTAATAGGTAGAAATAGGTATAGGTAGGTTTAGGTTATGTTAGTTTTGCATCGGCCCGAAGGGCCAAAACAACTCAAAATAGGAGCTCCGCGCCAGCGGAGATCCGTCAATACTGTTCCAATGTCCACTAGTTTGAAATAAAAATAGATGTCATAGAAAAATACTACTACCTAGGCAAATTGACGATTATCAGCGAATAGAGTAGAGGCAAAAACATCTGAGAACAAATAGCTGTACGTGCGACCAGTAAGGAAAGCATTGTTGAAAATATGTTAAAATAAATTATGTTATGTACGTGTCTCATTAAAGTTACAGAAATTTTGAAGCTTCTATAAAATAAAATCATTTAGCGCTGTCTTGCTCGCACGCGGTGCGACGTGCGAGCGAGACGGACCGTATGGAAAACCGCATCAGTGTGCTAGCAATGAGGTTAGACTAGATTGGAACTGCTTTGCGCGTCGGGCGTTAAAAAACAATTGCCGCGTGAAATTTGGTGATCATGTAGTATTTCTGGGTATCGAAAGAATTATTTGGGTGTAAATAATTTTATTAGGATTACGAGCCCTGTAATATTTGGATGTAAATTACATGAAATTTGGTGTTTGAAATTAGGTGATCATTAAGTATTTTTGGGTAGTGACTAATTTATTTGGTAACAATTTAATTTAATAGGTTATCGACATGTTACTTCTTTGAGTTGCACTTTATATTTAAAAGGAGTTAAAAATTTGGTGCGAATCTAGTATTTTTGGTAATCAATGTAATTTTTTAGGGCATCATTCGGCAACTAATTTGGTGGTTCGTTAAATGCTACCCTTTTAATTTTAGTCAATAAAAAAAAACCATAGTACTTGGTATCACTTATTTAAAAAATTCTTATCATATCACTCACTAGGTATATATGACATCTTGTTACTGTTCACTTGAGCTCGACTGTTTTATTTAATTACCTACATTTTGCAAGTTGCAAAAATTTAGCAGCGAGAAATACCGGGGAAGAAGCTTGATGCAGGTTAACTGACATAAATCTTAGTTCCGGATTCAGGGAGAGCTCGCTGGCCGTTGCAACGGTCTAACAATCAATTTCCGTGCGAAATATCAACATTTGAGTAGACTCCCAATATCGCATTTTCAAAGATTTTTAATTGCAAAGAGAGACCAGCGACCTACGTAATAAGGTTGATTTTCCTAAATCTCCTATGAGAATTGAAAATAAACAGCTCGCTATAGGGGCGTATGTATAACCTAGCTATCTTAGCTGTCACAGCGGTATTAAAGGGCTTCGGCTGATACTCGTACAACACGCCAAATGCTAAATGCATGCATTACATAATAAAATAAAAAATATGTGCAATCAGTCAAAATGAAGGTAAACAGTACATTCGCAAAATATGCATGTACAGTCTGCGAAATGTACATTGTACAGTAGGTACGCATTATTTGTAAAAAGAAAAATACACATTTCGCAAATTTATAGTAATGCTCAATAAGCAGGATGGTTTACCAAAACCCCGATGAAAAAAAGGGTACCTATTGTAAGTTTGACATGTGTGTGACACACTAAGGGCCGATTTTTCAATCCCCGGATAAAATTATCCGTATTATGACTGTCTTTTTCTGAAGTCAAATGAAAGAAAAAGACTGAGTTAACATTTGTTTGACAGATACTTTTATCTGGGGATTGAAAAATCGGCCCTAATTGTAATGCAGTTTGTTTTCTTTTGAAAGCTCGTTAATCTGAAGTGTCATATCAGTATTACCGTGTCAGCAAGTACCTCGACAAGTGAGACACTACTCGTATGTGCGACATCAGCTCACATTAGTACAAATTACAAGATACCAGAAAACGTAGCCTTAGAGTGAACAAAGCCGGTCGATTTCCAGAAAGAAGTTAAATATGGTTACTGGTCATGCAACGTCAGACTCGACTGCGGTAGTAGGCTCTAAACGGGAGTTAAGAGTCGCTTACAGTGCCTGAGCAGTCTGCATTCTGAGATTCACGCTGAACACTCTTGAAACACGGCTTTGTTAGAGACTTCTGGATTTTGGAATATGAAATTAATTGACGGCTAAATTTAGTAGTTAGTATGTGGTGAATTAAATTAAAATGATTACTATTTTGAGAACCTCCTCCTTTTTTGAAGTGGGTTAATAAAGTTTTATATATTCAGAAAAGCAATAAGAAAAACAAGAAAAGTATAATTAAATCTAAGAATAACTAATATTAATTTATTACTTACTAAGATTAACATTAACTACGAAAAATAATAAAGCAAATCAGATAATACTTACTGATCACTTAAATTTAAAAATAAGGGTCTGAAGTCGGCAATTGTAGCAAGTCAGGTTTGAGTTTTACGTGATTATGAAGCAGCTTGAAAATATTGGGATTAGAGAAATTGCACTTGATTTATTTTGCAATTACTTATGTAACCGGAAACAAGCTGTACAAATCGAGAGATACAATACTCAAAATAAAACAGTAGAACAGATAAAATCTTGCTTCGCAAACGTCAAATTAGGGGTTCCACGAGGAAGCATCCTTTGGCCGCTCTTGTTCTTAATTTACCTAAACGAACTTCCCAATATAGTTAACGAACCATGTGTATTATTTGCTGATGATGTTACTGATTTTTTCAAGTGACAGATCAAATGTAAACTTAGAGCAAAATATAATTAGTGCACTTATAAAAATAAAAAATGCCTTAGTACTCTAAATCTTCAAGTTAACTGAAATAAAACTAAAATTATACAATTTAGAAACTACAAAACGGCTCAAATGCCTCTTGTTGTGTCAGACGCGGGTATTGTTGTGGATGAAGTTAGTAGGACTAATTTCCTTGGAGTCACAATAGACTCACATCTTAATTGGAGGGCTCATATTGAACTAATAAAAAAAAAGATTTCCAGTAGATGTTACGCTCTATCAGTTCTGTCTCAATCATGTTCCAGAGATATAACTATAAATGCATACTACGGAAATATCTATACTCTCTTGATGTGCAGAAGACATTTATACTGCAAAAAAGATGTCTAAGGCTATATATCGCATGCGCACAGACGAGTCTCTTCGAAACGTTTTTCGAGAAAAACACTTCCTAACTCTGGCATGCATATACATCCTAGAATTATGTCTATTTGTTAGAAATCAGCCCGAACTCTAATTACTGCTAAGTAAATATAAGATTAATTTTTGTTTTTAGTATTAAGCTCAATTACAAAAGTTGCATGCCCGATAGGGTAACTGTTGAAACCACTACTGTACCTAAATTATAAGATCTTATGTACACAGTTTGCAAATATCGGGTGTTCCAGAAAGTATAAGCACGACTTTGCAGTGCGGCCTTTTTGCAGGCAAGAATTGGTTTGAAGACCTTTAAGAAGCAGAAAAAACCAAAGCGAAGCACTAAACAGGCCGCATGCGTGAAACCTAGGGCGAGAAAATTTTATGATAGCCTTTTGTGCCGAAAATCTGCATGTGTTATTATACTTAAATAACATGTTTATATTTGTCATGCTGGCTGATGAAAAGAAGAAAAGAGGGTATTTTCAAAATATTAAATAAGGAATTCAATGTTCGACGATAGTCATTTCTTTATATGTCACTGTGAGTTCGGACATCATTGTAAGTTCAGACGTAGCAGTGAAGATGGTGTGCAACAATTGTGCTGGTGAATCCCGAGACATGTTGCAGCGTGTCTCCCAGGTTATGATGTCACATCAATCACTTATTGCCTATTTAATGGCTGGAAGGGCCTGGGCCACTCTCCCTCTCACTCAACAGACGGGCAAGAGGAGGAAACAGGCTCCCGACAGCGAACAGGAGATTGACAGTATGTACAGTGATTTGTATATATTATGGATGATGAAACCTATATCAAATTCGACTATAAAATGCTTCAAGGTGACCAGTTTTACACTGTACGAAAAATCAGGGAGCCGATAATGCCGAAATAGTACATTACTTAACAAGGGCGGTAAAACAAAGAATGTCTCAGATCGCAGGTATTTGACGCCCGAGCCGAAGGCAAGGGCGATAAATATGCGATCTGAGGCTTTCTTTATTACCGCCCGTGTTAAGTACAAAGTTTTATGTCACCCCCTGGCCAGGAAGTGGGATTTCCCGCGCGCGGAGCGTGCGGTAATTGCCGCTTTATGGCCAGGTGTGACATAATAGTACATTGTTGTAGAGGCTAGAAAGTAAGCAATAGATGGACGAGTTAGTAGTCGAAAGTACGAGATCCATCTATTGCACTTTCGGCCGAGGCTTAACATAGTGCTTTTCACGTCTACTGAGAGGAAATCAAATCCATTTTATAGTTTGTTGGTTGCAGCAACACAATAACTTTTTCACAATCTCCCGCCTTATTTTTTTTCCAGTACTTACGTTCTTAATGGCCAGTATGTTATTAGATAATTCCAAGGCGTTTTTATGTAATAAATGTTCAATGCAAACTTTTTAAAGCACATAAAAATCTTAAAAACACCAATCAATAACCTTAAAATCTCCCTCCTACATTTTTTTTCGAGTACGTTCTTAATGGCCAGTGTGTTATTAGATACTTCAAATGCGTTTTTATGTAATAAATGTTCAATGCAAACATATAAAAGCACATTTAAAAAACCTTAAAAACGCCAATTGATTACCTTAAAATCTCCCGCCTACATTTTTTTTTCGAATACGTTCTTAACGTGCAGTGTGTTATTAGATAATTCAAAGGCGTTTTATGTAATAAATGTTCAATGAAAACCTATCAAAGCACATTTAAAATTCTTAAAAACGCCTATCAATAACCTTCTTTTTCATAACATAGTCGGCGACACCAAAAAATACCTAATTTTTACGAGTTGTTGTTGTTGTTTGGGTTGATTTTGTGTCATATGAAGTACGAGCGTGTTCTGATTGGACGATAGCACTACTATAACCGCTACAACAATATAACATTGCTGTAGCGGTTTAGGTTTTGTTTAGGTTCATAGTTGTCCTGTTCATGAGACTACTACTATTGACAATTTTGACGCCCCAATTCCCGCCATCTATAGCCATATTTCCGAGCAGTGGCGTGAAAAATCTATTTTCATCGAAAAAGTAAGCAAAAAAGCAATGGTTTGGCAGGCAATCTGCGAGTGCGGGAAGTTGTCTAAGCCATTCGTCACCACACACACAATGACAGCAGATACCTTCATCAAAGAGTGCTTGAATCGCCGCTTATTGCCTATGATCCGTGAGCATGATGGTCCTGTTTTATTTTGACCAGATTTGGCATCGGTGCACTACTCCAAGACTACGTTATCGTGGTATAGAGACAACCGAGTCGATTTTATTCCTAAGGAAATGAATCCGCCGAACTGCCCGGAAGCCAGACCAATCGAGACTTTTTGGGCTCTGACTAAGGCATATCTCCGAAAAAACACTAAGCCTGCAGATTCCATAGACGCTTTCAAGAGAAACTGGTCGAAAGCCTCTAAAGTCATCGGAAATAAATCTGTGCTGAAGCTTATGTCGGCCGTTCGATCCAAGGTGCGATCTTTGGCTTACGATTGACGTTGTCCAAAATATGGCACCAGTATTTGTTACGAAATAAATTAAAATTTTGTATTAACCAATAAATCACTTGAAATTTACAAGAAATAGTTATTGTTTATCATTTAGGTCTTGTGCTTATACTTTCTGGAACACCCGATAAATGTATTCTTCTTCTCCTTTTCCGGTATACCGTACTTCCGGCTCAAATTTCGAGATGGCGACAGGCAGATTCGTGTTCTGCAGGGTCCAAACCCTCTGGGTTAATAATAAAGAGAATAATAGAGTTCTTGGAGAGAGTGTACAATGTACATATATGTAAACCCAATCAATTTCAAAATAAATTGGATATGTGCATACACTATTGTAGAGCAAAAGTTTGAGGCTTTAAAAGAGGAAGCCTCCGTCAGTGAATCTAAAAAGATTCCTGAATTCAAAACGATTAAAGACGCGCTGTATATAAGCGACGATATAAAGCGTTGATGGTTGCAAAAAGCTGTTTTGAAAATATTGACGACATCACGTTACCTCAAATTTTCTGATAAGCGACAAAAACAATATATATGTATTTGCTGTCCCTCTTTAAGCGATGGGACGTTCAAGGTAACACATTTTTTTTGGGGTGACTTTTTTTACAAGCCGTGCCACGCAGGATCCTTTAGCTCGGAGCTGAAGTGTTTTGGTCTGGAGACCAGAAACAGCAGAAAGGTCCTACCTAGACCTAAGGTACCTAGACCTTCGCCATTCTTCCTTTTATATATGCTGCACGCAGATTTACAAAAACTAGTGTTCAATTAAACCCAAGGTGTTTAGTTGTTATTTCTATGTTGAAGATTGTATTAATAATCATGGAACAGTAATTAGTTAACAGTATTATTTCTATGTTATCAAACGGCCACACCAGAGACATCACAGCCCAGCCCACAGAGTATCCAACACGTTCCGAAACATCTCCTTCTTTTTCTAAGATAAGCTCGTAATATTGGAAACACAAAGCACATAGTCTTCCAGTCGTTTTGGTGGCACCCTCGCTCGCTGGCCTCTACGGGGAGCCTCTGCCACGGGATGCACAGGTGATGCTACCCTTGCTGGTTCCTGAAGTTCAGGGGAGCTATGTACGATCTCAAACCCTGGAGCTGGTAGACCTGAAAAAGAAGGCTCAAGGCGTGGCTGATCTGGCACCACTCGTCTGTCCTGTCTATTAGTCACAGGATTAATCTCACCCGAAAATGGCTTAATATGAACTCTGTTGCGCCTATAAAGATTACCATTGACGTTGACTATATAGGAGCGGTCATTATAAACTTTCATCACCTTCCCAAAACTCCATTTCTTATTATTTTCTGGCCATAACTGTACTGCTACCTTATCCCCTACTAACAGCTTAGGTAGGTCCTTAATCCTTTTATCATACTTTTCTTTAGTCTTTTCCTTTCTTTTCTTAACTAAATGTGGAACATCCCGTACCACTCTTGGTTTTAGATGTTGCAACAAACATGGCAACCCGGTTCTAGTCCTCCTAGAATACAACTTTTGTACTGGACTGACCTTATCTGTTTCAATTGGCACATTCCTATGATGTAATAAACTATACCAGAGATCTTGTCTTGTTTCTATGCTTGAAATGACCAGTCTTCGAGCTATCTTGACCGCTGACTCCGCTTTTCCATTGGCGCTTGGAAAGTGTGGAGATGATGTTACATGTTCAACATTCCATTCCTTCGCAAATCTTTTAAATTGTTCATTGACAAAATTCGTAGCATTATCTGTACACACTCTTTGAGGTATCCCGTGTCTAGCGAAATTTCTTTTGCATATATCTACGACTTCAGCGGCAGTCAATGAAGATAGCTGATCCAACTCGAAAAAGTCTGAATAATGATCTACAGTTACTAAAAATTTCAAGTTTCCCACAGAAAATACATCCATGGAAACATATTGAAATGGATATCTGGCCACTTCATGGCATTTTAAGCTCTGTCTTTCCTGAGAAGCTGCATATGTAGCGCAAAATCTGCATTTTCCTATATATTCTTTTATATCGAGAGCCATGCCTGGCCAAAAAATATTTTCTCTTGCCAAACGCAATGTAGATGAGATACCATTGTGACTGATATGGACTTTTTCTGTGAGCAATTTTCTTAAGGACAATGGGATCAACAGCTGGTCTCCTCTAAAAATTAGGCCATCTTCTGTGGAAAGCTCATGTTTGAATTTATACAAATTTCTTAGCGCTATAGGCCAGTCTGTAATGTATACCGGAAATCCATTTTCAATATAGCTTATGAGAGTATGCAACATAATGTCTCTATCAGTTTCGTTTTTAATATCCTGAATCAGCTTGTCTGATACTTTTAGATAGGAAAACAAAGAAATGTCACTGATTAATCTGAATATTTGTTTGTGCTTGATTTCATCTTCTAGGTCGTAAATAGTGTCTGCAGTTTCTTCTATAGGTGCCCTTGATAATGCGTCTGCGACCAGATTTTCACTGCCTTGAATAAACTGTACTTTAACATTATATTTTTGGAGAGTGAGCAACATCATCTGCAGTCGTTTGGGAGCTTCAACTAAAGGTTTGTTCATAATGTTAATGAGCGGCTTGTGATCGGTTCGAACCGTTACCTTACTGTTTCCTGCGATATATTGATTAAATTTTTTACAGGCAAACACTATACTCAGCATTTCCTTCTCTATTTGGGCGTACCTTTTTTCAGTGCGTGTTAGGCAACGAGAAGCAAAGGAAATCACCTGATCGTCTTGATATAGAGCAGCACCCAGGCCAAATTCACTAGCGTCACACTCAATTGTGACATTGTCATTCACATTAAAGTATTTTAATACAGGTAATTCTGATATACAATTTTTTATATTTCGAAACTCCCTTTCCTCCACATCTGTCCAACGAAATTCAGTATCTTTTCTAGTCAACTTCCTTAAATTGGTTGCTTGACAGCTAAGGCTCTTGATAAACTTGCCTAAATATCCCACCATTCCCAAAAATCTTAACACATCCTTAGCAGACTTTGGTCTGGGCATACTTTTAATAGCAAGCACTTTGGACTCATCCACTTTAACTCCATTACTAGTGAGAACATGTCCATAGAATTTTACTGATGATTGCAACAGATGTACTTTTTCTTTATTTAACTTACAGTTAATCTCACGCAGCCTCTGAAATAACTTCTCCAATTTGATATTATGATCAACTATGGCCTCTTCCACAGAATCTCCCACTCCATATATAAGGATGTCATCTGCTATTATCTCCACTCCATCAAGTCCCTTAAGCAGACTGGATAGCCTCTGCTGGAAGATTTCTGGTGAAGAGCAGAGACCGAAGGGCAGTCGAAGCCACCTGTAACGACCGAAAGGGGTCCAGAATGTAGTTAATTTACTGCTTTCTTCTGACAAACTTAGTTGCCAAAAGCCTTTCTTAGCATCTACTGTTGTGAACACTTTAGCTTTACTGAGTTCCGGCAACATCTCATCTAGGGTGGTGAACTGATAGTTAGGTCTTTTGAGTGCCTTGTTAAGGGGAATTGGGTCTAGGCATATGCGAAATTTAGACTCTTTATTGACAATTAAAATATTATTTACCCATTCAGTATGCTTAGTTTCTTGAATTATGATCCCATCCTCTTCCAGTTTTTCTAATTCTGCTTTCAGCTTCCCTCTTACAGCCATAGGTACCCTTCTAGCTGTTTGAATACTTGCAGGAACCGACTCATCAATCTCAAGTGACACCTCACCCGGTAGCTGGCCATATCCTTCAAAAACATCCTTATATTTTTCAAAAAGTCTGACAGCCTCAGCTCTATCCTTGATGTCTCCGGTAATGGTATTACAATATTTGATGAGGCCTAACTCTAGGCATGCTCTCTCCGAAAGTAAAGGTTCATGATTTGCTTCTACAATATGAAACTGGATTTTATAAGTTTTATTATTTTGCATGCATGAAAACTCTGCCATTCCATATTCCACCAGTTGTGACCCATTGTAACACTTCAGCCGGTGTGACGCTGGCATTAATCCCGATAAGTCTTCTGAGCCCGTAAGGTTTTTAAAATGTTTAACGCTCATGACACATACTTGGGCTCCGGTATCTAGGGTACAAAACATAGGAATCCACGTGCCTTTTATATTAAAAAATATTTGAGCTTCAGTATGACCTGACTTTTTATTGGACCGGATTTCTTTGATTATGGAGTAATCCTCTTCATCAGATTGCGAGCCTAGATCTTCTCTTACTTCTCTTACAGATTTTGTACCCTGCTCCTTCTTGCAAACCCTTCTGAAATGATTTCTGCCCTTACAGAGTTCGCATCTCTTGCCATAGGCGGGGCACATATCTCGGCCAAATATATGCTTGTCACCACAGAATTTGCACCAAGCAGGTTCTCTATTCTTTTTAAAATGGCCTGTCTGCTTGGCTTGATTGATCTTGATTTTATTAACATCACATTCCATTGGTCCCTGAAGTGAAGTCAACTGGTCTGCAGCCGTTTCTGCTGATCTACAAATCCTTATTGTCATATCCAGGTCTAAATTCACCGCACGGAGAAGCTCTTTTTTCACCTCTGGTTCCCTAATCCCAACAACTATGCGGTCTCTCAAGATCTCATCTTCTATCGTACCATAGTTACAAGTTTTTACTAGTTTCCGTAGAGCCAGGAGGTAGTCGCTGAAGTTTTCATTAAGTAGCTGGTTTCTAGCATTAAAAATGTATCTCGCATATGTAATATTCGTTTTCGAAAATACTATACTCTCCATCTTTTCGAGAATCGTCTTTTCACACCGCTTTTCTATATCTGTTAAACCGAAATCCATGTATTTTATCATAGCCTCATTTCCAATGGCACTAATTAGTAAGCCGGCTTTGCGCGCCTTCTGATCCTGGCCCCATTTATCCATACCTGTAGCGAGGCAATAATTCGTCCAACCATTTTTAAAGATCCGTAGGCTTTCAGCCGGTTCCGCCGAACTAATGTCTAAAGGTTGCGGCCACGGTACATTCACACGGCTGGACATGGATTCCGCGTCATCTTTATTTACCCTTGCAAACTGGTCTTGTAGCATCTTCATCTGTTGCTGCATTGTGTCAATAATTTTCGATTGCTGATGCAACAGTTCTTTCAACTCTTCGTCCGCCATTGCTGTTGCTTGTTAGACATAGACGCCGAAAATGCCGAAATAACTCCGTACTCATACTCAACACCAAATTTCTTCTGACACCATATTTCTATGTTGAAGATTGTATTAATAATCATGGAACAGTAATTAGTTAACAGTATTATTTCTATGTTATCAAACGGCCACACCAGAGACATCACAGCCCAGCCCACAGAGTATCCAACACGTTCCGAAACAGTTGTCATAATCAATTAAACGACCATTTCTTGGAAGGGTGGCAACATCGTATTGGTCGCCATCCGAAATTATTTTTAAAGTAAACTAAAAAAAGAGGCAAAACACCCGAATTTTGCAATTAAGAGAAATGTGGGCGGATGTACCAAAAACAGACTCTAAAAAACGAAAACCGAATCATTACACGGGGACAGATTATGGTGGAAACATATCTAAACAATTCAAAAAATCAAAATCAAAATTAATTTATTCTTCAATTTAGGCATATTACATGTAGTAGGTGTGAATCCCCATATAAATGGATCTTGGGAGTTACAAGTCATGATAAAGTTTGGCCTCACAATGGAAACTGTTCCTTAGGCTACTTGTAACTTATACTGAGCGAGGCCAAACTATCCACGCAAAAAATTCAAAATGGCGGCTATTTTAGTTTCCAAATTTTTTTATTTTTTTTAGAACTCAAAAATGCTTCGTGCTACACAAAAACTTTGTATGAGAAGTATGTTTTGCATAAATTTATCTATAACTTTGGTTATTATCATTTTCTCGATATATCTAATAGTGCATGAGAAAAATGATGTATAATATTGCGTTTCTTGTTAAAACACTGTTAGTCAAAAGGCTTAGCAAAATCAAACTGCATCGTATGCAGAAATCAATCCATTTTCTCCAGTGATACTAGGAACCAATATAAAGGATTTCATCCGTCGAAATGAAAATTTCATGGACGGGAATTCAAAATGGCGGTCATTTACCAAAGGGGGAGCCGCATTTTTAAAAAAGTGTATAATTTCAAAACGGCATCTGCTATTTAAGTAATATGGGTATCAATCGATTGGTATTAACACCATTAATTAAAACAAGAAAAATACCATGTAAAAAATTAAAGATGGCGGCCACCTATAACAAAATTGTAAAATTTTCATTCTTATTTTTTTCGTTATATTAAAAATAACAACTAAATGTCCAATGATATAGTCAATTTATAAATTTACATAAATTCTCATAGTATTATCTACGCGACAAAACAAAAATTATGACAATCCGTCCATTAGTTTTTGAAGTATACGAATTACAAACGAGCCTCGGCGACTGTGTCATAGTAGTTATGGAAACAAACTGCACTTTTGTAATGAAAGCAAGTCGCTTTTGCACAATGGTATTAGTGAAGAGACCAAACTTGATTATTTTTTCGATAATATCTAATTTTCACCCGTCAGTAACCGAGACTATGCCACTTCGAAATTATAAGTCTAAAACGTTCTACTAAGTTAAAAGGTGGCCAGATTTGGGCAATAAATGTGGCAATCGATACAGGAAAATGTTGTTCAACATAAAAAATAACGCTGTGATTTTATTTAACATAACTTAATAAACTTTTGATATTCATACCCTATAAGTACTTATATTCATAACGTATATATTTTTTGAACCTTAAAAGAATATTTTTTTCCAAAAACAATCACACTACAGAAAGTTTCCCCAATATAAAAAAAAACAACTATGAGAGTTATAAGTGGCATAGTCTCGGTTACTGACGGGTGAAAATTAGATATTATCGAAAAAATAATCAAGTTTGGTCTCTTCACTAATACCATTGTGCAAAAGCGACTTGCTTTCATTACAAAAGTGCAGTTTGTTTCCATAACTACTATGACACAGTCGCCGAGGCTCGTTTGTAATTCGTATACTTCAAAAACTAATGGACGGATTGTCATAATTTTTGTTTTGTCGCGTAGATAATACTATGAGAATTTATGTAAATATATAAATTGACTATACCATTGAACATTTAGTTGTTATTTTTAATATAACGAAAAAAATAAGAATGAAAATTTTACAATTTTGTTATAGGTGGCCGCCATCTTTAATTTTTTACATGGTATTTTTCTTGTTTTAATTAATGGTGTTAATACCAATCGATTGATACCCATATTACTTAAATAGCAGATGCCGTTTTGAAATTATACACTTTTTAAAAAATGCGGCTCCCCCTTTGGTAAATGACCGTCATTTTGAATTCCCGTCGATGAAATTTTCATTTCGCCGGATGAAATCCATTATATTGGTTCCTAGTATCACTGGAGAAAATGGATTGATTTCTGCATACGATGCAGTTTGATTTTGCTAAGCCTTTTGACTAACAGTGTTTTAACAAGAAACGCAATATTGAACACCATTTTTCTCAGGAACTATTAGATATATCGAGAAAATGATAATAACCAAAGTTATAGATAAATTTATGCAAAACATAATTCTCATACAAAGTTTTTGTGTAGCACGAAGCATTTTTGAGTTCTAAAAAAAATAAAAAAATTTGGAAACTAAAATAGCCGCCATTTTGAATTTTTTGCGTGGATAGTTTGGCCTCGCTCAGTATAAGTTACAAGTAGCCTAAGGAACAGTTTCCATCGTGAGGCCAAACTTTATCACGACTTGTAACTCCCACTTAAGGATTCATACCTACTAATGCACCTATACCACACCTGCACCAACACCTGCACCTACATACACCTGGATTCTATGAGTCTGAAATAAATGATTTTTATTATTTTTTTATTTTTTTATAAATGTTAAAAACTACCAATAGCCGAGGCCTTAAAGGTAATGAGCGATTTCGACGAATTAATATTTGTCGATTATGACATCTCTAGCTCCGGATCGGATGACAGCCGTAGCCTAGAAGCAGATGTTAGTAGTGGATCAAAAACAGATGTCGGTTGTGGTTCAGAAACCAATCCTGACCATAATAACTCGCTTTAGTGACAGCTCGGACCTTGGATATTTTTTAAGGTGACCGTAGTTTGTATGTAGATTATTTTGTTAACTATTAGAACAGATTACTTTGTAATAGCAGCCAGTCACGAGTTTTTCCGGAAATACGATTTTCAAGCCTGTATTTGAGCAATCTCATAATCGCACTTGTACTTTTGTATTACAATTCCAAAATGCTCTCTGATGAGATGAAATAATCTTACATATGTCTGCTGCTTTTTATCTGGTAATAATATCACGAGGCCAATATTGACAGTGTCCTTGTTGCCGGTGTTAATGTCCAAATGAATTGAGTACAGCTGATAAAATATCGGTACACATTTAAATGTTTCATCGCCATAAAAAGTTGCGTCTTTTTCTGCAAATTTTTTAACAGTGTCTTGAGCTTTCTGACTTGCAAATATCATTAATTTATTATTATCATTTCCATCACTGCAGACAAGAAAATTATTTGCAATAATTTCTGGCACCTTTATTTCATTTAAACTCGTGAAATGGGTCTTCTGCACTTTCAGATATCTGTGTCGTTTTCTGTACAACGAATCTTTTTTTGATTTTAGCACAGCCGGCATATTTTTTTCTTCTTGCATTAAATTGCTCGGTTGCGGGTTGCTCAAAACTACATTTTCGAAAATTTCGGGTATTGGTTCAAATGATGGGCAGACTTCAGTTTTACATTTCTCTATAATAACGGACACAGTGTTTTTTTTTTTGAAATTAGGACTACATGCATGTTCAGTTACCCTTATAACCTCATTATTTTTGTTTATTTTAATCGAAGCACTGCACTCACTTCTTTTTGAGCACCTCCATAACGTACTTCCGTCGTGGTTCGTTTTGTTTTTTGTATAGCAGAAACCAGCATGTAGCAAATTAGTAGAGTATTTTTTATTTGTAACAAATATAATCTTTTCTTTTATATCCATTACGAATTGATGGCGGATAACAATGCTCACTATTTCGCTTATATGACTTACTTGACAGTAAAATTATGTTTTAGAATCGCTTCAAATTCAAGTGGCCAGCAAAAGATAAAATAAGGTAAGGAATGAGTTTGTAACGAATTCCTTCATAAGTACCTTTGAAGTTTAGGCAAAACGCGAAAATTCCAATTTGAGAGTTAGGCAATTCATCTTAATAGACTAAAAGCGAAATAGCCAGCAAACTACACTAGTCCTCCTCGAGATTGAAGTTTAGGCAGAACGCGACTAAGTCAGAAAATGTTTTAGTCATTCAACGTAACAGGCAAGTCCACCATATAGACAAAAAGCGAAAAAGCCAGCAAACTACATAATCGCAATGCTCCTGGAGATTGAAGTTTAGGCAAAACGCGACTAAGTCATTAAACGTTTTAGTCATTCAACGTAACAGGCAAGTCCACCATATAGACAAAAAGCGAAATAGGCAGCAAACTACATAGTCTTAATGCTCCTGGAGATTGAAGTTTAGGCAGAACGCGACTTAGTCAAATAACGTTTTAGGCACACCAAGAACAAAGGGTTTACTTCGTGTTTAGTTGTAGTTTTACTATAAAACAAGAAGCTAATTCTAGTAGCCGGCTACTTTAATGGTTTCAATAAATTCTTCACGAAATTAGATATAACAATAAGAACTACTAAGCAGGTGGTGTGAAAATATCGTTTAGGGTTTAGTTTTGGTTTTTATTTTAATAGTAGTTTCTCATATTAACACTGTGTTATTATATCTATTTGTTTATATGAATAAACAATTACAATAATTAATAATAAGTAATGTTAACATGTTATAAGTACCTTTACACTAAGCAGTGCAGAATGCTCACGACGTGTAGTGACGAAGAGCGTGTGGTGAGCACTCTTGCACTAATTGAATCATGCTCGGCGAGCGCGTTAACAGGCTTCGTATATTAAAGATAGCAGGGCAAAACCTGACATTAGAGCGAGCGTTATAGATGAGAGCTTTAAAATAAATTATAGCCTTTTTCTATTTTCACATATAGGTTTTTAATATCTTCACCTATGATTAAGGGTGAGGCCAGACGAGCGTATTTTTTGAGAGAGCTGTGTAATTTTTAATTTCAATCGAAGCCATACGGGATGTTAGGAAGTAGCGATCCTAATACGTACCTGAGTGCTCCTGGGGGTGGCCTGTGTGGTTGGTGGGACAGGCCCCACAGCCTCTGGCTTACCTTAACCGGCCGTCCATAGCGGAGTCGCAAGAGCTGTCGCTCGTGGGTGAGTGTGGTCATCTAAGTGGCGAGTTGGCTATATATTTAAAGTCCAGTGCCACCTCACCAAGTCTCCACCCCCCCCCAGCGCTCTGACCGGTGTTGCCCTTAAGACCATTTTATAATGTCGCAATGTCATAGGGGCCCATCTAGCAGGGAGTGAGTCATCGTCTGTCGGAAATAAACACCTGAGACAGTTTTATTAGGCAGGCGTCCGACGTCCGGTGTCTCACTCAACATCGCAGCCATGTCCATCATTTTCACTCAATAACCCAGTTCATGTAGACTGGCGGGTGCAGTCTCTGAGGGCGTCCCATGACTCAGGCAGGTATAGCATTCACTTGGTATATCCCTTGCAGTTCATTAAAGTGTGTACGAGTACGAGTAAAAAACGTTCACTGAGGTACAAAAACAGCAACTTGAAAATAGAGCTATCTTTGCATTTCTGCAACTGCTAGTAGTTGAAAGTCCAACAAAACACTGACCTGTTGGATTTTCTAGAGATAAATTAAAAAAGTATAAAATGAAGTTGAGCTTGGTCTGGCCTTACACATTCGGACTGTTATATACATATTATGTTGATGTCAAATACGATGTCAAGAATCTCTGATGATACTGATCTCAAACCTAAGCGTTAACAAAACAGGTGAAAGATAGTTAAAGTTTGTAATAATGTAATATGTGTAAGAATCAATATCATTTGGGTTAATTTTATACATGCTTTCTCGATTATACAAAATTCGAGTCTGACCATTTTTGCCCTCCTCACACGTAGTGAAGAATTTTTTGTATTGCGTTTTACATTTTGACTTTTATAGCAATTTACTGGTAATGGTGTATATCTTTTGTATTGTGATACTCGTAAGCAATCTTGTAACGTTTATTGCATTTATAAAACTTACCTATAATAAGTTTCTGTAAAAAATATTTTTTGCGGGTTAAGCTTTTATTGCCTACTACGCCTTTTTTCCTGCGGCCATCAAGAAAAAAAAAAGCTATACTGTATACTATTTTCAGCGTTTTTAGAAATTCGCCCTCTGAAGGGATGAAAAAGGATTTTTTTTAAATGAGTAACTTGAAACTTCGGTTGTAGACCTATTATTTTATTATTATTTTCTTTATTAGGGGAAAAAAAAACAGATACAGGCCGATGTAATAGGTAATACGTAACAGTATAAAGAAGTTACAGCAAATAGGTTCAGTCTGAATCCTAATACAATTCCTACTACGACTTCACTCATCTATACAGGGTGCTTGTGAGGAATCCGCATAACTTTACCAGCGTATTCCTGAGGTCATAAGGAATAAAAAATGTTATATGAACCCAGGTCGAAATACGATTTTTACTTTTTTTAAGTTTTCATACATAATAAATTAATTATGTCTGCTTCACCAGTAAAACAATGCCTTAGGATGAGCTGGCAACGTTGTTTAATGTTATCAATTTCCATTAGAAAAGGCAAGTCAGTCACCAAAAGTCACAAAGTTTCCTTGTCAGACACAAATTGTTTCAAAGCAGGATTTATGTAATAGTGCAAACGGAACTCTTTACTTAATGACTTACTTATTTAAGGCTTGCCAACACTAAGCGTGTTTCCGCAGCGTTAAAGTTTTTGAACAACTTCTCTCGATGTAACCAGATGTAACAAGTGATCAAATGCTAATGATAAATTACTATGAAGTGTCAATCTAAAAAATCGGATAGTGCTGTCACTTTTACTCTTCTTACTTGAAATATTGGGATTAGAAGGAAGGTAGGACTCATCAAAAGATAAGGACATACAAACTAAGATACAATTTTGCAATGCAATTCTGATGAGTGGCACGAGATAGTCACAATGAGGGCTACCGCGTATGGATTCGCTGCTAGAGGCGCTAGTGTGATGTCAGTCCTCCGAAATATCAAATTTCATACTTTGTGGGTCGGTTACGCGGCTTTATTTCTAATTAGATTAATATGATGACTATTTTGCAATATCTAAGATTTTATCGCTAGGTACACATTGTTGTCGATATGTACGTAAATAATTTTCAAAAATACTTTGCTATGAAACTCCATGGATTATGATACAAACTGGCCACTCAGAAATTCCCTTCGAGTGTGTTTGGGTAAATAATGACTTCTGTCCGGTTCTGTCCACTTCAGTCATATGAACGATGGGTGACATTGTTGTGATTGATTATAAATTATAAGTTTATAACGGTGCAACGAATGCGATTCATCCCTCATCCCAAACAATCTTTGTAATGAAAATTGAAGAAATTGTGCGATCTCAGACGGCCATGTGACTAACAGCTGAAATAAAAAATTGTTTCCGAGTAAAAAAATTGGAGTGCTATTGCGATTTCAGTTCTTCGATCCCGGAATTCTATGCAGCGCAGGTCCCGGCGTAATTTGCAATTAATGAGAATGTTCAAATTGTGTAATAAATGAACAATGTGATAAATGATTGTGTTTATTTACTTAGGAAATAAACAACCAGACATAAACTTTAATAAAAACAAACAGGTAATAACAAAGTAAACATAGCATTAGTTATTAAAGCACTACTTTTATTATTACGTGAACCGTGAACGCCAAGAACCTATAAAGTGGTCGTGTGTCTTCGTGCCCACCACGCCAACAACCACTTAAAAGGTCGGAGTGAAGGTGTAGGTACTAATGTACTTTGATCATGAATAATATAATTTATGAACTGTTTTAATTTGTTTTTATTGGTTTAGACATTACATCAATTCAACAGTGCTTGGCGTCGTGGGCACGACGGCACTACCACTTTGGGGGTCAAAGGGTTAACCAGATATCAATTTTTATACAGGATAGCAAAAACTTATAGCCATTCCACCGTCTAAAGGAATTTCAGGTCATGAACAGATTCATTACGAAATTTCTCAAAATCTTTGATAATGCTTCGACGTTTAGTATTTTACAAAATAATTTTGAGGAAATTGGGGTTCCGAAGAAGTTTTTCACTTAGTCTTTGGCAGAAGACAACCCTCGAAAACTCATAGTTATCTTCGACGTTTAGTATTTTATTATAAAGATTAATCTCTCTTCTTCTTAGTCGGTCACTCTTGTGACTTGTCAGAGTGGTCGTGGTTGCGCAAACGCGGTAGACGGAGCAATGTTCGGTGGGTTGTTGTAGTTTCCGAGGACAGCTCTGTTAGCGATAACCTTCCATTTCTGCCGGTTAGAAGCATCGCGAGTACATTGGACCATGGTGGACTCCGTAGCTTTTTTGATCAAGTCAGTCCAGCGAGTTCGTGATCGGCCACGTGCTCTCTTGCCGTCCACTCGTCCCTGAACCACCAGGCTTTCCATTGAATCTTCGTTCAAAATCAAGATTAATACAAAACTCTATTTACAGCCGTGGGCTTAACGGAAACCATTTTCATAACCTGAATATTGTAATTAAACTTTCAGTTCTTCATAATTTCTTAATTTTGAACTTTGAAAGAAAAATTTCTGTAACACGTTGACACGTAAACAATGATAGTGACAGGGACGGATTTGATTTATGCAGTCAATGTCAGTTAGATAATGTGTCGATCTCGCAACATCGCAATCATAAAGTTGATTTATACTGGAGATGTTATAAATCTAAAATTATTAATAACTCGAAAACTAAGCTGATTTCAGCTTACTTTATACGACATTTTATTTTCCAAACATGATCAGAAATACTCTGGTAAAGTTATGCGGTTTCCTCACAAGCACCCTGTATATATAAAGTTGATGGGGACTGATTAATCACCGCCCCGCCGAAACTGCGAAACTTATATAACGGAGGCAAGGGATAAGACGGGATTTTTGGAAATTCCACCCCTAAGGGGGTAAAATAGGGGTGCAAAGTTTGTATGGGGGGAATAATTTTTTTAAGGTCCAGACTTGAAATTTTGTACAAAGACTCCTTAAAATAAGACAATGAAAGTTATATCTGCGCTTTCAAAATTTTCGTCTCCTAAAGGGTTGAAAATGGGGGTTCAATATTGTATGGGGAGCAATTTTTTTTTTAAAGTGAGAGTCTTCAAACTTTGTATGTATAAAAGTTCCTTATAATAATGGAAAAAAGTAATATCAGCGTTTTTTAAAATTCATCCCCTAAAGGGGTTAAAAAGAGGTTCAAAGTTTGTATGGGGAGCAATTCTTTTTATAGTGATAGTCTTCAAACTTTGTATGAAAGTTTCTTATATTAATACAAAAAAAGTAATTTCAGTGTTTTTCGAAATTCATCCCCGAAAGGGGTTAAAAAGGGGTTCATAGTTTGTATGGGGAACAAATTTTTTTTAAGTGAGGTACTTCAAATTTCTTACAGAGACACTCTGTTTAAATAAAACAAACCTAATTTCAGCGTTTTTTTAAATTCATCCCCTCAAGGGGTTAAAAAGGGGTTGAATGTTTTCATGAGGAGCAACATTTTTTTTAAGTGAAAGACTTCAAATTTTTTACAGAGTCTCTGTTTAAATACAACAAAACAAATTTCAACGTTTTTCGAAGTTCATCCCTAAATGTCTTAAAAAAGGGTTTCTGTGACACTTAGTTAATCTTTTAACTCCCTAAATGACCTCTTGGTCATTTTGTATGGAGAACAAAATTATTTTTATGATAGAAACTTTAAAACTTCCTGACTAAACATCAAAATTAAAAAAAATCAGATTTCAGAGTTTTTCAAAATTCGCCCTCTGAAGGGATGAAAAGCAATTTTATTTTCAATGAGACTTGGAACTTTGTTTATAGGCCTAGCATAACTCTGTCTCTCTGTAACCCCTTCACGCTTAAACTGCTGAATTGATCTAGATGAAATTTGGTGCGAATATAGTTATTAGTTCGAGTCCGAGGAAAGGACTTAGGATAGTTTTCATCCCATCCCGGAAGTAGAAGTTTGTATGGAACAGAGATAACTAGGTAACCACCTGAAATAAAAGAACAGCGATAAAATTCTAACGCGAGCTCTACGCAGACGAAGTTGCGGGCAAAAGCTAGTATTGTAAATAAATATGAGATGACATTATAAAAGGATAAGAATATTTAGTACAATCTTAAACTATACACAACAGTAGAGAATTACAGAGTACAAGAGTAACATGAAACCACAACCAAAGATACAGAGACTTACAAATTATAAATTACAGGAGCTGATTAATGTTGCGCTTAAAATTGGCTCGCGTATTGTTAAATATGTCAACCGAGACTAAGCTTTTGTTGTAGTTGCAGCACATTCTGCGCAGTGGTGCTCGCACCCCTGCGTTAGTGGAGGCCGACGACCTAGCAATACATTACAAGAAAACTAATTCAGCGTTTTTGGAAATTCATCCCTTAAGGGTGTAAAAAAGGGGGTTGAATGTGATGAGGTTTTACTACTTACTAAGTTATTGTCTTTGGTTTGTAACCTAGGGTTACGAAGTTGTTGACTGTCGGGCTTGTCTGTTTTTGTGATGTGAAAATAAAGATTCTCGTATAAGAATGATAAATATTGGTTTTATTAAGTATATTGGTTTTAAACAAGTGAATAGTGATACTAGAAAATTGACAGAATGTTAGTATGAAAAAGAGTAAGTAATATATTCGAAGTGACCGACTTGGTTATAGTATTATACCTATAGTACGAGTACATAAATAGATTAAAAACTGGACTACTCGTGCGGGTTATAAATACGAAAGTATACATGTATGTCTATCTGTTGTCCCTTAACGCTTAAACCCCTGAACCCATTTGATGAAAAATATAGTTTGAGTCCCAGGGAAGGACATGAAGATATTTTTATCCCGGTAATTATCCCTTAAGGGGGTGGAAGTTTCTATGGGAGAGAGATACCTAGGTATCTAAGGCCTGAAATAGCATTCTAACGCGGTGACCGAGTTCTACGCAGGCGAAGCCGCGGGCAAAAGCTAGTGAATATATATTTATAAAACACTATGTGGTTTTCCATATCTTAATAATAATGTTGTGTCATCAGCAAAAAGTATTCATTTATGAGTGATTGCCAGAGGTAGATCATTGATGTACACCAGGAATAACAAAGGACCTAGGTTACTGCCTTGAGGGACTTTAAAGTATTACTTTCCGAGCTATGGCTCGCTTTAAAGTCGGGAGGACAGAAAAGCCGGTAATGTCTAGACGAGGAGCGAACACCCAATTCCCCAAGCCTTATGGGGAGAATGGCTTGGGTTCAAGGTAATATAATTAAGTGTGTTTAGAATGTTTGATCGAGAATCGTCAGTATGTGATAACATGTAGGGAAATATGTGTTAATATAAGCTCATAATTATAAACGGTCAAAGGGTGGTTGTAAATAGTTGATTAAACGAGTTCCATAAAATTATTGTTTGCGTGAGTAAATGGTAAAATGTGCATAATACATCTGGGTCACAGTTGCATGTAACCCTTTAATAATCTGGGCTACAATAACGCACGCCATCGCTGCTCTTGCTATACTTGCCTACTCTACTAAATACTACGGACTAATTTTCATAACACGTTCACAGTCCCCATCAGTGGCGGAGCGTCCATACAACTCGATTCCCACCGGCTTGCCTAATTTTCAGCCAGTCCAGTTCTTTTACTACGGTTCATATAGGCAAATTATTACCGGCTTCCCTAAAAATATTTTTACTAACAAATGTGCACATGCGCAGTAGTATAGATGTTGAGCGCGCATGTATTTAGAAAAATGCCGCCATTTTTCATTTCAAGTACTACTTTCTTGTTTACCTAGTTTGTAATAAAAATATCGAGTGAAAGTGAAGAATCAGATCAAATGTAACTCCAGAAAATAGTTTTCAAGAAGCACAAAATGCCAACAAAGGTTCCTTGGCCGCTAAATCCAAATTAAAAACCTATACTTGTGATGAATTTTGCGGTGCACTTTTAAAAGTTTTTATGTCGAAAATAAATAGCACTCTATGTCAAGAAGTTGTTACATAAAGATGCTGATAATAAGTAACATATCGAGCAAGGTAAATTATAACTTATAAGTCTTATAACTTATAACCTATATATTTGAAATTAACTTTTCTATTTTCTCGCACAATGCATAGTAAAACTTTGTATGATACGCGCGCGTAAAGATGATTTCCGACTCGTGTCTAATTATAAACTCGCTCGCTACGCTCACTCGTGTATAAGAAAGACACTCGTCGGAAATCACTCACTTTCCGCACTTGTATCATAAATAGCTATTGACGCGCCGCCACTGGTCCCCATACAAAATGTTTTAATTTTCTTGGACGTCCAAGCAAATTACTTCCATCACACGTCCGTGCTCCACGTTTGGGTCACTATGAAACGACCAGGAACGCACTCGTATTATTACAATATATTATAGAATGCTATTTCATATCTAACTAACATATACTACTACTATTTCATAACTAACTAAAATATGAATTGATAAATCAGAATTGTCTGTATAACCCTTTTATCGAATGCAGTTATAGTGATTTGAGTGCGTATGTGGTCGGCTATAGTGACCCATGTAGGGCACGGATTTGTGGAGATAGTTCGTCGTGACCCATGTATGGGGCACTGGACTGTGAACGTGTTAAGCCTGAAACCCATTATTAGAGAAATATATTGCCACAAACGACTTGCGTGAATTATTAGCGGTGACAAATAAAAAGAAATGAACACCCAAAATCGAACCATGTGCGAGTTTAACCTTCGTACGCCGCGCCGTTAGCCGTATTCGTCCAGAATTCTACAGGCAATCACCGTCGTATGAATGTAGTGATAAAATTGTTCTTTATTATGTGAAGTTGATATTGCTGTAGGTGCCCATTTTCACTTTCGGGTGCATCTATCTGTATTTTTTTAAATTTTATAATTTTGGGTTTTCTATTCTGAATCACGAGTACTATTGAGATTCATACAGAAAAAAAAGTGTCCGCAAAAAGGTTTTTTCGTCAGAATCAATAAAATAGTACTCGTAATTCTAAGTCCGAAAACCCAAAGTTCCAAAAAAGTAGCCGGTGGTGCTATGTAATTGAACAGATAAAGGTTTAAATAAAATACAACAGCTACAGCTTTATTTTTATAACTAAAAAGACTACAGCTCGGTACTTGGAATTTAAATTTCGCACTGCGCTGCATTGGGAAAGGATTATTCAAAAGAATACCAGTAAAATGGTGCTGCAATTTTCTACGTGTTATTTCTTACATTACACAGTGATTCTATTCTCATCATTTTTCTAACAAGTATTGTTTTTGAATTTGGTATAACTCGACCTTATCCATATCCAATACAACAACAAATACTCTTTATTGCACACCTCACACAAATTAATCAGTTACATACAGAATCAAAACAGTAACATGTAGGTAAAGGTCTTATCGCTAAAGAGCGATCTCTTCCAGACAACCTTTGGGTAGCGGAAAAAAGAAAATTAATTATGCAGTGGGTGGTGCAGAAATTATCATAAAACAGATACAAATCAATTACAAAATATACTAGCTTAAATACTTATCTTCTATATATATAAAGTTGATAGTGTGACTGACTCATCATCGCCCCGCCGAAACTGCCGGTCCTAGAAATTTGATATTTACACTGTAGTTAGGGTATATAACGGAGGCAAGGGATAAGGCGGGGTTTTTGGAAATTCCACCCCTAAGGGGGTAAAACAGGGTTGCAAAGTTTGTATGGGGGGCAATATTTTTTTCAAGGTACAGACTTGAAACTTTGTACAGGCTCCTTAAGGGGCTGACAACACCTAGAAAAAGTCCCGCTCTAACACGCGTGAGTTTCCAATTAACCAGCCCGCTCTGTACGGAAGCTCTGCGCGTAGAATAGTAAATAAACACTACAATAATATTGAAATAAAAAAAGTGTGGATTATTTGTGAAATATGGCTAGTTAGCGGTTTAGGTATAAATATGTTGACTTTATGTTTTAATTGCAGACCCATACGTAATAAAAATAAAGACATAGAACCGTTTAATGATGAATTTAAGACCAATCTTAGCAATTATTTTCTATCGAGCCGATTTCGTCCAATTATGTTTCGAGTCCGTACACGGTCTTGGAAATGTGATGAATTAACATATATTTGATGTGCAAGAACAAATAGTTTTTGTTAAAAAACTGCTTAAATAACATCATACTCTATTTCAACAAAAAAACTAGGTCATGACAGCCTCTTAAAATAAAACAATGAAAGTTATATCTGCGTTTTTTAAATTTTCGTCTCCTAAAGGGTTGAAAATGGGGGTGAAATATTGTATAGGGTGAAATATTGTAAAGTGAGAGTCTTCAAACTTTGTATGCAAGTTCCTTATAATAAAAGAAAAAAAAATTGCAGCGTTTTTCGAAATTCATCCCCTAAAGCGTTTAAAAAGAGGTTCAATGTTTGTATGGGGAGCATTTTTTTTAAGTGAGGTACCTACTTCAAATTTATTACAGACACTCTGTTTAAATAAATAAAACTAATTTCAGCGTTTTTTGAAGTTCATTCCCTAAAGGGGTTAAAAAGGGGTTCAAAGTTTGTATTGGAAGCAAAGTTTTTTGAGTGAAAGACTTAAAATTTCTTACAGAAACTTTGGTTAAATTAAATACAACAAAACTAATTTCAGCGTTTTTTTTAATTCATCCTCAAGGGGTTAAAAAGGGGTTCAAAGTTTGTATGGGGATGAAATTTTTTTTAAGTGAGATACTTAAATTTTTTTACAGTCTCTGTTTAAATACAACAAAAAAATTTCAGCGTTTTTCGAAATTCATCCCTTAATGTCTTAAAAAAGGGTTCAAAGTTTGTATGGGGAGCAATTTCTTTTAAATTGATAGACTTTCATTTCGCAAAAAGACTATTTGTTTAAATACAACTAAACTGATTTCAGGATTTGTCGATTTAGATTGAAACGAAATTTCTACAGGTCCATAATTAAATACGTACAGTAACGAAGAGAAAACGACAAGATACGTGTCAACTCACACAAAAAATTGCCTAAGTAAATGAGAGTTTTTAGCCGATGAGTAGGTACCTTTAAAGTGATTTTAAGAAGGGTTGAGAATTTGGGTTGACCGATTTATATCTGTACAGCATATTATTAATTTGGTCTCTCCGGGTAAAATTACCACAATTATTGTTACCGTTTCCTGGATATTAAGATATGTTAACTTAAAAAACTAAGAATAGATTACCGAAAAAATATTTATTTCCCAATGATCTTACTGCTTATGTACAAAATAGTAACATTTCAGATGTACATCTATACGCGTATGAAGTTGTGGGCACTTAATCTCAAAAACTACTCAAGTGGTTTCTGTGAAACTTTCCAGTATTGTATCTTAGAGATATCAGAATAGGGCATTAATTTTAGGGAGTAAAAAGAGGTCATTTTGTATGGAGAACAACATTATTTTTAAGATAGAAACTATAAAACTTCCTTAATCGAATAAACATCAAAATTAAAAAAAAACTGATTTCAGTTTTTCAAAATTCGCCAAACAAATTTTATTTTCAATGAGAATAAAAGTTTCACTTTTATTAAATAACGCAAAAATAATATAAGTTTTTTAAAACTCAGTCTTTGAATGAGGTTTTGAAAGTTACTATGGGCAACCTGGTTATTTCAAGTGAGTAAGTAACTTCATACTTGGCGAGTAGACTCTCTATTAAAACGTAGAAAAAGTAATTGCAGTTTTTTGAAAATGTATCCCTTAAGGGTGTAATAAAAACCGGCCAAGTGCGTGTCGGGCCACGCGCAATGTAGGGTTCCGTAGTCATCCAACCGTTACATTATGTGGACTAAAAAGTTCGCAAACTTATATTTACTATGTTTTTGACAGAATTAACAACATTATCTAAAGTATCAATGGAAATTGTACAAAAGTACATTCCTGAAGTTCGACTATTACTCGTTAACTAGTAATGTCTACTTAGCTGTGATAGTATTCCTTTTAAATTCATCGTCTATACTACTACCATGATTTGCCTAGTAGCCACCGTTTAACTGGGGGGGGGGGGGGGTGGACACTTGACCATAACAAAAATTATCATTTCAAAGCTTAATATCACGCCAACCAAGTCTTTAATCAAAAAATGCTTTTAGAAACCTTATAATATTTTTAAAAGTGCTAGTCAACGATACTCCACACGATGGGGTTTGGAAGAAAAAAAAATTGCTCCACCACTTAACATGTAGGGGAGGTACCCTTAAAAAATTTTTTTTAAAGATTTTATTATACCGTTTGTCGCCGTCATCGATATGTATACTCATGCCAAATTACAGCTTTCTAGTACTAACGGTTACTGAGAAAAACGGGGGACAGACGGACGGACTATAACTATAAGGGTTCCTTGTTTACTACGGAACCCTAAAAAGGGGGTTGAATGTTAGTATGGAAAAAGAGTAAGTAATAAATTCGAAGTAAGCCACTAGAAATTTCGGTTTAAGTAATATAATACCTATAGATAAATATATTAAAAACTGACCTACCCGTACTAAGTCGTGGCGGGTTAGAAATGCTAAAGTATGTCTGTGTCTGTCTGTCTGTAACCCCTTCACGCTTAAAGTGCTGAACCAATTTAGATGAAATTTGGTGTGCATATAGTTTGACCGAGCTCTACGCAGACGAAGTTGCGGGCAATAGCTAGTAATATATAAAAATACTTACATAATCATACATTAATAACAATATCATAATGCAAATAACAAAAGGTAAAATAAATATATACATCAGCCACAAAGAAAACAACAAAAATCGGTAGTCGATACTAAGGGAGAGACAAATAATGCTCTTTGAGAAGGGATTAGAAAATATTAATAGACTAGCTTTTGCCCGTTACCTACTTCGTACGCGTTTAAATGGTAGATTACATGCAGTTATTATCTTTATGCTATATTACTGGCAAATTAGTACATTTTAGCAGTGTATACGTGACATAGCTATTTCGTTGAAAACATGTCATCAGCCAAACTCCGTACCGTAACAATGTAGGTAAGTAATGGTAACCAAGAGGTAAGAGGTAACCAACTTTAATATAACAGACATTAATTAAAAAATTGCCTATTTGAAAACTATTACCAACTAGGACTTGCCTACACATACAATATTTAACTCCATATATCTTATCTCTTATATTATATACATATTTGATCTGATTTCAATAACAACAATAATGAAGTACAGTAGGTTTCACATTGATCATTTAATCAAATTAGTAGTAGTAGTAGTAAACACTTTATTGCACAAATCAAGTACATACAAGGAAAACAAACTTAATGGTAGATATTTGTACAAAGGCGAACTTATCCCTTTAAGGGATCTCTTCCAGCTAACCTTTGTTCTATATGCTTTCAGCCCTTGGTTAACAATCTACTATTGATGAACTGACTTTTACAAGAAAGAAACGCAATATTGAAGAGCATTTTTCTCATAAACTAAAGTCAATAAAGTGATAAGAAACAAAGTTGTAGATAAATTTATGCTGAACATATTTGCGATACAAAGTTTTTGTGTAGCACTAAGCATTTTTGAGTTCTAAATAAAATACGAATTTTTGAAAACTAAAAATAGCCGCCATTTTGAAATTTTTGCATGGATAGTTGGCCTCGCTCAGTTTTACTTACAAATAGCCTAAAAGGAATAGATTCCATCATGAGGTCAAACTTTATCATGGCATGTAACTCCCGTGATCTATTTATATGGGGATTCACACCTACTAAAACATTGAACCCCTTTTTCACCTCTTTATCAAAATCATTAAACATTTATTCTGCAAACAGGCCACAAGGGTACTTTTACATGTCATAATGTTACAATTTAGAATTTAATAAAGTCTGACAATAAGCATAGTACAATAATCACATTTTTCATATTAATATATTAATTTAAAAATTAGGAAATACTAGAATAAGTTAGGTAAGCAATTAAAAAAAAGCAGACGATTCCATTGATTAACAAAATCAATTTTAGAAATTAGCTTGCTGCTGCTAATTACGATGACTATAACTGCGAGTTACAAGTCATGATAAAGTTTGGCCTCCTGATGAAATCTATTCCTTAGGCTATGTGTATATGTAATAATGAGCGAGGCCAAACTATGCACGCGAAAATTTCAAAATGACGGCCAATTTAGTTTTCGAAAATTCTTATTAGATTATAATTTATTAATATTATTAATATTATTTTAGAACTCAAAAATGCTTAGTGCTACACAAAAACTTTGTATCGGAAAAATTAAAGCTTTATTTCGTACCACTTTATTGATAAATCTATAGTTCATGAGAAAGATGCTTTTCAATATTGCGTTTCTTGTTAAAATCCTGTTAGTTTGAACATTAAAAAAAAAACTACATACGGACTTGTTGGGATTTTAAATATGTTCGTGCGTTCTTATGGTAAATTCAATGTGGTCACACAGATTAAGTAATAAGTCTAGATACTAGATATGTGCTTTATATTTCTTAAAAAAATACGGTATATAATGCCCAAAAACTACTCTTTCCTCTGTCTCAAGAAAGCGAACATACCGGATCGGGTTATTGTCACAGCGATTTTAACATACTTGTATGTATGTACGTAAGCACTTTATTGTACAATAACAGGATTATACATGTATGTATGTTGTAATGCAACTTGTGCAATCGATATTCCCCTAAAAGCATTAATGCTTCAATCCATGTTTGTCCGCGATTATCTCGCGTTTGTTATATTCTGGAGAAGGTTTTCGTAATATACAAGAAATGGTACCTAAGTCATGCAGTTGCTTTCACAGGTTCACCCATACTTATGAAAAACTAGGCAAGCCAGTAGAAAAATAAAACCGGTCAAGTGCGAGTCCGACTCGCGCACCGAGGGTTCCGTACACAGTTCTTGTATATGTAGTTGTGTACCCGTTCCGACCCCATTAATTCAGGAACAATCTTAAAAAAACATGACAGCACCATCTATCGGCGCATTGTGTTACTAATTTGCGCAACTGAATGTTTTTTTATTTGAAAGAAGGTATTTTCAACGTAATTTTGTAAATTTAAATATAAAACAAAAATATTTACAAAGGTGCTTAAATTACAAACTTAGTATAGAAGAGTTTTTTGATGATTAAAAAAAAGAAAAACTAGATAGGGCTATGGCTATATTTTTTCTGTAAAATATACATGCATATTAATGTTGTGTAATAATTTCAAATTTTTTTCTTCGTAAACTTCGGAGATAAGGGGGTAATGGTATTTTTTTTTTACATTTTACGTAAATCGAAATTTCCCCAACGAAAAAAAAACTAAAAATTGTTTCAGAATGTACAAGTCAAGCCCTTTCATATGATACCCCACTTGACATAGTTGCCAGACTTTGAAATTTTGAACCCCCTTATATCTGTCATTATTCACAGAAAATAAAATAAAATAATTAAAAAAACCGTCTTCTATGTATCTGGGTTACCCTTGTTTATAACTATTCCAAATTTCAAATCGATAGGATAAGTAGTTCCTGAGATATTTAGCGATGTGACAGACAGACAGACAGACAGACAAAGTGAAACCAATAGGGTTCCTTTTTTACCTTTTTGGTACGGAACCCAAAAAACCATCAAGGGACTGAAAAAAAGAAAAAAATCGAAAAAGAGCTTATCTTGTTCAAAACGCACTACTACAACTGGAAACAGCAAGTTTCACAATATCAAAATTGCATCAAAACCTTGCAAGAGACGAAGCCGTTGAGCTTTCTGATATTTTCACAATTTTGTTTTTTACTTTTGTAGGCGCTGTTTCTCAACAGTTTACATGAACAGCTGAAGGATAAAGAGGCCATTGAATGCGATACAATGGATCAATCAGAGAGTGCCCTCTGGTTAGAATTGAGGAGGTCTTTACTGACTGCTTCAAATTTTGCAAAAGTGTGCAAGCGGCGAACTAACATTAGTCCAGCACCATTGGTCAAAGCCATGTTGTATTCTTACTTTCTGGATCATGTTCCAGCTATACAACATGGCAAAACCAACGAACGTAATGCACTTCTGCAACTGGCGAGACAGGAGGAAATTCTCATTGAGAAATGTGGTCTCCACATTGATCCACAATATTCATTTTTCGGCGCTACTCCGGATGGGCTTTACGAAAGAGGTATTGTGGAAATAAAGTGCCCCAAATCAGCTTTTGGCATAAACTCCGAAGAGGCCATAAAGCAAAAAAAAAATGCCTGGAAGGTAGTCCATGGGGATATCGTTCATAATAAAAACCACGATTGGTACTACCAGGTTCAGGGCCAGCTACATGCCTATAACCAATAAACCAAAATGTGTATTTGCTGTGTGGACTGGCCCTGGCCATCGCCTCGAAACGGAACTGATCTTAAAGACAATTTCTGGGCAACAAAAATGGAAAAAAAAGGCTTTATGAAAAATGTTTACTTCCAGAAATCATCGATCCAAGAAAGACGCGATCCATGCCTCTTAGAGAAGATCCATTTTAAGTTATGGTAACGTTGCGATGTTTTATCAAACGTTACCAAAGAGATGATAACGTTAAGATGGTATTGAAAATTTACAAAGTGATCGAAGTGAGTACTGACTGGTGAACTCAGAAAACTTGTGTGTAAGTTGAGTCAGTGTTAGTACATACGAGTCTACAAATGGACTCAGTGACAGATTGTATCCTGAGTTTCCTGAGGAATATCATAGGATGATTTTGATCCCGGAAATAATCTCGTAAACGGATAATGCTAGGCAGCCGGCAAGCCCTTTTTTACGGGGAAGTCGTCCGAATTTCGCCTCTGTAGTGTTCGAATAGATTTTTAACCATTTATTACACGCCGTGACGTAAGTTGTTCGTCGGAAATTTTGACGAAATATGACAGCAACGGCAGTCGATATAGAAAGGACAGCAAAGCAGCCCATGTTCCTGGTAAGGGGAGTAATATCGAACCGGCGGGCGGCGATTGATGGATAAGTGCAGTTTTCATATATTTACATGAAGCAAAAATGTGAGTAGATTAAAGTTATTAGTAGTGTTCTAGTGTTGTGAAACCAATTTAAAACAGAAGTTAATCCGTAATTAAGTCGCAATAATACACATAAAACATTTCGTTTATTTTACAAAAGGGGAGAAAAAGCGACAGCGTACATTGTACCTACCCCCAGAAATTTAAAATAGGTGAAAAACGGTGCACCATCTGGGACCTGGGTGTAATTTATTAAGAATTTTAAATGGTTTATTGTCTTTTTTTTAAATGTGTAAACTAAAACTGGTCTAAAAAACACTACAAACGATTTATAATGACTATCCGGAACTAATTCCATTCATCACAATCTGAAGTTATAATGTCGATATTTTCTATATTGTTTAATATTTTCATGCCATTTTCTCAAATATTACACAATAACTTATTTAGAAAAATGTTTAACAAATGTTTGACATCCTTAAGTGGGCAATAATAGCTATATGGTTTACCCAATATCAAAAACATGGTTCAAGTTTCACAAGTTTCACTGTCTCAAGAAAGCGAACATACCGGATCGGGTTATTGTCACAGCGATTTTATCATACTTGTATATATGTACGTAAGCACTTTATTGTACAATAACAGGATTATACATGTATGTATGTTGTAATGCAACTTGTGCAATCAATATTCCCCTAAAAGCATTAATGCTTCAATGCATGTTTGTCCGCGATTATCTCGCTTTTGTTATATTCTGGAGAAGGTTTTCGTAATATACAAGAAATGGTACCTAAGTCATGCAGTTGCTCTCTAGAAGCATAATTTTGTTTTAGTTTTCTATATATATATATATATATATATATATATATATATATATATATATGTGTTTCAGGTACAAGCCGTTCTACGTAGGTACTGTAATTTATGTATATGATGACTGTAAAAACTTGACATTACAATTGTAACAAAGAAAAAATTAACAAACAAGTTACGTGGTACAAATGGCAAAGGTTCACCCATACTTATGAAAAACTAGGCAAGCCAGTAGAAAAAAACCATCAAGGGACTGAAAAAAGGAAAAAAATCGAAAAAGAGCTTATCTTGTTCAAAACGGACTACTACAACTGGAAACAGCAAGTTTCACAATATCAAAATTGCATCAAAACCTTGCAAGACCGAAGCCGTTGAGCTTTCTGATATTTACACAATTTTTTTTTTTACTTTTGTAGGCGCTGTTTCTCAACAGTTTACATGAACAGCTGAAGGATAAAGAGGCCATTGAATGCGATACAATGGATCAATCAGAGAGTGCCCTCTGGTTAGAATTGAGGAGGTCTTTACTGACTGCTTCAAATTTTGCAAAAGTGTGCAAGCGGCGAACTAACATTAGTCCAGCACCATTGGTCAAAGCCATGTTGTATTCTTACTTTCTGGATCATGTTCCAGCTATACAACATGGCAAAACCAACGAACGTAATGCACTTCTGCAACTGGCGAGACAGGAGGAAATTCTCATTGAGAAATGTGGTCTCCACATTGATCCACAATATTCATTTTTGGGCGCTACTCCGGATGGGCTTTACGAAACAGGTATTGTGGAAATAAAGTGCCCCAAATCAGCTTTTGGCATGGACTCCGAAGAGGCCATAAAGCAAAAAAAAAATGCTTGGAAGGTAGTCCATGGGGATATCGTTCATAATAAAAACCACGATTGGTACTACCAGGTTCAGGGCCAGCTACATGCCTATAACCAATAAACCAAAATGTGTATTTGCTGTGTGGACTGGCCCTGGCCATCGCCTCGAAACGGAACTGATCTTAAAGACAATTTCTGGGCAACAAAAATGGAAAAAAAGGCTTTATGAAAAATGTTTACTTCCAGAAATCATCGATCCAAGAAAGACGCGATCCATGTCTCCAGCATTAAAAAGAAGCAGTCTAAGGATGTCAATGATATGTCGACATACATTTTAGATTATTTACCTCCAGTTGTGATCTCGTTGCTACTTTGCCTATTTAATGAGTGTATTAAAAGCGGTATCTATCCCAAACCTTTAAAAGTAGTTAAGGTACAGCCCGTTTATAAGGGCAAAGGTGATATGGATGCACTCAAATCGTATAGACCTATATCTTTAATACCCATTGTGTCTAAGGTATTTGAGCGATTGCTGAGTGGTAGTCTGATGCATTACTTTACTAGCAATGGCCTACTGAACCCGCAGCAGTACGCCTACCAACCTGGGCGGTCGACCGCGGACGCGGCGCGAGATGTAGTGCGGCGGGTGACCGCGCACCTCGAGGCTGGGCGACATGTCGCAGCTATATTCTGCGACCTGTCGCGCGCCTTCGAAAAAATTGACCACGGACTGCTTCTCGGAAAGCTATCGCGGTATGGAGTGAATGGATCCTTCCTTCAGTTATTGAGGTCCTTCCTTGGGGAACGAAAACATACCACGTACGTAAAAACATTCAACTCTAACCTCGAAGAATTGGGCGACAGTGCTGTGCCACAGGGATCAACAATGGGTAATAACCTGTTTTTGATCCTTGTGAACGACATCACTGCCGCCACTGAGGACGCTGAGTACATTATGTTTGCTGACGACACGTGTGTCATAACAGCAGCCGCCGATTTCGCTAGCTTACAAATCAAACTGACCCAAACCATGCAAAGGATATCGGATTGGTTTACCGCTAATGGGATGCTTTTGAATGTCGATAAAACAAACATAATGTACTTTCAGTTAAAGAAAAATTTAAACACTCAGATTAAAATAGTTTTGAATGATATTCCGGTACCACATGTACACGAAGTAAAATATCTAGGTTTTGTGATCGATTCAGGACTAACGTGGGTGCCCCATATTGACGCGACATGCAAACGTCTCGCTTTTGCGTGTTTCGCATTGTCCAGGCTTACTCACAGTCTGTCTGAGGAAAACCTAAGGAAGGCCTACTATGGATACATCCATTCCATATTAATCTACGGAGTTGACCTGTGGGGTACTGCTGCGGACCGTGAACGACTATTTAAATTGCAAAAGCGTGCCCTGCGTATTATGTATAGAAAACCTCACGACTATCCTGCTAGGGAACTGTTTATAAATTGTAAAATACTCACGTTACCCAGCGTGTATATAATAGAGGCATGCAAATACGTGAGACAAAATCTTCATCAGATACCAACTCATAGCCAACTCTGGGGTAGCGCGACGCGCAGGCGCAATCAGCTGGTTGTGCCTGCGTGCCGCCTCGCGAAAACTAGGAAGTCTATACATGTTATGGGAATAAGACTATATAATATTCTGGACGATGAAATGAAGCAAGCTTCTAGTGATGCAGTATTTGTCCGCAAACTGAAGGCAATCCTACTAGAAAGGGCTTGCTATACTATCGACGAATTTCTCGACGGCCCTAGGTCAGTAGCCTACTAATACTTAACCTATGTAAATATTCTAAAATTATGAATGACCTTATTATAACTGTGTAGCGAATTTTACATGCAATGTAAAATACTTATTTATTTTATTTTATTTTTTATATGACTTGACTGTAAAATGACGTGTAAATGTGAACTTTTACCAAATAAAAATCAATCAATCAATCAATCAATCATGCCTCTTAGAGAAGATCCATTTTAAGTTATGGTAACGTTGCGATGTTTTATCAAACGTTACCAAAGAGATGATAACGTTAAGATGGTATTGAAAATTTACAAAGTGATCGAAGTGAGTACTGACTGGTGAACTCAGTAAACTTGTGTGTAAGTGAGTCAGTGTTAGTACATACGAGTTTACAAATGGACTCAGTGACATAGATTGTATCCTGAGTTTCCTGAGGAATATCATAGGATGATTTTGATCCCGGAAATAATCTCGTAAACGGATAATGCTAGGCAGCCGGCAAGCCCTTTTTTACGGGGAAGTCGTCCGAATTTCGCGTCTGTAGTGTTCGAATAGATTTTTAACCATTTATTACACGCCGTGACGTAAGTTGTTCGTCGGAAATTTTGACGAAATATGACAGGAACGGCAGTCGATATAGAAAGGACAGCAAAGCAGCCCATGTTCCTGGTAAGGGGAGTAATATCGAACCGGCGGGCGGCGATTGATGGATAAGTGCAGTGTTCATATATTTACATGAAGCAAAAATGTGAGTAGATTAAAGTTATTAGTAGTGTTCTAGTGTTGTGAAACCAATTTAAAACAGAAGTTAATCCGTAATTAAGTCGCAATAATTTAATACACATAAAACATTTCGTTTATTTTACAAAAGGGGAGAAAAAGCGACAGCGTACATTGTACCTACCCCCAGAAATTTGAAATAGGTGAAAAACGGTGCACCATCTGGGACCTGGGTGTAATTTATTAAGAATTTTAAATGGTTTATTGTCTTTATTTTAAATGTGTAAACTGAAACTGGTCTAAAAAACACTACAAACGATTTATAATGACTATCCGGAACTAATTCCATTCATCACAATCTGAAGTTATAATGTCGATATTTTCTATATTGTTTAATATTTTCTTGCCATTTTCTCAAATATTACACAATAACTTATTTAGAAAAATGTTTGACATCCTTAAGTGGGCAATAGCTATATGGTTTACCCAATATCAAATTTAAAAACATTGTTCAAGTTTCGATGCAGAATTTTAATAGTTAAGATTAATAGAAGTTTATTTTCCGGAATTGGCAAGCGTTAGCGAGCCGGGCCGCGCCGACCGCGGCTAAGGAGGAGCGATATGAGTGGGCCGCGATTGCCACTTCAGACCAGGAAGTGTTGACATCTTCAAAGCCACCTGACTGACTGACCTTTTCTTTCACTTGAGCACTCCAATTGATTTTGAATTTATTTTTCGCTTGATTGGTGTTTCGAGGGGCCGCTTAGAGTTAAAGAGTCTCAATTTATAAGGAGGATTAAGAAAGGGTGCTAATGATGTCTGCGACCCGCGTAGCTTTGCATTGTGCAGTTTTATTATGATCTACTCTGTATTTTTAATGAACTATGTATTATTACTCATTGTCACGGAGTTTCTCTAGTGCAAATGCATCCATCCCTAATATTAGTAATAGTTTACATTTATACATTTTATAATGTTTACATAAGAAGGGTGAACGATTTTGTATCATAATATTACTAGCTTTTGTCCGCAATTTTGCCCGCGTATACCCTTCAATTGCCATTGCAAGGATTAATAATACGCCTTTACGGAAGCTTATAGTAAAAGTGATACGAGATTTAACCCAGGTGGAGTTTCAATCACCTAATCATATATAAAAAGTTTCATTTTAACTTCTCATGCTCGTAAAGTTTGACTTTAAGTCGTGCGTAGACGACATAAAATCGCTATTTAAGCTCTAGTGCATAAAGTAAAATCTTCGTCGAAGAACTTGAAGACCAAGGCAATCGGTCCAACAGCCACACGATCAACCCCGTGCGCTGCGCCCGCAGCCTGCCAGTGCGCGCGCGGCAGCCCGCGTTCCATCGAACGAGGTAAACGACCTCACGACTGTAAATGTGATGACATAACCTTCTTTAAATTATTTGTTAATTTCCTCGCAACTGAAGTGAAAAGTATAGTGTATAACTCGTCCATAAAACCCATTTTACACTCGATTTTATATCCACCCTCGCTCGCAAGCTCGCTGGGATGGATAAACGTCTCGTGTAAAATGGTGCATTTTATGCACTTGTTGTACAATCTACTATTTCACGAGTTAATGAGGAGTTGTAAACTACATTTGGTAGTGTTTGAAACGATACGGCTCTTGAATAATCCAGTAAATAATTAAAAATATATATATATTAAAATTGAATGTCTCATTGAGTAATAATCTCATCAATCATTAATTAAATTTGCTAGCTTGTTCTAAACCAACTAATGTTTATTTTACAGTGAATACAGCAATTTTTGGTTGAACGAACTTTAAAATCTCGCTATTCATTAAGTCAGCGTTCACGACATTGTCAAAGATCCCCAGGAATTAGAATTTCTAAACATGTGCTTATTTAACAGATTTAGGTAATTGGAAAGTTTTGTGACAGAGCAAATCTGTATGTCAACGTATTTTCGTTTGATACAACGACCCCGGTTTTGTAATAAAGGAACTTTCTGACTTTGAAAACAACCCTTACGAGGGAAAGTGAAATGGAACGTTTTTCATTCAATACACGAGCATATAATAAGTTAAACTACAAACTGCGAGTGAAAGTTTACTAACATAAACTATTTATCCCTGCATCAGAACCGTTGTTCGGGGTCGGACTCTGGGAATTAAACTACGAACGTTTGTAGCGTAAGCGAGTATGTATGTACTATGTACCCGCCATTCAATCCCGTTCCCCGTGTCACAGAGCAATGTAGACATATACGTTTATTTGGTTATGCATACCGCTTAGAAAATTAGATCGTGGTAGTCGTGGAAAATACGTCACAGGTTTTCCTCAGATAGTGAGAGTATTCAATATCGCTAGACTGTACAACGTCAACAAAGTAAAGGGTGCAAAGGCAAAACGTAAAATCGATTTACGGCAATGGAGTCGTTAGCGAGGACATCTCAGTCACACGAATAGTGAACTTTGCAGACAATCTAGTGCATTAGCCCGTCCTGCGGCCGGCTGTTTACTCGCTTTACACACGCTGCTGCGTTCAATTATGGACCTCTCTGCTTTACGTTAATGCACACAATACAACATTTAACTACGCCTTAACCTAGATTTTCATAAAAAAGATGTGCATTTATTTTGTCAAAAGGTCAAAACCTATATTTTGATCTTGAGAGATACTCTGAAAATGTATTCGGAAAGAAAGAATAAGAAATCCCGTCTGTAAAACGTTTTCATTTATGGAAATACTGCTGAAATCCTGTAGCTTATTGTGCCTCAATATTTCAAGTCGCTACACAAATAGTGAGAGAACGTGTAGTCAAGGAGTTAGTTCAGCAGATTTCGTCGTTAAATGACTCAAATGGAGAGATATTTATTTTGTCAGGTGTCGCGCGCAGGTTTGAAGTTTTAATGTGAAGGAGTCCGGCAGTAGTAATTAGGAGGTGAGTACGCGTCGCAGCGGCTGCGGCGGCGCGGCGGTCGATAGCTGGAGCGACAGGCGGTACCGTCCCGGGTCACGCCTGCCGGATCGATAGCGGCGCGGCGGGGGCGGAGGAGCCGAGCCCGGCATTACTCGCGCCGCCACGGCAGACGAGACACCTAGTCCGCCGCGAGATCGGCGGCAGGCGAGCGCGGCCGGGGCCCAGGCTCCATGCGACCTCCGCTCGCGACATGAGCGGCGCCCGCCCCCGCAGCGCGCCCCTGCTCCTGGCGCTCGCAGCCGCCTTTCTCCCGCAAGCCAACCATGTCGCGTAAGTATACATAGCATAGTATTTTTATCTCACTAGCGCGGGTGAGCCATGGTTGTTTGTTGAGCTGTACCTACATGCACATTGTCTATGTGTGCGTCAGCTTAGGAGGTATGAGTTCACGTTGTCTATGTCTTCGTATGTGTCACATCTACAACTATGGCCATCCCGCGCTCGTGATATAAAGCTACTACTATATACGAATCCCACCAAATGTGCCGCTGACGTAAACTTTACCTTAGCCTCTTAAATCACAGAGCGGCTATAAAACGCAATGCGTTAGTAGGCTTACTGTTTTTATGGTCCCCTTTTTCAGTACAGAGAAGAAATTAATAAGTAAACCTGACGGTTACATTCTACTCGTACTACTGATTTTTAAACGATGTGGTTTTTATTTACTGCCATACAGCATACCATACGGCCATATGGCATTAAGTCCGCCTTTTGTACGATAAGGTTTTCTTTTGTGCAATAAAGATTAAATAAATAAATAAGGTGGAAAAGTACGTTGTAGAAAAACATAAATTGACTCATCGAAAATATAAGCGTTTGCAAATTAATTTGTTAATCTCGACTTTATCATGCCTTTTAATTTTTATTTCGGAAGTAATTCAAGTCAATGTAACCTCAGTTCATGTCATCAGTGCACGGAAGACCAGCGCTGGCTTGTGAGTCAGCATTATGCTGAGGCGGGACCATTTCGTGACAATCTATTCAGTATAGGTAGTGTAGTTTTAAGATTGAATAGTTATGTATTTGTTTTGTATATATAATGTTGCTGCCAATGCCATGTTTTTTTTTGTCACGAATAAATTATTTTCTTACTTTCTTTTTTCTACGTACTTATTTGATAAAGACAGTAGAATATATAGGTAAAATAAGTAGGTATATAATAATGACGACCATAAATATCGTGAGAAACTTGCTTAAAGCGAAGGAAAACTTGAATACGGGCATAGAATCGAGCAAGTTTAACGTAGTCCCTTTTTTATCGATTCGTAAAGAAGAGACAGCTTCGGAGACTTTCAATAAGATTTGCGTTTTATCGAAGGCGTTGGGTGTTTAGTCTAAAACACTTTCATTTTAACAATATAAAGTATTTTTAGAGTTCCGTAGTAAACAAGGAACCCTTATAGTTTCGCCATGTCCGTCTGCCGTCTGTCTGTCTGTCTTTCCCCAGCTTTGCTCAGTAACCGTTATTCCTAGAAAGCTGCAATTTGGTATGAGTATACATATATCAATGACACCGACAAAACGGTAGAATAAAATTTTGAAAAAATATATTTTTAGGGTAGCTCGTGAAGTGGTGGTGCAATTTATTTTTTCTTCCAAAACCTATCGTGTGGGGTATGGTTGGATAGCTCTTTCAAAAATATTGTTAGGTTTGTACAACTATTTTTTGATTCAAGAATCTGTTCGCGTGATATTAAGTTTTAAAATAATAATTTTCGATGTGGTCGAGTGTCCCCCCCCCCCCCCCCCTGCCTGCAAAACGGTGGCTACTAGGCATGTGAAAAAATCATGCAAGTAGTATATAAGACGAATTTAAAAGTAAAAGTATCACAGCTACGAGGTGAATTAAAAAGTTTTGAGCCTAACCTTTAAAATAAAGACTAGTTTTTATAACAATTTTATTTTTCTACATAGTCTCCAAAACGATCTATACACTTTTGCCACCTTGCTTCTAACTATATTATTCCTTGTAAAAAAATGAATCTTCAAGGTCATCAAAATATTCAGTCACAGCTTCTTGTATCTCAATATCCGTCGAAAATTTCCGTCCTGCCAATTGTTTTTTTTAGGTTCGGGAAAAGGTGATAATCAGAAGAACAGAACAATTCAAACCCACAGCTATGTATTTGTGCGATAGATTTCGTTGCAGTATGGACAGGAGCATTATCTTGGTGGAACAACACTTTTTGAGATATCATACGAAGTCCTTTTGTTTTAATTTCTTCGTGCAGACGTTGTAAAAGGGTCAATAGTAATCAGCATTTATGGTTTTACCCTTTTAAGATAATCAACCACGATGACCCCTTTGCAATCTCAAAAAACTGAAGCCAATACCTTTTTCGCTGATAAAATGGCCTTACCTTTGTAAGGAGGTGGAGACCCTGACCTTTTCCATTGTTTGAATTGCACTTTTGACTCCGGTGTATTGTGGTAGACCCGTCTTGTCCATAGTTATGAAACGACCAAGAAAATCTTGTGGGTCGCATTGAAACAGATCCAAACAATCTTGTGACACTGTATGGCGGGTGCGTTTATTTTCAGCTGAAAGCAGTCTAGGTACCGACCTAGCAGAAACCTTAGAAAATCCAAGATCCTTGTGATTATGTTTTGTACTCGCTCATAGGAAATGCCAATTGTCTCCGCTATCTCTGCAACTTTCAACCGCCTGTCATTCATAATCATATTTAGTATTTTATTGATATTTTCGTCTGTAGAAGCCGTTATTGGTCTACCACACCTAGGTTCATCTTCAACTACTTCTCTGCCGCGTTTAAAATCTGCTACCCATCGTTTTACAGTGGCATATGATGAAACGGATTCTCCTTAAGTCAGGCACATGTTTTCAAAAATTTGCTTTGGCGTTAAGCCCTTTTTTTGTAAGTACTTTATGACAGAACGGTGCTCAATTTTATCCATTCTAAAGGAAATCGCGAACCTCTTTTAGTTATACGATCACAAAATTTGCAATTGTCAGAGAAGAAAAATAAAAGATAGTGCATTATGATAAAAAAAAGTAAGTCTTACGTGCCAGCATTATTTTTTCAGTTTAATTTCATTAACAACCTCAGGCTCAAAACTTTTCAATTCACCCGTAAGTAAACATTACTACTCGTAGTTAACGAGTAATAGTCGAACATAAGAAAAGTACTTTGCAAAAGCAAACTTTCGTACAATTTCCATTGATATCTTAGATAATGTTGTTAATTCTGTCAAAAACATAGTAAATATAAGTTTGCAAACTTTTTAGTCCACATTATGTAACGGGTGGACAACTACGGAACCCTACATTGCGCGTGGCCCGACACGCACTTGGCCGGTATTTTTAATCTTATTTATAGTGCACCCTCTTTTAATCTACGAGTAGATACTACGGCTTATTCAACCATCAGCCATCACTTATAAAATTTCATGTTCGCGTTGGTCTACCTAAATTATCTCAAACCAGAAGCAAAATTAGATCTATCTTCTTGAAGTAGTACTATAATAAATGTTCTATATTATCAGAAATATTTTGTAAACTTACTTCTTGGAGATTAATCAAAATTACAATTTACAATGTTTTCTTCTACACTTGTCTGTTATTATACTTATTATAGGCAGTTCTAATAGTATACATTACTTAACAAGGGCGGTAAAACAAAGAATGTCTCAGATCGCAGGTATTTGACGACCGAGCCGAAGGCAACGGCGTTAAATATGCGATCTGAGGCTTTCTTTATTACCGCCCGTGTTAAGTACAAAATTTTATGTCACCCCCTGGCCAGGAAGTGGGATTTCCCGCGCGCGGAGCGTGCGGTAATTGCCGCTTTATGGCCAGGTGTGACATAAATAAAACGTTAATTATAGTCTCCTCCTAATTTGTTTCACTGAAGTAATAAAATAAAGTTCTTTAGGGATTCAATTCAGGGAAATCATAATACTAAATTAATAATCATTTACAGTAACAACAACATCTATCCACAAAAGTATTGGTCAACATGGAAATATTGTTCATGTTGAAGTTAGTTGATCTGATAAAGTGACAAGATTCGTCACGTATTCCGTTACCAGGCATTATTTCCAAGTTTGTCAAGACTGTGGTATAATCCCGCAAAAACGTATATTTGCATACTCGGGTCTACAAAGGCACGGGCACTCACGCGAAGCAGCTGAAAGTGTCGTAACACGCGAACTTCTACTTAACAATCTGTCAGCCGACTTCACACCAATATATTTCAACATATATTCTATATCTATTTATTTTTATATTTATTATATTTATATTTATTTTTTTACTGTCTATGTGTTACTTTTGTTGAGGTTATGCAATAAAGAGTATTTGTTGTTGTTGTATTTCAAGTAAAAAACCATCTGACAACGAATAAAAACGTATTACAAAAGACGGTGTATCAAACTGTATAAACTCGTGGCCCAGAGGCGCTTGCGAACCGCTTGCGCTTGCTAAGGTTAAGCAACGTGGGCAGCGGTCAGGACTTGGATGGGTGACCGCTTTGAGTGGTTACTAACTGAGCGCTCCCGTGCTTTGGAAGGCACGTTAAGCCGTTGATCCCGGTTGCTGTCTATGGCAGCGGTCGTTAAGCCAAGTTGGAGGCCTTCGGGCGGCTTGAGAACTTCTAACAGTCAAGTTGCCCACTCACTTGACAAAGCCTAATCCCAATAAGGTCTAGTTTCCCCTCGGGGTTGGAAGGTCAGATGGCAGTCGCTTCCGTGAAAACTAGTGCCTACGCCAAATCTTGGGATTAGGTAGCGGACCCCAGGCATCCTTCAGGATGCAACTGTACTGGGACAACGCTAGGAGGATGATGATGGTGTATCAAACTGTAAGTATAATTGATCTAAGTCGCGTAAAATACTTTATTTAAAAATCAGGCAGATTTCAGAATTTGAAATTTAATTAGTACAGATAGAGGGTAAAATGTGTAACCATAAAAAGCTTGATATAGGTACGGTTATTGTACAAAAGCTAAATTAGTTAGTCTTTGTGAGTCAGTTGCATATTCAAATACATAACGATACTGTATGCAATAGAGGCGCTACTCTTAACACCGGAACATTATTTCTCATTAGGTACTCCTGTACCGTTAACTATACACAAAATGGGCTAGATATATGTGAACTAAAAAAATCTAAAATCTATCTTCAAAATTATATAATTGTGACAATGCGGTTTCCTTATCAATGCGTTGCTTAGTTTTCTCCGATTCCAACGGACGAATAATCCGCATCAGGTGCTTTTATCGATACAGCTTTGCAGTCATAGCGAGTAGAGGCATCGACATTCAAATGTTGTCTGTGTACCTAGGCATTCTATAGATACTGCTACTGCAAATATTCGAAAAATCTCGGGTATTCAGCTACGTAAGATAGTTCAAATTGTATTTAAAGCTGAGTAAGCTCTGAGTTTGAATCTAGACAAGCGCATTGTAACTGATATTTATATATTATATAAGGCAATAAACACATTTTTCCTCAATTTTAAAATAAACCTGAAAAGTTAAAGCACATAAAATAAAACTGTCAATAGGATACGCTAGGATTTATAGACGCGCAATGTTTTTTTGCAATAGGGTTTAGTCCAAATACGTTGCTGACGAAATAAAATATTGGGAAGAACTAAAATAAAATCGTTCACTTATTATTATTTACTTAGTACATAAACATTTCAAAAGTTGTCAGCCGGAATAAAAATAAGATTTGTAGTTTATTTGAATAGTCTTTCTATGAATTTTTTTATGCCAATATTTTGTTTAGCTATTAAACAGGTGCAACCAAACAAGCATCCGTAATAATTGACCGAGTGAAACGAAGGCCTTTATTGGTTTAACTTCGACAAAAACGCTTTCGTATATCCGGGTTTCCGGTTGTTGTCCTCTACAGGTCGCATTTCTTAACGATTCTCGTTAAATTTTGTGAGCAGGTGCGAGAATTAAAAGAACGTTGTTTGTCGGGTAAATTTTTGTAAATTTTGGAAATTAAAAAAAAAAAAACAGTTTTTTTACAATGATTTTGTATTTCTCCGGTCGAATTTAGATTTGTTCTCCTCTAAGGGTCGCATTTCACAACCGATTCTCGTCAAGTATTGTGAGCACTGAGCAGGATGTTTGATTACGTAGAATATTTATGTCGAGTAATTTAAAAAAATCATTGGTTTGTCCTCCTCTACAGAGTTTCTCAACCGATTCTCTTGAAATTTTGTAAGCAGGTTCGATATCTAACATAATTTTTGGAAATTAAAATAACACTAACGAAGTCTACAGCTCACAGAGCCACTATAGTTAACGAACGGTTTCATTAACCATAAAGTAGTAAATATACATGGTTTATTTAAATGTTATTAGCCAATAATACACAGACCTAACGCCAAACTAAGCTAAGATGCGGTTGAGAAACGCACAATACGTTTTTTTAGAGGTATGTATAGGCATAGTTATCAAAATCATCCAAGACTCCAGTACAGAGTACAGTGTAACAAAAATGTCAGTGATTAAACAACCTTAAATATGCAACTAGCATCTTATATTTTACATGTTATTACATCGTGCGGTACATTAAATGTTAAAAGAGCGGGGAAAATCGTTCCGACTAGGTGCGTGGGAAATGGTGTCTTGTTACCAAAATTACAAGGCCAAAAATCGGCGGGCCGCTCGGATCCAGGGGCCGCGCTGCGCGTTGGGTTAGCTACGCCCTGACTCCGGGACTGCTTCTATTTTTAGATAGCTGAAAAAGGCATCAAGACCTTCACGTAATACAAATTTCATTTGTACTTTACTTACGCTTAAGGCTATCGGTTAACCATTTTTACAAGCTTGTTCAATACAGACTTTATTCATTACAGATATTAAATATTATGATGTATTTCTTTTCTGTTTTTGTCAAGGACGATTTCTTATAAGTTGTAAATGAAACAAAGGCATTTGCTTTGCTATCAAAATAGAACGATACATATAAATTTACCGATGTAATTTGTGTCTTGTAATCAGAGACATCCGATTATAAAATAAAATAAGGCGTATTTAGTAAATATTAGACATAACAATACATTTTCTGTTATTTTTGTAATAGGTATTCCAATGTGTTAAATGCGTTAATTGAATTAACACGTAGCATTTACAATCCAATGTGACGTAGTCTTAGTGAAAGATTTTTATATGTGTATGTTTTGGGTGCCCTAAGAGTGAAAGAGACTACCTACCTAAACTTCGGGCGCGAGGAGCTCACTCTCGCTGCGTTGTCTCGCAGGCGCGCGGCGCGGCCCGCGCCGGTCCGGGCGCTCGCCAACCCGCATAGCCTTCCCTTTCGCACAAAACCATAAAAACGTGCTAGCTACTTCCAACAATAAAGTCTTTGCAAATAGACATCAGTATAAATCAACTTACGTTTCAATTCTTATACAAAGGGGTATATTTTCAAATAAATTCTTGTATAGGTAAATAAGCAGTAATCGGCCATTCGTTAAATCGAGCTTTCCATTCCTGTTCCTAGCTTTACTGAATACAAATACGAATAATTTATTGTTTAACTGTGTCGGTACAAAGATGTTTATAATAAATAATAGTTCCAACAGTTACCCTTTGCGGGCGTACAATATATTGATTAGTGGTAGGACTGGTAGGTTGTGTTTAACTATTTAAATACCAAATATTCTTAGATGCTGGCATGCAAAGTACTCATTGAGATTGTAAAATACTTTTAGCAATCAATGTCCGGCTTCGAAATCCGTAGACGATTAACAATCTCTATTGATTCAGGACACATCTCCCATTTTCATTTGATTCTGAATATTTATTTATTTAAACTTTATTGCACATTAAAAAGGTACAAATGGCGGACTTAATGCCTTAAGACATGCTCTACCAGTCAACCACTGGGCTAAAAAGAAACATTTGTTCGGTGCAGGATAAGAACTTAAAGACAAATAGATACACACATTTACTACTATTCTGATTTCAAAGATGATATTTTCAGCGGGCAGATCCGATATCCAGCGGTTTTGAGGAATTGAGCTTAAAATTAATTTGGCTTTAATTCATTTTTTTAAATAAGCAAAAATAATGGACGCTGCTTAAATTATCTTTTATAGATGTTGTAGGCCAATAATGTTGATGAAATAGGTAAGGAAAAGAGAGGCAACACTTATACTGTAGACATCTTGCTGAAAATGGCCCGAAGTTTTATCATAACTTAACACTGAGCAATTAACCGAGTTTTTACGTAGGTTAATTTGTGATTTAGTAGGATGGTGAAATTTTTAACCTAGCTGTATTAAATGTTACTCTGAGCCGCAAATTGGAGTGGGCCAAATGAACCGAGCGGGATTAACACGGGTTTTCGGCTTCATTTATGCACAATCGCGTGCGCGAAACTGTTATAGCGAAGGTTGTTAGCTTGCCGCCATTTTATACGGTTGGTCGAATGTCCGAATTGTGTCGTTGTAGTTCGTTTTGTCCCGAATGGCTGCGCGCTACAACGCCGCCTACAGTGAGGCCGAGAATATCGTGACAATTGATTCCGATAGCTCTAAACTTGTAGGCTGTAGAGGGATAGATGTTAGGGAGGGATGTGTGGCCGATTTAAATGTAATGCAACAGGAATGCGTTGTATTTGCATGAAAAGGGCTACACGTTCATAATTGTACGTAGGTATACAACCTTAGACTTGAGATATATATATATATATATATATATATATATATATACGTGTACAAAAAGCCGATAGACATCAAAGAAAAAAAAGCCCCGATAATGTGGTTCGGCTTATTACAGACATTCAAATAGGGTTTACGAATAAACAGGCTGTTGTGTCGACATAGATAACGCCTATAATAATGATGAACAGGGAGTGGGTAAATATATCAGTGGGGATTTTGTAACGAAATAGACTTTCTCTTATGGAGCCTACTCGTAGTGGAAATAGTCTGATCATGAGGTTGACCGGCATTGGATTAGCTCAGGGTGTAACTGTAAGTACCGATATCTGTGATAAGATAGACAACGTATACATATCATAATAAGCCGACGATTTTGTTCTATACAAGTGTACATATGAGGTCAAAATCTAAGGTTTATATGTCAGTGACATTTTAAACAGCTTTGGATAGGCTATCATATTTGTTGGTAGATTTAGGTTTGGAGTTATCACCAAATAAGAGCAAACTTTGTATTTCTTGAAGCGGTAAGGTGCAACGTCAAGTAAGTTCCCGAAGTTCCGTTAGAAAATGTAACTACAGTTAGATATTTAGATTATGGCCGATCTTTGTAATGGGGCAAACATGGTAATGAAATGTGTGAGAAGACGATTTTTTTTAAATGTATTTCTTGTATTGTCAAGGTCAGCTTGGGGAGTTCACCCTGTTCATTTAAGGAGGTTATATATTGCAATTATGACAGAGACATATGGTCAGCTTTGGAGGAGGCCTTCACCCAACCAGGGGTCCTTGCAGAAGGAAACTACTCGTACTAATACTAGCAACGTAAATAGAACTAATATAACTAACAATTTAAATTTTAACTTATTACTAACCGATGAAAACATACATATTATAAATAAAATGCCACTATGCTGCAAGGAATAAAAGGCTTATTTATTTTATTTTATATATTGCAATTATACGAAGCAGGCTAGAATTTGGATATTTTCTCTTTGATAAGATAACGGTCCTAAAACAACAGTACTTATTTTATTAATTTTTGTTCACGACTTTTCGAATGCCACGAAAACTAGCTCTACCGCACAAACAACTGCTAGAGAACTCATTGTGTCGAAAAATGAAGTTATTGATGCAGAGGGAAAAAATTACGGTCCCACAGCGCCCGTGTGGGAAAATATTTCAAATAAAGTTGCCAATAAGTTGACTACTAAGTACATTTGCCAGTTCGTCAAATAAAATAGACATAATAACCACAGCAAATTAGGCATCCATACCACCAACTACATTAATGAATGGATCAAATGGAGTCATCCATTTACTCATGTATTAATGTAGAAGACGAGTCGACATCTAATGTGGAGCTTGACAAAGAAAGTCTTGATTGTACCACTGAATTTGCATCCGCAGATGCTAAGTCACTGGTGCGACCAAATAAAACCTTTCAAATTACATTTACTGCTCTAGAGTGGCAGCAAATTAAACCAAAAAGAGTTATCTACAGATGAAAAGGTAGGTCAGGACAGGTGTGCGCATGCGTGACATTTTACCACAACATGGATGGGTGAATGTGTATTATTTGTTAATGTATATTAAAAAGTCCTTTGTTAACTTGTTTTATTTATTATTTACTTTTATACTAATTCACAACTACAATCGTATCTCCCAATCCATGTAGCTTGGTCTCGCCAATGCTCGACTCATTCCCCTCCCCGTCTGTACCCGTACAGACGCCACTTTGACAGCGACCTGTCAAATATGTCACTCTATTCATTTTATGGCGTCTGTACAAGTAACGTTCCAATACATCATACCCCTTTCCTTAAAAAAAAAAACAAAAAAAAAAAGATTTTTCTTCTTTCATAAGCTAAGCTTAACAAAATACACAATATCTTTAAACCCACTGGAACTGCACTGCCTAGAGTCCAGCCAGCACCGAATTATTGAGGTCTAATGTGATATGAAGTTCTAGTATACAAACAATTGTCCGCATCCTTAATAACATAGGACCTAAAATTATTAATTTGAGCAATTTTTCCTAACAACCATTTATTACATAATGGATCTTTCTTAAACCATACCATTTGATTTAACTTAAAAATATTTTTTAGTTTTGCATGCTTATTATAATTTACCACATTTCACTTATGTGTTTTTTCAAATGCAAACTTTACTCCTGAATTTATTTTTGACTCTAAATGCATATGTGTGCAAGGCAATTTAGTCTTTAAGTTACGATTCATCATCAACTGTGACGGAGAAAAGTTAGTCCCTGACACCGGTGAACTTCTGTATTGTAAGAGCGCTATTCGGAAATCCGTTTTATCTTCTGAACATTTAATTAACATTTTCTTAGCAATATTTATTCCTTTTTCAGCCATACCATTGGACTGTGGGTATCTTGGACTAGAGAAAGTAAATTTAAAACCCCATTCAGAAGCAAAGTTTTTACATAATAATGAATCAAATGGCACATGATCAGCCACCACCTCCCTTGGTACTCCATAACAAATAAAAATATCTATTAATGTATTAATTATGCTCTGAGCGCTCTTATTATTGATTTGTTTTATATCCAACCATTTTGACATATAATCATAAACTACAAGATAGCTTTTCTTTTTAAATTCCATAATATCAGTTCCTATTTTAGAGAAGGGTAAGTTTGGTATCTCATGTGAAAGTAGTGGTTCTTTAATATTATTATTTTGGTATATTTGACAAACATAGCATTTTTTAAGATCTAGTAATCTGATAAGTCTAGGACAGAGAACACTTTTTTATTTGTTAATTTAGCCACAATTTCCTGCAAAGTAGGTATTAAATAATATTCTCTTACCAATACTTCATTTAACTCCTTAGGATCCAGACATATTCTTAAACTTCCATCACTTTTTTCTATTATTACCACATTACTTACAAATGATTTAGGATGTTCTACTTTTTTAATAATTCGGTGCTCCTCAAGACTTGACAATTTTTTCTTCAACCGATCTAGCAAAGCATGAGGAACTCTTCGAGGCGGTTTGACTATAGGCTTAGATCCTGGTTGGACATGCAGTTCCAGCGGTAACTCAAATTCACCAACACCCTGAAATAATTCAGAATATTTATTAACAACCGCTTCCTTGTTATTTAAAGTGACAGTATTAATATTAATGTTACTGAGCAGTTTTAATTCAATTAAAGATTGTAGTCCTAAAATAGGCCTAACATTTTCTTTTATTATTACAAATTCTGTTTCATACAATACATCATTTAGTGTTAACCCAAGCTTAAATTTACCTATTGGTCTAATAGTCGTTCCACCAAATGCTTCCAGAAGAATTGTTGTCATGGAACATCTCGGATTGTCATCATGTAAAATCTTTTTTAAGTCCCGAAGACAAAAAACATTTACTTGGGCCCCCGTATAACATTTGAAAAGGAACTTTTTATTCTCTATTTTTAATGAAACCATCCACTCATTGTTTTTAATGTGATTTCTTAATGAATGACACACTTTTACTAGTCAGATGTCATGTACAAAGTTGTTATTATCATCATCATTATTATTAATCGACATCTGAGGAGACTGTCCATCTTTTAATTCTTGAATCCTTTGTACCGGTTTGTTTTTGCAGCCCTTTGCAAAATGATTCATTTTCTTACAATTAGTACACATTTTGCCAAATGCGGGACACTCCCTCGGTCCATGATCCCTATCACATTTTAAACAATGATAGAAATAACTGTTATACATGGGTTTTGTTCTGTTTAATTTGTTCATGTTATTGTTATACTTAGCTTCATTTTGTTCTCTACGCAGCACATCCACTACCATAGATGATTCATGGGCTCCATCATTCTTCTGCATAGCACGGGCATGTTCTTGTGATAACTCCGCTGCTCTGCATCGGGCCACTGCCTTGTCCAAAGTCAGGTCACTTGTTTCAAGCAATTTTTGCTGCATCTTCTTGTCTCTAACTCCCATAACAATTCTATCTCTTAACATTCTATCTTCAAGTTCTTTAAAATTACAACTCTTCACCAGTTTTCTAATTTCTGAATAGAAACTGTCAAAGGATTCACCTTCTTCTTGAATTCGATTGTTAAAATGAAACGTCGTTATTAATTCATTTTGTTTGGGTTCAAAATATTCATCATAGAGTGTTATTAATTCTTCGAATTTTAGTGTTGTTGTGTCTTCCTTTTTTAATACATTGAAGTACAAGTCTTGTGCATCTTGTCCGATACAATTTAACAAGATGTTAGCTTTTCTTGTGTCGTTTACTTTTTCCAAACCTGCCGCTGACATGAAAATCCTTAGTTGCTGTTTGAATTTTTTCCACTTTTGAAAAAGATCCCCCACAGAATCCATTTGTAAGGGAGCCGGCATTTTATATTCAACAGGACTCGCCATAGTTGAATCACAATTTCCTTTTTCTTCGTCAGTCATGTATCTACGTACTTAATTTAGGTTCCGCGACGACTGCGCCATGTATTATTTGTTAATGTATATTAAAAAGTCCTTTGTTAACTTGTTTTATTTATTATTTACTTTTATACTAATTCACAACTACAATCGTATCTCCCAATCCATGTAGCTTGGTCTCGCCAATGCTCGACTCATTCCCCTCCCCGTCTGTACCCGTACAGACGCCACTTTGACAGCGACCTGTCAAATATGTCACTCTATTCATTTTATGGCGTCTGTACAAGTAACGTTCCAATACAGAATGTGCTTGTGGCAAAGCTATGGGAGGACCATAAATTGCCGTGTCCATATAGTGTCGTCAACAAGTGAAGGGGCGGAATACATGAAAATAATCGCACAGTATAAAGAGTGCAGTGCCGCTGTCACAGGGACGATACTATGTATGCCTATTGGAGTTAGTAACTAAGCTAAATAAAGGAGGTTTTATTAAGACTAGTCATTGGACTAGTCTTAATAAAACCTACGACCACTAGCACAGCTTTGGTTTTGGACTTTATCTAGCTTAGTCATGAATTTAGCCTGCCTCCATTGGTTGTAAGAAGAAAATATTTGGCATCTAAATTCTATTTGCCCTAACAGTCTTTCGAAGTCCATCTTTAAATATGTGACTATAATTCATATTGGAACCATGAAAAAATACCGCTGTTGGTCATATGATCAAGCAATGTATTCCTCGCGTAAACTGGAAATGTTTTCATTGTCAAATTGGATGATAAATATAGATATTAAAACTCATATACACTTAAGCATAAATAATGTCTCACAAGCGATATTGAACCGTTAAGTTTAAGGAGAAACTTCGCCTCCTTGTGCATGTTCTATCGCTTGTATAATGGGTTGTGCTCCGAAGAACTGTTCGACATGATGCCCACGGCCGCTTTCTACCATCGCACCGCTCGCCGTCGGCAGGGCATTCATCCTCAAACCTTAAAACCTAAATGGTCGCGTACGGTACGGTTTAAGATGAATTTCCTCCCTCACACGCTCCGGTTGTGGAATGAGCTCCCTGCCGAGGTTTTCCCGAGGGACTACAATATGGGGGTCTTCAAGAAAGGAGTGTATAAATTTTTAAATGGGTCGGCGATGCGCATGTGACTATCCCTTGGGGTTGCAAGCATCCATAGGCTGCGATGACCGCTTACCGCCAGGCGGGCCGCACGCCAGTTTGCCACCGACGTGTTATAAAAAAAAATACACTTAAGGTTTTAGTTCACTGAAATCTAATAACTACGATTCTGAATATGGTGAACACAGTAGGTAATGTGTTAATCTGCAGTAATTTGCATGTGAAAATGAAAGAATACAGCAGCATTTTGTGTGACATTAATAAATAAAAATAAAAAAATAGTTTATTCACAAAATTATACAAATGTTTACATTTCATACACTTCTGCCAAACCACATAACAACATATGTCTGGTATTTTGCGTTACAATTTTCTGGCAATTGACGTACTTATCTGGCATATTGCGTGTTATACTTTGGCTAATTGCGTGTCTGGTAATTTGCGTTACAGGCTCCTGGCAAATTACGTATCTGGCAAATTGCGTATTAATAGTTTGGTAAAATGCGTATCTGGCAACGTGCGTCGAAAGGATACATCACTTTTGTAAAAGAGCCCTTGAGGCCTACTTGCAGAATCAATGTTTGAATTTAAATTTTGTATGTGTGATTCTACAAAGATACTTAAAAACTTTTTTGGCGAATTTTAAATATTTTTTTTATTTTCAGTTAACGTATCGTACCGCTTAGTGTACATATTGGCTAGTTTAGTCGTGTTGCCTTATATTTTGTTGTATTTTCCACAATTAATTCTGCGGTAAATAATCAAGCTATGTGATATGCCAGAATTGGGACGGATGGGCGTCATTACTCACAATAATATCATTATGATGTCGCCCTGTCCTATAATGACGCCCATCCGTCCGAACTGTGGATACGATATCCCCGCTAATGCTGAATGTTACCTTGACTTTATTGTTCACGGGTCCACTCCCGTATCGCCAATCGCCATATAGTGTCGGCAATATCTGTAAATCAGACGCGTCGACGACGTCGCAACCTCATTGTGTGTGCAGTCAGCATCAGAAGTATCTACGCATTCGAAGAAGTCAAAATAACCTACACACGTCTTTATTGTAAGGGAATAAGAGCGTGAGTAGATCATTTAGAACACCTCGCCCGCGTAGCTACTTTGGCTGCTGACTGTATAGTGTATACAAAATGAATGTATATAAATCGGAAACACTCAAGTATCCTATCAAAATAAGTAGTTTGATGGCCCTGCGCTAAGTGTAATCACTAGTAACAATGTTCTCAAGTTCATTTGATTTATTAGGTAGTTACTAGCTATAATTGAAGTAAGTAACAAGTATGTAAACAAATAAATATTAAAATAGGAAAAAAGAATAATATGTCAAGTAAAGAACAAAATAACTTACCTATATAAGGAGTCTGTACAACAAAGATTAATATAGACAGTATCTATAACACATTCACTTTAAGGTCTTAACAAAAACAAAGGCAAAATAAAAACATGAAAAACAAGAATCTACACGTTCCTTATATTATAGAAAATGATCTCCAGTTACATGTATCGGTGCTAAAGTGACAATTCTCATTTTTTTAATGCATTTTGGTAATTTTATATAACAATTATTTTAGATAAAAGCTTTTTTGTGTATGAATAATATTTCATGGTGAGCATTTATTTATGATCTCTAGTTACAATTATTCTGTCCTAAATGATGTTTCTTAGTTTTTACTGTATTAAAATGATTAATTTCATAAGAAGTTTAAATATAATGATGTTGATGTTAATCATCAATATTAGCGTCAAATTATACGTCAAAGTACATTTATTAATGGTAGTTACGTTTTTTTCTATTTCTAATCCATAACTTTTCATTGTTAGTGGGTATATTTTATTTATCATTTATTAAATCAATCAATATACATATACAAAGGAATACATAAGTATGAACAAATTGAACATGAAACTAAAACTAACTGCAATAAAATAACTAAATAAATAGTAAAAAAAACCAATTTTATTTATAACTTCACGTCTATAACGTCAAACGTATGAACGTATCGTGTCAAGAGCAGCTTTTATGGATAAAAATAATTAAAATAATTAGACCAAAGGATTATATACGGAACCTTTTGCAAAATCTTCCGATATCAACAATGTGGCTGTACAAGTAAAGGCAGCACATGACATACGTGCAATCAGCTGTTTTGTGCAAGCACACAAACACACTCAAAAAGGCCACGAAAAGGCCGACATTTCCAAAGTGACACGCGCAACACGTTTCCCGGGGCAACAAGCCCCCATTGGTGGACCACGGCGTCTCCCACGGCAACGAGCCTAGCAACATATTCGCTCACCACTCACGTTGCAGGCTTCGTGTCAAGAAATGTCTACTTCATGTGACTAGACGTTTTGTGTCAAATATTTTTAGGTTTATTCCAAAGTTTATTCCTAGTTTTACTTTTAGTTTAATTTTATTATTAATACGCATAACTGTTTATTAACTAAGTTTTTATATTCTTCACATGCAGTGCTGTGTAGTGTGCCAAAAAAGCTTTACGACCACAAAAGGTTTACACATCCATCAAGGCCGTGCGCACCAGGTTCGTGTTCTATCCACACTCTCTTTGCCGAACTCACAGAGCTTCAGCGCATCATCACCAACATCAAATCATCCCAATGCCATCCCACTCCAAACCCTCCTCGGCCAGCTCAAACAGAAAACCCCGCTAATAAAACGCATACCTCGTGGCGCCAGGCCCACAGCAGCCGAGGCGCTGTCTCACACTATCGCAGGATGCGTTCGGCACAACAACACGGAATCATGGCACGATTTATTAACGTTTTCATATAAAATATTCCACGTCCCTGAAAATAATACTGAAAATATATCCCTGACACAAAAAATTAAAAACAACACTTTGACTCCGACAGTACCAATATCCACCTCATCTTCTAAACCCCGTTCAAAAACGTATGATCTGTTTGGGAAGGTCGAGGAAAAGATACATGATGGAGACCTTAAAGGCGCTTCGCGGCTCCTTTTTTCTAACGACACCGTTGCGCCTGACACACCGGAGACCGTGGCCGCATTACAGGCCAAACACCCCCCAGGCCCTTCCACCCCCATCTTCGCCGACCATCCCTCTGACCCCGCGGATTGCCTCCGGGCTACGGAAAGAGATATAGTGACAGCCTTGGCATCTTTCCCAAAAAGGTTCGGCTTCAGGCTTGGACGGCATCTCCCCGCAGCACCTTATAGACCTCACTAGCCACAGCACAGGAGTAGCTGGGGAACATCTCATCGTTAGCCTAACCAAGCTGGCGAATCTGATGCTGCAGGGAGATGTCTGTCAGGACGTGACGCCGGTACTCTATGGTGCCAACCTTATAGCCCTCACAAAGAAGGATGGCAGTGTACGCCCTATCGCCGTGGGTTCCACGCTGCGCCGTTTAGCAGCCAAAGTGTGTGTTCGGCTCACACGCACTAAATTACAGTCTCTTTTTGAACCCATACAGGTCGGCTTCGGTACCCGTGGAGGCTGCGAGGCCGCAGTCCACGCCGTACGCACCTTTGTGCAAGGCGACCTGTGTGAGGTTCTACTTAAACTCGATGTCAAGAACGCTTTCAATTCGGTCAACCGGGACACCTTGCTGAATGAAGTTAAATTACACGTTCCAGAAATATATAACTTTCTGCTCCAGTGTTATCACTGCCCTTCCAAATTAATACATAAAAATAATGAAATTCTTTCGGCTGTCGGATGTCAGCAGGGGTATTCAGTCTGGCCATAAATTCGGTAATCCATAACTTAAATTCAAAATTAAACGTGTGGTACCTCGACGATGGCACTCTGGGCGGAGACTTACAGACTGTCCTCGCAGATTTGTCGGAAATCAAATCAAAATTTAGCTCAATCGGTTTGGAAATAAATTTCAACAAGTGTAAATTATACATATCAGACAAAGTGGACGTCACTTTGACTCCAGAAATTTACCAAAAATTCAACAGCATTGCCCCAAATATAAAAATCATGCCTAAGGATAGTCTGTACCTCCTCGGTTCACCCATTTTTGATGAGGCCATCCCTCCTCTTCTGAGTAATTCGACTTCAAAATTTAGAGATCATTCGGACCGCTTAACCAAAATTAGTAGTCATTCTGCTTTATTCATTTTAAAATGTTGTCTACTTGTCCACAAATTTACTTACCTGCTCCGCTGCTGCCCCGTTTGGAAATTCCCCGACCTGGTCAAACCCATTGACTCACTCCTTAAATTCCAAATCGAAGAAATAATAAACATTAAACTCGGCGAGCAGGCATGGACCCAAGCCTCTTTACCAATAAGGTATGGTGGCCTGGGAACCCGAAAAATTTCCTGTGTTGCTCTACCGGCGTTCCTGTCTTCAATTCATAGCACCTCCGATCTCGCAGGTAAAATCCTCAAAGCCCCAACGGGTACAAACTGTGAGATCGCGTGCTCGGGTACAAACTGTGAGATCGCGTGCTTGATTGAAGCCTCGAACGCCTGGCTAGCTGGACCGAGTCCAAATTTTCCATCCAAACCAAAAATACAAAGGGCCTGGGATAATATCGCTTCCGCCTCGACTCTCAGTTCCCTTATTGATAGCTCGTCAGGCAGGGATCGAGCGAGGCTTATTGCCGTGTCCAGACCTGAGTCCGGGCACTGGCTGCACGCGTATCCCTCCCCCAACACCGGCACATTTATTGACCCAGCTACACTCCGCATAGCCATCGGTCTCCGGATTGGGGCTGATGTATGTGTAGACCACAGCTGCGTCTCTTGTGGGGCTCCTGTAGACCGCCTCGGTTACCATGGGCTCGCCTGCTCCTCGGGCGCCGGCCGTCTATCTCGCCATGCCACGCTCAATGACATCCTACGAAGGGCACTTGTCAGCGCAAACGTTCCCGCAGTTCTGGAGCCCCAGATCGTGCGGGGCGATGGCAAGCGCCCTGACGGGATGTCATTGATCCCGTGGAGATTGGGCCGTGCGCTGGTGTGGGACGCCACTTGCGCTGACACGTTGGCGGCGTCCTACCTCCCAGCCACTACCAAACGCGCCGGGGCGGCGGCGGACGCCCGGGAGGTTTTCAAAGCGGGTAAATACAGGTGTCTCGGCGCCCAATACGAATTTGTCGCATTTGGCGTCGAAACACTTGGCCCGTGGGGCAAGAGTGCGCGGGGGCTCCACAAGATGCTCAGCAAACGTTTGAGGGACACAACAGGCGACCCTCGCGCAGGCAGCTTTCTCGCGCAAAGAATTGCCATCGCAATCCAGCGCGGGAATGCTGCCTGCGTAATGGGAACCATTCCCAGGGGGCCGAATTTTGATTCCCTTTTTTAATATATTTATAGTTTTAGTTAGTTTAGTTTAGTATTAATTTAGTTTTACTTCTATACCTAATCTTTGTTTATAATGTTTGTATTTTCTTTTTATTGAGTTATGCCGAAATAAATGCGTTTATCATTTTATTTATAATTTATGTAATTACAGTCCTCATTATTCAATCAAATGGTTTTATTTCTGACGAATTTTTACGTATTTATACTTAATCAAAAGTCGTGTTTTTCTATATCGTGCCATTTTATATCGACATTTGGAAGGGCGTGGCTAGAATAATCGGCAATTCAATGCATGCTAAATTACCTACAATACGATAAGAATTATAGTTTTTATCGTATTGGTACAGCATTTTGTTTTCAGCAATTATCTCAAACGCAATATTTATGACATTATTTTAGGTAGCGTTTGTCATTTGAACGTGCGTTACAGCGGTTATGCTGTTCATAAATGTATGAGAAAAAGTTGTCTCATACATTTGGTGCTTACGGTTACTACGTTTTTACGTTCCGTGAAAAAAAAATCTAAACGGAGTAACCCACAAATCTTCTTTTATAATAACTTAAGGTTAAATCAATTCAAATGCAATTAAAGCTCAATTTCTTTTAAATATTGTGTTCAAATTTGAATAAATTATGTTCACAAATACGAAATATAATATATATATATTTCAAAATTTTGAAGGTTTTTCGTCTCTGGGCAACAATTTCATTTTGTGGGTTACTACGTGTTTGCTTTCTGGCGTCGATATAATATACATGTACATTACGTAAATATAATATTCATTCGATTATCCACAAAAAAAAATATGTCGATGTAAAAAATTCTTAAAGTTACTAATCATTATTTGAGCTCGGCTAGCCTTCAAGTTGGACTCACAATGAATCGGTTAAAGACTCAGGTGATGACAAACAGCACAAAACGTACGGTCGAGGTAGATGGGCAAATCATACACTATGTCGACGAGTATATATACTTGGGCCAGCTAGTTTCTTTCAGCAACAGGCAAGACAAAGAAGTCGAGCGCCGTATAGAGAACGCCTGTCACTAAAGCGAAAACTCGTCGATATGTGTATTTTGCCTGTCCTAACCTACGGTGCGCAAACATGGTCTTTAACCGAAATCCAGAAATCCAAACTGAAGGTTTGCCAACGTGCTATGGAGCGTAGCATTTTAGGTGTTAAAAGGACGGACCGTGTCCGAAACACTACGCCACGCTCCAAAACACGCATAGCTGACGTGGGTACCAACCGTGGCCAGGCTCAAGTGGGACTGGGCCGGCCACGTCTGTCGCATGCACCCGGATAGGTGGGCTAATGCAGCTACCAAGTGGGTGCCACATGACGGACGACGCAGACGGGGCAGGCCCAGACGGAGATGGCGGGATGATCTGGCCGTATTTGTCTCCAATTGGGAGGAAGAGGCTCTGGACAGGGACGTCTGGACAACATGGGGAGAGGCCTTTGCCCAGCAGTGGGACACATAATAGGCTATTAAAAAAAACTAATCATTACATTTTTATTTTGAAGAATATCGAGCTCAAACACGCGACCCGTGATTGAATAGCGTGCGAGGTACTTTGCGAGGTTATTTGTAAAAACCTGAACTATGCCTACTTTAGCAATCCTGTGACCTAAGTTAAAAATAATAACAATCAATATTTATGCGCATAATGATCAACTTGGTATCGGTGAAAAATCCATACGACTCACGTTAAATGAACTCCTATATTGACTTTTCAACAATATTTTACTTAGGGGAGGTACAACGCAAATGTCCCGCTCTAACACGCCTGAGTTTACAATTAACTATCCCGCTCTCTACGCAAGCTCTGCGCGTAGTTTCGTAAATATTTAGCTATAGCCATTAAGTCAATCATTTTATCAAAGCAAACCCAGCAAATTCGTCTATAACTATTCAGGACATTTAAATTAGTACAAAAATTAAATGTTAAATATCAGTAATATTAGCCGTACATAGTATTGAAAATACATTTCAAAAAGGGGTAACTTCGCGATTTTTTTCTATAGAGTTAAATTCATCAGGTCATGTAACTGACTGCGAATTTGACTAGACAAGATCTTTATGTAACACAAATTTTTTTTTTTAGATTTTATGACACTATATTCTATGTCTCAGATGGTTTTTAAAAACTCAAAAGTGGCCTTACGGCTGTTACGCAATTACTTTAACCCATGCTTCCGTGTAAGAGAAACGTTTTACATTTCAATGTCTTTTAATATGCAATACGACTCCCGCTCTGGATCGTATAGTCCTAGCAGTATTATATGCCAAAAAATGCTGCAAATTGTGTTAAAAGCATGATAATCGGCACGATTGATCTTCAGGTCATATGAATCAATTTGACCCGTTGGACGAAAAAATAAATAAAAAAACCAGCCAAGTGCGAGTCGGACTCGCGCACGAAGGGTTCCGTACCATTATCTGTAAAACGGCAAAAAATCATGTCTGTTGTATGGGAGCCCCATTAAATAATTATTCTATTCTGTTTTTTTTGTATTTGTTGTTATAGCGGCAACAGAAATACATCATCTGTGAAAATTTCAACTTTCTAACTATCACGGTTCACGAGATACACACCCTGGTGACAGACGGACAGCGGAGTCTTAGTAATAGGGTCCCGTTTTACCCTTTGGGTACGGAACCCTAAAAAGGAGAGGAGTTATAACGTCGTCTTTTTTTGTATGGGATTTTTTTCGGAAACATGTGTGTGAAAGGTATTTCTGAGCTGGTCGTAAAAATATACCACATAATTACATTTCAGTCACTTGCTTTAAATTAAAATGAAAATTATTTTCAAAACATACCTACCAAGTTTGGGCTCCTCCAGATACGATACAGTTGAATTTTTTTTTAATATTATAATACTTCAAATGATACCTCATAATATCTAACCCCAAGAAAGCAAATTTAAAAATATTTATATTTAGTTTATTTTCATTATTACAAACTTCCATCCATCTCGTCAACTTTAGACAATTTCTTCGGATGGCACCGACATAAAAATTTCAATCCGTCTACATTGTTTAATAAGAAACGTCAAGTCTCATTATACATAGTCAATTCAATATTGTAATTGCAATTGTAACTACTTAATTTTATTTACTAACCTGTTTATTTACTTAATGTGAAACCAACTTACTGACTAAGGGTGGGCTTAAAACCAGCTTATCGCTGTGCTCACACCGATTTTTCCATGCCAATTAGGTCCATTTGACGAGGGACCGAACTGCATGGAGGGCAAATGCGTCGGGTCACCAAAGAGTATAGCGGTCACGATCCTCAGTCATGAGTGATCGACTACGAAGAAGAAGAGAGAGTTTTTATTTTTACGAGCTATTATTTTGATTTAGTTCGAAACATGTGTCCGCTAGTTCTACAGTTCTACTGTGACTCTATGGTGACTTGCTGACCATCGAGCAGGCCTGCTTACGGTATGGTAAGCAGATAACTACGGTAGGCAGATATCAAGTAATTTCGTCCTTAAATACAACAAGTAGGTTAACCAGCTAGGTAGGTAATCTGAAAACTATTATTTAGTAAGTTACTCATAAAGTACTTATTTAAAATATACGTAATCTTTAATCATCGAGGTTAAGCAACATCAGGCAGGTTTGTATATACCTATACTTTGTTCGGAATCCTCGGTGGGCCAGTCCTACTCGCACTTGTCCGATTTTTATTTTGGAGTCGGTTTTATTTTTTATTAAAGTTTTCTAAGAAAATAGATTCTGAGGGTTTGAATGTGTGTTTGGCCTTGGAATCTTGACAGCCTTATCCTGATATGGCTGTCTATAAAGATATCGATTGGCTTTTTATCATAACTATTCATAACGTTTTAAAAGCCTGAACTAAAATCGCGTCGTCTAAAATCTCGTGGAATAATTCAAAATGATCCAACTATACATTTATGTCTATTATTAGGGCGCCTAATTAGGATTGTTCATTATTTTTCAAAGGTGTTAATTCGAAATCCATTTCTAGATATGAGATTTTCAACCAATTACAGGCAATTACTTCGACAAAATAATCAATGATTAGAGAAATAAATTTCAATAAATATACGTCTGACCTTTGTTTGACTTTTCTCGAATCTTCTTTGGCTGAATATGTAAAATCTACGGTCATTAAAATAGTTTGGATCTGTGGTGCTTAACCGTCACCACTGTCCATTCCTTCACTTATAAATTATTGTTAGGTTATAACGTTGTTGTCGATTTGTTTAAGTCGTCAAAATCACTTAAAATATGAAAAAAAATTATATGAAATGTTTTGTTCCTCCGTGTGAAAATTATTCAAAAAATAGCTCTAAAACAAAATTAAAAAACTGGGAAGACTGCATAAAACGTGGTGTCGTGAAGTCAATGTGGAGTATTTCCAGTCTTACTTATACATAATACTGCTGCGAGGCTCACTTCGATTCGACGTAAGTGCAAATAAAAAGACCATACAAAGTTTTACTCGTTATTTTGTTGAACAGTATTCTCACATAAGTATTTCAGATTGAAATGTTTTATTTATTAGTTTTGTTTATATTATTATTTATTTTTTGTGTCTTTATTGTGCTTGGCTTGTGCTTTTTATCGATTCAGCCACAAAGATCTAACTTACGAGAAGTCGTATCTTATATTTTCAATAAATTTTAAAAATATACAAAGCCATGAATTGCTAAAATATTCAAATAGGTTTCTTAGAATACTCTATATTTTCGAAAAATAATGAACAATCCTAATTGGCCGATCAGAAAACTCCAGACGTTAATAAAATTGAGTCGGTGGACATTAATTTAAAATGCATGGAATTTTCTAGGTGAAGGCTAGCTAAAACATGGAAGTCTTTAATTTATAATAAATCCTGTCATTGTGCTGTTTTGTTTTACTGCACTTTATATTTAGTTTAACTGCGCTTGAACACAACCTTACCGATGCAAACTAGGCTTGTGGAAAAAGATTGAATCAGTGAACTTCACTATTAATAAAGAACTGACCTTTCCCATATATAGATCGCAATCCCCTTTGTAGAACTAGCGGACACATGTTTCAGACTCAGTTCGTTCGCTGGATTTTAAGGTGTTAAGTGGCATTTAAACATTTTAAATGTAACCCCTTTAAGCATGATATATGAAATTATTTACAGTCTGGGGTCCTGGCATATTTGCTGAGTAGACTTGTATGGCCCAAGAGGGTGCGCAGGTGTGAGGCAATGATTCTGGTGCCTAAACATCGGACCGCGGCGTTCCGAGGTAGTTTCAGATTTGCGGCGTCCAAGTGTTGAAATGATCTCCCTCTACCTATCCAAGGAGCTCCTAGCAGGTATACCTTTAAGCGCAAGCTTAAGGGCTATTTGTTGACGCTCCAAAGATCCCATCCCTAACCCATCCAGCTCTTAAAATATCCCAACTATGTCGCTTTTCTCTTTTATACATTGCTAATGTCTAATACATTATTGTACTGTAGCTGTTTTTTGCGTTAATTTTATTGTTATTACTTTTTTATTCATTTTAGCCTGAGGTTGAGTAAAGGCGTCCCTCGTTCATGCCACTTTGTCCTGTTTTGAGCTAATCTTATCGATATTTATTTTATAACTTTATGATATTTATGTATATTATGTTGTATTGCGTTCCGTGAGTCACGTACGGCGCTGTCTGAAAACCAGCGCTGCAGGTGTCTAACACCTCGGCATAATGCTGAGACAGCAACCGATTCCCTGCCGCGAAGACTTGCGTTATTTTATATGTTCCGTGTATAGTACGTCTATTGTTTTTTTTATTTTTAGTGAATAAATGTTTTCTTTCTTTCTATCAAATTTCATAACTGAAACCTACTATAGTCTCCGATTTATTCGGATGTGACATACGGTCAGACAAACATGACGAATCTATAAGGGTTCCGTTTTAGCCATTCTGGCTACGGAACCCTAAAAAGCCGAGATTGCGTAGTGACTGTGGTAGGTTTGCGAATATTGATCCAACATAATTAGATCTCTCATTTCAAACAATTGCTATGGTATGAGTCACTTTTGTTATTTTGTCTCAGGCTTTTAGATATTTCTATAAAGTTTTTTTATAATATATTTTTTTAGTTAATGAAGTACAATAAATATTTGTATTGTTTGCCATTCTAATGCCGTCATGTAGCAGCCGCGTTTTGTGGTCAGCCAGCGTTGTGTTCAAATTACAACGTCCCCCATGGAGTCTGTAGCTGTCACAGTGCCCTGTCTAGTTAATTAGTTTGCAGCTCGCTAAATTTAATCTGGACTTCGCTCCTTTGATATTGCAAGGTGGTCCAAAATATGCATCATTCATTTTATTTATCTTTCAGACAGCACTAAATAGTTGGACTAGGATTTCACAAACTCCGGCTGACAATGCACAATAACATTAAAAATAAATACGATTGTCTTAAAAACATTATGCACCAAATTTATAAGGCAATTGTAGCAAATGAAAAAAATCTGTAACCTATCCGATTTATTGTTAGTGGACATAAGCCTATAGCAGCCATATATGGTGGCCCAAACCTTGACGTCCATAAATATTTTTAAGATTCCTCAGGTCGTGGGCTATCAGAATATATCCCATGTATGTTAGCCGATTTTTCGTAGTTTTCGAGTTATGAATTTTTAAAGTTTTCTTTACTAAGAAATTCTGACATGAGGAAATTTACTTATTAAAACAAAAATTGTTGAACTTTTTTGAATGTTTGTGACAGTCAGTGACAGAAGTTGCTCGATGCTATCGTCAGATTCGCATGTGTTGCTACTGTGTTGTTATAAATAACAGGATTTTTTTATGAATTACTAATTTGGGAACTTTTCAGGATTATGTTACAAAACGAAAATTCAAAAAAGTTCAACACCTTTTTTTTAATGTTAATAATCCTGAAAAGTTCCCAAATTAGTATTAGGTTTGGGCCACCCTGTAGTCGAAAGAAGCAGATACTCGTAGTAGGATGATAGAGTTATGGGAGAAACAGAAGTACCTATTCTTATTAGACGTGTCTTGAAAGAAGTATTGGATTTGGCACGCCTTAATTCTACAGAAAGAGCGTTCCAACGTCGAGTAGTTTGAAATGTGAAAGAACAATTATACCTGTTACCAAATCTTAATTATGTACTCCTTTATTACTGGCGCAATAAAAAATATTACTACTAAGGTATGTTGGGATAAGATCGGACTAATTTTCGATACATTAGTAAGCAATCGGAATTATTTTTTTTTGACTAACTTATTCGATTCCTTAAATTGTTATCGTTTGTTATAAATGAGTATGAAATATATTTTCAACCTATATTTTTCATTTCCTCATATATGCAACCGTTTTTATTTAACATACGTTTAAAGACAGTATTTGTATTTTTTTTTCATCGGGAAACATCGGACGTAAACGGTTAACATCGAACTATATTGAAAAATGAACTCTGTGCAGTTACGCGTATGGTTCGTTTTAAAAATAATCCGGTCTTTTCCTGTCAAAACTACAAAAAACACTAATTTTATATTTCACGCTGTCACAGATAACCTGTCGCTTTAAATCAACGCACCTGACTGAGGTGTGGGGCGTAACAAAAATGGCGTAGGCCGGTGTGTTGTCAAATCGAAAATCTCTTCTAGTTGAGTAGAAAATTCAATTATCCGATCTTGACCCGATCCGTCCTTACCCCAACATACCTTTCTTACTTTACTACTACAATTTTGAAGAGGAGGACAGGACAATAAGAAGCAGATTTTGGAATGATCTGACTGAATTGAAAAAGACTATAACGTACTTTGAAGTAGCGGGGAGTTGCAGGGTTAAAAAGAATTGTGTACAGATACAGAAAGGATAGAATGTAGGTATAAGTTACGACGATATCGCATAGGAAGCCACTTAAGCTAAGAGCGGAAACTGGAGACATGATCATACTTGCGTAACCCAAACTGAATCTTATGCAGACGTTTAGAATGCGCTTAAGCTAATTAAGTCGATCTTCAGTAAGATCGAGATAGGCAATATCAGCGTAGTCTAAAATAGGGAAGATTCCGAGGCCTTCTGAGCGAACTGATAGTCGCAAACATTTTCCTGCTCACCTCGCTTACTCATTATTAATTATTGATTGTTCATTATTTTTCATAGGTGCTAATTCGAAATCCATTTCGAGATATGAGATTTTCAACCAATTTCAGGCATTTACTTCGACAAAATAATCAATAATTAGAGATATTTCAATACATATACGTGTGACCTTTGTTTGACTTTTCTCGAATCCTCTTTGGCTGAATATGTAAAATATAGGTACGGTCATTAAAATAGTTTGGTCCACTGTCAATTCCTTCACTAATAAATTATTGTTAGGTTATAACGTTGTTTTCGATTTGTCCAAGTCGTCAAAATCACTTAAAGGGTACTTCCATGAAAGTTGGGTAACTTTCGCACAAATTTTGAAATAGTGTTTTCAGATATTTATTAGAAAACTTTTTAATATATACAATACTTAATAACAGTTTACTTTTTGTATCCAAAGTGGCCAGTCACTTTATTTGATATTTAATGAGAAATTAGTGTTTTTCTGAAATCTATGTTCTAGGGACTGACGGGATATGCTAGGGATTGACACAAAACATTGTTAATAGAATAAAATCACGTGTTTAACTTCCAATAATCATTTATTTAGAAAAACTTACTCTTTTTCTTATTAATTGACATATTTATTCCAAAATCCAATCAACTTTATAGACAAAGCAGTCTGTAGGAACCTTTTACCAACAACAATACTAGGTACTTAGTACTAATAATACTTAAATTATTTGAGATCACGTAACCAAACATATCTTCTTCCGTTATATCTTATAAAATAAAAGATTATTTAACAATGAACAAAAAATATTTTCATCTTCTAAATAATTGTACTTTAAGAACACAAATTTGCAGTCTCATTATTTTTATCATTAGATAACAATACCCAAAACTTAAATTACGTAGTTACTCGTCTTACTTCTCATATACATTAATTGACTTGTTAAATTTGTAGAATGTTGTATTTTTCTTAATTACTAACTTGGGGACTGGCAGTTTTTCGATCACATCTTCGTATGGCACGTCAGCTATATCACGGTCATTGAGTTTGAATTCTGTACCATTTTGGTTGCAAACTTGAAGGAATGCAACTGTCAGCTCTCCATCTTCATCATCATATTTAGAGCAAATCGCTGCGTATCGGTATTCTTTTTTTCTTACAATGAACTTGACTAAAACATAATCTCCACTGTCATAGGTTGTTTTAGCTATTTCTTGCCAATTTCGACTTACGCTTGCTAATGGCATATCATCCTCAGAATCTGAGAAAACTGCAGAGACTTGAAGGCGATTTGTGTTGCTCTGGTAGTTTAAAGTCCCTAATTTAAAGTGGTCACAGCCGTCATCATCACAGAAACAACTTAGTGCTTTCATTTCAAGTTTATTCGGAATAAAAATATTTCCCCTGACTTGGTGTACCAAAAGCGTTCCTTTAAAAGGTTTCTGCTTATTTTCATTCTCCTTGATAATTTTATTAACTCTTTCTATATCGGCATCTTCAATAACAGAAATCTTTATTCCCGGACATTTTTCACGAAGTACCCCAACAAAGTCATATAAGTTTGTTATGTCACCCTTTTGAGCTATAACTTGGTCTGCACTCCGTTTACATGTCGCTCCAACTCCATCTGGAGCTCCCTTGCCATGTCCTGCCTCGTGAAAATTCCAAGAATATTTCAGAGCGAGAGGATAGAAATCTTGAATCCTACACCCCAGAATATAAAACATTGTTTTGTTTCTATATTGGGTTACGGGCCCGTCGCTCAAGAAATGCAGATTTTCTACAGTCGATGGTAACGTTATCAGCACTGGACCTAAATGTGCCCAAATAGCTCCAGCACCGTGAGATAAATTTAACGACACAGTACAGTGAGAAGTTGTCTTATCTTTCGTGTAGACTACTACAGTATGTAGCGAAATTTGCGTACGAGACCCGCCAAAATGGTACGATTGAATCTCCTGGTTGCATTTAGTGGCGTAATTTTCTGAGAAATCCATGTGGATTATGGCATCTTTTTCTGTCAGCGACTCTTTGAGAGATTTAATTGTATTGTATTGGTGCACAATGTTCATTTCATGTTGAAATAATTTTAATAGATCACTCTCTTCTAGCTGTCTAATTAAATCGTAAGGTTTCATTTTTTGCATCTCCTTTTTATACTTTGTTATATATCGCTCCTTTTTAGTTTTCATATCCATGATCAATTCTTTACTGTTTCTCCATTGCTGGACTACAATTTCATCACTGTTGTCGAATTCGTTATATGGTAAACTTTTCATTGAACAACCGTCGCAAGTTCTCGATAAGCATTTTTCAGAGTAGCGATCACAGCAGAGTGTTTGAAGAGCAGTTTGATGGGTTGCAAAATTTAAAATGTTTGCGTTCTTCAATGCAACAAGTTTCAGGTTAAAGTTTTCATGGGATACACAAGCACAAGTATCACGATCGGCAAGTTTAGGCTCGACGACCCAAAATGGACGTAATCGGCAGAATAAAGAATATCCAATTGTCATTGAATTAGTAGACAGGAATTTTTGGTGTAGATTTTTTAAGGAATCCAGCATGTATCGTTTTTGTTTTTTGATGTTGTTGCGAGTTATACACTCTTTCTTTCCTGCTGCACACCGGCTATTGCTATCATCTTCATAGAACTTGTGAATTATCGCTATCACTCCCTTTTTTTTTGTCTTGTTTTGATGACTTTGTACGATTTGTCGCAGGAGGGTGAGCGATGTGTACTAGGCAGCAGGAATTATAAATAATAATGCACCAACTTACAGTTCGATGGTATATTGTCCAGTACACACAATATCCGTACACAAGCAACAGAAGGCACAAAAGGGTAGAAAGCACAGGCACTATTTAACAAATGAAAGTCTTAAAGCATAGGATACAGTTCGGAAGATAGAAAACAGGAAAATAAACAAGCGAGAAAGCGAGCACATAGATCGCGGCTACTGCGTTAGCGGGCAAGAGGAACATGCGCTCGGCGTCGAATCAAAGTTCTGACTGTCAAATGACCTCTAGTGCGCAGGCGGCGCGCTCAGCAATAACAAGTCGCCCGCTAGTGCGAGGGCGCGGTCGATTCGGTTTATCGATAAACTGTCTATCGATATCGACAAACTGGTTGACATAAATATGTGTTGCTTTAAGTGTAATATTCTATAATATATAATTAAAATGTTTGTATAAGTATAGGTATATGTATAAATAGGTGTATATATGTATATAATGTGTAAAAGTTAAGAAGTGTAAATATATATGTTTAAACGTGCAAATATATAAGTGTAAAATGTAAAATGGGTAGGAGTAGCCTACACCACCCCCCACCAGAGTCCCTCAGGGACGGTAATACTCTGGAAACTTAACTACACGACCTGAGCGAGTTGTCCTATTCTGAGTTTCTTCTGGCGCGGGAGTATTCCTAGCGGTGTCCAGTGTAAAAGCTGGTTTAAAGCGGTCAATGGAGACCGTGACCTCTTTACCATTGAGACAAATTTTAAATATTTTGTCTCCTCTGACGATTACTTCATGCGGGCCCGAGTAAGCTGGGGTAAGAGAACCTCTGATAGTGTCATCACGCAGGAAGACATGACTACAGGTTTCCAGTTCCTTGTGCACGAACACTTTAGGCTGACCATGGCGCGAAGCAGGAATGGGCCTTAACTTATGTATGAAGCTCCTAAGTCTGGCGGAAAAGTCGGACATATCCGAAGTATAGCCAGTACTCGGCTCCCAAAACTCACCGGGGAGTCTCAACGGCTCTCCATAGACGAGCTCGGCCGAAGACGATTGTAAGTCTTCCTTGAATGATGCCCGTATTCCCAACAGGACCCACGGCAACGACTCAGTCCATCTGTCATTTGCATGACAGACGATAGCCGCTTTGAGTTGGCGATGAAATCGCTCCACTAAACCGTTGCAAGCTGGATGATATGCTGTCGTCCTTTTATGCTCGAACCCGGCTATCCTAGACAAGCATTGAAATAAGGCCGACTCAAACTGACGGCCGCGGTCAGTTGTAATGCTTGTAGGACAGCCGAAGCGAGCAATCCAGGTCGACAGCAGTGCTTTTGCAACGGTTTCTGCCGTGATATCTTCTATCGGTACTGCCTCTGGCCAGCGAGTAAATCGATCTACTGCTGTGAGACAATACCGATAGCCTTGAGAAGGTGGCAACGGCCCGATCAGGTCGATATGAATCTGCCTGAACCGGGCGCGCGGCAAGTTAAAAGTGCCCAGAGAGGAAGTCACGTGACGGCTGACTTTGGCTCGCTGACACGGCAAACAGGAACGCGCCCAATCCCTGCAATCCTTTTTTACGCCTGGCCAGACAAAACGCTCGGAGACCAGTTTCGCAGAAGCGTTACAACCAGGATGGCTAAGAGAATGCAGGCTGTCGAAGACCTGCTTTCTCAGAAACCTGGGTACATAAGGCCTGGTAACCAGTGTGCTGACATCGCAGTACAAAGGAGCTTGGCTTCCAGGAACGTGAAGTTTCCGCAGCTGCAGTGCTGAACCGTTTTCTAAAAGCTGTTGGAGTTCAGGATCAGCGGCTTGATGATGGGCTATCGTCTCGAGGCTGGCAGGTGCTTCTAGTTCCTCAATCCTCGACAAAGCATCCGCAACCACGTTGTCCTTACCACTTATGTGGCGGATGTCTGTCGTGTATTGAGAAATTAAGTCAAGGTGTCTATACTGCCTGGGCGAACAGTTGGTCTTCCTTTCGCGGAATGCATAAATGATCGGCTTGTGGTCAGTATAGACGACAAAATGGCGAGCCTCGAGCATGTGCTTAAAATATTGTATCGCCTCGTAAATGGCCATCAGCTCCCTATCATAAGGCGAGTATTTAGTCTGTGAGGGACTAAGCTTCCTAGAAAAGAAGGCCAATGGCTCCCAAGCGCCATCCTTAAATTGCTGGAGCACTGCGCCAATAGCCCGGTCTGACGCATCCGTGACCACTGCTAGTTTTGCAGTGCAGTCGGGATGGGCCAGCATGGCTGCGTTTGACAGGCTCTCCTTACATGCCTGAAAAGCGTCTAAGGCATCCCCAGTGAGGTTAACTGGGTGTGAACCCTTAACTGAACCTGTCAACAGGGCGTTTAATGGGGCTTGAATTTCGGCTGCTCGTGGAAGAAACCTTCTATAAAAATTAAGCATACCTAAGAAGCCTCGGAGCTGCTTGACAGTAGTTGGAGGTGGAAAATCCATAACAGCTTGCACCTTCGACTCCAGGGGTCTGCATCCGCTGGCTGATATCAGATGCCCTAGAAAAGTCACCTCCTGAGCCCCCAAGACACATTTTGAAGTATTCACCAGCATGCCATACTGCTTAAGCCTACCAAAAACGACTCGTAGGTGCTCCTCGTGCTCTGCCTCGCTCCTAGAGTAAATTAAAAAATCGTCGAGGTAAGCATATACAAAGTCGAGGCCCCTGGTAAGCTCGTCGACGAACCGTTGAAACGTTTGCCCCGCGTTGCGGAGGCCAAACGTCATAAAGGGGAACTCGAATAGCCCGAACGGGGTCGTTATGGCGGTCTTGGGGATGTCGTCGGGACTGACAGGTATCTGATTGTAGGCTTTTTCAAGGTCGAGTGTACTAAATACCTTACTGCCAGCAATGTCGTAAGCGAAATCCTGAATGTGCTTAATCGGGTACCTGTCAGGCACCGTACGAGCGTTCAGGGCGCGATAATCTCCGCAAGGCCGCCATCCGTTGCCCTTCTTTGGAGCGAGGTGGAGGGGTGACGACCAGGGACTTTCGGACGGCCTGGCTGTACCATTAGCCAGCATGGTCCGGAACTCCTCCTGGGCGATCTTCAACTTGTCGGGAGCTAAACGACGGGGAGGCAAAGAAACTGGGGGGCCTGGTGTCGTGCGAATGTGATGAACAGTGTTGTGTGGTGTATTGGTGTTATGCCTACCAGCTGGTCGAGTAATTTCGGGAAATTCATCGAGAATTTTATGATATCGGGACTCGCCAGTTACGACTTTCACCGAGGACACGTTCCTGCAATCAGCTACAGTGGCAATGGAAGCAATAGAAGTTAAATTATCTATTAAGCGTCTATTACGACAATCAACAATTAAGCTGTAGTAATTTAAAAAATCTACACCAATAATTGGTTTGGTTACATCGGCCACTACAAATCTCCATACAAAAGTTCTACGTAAGCCAAAATCTAAGTTTAAATTTACATAACCATAGGTAGCAATATCAGATCCATTTGCAGCACACAATGTATACCCAGTCCGAGAACGACGATCACACAACGCCGACCGTGGATAGACGCAGAGGTCACTTCCAGTATCGACTAGAAACTGCGTCTTTGATGTGCGGTCGGTGACGAACAGGCGACCAGTAGATGTCGATGGGCAATCGTCAGTCGCCATTATCGACTGCCCCTCGAGTTTTCCGCCGGCTTGAAGTCGCATGGTCGAACGCACTTGCTGGCCTTGTCGCCGAACTTCCCGTGGTACCAGCAGAGAGGATATTTGCGGTAATTCGACTGGGATCGTTGCCTCGAAGCGTTTCGTTTGCCAGGAGATGCGCGCGTTCTAGGTCTGCTGGTCCTGCCCGATGTGAACGCCTGGAATTGTTTTCTGAGCTCTGCGATTTCCCGGGCGAGATCGCTAGGAACAGAACCCGGGGCTCCACTACTCACGGCGGCGACTCTGGGTGAAGAGCAGGCCAAGTCGTTAACGCGGTCAGCTAGGTCGCAGAGATCTTCAATCGAAGTCGATGCTGGTTGACCTGCGAGCACCATCTGCACCCCATGTGGAAGACGGTTTGTCCAGATAGATTTTATGAAGTCGTCTGGTACTGCAGGCCCTGCAAGGTCCTTGAGATGACGGAAGAAGTGCGAGGGCTTGCGTTCGCCAAGCTCCTCATGCATCAGCAGCTGCTTGGTCTTCCTCTCGTTGGAGATGCCCAGCCTCTTGATGAGCTCCGATTTAAGCTTGTCATATTTCTGTGTCACAGGAGGGCTTATTATAATGTCCTTCACCTCTCGAGCATATTGGTTGTCGAGGTGGGCGATAACATAATTAAATTTGGTGGCATCGCTGGTGATTCCGGAAATTGTAAATTGTCCCTCGACCTGCGCGAACCATATTTCCGGTTCCTCTGGCCAGAACGGTGGCACTCTGACGCCGACCTTAAATACGTTGCTCGCGTCTATCGACTCTGTCCCCTCACTATTATTCTCTGTAGACGTGCCTGGCCCAAGTGCATCTTTGAATTCCCTTTCTTTGCTCATAATAGGGGTCACCAGTATGTCGCAGGAGGGTGAGCGATGTGTACTAGGCAGCAGGAATTATAAATAATAATGCACCAACTTACAGTTCGATGGTATATTGTCCAGTACACACAATATCCGTACACAAGCAACAGAAGGCACAAAAGGGTAGAAAGCACAGGCACTATTTAACAAATGAAAGTCTTAAAGCATAGGATACAGTTCGGAAGATAGAAAACAGGAAAATAAACAAGCGAGAAAGCGAGCACATAGATCGCGGCTACTGCGTTAGCGGGCAAGAGGAACATGCGCTCGGCGTCGAATCAAAGTTCTGACTGTCAAATGACCTCTAGTGCGCAGGCGGCGCGCTCAGCAATAACAAGTCGCCCGCTAGTGCGAGGGCGCGGTCGATTCGGTTTATCGATAAACTGTCTATCGATATCGACAAACTGGTTGACATAAATATGTGTTGCTTTAAGTGTAATATTCTATAATATATAATTAAAATGTTTGTATAAGTATAGGTATATGTATAAATAGGTGTATATATGTATATAATGTGTAAAAGTTAAGAAGTGTAAATATATATGTTTTAACGTGCAAATATATAAGTGTAAAATGTAAAATGGGTAGGAGTAGCCTACAGATTAAATCCCATCTTTTTGTATGTCACAGCTCGGTCTCCTAACCTCCATATTTTATATTTTTTTGTCACATGACCAGACAAAGCCGTTTTCAAATGATTTTTCTCTTGATGTGTCCTTGTTTCCGCACTTTTTTCCAAGATTTGCGATTGTATAATTTCACCAAACAGTGCTTTTTTTACTAATTCTGCCTTCTTATTAGGATCATTCGCCATTTCTTCAATTTTGCTCCTGGGTGTGAGTGCCTTTTTTGATTTCTTTATAGTGCGTTTTAGTCTTTTGTACTTCTGTCTTTGGTTAGCGAGTTTTTTCTTTAGTTCAGTAATTACATGATTCTTCTTCTGTAGTTGTCTATTTCTTATCTTTCGTTGTAAAATACTTCTCCGTTTAGCTTCAGCTTGTCTTCGATCAGCAATACCATCACATTGCCGCTCGGGATTTATTTCTTCTGGGACCTGAGGATCATTTTCTCCGTCAGATGATGGTGGCGTATTTTCGTCCATGTATTTATCAGCATGTTTACCAATTTTTTTATTTTGTCTGTAAGCTGCCGAGTAAGTGCTCCAGTTCTTTTTCATTTTTCTATGCTCACGTGGAGTCATATCTTTCACGCATTTTCGCTGTCCTTTTTCCTTTTTTTTGAGGTATTTCAATCTTTCTTTTTCTTTGTACTCTGCTAATAAAACTGGATCATTTTTAATTTTTTCTAAACGTTTTTTTGCCTGTTCTGACTTTTTTCTTGCTTTTTCTTCTTTAGAAAGCGGTATTTTCTTTCGAGGCGCCATATTCTACAACAAATACAAGTTTCTTATATTGCTGAACTTGCCTCAAAGAGTATGAACGTCAGTCCCTAGCCTTTGCGTCAGTCCCTAGCCATATTTACGACTAGGGCCTGATGGTCTAGGGACTGACTAATTTGAACAAAATCTCTCGTAATTTACTTTGGAAAAGACATACCAAAACTTATAAGAAACTATAATATCTAAACAAACAGATCACATTTACACACAAATAAAAGGAAACAATAACTAATTAACTTTCTGCAAAATAACTCACCTAGGGCCTGAGAGATTGACTGGTACAGCACGTGTTTCCTCGGCATGGACGCCGACCGCACTGACGTCAAAATGGCCGACGCAGATCGGCCCACGCATATGGCTAACTTCATGTTATTCCTTTTGAATGAATGAGTGTCAAAAGAGACGGTCAGCACGGATACCGCGTATTTTTAAATTTTCTAAGTGGCTAGGGCCTGATTGTAATTATCGATGACGCTACTTTTTTTTACAAAAAGGTATGAAAAATGATTATTTTTGTTTATTGATCTGTTTTAGTGGAGTAAAGAATATAATTTTTAATGTGTTTAAGTTAGCTATAATTTAAAAAAACATCAAATTATCATAGAACCGGACGAACAAATATAGCATTTTGGAAATGTGACAGGGCTAGGGACTGATATTAGGGATACAAAAGGAGTTTTTTTTTAATAAAAAAAATATATGATTAAAACAAAAGTGAGTGACATGGTTAAGAATACGCCATTTCATGTGCCAGTCATTTATAATATTGGGTGCATAATATATTTACATATAAATATCACTGGAACACAAAGTTACCCAACTTTTATGGAAGTACCCTAAAATATGAAAAAAATATATGAAATGTTTTGTTCTTCCGTGTGAAAATGATTCAAAAAATAGCTCTAAAACAAAATTAAAAAACCGGGAAGACTTACGTAAAACGTGGTGTCGTGAAGTCAATGTGGAGTTTTTCCAGTCTTACTAATACATAATACTGCTGCGAGGATCCCTTCGACGTAAGTGCAAACAAAAAGACCATACAAAGTTTACTCGTTATTTTGTTGTACAGTATTCTTACATAAGTATTTCAGATTGAAATGTTTTATTTGGTATCCCCTCATTTCCTATAAAATTAATGGCTATAACTACTCATACTCTAAATTCATTTGCTATATTCATTCACCAGCTATAAATTCAAATTCTATATTAGTTGCTTGTTATAATGTTCATTTACTATAAATGTTAAATAGTCTAAACTCATTATACATAAATTTCATATTCTATAATTATCTTTTACTCTAATATTCACCTGTTATAAATTCAAATTCTATAATAGTTGCTTGCTATAATGTTAATTTGTTATAAATGTTAAATAGTCTAAATTCATTATATATACATTTCATATTCTATAATTATCTTTTACTCTAATATTAACCTGTTATAAATTCAAATTCTATAATAATTGCTTGCTATAATGTTAATTTGTTATAAATGTTAGATAGTCTAAACTTCACGGGGCGTACCGTCGACACGCTGGCGCGTCATCTGACTTTCAAATGTGTACACATCTGTTAAATAGGTACTTTTAAAGTTCGGTTAGGTTAGGGTTCATTTGCATCCCTCAGAGCGGAATAGGCACCCCGCGTGAGCGGGGTGCCGTCGACACGCTGGCGCGTCATCTGATTTCAAATGTGTACACATCTGTTAAATAGGTACTGTTACGGTTCGGTTAGGTTAGGGTTCACTTGCATCCCTCAGAGCGGAAAAGGCACCCCGCGTGAGCGGGGTGCCGTCGACACGCTGGCGCGTCATCTGATTTCAAAGGTGTACACATCTGTTAAATAGGTACTGTTACGGTTCGGTTAGGTTAGGGTTCACTTGCACCCCTCAGAGCGGAATAGGCACCCCGCGTGAGCAGCCACAAAGATCTAACTTACGAGAAGTCGTATCTTATATTTTCAATAAATTTAAAAACATAAACAGAGCCATGAATTGCTAAACTATTCAAATTGATTTCTTAGAATACTCTATATTATTTTCGAAAAAAATAATTAAAAATGGGGGGTTAAAAATAGTGAACAATCCTAATTGTTTATTATGTACTTCGATTCGATAATAAAACACAGATCTTGTCAAGCGACCTAGTGATACGTCCGAAACCTCAAAGCCAGTGAATTTTGGTACACGATTTCTTGTGTAAAATCATGAAACAATACTCAATACTCAATACGTTTATTCAGTAAATAAAATTGTACATAGTTATGCTTACATACATGTTTTAGAGCTACTTACATACCAAGTAAGAAATAGATAGGTAAGCGTCCACTGTCCCCCGTACTAGTGTGAACTGTATCACGGTGAGATAGGATTCACTGTCCTTAACTATTGATTAACACTAATTTGCACTGGTATAGTAATAACACTTGTAAAAAGCAGGTAGTTTCACGACAAAATGCAGCTAGTAACACAACTGCAGAGCGAGCTCTGCGCCGCGAGGTAAACATGTAGTATACGCAAAATCATACGATAGAAAAACTTATACACTATTAATCCTCTAATGAATTACGTACTATTATAATATGTGTGTATATGTGTATATCTGTGTTGTGTAAGTGTGTATTTGTGTTATGTATGTAATGTATATTTGCTACACAATATTTTTTAATAATTGCAAACAGTAAATCAGTTCCTGTCATTTCGCACGAGGTGTAATCAATTTCAATTTAATAAACGCCGCAGAAGTTAACTACTTCCGTTCTAATCTAAATAAGTGAACTGGTAATAAAATCATATTATAAAAGTTTTGCTGGCTTACTATTACTACGTAACAGATAAATATTGTTCGGTATTCTCTTGTCTTTCCGCCGGGAGCCATAAAGTAATAGCCGCAGCATTTTCCATTGACAACTTTCAGCCGTTACACATGTTACGCTATAGTTGGACAGTTCAGATCTCTAAAGGTTTAAGACACGTATAGATACAACAACTATTTTTTAATTCATCATACTCTGAAATTAGGTCATATTTGACCTAAGACGCGGGTTGAAAGTGGGACATGTCGCCCCGTTGGTTAACATGTATACATATTTATGATTTACGAAACATAATTTAACCAATCCAAATGCTTCACCATATTGAATCCACCAATCACAAAACACATCGACAGCGAAATCAGCCAATCAGAGCGTTTTGTTCTTTTATAAAAAAAATTGGGCAATAGCAGATACCTGTACAGCCACCCCAGTATTTTTTTATTCATTACTATGTGTATAATTATGAATATTTCAAATTATGGTTATTAAAACTCGTAAAGGTAATTATTTAAATATATTTTAAGCAACCGACTTTAAATGTAAGCACGTCCTAAATTAATAAAAAAATCTAATTGACGGAAACTTATCAGCCACACTGCCATTAAATTGTAGTAATATTTGAAGCTAAAGGATAATTATAATGAATTAAACTTAAAAATAATGGTAATAAACAAATTATGTTTGCGATACTTTTCAATGTTTTCAATAAATTATAAGTATTATTTCATCTATGAGAGGAGGCCTCTGCCCAGCAGTGGGACGTATATGTATATAGGCTGATGATGATCATCATCTTCCTAGCGTTATCCCAGTACAGTTGCATCCTGAAGGATGCCTGGGGTCCGCTACCTAATCCCAAGATTTGGCGTAGGCACTAGTTTTTACGAAAGCGACTGCCATCTGACCTTTCAACCCCGAGGGGACACTAGACCTTATTGGGATTAGGCTGTGTCAAGTGAGTGGGCAACTTGACCGTTAGAAGTTCTCAAGCCGCCCGAAGGCCTCCAACTTGGCTTAACGACTGCTGCCATAGACAGCAACCGGGATCAACGGCTTAACGTGCCTTCCAAAGCACGGGAGCGCTCAGTTAGTAACCACTCAAAGCGGTCACCCATCCAAGTCCTGACCGCTGCCCACGTTGCTTAACCTTAGCAAGCGCAAGCGGTACGCAGGCGCCGCTGGGCCACGAGCGCTCCGGTACGCAGGCGCCGCTGGGCCACGAGCGATATAGGCTGATGATGATGATGATAAGTATTTTATTGTTCAATATAAGTTGTTTAATTACCCTACATATCCGCTTTCACTATTAACGTCAACCAATAGTGCCCGCAAAATTGGTCCTTACACAAACGATTTTAAAATGGCTTCAATAGAATTAGACTGAGTCAGGCAATGCTTTTGCATATTTGTTTTTTTTTAGTTTCCTCGTATTCGGAATGAAAAGTAGAGTGTTGAACTCGGGTGAAACCACCCATTTCAGCCTCGAATAATTGGCGCTCTCCCTACATTCGAGCGCCAAAATATCTCGTCTGAAATGGTTGGCTTTCAACCCTTGGTTACAAATCTACTATTATCTTACTACTGAAAATCATACAGGCCATACAGCGTACTTTTTAACCATGGGGCTGTTATAAATAATTTTTGTAAGTAATTTGTTTTTACTTATTTTGGGTGCTATCTTTCTTACAGGCTTGTAATAAAATAATAGAATTCAGGGTTTAGAAACAAACACTTTCGCTTATCTCACGAATATATTTAATCCTTAACTTACGTACCATTCATAAAAACTCTGATTCTCACGTATTCAAAGAGTACTACAATTTTATTGATACATCTTTGTAGTTAGTTACCTACCATTTATTTTATAGGAATATCTTTTTTTTGTTCTTCATAATTTTTTTTATATGTCTAGTTTAGTTTACAGACAAAAATGGGCACATTTGTTTACCATCACACAGACGTCTGCGTCAAAAAACTACCAGGAGTTCGCATAATCCGCATAGAAATATATGTACAGTCAGCCCATGAAAATGTTGAGCATACTTAGAACCTTGTCACATCGAAATCTAAGAAATATTTAGACTGAAACGTCATAAAATTTGAAACCTCTTTAATTTGACAAAGTACTAAATGCTCAACATTTTCGTTGGCCCCCTGTACAAGGTCTTGTGACGAAGAACAATTCTAGGGTTAAGATAAATGTGTCAGTGTTCACTGCAAGTTCGTTCAAGCCGTAATTCCCTATTCGCATGTTAAAGTAACTAACAACCTCGCCGTCCTATAATAAATGCATACCTTTCCGGGGCTTTCACTCGCTCACTCTGAAGGAGTAATTACCATTGATTGTGTTTGCCCCACTTACCTGTGATAATGCATCACTTCAATATGCAATTAGCTCTAGCCTGCTCAGACCTTCTTTCGTATTCTGAACAGCGGTGGCATGGCAGCTTTAATTGAACATGTTACTTGTTATAACAAAGTGGATATATTATCAGTAGGTAAATGAAATATTTCTTGCTTATGGTCTATTTTCCATTTACTTATTATTTTTAAGCTTTATATTTATACCATGAAGTTTTGTTTATATTTTAAATTTTATAGTTAAAATTGAGTAAGTAACACAATAAAATGTGCAATATTAAAATAAAGCTAAATCAATAACCTATAAAAAATAAATGCCTCCAAATCCCCATCTATGGCTATATAATCCCCAATAAACATTGCTAAGTAAAGAGCCACTTAAAATAAGATTTTTTCAATGTAGTATAATTGAATAGTATGGTATTAAAAACATTATGATATACCTACTACTGTTTTAGGGTTCCGCACCCGAAGGGTCAAAATGGAACCCTATTGGTGACGGCCAGACGTCCGTCCGTCCGTCCGTCCGTCCGTCGTCTGTCACACAGGTTTTACAGCCAAACGGTTGGAGCTACAGGCTTCAACACAGTATACGGATCTTGTTGGCCCGAAGCCATACAAATACTTATAACTTATTTTTAAATGTTTTAAGGGGGCTCCCATAAAGGGGGGCGCGGATTTTTTTTATCCTACCCTATCGAGTGGAGTATCGTTGTATAGAGCTAATTGATTAGATACTTACTATATTTTTAATTTTAAAAAATATTGGAAAACAAAGGAATGAGAAGCCACCAAAGTCAGCTTTTTTTTACGAAATTTTGTTCCGAAGAATTAATTTATAATTTGGTAATAATGTTTGTTATTACGTATATTTTACCAACAAATACTAATATATTGATAAATTAGATTTTTTCTTTGAAATTTCCTTATTTTTCCTATAAAAACCAACTTAACTATGCGGTCGGTTTCGAAACCTAAATGTGCGAAGTCTGACTCGTACTTGGCCAGTTTTATTTATTTAATTGTATGGCATTAAATGTGCAAATAGGCAAATAATAGCAAATAATTCCTGGACCTGGACCAGAACCGCTACGTCCAGAACAAAATGGAAAGGCATGGAAGAGGCATATGTCCAGCAGTGGACGCAAATATGCTGAAAGTGAGAAGAGAGAGAGAGAGCAAATAATTAAATATTCATAATTATGTCAAGTGTGAATATTAGATGTCAACATTCAGGGAATTAAGCCACGTAATCGCGCCGGGTGTTAGGTGCAACAGGTCCTCCTCTGGTCCGACATAAGAGTGTAGAGGGCATCGACGGATAATGTGCTCTATGGTTTGGACCTCTTCCCCGCACTCACACATGGCCGAATCTACCCAACCCCATTTGTGCAAGGCAGTTGCAGCGACCGTGATGCGTTCTTAGTCTATTCAGACGACACCACCGTCTTCGAGGCAGGTCGTACGTACCCAGGCAGCTTACGTGTGGGGTTGAGGTCTTCCATATAGGAACCCGCAGTGGCAGTGGCCCACTCATTTCTCCAGGATTCGGTCACATTAAAATATTTGAGGTTCCGAGCTGCAGCATATGTCGGGTTGCGGGATTTTAGACGGTGAGGCGGAGGGCAGCAGAACTCATCGTGGATAGGGAGTGAGGTTGTGGACACGATCTTTCCAGCCTCTCTTTTTAGTGCGTGCGCTCTTCGCAAATGAGGCGGGGCTATATTGCATAGTGCCGGTAGCCAGTGGGTTGGGGTAGTCTTTATAGTACCTGAGATACACCCCATGGTATCATTGAGCTTGGTATCCACCTTCGTCACGTGCGCACTCTCCAGCCATACTGGGGCGCAGTATTCTGTGGCTGAGTAAACCAGCGCGATGCCAGTGGTGCGCAGGCAGTCGGTCGAAGCCCCCCAGGAAGTACCAGCCAGCCGGTGTAGGATATTATTGCGCGATGCTAGTTTTAGCGACAGCTTGGTGAGGTGCTCTCTGTACGTGAGGGACCTGTCCAGAGTGACTCCGAGATATTTGGGGCAGAGGTTACATCTGAGTTTCTCTTCATTGAAGTAAACCGAAGGTTGGTAGTTAGCCAGTTGATTGCTCAGATGAAAGCACGCTACCTCAGTCTTTGTTGTACTCGGAATAAGTCGCCGACACTTAAAGAACTGTGACAGCTTCGTCAGGTCCATCGTTAGGGTTGTTTCTCCTGCTTGAAAGGTTTTGCTTTGGGTGACCAGCGCAATATCGTCAGCATAAATGAATTTTATAGCTTCCGTAGGTGGTAAGTCGTGTATGTAGAGATTAAAAAGCTGCGGGGCTAAAACGGCTAAGTTAGCAATATGGCCAAGCTGGCAAAAAAATTACCTGCCCGGTTTAAAACAAATAACAACTAGTAGAGAGGCCAAGTTGACAAAACGCAATTTCCGTAGGACTGAAAAGGTTTATACCGACAAGTGGTATCGTTGGAATCAGCATGCTTGTGTATTTGTAGACCTGACTGCAGTTCACGTATAGTGTTATTTTCCAAGCTCCTTTCATTGCGTTTATATATTAATGATACAGTAAGTCGTTCAGGGTATATTTTAAAAAAACCACAGATCTCGTGCCTCTCACGACCTTCGGGTACATTGAAAATGAATTTAATATTGATCGGTTTTCCCACTTTATTATACATAAAAAATCCTTTATAATTAAAATTATACTATACCGCACACCTTGAATTCAAAAACAGGGAGCCGATTTTTGAGTTTCGAAATGGTTTCGAACTTTTCGTTCGACACTCAAAAATCGGCCCCCAGGTTTTTGTTCGGCTGCCACTGATTTCGCCAACTCCGCCATTTTGATTATTGTGCAAAAATTGTTGTAATTATTTTATTTATTTACAATTATTATTATAAATAACCACGATGTAATTGACCACAAAAAAAATATGAGTGAATAGCCCATTTTATGCAGAATATATAAACATAAACTTTGTATACAGATTTAACTTGAAAGTGAATTTAAAAATAATAATTTCTATTTAGCGGCGGAGCTGCTTACTGGGGAGAAGCTTTTTTTATTTATATAAAAGTTTAGTAAATAGGTCATGTTTGGTATCGTTTTCGTATAATTTCAGGACGAGGAATTTATTTATGAAACTAAATTTCCACTCGTCTATAGAAAAAAACAGCGTTCCACACAAAACTTGTAAAACACTTCAATTAAATTGTATAAAATCATGCCCTGCAGTTAAACCGCGGGGTAATAAACATGAATAAATAGCCCATTTTTTATAGAACGTTTAAATATAAACTAAATTGACAGAAAGTATAAATGTGTTAATAATAATTAATTCTATTTAGCGCCGGAGCTGCGTACTTGCATGCAGCTTTTTTATTTCTACACATGTTTTGTAAATGGGTCATGTTTGGTATCGTTTTCGAATAATTAAAGGACCAGGAAATAATTTCTGGAGCAAGATTTATTCATACGTAGAAAAAAAAACAGAATTCTGCAACAAAACTTGAAAAAATAATCAATAAATTCTACAAAATCTCACCATGCCACTGTTAACGTGCCATCCAACCAATTGACATCGCTATCGCTTTTCGTTTTCAAGATATTGCCGATTTAGTACGACAAGACACCTAAAAAATTACACTTGATTCGACATTTTAGCAACTTTTAAAAGAAGTTTTTTATTTTATTTTATTTACCATTTTGTAATCCTTGCCAAGGGGCATCTTTTGACACCTCAATCATATATCAATCTATCATCGTAGCCTTATATCTCACGAGACCAGGGCAATGTATCACTCTCGATGAAATTGAGGCCTTACCGAAGCGATCGAAAAAACATTTTCAATGTTAAAATCATTCAACCGTTTCCTGTCAGGAAGAGGCCAAACTTTGTGTGTTTTGAAAATGAACTTTAATTTTTACGGCACAACTGGCCGAAATCTAATAGTGTGGTATATTTTTGGAATCAGCTCATATAGCCCTTTCGTTTGATACCCCACTCGATAGATTTTTGACGAAAAGTTTACTACTTTTCATACATAAAATTTATGACGTCATAAAAACTCATTCCACCACTTTATGAAGCGACAACATGCATTTTGATAATCAGTAAACGATGCCGATTCCAACGATACCACTTGGCGGTATAAACCTTTTCAGTCCTACGAAAATCGTAAATAAGGCACTTTCGACGAATTGGCCTCTCTACTAAACACCGGATTGAAGACTCTTCTTACTTTTATTCAAATTCTTGCTTATGGAAACTATCAGGTCAGTTTTCCAATGAAATCCAATCGAATGTCCTTCAGAAAATGATCAATGTTTACCAACCAAATTTTCCACGTCAAATTCCTCGCGTTCTGGAAATAAATACGAATCGATGGATATTCCGCCAGAACGGCCAGTACAAATTCAAACGAACACAAATGAGGTCAGTTATATACCCGTCATAATAGATTACAGCAACATCTGTACAAGGCCCTAAAGAACTAAGTTATTAGATCGACAACTGTGGCTAAAACTTTTGTCAGCACGCTTGCAAACCAGATAATTAGTTAGGCTTGAACTCGTTAGATGGCGTAAAAAATGAAACAAAGATAAATACGGCTGCAGTCTTAGGCGACTTCCTGATTTGTCGGTGCGGAGGCGGTACGATATGAGAAAACTGTCAAATGTTAGTGTCAATTGACGACCGCTTTAGCTTAGTTGATAGTACTTGATAGTGACCCTGCCTACGAAGCTTGAGGTCCCGGGTTCGAATCCCGGCCGGGGCATTTATTTGTGTGATGAGTAGGTACGAACGAATATTTGTTCTTGGGTCTTGGATGTTTTCTATATATTTAAGTATTTATTTATCTATATAAGTATTTATATCGTCGCTTAGTACCCATAGTAAAAGCTTTGCTTAGTTTGGGACTAGGTTGGTTTGTGTAAGAGATTGTCCACAAATATTTATATTTATTTATAATTTAATTGTCAGTCGAGGCAGTACCATTTTTTACTGCGCCCTTACATTTAAATGAGTGCTTCCTGACTGGCGCGGGATGCGTGGTAGCGGGACGATGCGAAGGCGGTATTGCTTCGCTTCTGCGCATGATATTACTTTTGCGCAAATGTAATACTGACAGTATTCCGTCAAGTGAGAATCTTTGCGACGTCAGTAAGTTCACGTCAAAGAAGAAAATGTCAAATATCGATTCCGCCCCGCCAAGTCAGGAAGTCGCCTTACGCTGCAATACTTACAAATTAATTATTTTAGCATTAAATTAGAACTCCTAATCACGGTAAACGTTAAACGCAACCTTAAGTTAATACTCAATAGAGTACGAAACATGTTGCTCGATGAGTCCGAAACATGTCGCTCGATGAGTCCGAAACTTGTGCACTGGATGAGTCCGAAAAATTTCTATTAATGAGCCGGAACATGTTGCGTGTTGAATTCGAAGCATGTTGCTCGACTAATCCGAAACATGTCGATTGCGTTCCTTACGTTACGTTGGGAAAATGCTTAAAAGTTAGATACTTATGATAAGTTTTTAAAATTATGTACTTAAGATTAAAATTATTGTTTTTTGTTCACAGGGGCGCCGGTGGGGGTGGCATGTTTGGCGATGTCAATATATCCGCCATCTTGGATTCCTTTAGTATAAGTTATGACAAAAGAGTAAGGCCTAACTATGGAGGTTAGTAACTAATACGCAGTATTATTTCAACTTAGGGCTTTATTAATTCACGACTCAGTATAAAATTGCATAAGCTTCAGTAAGTCGATTGCATTTTATTTTGGGTCACAGTATAAATGCAACTTTGTTTTACATGTAACTACTTTTTGGATAAAATCCAATAGGTACCTAACTAAATATAACGACTCAAAGACCGCGGATTCGTTGCATGTATTATTTGATGTTTTGATAAACAATACATATAACTTCCGATATTTATTTTGTCGTATACGTTTTTGTTCTAAATCGTGTACCATTTAATATACCACCATTTAATATTACTAATGATCATTGCCACGCGTTAACACTAATCGATACATTATATTTCAAATTCACTAGCTTGAAAACCGAAATAAGCGATAAGCAACCTGTACGTCGATGTAAAATGTATTATCCTGAAACTGTTATGAATACGTTCAAGCACCCTACGCTACCCGGCCTACCGTAGTAACTCCAATTATAACCGCCTTTGAACTGCACGGCGGCGCGTGTGGTATAAAAGACTAATAATAATAAAATCAGAGTTATATTTCACATGTTTTTTTATGCAGCGCTTTTAATAAAAATTGGATTTTTTGCTGCGAAAGTGGTTGGCCCTCGTTTTACATCCTTCGCATCTCTGGCAGCTGGTATCTCTGATTATTGGGAATTTTCGAACTAAGCACAAATCAACATAATGTAATTTCTATACTACCTATTTATTAATCGGCATATTCACTATTCCACTGATAGGTATAAAGGTCGATAAATAGATTTTTTTCATAAATAATAAATGCCGAAAGAAAAGAAAACGAGTTAAGACACGGTTGGGTAATACTATAAACAGAATATAAATTACTCACCGAGCAAAAGAGAGCTCAGCACATATACATAATCTGACAAATAATCACTATATTATGAGTCTGTATGTTGTGTCGTTTTCAGGACCACCCGTGGAAGTGGGGGTCACCATGTACGTGCTCTCCATCAGCTCTCTATCTGAAGTGAAAATGGTATCTTACTTTCAAAACAATATTAAAGACACAGCGCATATAGCAAGAGTTGTCCCTTAGTACGATCACCAGCATTTTACCGTTCATCGTAGCACCCGTGTCCACGGTTCGATTAAATAGAGTAGGCGTGAAGCGTGCGCGCGCGAGGCCCGGCCGCGCTGCCGTGGCCGGGCCGGCAGCCGGCAGCGCGGCCGGCCGCCGTCGCCCGCGCCGCGCCCCCTCTGCTCCGCCCGCCCGCAGGCGATGGGGAACGTCACCGTCCTCTGGTTTGGTTTTCACGGCGCGAGGCGCGCGCGCACTCACGATTGGGCTTGATTGCAGGTCCGCCAGTGGAGGTGGGCGTCACCATGTATGTGCTCTCTATCAGCTCCGTCTCCGAAGTGCTCATGGTACTCGCCCCTGTCAGCTCACGCTTGACTCGGTCGCTCCGGCGCGCGCCTGCCGCGGCGACCGAGCAGCCCCAGACACGAGGCTGCGAGCATGTCCGCGTTTGGTGGAGCAGATCGCCCTTTGTCCGCCCACAGCCTTTCTTATTATGTTGTTTCTAGTTAAACACCAAAATAGAAACTTGAAACACGATACGTTCATGGCATCATAATAAGAAAAGCAATTCGTTATAACCTTGAAAGTTTATCCAGTTGTGTGTCCAGCAGTACTCGTAACTCCAAAGTTGCTGCTACTAATGTGACGATAAAATAATGACATCTGTTATTATATCGCTAAAATAAGATTGAACAATCGTTCAACCGCGGAGAGCCGACGATATGAAAATATTGATTTCCCGTTTGATTGCCGTGAAGCAACAGATGATCATTATTTTTGTTGTCCCGAGATACCTTTACCAATCGTTCACAATGGAATAATATCAAAAAGTATATAATGCAGATGTCGCGGTATTCGAACAGCGCATAGTCAGCATATATCATGGTTTTTAACAGTTTTCTATCATCATGTTCTTGTTTTTAATGTCCGAATATTTTACATTTCATGCTCTATGGATTTGCGACGACTGTGCAATTCTTGTCGTAACTCATTTTGTAGTTTGTTGTGTTTGTACGTCTATGTGTATCTACTGAACATTACCAGTATTCGTATCTTTTTGGTCTTCAGTAAATTGGAACACCGACTGCAACTCGTTCGTATACTTCATAGCCAACAGAAGGAAAATCTTATGAAGTAGGCGTTATCACGTAGCTAGCATTACAATGCCCGCTTGCGCAGCACAGCACGCGGCGCGGTCGCGGAGCGAAGTCGGCTTTCCAATGAGTCCAGCTGAATGAGCCCGATAGGCGTGATTGGGTGCAAGACCCCGAAGTGGAAACCAAATCAAGGTTGGGAAGGTCACACTGAGACGTGACCCATGGCCCAGGGGGGAGGTTGCCTAAACTAAAAGTCGCGTTTCAGCGATTGGTGCTCATTAACGAACGTTGAAAATGTTCTTTATACCTTGTCCAAAGTTCGTGGCAACTTGTATTCGTGCCGGCTTGTTAGCTTCTGAGAGAGGTCTGCCTATATCGAGCCGTGGGTGCCCGCCTGCGCTGCCGCCCACTCTACTCGCCCTTCCTCCAGCTAGCGCACCACCTACCTGTTCATTCTTACACTTCACACCATTAATGTCTTTAGGCTTCATATCACTGATACACTCTGTGCACACCTTTATTTTTTTTTTGTTCAAGCTTATCGCTGAATTTTGTCTTTTGAATGTAGTACAGTGTCTTAATACAGAAACTCAATAGAAACTGACGCTATCCGGAGCTTAAGAACCAAGCTCCGGACTTGTTGTTACTTACTTTGTACTTAGTCTGCCGACCACTACTCTCGCAGTGTGTACTCATCACTGTAAGATGAACTGTTTTCAAAAAAAAGCATGCCGGTGTTAGATGTTGATGTAATAATAGTACTTATTACTTATAGTCTTTAAAAATAAAAGAATCATTTCGTAATCAATCGATGAAACATAGCTCCTACCGCCTAAGTAACATTATTCCTCTAAATCCGATAACAATACGCAAAAGAAGTAGGAACTATGTGTTTCGGATCATTAACTCTCCCAAAAGTCCATGTTACATTTTTTCGTTGAACCTTAGACGTTCCTTTGAATCATACCGTAATCACATATTTTCATTGGCTTTGTAATAGTAAAGATGATTTCATGAACTTAAGTTTGATCGTTGTATTTTCAACAGGACTTCACATTGGATTTTTACTTCAGACAGTTTTGGACAGATCCACGACTAGCATACAAAAAACGACCTGGAGTGGAGACGTTATCAGTAGGATCTGAGTTCATAAAAAACATATGGGTGCCAGACACATTCTTTGTAAATGAGAAGCAGTCTTATTTCCACATAGCCACCACTAGCAACGAATTCATACGAATCCATCATTCAGGCTCTATTACTAGAAGTATCAGGTAAAATGAAAATAAACGTATAAACATGAAGACGGAGATACCTTTTCTTACCTAGTGTTCACGAGTTATTTTATAAATATTTCAGATTAACTATCACAGCATCATGTCCTATGCATCTACAATATTTTCCAATGGACAGACAATTATGTCACATAGAAATTGAGAGTTGTAAGTATCTTGATATTTTTAAAATATTATCATATTTATAAGTCACTGAGTGTGAAGATTATTTAGCCAAGAGTTGTTTCAGCCAATATTTATTATGTAATCATATGTACTTACGAAAATGTAATATTATATGACTTTTCTAATCAGTGTATAAAATGACCGCACGCTTTTCAATGAGTATCTGCAATCTGTGTCTATCTTTGTCCGTTCATGTTTATTACAAACGGAGAAGTTATATTTACAACAAATAGACTATAAGTGCGAGCCCAAACGTATTTACACCGATGATAGAAAAATAATTATATTTCGAAAACTGCAGTGTTTAATTGTGCTCACCAAAAGCAATCCATTAATTTGAGCCTGCCACAATGCAAATGTATCACTAGGCTTACCGATATTGTGTCGTGATCACTTTCTTGTATCACAGATGCTACACAGGGTACCCTGTGAGCACAAGCGTTATCGTCAACACGTGCCGTGATTTCCCTCGTGTTATCATATCCGTTGGATCGTCTCCTTCTCGCATACAGCACCCGCAGAAGGCAGACTCGTAAATAATAGTAAGCCTTTGTTCTCACGAGCATTATGCGAAAGAAATGATACTGAGACATCGACGCTGAGATAGCTGCGGGCCTAAGGAGGCGGGGACGGTGGCCCGGGCCGGCACGGCCACGCGGGCGCTCGACGTGGCCGCCGGAGCGGCCCTCACGGCCGCACGCACCGGCACCGCCGCGAGCGCTCATCGCATGCTCCGCACCCCGCACCTCACCGACTGATCGCACATGCATGACTTTTTCTTTATCGGCTTTCTTAAATTTGAAAAATTTCATACTTTGTTTGTGGCCGCTTTTTACTTTATTTTATAGTTAAAGTACGTAAATTTAAATAGGTGGCATTAAATATCAGTCTTTTGGTTTTATTACAGCCTTTTTTTCACCAATTAGGTAGAATCAGTAGAATTTACATTTTTCTATCATCCACATCGAGTTGACCCGAGAAATTTAAAGATTAATTAATAACTCGGGTTTGCTCGTTGGTCTCGCCATTAATGGCCGCGAGTCTCATCTCCGACACCGTTGCGGCCTCGTGGGTGAGGGAACCGCAATGCTGCCGCAGCGTAAGTGATAGCGTTTTGTGTGTTTGACATGTCTCCGGAGTCGGATACACTATGAGAGACATTCGATACCATTGGAAAGACGGGCATTCTAGCGTCGGAATGAGCAACGAGGTACAACTGCCCCAGTTCCGAGTGCTCGGGCACCGACAGCGTGCGACAGTAGTCACGCTGACGACAGGTAACATCACACGCCCGCTATCCCAAGCACTGTTTGTTCATCGCTCCGCCACCGCCCCGTCTCCCCCAGCCCGTGTGCAGACGATCGATACCGCGACACTAGCACACACGCTAACACGACACGACTGCCGCACGACGAGACCGCGACTATCCGAGCTCGTGATTCCCCCGCTCTCACCCCGACCGAATGACAGCTCGAGCTCAAAACCCATTGCGATGGGCCTGGGGTTATTTCATGTATGTGTCCGCTGCGCACAGTCGGCTACACCATGCGGGACATCCGATACAAATGGAACGAAGGCCCCAACTCGGTGGGCGTGTCGAGTGAGGTGTCGCTGCCGCAGTTCAAGGTGCTCGGTCATCGCCAGCGAGCCATGGAGATCTCCCTCACCACAGGTATTGCGGGGGACCGAACCCATAAATAACAAGTGAAAAGACCACTACTTTTAACACTGGACAAAAACAGTCACGATTCTATTCACGTCCTGCTTTTGTATCATTGCACAAAAAACACGATAGAGTGGTGTGATTATAATACTAGTACTTAATATAATTAACATTCGTTTACTGTCTAACCATTCAAGTCGCATAAAACTGAGTAAAACATTCAGTTGGTTGTAAATGTCCAATATGCCCTTGTAATAAAATCGAAGTTTGTCCACATAAAAGTGCAGAATATATCGTGTGATAAAAGCCTTAAATGTTGTTTAGTCAATGAATGGATATTTACTTATCGAGCTTTTACAGGTTTTATAATATTTGTTTTATACGTTCTACAGGAAATTATTCTCGATTGGCATGCGAGATACAATTTGTGCGGTCCATGGGGTACTACCTAATTCAGATCTACATTCCGTCGGGTCTGATCGTAATCATCTCGTGGGTGTCGTTCTGGCTGAACCGCAACGCGACACCAGCGCGCGTGTCGCTGGGGGTGACCACCGTGCTCACTATGACCACGCTAATGTCCTCCACCAACGCGGCACTGCCCAAGATCTCCTACGTCAAGTCTATCGACGTGTACCTCGGGACGTGTTTCGTCATGGTCTTCGCCAGTTTATTAGGTACACATTTTTTATATCAGATGTAGGTATTTGCACAAGAGAGAGCGTGTTGTCACAATCAGATAAGATATTTGACAATTCAGTTAAGGCGCTACACTGAGAAATTTGGAGACTTTGAAACGCTGTTCTGCCCAGACTAGCAAACAGTAGGGGCTGATTTTCAGATATATGATTCTTGACTATATGATTGTGGTACTGACAATAGCGAAACATGATTGCTTAAAATTTTCTCGATAGAAAATAAATCCAAAGTCGAGTCTATATTTCCCTTTTTTTCCTCAGCCTGCTAAAACAACACATTATTAAAAGACACGATTAAGTTAATATGATAGTATTTTACCTCATCTAGGTACTGACAAGAGGAAATTTAATAAACCTGCACACAGTCACATATTTAACGAGATTTGTCTAAAAAGCCATTCTCGGAGAAGGTTGCATCCCGTTTTGTCGTGAGCGAAAAACAAAGGGTGTCTCTTTCAATCGATATATCGCCTTAAAAAAGAAGAAAACACGTGCTCTCTAAGTGCTAAATTACAGGGCTAGTACAACTAGCTACACTACTTTCTTAGACAACAAATGTGTATTACCTATCAGCGATATAATTTTTATTATAATTAGTCTGAGAAAATGAAAATTTTGTGATGGAAAGCAGAGTCGCTGCCTATTGCGCTAGCCCTTGAGGAAGTTTAATTGATAGCAAGCGCGAATTTCTCAATTGAATGTACTTGTAGCGATATGCATTGCTTTTATTGAGCGAAGCGAATTTAATTGTAATAAAATGACTATCGTCATCTGTGACGGCCTCGGGACGCCTTGAATGTAGCATTTCTCTTTCTTTTCAGAATACGCTACAGTAGGATATATGGCAAAGAGAATACAAATGAGAAAGCAAAGATTCGTAGCCATACAGAAAATAGCGTCCGAAAAGAAACTTCCTGTCGATTGCCCACCTGTCGGTGATCCACACACGCTTTCTAAAATGGGGACATTAGGGAGGTGTCCCCCGGGAAGAGCTTCGGTAAGCTGTTCGGTAATATAACTTGCTCATTAGTTACTCGTATACGAAAGTGGCGGTGCCTTTGTGCGCTCAGTACATTTTCCAACAATATGTTTCAGGAGGTGAGATTCAAAGTGCACGACCCGAAAGCACATTCAAAAGGCGGAACATTAGAAAACACTATAAACGGGGGTCGGAGCGGCACTGAGGAGGACAACCCGGGTCCTCCACCGCACATACTCCACCCTGGAAAGGTAATTCTTCTTTAATTTGTCATGCCCATCTAGGTTAAGAGTGTTAAGACGTTTAAATATTCTAGTTTAAGGCCTTGCATACACTTGCGAATAAATATCTCTTATGCTAAAATTGTACTTTTTTTGTGCTACGCGAATAATTAGGATTAATATTTCTGTTATACGCTGGCGAATATAAAAGCATTCTTCTTATAAGCAGGAGTTCGTATTAAAATGGACATGGACTATATACAGCTCTGTTTACTTTCCAGGATATAAGCAAGCTCCTGGGCATGACGCCCTCGGACATCGACAAGTACTCGCGCATCGTTTTCCCGGTGTGTTTCGTCTGCTTCAACCTGATGTACTGGATCATCTACCTGCACGTCTCCGACGTAGTGGCTGACGATCTGGTTCTCCTGGAAGAGGATAAATAGAGGGGACGATGTCTTACATCCACTTATTTTCCCACTTTAATCATTATCAATAATAATTTGAAACGATCCGCACTTGTCCGAAACAAGTTTGATGACGATAGAGCTAGCTAGATATTGGTATGACTTAGTGAAATATTAGCAAACGATGCGACTTAGAATTCATCGATACTTTCGAAAAAGAATTTGTAGATATAATCGCACTATCTAGTAATTATCTATATAATTAATAAAGTAATGAAAATGTAAATAACGTGTCGGGGATATAAAAATATGGACGTCTTAATGTAAGATAATAAATCTCTTTTCTTGGAGTCTGAAGTAGTAACTAAACGACTGAACATTTTAGATAACATGGACAAGACGTATTTTAGTTTTCGTAGTAACTCAGTGGACCGGTACGATGTCACAGAGGACGCGAGGAAGGGACCGTCGCGTCGCGTCGCTACCAGCTCGATTGTGAGACAGTTTCCTGGTGGTCAAACTCTGTACATATTAGCTTGCCGTACAACTAGGTGTTTATTGTAAGGCTTTAGAAGTAAATACGAAACGAGCCCCGTAATTCAAATCTAAATTTTTTGGAACAAAATGTTGGTTCCACATTTTCCAATTTTCTTATTAAGATTTTGACACAGTGCAATTTTTCGCAGTAATTGGAAAAAGTTCCTAAAATAATATTGAGTAGCACATGGTTGTATAAATTAAAATTAAATCTAAAATTGAAGTTTCAAATTATTATTATTTCTGTGGTAAAATGAGTGGAGAGAAAAAAAAATATGTATATTAAAATCTGATGCTCAAATTTCTCCGCTTGAACTTATTGATTAGTTGTAGTAGAGTTTTGTAGGTATGTTATAAACTTACTTAGTTGTTCGTTTATTCTTTGCTATTTCTACATTGTTGTGATAATAATATAGATGTTTTCTGTTGGAATGTAGTATAAACCAATCCGATTCTATCTATATATTTTATTTGGTTTTAATATAAATATGTAGCTACGTGTTGTAAGTTGTATATGGCAAATGTTTCCAATCAGCAATAATTTTAGCTTTTCATTAAAAATGCATGTCGATTTAATGACATTGGATTATTTGTATGTGATACCAAGGTCAAAAGTATAATTTTGATGTTTATATTGATATATTGAGAAAAATGTCAAAAATCGATTGCATTTTGCGAAACTTTAAGTACCATCGTTAAATGTAAAAACAGGTAAATATCCATCAATTGCTTGCAGTACTATGTTTATCATAAAACTTAGACCCATCCGTGGCGTGCATGCGCAAAATTAGCATCGATCCTTCTGATAATTCCAGCATGTGTAGGTACTCGACCTGTCCTTTGTTTCTGTCATGGCGAACATTTCATTGATATATGAAATATTTATTACCTTGAAGGAATTGTTGAGATTATATGATTGAATAAGATAAATATACGACAACACGTTAATTTTTATATTGACATTGAAATATTTTATAGTCTAGCAGCACGAGACGATTGTTTTTGATCGCAACTATTACATAGTGATGGTGTTTTGCTGTAAGACATCTTGTTTTAGGCCTGGTTGGGGCCCGTTGACGTAAGCTTTTTGTCGCTAGTTTGAACCACGTTACAAATATAATAACTAACAACACCAAACGGCGTCTAAATATTTACAAAACATAGTCTAGTGTAACCGTTATTATTATTATCAGTACCTACCATTCAGTTGTATTAAAATGTGTTCGATAAACTTTTGTAAAGTATCCCATCTTAAAACTATTTATTCGCTTCCTAGCATGCCAAGCCTACGTGCGCTTAGTTTGCCATTTAGTGTCCCTGAGTAGATTACTTGGATAACGTTAAGCAGTTAGCCCTGAAAAAAATGACATTAATCCAACTACCATATTTAATTATATGATTTTAACTCTTAAAAATCATTCCTTAATTTGTAATTGCTCACTGATTTGTGTAACCTTTTATTTTGTTCAAAAGTATTTTTTACCTACCTCTATAAATAGGCGCACAGTAGTCAATGCAATGCTTTTCATAATTAGTTGGATTTAGAGGAATATTTAGCTTGAGCCGCTCGCTAGAAGTAAGCTCTAGGAGCTGGAAGCAATTTGTTGAGCATTAGAACCGTTGGTGGCAGGGAAGCCGATTGATTCGTGGTAACTTTCGTGTGGCGAGTCGTGCCGCGTGGCTGACGGGCGACACGGGGCCGCCTGCGACCGGCTTCCTACCAACAACGTTTGACGGTACCCTCGACTATCTGACAAGCAGGGCTCCTGTCATCAGCTACCACATCGCGAGATTAAGCCTCTCATAGTGGGTTCCATAAGGATATATATTTCATTTATACATTTTAGTGAAAATTAAAACACAACGTTGAATAGCAAACACTGCCGTGTGATCAAGTATATAGTAGGTGAAACTGTAAGTCAAATTGTTTTCCAAATTTATACATATTGTATTTAGAGATAAAGCCGAAATGGATGCCTTACGGAACCCTACAAAAATTATTAGTTTTAGACATTGAGATGCCAGTGTTACTTTATTACGTTCTGGCTACTGTTGTTAGCTCTCTACGGCAGTCCCTTGCGGAGGTTGTTGTTTGCTCGAGCCCATGTGGCCGCTGGAGACACTCATCCAACAGTTTTGTTCTTCAAAGTTAACTTGTGCCCGAAATTTGTAACAAAATCTGAAAAAAATAGGAACAGGTAGTAGTATTGTAAATTTTAGATGTCTACTAATTAATATATTGTACTAATAAGGTATGTTTTAGATTAACTTTACTTAAATTACTTGAAGTATATGAAAGGCACTCTGATAATAACGGCACCTCTTAAACTGTATACTCACTTTTTATTTAACTGCAAACCATTACTACATTCTAAATTATAATAATACAGATAATTGATAGAATAAGATTTAGGTTCGCTGGTAGACGTTTGAGAGTAGGTACTACGGCGTAGCCTCTGCTTCGTCTCTCCGAAACGAAATTCTAAAATATTTGTCTAGTGATTAGATAATAAGTACGAGACAAATAGTTGTAAGGGAATGTATCTTAGATATTATTATATACATAAATATATTATATACAAGAGTCACATCCACGTTAATACGTCACAATTAAGGTAAATATTAACGTAACTCGATGGTAGCCGTCCGCCCCCGTAGTTGGGGCGGGGCGGTCGACGGTCGTGAACTATGTAGTTGCCGTAGACGGTGCAAATACGTGCTGGCGACTGCGCCCGCGCGCGGGGCGCGTGGGGCGAGCGCCGCCGCCCGCACGCTTTCCCAATAAGTAGCAGCACCCTCCTCCAAATATTGTACATTCAATCGAACTCAACTTATCCATGTTCAACAAACGAAAGTACTTGCCTACATAAAACAATGTACAATACCCTATTCAAATCATGATGTAACTTAGGTAAACCAATGGATGATATTTAGCATTATCACATCGTCGTATGTAGGTACCTTATATAATATGAATTGCTCAGAAAATAAATAGGAACACTTTGCCTCATGTATTTACTAAATGAAGTGTATAAATATAACTCCGTGTATAAAACTAAAACATAGATAATCTAAGCTCATTATAAACTATATTTTGATGTTAGTAACAATTTTTTTGAGATTGTTCCTTTTGTCTGTGTATGTCAGAAACATGGATCTCACTTAGAATAGCCTGAATTTATTTGGGGAGTGACTGCTTAAATAATATTTGTTACTTTTTTAACTTACGTTGTACATTTTTTTCGATTAAGTAAAGAACGCTAGATTTAAATGTGAACAGTCAGCCCGAGGATAGTTTATGTGCTCAATACGTGACGCTAGTCAAGTCAATTTTTTAGGATATTGAACGAATAAACTATTGGTGTTCGCGACAAGAGAGGGCGACAATAACGAAGGAGCACTCCTCAAGTAACATAAGTACAAAATGTCGTGCTTAGAATCGGGTGCTGACTCCTGCCGTGTACTTTCGAACCACTACGTGGTGCGCCAAGTCTGAAGTGCTAGCATGGTTTCGTGCCTGACCGTACTTGAGTCTGATTTAACGTTTCGTTCTCACGCTGATTTATTACGTGTACGCTTCAAAAGAAATATCAATATTTTCTAAACGGTATTTTAAAATGTTAAGCGATTACTTGATACGTTTAAGTAATTTTTTATCAGTTTTGATGAAAATTCCAATAATATGGATTGAAATAGTATCAATTAATAGTAAAGAAGTTTTTAGAAAATATTAGAAGTTCGCGAAAAATAAACAGAGTTAGGTGCTCGGAATACCTTTAAGGGAATGTTCGACCGTTTTCGTTGATGATGGAGCTCCGATAATTAGGTACCTATGCAGATTGTCTGGAAAATAATTGTTTAAAGTATCTGAGTCCAGTTAACGTTGGGTACCTATACTAACTGACAAGGCGCGAGTTGAGCGAGCTACATGTAAACCTAAACAGAGTGGAGAGCCGTGGTTTTGTACAAATGTGAGTGGGCAGACGACTATACTCATAAACAAGGGAACGTGGAAATGCTAGTTATTTGGATGGGAGTCATGTTATTTTGTGCCACAGGCAGATTAATTGTTGGAGTCTCCACCTCAACTTAAATACCAATAAATTTCACATTTTAGCAATAATTACCAAAGTACAGTTTGACCTGTAGATGTTTTAAAAACATACAAAACGTAAATTAAGTTTCATACGAACACGATAACGACATTTTCGTATAGGGTAGAAAATAATTATAAATTTAGTAATCGTCTTTCAACTATGTTCTACGGATTTCACAAACTATACCTAATTTGTACCAAATCACTGACGATGCTAAGCTTACACTTTGAACCTTAGATATAAATCCCTCAGCACAATTTTATAAATAATATTATTATAATTTTGCTACAATTAAGAACAACACGATTTGTAGTTTATTTAGATATTGTCACTAAACGTCAGTTAACGTAAACATTTTCGTACATTGCGTACCTAATAGAAGTTGTATTTCAAATTTGGTATTTCGCACAGTTTTTTAATATCAAGCACGTCTCAGCACGTTGCCCCCTCGTCTCTACTCCATTATAGATTAAAAATATTTGTTGTAACCTTAACAACCTAATTCCTACTTTAACCTCGATTAATAAAAAAAGTGCAAGTTATCAGCAAACTCTAATAACAGAAGTTCGTTGTTACACTTGTTAGACTATAATAGCTCGAATAGAAACCATAAGAGCAATAAATAATCATTCCAAAAAAATATAGAATCATTATGAAACACCAAGCAAACCTACAAAAGTAGACAAACAAATATAAATATAGAAATTAACTAAGACTAGATTGAAACGTAGTTTTTAATTACAACGATGCTGTAATAAGGATATTAAATTCTAAATCAATAATAAAACGATAGGATGAAAAAATGTGCTTTCCGTAAACATAAGTACTTAAATATGTTGATAAAATAGTGGAGACGTGCATTCAGTCAAGATGCCGCTGGCTCGGAACCTGGTCATCGGGGGCGTTTTATACTCAGCCTGTACGATACTGCCGCTGTCGATATTTTGCAGAATTATAATGTAAAATATGGGTACAGATTCTAGATTAAATAGACCAGTTGTGCCTACAGATATTAACCAGGATGATTTTATATGACTGACCTATGTTCTCCACTATGATTCTGCAAAATTTCCAGCTGCACCTATATAACGATTGTTGCAAACCCTCGGAAATTGGACTAGTGCGGCCCGCAGCCACGCCGCGTCGCAATAGTTCCCGTGAACGACTAATCCATGTGTACGCTTTATAAAGTTATCGAGTAGGTCACTAACTAAGTTGTCGTGTAATTTCCACCTCTCCCAGAATACTGCATTGATTTCATACGGATAAATGCTCACTATATGAAATGGGAATGAAAACTTATCAAAATAAAAAAGTCGTGAAATCAGTTTTGTATTTAAAATATTTATTATTACCGACACCATAGTATTTATGTATACTTATGAACGATAAATATTATGTAAAATTATAAAGAAAAATAAATCATTTTTCAAGAACGTGTTCTTATTACCTCACCTGCCTGTTATAGTATGATTATGAGCATGAGAGGAGGTACATCTACCGATTGATCGATGTGATTGTTTATCACCAGATTAATTCATATACTCGTACCTACCTAAAGTTGACGTTTATGCGGCCTGTAAACAAGAAGTGGGGAGATAAACTATAGATGGATTTACTCCTGGTTATATTCAGGCATGTCTAAAGGCAACTTAAACCTCCGTTTGTCCTTATTCCTATAAGAGCTATTGTAGCCCTAGTGGCCTTTACTTTGTGACATATACATAATATGTACCTACCTACCTAAAACAAGTAGGTTAAGTAAATTTGCATAATTACTTTGGTGCACCTTGGAAAGTGAACCAGGATAAGTGATAAAACCTATTTTACTGTCTGAAGGAAATCTATTTTAAGGTAATATTACTGTCACTGACATTAACACGATTTACAGCTTGGCAAAAAGGAGAAGAAATAAATAAATAAATGAAATAAATGAACTTTATTCTGTAAGTAGGCCGCAATGGCACTTTTACAAGTCAAACCCTACTAGCGTTTCACAGAGGCCACTGCCGAGAAGAAACGCCGAAAGAAACTCGACAGTCAGCCATTTTCTCACAAAAATATGCTTATTACAATGAAGAAATGGGACAAATTCTTTTCGACGCTGGCAACTTCGATTAATTTGTCAGTTTTGTCATTTGGTAGATGAACATAGTGTCAGAAGTGTTTTTTTTATTCTTATTCAATCAATTTCGCTGATTTATCACAGTTGAGACTAATGTAATCCTCCGGCGATAATTTAAATAGAGAATGTCACCATTTTACTAATTTCAATGTTGCCTACCGCATCAAGTGGGTTACCGTTGAGTAGAGCTCGTTAAATGCGATATGCGATGGTATTTTTTGTTTTTCAAAATATTAAAAAATAAAGGAATGAGAAGCCACTTTTTTTATAAGCCTATAGAGTGTCCCACTGCTGGATAAAGGCCTCCCCTCTTTCTTTCCACTCGTTGCGGTTCTGGACAATCTCCGGCCAATACTGAATCTAAGGGCTCGATGAGATGAGTTTCCAGATGGAACTACACCTGACTATGTAAGTGAATTTGGGAACGAACAGGCAATGTAACCGATCATTTATTCTGTGATATAACTCTGTTATAAAAAATAATTCAAACTGTGCCGTAACATATTTTGTCAAGCAGGCAATTATGATAATTAATGCCATGGTGTGCACTGAATTTTAGAAGGCGGTCCGAATAGGCTTTATGTATATTGAGGTGTTCATTGATGATTGGAGGAATTGATGCGGGGAATATGGGAGCGCCTAGGAGTCGAAGTGAATTTCTATCTATTATTTTTATATTGGGGATATAAACTCAAGATATATCTATGTGTACCAAGCCACACCAAGCGTAAGCGTCCTCTTACGAAATTATACCTATTAAAATAGATAAATTTCTTTCTATTCGCCACGAGTGACATCTGAACCCATGACCTTTACATCTGAGTTATCGTAGGGATCTCTCGAGGAGTCATTTTTTTCAATAATTTCACATTTCTGTACTTACGCCTTGGGGAGGTTGGTAGCGAAATCTAATGCGAAGTTACGTACAACTTCTTGATTGGCGCCAACGTAGGTGATCTATGATGGGTTCTTTACTAACTGCCGTGCGTTTAATTTAATACCAATTACTAAAATATTGTGTGCTCGCCAACACCTCCTCAGCTTGAAGCTGAACTCTTGAGATTGTTTGAGTCTAATTTCCTATCTTGTATAGCAAGTGAACCTGTCTCACAATCTTATGTTTTATACCGTGATAGTCGTTTAACATTAGGTACTAGTCCCACAGTAGTCTACGACGTCGCTCGTCTCCAGAATGTTGTATTAAGAACTCGCACTATATACTAGTGCAGGGGTTCCCAAACTGGGGGTAATTACCCCTCTGGGGGTAAACCAGCCATTCTATGGGGGTAATGAGAGGAGTACACAAAATGGATGAATAGCTAAAACTTGCATCATAATGTTCATAAAATTTCGCGCTCGCTACGCTTGTGTTTTCATCTGCATGACTTGATTCGTATGAATTATTCTCTGTACCTGCACTGCATCAGCAGTGGTCAGCAGCAGCAGTTCGAAAAATTTCACGCGCGCTACGCTCGCGTTTTCTTCTACAATACTTTTTTACTTGATGCGTATGAAGTCTTTTACGCACCTGCATCATAATGTTCTAGGCATTTTGCGCTCGCTACGCTCGCGTTTTCATCTTCATTAATTGATGCGTATGAAGTCTTTTCCGCGCCTGCATCACAATGTTCGGAATATTTTGCGCTCGCTACGCTCGCGTTTTCATCTGCATTACTTGATGCATATGAAGTCTTTTCCACACCTGCATCATAATGTCTGAAAATGTAAGCGCTCGTTTCGCTCGCGTATTCATCTATATAAGTTTGAAACTGGACTACCCGTGCGAAACCGGAGCGGGTCATGAATGCGAAAATAACACTGTCTGCATGTTAACCCTTAAACCGCTCTACCGATTTAGATGAAAATATTTGGTATGGATATAGTTTAGAGTCCCCGGGAAGGACAAAGGATGCTTTTTATATCGGAAATCATACCTTAACGGGGTTGAAGAGAGATAACTAGGTAAGTGGCTGAAATAAAATAATAGCAATAACATACTAACGCGATGACCGACTTCTATGCAGACGAAGTCGCAGGCAAAACCTAGTGTATAATAAAAATGTTTGTACCTACTTATTGTATTGTTTGTTTGCGTACTTTTTAAAAAGGGGGTAAAATCGGTCTCCCGTATAGACCACAGGGGTAGCGATACTGAAAAGGCTGGGAACCACTGTACTAGTGGCTCTGTGAGCTGTTGACCTCGTCAGTGTTTTTTTTAATTTCCAAATACTATGTCAACTATGTATAGAATCGGTTGAGAAACGCTGTAGAGGAGGATAAACCATTGAATTTTTGTGTTTTTTTTTAATTACTCGACAAAAATATTCTATGTAATCAAACAACCTGCTCGCAATACTTCACGAGAATCGGTTATAAAATGCGACCCTTAGAGGAGAACAGAACCACAAAATCATTCATAAAAAAATTGTTTTTTTAAATTTCAAAAAAGTGACTCGATGAAAAGTTCTATACAGTTACCGAACCTGCTCACAAAATTTCATGAGAATCGGTTAAGAAATGCGACCTGTAAAGGAGAACATCCGGAAATCCCGACATACGAAAGCATTTTTGTTGAAGCTAAAACAGAGTCAATTAATAAATAATTATAGTGATAAATATATCGAATTTATTATTTATTACAACAAAATCATACAACTCAGCCGTACACAGCACCGAAACTAAATATTACACTGATTTGAGGTTTATATTTTACAGTGATTGGACAATATTGAAATAATACACACCCTTATATAAAATTTTCATTATTTAGTTTGAAAAACACAGAAGATGAAATATTAAAATTTGATTAATTTTCATTGTCACACCTTACGTAATACACTTATAATATAATGTTCTATTTAAAATGGATGTTTCTGGACGGATACCTAGATTTAAATGTCAGCTAATGATAATACATACGATCTTAATTTAATTGTTCAAAATAGATAAACTCTTGTATTTGACAGTCCTTATTAGATAAAAAATCTTTGACAATTTGACATAAGTACAACAAGAATATGTTAATTTAAGTAACCAGATATAAATAGCGAAGAAATTTACTGAAAGTCCTAGAATCTTAAGAATTAGCTGGCGAAATACAAGACAAAGTTAAGAATGGCCTCTTTCACAAATATAGGTATCATAGAATTAAAGCATTTTTACATCACGGTCTAGAAAATACTAAATACATGTTTACGTTCACAAACAGCTCTTTTTTCATAAGGAAAAAGTTTTGAGTGCCAATCAAAGCAATTATTTACGGGCATAAATTCACGTTAATGCCGTGAAGTACGCATCGATTCATGTAAACGCTTTCATATGGATTGGATGCCCGCCACTCTGGTGTTGGTTCCACATTTTTTCATATAGATACTCCAGTCCGCGCGCGTAGTGATCACAGTCGAACAAAGTACTAGTGAAGCGCGCCGCACAAACCTTCGCCCGAACGTAGCACCGGCTGAAAAAAAAAACAAAACATTGTTTTGTGTCACAAAATAACTCGCATGGTTTCCTCCCCAGGAATGTTGATATTTATTTAAATAAAACATTCCGGGTCTATGTGATACGCCACGTGCGTTACGCTCATCTGTATCATTATCATGTTTCTTTTTGGCTGTACTAATTTTCGAACACAATTTTGATCCGGAAAATGTCGTGACTGAAACTCCATTAAAGTTCATGATAATTGTTAACTCTTGATTAAGACCGAGTTTTATGATGACCCGTTACTTAGACCAAAATGTAAAGACCAGAATAAACATATGTACTTACTATTGGCTGTTTAATCCTAGTCTAACAGCAATGTTAACATAATCCAGTCTGCTCTCCGCAATTAACTCAGGGCAGTTCAATGTTTGCAATTGCGATGCAGCCACTCTGTAACACGATAAAAATATATTAAAACTTTTCAGGACTACAAACTGTCGTATATCGTTTCCTAGGATTAAAATTATCTCCAAACCAAATTGTATAAGTCATACTAAGAACGAGAGAGTTTCAACATAACTTAAGTGTAGCTTCTTTATAGCTTAAAATACTGGTGCTTGAGAAAAATCTTAACAACTATCACTAATTTTTTTTTTGCTATTATTGACGTTATTTGATATTGAACTTTAGTGCGAACTATGTTAGGTAAAGTGGGTCTTAAAACCTCAGTTTTAACCTCTGACCTCTAGCTATGTTATAGTTATAACTGATCGACTCTTTATTTGTACGTATTGTTTATGCTCTATCCCCTCCTCCTCCTCTCTAAAATGTGGTTCAAATCAAATAGCACCACGAAAAAAAGACGCAATTTAGGAATTAGAATATTTTTTTAAAGTTGATTCAGTACATTGATATTTTTCAGCAAAAAACACAAGCTGCCACTTTTTAATATTTGAAGTACTTTTGATAATACACAAACATACAGTCACTTAAGCGTATTTATTATCATCATTTTAATAACACGACTAATTATAATTAATTTAGGAGAACGGCGTCAACTAATTGTATCAATTTATCTTTGTTTTCCTTTCCTATTCTTTTGTAACTTTTCGCCTCCCATTCACATTGTTTTTTTTTAATTTCATAGCTTTATAATGACATCTGTGTTAACTAGAAACAAGATTTTTCAACTTCATACAATACAAAAGACACATACATCTTTCAAAATGTTCGTTCATATAAGATGATGATGGACGGACAAATGTGAGGAAACAATAACCTAAATATATGATACATTTACTTTATAAGTTCTGTACAATCTGTCATCAAATTAATTAAATCCATATTGATCACTTAAAACTCAAAAATATATATGTAATATCTGAGCAATTCTTGTCAATGTTTTTGTTAATTTTCATAACAATTGTATGGACGGTAAAATTAAGAGGTATAACAAGCACAAATTTTCCGTATTCTGAAGCAGACACGAAATGTACAAACTTTTTGAGAATTGCTCACCTAATAATACTCGTACAACTAACATGGGTCAAAACAAACGGACAGACAGCAATGTGATTCTTTTTTCCTTTTGAGGTACGGAACCCTAAAAATGTACTGAGTTACCATTTGATCTGACATTATGGAAGGAGGCAGGCCTAATATGTCTAGCAGTGGACGTCTTTCGGCTGATGATGATGATGCTGATGATCTGAAATTTGGCCCAACGGATATTTATAAACGCGGCCTTAGTTGAGTGGCTTACAGCAGAGATTTTCTCGTCTATTCTTGTCGATTTCTAGCGCATTAGTCAGGTCAGATTTCCAAATAATGGGAAACCCGCTAACACGTAGGCGTCATTGTACACATTTAATCGAAGTTCTAACGTTAAATGAATAAGGGTTAAATTGAGATGAATAAACTCTTTTATTGACACTACGATAAGCACGTCCAATTGACACTCGGCGGCAAGGAAACGTGCCGAAAAGTTGGTAACAAACATTTATTTTTGCGAATAAATTATCCTGACACGTAAATTTCGATTACTTACATGCATATGTCTTAAGTGCGCCAAGAGATTGCGAGCAAGGGGTTCCTTCTTAAAACAAGCAAATATTTGAAATTCCTAAACTGCCCTTATTACAAACAACTTATTCATCATACACAGTGGAACAAAAGACTCATCTGCCGTAACAGTATTAGAGTATAAACTACAGAGCGATAGACTTCATTTTTACACGCATTTCAATGCAAGCCAAGCCGTCTGATGGCAGCTGGAGGAATAAGATTTTAAATCCTAATTCTATACGCCTCTGAAACGGAAACTTATCTTGTTTAAATATAGTAGTGTCAACTACGTAGATGCTGCAGAGCTTAGTGGCAAAGCAAAGCACGTTTACACGAGAAATATACTCTCCTCCAATTAGTACAAGAAAGACGAAAGTTAGTAAGTGGCGAGACTCGGCACAGCCTGTTCTGCTGTTTATAATTTTAGTGACATAAGGAAGAAGAGATGGGACTGGGGCCTGGGCATAACTGCCGAATGCATCCGGAGCGATGAGCCAAAGTAACCACCGATTGCATTCCACAGGATGGCTATCGAAGCAGAGGCAGACCGAAAAGGAGATGGCAAACGAACTTGATACATTTTATACGGACTGGTGGGGGAGGGGAGTTCTTTTCCCAATAGTGGGACACCTATATATGTCATTTAATGTCCCACTGCTGGGCTCATGATTTGCGTAAAATGTGTAGGTTTTTAATTTCGGTTAAATAATCATATTTTGGTTTCTTGGCAATTAATTTTGGTTTTAGGGTTATTATTATTTCATGCTATATAAAAAAGAAGGCACGCGTGACGCGAAGTTTTACTAGAGCCAGGTGCTTACCTTGACGCCAGGGTCTCACCGGGCAGCGTTAGGAGCGGGGTACCGGCCCACAGTACGTCCATGGCGGTGGTGTGTCCGTTGCACAGCGGCGTGTCGAGACACACGTCTGCCAGCTGCCCGCGCCGCACGTGTTCCTCTTTACAAGCGATTTTACTAAAAATAATCCGACCCGGCTCCAGACCTGCGAAGTGGTTAATAGTGAAGTACGATTTTAAAGAGAAGTACAAGTACGTTCCTTAACTCATTTGTTCAAATAAATCTGGACTCTATAGGTATAATAGATAGGCATTTTTATAATTCTTCTGTAAATTTGTTAAGTTTTTTTAATTACCAAATTCTTAATCATATTTACCTAATTCTTCTGCAGCTTTAAGAATATTTGATTCACCAGCAGCAGGAAAACTTAAAAGCCAAAGAACACTTTTTGGTACTCTCTTCAATATTTGCACCCACATGGACAAAACACGTGGATCCATTTTATATAGTTGATTGAAGTTGCAATACACAACTGAATCTTTTGGAAGACCGTACATCATTCTTGAAGTAAAGATGACGCTTTGAAAAACTTTCTCACCAGATGCTACTTTTTTGTTAGTATTATTTATAGAAGCACCGCTCCAAATCGCCATATCGTTGATAAATACCTAAAACAGAAGAAAGCTTTCAAGAAGTCTCCGATTTTGGCTAAATTATTCCTAAATATAATAAAAAAAGATAACATACAATGTTTTATAACAGAAATGTTAACTCAAATATGCCTACCTGCGATTGATGTGGGCGGTTTAAAATTTCGATAATGTTATTTGGAATGTCTACCTCTCTCGTAACCATCTCAATAGGCGATAATTCCTCAAAGTGAACAAATTCTTTCGTTTCCCTTATATTCAAACATGTTTCAAGGTTTTCGGCGCAGTTAATAACGGCGACAGTAGTATCAAAAATGTCATCGTCACTCTTTACTCTAAATTGTTTTTTTAAATGGGGAAACATTTGCTTATGGTCTCCGATAAAATAAGTTTGGGGCATATTAGCCAGTTTTTCGCTAAAATATTTAGCTGAAGTTATTGGAGACGAGGTTTCATCAGTAATTATGTAGTCCATATAATCAGCTCCACTTGTGCCGGGGTATCCCAGCCACATCACTTGAAGAGGTGCTGGTTTCAAAGCAAATATTTCGTTTCTTGCTCCCTTAGTATATCCATTCATGTTGACCAATATATGGATACCGTCGTCATTTATCATCTTAGCCGCCGTTATATTACATACTATAGAAGATAAATCAATAAAATGTTCTGATTCTTCCTTAATTTTACTACGGAATGTGGTTCCATCATCTGGATTTAATGCATAACAAAATATTTCAACTCTTGTCGAGTCGTGTAATCCTGGTATTGACTGCATGAGATGTGAAGTGGGGTGATTACCAAAATCACTACTCACATATCCAATTTTTAATCTCCCAGTCAATGTACTAGGGAACTTAAAATTATAATTTTTCAACATGTTTACTTTGTCGACGTATAAATTAGCATGTCGAGCGGCAATTTCTTTCCTTGTTTCGTTTGTCAAAGGGTATAAAATGGAATGATGTGGGTGTACAGAAAGTAACTTTTCGTTGTTTAGTTGATCTTCGACTATCGCTAAAATGTGTTGCATCCGCTCGTTATAGCCATCCCAATTGCAAATGATTTGTAAACAATGAGCTAAGTTACAATAGGCGTCAGGAAAGTTCGGTTTCAGTTTTAAAGCATTTTCATATGATTCTATTGCATTATTAATAATACCCAAATCTTTGTATATGCTGGCCAAGTTACAATGAGCATCAGCAAATGTTGGATTAATGTCAATAGCTTTTCTGAAACAAGCAAGAGCTCCATTTATATCTTGCATTTCTCTTAAAGTGTTACCCATATTACTGTAGGCATCTGCGAACTTCGGCTGGATATTAATAGCTTGTTTATAATGAACCAATGCTTCCTTTAGCCTTCCTGCAAAGTATACCCTCAATTAGTCATATTCGAATAACATGTTAAGATTTTTCTGAATCGCGGTTGATATTGTACGGTAGCGGAAACTTTAACACGGATGTTTTTGTCCTTTATTGTCAGAGTAATAAGACCAAGGGAGGTACAAGTTCCTACTTTATTGAACGTTTTACGTTAAAAAGTAACTTTCGCGTGTTCTTAATTCTTACTGCCGCTAATAAACCAACTATAAGGCGACTTCCTGACTTGGTGGGGCGGGATCGATATGTGACATTTTTTTCTTTGACGTAAACTTGCTGACGTCGGAAAGATTCCCACTTGAAAGAATACTGTCAGTATTACATTTGCGCAGTAGTAATATTATGCGCAGAAGCGGACCAGTACTGCATTCGCATCGTCCCGCTTCCGCGCATCCCGCGCCAGTCAGGAAGCACTCTTTTAAATGTAGGGGCGCAGTAAAAAGTAGTACTGAGTTGACTGACAGATGACACTGACATTTGACAGTTTTCTCATATCGTACCGCCTTCACACCGACAAATCAGGAAGTCGCCTAAGTTTAAACAACGTATAGTGACATAGCATAATATATTCATTCATATATTTACGAGTATTCAAACAGTCACAAAGTATTAATAATAAATTTTTATACTCGTCGACTACAATATTACAATTAGAACTTCATAGACCATTGCACAATATTATACATTTTAAGCTGAACTAAAAGTATATGCTCTATGGAGTAATATAATATTTCATTGTACAACTGCGCGGAGAATCGAAATATCATTCAAAAATAGAACGCCGTAATTTGATGAAAAAAAATAAGTTTAAGGAGACTCATTTTATGAATATTTCAACATTGATAGTGCTTCCCGCGCTTCTGAACGTAAAAACGTCAATGCACTTGTCAAATTGTCTACCTACTTAAACGGTCGTCAGGATACTGGCCATAATCATTAGAAAAAAAAACTTAAATTCTCTTGCGTCGTGATTGGTCGAAATTTGACATGATGCCAATACTGATATTATTTTTTTTCAATCTTAACAGGGCGCCGGCCCCTTGGGAATTGTTATTACAAATTTACAATACTTGTGATATCATCGTAAATTTCATAATTATTTAGACTTGTTTTCAATATTCATCAATACCCACGTGATACGTATTGTGATATGTGCAGACCACGTGCTATTAATCACCGTGTAACCTACATGCACAAATGAGATCGTTTCAGCGGCAACTTTCTGTTATTTTGTTATTTTCGTGGACTCGTAGAAAAAGTATTGTATACAATAGTTATATAATTAGCTTTTTGAGTCTCGAACCTTACTTAGACCACTCGGCAAGCCTCGTGGTCTAAACGCAGTTCTCGACTAAAAAAGCATTCATTATATAACGATTGTATAAAATACTATTATAGTCAGTAAAAAGTATATAGTAATGTATGTATAGTAGTGTATAGTAAGTATGTTGTTGGTCTCACACCTAAGAATTTGTTTACCTTACATACTAAGCCTGAAACTCTGTGTGTTGCTGTTTTTTGTCCCAAATAAATAAATAAAAAACCTGGCCCTATTTCTCGAACGTTACAAGCCTTGTATTACTAGTGTGTATCTATGGTAACGCTTGTATATCCATATAAAATACAATCGTTACCATAGATACACACTTGTAATACAAGGCTTGTAACGTTCGAGAAATAGGCCCCTGGTCTAATTAAAAAATATATAAAAATTTGTGACACCTGCTCGTAAAAAAATAAACGAGCTGTAACGGTAAAGCCTGGAGGCTTACAACATACACTTGGGTTAATTAACTGTATTGCTCGTTGATGTATTATCGTTAAAGGAAATGAGTTTTAGGTACTCCATATCAGAGCATAGACTGATTTCCGTGGTCGTATTATTTATGATCTCCTTATTTTTGTGGTCCATTTTGAAAGGATGATAGCCCTTCCCGCCTGCTATACTACAGCCTGATATGGTCTCCCGCTCTGCTGTGATGTCTTTAATAATGCGACCACCAAAATCAGTAGCTCTAGTATAAGTTTTTTCGAAACATTAACTAATTCGAACGCGTTTGCGTTTTGTCTCAAAATGTATGAAAGTGGTATGAAAACGTGAACAGCGCCTCTGGTGGTCACTAGTGGAAACTAAAACAGCGAGTATAACATTTGTTGCTAACCGATGAACGCGCGTATTTCAAACACGGTGAGAGCGTTTTCATACATTTTGAGACAAAACGCAAACGCGTTCGAATTAGTTAACGTTTCGAAAAAACTTATACTAGAGCTACTGGGCTGTGAAACGCACTGAGAAATGCCCATCAATTCTCGATGAAAACATAATGAATACTTAAACGTACCTTGTTGCTGTAAAAGAGACGCTAAATTGCTATGAGTGGCCGCGAAATTTGGAAACACGTCTAACGCTCTTAAGTACAACTTAGTTGCCTCTTCAATTCTTCCCTGCTCCCTCTTAACATTGCCGAGATTGTTTAGAGTGTCAACATGAGAGGGGCATAAACGTAAAGCCACGTTATAGCACTCTTCCGCCTCTGTGACGCGGCCTTTCTCCTTTAGAGCATTAGCCAAATTGCAGTACGCGTCCGGAAAGTTAGGCTGAAGTTCTATGGCGCGCTTATACGTGTCTATTGCGAGGTCTATTAGGCCCTGTTTGTAGTACAAGCAAGCGAGATTTCCGTGGATGATGCCATTGTTGGGCGTCAGCTTCAAAGACTGAAGATAGACTGCTACCGCCCTGAAAACATATGTATCCAATCATTGCTGTATTCGCTATAAAGTACCTGCTTATTTCAGTTTTGGTTACTTTAGTCTATTGCAAGTTAATGGATTTTTGGTATAGTCTACTAATGCAACATTATTACATTGAACTTTCTGTCGCAGTAGAATAGGGAAATGTTACCTACGTTAATATTTCCTACATATATTGTCTTATTTAGGAATTTATTAAATACCTTCCCACAAGGATAAAGATAGTCGAATGTTAACGAACTAGCAAAAAATTAACAATTTTTTTATAAGAAGGCATAGTAACTTTGTTATTTCATTTAAATAGTCACTTGTATCACTTTTTTAATGATTATGAAATGAAATATAAATCATGAGGTATTAATGTAAATGGTAATAAATATATGAACAGAAAATAAAGACACATTACCTACATACCAAAGTCAATGAACTCAATAAATGTGCGAAGAGAACACGACTGACCTTTTGATTTTGTTTTTAAGCCACGTGATACAGCCATCGGAGAAATCCGCCTGATCAAATCGCGGCGGCGCGATGTTGATGACCGTATACACGACGATGCATTGGTAGTCCATAACAGGGACATATCCTCCGGCAGGCAAGGCTGTACTGACGGAGCACGCGCTCCCGACGCCCGAGTCAGGGCATGACGCGTCGCCGTCGCACGCGCCGCTGCCAAGCGTCCACGCAAACCGCGACCTTCGCTTACGTTAATAAACTCAAAATCTGAGGCTCAAACGATCTATTAAACGCGCGGACACTCGGGGCTACACGCGCCATCGAATCAACCTCACATTAATGTAGTAACATTTACTTCCTTATACGGAATATTCGATAACAATTAAACTCATTTTGCACTACACGTTTTAAAATACTTATCAATAATAAGCTCGTTGCGTCAACATAACAATAGTCAGCTGTTCCCGTCAGCTGTTAGGTCGTATGATTTATATTCGTAGAGTTTATCTTGCGGCATGGAACCGTTAGACGCGCGTTAAGCTGTCGAAAAAAGGTAAACGATGAAATACAATAGTAACTGCAGTATCAGAGCGCGCGATAAAACTTTTTAAACGGCCGTAAAATGTCTAGGTAGTAAAATGTGTGCATGTGGCACGTTGAATATCGATTTGCGTGGGAGCGGGCGGCGTGGCGACGCGGTGGGCGCCGGGCGCGACTGCGGTGCGGCCGCAAGCTCGGAGACTGGGGCGAGCGGAGCTCTGCGCTGCAGACGCCTAGCCGCCCGCGCCTAGCATCCAGGAGGTATATGATGGTCGCATGATCAAACGACAAGTTAGCATCTGTCACTTTCTATCGAGTGGTATCAGAAACTGACAGACGCTTATCTTGTCGTTTATATTATCATATACCCGCAGACTCAAGACTTGCATTTTGTGTTCAGGATGTTCATAATTACTTGTAAAGTTTCTGAATTCCTCGCGGTCCCCAAGTTGGAACTCTTTAAGAGTAAAATAATTAACATGATAATATCTATTAAAAAAAAACCATATTACGAGCTATGGAAAATAAAATCAGTTTCTTTTCTTAAATCAGCTCAGCGTTTAAGTTTTCAGCTAGTTTTTATGAACAGGGAAATTTCATTGGTTTAGTTTATCTTAAAGATTTAAGGATTACGTAAAGATTAAAAACACGAAAATGTTAAAATATGCACAAATATTTTTGTTTTTACAAATCAGAAACCGTCCTGTCCTTCCAATTTCGCGCATAAGCGCTCACTGCTGCACTGGCTTAACGTGACGTCACTGCATATGCATGTGCATGGTGCATGAATATTGTTTGCATCCAAAATCTTCTTACCAGAGAGCTTAAAAGAATTAAATATGTTAATGTTTAAAAATAAACTAAAATTAAAACTTTCAGAGAGAGGTTATTACAGCATTGATGAGTTTTTTTAGATAGAAGTTTCGTTCTTTAAAATAACGATTTAAATACTTAGTCACTTTGTGAAAATAGTACATGTTCATGAAGATTTAGAATTAAGTACCTAGTTTTTATAAGATTAAATATTTGTACACCTTTTAGGTAGATCACAGCGTACTTTATATATTCTACTGTACTGTCATCTGTTATGTAACCTGTGTATCACAAATAAATATTTACTTACTTACTTACACAGAAATAAAATGTTTCAGTTTTATTTAAAATTCTTTATATACAGAAGAATTATATATATAATTCTTCTGTATGTGTGTTTGTCATCTATCTCCTCCTAAACGGCTGCACCGATTACGGTGAAATTTTGTGTGTAAGTATATTGTGTGTATGTGGGTCCTGGGAAGGCTTGAAAATACAATTGAACCCGGTAGATGGCGTCATTATCGTGTTTTCGTTAAAAACCGAATCTCCTGAACATTTCTGTATCATAGATAGCGTTGATACAAACTCTTTGGTATTTTGACGAACGGTGCTCAATAAGACATGCGAAGTCACTTGCGTCACTGACATATTTCCATCAAACAAACAAATGGGAGTGGGCAATATTTATTTATTATTGTAAAATTATGGTAGAGTGGACGTAAGGCAATTTAATATATAAATAAGTGTTTAATTTTAAAATCAGTTAAAAGCTTCATGTAAGTATATTATTATATCATAAATTATATGATACAATACATAAAGATAAAACGTATAATATGTTAAGGAAATATTGGTCGTCACACATGAAACCCGAAATGCAAGCAGTTTACACGCGGCGAACAAATAGGAATGCAGAAAAAGGTTTACGGGAAAATGCAAGAGTAAGTGATAGTGACCAGATTACCACATATGTCCGAATGCATTGCAAAAACATGTGAAAATTTAAGCCAAGAACATCGCAGCGATCGGCTTAAATACATTACGTATTTACATACGGCCTTCTTCGGGCTAACACATTCAGGCAAAAACAGGCGCGCCAGAGAATCCGGGCGGAATGGAAGATACAGTCGAGGTAATTGATATATAGATATACACTTTTTTACCTAATCGAATGCGGTCGCCTACAATTTGAAAGCAAAAGCATTCGATTAGGTAAAAAAGTGTATAAAGTTACTATTAATACATATTAATTAACTCGACTGTACCTAAGGAGCTACACAGGCGCTTCAACAGGGCACGTACGGGGCCCGACATAGACTGCTCGCGTCGGTGAACTGAACGTTGCGGGGAAACCGAAGGTTTAGTCTGTGCAATCGCAGACGAAGTTATCATGACGAACAATTACTGGAAATATTTATCCTAAAAGCGGTACCTACTGTCGACATTTGTCAGGCATGTCGCCGTCCAGGAGTGTCACTCAGGCATATCATTTTCGGTTGTGGTCATCTTCCTAACGGCATGTACTTGGACAAAGACAAACAATGACCAGTGTCTTTTTTTAACCTGACTTTGGCTTTATAGGCCGGGCCCAATAAAGTGATAGTGGCGCGCGCTAGGTGAGTCGGTGAGTGGCCTAGGGAAAATCAAGAGTAAACCTCCGACACGACCACGCCGGAAATACCCTAAGAGTTTGCGCTTCAGTGAGATTGGATGAGCGGCTTCCAGCCTTATGAATAACAGCCCAGTATTTTTATCTCACGAGCGCATAAATCCTGCATGGTTTGAAAATACAATTCGACCCGGTAGGTGGCACTGCTTTTCCGGGCGGGACGACGTCTGCCGGGTCCGCTAGTAGAATATATAATAAATCATTTTGCATTTTATAGATATTTTTCTATGTTTTCAACTGAAGTGACTGATGGAGTGACGACTAACCCCTAAAAATCAATATGGGATTAATACCTATTAATTCTCTATGTCTGAAAGCAAGTTCCGTTCTTATGTCTTTGTTAGACCATAATAATGGTGGTGGTAGGAAAGTTGGCGGACGTTTCCTGCCATTATTATGTCATAATCTTGCCCCAGCCACCGCCGACCTAGTGACCTAGTTAGAAACTTCCCCGTATATTAATTTACTAGCGACCCGCCCCGGCTTCGCACGGGTAGTCCAGTATTTTAATGTTTGGTGTACTTACCTATTACCTAATATACTATTTAATTACCTACTATAAACGAAATTTTTAGTCCCTCACTTCGAATATTACACGTTTTCCATACAGAAATTCAACCCCCTTTTTCATACCCTTAGGGATGAATTTTCAAAAACCCCGAAAAATATTTTCTTACTAACTATAACTGAGAGTCTACCCGCCAAGTATAAAGTCACTCACTTTTTAAAAACTCAGTATGCCCATACAATTTTTCAACCCTCTTTTCACCCCTTCAGATGGTATATTTCCGAAATCGCTGAAATTAGTTTTCTTATAATTTAATGCTAAGTATATAAAAGAAGTTTCAAGCTCCTCATTTAAAAAAAATCTCCCCATATAAACTTTCAACCCCCGTTTCACCCCTTTAGAGGGTGAATTTTAAAAAACGCTGAAAGCAGTTTTTTTAATTTTTTTCGTCCTATTAAGGGGGTTTGAAGTCTCTATCTTAAAGAAAATTTTATTTTTCATACAAAATGGCCATCCCATTTTTAACCCCCCAGGGGATGAATTTTGAAATAAATTATAGCCTATGTCCTATTCTAATGTCTAAGCTACAATACAGGAAAGTTTCATAGAGATCCGTTCAGTAGTTTTTGAGATTAAGTGGAACGTACATCCATACATCCATCGGTACGCACCAACTTTCACGTTTATAATATTATTAGGATAATTAGGACTAGCGGCCCGCCCCGGCTTCGCACGGGTAGTCTAATTTTTTTACCTTATGTTTTGATCTAATTACCTACTCTATATATTCTTACAAACGACACTTGTTTAATCCCTCATTTCGAATATTACTCGTTTTCCATACAAACATTCAACTCCCTTTTTTGAACCTTAAGGGACGAATTTTCAAAAACGCATTTTTTAATATTTTATCTGAGATCCACCATGTCTACCCGCGAAGGTATGAAGTCACTCACTTTAAAATAGACAGCTTACCCTTACAATGTTTCAACCCCCTTTTCATCCCTTCAGAAGGTGAATTTCCAAAAACGCTAAAATTAGTTTTCTTATAACTAAATGCTAGGTCTATAAACAAAGTTTCAAGTTTCTCGTTTAAAAAAAGAATTGCGCCCATACAAACTTTCAACCCCTTTTTCACCCCTTCAGAGGGCGAATTTCGAAAAACGCTGAATACTGTTTTCTTCCATTTTAATGCTTAGTCTATTACAGAAGTTTTAAGTTTCTATCTTAAAGATAATTTTCTTCTCCATACAAAACTACCACCCCCTTCAAACCTCCTAGGGGGATGGATTTTGAAATAAATTATATCCTATGTCCTATTCTGATGTCTAAGCTACAATACTGGAAAGTTTCATAGAAATCAGTCCAGTCGTTTTTGAGATTAAGCGGAACGTACATCCATACATCCATCCATCCATCCATACATCCATCCATCCATCCATACATCCATCCATCCATCCGCACAAACTTTCACGTTTATAATATTATTAGGATTAGGATAGGATAGGATTATTAGGATTTCAATCTCTACCTTAGTCTTGCCTGCTCGTTAACACGCGTCCCTGGGCATGCGAAATTGACACTTCGGTCACGCAATTCTGTTTTGAAATGATATCGAACGTAACTTGACAAAAAAGTAACTTAGTAGCAATAAATTTGACAGATTTTGTCATTCGTTTCGCGTAAAGTGAGACGTTCACTCAACTTTGACTTTATCTCGGTTGTCTTGTCTGTTAGAATCTGGGGTATTGTGGATCCGAATTTAGGAGGAGTTCGCTACAAACCGGGCCCGGGGGCGCTGGCGTTTGTACCCGGGGCCCTTCCGGACCAAACCCATACATAATCACATCACATTTATTTATTTCACGCGGGACGGCTCCCACTTGGCGACTAGAGTTAACAAAAGAATGCAATCTTTTATTTAACACCTTGTTGGAGGGTAAATGTATTTTGGCTTGTTTATTGTACCTGAGTAGCAGCAGTGTACACGCGGTCTGCATAAATTACGCTAATGAAAAAAATACTCCTATATACATATTTTGTTTATAAATATGTATTAAAACCTTCGAGATTAAAGACTATAATTTATTATCTGTTTAATGGGGTTAAGGTAAGAATATCAAAATTATGTAGGTATGTCATGAAATTTTCAATGTTAAAAGCTAATTTTGCCGCTCTGTTAGCGATCTTTGCCGCTCACATGCCAACTTTCAAGCGGTTTTCACAGATACGTAACTAGTTATAATTAAATTCAAGCAGCATTGCCAAGGACTATGGGATTAATTTACACCGGCATGTGATTACTTCCGCGCACACTATAAGTGTCCTAATTGATCACCTAGTACAATAATAATCATTTGCTATCACGTGCGTTTTCCTATGACGTCCCAACAACTACACAATATTCACGCGACATTTAAATAATGGTTTAATAATGATCAGAACTAAACTTTCAACATGATTCTATGTTGGAGAATGTTGTAAATAACAACTCCAGTACTTTGTTAAAAATTAAAATTTGATATTTTGGCCACGTGCCTAAACCAATTTTAATCTCCGGACCGAAATGAATCTCGACCAACGGGTTTTGATCGTTCAATAGACATTCAGCATGTTTTACGTAGGTATTCTTTCCTACAATTAACATTATCAGTCGCTGGCTAGTTTCCAAGTGATTGAGTAACTATTACGCGGCTTCATGTATTTCAATCTTCGCTTGATGCAACTCACCTTTCGCGAACTGACAAGTTTCGTAAATCGTGGTAGATATGTATTTATTTTATTTAGAGTTTTTTAATGTGGTATTGAATGTTGCATAGATAATATATAGGACCGACATAAAGACTGCTTTGAAAGATTGTATAGGTAATCTACTCTTAAAAATATCGAGTTGACCTGAACTTTGGAAAGTTTCAACAGTCCCTATTTAAAATGTTACGTGTTACGAATGTCACCATATCTATGCTGCGAATACCTGCGAACAGCGTGACCGCAGTAGGTGGTTAGGTAGGTCTCTACTTTTTGGTACTTCCGAGGCCAAATTTTCACGTTTTTAGTAGAAGAAAATAAGTTTGTAGTTATAAGTAGTTTAAAGTAATCCATAGTTAGTTACCACTAGAAAATTGTGGTATAAAATGCCGCTACTTGCAGTAAACACCTGTTTTTAAATAAATTTTGAAACATGAAAGATATTAACAACAAACTTTTACAGGCACTCGTAAAACATGCAGTTAATTTTGATTTTACAACAAGGTTGTGTGTATGTGCTGCACAGTCATAAATATTCAGTATTACAATACAGACGAACCACTGCTAATACCGACGACACCACAACGACAACACGTGGTCGGGCGACACCCTAGATAAAAGTGTAATGACTGGAAATAGATAGTCAACTTCACGCATATTGTGATCCCGACTAAAGCGCCACCAAGTGCTAAAGTTAGTAACTATTATCTTGGATACACGTGAAAAAACATACAAAAAGTGCATCCGCCGCTGATGATGGAACCCGGGTACATTGACTCTAAAGGCAGTCTACTTTACCACAGGGCCACGTGTATGATGCATTGTAGGCATCGAATTTTTGACCTTTTTAACAGTAGTTCTAGTAGGTATAAGTTTTTTCGAAACATTAACTAAGCCGCCGCGACCGTTCACAAACTTCTATGTTGTGAAACTTGGCTGTTTGCACTTGACATTTATTGCTTTTATATTTTACGGTCTCTAGGGAGACGATTTGTTAAATACTGTTATACAATGTAAGGAAATACGGGGACGAACCTGCAGCTCTAGTATAAGTTTTTTCGATACATTAACTAATTCGAACGCGTTTGCGTTTTGTCTCAAAATGTATGAAAACGCTCTCACCGAGTTTAAAATACGCGCGTTCATCGGTTAGCAACAAATGTTATACTCGCTGTTTTAGTTTCCACTAGTTACCACCAGAGGCGCTGTTCACGTTTTCATACCACATTTAGCAGACAATTCGCGCAAATTGAATAACCTTAAAACTAGGTGGAGCTATTATTAATTCCGTCAGCTTTCTTCTAAGATGGACAACCATGGGCGACACCAAGGCGACACTATTCGTGCGTAACCACTGCTTCGTATTTTTTTAGGGTTCCGAACCTCAAAAGGAAAAAACGGAACCCTTATAAGATCACTTTGTTGTCCGTCTGTCTATCAAGACCCTTTTCTCGGGAACGCGTGAAGGTATCGAGTTGAAATTAAAACCATATACTTAAGTTTGCAGACGCTTGAAGCTGTGAAAAAATCAAACTTCTAAGTAAGTAAACCTAAAAAAAAAAAGATACGACCGTTTATGCCGTAAAAACTTACATTTCTACATTTGGTAATTCATAGGGTACTTCCCGTTGACCTAGAACTATGAAATTTGGCAAGTAATCATCATCATCATCATATCAGCCGAAAGACGTCCACTGCTGGACATATAGGCCTCCCCCAAAGAGTGCCACAATGACCGGTCTTGCGCCACCCGCATCCAGCGGACTCCCGCGACCTTTACCAGGTCATCAGTCCACCTTGTGGGGGGTCTACCCACGCTGCGCCTTCCGGTCCGTGGTCGCCACTCGAGAACCTTTCGGCCCCAACGGCCATCGGTTCTACGTGCAATGTGGCAAGTAATATCGTCTGGTAATACAGATACATAGAAAAATCTGAAAACTATACAATTCCTGCTGCCGCAAAATTCTTCTCAGAAGAACCAGTATAAGCCCTGAATATGCACATATTTGTCACGAATCCCAGGATCAAGACATATTAAGGACGTATGGCGAGGCGAGTGTATAGACAGTTGCAAATATCACGACTTCATGACATTTGACAACGTCATTTCATACTGATGACATTTTGGTAAAGTTGAATGAAGATAATTTTAAGCAATTTAGGTACTACTTTGGGTCATAATAAGACTAAGATTTCGCATTGCATAACTTTTATTTTTACTATCATATTGTTATGAATTGAGTGCGTTCGCTTCTACGTAATTATAATTAGATTTTATGTAGATTACTTATGTCTCAAATATTTTTTTATCAAAAACTAAAAAGAGAGACCTTTACACCCACCCTACTCGTTAGCTGCACCCCCATCCTCTAGTACTTTTAGTGTATTGTTTATCTTTGCCTAACTGGTGTGCTAAAATTCGCTTACACGAATTATTTCCGCCAATTTTTTTGTCAGTAACTGGTATTCGTAGGGTAGGTACAGGAAAAAACTGAAATCAATGAATTTGTGATCTAATCACAAAAATTTAGTCTTTATTTAAAATAGTTATTGCCCGCGACTTCGTCCGCCTGGAACTCGTTCATTGCGATAGAATTTAAGTAATTACTATAAATTATAGCAGGCGCTTCCCTTCCCTCTCATCAGTCATCACTCTTCTCAGTCATCGCTCTTTCATACAAACTTCCACCCCCTTAAGGAATGATTTTCGGAATAAAAAGTATCATATGTCCTTCCCCGGGACTCAATCTATCTCTATGCCAAATTTCATGTAAATCGGTTCTGCGGCTTAAGCGTGATGAGGTATCAGATAGGAACTTTCGCATTTATAATATTATATCGTATACATTAGTATGGAATGGATACGTAATCATCAATCATCGAGGTTAAGCAAACGGCAGGCAGGCTTGTACGCTACAATTTGTTCGGAACCCTCGGTTGGCGAGTCCAACTCGGACTTGTCCGGTTTTTATTTAACCTGACTGTTGCTTTATAGGCCTGGCCGAATAGGCGATAGGAGTGCGTGGTTGAAAAGTGGCCTGGGGACAATCCAGGGGAAATCTCCGACACGACCACGCGGACGGTATAAATACTGGAATACTCTAAGAGTTTGTGCTCCAGTGAGATTGGTTGGGCGGCTTCAACCGAATCTAAGGTGTGTGTGGAATCGAGCTATTGGGAGTTTTGTCGCTGGTTCACTAAACCTAGCCTAGCTGAGAAGTTTAGTAAGAAACTCAGCGGCGTATGCGGCGGTACCGGGAACTGCTTCGCCACTTTTGCCGCTGCGTTGTGGTGCATGTGAATAGAGTGCCTAAATACCTTGGTGCCGGCACGGAGATACTCATACTGGTAATTGAAAGCACTTATTCTTATAAGATACAATTTTATCACTATTGTAAGTATTGGTGGTTAGATCAACATGTACTTTTTGACTTTCTTCCAGTTTTGAGACGTCGTATATACGACGTCTTATATAAGACCCAATTCTTCTTTAGCTTTGTGCTTGTATTTTATGTCTTCTTGTACTGATAATGACTTTTTCTTATGCTGTTAGTCCTTGTTTACATTTTTTATGGGAAATCTGTAAGAAAGGTGCAGAAACCAAAAAATCTTATTCGAGCGTGCGAAAGTCGTATTATGCTGATAAGCTCCTGTAACGTAACTAACGAACGTAAATTAATTTTATAATTTTATGTGTTTTACCGCTTCTATATTTTCGCCAAATTTCATATACTATTACACTACCCTTACGTGACACGATAATAACCAGTTTTTTCTTTAAAACGGTCATGATCAGTTGTTGTTGTGTTTGTTACTTTTTGTTTTATGTGCCCCATATAGTAATAACAGGTTTAGATACCTACTAATCACACCTCACATTCGCCGCTCAATCAATCTCACTGTAGCGCAAATTCTTAGAGTATTCCAGTGCGTAAACCGCCCACGTGGTCGTGTCGGAGGTTTCACCCGTATTTTCTCCAGGCTACTCTCCAACCGCGCACTCCTATCGCTTTATTGGGCACGGCATATAAAGCCAGTCAGGTTCAAAAAACTACTAAGAGAACCTTTCGCGTGGCTGAGTAGTTATCAGAGCATTTCAATCGCCTATTAATTTCTTTGGCACCATTTCTGGTGAAAAATCTGTAAGGAGGGATCTTTTTTAAATGAATGAGTACGTATATCATTGAGAAGTAAAGAAAATGCCAATGCCAAAGAAATTTGGCGGTTGAGTTGAAAACGTTGTGTGACAACTTCTACAACGCGGAACAAAGTAAACGAAGTAAAGTAACTGCATACTTCATTATTTATTAAAATAAAGATCACACAGATATATTTTATAGATACATGTACACATAATATTTATTGTAAATACGTACCCATTTAAAATATTTAAATACCTAAGTTACTCTTACTACTCGAAATAGAATTCATGTACGGTCTAGGACATTTTATTTATTTACTTTTGATAAAAGTTTAAAAGAAAGTTTATTCATATTAAACAAATAATGTTAAACAACCCCAAATCTTGCGCCAAAATCTTGGGATTAGGTAGCGGACCCCAGGCATCCTTCAGGATGCAACTGTACTGGGATAACGCTAGGAGGATGATGGATGACTAAACTCTATGGCTAAAAACCGTTATGTTAAAAAAGTATATAAGTAAATATAGATAACAGCAATATAAATACTTATGTTTGATGCGGCTGTATATACGCAAGGCCTTCTCCATACAAACTCTGTGCAAGTTTTATTCGTCAGTTTTGGCACTCCCGCATATATATTTTTTTGCTTGTTAATATTAGATATACGAAGAATGTCAAGAAAAAAAACAATATTCAAAAAATGGAAAAATTCAAAAAAACATTATTTTTTCTTGAGAGCTAACTAAAAAATAAGCATACTGACCAAAAATCATAAGTGTAGTGCAAACACAAGCTAAGAGAAACTTGCACAAAGTTTGTATGGGGAGTGCTTGCGTATACAGGCGCTTTAATGACTTATAAATATGGACAATTCTGAGATACGATAGTTATTAACCAAAAATAATTATGAATAATGATCATTATGTCATAAAATTGTATGAGATACATTTTCGGATGTACAATTATCGGATTTGCAATTTTATACGAACTTTGGCGCACCCTATTTATAAGTATGTATATCGTCGCTTAGTACCCACAGTACCAGTGATCTAAGTTTGATTTTGAACCAACCAGAGGTATGTGTTTGTCCGCGATTATCACGCGTTTGGCTGAACCGATTTAGGTGCGAGTCGGAAAACTATTTGTTACATTCTGGAGGTTTCGGTATACGACGTTTTGGTGAAGGCGGTTTCCTTATTTTTTAAAGAAATGATTGCAATAAATTTTTCGCCGGCAACGACTTACTACTACATACTAAGAGATTATGATTTCTACTCTTGAATAGAAGTATCTGTCTCCTTAAAAGAAGGAAATGTGTTCACAAAGTCTGAAAATAATATCCATGTTGATTTTCAGACTTTTCCTCCACACACATTTCTTCCTTTTAAGGGTTGAATTCTCAAAAAATCTGAAAAACTTGTTTACTCATTTATCATTAGGAGTACTCCTGTGAAGTTTCGAATAAAATAGTCTAACTTATCTTGTTTCCCCATACAAACTTTGGACCCCCGTTTCACCCCCTTAGGGCATGAATTTTGAAAAATCCTTTCTTAGTACACCCCTAGATCTTATAAGGAACCTACGTAGAATAAAACAGTGAGACAATACCCATGTTGGTTTTCAGACTGTTGAAGTGCCCCATTTGCCCCTCTTAGGGGTTGAATTTTCAAAAAACTTGAAATACGTGTCTACTCTTTTATCGTTTGGAGTACTCTTGTGAAGTTTCGAATAAAATAATCAAACTTATCTTGTTTCTCCATACAAACTTTGGAGCCCCATTTCACCCCCTTAGTAAGACAGAGGAGAAGCTTCGCGAGACGCGGATCTTTAAGCGTAGCTGTCTTTTGAAATGCTGTAAACATGACTTAAACAAATAATTAATTAATGTTTACAGTCTTACGCAGCATACATTTGTAATTAAAGAAACTTCTACAATGATTATCCAGGGGCCTGTACCACAAAACTTTACAAGCGTACAATTGGACAAATTTTTCAACATTTTCAATGGAAAATTGTACGATTTTGTCGAATTGTAGACTTGTAAAGTTTTGTGGTATAAGAGCCAGGTCGCAAAAATGTTAATGCTATGAAAGCGTAGTTATGATGACGGTGATGCAGACTGCGAAAATTAGTTATTTATTTTTCAGGCCTCGGGGACGCGGCGCGGTCGGAGTTGGGCGAGCTTCCGCCTGAAGCACTTTGTGGGCTCCTCTCGTTCACCTGAAAAAGGAAACAAATAGTTTAGGTTTTCTAGTAACATTAAATGAAAATTTGTTAAAAATTATAAATTTTGTACAACAGCAGAAATAAGTTACGTGTGCGGAAACGAGTAGCATATTATAGCCTCGTGACAGACTGGCCTTAATTGTTAATTACACGACTACGGCAAAGTCAAGTCGGGTAGGGTTATAATATTATTACAGTTATATTGTATTGTATGTATGTATATTATTTAATTACACATAATGCTGCCTCTGGTATCGTTTGAGCAATCTTGTGAGAGACATGTTACGAATCGCGAAATTCGGAGCTTGCAAATCAAGTGAAATGACCGGCACAGCCGAGTAGTTACGCCCGGTGCGAGGTCTCGAAAAGTGGTATGACTCCGCGAAATGTCACTGTCATTTAACCAACTATGTATTTCAGGGTAGGCAAATGAATACTTGCTACATTTGGATCAGATGAAGGCATTAATGTAGTATAATATGTAATACAGGAGCATCTCCGACAGGAACTTTAACTGTAGGATACTAATATTTCTTGATATATACTTAGATTTCTTGTTCTTAAGTAGGTTAAGTATTATCATTGTAATAAGCATATTTTTGTGAGAAAATGGCTGACTGTCGAGTTTCTTCTCGGCAGTGGCCTCTGTGAAACGCTAGCAGAGTTTGACTTGTAAAAGTGCCATTGCGGCCTACTTACAGAACAAAGTTCATTTTATTCATTTTTATTCATTTTAATACCTACACAAGTCAAGCCAGGACAGCGAAATCAGTGGTGCGAAGCGCTACTAGCTCATATAATAGAACGGCCAAAGAGAATATAACCACTGCGAACGGCAAGCTATTAGAACTATCCTGGCTTCAGGACTAGCTTACAGTGGCGGCGCGTCAAAAATATTCTTAGGGAAGCCGGAAATACTAGGCTTTTCCTATTCTTCATGAGCCGCAGTAAAAGAACTGGACTGGCTGAAAATTAGGCAAGCCGGTGGGAATCGAGTTGTATGGACGCTCCGCCACTGCTAGCTTACTATCCTGGAAATAAGCTAGTTTTGTATATATGAAGATAGACACGCTAGCTTGCTAGCTTACTAGCCCGGCGCGGTAATCACGTAACGTTTTCGACCGTTAGTACGATAGATTTAAATGTCAAATCCCATACTAAAACTGACATTAAATACGTACCAACGGTAGTACATATGGTTACGTGATTACCCCGGTATAAAAATTGTTTTAATGCAAGTATTAGTTAGTAAAATTAATTAACTTATAAAAACTTATAACTATTTTAAAGATTTTTTAATGATTAAGAAATGGACGCTGTTTGTCCATAGAAAAGTTTTGACGTTACTTGATGCATTTCCCCATTTTCTCCTACAAAGATCATTCGAATAGAGCGTAACATGTCATAGTAAGATGCTGATATGACTATCAAGTCGATATCCTAATTGCATATCTACATATAGCATCAATGTGACGTTGTATGTAACATTTTGTACCACAAGTCATATCTTCCCAATTCCTATCGAAACAGGCGTGTCGCTCGAGCGTAATGCTATAAGGTGCTATTGATTGTGACTGTTTTTTAGGATTGACTTATAGGTGTACCTGTAATCCAGTGTGCAGCATGTTGGCTATAGTCTCGACGTCTAGGGTGGAGTCCTGGGCAGAGATCTTCTTGATGGCCGACGAAACAATGCAGATGTCCCCGCGCAGTTCGCGCACGAGTGCCGTGATCTTCTGGGCGTTGCTCAACACTTCCACGCTTTGGGTGTACGGGTTGTAACGCACGCCAAATGGACGTTGGATACCTTCAGCAAATGCCCTGCAACATAACCCCATCCTTGTAAGTCGGAAAAATATGCATCTGTTTCTCACTGGCTACTAATTCGTGCTTGTCCATATAACGTTGATGAGATTATAGCACTCCGTTGCGAATTGAATGTTCTGCAAGCACTGAGCAAGTGAGCGTGCTTTTATTTAAAAACAACCTAGCTACCAGTAATTTGCCGAAATACCTACTTTTAAAGCAGCATAGCTGAAGCAAAAACACTCGTTCACTCACCAGTGAATACCGTTTTGACATTATTTTAAGCTTAATGCTTTATTTTCAACTAAAGCTTGTAAGAGGATTTTGATCAAATTGTCGGTCCTTTCCGTTATGTACTACTATGACGGTCTAGGAACCTCTCTGAGCTATATTTAGCGCCGATGCGATGGTTACTTGCCTTATTTCTATTTGACTTGGCAGGGATACACTTCTTAATGCATAATACTGACCGCATTTTTTCTTTAGCCTCCTCGAACGAGTCGGTATAGTAGTAAGCGTTCTGATAGGAAGTGATAATGCAGGTTTCGTTAACGGTGACCTCTGGGTCGAAGCGCTTGTGCTTGGCTTCCGTGGTGAGAGCATGTTTCAACTCGGACACTGAGGAGAGCAGTCCTGCACCGTACACTCGGAATGAACCGTCTGTGGTACGGCACAGACCGAACTCCACGGTGAAGAAATAAAGCTGGAACAACAAGATCCATTAAAATATGGACAACATAACGCTCCTCTAGGATAAAACCGACTCAATGCCACCTCAATGCAAACACATTGACATATTGCATTGAGTCGCTTTTATTCTAAACTTTCTAAAGGCGCGATGATACCAGATCACTGATGTCAGGTTCTTGAACTAGTAATTCATACACATGTGATTTGTTTAGTAGGTACATGTGTAAAATGTACAAATAACTTCAAAATGTCTAGATGAATTATAAATAAGTGATTTTTTGCAAAAAAATAAATAGATAACAAATGAGGAGCATCATCTTTTTCATTTTGTAAAAAGAACTAAAGATACTTAGTCGACGACGAAGGATAACGAAGTGTTTGAAACTGAAAAATAGGCGATAAATAATAAATGAAATATATTTAAGTCTAATGAATAAGTTCACGTTTGACATATTGGCGCGGTTGTTTTGAATAAATTGTATAAAATATATAGTTTAATATTTTGCCCTGTTTTATAAAACTTATTAATTATCCAAGGATTCAAAGCTGTATATTTCGGAAACATAAATTTCATATTTTTGGATTGTTACCGTAGCCAATTTATCGATATCCTCGTCAGACGCCCCCAAAGAGGCGAGCCCCAGCTCTTGAGAGAACTGTGCGAAGGAGGGGTTAGCGAGTAGCGGCATGTGTCCCAGCAGCTCATGGCAGCAGTCCCTATAAAGCAAATTGAATACCTAATTAATGCTCTGCGTAACAACCGAGCATGGAAGGTTCTAGTGATGTTATATCTGACCTTGAGCGGTCAACACAATATCACAGAATAAGTAATAATACTACGTACAGAAGTCCCAATGTTCACAATCCCCAATTTACAACCCCAAATTATAATAGGTAAATAACAAACTTTAACCACACCAAGTGAATGATGCGACGACGCGGTCGTCCGGTAGCAATGAGCGACAGCCACCTACGGATGTACTTGTAGCGGCGCGGCGAACTGGCGAAGTGATACCCACCTGGCAATATGCAGCTATGTACTTACGGTTCCGGAGTGTAGAACGGGTCGGATGAATGGCGGATGTACTGGGTGCAGTGGAATACTCTGAAGGCGAGGCCCGAGAGGAAGTCGCGAGGGGAGAGGTACCCGGCCACGGGGCGCAACTGGAACCCAGTCTTTCTCTTCAGGAAAGCACTGACGTCCTCTAACTGAAAGCAAGGTTGGTACTGTCAGACCGACCGACGTTAAATATGGCGTCGGTAGCTGTCACTCCCTATGGAGGTGATGGAGTGTCTATACACTTGTAAGACTTAACATACAATCAGATTTTTAGGCGCTACACTGAGAAATTTGGAGACTTTGAAACGCTGTCCTGCCCAGACTAGCAAACAGTAGGGGCTGATTTTCAGATATATGTTTCTTGACTATATGATTGTGGTACTGACAATAGCGAAACATGATTGCTTAAAATTTTCTCGACGGGGTCTATTTATAGCCCCTGGCCGTCATGGGCACTAAGTTGAGGTCCCCTTCGGGGACCAACTTTTTTAGTGGTATCGAAAAAAAAAATCTCGATAAAAAATAAATCCAAAGTTGAGTCTATATTTTCCTTTTTTTCCTCAGCCTACTAAAACAACGCATTATTAAAAGACACGATTAAGTTAATATGATGGTATTTTACCTCATCTAGGTACTGACAAGAGGAAATTTAATAAACCTGCACACAGTCAGATATTTAACGAGATTTGTCTAAAAAGCCATTCTCGGAGAAGATTGCATCCCTTTTTGTCGTGAGCGAAAAACAAAGGGTGTCTCTTTCAATCGATACATCGCCTTAACGAACACCGCTTACGATTACAGACGGTTTGGCACAACCCACTCTAAGTCAAAAAACCGGCCAAGTGCATGTCAGATCACGCACAACGAAGGGTACCGACACCTACTAGTGCACATTTAAAAACACTATCAAAACTTCATACGGAAAAGTCACGGCACTTACCTACGTCCTTTTGTTTGGGCAAGACTTTCAGTGATACTGATAACTCAAAAACCCTTAATCCCATCTTCTTCAAACCAAAAATCGTTGAAAGTATTTATTAATGTACACCGCCTCAATTTTTTTCGGAATTTTAATCTCCATAGTTTGGCAATTAGACGGGTGGGACACATTTTGTACGAGTTTGACAGCTAATATCTCACCAACGATTGACTTAAATGGAAAACTTTTCTAGGAATCTCTATATTATTTTTAAAGGCCTATTCAAAAATATCCCTCACAACTACTTCAATTGAAAAAAGATTTGTTCATCCCCCGATTAATGTATGGGGGCCCGGTGCCCCCCCTATAATATTTTTTTTTCCTAATTTCACAGCACTTTTATTTACCTATATAGCGGTTTATAAAATACATCTTCCTACCAAATTTCATAATTGTAGCACTTATAGTCTCCGAGTAAATCGGCTGTGACATACGGACAGACAGATAGACATGACGAAACTATAAGCGTTCTGTTTTAGCCATTCTGGCTACGGGACACTAAAAAGCGGTAGGTACTACTACTTTCCAACTTATTATTGACTAAGACATACCACACATTTTCTTTGCTTATTTAACCTGTAATGATATATTTTTTATGTAGTCTAATTAACCAGCCTCTAATCCTAGAGGTAGACAAAGTATAAGCCTGATAAAAGCCGTCGATGTTCATATACAATTTAGTAGATGAAAACAAACAAGCACTAGAATACCGGCACGAGACAGCCAGGTCAGACGGCGAACTTGACCGCACCAGTGTCAAACTCTCTACCACCAGTGAGATTATTTTTAGACGGGACTTTGAAATTCTTCGTTGATACCGACCTAGATACACTATTTCGTTCCCTTTCATAGGTCGTCGTGTTATTGTATTCAATTCCTATTAATTTAAACAGATTATCCCGATTTTCTTTAAAATTGTGTGGCTTGGCTCTTCATAGCATTTTTAAATGCAAAACGTTTCTAGAATATTGAAAGAACGCATCCACAATCTCATCAATTATTTAATTTAAATGAAAACAAAGTATCTTAAGTCGGACGAGATTAGGCTTTCAGTCGTCTGAATAAATCTCTAAAAGTAAAAAACACTAGGTACTTCATTTAATATTATTTCGCAAAAAAAAAAGTTGAAATCCTAGGCTTTAAAAGGTGTGGTAAGTAATCAAAAACATGTAAATAAAAATTTACTAAAAATCTCTTTGAGACCTGACCTTGCCAAGGCAGACTTTGTCTGGCGTGGGTACATATCGAATATATCAGTCGGATTTAAAAGTAAAATATACTTATTTTAATACGTAATGTGTTATATTATATCTATGTTGGTATTCCGGAGTACCATGGTTTAACACATTCCCTGTCTATCCATTTGAATACCAAAACCGAAGTAGACTGTCTTGAGAAGCGCATTTTTTGGGGGACAAGAGGAAATGTTGATACAACAGAATAAATCAATACTATTTTCTGCCTGAAAATAATCTCAAAAATAAATAAAATAAAAATAAATATCTCTATTTTCAGACTATTTTTGTCCATAGATTGTTAGAAACCTTGCTTAAACCTACTATTATAATCTATGTTAGTAACTATACCTATACCTATAACCTTCTAAACCGGTCTACCGAACCCCACATTTTAGAACGAGTAGTTCGATATATCGGCTCAGAATGACCGAGTCCAATCGGTCAGCTATCATCCTCAGGATCCCGTTGCCGCTCCCGCGTATACGGTGCATTACTGATGCGGTGTTTTTGCGTAAGATCGCGAAAAAGTCATCTACGTGCGCGTCAGCAAACATGCCAGAAGCACTACAGTATCGCGGGAGCCTCAACAGGGGCCTGAAAATGTTATTGTATTGGATCCGCAGGGCGTTGAAGGATCTACGCTTAAAATTAGCCCAAAGGGCGCTAGTTTAAAAACACTGCCAATAGGCTCGAAATAAAGTAACTCAAAATCAAAGTCAAAGTCAAAATCTACATAGGTGGTTTCATCTAAGGTTTCATATTTTTTTATTAGTTAACTAATATCTCGCTGCTTCGCATTTGTAGAGAGTCTATATATTATAATAATGTAGACAAAAAGTGAGGCAACAAAATTCTTGACCTATTTTTGGTCTTGCTCGAGTTCATTTCCAGGCCAACTTCTCTGCTTTTGTCCGCTAGAGTTTGTATCATGGATTCCAGGTTTTTAGGGTTCTCCTCCAAAATAACCAGGTCATCAGCAAATCTTAGATGATTCAGTGGCGATCCGTTTATGTTTAGTCCTAGGTGATCCCATTCTAATTTCCTGAAATGTGCTCGAGTGCTGCTGTGAATAGTTTTGGTGAGAGTGGGTCACTCTACTATAACCCAATTTTATAACGCGTACGTAAAACCCGAACGTATATGAGATACGTCTTTTTTAAATTTGCACGGCAGATTTTGTCATACGTGCTAAATTCAAAGAAGTCTTATCTTTACCCCGAACGTATACTGAGATACGACTTTTAAAGGAGCACGGCAGATTTAGTTTGATTTTACACCCCATACATTTCATACCCCGGAAGTATACAAAAAAACAAAATTAAGTAATACTATAACTACTAATTAAGTATACTATACTTTAGACTAGAGATATTTGGGTATTTTACTATTTTTTTAAAGTAACCTACCCAGGTTAGTGTGGTGTATTATATCTCGAAACCTAAAGATTTTTTACTAAGGTCATGTTACGTTATTCTGGTGAGTCATGAGCTGCTCTATCAGCCTTCGAAGGGACGTTAGTTTAGTTATTTACCTGGGGTAGGTTGTCTTCCCTGTAGCCGCAGTACTTGACCAGCTGTGGCCAGTTCTCTAGATACTCCTCGCAGGCGTGCAACAGGTATAGCTTGTGCAGCTCGCGGAAGATTATGCCCCTGTGAAGGAATATCTTTTCATATGGATTGCATGACATAACCATCATGAATTTCGATTAAAAAAAAATATATATCAGTTCATCCGTTAGGGAGCTCCGATGCCACAAACAGACACACATTAAGCTATTTATTTTTATTTATCGTATGGGAATTATTTCTAACCGTAATTATACCTGCACTGACTGCGCATTGTTCTGATTTTTTTGTAAAGAACTCATGATTGTGCCTCACAAATAAGCAGATGTCTAGAATGTAAATTCCCGTTAGTGTTAGCAGCCGTTTTTCTGTAAAAGCATTTCGAAGATAATATCTGTTGTGGATACGGTAGATAGTGCGTGCGCACACAACTTTTTTGCAATCTAAATGTGAATAACACAACCGCAGAATCTTCCCAAACAAATTATGCCGTAGGTAAGTAATAAGTACACTTTCCCATAATATTATGCATTTTTGTGATCTCTTCTGAGCACGTCGCGTCGCAGATAGAGCAACAAAAAAAAATAAAAAACGATAAAGCAAACAAATGCGCTTAGATACAGCATAACATGCACTTTGGGCTGAGACCTATGAACTTGATATTTGCTGATAATGTTTATTATTACGTATATTTTACGGAACACATACTAATATATTAATAATTAGCTTTTTTTTTTCAGAAATTTCTTCATTTTCCCACTACAACCACCTTAATTTTGCGGTCCTTTTACTGATTGCTCGCGTTGCCGTAAAAGTGCTTTTAGCTGTGTCAGAGTCAATCGTCCGTATTTTTCATTTGGATCCATTTTATCACGCTAAACGGACGAGTGTATGTTTACGAAAATATAACTGACGCCCTCCTGTATATAAACAAAACCTTTTGTATTTAAATGGCTTTGAAATATTAACCGACAGTGTCTCGGCCTAAGATACAAAGTTTAATACTTATTATTACTTATAAGGGTATTTTAAACGTACAATATTTTTTTAAAGTTAAATGTGCATCAATCGAGATGGGACAAATTCTAGTAGCGCCACCTAGTGGCAAAGTTTGCAGTCGCCTACCCCATTATTTTGTATTTCCCCCGAGACACCTTGTAGAATAATAAGACACCTAGAAATTACGCGAAATAAACAATTTTTAGCCTGAAATTTGTCAATTTGTCATATTTAAAAATCATAAAAAAATACTATAAAAGTTTCATACCGCAACCGCACTTGTCGCAATCGTCCTGTACTTGATAACAACGAAGAAAAAATGACAATTTCATACAGAAAATAGCCTACATGGAACATGGCGTTTTTAACTGATAAGGATCAACAGGATCAAAGGAGGAGCAAACAACAGGCAGTCCGTCGGCCGGGCGTCCATCCCCCTAACAACAACAATTTGTATATTTTGTTTAACACTTGATATGTTGAGGTACTTGAGCGTTGTCCGCGTCAACGCGTGGGCGCGTGATACTAAAGTCTATCTAGTCATGGGTCAAAATAATAGTGTGTAATATGGTAGAACTTACCATGTTTTTATTTCAACTTCAGTATATTGCACTTTTGGAATCGGTTGGCCGCTATAAAATCAAAAAACACATATTGATATACTATACATATACACATAACCTAATTAACAAGATTTAAAAAAAAAGTTTATAATACAAACAGTCGAACTTTTAATCAAAGCAATAATTAAAATAATTTTATAACATCGACGAATGGTTTAAATGGTACAGTCCCTGGCCCTGTACAGTCGACGTCAAAGACATGTTTACATTTTTTGCGTTATTACAATGGAATAAGGTGCAAAAGTCTTCGACGTCGCCTGTACCAAAATACTATCGAGACAATTTCTCTAATTTTGAGTTAAAAATAACACGATTAGACAAAATATAAGTTGAGTAAATCTTGAGGTTCTTTCTTGCTCCGAGAAACAACCATTGGGCAACTTTGTATGGAAAGTGGACCAAAAACTAACAGAGCTCAGAGTTATGTCATTGAATAGGTCTTTATAACTATACTTGCTTTAACTGATACCTAGTCGTAGCATTTTTGCAGAAGGTTTATTCTCCTTTATCGATCTTTCAATTACAGGAGTTTCTAGTGATTATTGCCATTCCATACGTTTTTTTTTGCTAAGCACTGCCTTCAACTCATTACAGTCATTACGTATACAGTTATGCAATAGCATTCAACTTTATGCACAAATAACGAAATAAAGTACCTACGAGTAGATTAGCAGGCCTTTTTAATGATCTAACTCTCAGCTCTGTCGATTTTTGGTAAATTTTGTCATAATAATTATCAAGATGTGCTTAAAACAAGTAAATACAATAATCGTTCACATCTATCTGTTTTTGTTTTGGTTTGACACGTAAGTCTTTTTTATATTTAAACTTTTCGTACGTAAGGTGCGTCTCCCAATATTTGCCACATTTATACCCATTAGTTTTTGCTCATGTATATTATTATTACATAAGTTTACCAGATAAAAAATATAAAATGAACTATTTCACGTAGGTAACGTTAAATATCAACATCGCAAAGCGTAAAATGTTTGCTCATGAGCAGCCTTAGCTTTTATCTTGTTATAGCCAAGATTTTAATACAAGTACTAAGTACATATGTATATCTAAAGATGTGTGTGAGAGTGAATGGGTAGTGGTATCTAATAAATCCCGACGCTTGCAATCCAAAATGTATGCATGTAGGTATATAAATACTTTATTGTACACAAGACAAAGACAAGAAAATACAGACAACACAGATTATACATGTACAAAGGGAAACTTCTCCCTGTAAGGGATTTCTTCCAGTTAATCTTTGAGCAATTGAGTAGAGAATATTTAGGTACCAAACGATAGACAAACCAACACGTGTACAAATACGTTTTCATCATAAATATTATCAATATAATACAAACACATGAATAAATACATGTATATACTATAGCAGTAATAAATAAAAACAAGAACGGCTTTAATTTTTGGGGGTCATAAGGGAGATATTGTTTTGTGTAACTTACTATTTATAATTGTTGGCAATTGCAGCAAACTGCTCACGCCGCTTGCGGTACACAGGATCCTTGAAGCCAGGGTGGTCGGCGTCCAACTCTGAGCCATACATCAACACGTTCTGAGCGCGGTCCAGGTCAGAGATCTTCCGCGGGAACCACGGCATCTCGCCGAAATCTAACCAAGTTTGAAAATCTCAACGTTACAATCAAGTTTCACGAACATTAAAAACCAAAAAAAGAAACTCCGACACAAAACATAGCTAAGAAACATATCCATCAAACTTTAGATTAAAAAAGACCACACTTAAATCGGTTCATCGTTAAGGAGCTACGATGCTACAGACAGACACACACATTTATGCACAGATACATATGATAAACTTATAACACCCCTCTATTGCGTCAATCATGGTATCAAAAATGGTAGATTTTTTCTTGTTTATAGGGGATTTGCTGCAACCTATTTGAACAGGAACATAATTGAATTTGTAAACCAAATATTAATGTAGGTATGCTACTAGATTTCTGAAAAATAACCATTGTAAATAGTTAGAAGCTAAAAATTATAAATAGAAAAATATAATTTATCAGTAATTTAGCGTTCATACTTGCTTTCAATCAAACACCCTTTCAATAATCTATACTCACTATTAATGAAAATTTAACGTTTTCAAAATGCAGTAGTCGTAACTAAGTATCAAATAGTACCAAAACTAGCGGCAGCAGAGAGCGGTGTAGGTGGTGGAAAGACTTCTCCGGCTTGAGATTGGATGACTTCGAACTCCTGAACCTCACGCTTCAACATTCTTTTTAATTGCTCCATCCTACGAGGGTCACATTCCACGTCCACCAGGATATCTGCCTAAAATATTATTTTACTTACGTTAAGATTCATACTAAAAGAATAAGAAATCGTTAGTGCAATCAGAAAACTCACTTCAGCTAGTTCAGTAGCAGACTTCCTGGACTCTATATGAAGCACGTTTATGCCTAAGTCTTGAAATACAGACAAGACGCGGACCAAGCCGCCGACCTGGTTCTTTAAGGAGAATATCACCGAAATCTTCTCGCCTTCAGCAGGCGGCTGGTGCGACGCCATGCCGATGTCTCCCAACTTGGGATGGTGGGGCATATCCTTCTTCACCTCCCACTCAGAACCGTTTCTGTACAGCCATAATCCGAGAAACCCTTTGCCAGAGCCACTCATTATCTGATAATGCGAAGTTAGTCAAGTTAGATGAAGTTTAAAATTATTATGAAGTTAATTTAGTTGGTTAGTCTGTAGGAGTCGAGATGCGCCGTTGCATTGGTGGAGACACACTGCCGGATCCTCCCAGGCAGTTCGCCTTATAAAGAGAAGAGGCGCGGGAGACTCGTCGGAGGGTGGGTATATTTGATTGGCTGAATCAAGCGTTCGGAGTTACTTGGAAAATGTTCTCTTTTCACGCTATAAAGGCTGAGACACACTTAAATGTATCAATGTTTTATTGATTCGCGGATTTATTTGCTCTAAAAATAGCTTTTCATCATGGGGGAACATGTTTAATGATCAATACGGATAAATAGAAACATTTGATTCAGAAGTCTCGCTATATTTTGAGGGTTGACAAACTCTAGTGTGCGTTATAAACAATAAGTCTCTGAACCACTTTAAAAACATACTATGTTTTTTATGTGGTCTACAATATTGGGAACTTTTTTTCTTTCCGACAACCCACGCAGTTGATATTGCATAATCTGCATAAAATGCAAAAAGTATCATCATTAACATACGTATCTGTTTCACAGGGTAAAATGATAGTGGAACAGTATGTGCGTAGCCTGAGCACTAACACCTTCAAAGGGTCGTGTAAGTGTAGACCGCGAGGAGGCACTCGGGCTGACGGTGTTAAACGGTCCAGTCACTGTATTTATTACCATTGTTTAGTGAAAAGAGCGTTCCCTATCATTCATTATCTGGTGAGGAACCCGCGTGTTTATTCTCTTCGCTGCTGGCTACGGTATAAAATTAGACCAGAGATATTTTCTGATGCCATCGGGGAGCATTTCTTTGTTTACTAAACTTCTTTGTAGAAGAATTCTATGTTTATTTCACTTCATTAGTATATTTTTCTTCTGGAATCATTTATGATCTATCATGTAATTTGATAACCATTATTTTATTATTATATCTAGACTAGAAAATTTAGCCCTTTAAACGCGTATAACGCCTAAAGGTGCCGCATGTTGTTGTCGTGCCTATAACGCCAATAACGCTTAATAGGTGTTATGACGCACATTGTCAAAATCACCTTCGTGCTTTACACTAAAGTTCATATTTACTATCTTATAGAAAATTAGTTGGCGTTTAGGTGTCACTTCCGTACATGAAGAATGGCGTACAAAGGGTTAACAGTGATACCGAGATCATCTTAATTGTCATATATATGAATCAAATCGATAAGACAACCACGTCATGACATGTTAGGTAAGGTTTATAACATTGTAGTCTTTGGGTTTATGTCACTGTACAATCTTGTGCAGTAAGTACTTGGTAAGTACCTATCTTCTAAACTTGTTTTTTATACCACGTCGGTGGCAAACAAGCGTGCGGCCCGCCTGATGGTGAGCGGTCAACGCAGCCTATGGACGCTTGCAACCCCAAGGGAGTCAAACTGCACAAGTTACAGTAAACCAAAGTAAACTCCTGCCTGAAAATTATCCACGCGAGGACGCCTGTGTCTATCAAGCAATAGGACGTATACTTATAGGCTGATGATGTTAAGAACAATCTTTAAAAATGTCTTGAGCATTAAAAACCTTATTTGATATTAAATTCTGACATTTACCTCCGAATACTGCCTGAGGGCTTATTACCAAGGAGAACCCAATTGCAACAGTATTTTTTAATGTTTAGTTTTAGTAATTTCAGCTTCCTACTTTAGTTAAATATTGGTTAATTATAGTTTTATTCCATTCCAATTGTCCATAATGCTAATTAAATTGTGGATTGATATAGGTACGTAAATCAATAATAGATTATGTATAATGTGTTTTGTGTTTATTTAAATTGCAATTAGAATATTTAAAATTATAATGTGGTTATATATATAACACAAGTATTTTCATACTTACCTGGAGGGGTCGGCCACATTCATATGTTACAACCAACACTATACCAAATAAATATTTTTGAATTTGAATTTTGAATTTTTGAATATCGCCCAACTAGCAGGGTGGCCAATTGGAAGAATAGCAACTTTCGTAGGACTGAAAAGGTTTATACCGACAAGTGGTATCGTTGGAATCAGCATCGTTTACTGATTATAAAAATGCATTAAATTTTTGGCGTCAAAAAACTCATGCCACCACTTTAAGAAGTCACAGTCCTACAAAATCGTAAATAAGGCACTTTCGAGGAATTTGGCCTCTCTACTAAACTTGCGAATTTGATTTACTGGTCAACACGTAATAATGTTAGTAAGGCTCGGACTGACGTATGTACGGCTAACGAGCCGTGAATAGGATAAAGTAACGTCACAGTTCGTGACGGTGCATGCGGGCTTTATCTGGGGATCTGATGACGCTTATGAAAATGAAAGCGAGCGCGCGATATATCAACCAATTTAATTTCAATTCGATAACTTTGCTTTGGTCAAATCTTGGAAGTCAAATTAATAACTCCATAAATAGGAATCTTTTTTCTTCTTTATTCTTCTTTTCTTTTTCTTTTAGGACCGAAAAAGAGATGGCGTGACGACCTTGACACATATTGTACTTTATGGCAGGTGCTGGCACACGACCGAGACGAGTGGCGAAAAAGAGGGGAGGCCTTTGCCCAGCAGTGGGACACTAAATAGGCTATTGAAAAAAAATATAGGAATCTTGGAAGTCAAATTAATAACTTCATAATTACCTATAAACCTAAATCTTGCAAGTCACGAGTACCTACCCCCCTTCACTCCCTATCATTGCGCACTAGTTTGTATTGGATATTCAGTCCATGTAACAGGCCGATTTGCATTGGCAAGATCTCGCATGCAAGTTTCTTTACATTGCGGGCTGCGGGCTACCGAGATAAGATGAATACGATCAAACCCTGCAATGTTATGAAAATTCACTGAAAATTGCGCGCTAGTCTAATCCGCGCTTTAGAAGTATCTTGCTTTTTATTACATAGTTGTCATCATAGGTATCTTTATGAGTCAGCTCTTATCGGTGTAGCTGATGAAGTAGGTATGCAGTTCTCCATCTGACTATTATCTTGGGTCCCAAGTCAAGGAGACTTAATTGTACTACACAAATTGTGCCTCTTTTTAGGGTTCCGTAGCCAGAATGGCAAAAGCGGAACCCTTATAGTTTCGTCATGTCTGTCTGTTTGTCTGTCTGTCCGTCCGTCCGTATGTCACAGCCGGTTTACTCGGATACTATAAGTACTACAATTATGAAATTTGGTAGGAAGATGTATTCTATGAACCGCTATATAAATGTGATGTGAAATAAGAAAAAAATAATTTTAGGGAGGGCACCCCATACATGTAACCGGGGGACGAAACATTTTTTTTCAATGCAATTAGGTGTGTGGGATACCTAAGTTTGGATTGGATAGGCCTTTAAAAATGATATATGATCGTTGGTGAGATAGCTCCCAAAGTCGTACAAAATGTCCCCCCCCCCCCCCCGACTAATTTCCAAACTATGAACATTAAAATTCTGAAAAAAATTGAGGTGGTGTACAATAATAAATACTTTCAACGAAAATTGGTTTGAACAAGATAGGATTAAGGATTTTTGAGTTATCACTGAAAAACTGTCTTGCCCAAAGAAAAGGACATAAGTGCCGTGACTTCCCTATGAAGATACGACCTTTTTTTAATTCAAGGTATTAGTGTTTTGAAATGTGGATTAGTAGGTGTCGGTACGGAACCCACGTTGTGCGTGATCCGACACGCACTTGGCCGGTTTTTTAATTTGCGTTTTTCATCTAAGGTTAACGTAGGTACTGACCGGTCCGGCTGACCGTAATCAAAAAATATGTATGTAACTGCAGGTTTTATACGTATGCACTGTGATGCGGCTGTGTGTGTTAGTAATGTAAACTCGTGCAAAATAAAATAACTAAAATTGTTACTGGCACGACGTTGGCAAATACTAAACCTATAATGACAAATCAGAGCGCTGCGTCTCCGAGGAAATTAAATTAATGGCAACAAGCGCCGGCGGGACCGGCATTCATGATCCGTAATATCATAATGCTTCTATTTGTTGGTTGTAACTCACTTTTTGATACAATTTTAATCGCGAATTGCCCAATGGGTACAATTCATGTAGAATTATTATTATAATAATAGAGAGGTAGGGCACAGCAAAATGTCATCTTGCTCGAATTTGGAGCAGCCCAACTAGGAAAGTAATACCGCCTTGCAGAAGAGTGGTCTTCTAATATAAAATAATGTTATTATGGCTGTGGAGCCATAATAACATTATTTACTATACATACAGGTATATAGTGTTGTGTTCCTGGAGGTGAGCAAGGTTATCAGAGCTCCCGAGGATGCACTGTTATGTGTTGAGAACGAGGAACCTAAATTTATCTCTCAGTGAATCCTCAATTTTATAAAGGGTTGGCAACGCGCACGTGCCTTCTTTGGAGTTGCGAGCGTATATAGGCTGCAGTGTCCATTTACCATCAGGTGGACCATAAGCGGGTTTGCCACCGTCGTTAATAAAACAAATCCTTATAATTTGCATTTCACTAAATATATGTTACGTATTCCATATCCCACTTTAATACTCAATTGCAACCGAGAAGGCGAGGCGGTGGATCCCTAATACGGGATCAAAAGCGAAATAGCGGTAAGTCATTAATTCCAGAAACGTATCCGAAAATTGCCTGGTATTTCTTTTGCAAACGTATATTACAACAACAACAACAACAAATACTCTACATCTCTCTATATATTATTTACTGTACTCGAAGTTCTTGGGATAATTTTAATTGCTCTACCCGTCAAACCTAAGTTAAACAAACTTCAAGAGGAGCCCCTAAGTTTTTATTACCGTCGTTTCTAACTTCCAATACAAAAATCTCTGATTTAAAAGTTTGGACATCTTTGTCAGTTTATCTACGGAAATTCGAGTTACGATGTTTTTGTATCGGTCGAATATTTTTTTGAATCGTGGCTAAAATAAAAACTTCTAGACCGTGGGTCACCAACAGGTCACGATTTCTTTTTACGTCTTTGGGAGGCTGCTGTTCCTCAACCCACCAACGGAATCGGGCAGACGTCCGCATTCCTTCATAATACAACCTTCTTTACCACTGTACAAGTTTTCATGCGAGAGGAAATTACTAACGATTTTAGCGCCTACTACGGTCTACTCGACTGTGTTAGTATATTTTCCGTTTGGTGGCATACGAACCACCCAACTAACATTTCAGCGTCAGATACAGGCATTATTATAACCTCAACCTATTTAAGTGAGTTATATTTATCTCTGTTGAAACTAATAGTGATATAAAGGAGTTGAAAAAAGAAAGTAACACCTAAAGTGGTACTAGAGCGTTAAAGAACGATGTTAAACAGGTTTTAGCGTTAGAATGGTGTTAATCAAAGCAAGTTTACTTAAGAGGTAGCTTAGAGGATAGCTTTAGCTGTTCGCTGACACTCGTTAACTCTTATTGTTGTTTAGTTGCTGCCGTGGAATGTCTTATACAACTTAAGGTTATAAAACAGAGTTTTTCAAGAGTATAAGTAAGTGTAATTATTACAACGTTATGTTACACTTTTATGAAGACAAAGCCTGTACAATATTCTCGACTAAGGGTGTTGTAACTCAATAAGCGTAATAGATGACATAAGTGAAGACTAAAGCTTTAATCTAAGTTCGCCATTGTTTTGGTGATATCTAACCTATAAATTGATTAAGTTATTCAATATTTGACAACAAAATACTTTATTATTTATGTTACTATTGTTTTACTATGGATGCCACTTTATTTAACATGCCGCTGACCAAGAAGCAAGTATAAAAAAATATAAAAACTCAAAGTGCCTAATTAATTCTTCATAAGTTTTATTAGAAATCTTTAATTAATCTCGGGCGCGTTAAAATTGAGATGAGAAACATGGTATACAATAACCGTAAAATCACGAGGGCAGCTTTTTTACACTTCACAAACAAAAATCATTTCAATAATTCGTTATCGCTTAATAATCTCCTCCTCTCAAACATGCCATAATCGCCATTTGCTGTTGGTCACACAATTTTATTGTAAACATCCTTAAGATTCTCCCTTGAAACTCTTTAATAGGTGTAATAAAGCTTAAAGTGGTAAATTGTTCTCAGCCGACCCCCATAGTGTCAACCAACTCTCTACAACTACAGTAATATCGGTTGAAGTGTTAGCTGAGGGTAAATCAACACTCTTGCTCTCACACAACGCACGAGAATACCTGCACAAGAGTGTTCATTCACTCTCAGCTAACGCTTCAACCGGTATTACTGGAGTTGCTTAACACTATGGGTATAAAGATAACACTGCTCTACAGGCCTTCTATAACCTTTACCTGTAAGATCGTGGGCCTCTTTCGCGGTTATATTGGTGTTAGAGAATTCTCTAACACCTTCATACAGGCATGAGCTAACACTTTAATACTCGAATGGAACCGACATAAGAATGATATACAGGTATTCTTAACGCTAGCGTGCTAGTTGGGCAGTACTTACCTATACACACTACCTTCTTGAAAAAAATATTAATTACTTAGAATGAGGCTCTAAATGAAATAAATAAATGAAATAAATGAACTTTATTCTGTAAGTAGGCCGCAATGGCACTTTTACAAGTCAAACCCTACTAGCGTTTCACAGAGGCCACTGCCGAGAAGAAACGCCGAAAGAAACTCGACAGTCAGCCATTTTCTCACAAAAATATGCTTATTACAATGATAATACTTAACCTACTTAAGATCAAGAAATCTAAGACACATAGAATTCTAAATTCAGAATTCAAACATTTATTCTGCAAATAGGCCACAAGGGCATCACATGTCATAATTTTAATGTACAATTTTAAAAAAGTCTTACATTATAAGCATATGATAGATTTTTCATGAGAAAATATTAATTTACAATTTAAGAACAACTAGGTATTTCATTTACATTTACATAAGGCGATATGCCCCACATTTCACATGCTCATACAATAAATATCCATTTAACCAATATAAAACGATCCGTAAATTACAGGGAAGGGAGGCACCATCTACACGACTGTGTACATTTTCCATGGCGTTAAATTCTAATAATAGCTACTCCGCAATCGATAACACACGTGTACATTATTTATTTTAAATAGTCCTACGTTAAGTTGGCGTTCTCATTGGACCTATGTTAATAACTTCAGTCTAAGTGGTAGAAAAAGGGAAAATTCACAAGTGCTACAAACATGTTTACAAATTAACTATCAGATAATTTTCAAACTAGATATGTAAAAATTCTACAGCAGCTCTGTATGTATGTCCGTTCGCAATAGACTCAGAAATAACTGGGGGTACGAATATTTAGTGTTGACTAAATGATAACTTGATTCAGTAATGAGAAGCCTGGCGTTTAGATGACGTGCTCTCTGTCGACAAAATTTCATATCTCGTTTGTGACGTTGATGCCCGTTAAATAATGAATCATCACTAATTTCTGTACCAGTTTTTCTCTTTACCTAGTAAAAAGGAATATGTTACGCGGGTACTGCTGTCTCCAGCCCTTCTTCTCTGATGTTTTATTAGTAATCCCCAGCTGGCTGTGTGCTCTGCTCTCGTGCGTGCGCCGCGCGTCCCACCGAGGATGAGGGCAACAAGCTTCGCAAACACAGGACCACTTGCCATCGAAGTGCATTAAGTGAAAATAGAATGCGTTCCAAAATAAATCTTGGCTCGTCTGTATTGTGTCTGAAATCTTTGATCGCATACTCTTGTTAGATTCGATTAAGACATTTTAACTCCAATCGCTTTCGGTTTACTTTTTATTTTTCCAGCTTGGGAAAAGCGCGGCTAGCACAAGTAACAGCTATGTTGCAGGTTCCGAGGCAACTTCAATTTATTGTTAAGTATTTCTCGCGTGACAAGGAGTCGCGCGGTTTGCGCTTGTTCCCAAACTAACCCAAGAATATAATCACTCAATTTCGAACTCATCTCTGTTACATAATGTAATACTTAGACTTCCAACAACCAAAGTTGACAGCGTCTGAGCGAGCGGTCCAAGAAGTTAAGATCTGGAACTTTGAGCACAGAATAAGTAATAGTACTACGTACAGAAGGTGCACTGTTAACAAATCGACAACTTACAAACCCAAATTATAATAGGTAAATAACAAATATTGACCACACCAAGCAAATGACGAGACGACGCGACCGTCCGGTTGCAATTCGCCACTGAATGTACTTGCAGCGGCCCGGGGATGTACTTGCAGCGGCGCGGCGAACTGACGGAGTGAAAGCCCCCTGCTTTGAGTCCGCTTTACCGTAATTATGTAACTTTGGAAGAGATTGTCGGCCGCTTAGGATAACAGTAGTTGAAACGAAGGGCAAGCGCCAGGTTTCATTCATTTCATAGAAGTCTTTCCGCTTTACGTCAGTCTTCGCCCCTAGAAGCCCCTTTGAAGTGGTTAGGCCTTCAGTTTTACCATGCGGTTTATGTTATGTTGTATAGTTTTATATTTTACTTTTCATATACCTAATGACTATGACTAAAGAGAAAAATAATTTATTAGACCCTCAAAAGTATAGGATATGGTATTGATGTGTTTTATGTTATTCCTCATTACAGACATCCATTATGCCAATTATCTTAACAGTATTGTGTAAGTTATCTTTGCCATATAGCGCAAATTCTGTGGTCAATGGAAATCACTACATAGTTGTTATAATTTGTTACAAAATGACGAAACTTATTTTTAAATGTTTTTAAGAGAAATAGAGGAGGGCTAAATGGGTGTGAGAGTTACATTTTTTTTATTTACGCCAACAAGTGGAGTGTTGTTGTTTAGAGCTTGGTGAGTAAATAACAAGGGCCTGATACGCTTTGAAAGAGAACGATAGCCTAATTGGGATTCCTATAAGAGGAAGTAGAAAATAATGCGATGTTTTGTGCTTATCAGTCTTATCACCGACCGAACATTTTTTCATGGTCGGGTAAATGCACACTTCAAGTGTCAACAAGTATGCAAAACAAACTGGCAATATTTTGCAGTGCATTTTGTAAGTTGGAGATTAAATGATAAGTTTGGTTTAAATAAATAATAATTTATTAATTATCAGATCCGTAGTATTTGGGTGTGCAGTTCAAACATGGCGGGGTGTTCAGTGTTGGGCTGTAAAAGCAATTCTGAGCGAAAAGAAGCGGATGTTACATTCCATACGTAAGTACATTTTCTTTGAATTTTGGACTCGTGTTTATTTCTAAAATTTCACCGGGACCAAGTTACTGGGCTAAATCATTAGTAATATTAAATCGAAAGCAAAAAGTGAAAAAAATTTAAAAATTAATTCAAAAATAATCTCCAAACATTTGACATACCGGTCAAATGGCGTAGTATATATAAATCTACCTGCCAGCTTAGCATTGATGTCCCATCATTCAGTCGGTTTATAATTCGATTTCGGGCTACCAAGGAATTAAAAAAAACCCTGAAATTACTCCACGTTTCGGGAGTTTCAAGTAAATTGATTTTTCCAGTTTTCCAACAGAGGATGAATCTCGAAAAAGATGGTGAGGGAACTGGAAAAGAGAACTGGATGCCACACAAATACTCGGATGTCACGTTTATTCATGCTACGTATGTGCTCAGACCCTAGTGGAAATGTTTCGGCCAGTGATCCAGTATTTCAATATGTCTGAGACTCACGGAAGTTTTCTATTTAAAATTATATATTTCGTTCATTATATGTATGCAGTAAATATTATACTAAACAAGTTCCACTGGTCCGACCGTGTTAGGAACACGGAAGTCCTCAGGCGTGCTGATGTCGCGGGAATAGAGGCCTATCTAATGAGACGCCAACTGCGATGGTGTGGACATGTCTCTCGTATGGCTGAGGAAAGGATTGCAAAGCGCATCTTTTATAGCGAAATGCAGAACGTGAAGCGCAAACAAGGCGGGCAGTTTTTGCGGTATAAGGATGAGCTGAAGCGTCACATGAAGAGGGCCCATAATAATAAAGACCCATTCAAGTGGGAGACAATAGCAGAAGGCCGGTCGCAGTGGAGAAACAAGCTACACATACAAGTGCGTGAATTTGAAGTGACCGCGGCGAACAGAACTGGATGCTAAGCGCGACGAGCTGAAGGCCAGACTACCTGCGGCCATTCAATATTACTATGTCGGAGGGGTGCTGACGTGCAACGAGTGTGTCAGTCACCAGAGAGCACACCAGCGACGTTCTAAACAGTAGATAACAGTCACTGTGGTCGAAAACGGCTAGGGGATGATGATGATGAAACAAGTTTACTTAGAGGTATACAAAGTGAGTATATATTGGCTGATATATGATAAACTCTTATACCTCGAATTACTTACCCCTGTAAACCAGTGACGATTTGACAAGTAGGTATTTGTTTATTTATTGTAAATAAAGTTATAAATATAATATGTTTTCAGTAAAGAAATTACCTGTTTTAATTTAAAGTTTATCCTTTTATTCCAATAACCACATAATTTATATCTATGAAAGACAAAAAGAGCACGGACGTAGAAAGCACTATATGGTTACTTATAGTAATCTGGGGGCACGGCAGTGCCCCCGCCAAGTCGAGCGCGAAGCAAACACTGCCGTACCATCCTTTACTGGAACCATTTCGCCGCATTTTAAAGCCCCTATTTGAGAACCTCTGGATAAGACCAGAACGCAGAAATTTTCGACATCCAGTAAGCTCACATCACATACTTAAAATCCAAAATTTCAAGTCTGTAGGTCATTTAGTTCCGAAGTTAAGCGAAAGCAAAGTTTCGCATTTTCGAAACTCACACACTCATAATCATAAGAATAGAACTAGTACTTCCCATAAACTCAGAGAGCTGAAATTTGGACCAGAGTTAGGGTTTAATGGCCACATAAATGGAAAACTATAAAATCTGGAGTACCTGGTGACCCTGACAAGAAACACAAACTGCATAAGTAAGTTTGTAATTCTATACAAAATACATGCGATTACAAAGTTACTTTTGCAGTTTGAAAGTTCGTTACAAGAAGTCTTACCTGGAAAGAAAAAAGAAGGACTGCCTACAAAAAGAGATGAGATCCCATCAAAAACATTACATGTAAAAAGATGCCAGTCTCGCAACACAGTTCTTCTACAACAAAAAAGTAATGATATGTAATGTTAAACCAAGTCGGTTATATTTTAGTCAATAGCACCGGAGGGGTGTCCACAGAACAAGATTTCCACCGACTTGCATCGTCGTTATTTTTTTAAATATATAAAATGGCTTGGCCGTCGCACGGCAACATAATGGCAAAAGAACAATCGTCAGCTGATTATTAAAATATTCCTAATTAAACATAGCGCCCTAATGACATGCAGCTTGAGCGAGTTTGAGCGATACATATGTATAAGTAAAGCGTTGTATGCGATGGCCAAGTCATTCTATATATTTAAAAAAATAACGACGATGCAAGTCGGTGGAAATCTTGTTCTGTGGACACCCCTCCGGTGCTATTGACTAAAATATAACCGACTTGGTTTAACATTACATATCATTACTTTTTTGTTGTAGAAGAACTGTGTTGCGAGACTGGCATCTTTTTACATGTAATGTTTTTGATGGGATCTCATCTCTTTTTGTAGGCAGTCCTTCTACTACTTACTAACCTACTATGAGCTTGAAATTTGGTGATAATGTTTATTAGATATTACGTATATTTTTTGAGATTTCCTTTTTTTTATTTTTTCCTTGAATATTTTTGTGCACTCAAATATGGTCCCTGTTTCACCAAGGTGACAATTGTCAGTGACATAATATGTCGGCTTACAAATTATCCATTTTCGGGAGACAATTGTTAAGTGACAAGTTTGCCAATTCACTATAAATTAAGACCAATATGACAGGCAACTTGTTAGGAGCGCTCGTGGCCCAGCGGCGCCTGCGTACCGCTTGCGGTATCTAAGGTTAAGCAACGTGGGCAGCGGTCAGGACTTGGATGGGTGACCGCTTTGAGTGGTTCCTAACTGAGCGCTCCCGTGCTTTGGAAGGTACGTTAAGCCGTTGATCCCGGTTGCTGTCTATGGCAGCAGTCGTTAAGCCAAGTTGGAGGCCTTCGGGCGGCTTGAGAACTTCTAACAGTCAAGTTGCCCACTCACTTGACAAAGCCTAATCCCAATAAGGTCTAGTTTCCCCTCAGGGTTGGAAGGTCAGATGGCAGTCGCTTTCGTAAAAACTAGTGCCTACGCCAAATCTTGGGATTAGGTAGCGGACCCCAGGCATCCTTCAGGATGCAACTGTACTGGGATAACGCTAGGAGGATGATGATGACAGGCAACTTGTTACGATTGACCTTACAATAATTTTGATGTGAAAAAAGATCAATTTTTCCAAGTCGACATATTCAGCAGTCGGTAATTATTGACATGAGGCTTTTGGAGCTGTGTCAGTTTTGGTCCTCCATGATAGTATCATCATATCAATAGTAGAGTGACGATAGTGCTGATGATCAGTAGCAGTGATCTGTGTGACTTAGCATAAAGAAGAAGATTTAGAGAAAGAATATTTTTTATTCTACTCTTACCGATTTTGCATTGAGGAAAAATTCTGTGTTAGTAAAATCAGTGTAGAAATGTAATTGTCAACGAAATGTTTGGGAGTGACGTATAGTGGCAGGACAATCCGAATAAGGGACGTAGAAGTTTGTATGGGAAGGCCTAAACAATTTCATACCTATAATTTATAATTATGTTGTTGTGATGTCAACATGCTCTGTCAATTAATAGTTATGAGTCGTTTCAGCCATGAGCTGAGTCTGTCCCTTAATTTATGTAATTGAATTAACGATCGAGTCATTTAAATTGCATTAAAACAATTCGGCTTCTGCAAACATAATATATAATTGACCCTGCTGAATAGATAAAATTGCTAATCAAGATTGACCGGGGAAATCCCGCTGATGCATTTAATCGGAATGCACATTAGCTGCGAAGGGCAGCGGGCGCGTGCGCCGTGCAGTGCGCGCGCCGCGGCCGCGCACCCCTGCGCCCAGCTGCGCCGGTCGATACACGGCCGACCAGCGGCGCGCGCCCCCGCTCTTCACCCAACAATCAGATGCAAAAGCGACATGGCCGACAGCGAGTTTGAAGAATTTCGGAGAGTTTTCGATAGAATACCACAGCATACAAAGGCCCCGACGCCATTTTACTCGTAAGCGCCCTTTTCTTTCTATAAAAAGCAACGTCGTTTAGTTACCCGTGACTACAGTAGGGTGAAATCTCGATCATGCGCGACGTAATGAGTGAGTCATAGGGATACCCTGAAGTTGAAATGTGGTGTTACAGTTTAGTGCCAAATGTGGGTTTGGAGGACGAGTCCCCGTCATCGAAAAGTGACGGCACGCCGGAGGATGAACGGGGCTCTGTAGGAGACAATGACTCAGCACTCCCGCCCGGGACTGCGTCCCCGGGTCCACCGCCAGAGCCCCCCGAAGCACAGCGCAGTCCGCGACACCAGGCCTTCGTCAACGGCGAAAGACGCAGGCGAAAACTCCCCGAAATACCAAAAAACAGAAAATGTAAGTCATCATCCTAGTCATGCATGAGTTTCCTGTTATTGTTTTCGTTGGTTCAAGACCAAAGTTGATTGCCAGTTCAATAATATAACGCTGGCGCTTGCAACGTCCCTATTAATAGAAACTGCACCTGCGCTTTGGCGAATGCAATTGAGTTGAGACATCCTCATCCGATAGTGCTGTTGCGATTTCTCAAAACCCGGACCCTGCTCCACGGAATACAGAACTAAGTAAATGAAGCCTCGTGGATAGTAACCAATACTCCAGCGACTGTATTACAGAATCGTTTCAATCTGCACGTAGTTAATAAAACAGTTATTTTATTCCTTTTCGCGACAAGTATCTAACAATTCGAGTTACATTAGTTAATTGATACATTATAGATAATAAAATAACATCATTTAATAACCAACCCCACAAACATTTTCTCCAATTTCAAATCGAAAAAATTTTTATCTACACACATATCATAAATCCTCTAATATGCGTTCGGAAACCGTAGAAAATGACTCTCATTTCAACATTCAATGAATTTATGGCAATTTTCTTATCTGTGGCTAAGGCTACAGCAGTAATAAAATATTTCATTTTAATCTCATATATGATGTTAAAATATTACGTCAAACAAAACTGTCGAAATTAAAAAGTCAAAGTTGACATGTTCAAATTCAGTCGATGCGAAATGTCAGCTCGATGTTTTTTTAGTATATATCGCACGAAATTTGAGCTAGAACGACATGATCACATCAGAATAAGGACTCTTTACTTTTTAAAATAACATTCAGGTATCGGTTGCCAGTTCTGATTTCGATATTTCCGCAACCGTGCAAAAAAGGTTGTATTAACACAATTATTGTATTTATTTACTACGGTTTCTGAACCCATCTTAGAGTAATTATAATATGTGTGTAGATAAAGTAATGTATGCAACTGTACATAATTAGGCATTAAAACACTCGTGTGACCTTATTATGAAACTCGTGTTTTAATGCCCCTCATTATGTACCAGTTGCATAAACTACTATTCTTTTACATTCCATTATTACCTAAACAACAGGTGAATACCTCCAATCGAAATAATTTGCTTTATAAGCTTTTACAGAAAAGGTACCACCACCGTTAAACCCCCTAATCTCGCCTGGGATACCTAATTTCGCCTATTTTTATAAAATTACAAAATCCGGCCTAAAAAACTTAACGTCGTTTAGGATACCTAAGTGCCGTTTTTTCGATGAAGTGACAGCACGTGTTTATTTTTACCTCGGCGGAACTTCGCTATAATTAGTGGTAAAAAAGACATCGAGATGCCTCTTCGCCATTTCAATCATTCATTTACTTATATTATCATGAGCACTGCCTTAAGGGAAACTTTGTTCATACATTTTTATAGAATGTTGTTAAGCATTGAACCCGGACCTGGATCTGCCGGGAAACATTAACTAGGAAATTCGGTGTCCCGAGTTATGACGTCACCAAAATTACTGCTGCTAAGGCAGTGCACTACCCAGTCGATATATCTTGGTAACTTTGATAAAACTTGGTACCTTGGTTCATTGAAGGCCTTGTTTTTGCCTCCCAAAAGTCCCCAGGCTAGCACCTTCTAGATAGAGCCGCCGCTATCTTAGAAAATGTACTCCATCCGTAAGATATTCGCAATTTGTGCGAAATCTACGTACCTTATTCAAATATGAAAATTATTCTTCATTTTTTTTTTGTCGAAATCCATTGACTCTATATGTAGATATGAAATACATGACAACGAAAGCTTATTAACCTTTACACCGAAAAGTCCTTTATCACTTTGGCAAAAAATTAATGCTAATGCTTTAGAACTTAAATATTTCTTATCTATTTTATTTATTTTATTTTTTCATGTCTTATCCATTCATTTATTTTGTACGTTAATATTTCTTTGTACAATAAAGTTTAAATAAATATTCAAAAGGTCAATGGAATTCGAAAAAATTAAAATGGTGAAATATATTTCATGGTACCGTTTCATCCCCATGGTCCCCGAAGTTCATATTTTGTGTGGTGCTCTGCGGCGGCGCCACCATAATGGAAATCAATTAACTATATGGCGAAATGATGTACATTGGACGTACACCATGTACATATAATGTTTATAGCTGTACCTGTGCCGGGAAACGAAATAATGTGCATTTATTGTGGCGCCGCTGGGGAGCATACTCTGCAGCGGCGCCACTTAGTACTCATACATAGAAATGATATTAGCTGTTTTTTTCTAATTGGAATTGATGTACGTATGCTGTTTATTGTGTACGTATTGAAAAAAATCATTATTACTTGAAGATCTTATGTACTTTAATTAATTGCGCGTTCTAACCTAAAAAGTGCACAGGAGCGCGAGGGAGCGATATGGAGATACCCCGCTTCCCGCGCTCCTGTGCACTTTTTAGGTTAGAATGCGAAATTAATTAAAGTATGTTAAATCATTTAGTAATAATGATTTTTTTCAATACGCACACAATACACAACATACGTACATCAATTTCATTCAAAAAATAGCTAATATCATTTCTATGTATGAGTTCTAAGTGGCGCCGCTGCAGAGTATGCTCCCCAGCGGCGCCACAAATAAATGCCCACTATTTCGTTTCCCGGCACAGGTACAGCCATAAACATTATATGTACATGGTGTACGTTCAACGTACATAATTTCACTATATAATTAATTTATTTTCATTATAGTGGCGCCGCCGCAGAGCACCACACCATATTTTAAGGCATGCAAACCGAGGTTTCAGCACATATACTTATTCATGGCCAAGTTAGCCAAATATATATTAGGTTACTTTATTGATGCCTATATAATACTGACTGCATTTGAGCAAGTGGAAGGAGCGCAATGTTTCCTCGTGGATTTTACGAGTTTACAGCCGGTATAGACTGGCTGATCACCCCGAGGTTTTACTCCACTAACAATATCAATAATATTGCAGCAACCATACTAGCATGTGGCCAGCCAGCATCACTCGCCGAAGAACTAGGGGCCCTGGCCGGCCCCCTGATCCGACCAGGGTGCCAGGGCCGTCCGCTCCTCGTGCTCAAGTGTGGCTACTTGCTCGACGAGGATTCGAGTCCGGATTCCGAGCGATTGCAGAGCCTGGGCGACGTCGACAGTGGCCACAGCACAGCACATTCTCCTATAGATACCGGACCCAAAAGTATATCTCCGACTCCCCTACAACAGCATGGTTAGTATCTGCGCAAACTGATCAAATATTAGGCTTCTTTCAATCCAGTTAATCTAATTATGTGGCAAGCGTATACACATCAAACGCATTGCGTACAAAAATAACGGCCACTGCACCCTATCTTCTCAAAAGTTTACCACATCACAATACTTCTAAAGTCGCACTAAACATTATGTTGACAGGTACTGTAGAGTGTGAATATTTTACGGCATCTGTAATAATATGTTTTTCGTGCATACAGAAACAAACATTTCAGTTTCCCCATCATCAAGCTGCAGCATCAGCGGCATTAATTTTGCTGGAAACATGACCACTGTACCGCATAGTCAGCTGGAGATGCTGGAAGCGACACACAGAGGCCTACACAAGTTCAACCCAAGGCATCACGACGAAATAGAGGTGGAGATCGGTGACCCCATTTATGTCCAGAAAGAAGCCGAGGATTTATGGTGCGAAGGTAATTGCCACGTTACATCATACGCTTGCCCTCCTACTTTTTACTTGAGTGTCTTCTTCACCCATACTGCTCTGCTGCCCGCATAATTCATATCTAACTTAAAATGAAACAGTCTCCAACTATAGGTACTATCGAATTATTCGAGTGCCTACATAACAGTAAATTAAAGCTTTCGTAATTCACCTGGCCAGTATACGGCCAAATCCAAATATTCGAATATTTCTTGCCTTATCTTTTAATTGTTATCCTCTTTTGATTGTATGCAAATTTCTGATGCAGGAGTAAATTTAAGGACAGGACAGCAAGGGATATTTCCGTCAGCCTACGCGGTAGATATGGACTACAATGACTTTGATCCAGCAAATGCCAAAGTTAAAAGAGAACGTTACTTATTAGGGTATGTTTTTTCATCAGATAATGGAGTGCTATTCTGAAATAATCTAAATATTTAATTTTACTAACAATGTGATGATTTATAGGTATATGGGATCAGTGGAGACACTAGCTCATAAAGGAACTGGAGTTGTCTGTCAGGCGGTTAAGAAGATCGTCGGAGAGTGCAGTGGCGAGCCGGGAGCGCAACCGTGTATTCTAGAAGTATCGGATCAGGGCCTACGAATGGTTGACCGGTCAAAACCAGAGGTAATCCAAGTTGTTTTTATCCTTATAACAGACCAACATACATACCTAGATAGAACGGTTTTAAAATCTTAGGAAGCGTTTACGCACAGGAAATATGATGCGCGACCTGCCTTGCGCGCTTGTCACGTCGCGCTATTTTACGCGTGTGCATGAACACGAGTCACGACACACGACGTTAAAGTACTTTGACGGTACAGAGGGACTGACTGAAAACTATAACTTAAAGATTCACCAGCGCGACAGCGGGAGCGCTTGTCAAACACATCGAATTTCAATAAGAACGTCAAAACTATTGGTTACATTCACTAAATTCCATGGGGATTACCTATACTATTGAGGATTCTTCAGCAAATTATTGATAATTTTTTGTGCCTCGCACGCCACAGTTTTCGTAGCAAAGGACTGAAAATAAACCTTACTTGATAGCTACGTGCTTGCCTTTACATCGATTTGGAAAGGAACATCATCATTTGGTTTTTTTTTTTTTTTAAAGGAAAAATAAACGCATTTGTATTTGTATTTTTGTATTTGTATTTGATCGACTCGATATGAAGTCATTGGCATGTGGGGCATCTAATGTCCTGACTTTATATCAATTCAATGGCGGTGAAAACGTTTCACAATGTGACTCACTTGGTATTTCGTTGGTACAGAGAGTCCGGAACTCCCCCTGCATCGACTATTTCTACTCGCTGAAGAACGTTTCGTTCTGCGCGTTCCACCCACGCGACCACCGGTACCTCGGCTTCATCACCAAGCACCCCACGCTGCAGAGGTTCGCGTGCCACGTGTTCCGGGGCCAGGAGTCCACCAGGCCCGTCGCTGAGGCTGTGGGGTGAGTATACTGAAGCAACAAACAATGCACGGTAAAACACGGCATCAGTGTTGGAAATGTTACGAGTAGCATCTTTTTTTCCCCTATTTGGCCAGCTTAGCGGCCCGACACAGATTGAGTTGTGGACAACCGCCCACTGCGGCCTGAAAGGCCAGCAGCGGGGGACAGTCAGCATCAAAAGTAGCTACGCTTATGAACAGGTCAAAAACTCTTATATAAAGAGTTTCGATCTCTTCATATGCATAGCTACTTTTCATGCCGACTGTACATATTTTACCCCTTTATTCATTTCATAATCGTTCATCAAACTTATTTTAGTTACATTGATAACTTGCATCTAAAACTCGTTGGTCCTTTATGTTTGTGAGAGAGGGACAAAACACATTTTGGTTAGCAGAGGTTTCTCAAGTTTTATTAATAATGGGGGTTAATCTTGTTCGAATTTTCTGATGGCTTTGCCGTTAGAGTTTCTTATGCTAGACAACAAAAACGAAACGTCGAAATTGCAATTTAGACGTTTTTCTATAGCTGTGGCATTATTTTAGAGTTACGATTAATAACGGGATATTTACCATGTACTTAATATATATGGCACACCAGTTACTCCGTTTAAACTCGCAGCACGTCAGTTACTCCGTGATAATGGCGCTTGCAACAGTGCCAAAATATCGGAAAATCACATACCTATACAAATATACATGGTAAATATCCCGTCATTAATCGTAATTCTAAGACCATTCGAGCTTAAAATCTTATATTGGCATTATTTTACCTCCGCTTCTTCTGCATTCTAAAAATGTATACATGCAAATTTCAAGCATGACACATAAAAAATTCTCATTGCAATTAAGTTCCTATATTAATTAGATTACTACTGTGTTCCACTACTTAGTTGAGTTTCATGATGATACCCTATTATTATGTACTACTAACAACTTAATTTACAATTTGGTTTCAGGCGAGCATTCCAGAGATTTTATCAAAAGTTTATAGAAACGGCATATCCAATCGAGGATATCTACATAGAGTGAAGCTATATCATTATAGCAATATCATCATTGCAGTAATATAATAAGCTTATCCGTTGCATTTGTCACGGTTATCCAAGATGGACTGTGGTCAAGCTGTACGTAAGTTAGTTTAGAGAATTCGTGTTTAAAAACACGCTGTTAATGCTGGACAGGATGGATGCTGGTTAGAATATGGTGCTAACATGTTTTCTCCTGTATGTTCCCGAGTTATTAACCTTTTCACCGCCATAGATTTGATATAAAGTCAGGACATTAGGTGCCCCACACGCCAATGGCTTCATATCAAGTCGATGCAAAGGCAAGCTATGTGCTATCAACTAAGGTTAAGTTCCATTCTTTTGCTCCGAAGACTGGCGTGTGAAGACAACTTACAGAAGCTACCATGGTGGGGAATAGGTTAAAAGCTGACTCTGCGTGATGTGAGTGCTGTGATGTAACCTGTTTCGAACGTGTTTACTATGAAATAACTGAACGAAGGTGTGCAAGAATTATTTCTTACTTCGAGGAATTATCCATTTAATGCTGAATATAGTGATATTAACGCTGTTGTAAAAAAATGGAGAAAATCTGTAAGCACTATGACGTTGATTGTGACAAAGCAACGTAGTCTTTAAACTCGTTGTCGAACGCTATGTCGCCTACCAACAATGTCAAGTAATTTAAATGTCATTTATTCAAGTGTAAATGAAACAACACCGTAAAATTATATAAGAAGCAGGTTTGAAAAGATCTTCCAAGTTGCACCTTTATTTGCTATTTTTCAACAATATCGGTTAGAATGATTAAATATCAACAGCTATATGGTTATTAACAGCCTGATGTTTATTTATTTATGAGAGTGTAAAAATGCCATAACGGAGAATACGTTGTATGTTGGATAGCGAAATGCCTATTTATTGAAAAGTCCACTAGGGGAAACTGAATACGTGAATCCGGATTGTATTCGATCAATTTGATCATAAATTGTAAAAAAAAAACCTAGATAAATATGTATGCTTTTTTCGTATATAAAACATGGGCCCATGCAGCGATCTCACTTTTTACATCAAAAAAATGTGTCCAATTTTTTTTCTCGCGGATATTATTGATACATTTGATAAAAAATATCTTGTCTTTAGTCACACATATATTTATTTACTAACATTTATAGGATTAAGCAAACTATGGTATATGGTATCTAGGGTATGGCAAGAGACGATGGCAGGCGTCCCGATAGAGGCACGTTGGTGCCATGGAAGCTAGGGAGGTGCCTGGTGTGGGACGCCACATGTGTGGACACTTTCGCGCAGTCCCAAATCCAGGTAACTCGCTCCCAGGCCGGTGCTGCAGCTGACTAGGCTCAAGTTCTCAAGCGCCGCAAATACTCATCGCTATTAGGTAACTATGAGTTTGCGGCGCTTGAAGTGGAGACACTGGGACCCTGGTCGGGTGACATGAGAGCTTTTATGAGAGCCCTGTCGTCGCGGCTGGTTGACACCTCAGGAGACCCCAGGGCTGGCGCTTACCTCTGGCAGAGAATTTCTCTCGCGGTACAAAGGGGTATCGCGGCCAGCGTAATGGGCACCATGCCGCAGACAGATCGGACGGTGTGTTATTTTTGTAATTATCGTTTATTCATAAGTTTATGTTAGTTTAATTTTAGTAGTTCTTTTTTCTATTTAGGTATGTTGATATAGTTTAGTTTTAGTTTATTATACCCGTCATTAATTTTAGTTTTATAAATTTAATATGTTTTCCGCATATCTGTCTTTCTTATGCGACTTCCTGACTTGGCGGGGCGGGATCGATATGTGACATTTTCTTCTTTGACGTAAACTTACTGACGTCGCAAAGATTCCCACTTGACGGAATACTGTCAGTATTCATATTTGCGCAGTAGTAATATTATGCGCAGAAGCGGACCAGTAGTGCCTTCGCATCGTCCCGCTTCCGCGCATCTCGCGCCAGTCAGGAAGCACTCATATATATGAGAAAAGTGTCAAATGTCAGTGTCAGCTGTCAGTCGACTCAGTACCATTTTTCACTGCGCCCCTACATTTAAATGAGTGCTTCCTGACTGGTGCGGGATGCGCGGTAGCGGGACGATGCGAAGGTGGTACTGCTCCGCTTCTGCTCATGCTATTACTACTAAAAGTAATACTGACAGTGTTCCGTCAAGTGAGAATCTTTGCGCCGTCAGTAAATTTACGTCAAAGAAAAAAATGTCACATATCGATCCCGCCCCGCCAAGTCAGGAAGTCGCCTAAGGTAGCACATTTCGGATAAGATTTGACAACAAACATCACTAAGGTCTACCAGAGTATATGCGGCATTTACGTAGGTAATTAATTAATTATATTAATAACTTTAACAATTGAGTTACTAAATAAAATTAAAAACAATTAGATCTTGATATATGTAATGTGTATAAATATATAATAACACAGTTCTTATTAAACTTACTAATAAATAAAAAACCTACAAAATCAAATACAAATTACATGATATTTACTTAAATTATATGAATACTTAGTTACAACTACTATCTTGTTTATTATGATCACAGGTAGTTTTATCTCACGATCGCATCTGAGCCATGCTTGTGTGCTTGTGTTTCAGCGCTCACGCTGTGTGTAGTACAGTCAGCGTTATATACCTAGTATGTAGTAGCCAAAGTGGCCAAATAGTTCGGTACACCATATATTTTGTATCTATGTGTCTACAACCTTTTTGGTACAATATTTTCGGTCACTGCGTAGTTTTGGCTATACACACAGGATGAGCTATGAAAATTACTGACTTATAAATGTTAACTATCTTCACATACCTACCTACTTATATCACGGTGAACACGCGTCCCTAAAATTAAAATACTGTATATAATAATCGTGCTTGTAGGGATAACCTTAAGCGGTTTATGTATTATTTAAGTGCACATCCCCGCGGGGACATTCTGTTTTTTCGATAACCGCCTAGCTAGACAACAAACATCACAGACGTCTACCAAAATGCGTATCCATAGTATCATTATAAAATGAGAAGTATTATAAATTAAACATTGAATCTGAAAGAGTACAATAAATGTTTCGTTACTTGATATTTCTTGAGTAAGAACCCAGCTATTAGAAGTTTTATTTCATTTAGTAAATCAAAGTCACTGTACATATAAGACTTTGTAACGCGCATCAAAAGTAATAATAGAATTAAGTAGAATATAGAGCAAGTAGCTTAATATTTGTTATAAGAGTGCAATACTAATAGTATGGCCGCCGGGTATCGCGGCGGCGGCAATAGATAAATCTAGACAGAGCAAAGTCAATGTACATATAGGACTTTGACGCAAGATTAATAATTAGGACTTAGATTTAGGTGTCGTTATAAAGGAGAGTATTATTGAAAGTATCTAATTTTTGCATTTTTTTTCAACCCAGGCAATTTATTTCTTACCATTCGCATTGAAAGGAAAACATTAAATACTGATTGTCATTTATAGAGCACACTAACACACCCGGCATTTTGCAAAATACTACGACGTTTTTGCAAAATGCCGGGTGTGTTCGTGTTGTTTTGCTTTGATTTAAGATTTGAAACATATTTCAAATCTTAAATCATTATGCCATTTATGCCGTACATATACTAAGTTAGCGACTGACTAATTCGTCACGACATACAGATTGTCATTTACCTTTCATCATTTGCCAAAAATCTCCAGACTTGTTTATTCGGGTAAAACAATTAATGTTTAATGTTCCTCATTTTTCTTCGATTATACGTATATTAGTAATTCCATAATTCGCAACGAAATATTAAAGACACAAATCAATTTTGGACTGATGTGGGTGAATGCCCGACCAGGTAAATACACAGATCAAATATATAAAAAACGCCGCATATAATTTTAAAAACAAAAAACAAATAAAACCTCTCTTCCTGAAATAACTCCGAGTTTAAAGAATTTTAGAAATTAAATTAATTATAGGACACTCGTGTTATAATTAGCTACATTTAATTTAATAAGTACATAGGTAAGAATGGTCACGAAGCGAAAATATCTCCTATCAAACGTTATAAGTTCGTTTTGTATGCAACTAATGCAACCAATGGATTAAGTAATTCGTAGCTGCGAGAAATCGCAGAGTAAATTTAACATGGAATAAATTCTAGAGCTACAAGGAAGTACTTAAATCCGACCTTCCTGTCAATCTTAAGAAAACAGTACTAGACTCATTTATACTCCCATGTCTATCTTACGGCAGCCAAACAGGGATATATGGAAACTACACAGTATTTAAACAAAATACAAACATGTCAAAGAGCCATGGAACGCAGTATTTTAAAAAATACAAAGGAAAGACAGGATACGAAATACAGATATACGAAAAACAACAAACATAATAGACGCCGAAATGGAAATGGACTGGACATGTGGCACGTATGAGCAGAGATAAATGGGCATACAAAGTAACCACGTGGGCAAGACCACTTGGTAAACGAAGTAAAGGAAGACCGAAAGAAAGGTGGGTGGATGAGTTAGATAGAGCGGCTGGAACGGAATGGCTTTTAAAGGCAAAGGACAGAGAGACCTGGAAGGGTATGGAGGAGGCCTTTACTCGTAGAGAGGTCCTTAAGACTGCGTCGTGCAGGGTAAATTATCAGCGCCTGTCAAATTTCTATTTTTTTAAATTATTTTCCCCAGTAACTCACACATACATATTTCACACACACTACTTCATTTTGTTGGCCCGGGTCATTGACTTACATTTTTTTTAATAGGTATTTTCAGTTGTGTATTGCCACCAGTTAATCAGAGTTAAAAACTCCTTAGAGAAATCGAAATTGTCATAACTTGTCACTGTACAATGACAATGCTCTGTCAATTTCTGTAAGGAATACAAAGTTTTGATTTACAATATTTGATGATTTATTAAGGCATGACAAAAATGTAAAAATAAAAGTCAAGTTCTGATCTGTCACCAAAACCTTACTTCTGAAAATTGGGATTTGATTTTAGTAAAACGCTCCTAATTATTCATATACAAATAGATTAAAATACATATATTTAAGTGTATCAATGCCATGGCTTAAGCTGTTATGTTGTTAAATTATATTTAATTGAATAAATGGTGAATAAAACTTAAGAATGTGTAATCCTTCTGCAGGCAGGGTCACTACCAACTAAGCTAAAGCGGCTTTTATAGGTAATGCGAGTTTTAAGCGAAGATGCGGTTGTTTTATTTCGATATATATTATGTAATGAAACTTAATGAAAATTAATGGCAGTATTTTGAAATAAGTTTGTTAAGTATTCTTAAAACCTAATGAATGAAATAAGTAGGACAAATATGATCAAGTAGGATTTAGTAAATCATTGTCACTATCTGTAATTGGAACTTGGCCGGCCGGACGCGCTATCGTGTGCATGGTCGAATGTACGAGTCCATAGTTATGTTATGACAAATTAGCTCTCATGTTCCTTCTTATAAGAACGATAATTGAATAGAATAATTAGTGGAGTAAATTTTACTGAACTTTTAACACTACTTGGACAATGGTTGCGTATAGCTAAATCCATGTACATGCTGCATACATGCTGTAATGTAACAGTTATAATACTTATAATATACGCAATTGAAATTGCAATCTTACTATTATTGACTACGTTTACGTAACGTCCAAACAATTATTGCGACGTACTTTTTTTGTTTTTTCAACCTGATTGTGGCCTTATAGGTCGGGCCCAATAAATCGATAGGAGTGCGCGGTTGGAAAGTGGCCTGGGGAAAATCGAGGGGAAACCTCCGACATGACCACGCGGGAGGTTTAAACACTGGGATACTCTAAGAGTTTGCGCTCCAGTGAGATTGGTTACGCGGCTTCTACCGAATCTGAGTTGTGAGTGGAATCGAGCTACTTGTCGCTGGTTCACTAAACTAAACTCTACTAGGCCCGACCTGGGTCGGACTGACTCTACCCGGTGTGACGTACTTACGTATATCCAAAGACTACAATGTATATACTAAAGTACGTATATCCGTATATCCAAAATCAAAGCAGTGAACCAAATAATTTCAAACCATAAAAAATAATCAAATAGAATTTAGAAACCGTACTTACAGACCTGCAGAAATAAGTAGGACTACATAAGTACATACATATATTTTGTATAAGACTCAGATTATACGTCGTCGTTAGAGATATAACTAAGATAAAAAAAACACATTTATATTTTCATTCTATAATTAGTATGACCATGCGGCTTCGACAGTACAATCTTCTGCTGCTTATTACTTTCTTTGTTGTGTGACACTGCAGATTGATAATCCACGATTCCTGAAGTTATATCACGACATGTGAGATATATTTAGCCATTAAATGTATTCCTATTTGACGAGAAAGCGTGAATATCCACACAAATTTCAATAAGTATTCCAATCCAATCAATCCAATCAGTGGGTTCTTCAATGCTGAGGATCGTGACCGCTATGTCTCTGGCGGGGAGTGCAGATGGCTCGCCAGTGGTTCCGATGATGCGCTGCATGCAGTGCCTGGTGTTCTCGGAGTCCGGCGAATTTGGAGATTTTTTCAATCCACCTGGCTCGTCTATCCTCCACCTTTCCCGTCATCATGATGTACTCGAGGATAATAGGGACGACGCGCGATATGTCCAAAAAATGCCAGTAGATAAGTATGCGTTGTTGGCAAACTGTCGAGAGGCGTGTGTGTATGCGTATTTGGTGTTCGATATCAACATTAGATACGTAAAATTATTGAAATATAAAGAAAGAAAAATGTACACAAATTTTCATTTGAAGTAAGTGACAAATGTCATTACGTTATAAAGATGTTCCGTCAGGGTGACCATTCATTGAAATTAATTTCCATTGTAATGAAACGCATCGGCAAACTTTTTGCTTCTAGAATGCGTTTTCGGGAAGGAAAACATTATAATTTGAACGCATAAGTAAACTTTCGGGACCAAACACTGTATGTTCTCTAAAAAATAAAAGGCTTATACCAAAAATTCCATGTTAAAAGGTTCTTAAAACGCCACACGTCAATATTTATTTACCCTACTTGAATTAATACAATCTTTGTGTGTGGTATACATATTGTATTCGTATACGGGCAAAATGTCAAAAACAGAGCTGTCAAAGCGAAAAAAGGAGCATGCGTCTGCTCTCACCGAGGGCCAATGCCCATCTGTCGATTTTTCCAAAGTATGGTGGCAGGGAAAATGTATGGAAAAGTCACTAAAGTTTAGATTTACGTTTGAAATTCTCATTGGTCTTTGCGAGGAAAAATGTGAACAGTGTGATAACTTATAGTGAATACTTTTGAGATTTGTTTGAGTGTGATTTTGAAACGAAATAATAGATTTTTCAATTCAATTTTGCCTAAACGCCGACACGCGTTCTTCTCATTTTTAGTGCAACTTTACGGTATTGTATTTATTAAAGTGTAATTTATTATAGATTACTAATAGTGATAACTTGTAAACACACTCTTTGTGATAATAATTACATATATTTTATATACTTTTGTAAAGAATCGTGACCTCCACAGATTGAGAGGTGAAGGCTGTTTTTGCTAAATATGCTCGGCGCCCTCTTAATAATGTTTTAAATCAATAATTATTATTTTAAATACTTATTTAATTCAATGTATGCAAGCTCTATAAATAATATTATAATTATGTAAAATAATTATATTAATGATGCATGAAATGAATCTAATATAGTGAAAATGATATTGTAATTATTTTATTAAGGAATAAAGAGGCTATGTTATTATTATTAGCTGCCAAAAGAAGGGTTAACCACTAAATATACAAACTCACTTTCCCATTTCTAAACAGTGGGGACATGTTGCTTTCTACGCTGCCTTCAACGGAATAAACTATATGGACTTTAAGGGTCTTCCAGCTTTTGATTATTGGCCTAATGTGTCTCTTATTGAACGTTATAATAATTTAAATTATCATCATCATCATCAGCCTGTAGACGTCCACTGCTGGACATAGGCCTGCCCTAATTCACGCCACCACACCCGGTCCTCAGCTCTCCGCATCCAACCGCTTCCCGGGACTCTATTCAGGTCGTCGGTCCACCTGGCGGGGGGTGGTCCCACAGGCCGAGTCGTTCGCGGTCTCCACTCCAGAACTAGTTTGCCCCATCGGCCATCGGCTCTTCGACAAATATGCCCGCCCACTGCCACTTCAGCTTCCTTATACTCAGTGCTATGTCGGTAACCCTGGGTCGCCGTCGGATATCCTGATTCCGGATTCTGTCCCTCAGGGAAACCCCGAGCATAATAGCCCTCTCCATAGCTCGCTGAGCGACTTGGAACTTGTGGATGAGGCCTTTTTTAAGTGTCCACGTCTCGGCCCCGTAAGGCGACTTCCTGACTTGGCGGGGCGGGATTGGTATGCGACATTTTCTTCTTTGACGTAAACTTACTGACGTCGCAAAGATTCCCATTTGACGGAATACTGTCAGTATTACATTTGCGCTGTAATATCATGCGCAGAAGTGGACCAGTACTGCCTTCATATCGTCCCGCTACCACGCATCCCGCGCCAGTCAGAAAGCACTCATTTAAATGTAGGGGCGCAGTAAAAAGCGGTACGGACTCGATTGACAGATGACACTGACATTTGACAGTTTTCTCATATCGTACCGCCTCCGCACCGACAAATCAGGAAGTCGCCTTGGTGAGGAATAATAAATACAGTCGAAGAATTTGAATATTTTGTCACTTTTGGACTATTTCTCAAAAGTGAAATATATACCACTTCTTCGACCGTATTCATTTGTATTTTTTATATTCTAGACATATGTGTATGACTTCTATGTGAAATCATCATATTCATTATGTAATTCGATAGTATATTCTTTCGATCAATCGTATTGTATTTCTTATTTAAGTATTTCGTTCGAACATTCAGAATTTAATATGTATATCCAGCTTATGAGTATATTCGATTTTAGGTATTTAGCTACTTAATCGTAAAAACGTAGTGCAGTACAATATTAATTAATGCCAGGTTATATAAAAAGCAATGTGCCTTCACAAAATCCAAAATGAAAGTAGAAGTTAAAGACTCCTGTATAATATAATACACGGTGAGAACACTTGCCGATCAGTGCCATTGATATACTTAATGAACTAGCGAATCCGACATGCTCATAATATTAAGTCTTGTAGTTTAGGTTAATTCGAGTACCTAGGTAGTATCTATATTTTGACTACATCAGTGTTGAAAAAGTAGTATCATTAGTAGCTAACTGAATTTAAATACAGCCGTTCCAGTATTAAAAAAACCGGCCAAGTGCGAGTCGGACTCACGCAAGAAGGATTCCATACCGTTATCTATAAAAACGGCAAAAAAGTCATGTCTGTTGTATGGGAGCCCCCCAGCGGCAACAGAAATATATCATCTGTGAAAATTTCAACTGTTTAACTATCACGGTTCATGAGATACAGCCTGGTGACAGACGAACAGACGGACGAAGAGCGGAGTCTTAGTAATAGGGTCCTGTTTTACCCTTTGGGTACGTAACCCTAAAAAATGTAAAATAAATTATATCGTACAAAAATTATAAGCATAATTTTATTTAAAGAAATAAAAAACCGACTTCAATACTTAAATGTACAAATTTAAACTAAAAAGTAGAAAATAATATATTTTAGTAACTTCAAAGCAAAGAGCTGTCAGGACAATAAATTAATGTAATTAGTTATTTTCTTATTTATATACATATTCACAATATATAAATAATCAGTTATTTTAGCGTCGGTGCCAGCTCAGGAAGATACCTAGTTTGCCACAAACTTTCGACACTCGGAGTGGCGGCGGCGCCGACTCCAAAAATACCTGATTATATATTATTGTGAATATGCATATTGTAAAGAAGAAAATAACTAATTACATTAATTTATTGTCCTGTAAGCTCTTTTTTTTGGGTGGAAAGTACCTAAGTGTATTTCGTTTTTGTTTTGTACTTTTTGTTTGAAATGCGTCTGCTGTGCTATGAGTAAGTTAGCCGTTTGGGTGGTTTTGTGACGTCAACGGTCAATAACGCAAAATATCGTTCTTCAGGTACACAAGCCGAGGTCTAAATCTAAACCTTTATAACCGTATATGTGTAATTTTGTTTTTTTTTTTGTTAGTTAAATGTATATGGGACAACCAACCGATATGATCTCGTAACAAACATACAACAAAAACATACGTACCGTAGAATCGAGGATCTCATCCTTTTTCACACTTCTAAGCGATACATTGCCAAAGTGCATCTCATGGCAATTGCAATAAGCCCAAACACGGCTAAGTTCCATTGTTTTATTACGGAATTCCGTTGCCTACCTTCCGGGTTCAATCATCAGATTCATGTTTATGGTAACATTACATTAAGACCATTTAAAATGGCTACGTCATGTTATAAAATCGCTAAACTATGTTTCCCTTGAAGTTTTGCGGATTTCCCTCAATTTCTTATGGATTCCATCATCAGAAGTGAAATTTGGTAACAACAGGACCTACCTGGAAGCATATGCTTTCAATCAAATAAATAATTTTCCAAATCTGTTGATAAATGGCGGGGTTCCGTTGCCAACCTTTCGGCTTCAATTACCAGATCAGGTAGATGGTATAACATTACATCATGACAGTCTAAATTGGCTTCGTCATAGTCGCTTCATTACCTTGATCGAAACACCATTTTTGTAATATATTTGTAAATGTTATTTAATATCTTAGCGCCACCCATGAAACAGTTGGGAGTTTTGGATGATCATCTGTTGTCTTCTTCATCAGTTCCGGTTTACCAAATGCTACTTTCTGAATGCAAATGCTCGATTTATAACCGAAAATACTAAAATCGTTCCCTCAATTCCTCATAGATTCCATCATCAGAGTGAACTTTGAGAACAACGGGACCAATTTGGAAGAATATGCTTTCAAATAAAGAAATAATTTTCCAGATCTGTTCATAAATGGCGGAGTAATCGCGCATATAATAAAACAACATACTACAGGCAAATTGAGAATCTCCTCCTTTTATTGAAGTCGGTTAAAAATGAGTTAACTAGGTATAAAGTGCTTTCATTGTTACAAGTAAAAGAGCTTTCAAAGTAAAATACAATATTGATTGGTATATAATTATTAAATGATGAAATGATTTTATAGAACAATTTGTTTACCTTGCATAAAAGTATCATTGAAATACCTAAAACTAAATTTTTTAATATATAATCCCCTATATTTTCCGTCTAACAAAACATTAAGAAATATTTAATTCATTTTGTTTACACAAATTGGCATGAATAAATAGATCCGTTTTTTGGCAATTTTATTGATTTAGTACCTAGGTATTTGAACGTTTTCATATTATATATAAATGAAAATGAGTTTGAAATTACATTCAAACTTAGATCATAGTTTTCGCCTGTCGTTAATAATTTTAAAATGTAAGTAGCTTAAAAGAACTGGTGTAATTTTAGATAAACAATAAATAAGTTTTTATCCTTGGATCTCCTATATGTATAAGGATTTATAAAGAACTTCATGAGGTACCTTTTCCAACTCGGAAACAAATCGTAAGTCTACCATAAACATAGATATTCATTATAAGTATCGTTAGGCAAAGTCAGAAAGAAGAGTACTAAATTACTAAATTAGGGATAATGTCTTTAGGAAATTATATGTGGAAGTAGATTGACATTAATCAACAGTAGAAATCTCATTAGAACAAGTAAGAACCAAATGTGTTAATACACTTGTATACTCGCAAAGGCATAAAGCGGAGCCCAGTGAACAAAAAATGAGCAAATTGTAAAAATTTACTAAATATAGGATTTTATAGGAAATGAGTTATTTTGAATAACGTTTTGATGTCGTTTCCCAACTAGCCCAACACTAGTATGTTTTTATGTTTGTCACCTAACTATTACCTACACTACCCATTGTTGTAACAAAGTATCAGACGACGACGCTGTACATTCACATCATCATAGTTTCATCATTTTGCGCCGCTTACACGGCCTTCAAGACTGGCAGGTATTAGGTTATCATAGTACTTTTATCTCGCGAGCGCGGGTTGCTGGCCATTGCTGTAGTTGTGACTGTGACACATCCGAACACATAGACAACGTGAACTCATAGTTCGTACGCTGACGCACACATAGACAATCTGCATATATAGCTCAGCATACAACCTTGGCTCACCCGCGCTCGTGAGATAAATGTACAGTCAAGGGCACCAATATGTATAATTTTTTTCCATTGCAATAAGGTCCAAAAATGTATACATATTTATGCCCTCGACTGTACTCTACTTGTTGGGAGCGACGAGTAATTTTCATTAAAATGAACACAGCATACGCCAGAAGCGGTGATGGGAAGCGTGCGATGACGTCACCATAGCTATAAATATTATTGGCCGGAAGTCCCGCTATTGCAGCATTCTGCAATTACGATATATATCGTAAATCTTGCTTGCATGAATCAGTTAACTGGTGATTCTGAGCCTAGATTTTAACATTTTCTTAATTCGTCCTTACCAGGCCCGGATTGTTAACGAATTTTAAAAGATTATTTTTGACTTTAACTATTCTAACATTTAGGGGCCCACGTACAGAGTAAACCGGTGTCAACAAAAAGTTTAAAATGTCATCATATTTCCTAAACTTTCATTTAAGGTTTGGGCCGGTATGGACATCAAGCCATACATTTTTCAGGCTTGTAATTGTTTCAGAGATTATCAATTACATTTAACTATACAAATATCCGTAGGTACTGGTTTAAAGAAGTCGCGTGACCGCACGTCGTCTATCCGCTGGTCTATTTTGGACGCTCCTCAATCCAAGGAATAAAAAAATCGCCAATTCTTGACTTTATGTTAATGATATTAAAGTCCAAAATGTGAGAGTTTCATTCTGCGACTGTAGCTGACGGGAGACTAAAGGTTTCCAGATGACCCGACACCCGTGTGCGTGATGGTCATAATTAGTTCATTATGGCTAGACTATATATACAGGGTGTCCCAAGACTATGGGACATCAAGGGAAAGACCTTTAATACCGTAGATAGGATATTTTGCTGAAAGAATACATTATTTTAATTTAAAAAACAATTCAAAACTGCATTCATAAACGTTTAAATAATTATGTTCATGATTGAACCGGGAATCGAACCCGCTACACGAGAAAAAAATCACCTGTAGCTTTATTAAGTATTAATTAAGTATTAAGTATATATATAGATATTTTGTAGGATTATGTCTCACTATTTTCCTATACCTAAACCAAGCTTTTTGTTATGAATGAATGAATTATTGAATACCCTTAAAAAGAGAGATTGTTTAGAACTCCTGAGTAGGTAGTAACTTTATAAGTAATAAATATAATAATCGATAGTTACTTTCGCTAACAAAGTGTTTAGCTCAAAGCTTATACTTTTAAGGTTGTCGCAGACATAAAGGGTCTCGGCACCCGACCGGCGCGGCGTCGCCTCAACTCGCCGGCTAGACGTCAACGAGGCGTCAACGCAACGCAAGCACGGACGGAACAGCATCGCCTCAGCAGCGCGCCGTGCTTGCCGCGAGATGTCCACTGGTTGACAGCTTTTTTACTTTTGAAGTAGGCTGGTTTCGTAGGTGGTCCTGAGCTGGGGCGATGCCGTTACGGAGTGGATAAGTGTGTGTTGCATTATGAAGTTTCTAACAAAGAATACTGAGCGGCGCGAGCTGGGGCGGCGCCGGTCGGGCCGAGCCTCTATGTGTGTGCGACAACCTGTAATGTCACCTATAGTTTCCTGTAGATATAGTGTAGGTACAGTAAATCTGCTCATTGACTGTTTTATAATTAAACCTATGAAAATAGTAAACAAGATAGTGTTAGAAAAGTAGTTGATACATTTTTTTATAAATTCATTATACAACTCATTTCTATGGTACCGTACACGGTGTGCAGCTGCACACTAGTTGTGCACTACGGTTAGATACTCATTATTCCTTCACGCTTACTCACGTAAAAGTACTCACATGACAGCCGATGTATCACAGTGTTACCTACTCATCTCATCTCATATTCATTACCTACTAAGTCCAACAATTACCGAAATTAATCATACTGATACAATCTAAATCAATGAAGAATATGGGCATTTTCACTTTAAAGTACACCCCCTACTTTTTTTTTCGGGTCTCGGTGATTTTGGGTATTCTGACTCAGAATCACGAGTACTATTGATTCGGATGAAGACAAAAAATGTCCTTGATTTTCCATACAAATTTTCTGTGTCAGTTTTGTGACGAGCCGTATAAACTGTATGAAAAAAGCGTCACAAAACTGACTTTTTTTGGCGGGACACTTTTTTTCTTCGCGGAAATGGATAGTACTCGTGATTCTGAGTCAGAATACCCAAAATCACCGAAATCCGAAAAAAAAAGTAGGGGATGTACTTTAAAGTAAAAATGCCCATATATAGCTTTCCTAACTCTTCCAACAAGCCTTCTAGCCTTCAAATTAATTATACTAAGTTCAAGTTTCCCGATTCAAATTACTTACTGTTAACTGTAATTGGAATAACAAAAATGGGCATTTCTCTATTCATCATGCAATGAATCTAAACCTAAGACAAAAAAGTACCTATGTAAGAATCTCGAATACTGTGATATAAAACAGCTAAAATCAGGTGTATATAAAGTTTACATACAAATTCTTTTTTTAGTTGAAAACGCTATCTATAAGTACTATAATTTATTTTACTGACTGAACGTAATATGAAGTATTTAGTAGCTGACAGCAATTGGTTGGTTATTTCACATGTATTGCCATGGTTGTAGTTTTTTTATTATGTGTACCTATACTTGCCTGATATTTTAAAGTATATCCTGTAAAAAAAGTATTTTGACGGAAGAATTTGGCAATTCTTAGTGGTGTTGGTGCAATAAACCTACATTACAATTTAAGTATTAATTCCTGATATTTGTACCTATTCATTGTTATATAGCAAGTAATTGAGGTTTGGTAGATATGAACCACTTACTCAAACACCTACTAAAGTATTGTCTATGTAGCATGGAAATTACGTTACAGTGATAGTTCTAACAACTCACGTTAGGTACATCAAAATAAAGCAAACACTTGAAATGCTCAATGCTCATGCAGTACCAAGATGATTTTAGAATCTTACTGGCTTTAATAATTTAATGGCCGCTTTTATTTCTTATAGGTACATATAAATAAGTGCGTTTAGAATTATGCAATAAGTATGCAACATAATCTATTTGTCACTCATCCATGCATGTATTGCTAAAAAGCGCAATGTCCCCTTAAAGTTTTGATTATTAATTTAATTTAACAAAATACTGACCTATTATGAATATCTATGTAAGTCAACGTCGCCACCGTCTCTTATTTTCGGTTTGCATTTGTACGTTAATACAATACCAGAAGTAGCTGTGAACGTACTAAGTGAAGAGAAACGACGAACACTATGTAAAACGAAAATCATTTTGATGTCTGATTTTGCTCTGGAGTACGAAGCCCCTTCTAAGACGTTACTAAGACATTCCAAAATATAGCTACTTACGTGTAATCCAATAAAACACCGTAGCTTCACTTACGAAGAGCTTTAACCATATTGATAATGAAAATTTTGGCCTATTTTTACCTACTGTTTGCCAGAGTGTATAGGCCCATGACTCATTGTATTGCGTAATATCATATTAAATGTAAAACTTAACTACGTATAAAGTACATTTTAACTTGTAGGTAGAAAGTATTACCTACCAATAATTTTGGAAATTGTGTCGTTATCGGAAATCGGTTTGTCGGATTGAATGGTTGCGCGTATACATCTGGGGGCACGGCAGTGCCCCCGCCAAGTCGAGCAAAAAGGTGCACCATCCTTTTCTCGAAGCCATTCAGGCCATTTTCAACATCCTGTAATTTTGTCCTATACATGTTTCATTTGATAACCGACTCATTATATTAAGATTGAAATGAAGTTTGTAAATGTATTAAATTCGAACTGCACCATAATTATAATGAATATAAATAAGTTTGACATAAGACAGCAAATGACAAATAAGTAAATAAGTTGCAAGCTTTGTCACTAACAAACCGATAATATGGCGATTATCTTCTATAGAGCGCCAGCGGCCGAGGCACGACAATATCTATCTCCTTTGAAACTTATGTCGGCAGTTTCAAAGCATAATCTTTAAATGTAACAAAGCTGAACAGAGCTGTGACTCAAATGCATTAAGCTAAAATATTATTTATTTTTTCATGAAATGTCATTACATAATAGACAATGCATGTAACGATAAATTTGGGAGGTCGGGAGTTATCTGTTAATCATTAATTGAAATCACATCTTCGGTTTTATATTGGACTACTTTGTTGAGAGCCGGGTATTGCAGAATTTCAACCCTGGAAAACGTGTTTTGATCAGCAGCGAGCCGTAGCATTTGTAAAGAGAGGGAAGTCTCGACAGACACAGAATAGCTTTAGCATTGTCACTATAGTTTACCAAACTTGACCTTTTCTTAGGTGTCTGTCGAAACTTCGACTTTCCTGTAGTACCCTTAGAAGACAATAAACACGGAATGATTTATTTACCCTATTGAATCTGTATGCGATTATGTATGATTCAATGAAATACATTGTTTTCAACTGTAATCTAGTTTATATGCAACGAATCTTACCATTTCAGCTCTTTTGGTGTATACAGGATGGATTTTCTTTTTGGGTCAGTGAGGGCAGCTACCAAATAACGCACTGCTACGCGAAAATAGTCTTAGACCTTCCCTTAAGGCTGTATAGCCCCTATTTTCAGTTTTTTTTTAATCATCTAAATTTAGAATTTAAGACAATATTCTATGTGTTAGATAAGGATCTTATCTAGTCAAAATCGTATTCAGTTACACGACCTGAGGCATTTCACTTGATAGAAAAAAATCGCAAAGTTACCCCTTTTTGGAATGTTTATTTCGGCTATATTACTTATATTTTACATTTAATTTTTGTATTCCATAAATAGTTATAGACAAATTCCTAGGGCTTCCAATTTAAATTTACTTAAATAAAATGTATTATATTTATTACTAATCATTTATTTTATTTTGTTTAAAACGACAAATTAAAAATGGCGTCAATTTGCTTGCAAAGCCAAAACTGAAAATATTGAACTTTTTATATTTACATGTAGTTTTAACACATTTTAGTACATGGTATTACCCCGACGTGCTGTCTGCACTGCTGCAATGCGATTCGGCATGCTGTACACCAAGTTTCTGAAACACTGTTGGGGATTGGGGAATGTTCTCCCATTCCTCTACCGCATGTTTCAAGTCACGAAGCGTAATTGAAGGAGGATCTCGTTGTCACGTCATCACATCACACGTCATCCGACCTCGTCCCAGGCGAGGCGTGTTCGATCAGGTCGAGGTCAGGGCTACGTGCTGGCCAAGTGGCCACACCATACAACGAATATTCACCTCATCAAGGCAGTCTTGCACTACACGAGCAGTTAAATTAAATATTCATTTATTTCGAACCATACAGTGCATATATTAATCAAGTACAAATTACAAATAAATTTGTAAATTAAATTATAATAATACATTACAGTTACATTTAAAACATTACAGACAACGATACCCCACACGATGGGGTTTGGAAGAAAAAAAATTGCACCACAACTTTACATGTAGAGGAGGTACCCTAAAAAAAAAATTTTTTTCAAGATTTTATTCTACCGTTTTGTCGGCATCATTGATATGTATTGCCAAATTACGGCTTTCTAGTACTAACGGTTACTGAGAAAAACGGGCGACGGACGGACGGACGGACGGACGGACTAACGGACGGACGGACTAAAGGACGGACATGGTGAAACTATAAGGGTTCCTTGTTTACTACGGAACCCTAAAAAAATAGACCGACGTGCTCGTTAAGGATTTCATCCACGTATCTTACGCCATTAAGAGAATCGTTTTCGATCAGTACCAGCTCTGTTCGGTTTTCCGCAGAAATTCCAGCCCACACGAGTACCGAACCACCACCGTATGCCACCTTTTCTTCAATGCAGGCTTGCATAAGTCTTTCTCCTGGTCTTCTGTACACCTTTGCCCGTCCGTCGTTTTTATACGGCATACATTTTGATTCGTACGAGAACACGACATTTGAACACTTTTCAGTTGTCCAAGCCGAGTGTTCGCATGCATAAATATGTCTTGCTCTACGATAGTGCCTCTCGAGTTTCGGACCATTTGCCGGACTAAATGGTTTCAAATTACCTTCAACAAGTCGCCGTCTTACAGTCCAAGCACTAGGGTTGCTTCCACCAAGCCCTAAAAAATGTCGAGTCAGTGCTGTTCCCGTAAGAAACCGATTTCGCAGCATAGTGTTGACTAGATATCGATCTTCCCGTGCACGTACACCTGGGTGGGTGATTCTTATCGTTAAAGTTAATTGATGTCCACTCCGGAGCGTTAAGTGAAAGTTAAGGAAATCAGAGTGCAATTTAAACTTATTGTTGACTTCAGTTTACTCTATACCTGGGTCCCTAACTGTTAAAATAGTTATAGTCAAAAATAATCACTCAAGAGTCGTTAACAATGGGGGCCCGGTGTGGACAAATTAAGAAAATGTTAAACTTTGCAATAGGAATCACCCCAGTGGTTTCTAGAAAATGGTTCGAACCTACGCAGACCAATAACAGGCAGACTGGCGTACACGCTGAACTGTAGGCAACGATACACCGACTATTCTTGCTGATTCGCGCTGACTTCTCCCATTTTCCAGCATCGTGAGGATTCCCGTACATTCATCGGATGTGAGTGACATTAATTACATGGGACCGTGCACGACGACAGCGCCACGGACAGGTGGCGATTATGGACATATATGGATAGCTGTCAAGCGAGAATATATGGATAGCTGTCAAGCGAGAAGTAAATATTGTGAATAAAAATAATGAAACCTTGTGTTATTTTACTATATTAGACAATATATTATTGCCAATAACATTAAAATTGTTGTTTTCAGTTGTTGTTGTCAGGTTAGGTGACTTACTTTTTGTTTCTTACGGCAATTATCCAATTATTTCTTTGGTCTCGTTTCCACCACGGTCTTGAAAATTGGTAAAATTTACAGTCGCTATTCTGTGGTGTTTTTACAATTCACAATAACACATCTTACTAGGACCATATTATTAAATTTATCACAAAAACGATTAGAAAATGTTTACTGCAATATGGATTTGACAGCTCAAGTCACCGACAAAAATGTAAATTTTAGCCGTAGCGAGCGCTGTGATCGTTTAGGCTACCCTCTCCACCCGCTTTGCACCCTGCCAATTGGATACTACAGAAGAAAAAAAAATCAAAGACAGTTGCGAACATTAGAAGTTCTAGTTTGAGAAAAAAAGCGATCATTTTGGTTATAACTTTTTAATGCCACGTCAACTAATACGTTTTTATACGTGTAATGAAGGATTGTTAAAATCTATAAGGTTCAATTTATTTCTTTTAGCTAGGTGAATTTGTGTTCGAAATATTACGATTTATGGAAGTGACCCGAAACTTTTGTCCTCGAGTGTATTCTTACGAAAACTACACTGAGCGAAAAAAATACTAATTATTAGTAAGTTTTAGTGAATCCCAAGACAAGGAGATTATATACTAACGGTTACAAAACAGTTCAGTAGTAATTAGTAGTTACAAGGACAAATTGTTTGTTATTAGTAAATAACTACTATTATCAAAATGTTTTGTAGCCGTTAGTGTATAATCTCCTTGTCCTGGGATTCACTAAAACTTACTAATAATTAGTATTTTCTTTTCGGTCAGTGTACGCGCAGAGCTTCCGTAGAGAGCGGGATGGTTAATTTTAAACTAACACGTGTTAGAGCATTTGCAATGGGGCTACCTCCCCATAATTTCGAATGAATGAAGATTGGCGTTTTAATAAGATTTTTTTTTAAACATACAGGGTGCAAGAAAAAGGACATTTTTGACAATTTTTTTTTGATGCCAATCGATCCCATAAACATAAAACAACCTCCGTACACGACTGACAGTGACAATCTTAACAGGCCGGTCTCAAACGGTATGACATCTTTAGCCTAGCAACATGGCGTCGTTTCGATCATGTCGAGTCACAGATAAAGAATACTTAAATTTATTAAAATAATATTAATTTATTCATTTTTAACGTATTCGTAACTAGTCATTTGGGTTCCAAGAATTACAAGTTACATTTAACAATACGTTTTATAATCATTGATTACATCTGTCAAGTACCCTATTAAACTATCAAACTATATAACACAACACACACACTTACTGTAATTTTATAGATGTAATTTTTACCTCATTATAACTTTTTTCTTTATATAACGCATGTGGTGTTCACTGTTCGCCTGTAATTGATTTAATTAATTAATAAATAAATATTTGTGGACAATCTTACACAAGTCAACCTAGTCCCAAACTAAGCAAAGCTTGTAGTATGGGTACTAAGCGACGACATACATATATAGATAAATAGATGCTTAAATACATAGAAAACATCACCCCTACCCAAGAATAAATATTCGTGTTCATCACAAATGAATGCCCTGGCCGGGATTCGAACCCGGGACCTCCAGCTTCGTAGGCAGGGTCACTACCAACTAAGCTAAAGCGGTCGTCTAGATTGAATTGATTGATCGCCTGAGAACCAAAAAAAAGAAAGTTTTCCCATACAATGGAAGACGACCAACGACCGGAGCGGCGGCCGAACCACAAGCAGCTGTGAACCGGCAGAAGTATGCCCCCTAAACGGCTACATTTGGTCCCCTTAGCGGTGGAAACTGCGGGCTGCTGGGGGGCCGCAAAACAGTTGCTGCGCGACATAGGCCGTCGGCTCAGACAAAAGGGAGAAACAAGACAGTAAATTCAATTCAGAATATGAATTGGCTCTTGCTCGAATTGAGGCGATCAGTGCGATACCGATTTTTTCCCCGTAATAAGAAAGTTGCTGCTGGCTACAACTGCCGAATGAAGTTTTTCGACTTTGAAGTTTGAAGAGGTTGAAGTCTTATTTACAAGAGCGCCTCATTGGTCTGGCACTGCCACTGTACCTTTATCTAAACTAAACACAGCTTAACCCATCTTTGCTGAATATTGACTCAAAGCTATATAAAAATATGAAATTTATATCATTAAGAAACAAGTACGATTTGTAAATACATTTATTTCAAATAAATCATGCTTACAACACACCTATAACAATACCTATAATAGTTTTATGACTCGCTCATAGAGGTCGATGATCGTATATAAACACTAGTTGCGATGACGCTTACATCTCTAATCAATGCCTCGAATACCTTCATATTGAAGGTCATTTTCGCTAATATCACCACCCTTTGACGCATAACCCTGTCGTGAGATTTAAAATAATGCACACTCAGAGTTGGCATAAAAAATATTATCAAAACTAAACTCCTCCCGTCAAGTAGCTGCGGGTGCTCCCTCGTCAACATCATAAAGTTACCGATTACCTACTAGGTACTATACGAACGAATAATATGTGTTACGATATATTTGGCTACTTTGACTGCCACTAACTATATGATGCTGACTGTAACTCTATCGTAACGGTCAGCCTCACAAGGGGCTTAAGGTGGTTCGATTTCCATACAAAACGTCTTTTGACATTCGCCGCAGGCTAACGGCGTGATATTTTAAGAAACTTATGAAACGAACTTTCATAAATTGGCTTTCCATTTTCCAAGAATAAACTTGTAGAAACTAGAATAATTTGAGAAATTAGTTTGTCACGAACGTGAGTACCACGTGACATCATTTTTTTCAAGTTATTATAGTTTATACATGTTTATTCTAGGAAAGGGGGAATTTCGTGGAAATGGAAAGCCAATTTATGAAAGTTTGTTACTTACATAAGTTTCTTAAGATATCACGCCGTTAGCCTACGAATGTCAAAATACGTTTTGTATGGAAATCGTCCCACCTTAACGCCTTTGTACCCTGCCGCTTTAACTGGTGAAAGGGAGTGTCAAGTTACTTGTAAGGTCGACTGCACTATTCCTGTTTGCCTTTAGTGTTTTGATTTCCACTCGGAGGCTTGGTTTCCACAATAGTGACGACACTTGAAGATCTGGCTGGTGCGTTTTCGTACATTTGTGTTAGTGATATTTCGGACTCGTTGCTTGGAGGCCCTTCTGCTATGTTCATCATAAGCGGCAAATGATTACAATCCACCTCTTCCTTTAAATAGATATGTAACAATAACGTACATAATATTAATACTTTCTTTTGTCATAGGCAAGTCAATTATTCACACATTCGTAGTAAATAGTAATCTGATATTGCAGGACCTCAGATTCAGGATCTTGTTAAGTTGTTAGATACATGTAGATTGAGGAAGAGGCTTTATGGCTGATACCCAAGCGCCTGTCATTTTTTTAATATCCATGAGGCCCATGAGTCTAAATTATTATGCTCGCTATTTTGTTACTAAACCGACAGGCGCTTAGGTGTAGGCGTATAAGAAAGAAAAGTAATCCACTTCATACGTGTACGTCAAACCTATTTTTCACATCACCTATTCGGATAAGGGCTTTTTCTTCCCTGCTAGGAGGGATCAAAATGGCACTTTTCTTCCCTGCTAGAAGGGATCAAAGTGGCACTTTTCTGTAACGAGTAATAGGTAACTTAATGAGTTATTGTATCGATTTTGATAAAATAAATGCACAACTATTGTTATTTCAGATCTTTCATTATCCTCAATAGGTGATGTGAAAAGCAGTATGTGTCACATGGAAGCAAAACTATTTCCACCTTGGGCGTTAATTCTTGAATCCCTCACTGCACTCAGGATTCTATTTTAGAATCCCTCGCTACGCTCAGGATTCTATTATATAATCCTTCGCTTCGTTCAGGATTCAATTTACGCCCACGCCGTAAATATGTCATTTTGCTCCCTTGTGACACAATCTACTATTTTAGCTATATTGCCGCTACCGCGTTTGTCCTTAGAGTCTGGCTAATGAAACACACAATAACACACAACACACAATTACACACAATTTTGGCGGGAAATTCAAAAAATCTTGGGATGGTCACACTTTGTGTAGTAGGAAGTATAGTTTTGATACTAGAAAATATTTTTGATTTTCTGTGCACACGTAGTTAAGGTACCTATAGTGAAACATGTTAAAAGTAGGTTGATGTGCAATCAAAATCAGCTCACATAATTTCTATCACTCACTATGTGGAGTACAGTCAACGACAAAAACATATACACTACACACAATACAATACAATATACACTTTCTCATCATATGCCAATTTAACAAGGCGGAAAATGAATTTGTAGTGTAAATAAGACCTAGTAAAAACAAGTCAATAAAAAAAAATAAAAAGAAAAAACCATTTGTACCAGGCTAATTTTTTTTTGCACAGCTATCATCGTGTGTTCATCGTCAAGCCATTCACGAAAATCACCAAGCCATACTTTTCCGATGGGGCCAAATGGCCGCCATACCACTGCAAAAGAGTACTTTTTTAAATTTTTGCCAAACGGTTTGTACCAGTATGGCGTTTGGATTTTTGGAAAGAATATGTATGATACAATGTGACATCATATTTGCCATACTTCTAATAGTGGGAAAAAAGTGGTACCATACTTGAAATTGAAAAACTAGGATTTATGACACGTCTAGTTCTTAGTTAGGTCAGGTAATTGTAAGTAGTGTTGTGTTTCTAGAGGTGGCCAAGGTTGCCAGAGCTGCCGGGTTGCACTGTGTTGAGAGCGTGGGACCTAAATTTGTCCCTTCTGCTGTCAACACAGTAAATCGTCAAATTTTATATAGGGTATATATTAAAAATGCGAACGTGCCTTCTTTGGAGTTGCGAGCGTCTATAGGCTGGGGTGTCCGTTTACCATCAGGTGGACCGTACGCTTGTTTACCACCGTCGTTGTATAACAAAAACTAGTACTGAAAGTATCAAAATATTAATTGGGCACCAACCAACCTACTACATTGTTTACATCTTGTAAACATTGCAGTTTTTCATTATACAACGCTTCACGTCCACTTCGCACATTGTCGTAATTATTAACGGGCTTAAATAATAGTTCGCGGACCTCAATCGGTATAATAATTATTAATATTATTTAAAATAAACACGATAAACCCCTTATAAACCGCGACCAATTTGAATGATTGACATAAATAGACAACGTGTTGACAACAGACATTTAAACAATCATAGACAATTAGTGATACAGCATGTAAATATCTGTCAGTAAATTTTGGTTAGCTTAGCCAGACTCTATCTGTTATTTTGACATTTGTTTGTGAGACAGGGACAAAATATTTTAGTAAGCAGAGGTTTGTTTAGTTTTATGAATAAGGGTGTACCTAAATGTTAGCTGAGCGTATAGCGTGTTATCGTGTATCATAGCTTAGTTAAAAAAATGGTTCAGATGGGAATTAAGGACCACGAGCGTTTGACCCGCTGCACTTTTATGGAACTAATTTATTCAAAAATATTTGAATTTGAATAGGAAGATGGAATGTATATCTTCCAATTCCCATTCAAACTTTATGGATTATCGCAAGTCGCAACTATATTTGAATAAATTAGTTACATAAAAGTACAGAGGGTCAAACGCTTGTGGTCCTTACCCACTTACGAAACTGCTGAAATGAGAGCTGACATTGGTAATGGATGATTTGATGAACAATACCTACTTACATCTACAGGCATGCAATCGTGGAAACACTCCCGGTGATCTATGACCAGATTGTAACGCCGACGCCTTTTGCGATCGCGGGGGTCCAGCGGACCGTACTTTTTGCTACTTCGAAAAGCTCCCATCAAATTCTGTATAAATTGAAAAAAAAGGATATGCTTAATACAATATTGCGGTACCCAAAACCAATACTTTAATTTTATTTTATTCAAACACTCAGAATAGGGATTTTGATTATTATCATATCAGATATACTGATAGTCAAATCGGATACTTCTAATGTTCCGTCAAAAATGGTCTGTCAGTAATGAACTTTGTCGTGATAATCCAATAGATTGGTATGCATTAAACAAACCACCATTCTCGTCTCGTCTTTATATGTCAAAATCTTAATAAGTCGAGTTTGTTCATTGGTAAAATGTAAGACTAATTTATTGTTATGTCTTTCCCGTTCACGGGACAATGGTGTCCCGGACCTTTGGGAGGCGTGCGCGGAGCCGAAGTACCGAGGTACCGAAGTACCATCGAGTACCACATAGCCAACACGTACGTAGAGGCCTTTTGACAATTTAATGAAATGCAAGGGATACACCGAGCCACCCCGAGCACCGGGCTATTGGGTGAGACATCGGACGCCTGCCTACTCGTAATAAAACAGTCTCGCATTTTAATTCCAGCAGACGGTGACTTGCTCCCTGCTAGATGGGCCCCTATTAAACAGCGACATTAAAAAATGGCCTAGGGGCAACACCGGTCAGAGAGCTGGGGGGTAGAGCGGTGGCACTGGACTTTCAACATATAGCCAACTCGCCAATCTTATGTAACCACATCTACCCTCGAGCAACAGCTCTATTGTTATTATTGTTAGCATCCTAATTGTTCTATGTATTCATCATATATAGATTATTTCGGACCGTTTGAACAAAAGATCCCATTAGGTCGAAGTGCATCCGCAAGGGCCGTGACGTGAGAGCTTCGTGAAGACAGTGCGGTTGTCCGTTTTGTTGTATAACATTCGTATATGTATAATACCCACATGGCAACTCCAAAATCATGTCAGCTCAAATCAGTTCATATCTTTAGAAGAGCATACAAAATAGAAGGGACACTAAGTATGTAGGTGTTTTGATCGTTACGTCAAAATTATAAGAGCCCACATATGCACTTTTGCTAATGTTTATCGACCTAGATCTCAACATCTATATGTTTTTGGTTGGATCTTTAAAACCCTCCCATCTTTAACAATGATTTTTGGTTTTATCGTTGTAAAATGATAAGTTCTCAAAACTGGTAAAAAAGATTATCCTTATAAATGTACACGTTTAGAATAAACATCAATATTTACGAAAAACACGCGCTGAGCTTCCCTAGAGATGTAAATGTCCTTATTTTGTTTGGATGGGTTGAGAAAATGGTGAGTTGATTTTTAGAAATTAGAGGAATACTACTATACTATACTAGTTAGTAGATAGTTAAGTTTTTACATTTGCATTCGATATATAAAGTTGTGTGAAAGAAATACCTCTCACATTTTGCATGGCGTAATGCACTATTGTCCTGATCTGCATTCCAAACACGAGCAGGGCCGTCATCAGAAACCATACCACACCAACAGTTTCAACCATAGTACTCATATGTAATAAATTAAACATTTGATTTCCAAATGAGACCTGTAAATTAAAAATAGTTTGTCAAACAACATTATAGGGTACGTGAAATCTAAATGTTTAGATTTTTTTAAAAGTGAATAACTTCTTTTGAGGCGCTGAGTACTTTTTGTACTGGGGAAAAATGTTTAAACTCGGGACAGACCAGCTAGTTGACCCCTCCTAGTATGGTGATTGCGATGTTAGGAGGGGTCAACTCAGCTGGGGCCTGTACCACAAGACTTTACAAGCGTACAATTCGACAAATTTGTCAACTTTTTCTATGGAAAATCGTACAATTTTGTAAAATTGTACGCTTGTAAAGTTTTGTGGTATAGGGGCCTGGTCTCCGAGCGACAGATCGAGAGACCGCCGCACAGCATTAAGATTAAGGTATCAATCCGCAGCCGACAGCATACGACAACTGCACGTACCGCCGCACTCTAAATTGCACATACATTTAGGTACGTTTCAATTTGGAGTGCGGCGGTACATGCAGTTGTCGTATGCTGTGGGCAGCGGACTAATACCTTTACTACGCACCTACACTACCTCTAAAACAATCAAGCACGCACACTTAAAACATCAAACTTGAGGAATGAAGTTTCCACTTACTGGCGTTTCCACTACGTCCAATATCGGATAGCCAGACTGACCGATTTCCGTAAAGATCATATTTCAAATAAATTATCATGGAAAGTAGTTCTTACTGTCCCTAAATACGGTGACAGTTCACTTCAAAATAGTGGCCAAGCGTGATACGTACGGAGTAGGTACGAATAATTTTGAATCGACTTCATACGTTATCAATGCTTGGTTTCCGTTGGACGTAAAAAAACGAAAACGAGTTATGACGACATCTTTTTATTGTATGGAATTTAAACAAAAATGTTCTGAAACCTTTCGTGTGTGGTATCAAACGAAAGGGCTTTCTAAGCAGGTTCTAAAAGTATACTCGTAGTGCCAAAGATGCTGGCATTTCCCCGCTGTATAGCAATGCTGATACGCTGTGCGAGGAAGCTGCCAGCACTTTGGTCACCAGTAGAGTCCACTAAACTCTTCTGGTTTTCTTTGATGAGGGCTTGGGCCCTAGGACCCCACGGACCGAGCGTCTCTAAACCGAACGGAACCAAGTTGTATTCGGTGCCGAGACCCCTATATTTGTTCGACTTTGCCTTTTCGGCCGCCTCTGCAGCCGCACCCGCTCTGACAGAAGTTCCGTGGAGATGGGAAGGGGCCAAAGTGTCTACACACGTGGCGTCCCACACTAGTACCCGTATATTTTGGCCAGTGATATTAGTACATTTAGAAAACGGCTACTTTTCAAACAGCCCTCGTATCACATCATTACATTTAAGGCACTTTTCTTAAAATAAAATAATAGTAGTTTATGCAACTGGCACATAATGAGGGACATTAAAACATGAGTGTGTTGTAATAAGGTCACACGAGTGTTTTAATGCCTAATTGTGTACAGTTGCATACATTACTTTATCTACACACATAATATAACAACTCTAAGATGGGTTCAGAAACCGTAGTAAATAAATACAATAATTGTGTTAATACAACCTTTTTTGCACGGTTGCGGAAATATTGAAATCAGAACTGGCAACCGATACCTGAATGTTATTTAAAAAAGTAAAGAGTCCCTATTCTGATGTGATCATGTCGTTCTAGCTCAAATTTCGTGCGATATATACTAAAAAAACATCGAGCTGACATTTCGCATCGACTGAATTTGAATTTTCAGTGATACTAGAATAGGGACACGTCAACTTTGACATTTAAATTTTGACAGTTTTGTTTGACGTTTAATATTTGAACATCATATATGAGATTAAAATGAAAATTATATTACTGCTGTAGCCTTAGCCACAGATAAGAAAATTGCCATAAATTCATTGAATGTTGAAATGAGAGTCATTTTCTACGGTTTCCGAACACATATTAGAGGATTTATGATATGTGTGTAGATAAAAATAATTTTCAAAACATACCAAGTTTGGGCTCCTCCAGGTACGATACAGTTGGATTATTTTTTGTAAAATATACCTGATTTGGTACCTAATATCCAACCTCAAGAAAGCAATTTTGAAAATATTTACATTAAGTATTTTTTTATAATTTTTCATTATTACAAAGTTTACTTAGCAACATCAACGAAGGAACATTGGCGGAAAAAATTCGTGACTAAGCACTACACTACAGTTGATCTAAATAACGTACTAAAAGGACTGGTCGATGAGGGTAGAGCTAAAGTGTCGGAGGGGGGGTAGTAAAGGTCCCTTTCTTAGTTTTACGTAAAAGAACTCGTAAATGGTGTCTTATAGCAAAAAATGTTTATAGACACAAGTAATCTACATAAAATTTTCTGCAAAAAAGGTTCTATACAATTTTTCGCGACGATGCATATTTAATGAGATTTTAAAGGGGACAAGTGTGAAGTTTTTCTGCCATGAGAAGTTTGTATTTTTTTTGAGTCGTTTTAAAAAAAACTATAATAGAATAGGGAATATTACAAATGAACCGACATAGACTCACCAACAGAAGTGCAGGGATAATACTCCAGCACCAAGTCCAATACCTAGTCGGACTAAATCCCAGCCAAAAATTAATATCTTTTGAGAATTTCCCAACGCCGTACACCCACATGATAATAGCCATTCTTACACCTCCCAAATATAATGTTGTAGCAGATAATCCGTAATATAATCCGATACGTACATTATCAACATATTTGTCAACCTAAAAAATAAAAATAAAACTATTTTGTTTTTACATCTCGGGTGGTACAGTCGAGGACATAAATATGTATACATTTTTCGACCTTATTTCAATGGAATAAGGTGAAAAAGTGTATACATACTGGTGCCCTTGACTGTACCTATGAGTAAAATATGAACGGGATTGGGAGGTAGGTAGAAGTACCCAGACCGCATTCGGTTGCGTAGGTAAAACAGTTAGGGCCAGTTGCACCAACGTACGAACACAGACCGGTCATCGTCATATATGGCGCCGGCAGCTGTCATCCCATAGAAATTTGTCAAACTTTCCATATAATCAGATTTGACGAACACCGCTTACGATTACAGACGGTTTGGTGCAACCCAGCCTTAGTCCTATCGGTACGCAAAAAGATGCTGCAAATGGTGTTAAAAGCATGAAAATCGGTACGGTTGATCTTTAGGACATATGAAATAATTTGACCCGTTGGACGAAAAAAAACGAAGAGGAGAGGAGTTATGACGACTTCTTTTTTTGTATGGAATTAAAAAAAATGTTCTGAAACCCATCGTGTGTGGTATCAAACGAAAGGGCTTTCTGAGCCAGTTATAAAAATATATCACATCATTACATTCAAGTTACTTGTCTTAAATTAAAATTAAAATAATTTTCAAAACATACCAAATTTGGACTCCTCCTGGTACGATACCGTTGAATATTTTTTTGTAAAATATACCTAATATGGTACCTAATAACATATCTAACCTCAAGAAAGCAGTCTTGAAAATATTTACATTTAGTATTTTTTTATAATTTTTCATTATTACAAAGTTTGCTTAGCAACATCAACGAAGGAAAATTGGCGGAAATAATTCGTAACTAAGCGAATTTTGCCAGAGTTGTAGGTACAGTCGACCTAAATAACATACTAAAAGGACTGGTCGATGGGGGTAGATCTAAATGGTGGGAGGGGGGTGTAAAGGTCCCTTTTTTGTTTTTCGTAAAAAAATCTCGTAAATGGTGTCTAATAGCAAAATATGTTTATAGACACAAGTAATCGACATAAAATTCTCTGCAAAAAAGGTTCTATACAATTTTTCGCTAAGATGCATATTTCGGCCGGTTAAGGTTCGGGAATGAAACAAAGGAATGAGAAGCCAATGATAATTAAATTGCCCCCTTTAAAATCTCATTAAATATGCATCCTAGCGGAAAAGTGTATAGAACCTTTTTTGTAGAAAAAATTATGTAGATTGTTTGTGTCTCTAAACATTTTTTGCTATAAGACACCATTTACGATGTAATAATGAAAAATTATAAAAAAAATACTAAATGTAAATATTTTCAAGACTGTTTTCTTGAGGTTAGATATGAGGATATTAGGTACCATATTAGGTATATTTTACAAAAAAAATATTCAACGGTATCGTAGCAGGAGGAGTCCAAACTTGGTATGTTTTGAAAATTATTTTTATTTTAATTTAAGACAAGTGACTTAAATGTAATGATGTGATCTCCTCTACGTTTTTTTTTTCGTCCAACGGGTCAAATTATTTCATATGTCCTAAAGATCAATCGTACCGATTTTCATGCTTTTAACACCATTTGCAGCATTCTCCATAAAAGCCCTTCTGTGCCGCCAGCACTAAGTGCAGCAATAATAGGGGGGAATCTATACATTATAACATAACATTTTATTTTTACCACTAAAATCGGCAGAGACAAACAAAATCCGAGGAGACAGAGGAGACCCTCAATGTAGATAATCCTTATGGAAGGAAATTCACTATGTAACAATCTGGTCATCGTTAACGTATTAAACATCTGAAAACCAACAAGATGATTAACTTATCTTCCTCATAATTATCAGCCTGTTTTTTTCTAAACTATTCTTTTTATTTTAATATACTTATATTTATTATAAACAATAATTATTTTAGATTTATATGTAATATTTAGTTAAATTCGACTCGAAACATAAAACAACGGAGTTCATTACCCACTATCAACAGGTCTCTATAGAAAACTAACATGGTTAAAATAATATATACCTATTGCTAATTAATCACCTACTGTTTAGATTTCAATAAAATTCTCTAATAATAATCACGTAATATACCACGGGTTAATACTTACCAGGAAGGGAAATAAAGACAGTAGCAAATGTAGATACAAAAACACGTTAATCAGTTTCTGGCCGTATAAGAACTCTGTGGCCAATGGAAGCATAGAAAATAATATATAATGCCAAGATTTCGGGCCTTCGGGAACATCTATACAGTCACTCAATTGCAATAATAGCATATTAACAATGAATGATTTTACCATCGATAAAATGATAAGGCATACAGTAAATATCAATACGACACTATCAGTCATTGTAAAAGGTGAGGCCATTCCAAAATCGTAGATTCCGATCATTCCTACACCGTAAATCAGCGCGACATAAGTCACAGTCGCACCCTGGAAATAAACAAACTTTTGTCGAAAATATTTTTTTTTTCAATGGTACAGTGAGTGTAAATGTATCTATCTTTTCGTGCCTCATTTTAATGGTCAGATGGCCATTAGACTTCGAGCTAGACGGACCGAAGGGAGACACTGAGGTTTCGTTGTCATTGGACAGAAAAATGAAGTTTCCATCTACATATGTCCCTAGAGAAATTCCTTTTGCGCAAAGTTGATGCCCAGTCAATGAAAAAGTCGCTTGATGTCAATTAAGCGCTACACTGAGAAATTTGGAGACTTTGAAACGCTGTCCTGCCCAGACTAGCAAACAGTAGGGGCTGATTTTCAGATATATGATTCTTGACTATATTATTAAGGTACTGACAATAGCGAAACATGATTGCATAAAATTTTCTCGATAGAAAATAAATCCGAGTCGAGTCTATATTTTCCTTTTTTTTCCTCAGCCTACTAAAACAACGCATTATTAAAAGACACGATTAAGTTAATATGATGGTATTTTACCTCATCTAGGTACTGACAAGAGGAAATTTAATAAACCTGCACATAGTCAGATATTTAACGAGATTTGTCTAAAAAGCTATTCTCGGAGAGGGTTGCATCCCGTTTTGTCGTGAGCGAAAAACAAAGGGTGTCTCTGTCAATCGATATATCGACATAACCTTCGCGGGTTGTAAATGTTTATCACTATTTGACTTTATTTCGACAATGTGTATTGTGTAGGTCCAAAAGTAACGAATCCATGAAATTTTTTTTAGAAATGATTCAATGAAAACTTCTAATGAAATAGTATAATATATGTACCTATGTGTTTAATACAATTTGCGTTTTCCTTAGTTTTATTTTGGTCCTAGTATATTTTCAAGTTATAAACTTTTGTATAAATGACAATAGGGTAGATGACTCATATTACAATTTAGTGTGTCTATATTCGATAGAAAACCATCAAATTAGACAAATTGATTAAGAGGATTGTGTAGCAATTTTTTTCCATACAAAAAGCGGCAACGTTTTGCATAGGTAGTGCTAACGGTACACTAAGGTCAAGTCCATAATTCGGCGGAGTAAACTAACAGATGAGATGTTGCCCGAGCATTGACTTATAATAGTTATAATATAGAAATAGACACACAATGCCGAACAAAAATGACGGAAAATGTGGCACTGATTGACACTGTCAGTTGCATACACGCTTTGTCACTGTCACTGTCTGCCGTCAACACGAAAGTACCGCAACGCGGTACATTTGAGGGTGCCATTTTTTTCGCCTGACTGTGTATCTAGTTCTTTTATAGTACATCTATGGCCAGGAGTAGAAAAAAAAAATAGTGACGGTATAAATCGATAAAAATATGTCGATAAGTATAAAGTAACTAACTATACCCTCTTATTCACGAACAAAAATGTGTCAGCATTTTTGGAATATTAAAGGAAGTTTTTTCGATCAAGTTTTATGTCCTACTTATTTACTACCTAATTTAATAAATGTAAAAGTTTCTACTTTTGGGCAACTAAAGGCTCATTAAGCGGGACAAAAGTAAAATAAATATGAAGAAATATGAAAAAAATCATAAAATTTACAAGTCATTTGTCAAATTGAGAGCATTTTAGATTGTGAGAAACACTACTAATTTCGATTTTCGATGATCTCGGCAGGCAAGATCCGTACGTCTAGTGAAGCCTTAAATAATATCGATATGAACAGCACTGGCCGTACCGGTGCAACATTTCTGCATTTTGACTTGTCAAACAACTCCGCCGAATGGTGGACCAGAGTGTAGGGTTACATATGGAAAATGCTGCAAATGGTATTAAAAACATGAAAATCGGCACGATTGATCTTTAGACCATATGAATCAATTTGACCCGTTGGACAAAAAAAAACGAAATAGAGGGGAATTATGACGACATATTTATTTTTGTATGGATTTAAAAAAAAAAGGTTCTGCGTCCTATCGTGTGTGCGATCAAAAGAAAGGGCTTTCTGAGCCAGTTCTTAAAATATATCACATCATAACATTTAAGTCATTAGTTTTGAAGACGACCGCTTTAGCTTAGTTGGTAGTGACCCTGCCTACGAAGCTGGAGGTCCCGGGTTCGAATCCCGACCGGGGCATTTATTTGTGTGATGAACACGAATATTTGCTATCGGGTCTTGGATGTTTTCTATGTATTTAAGTATCTATTTATATCTATATATAAGTATAATGTATATCGTCGCTTAGTACCCATAGTACAAGCTTTGCTTAGTTTGGGACTAGGTTGATTTGTGTAAGATTGTCCAAAAATATTTATTATTTTATTTTATTTATTTTAAATAAAAAATAAAAAAAAATCAAAACATACCAAGTTATAGTGGGGTCCTCCGAGTACCGTGAATTTTTTTTTTGTAATTTTGAAAAATTAATTAAATTTTGTAAAATATACCTAATATCTATCCACATATCTAACCTCAAGAAAGCAATTTTGAAAATATTTTCATTTAGTATTTTTTATCATTTTTCATTATTACAAAGTTGGCTTAGCAAAATTAACGAAGGAAAATTAACGGAAATAATTCGTGAATAAGCGAATTTTGGCAGGGTTGTAAATACAGTTGACCTAAATAACATACTAAAAGGACTGGTCGATGGGGGTAGAACTAACGGGTTGTAAAGGTCCCTTTTTTAGTTTTCGTAAGAAAACTCGTAAATGGTGTCTCATAGCAAAAAATGTTTATAGACACAAGTAATCTACATAAAATTTTCTACAAAAAAGGTTTTAAGCACTTTTTCGCCAGGAAGCATCAAAATGGAAGAAAACTATTTTCGAAATTCGCCCTCTAATGAAACGCGGGTTGAAAGTTTGTATGGGGAGCAATTTTTTTATTAAACGGGGAGCTTGAAACTTCGTTTTTAGACCTAGAATTAAATACTAAGAAAACTAATTTCAGCGTTTTTTGAAATTCACCCTCTAAATGGGTGAAAAGGGGGTTAAAACATTGTTTGGGCAACCTGAATTTTTAAAGTGAGTGACTTCATACTTCGCGGGCAGACCTGGCGGACGCCAGACAAAATATTTAAAAAATGCGTTTTTGAAAATGTATCACTCAAAAACGAGTAATATTTTAAATGAGGGATGAGGACTATACAAATGTCGTATAGAGTAGGTTAAGTAACTAGGTACGAAGATCCAAACATTAAGCAAAAAAACTAGAGTGCCCGTGCGAAGCCGAGGCGGGCGTTGAACGAGCAACGCGAACGAAGTTGCAGTCAAAAGCTGGCAGTTTTTCCATAAAAAAGAATTTTTGAAAAGTAATCATAAGGTTGTTGTTACTATCATTTCAACCGGGGTCTATTCCGTAAAACTAAGAATATGAAAGCCAAAACCAGAGTTAAGCTGTGGCACGTAATTCAGTGCGATGGTTTGGCCCTGGTACCTGGTTACAAAATTCAGTTACATACGCGGCCGAAAGGTTACAATTGAGGCGAAAGTGCTATCACTATCGATCTTTAAAAAAAAAGTCCGAAATGTTATGCACTCGCACTGTTGTGTAAGTATTTTACATTGCCAGGCAACGATGCGATTATTGAATTTACTATTGTGATAATTTGATTGTTTTCTATCTATAGCCACACTATGTTATAAATTGAACATGTGTCAAAAACTCCCATTATCTGAAGGATGACCTGTAGGACCACTGAGGGTCATAGCAATGGGACCACGGTCAAAGGTAAAATTTACCCCTGGATCAATTGTGGGTCATAGCAGTGGGACCACCGTTCAAAGAGGCACCGTTTACGATTACAGACAGTTTGGTGCAACTCACCTTAAGAAACATACTTTATTTTGAAGAAACACAGTTTATTGTGAGACTAATAGGAGTACAATTGACATTAATATGACAGGATTGTGTCATGTTTTTCACCCATATCCCACTAATAATTGTGGTCGACCACTCGAGGAGTACGAGTGCTGTTCTGGTCTATTATATATACACGGTGTGGCCTGTAACAGAAGCAAATATTTAAAAGGAGGCTTCCTTAGAGCATCTGCAGTACCCCTTGTGTCCAAATATTTTATGTATTATTTCAATTCGGAGAAACATTGATCTAAAGTTAGGACCCTCACGTAATGGATCTTGACACCACGAGATCAATGCGGATTCAGAGGTAGCATCAAGATATGAGTCGTCATAGTTTTATCATTTTTGGTTTGACAGGATATTTTAATGGCTTTTTATGATTATATATTTTTTGTTTTAACAAAAAATGGTTATTAATATTACTCCAAAAGAGTAATAAAATACAGGACACTTGTCTGTGTCGAAAAAAAAAATTTTTTTTTTCAACTGTAACCATGTGGAAATTATATCAAGCAAGGTTAATAATCTACGTTTTAATTTTTGCTCCTATTACAGGTCACACCCTGTATATACGATACTCAATTTATCAAGATAAATTTAAATTACTCACAATTGACGGTCTTGAATTGAACTCAATTATATTCAATAAAGCTTCCTTTGATCGTGCGTTAGAAACTCCTAGAAAAGTGGCGGTTAAAGTTGTGCTAACAACTCTCAGATATACTACATACTTGTAAAACTGAAATCACAAAATATTTCATTAACCCTTTGAACGCCAAGAACCTATAGAGTGGTTGTGTGTCGTCGTGCCCACGGCGCCAAAAACCACTTAAAAGGACGGAGTGAAGGTGTACTTTGATCATGAAAAAAATCATTTATGAACTGTTCTAATTTGTTTTTATTGGTTTAGACATTACACCAAAAAAACAGTGCTTGGCGTACTGGGCACGACGACACACTATCGCTTTGGCGGTCAAAGGGTTGATATCTCGTAAAGTCTATGTGTATTAAGGGCTTCTTTCAATGATAGGTGTTGACGAGTCTTAGACCAGTGTCCGACCACTGCACGTCGACGATTTTGTTTTTGATGATAGAATCGATTACAACTACCTGTTTGTTTCTTTTTATTTATAGCACATTAATTGCGAGATCAACTGTAATATACCTTCACGAGGTCCTGCAACCGCATGCCACTGTGACTGTGATTTGTTATATTTTTTCGCGATCGCATATTTTAGACGTAGCAGCAGGCGCGAGTGCGCAACGAATTCGTTACACGCTGGCTGCGCGCTCGCCTCGCTTTAACCCTTTATAAGGCAGAGACGATTTGGAAACCACTTAGTTAATAAACATTTACGGAGAAGAACATCCTCTTTTTTATTTAACTTTAATGGTAGTATATAGCGAATATATCAGGCTTTCTTTCCTCATTCATACTTTTTCGGTCAGTATTTAATTTTAGTGTAATTAATTAATCTATAGTATGTGGTCAATTTATGCACTATGCCTGTCAAGGGAAGCAAGCTATCGTCATTGTTTCCATTATACTATTAAAAATATACACGTCGCTGTATCTAATAATTTGAATTATAGCTCTTGCAATTCACGATGGCGAGTGGCGAGACTCTTATTGGTATGATGACAAGGTCTAATTTTGATAAATCCACTCTCCATATATTGTATTACCTATGTTTACAAATAAATCACTTTGACTTTGACTCCATCGTGAATTGCAATAACTGTACTAGGTTGTTTGTAGTGTCAATGTCAATGAATAGGTGTATTGGAAACAGATCATCTGAAAACACAAGTGCACTAACAGGCTGAGTGCATATATTGACCACATGTTTTTTCTTAATGATTTGGTTTTTTTTTGCCGTAGATGTGTTCCCCAGTGCATTACAAACATGGTAGTGTATTTAACTTTCACTACAATGTCTGTATAACTGGGGCCTTATAAAGGGTTAAGCTCGCCCGCAAATCGCAAGTGTGATAAGGCCCTTGACATCAACGCTGCACGCTTAGCCAAATGTCAACGAATAGGTATATCAATACTGTATCGACGTAAAGCAATTGAACGCTGACTTTTACTTTGTATGGAAAGTCAGCATTAAAAGTAGCTGGCATATGAAAGAGGTCAAAAGTTCCTATTTCCTTGTAATACCTAAAGGATTCTGACGTTTCCATATGCCGAGCTACTTTTGATGCTGAGTGTACCTAGGTATAGGTGGGTCATAAACAGATTTAAGTTCGCGTCTTTCCTGTGGACAAATCAAAAGTTAAGGGCTACAAAGTTTAATTTTGGATAGGTCTCGTAACCCGCATAAACGGCATCTATAAATCCATGTAATAAAATCATAACTTACATGCTCATAAACCGTTAACTATTGGCCACAGGAGGGACGACTTTTGTTTTTTCATGTGTTTATGAACCAGGTACTCCGTTTTCAAAAATTATAAATTTTACAATAGTGTAGAAATGCGTACCTTCACCACGACACTGATCGGTATCGATGTTAGACAAAAATTAAGTATCCATATCACTGCAGCGACAAAAAATCTCCAGGTAAGTGTCCTCCCGGTCTTACTTCCTAAGGATGTCCTGTGATACCATAAAACTTATATTCAACTGTAATTCGTTTGATATCATAGAGGTCCATATTGTGAACGATTTAATAAAAATATGACGATTAAAATATTGTCAAGCAAATAATTAGGATTGTTCATTATTTTTAGCCCCTCCATTTTTAGTTTTTTTTTTCGAAAATATGATCCGAGAGTATTTTAAGAAATCAATTTGAATATTTAGCAATTCATGGCTCTGTAAAATTTTTAAATGTTTAAAAAATATAAGATACGACTTGTTAGATCTCAGTATTCTCAGTGGATGAATCGATAAAACGCACAAGCCAAGCACAATAAAGACAAAAAATTTGAGTCAATGTCAGATAGATCAATAATAATATAAAAAAACTAATAAATAAAACATTTTAATCAGAAATACTTATGTGAGAATACTATTCAACAAAATAACGAGTAAACTTTGTATGGTCTTTTTATTTGTACAAACGTCGAAGTGATCCATGCAGCAATATTATAATATGTAAAAGTAACACTTGAAATAATATTTCAAGTGTTACTTGTTGGAGTACATATTATGTACTCCATTCCTCATTGACTTAACGACACCACGTTTTACGTAAGTCTTCCCGGATTTTAACTATTGTTTCAGAGCTATTTTTTGAATCATTTTCACACGTAGGAACAAAACATTTCATTTTTTTTCCATATTTTAAGTGATTTTGACGAATTAGACAACCTAACCTAACCTAGATATAGATAGATAGATATAAAAGAGAAATGGCAGCCTCATTTAAGGGCCTTTTCCAATGACACACGAAGGGATAAATTAGTTAGTTACATATAAAAGAGAAATGGCAGCCTCAAGGACTTTCGCCAATGACACACGAAGGGATAAATTAAGTAAAATTGAATAAAACCACTTAACAAGAAGAAAAAGATGTGACTTTCGGTAAGATGGCGGCGAAAGCCTAACCTAACCTAACATTAATTTATAAGTGAAGGAAGTGACAGTGACTGTTTAACACCACAGATCCAAACTATTTTAATGACCATAGATTTTACATATTCAGCCAATGATGATTCGTGAAAAGTCAAACAAAGGTCACACGTATATGTATTGAAATATCTCTAATCATTGATTATTTTGTCGAAATAATTGCCTGAAATTGGTTGAAAATCTCATATCTCGAAATGGATTTCGAATTAACACCTTTGAAAAAAAAATTAAGAATCCTAATTAGTTCCCGATTTGCCAGATTCTTGTTTTACTTCCTATCAGTGGAGTCTAATATACTACATATTTACTAGCAGAAACTGAACTCACGTGTAATATAAATGTACAGAAGTCAAATTTAGTGGAAAGCGTTTCGTCAGATTATTCTTCATGCAATGTTGTAGAATGTATCTTGAGTCCTGACATCGAGGCTCATTGAACTGAGGGGAGCAGACCGACCATACCGGGTTGCTACCGAAACTGCTCGCCAAATATCGTGCGCCGTCTCCCGCGTATCTTATATGCTGCGATAAACTATTACAACATTACTTAAATAATTAAAATATAGTCAGTGTACTCTTAAATTAACATTCTAGTTTAGGGTAAAATAAGAATATAGAAAATAAGAAAAATAAGAAAGTGAAAATGACGATGATTTTTTGATCTGTCGAAGGTACAACTACTACCTATGCAATTCCGAGCTCTCTATAATTTATCTATAACCCTAGTAACGTAAGTACTTTAGTAGATAATCAAATACGAGATCGATACTACTATTTTTGCACTAAAATTATTAATTCAGTTTTTGATATATGGAAACTCTCACCAGTAAACAAAATAAGGTACTTTGCATCATTAAAGCCACTGTCATCCCTTTTAATACTGGACTTAAATTTTGATTCCAGTCTAAACGTCTGGTGTATTGTTTTATGAATAGGTCCACACACATATAAGTCATGCCTATCACTACGGCCACGGCTGTAAAATCAAACACTGTTACTGAAACGAAAACACAAGTTAAAAATGAGAAAAATGGAGTATCTTTACTAGCACTACTATGTAAAATAGCATCGGTCCATAGTCAATGAATAATTGAGGGGAGTAACCGTTAGGGATCTATACCTATATCAGAAGAGCTGCCGAGGAATGTCTATAAATGAAATTAACTACTTCCATACGCCATGTTCCGCGTCAGCTCTTGTGACGCAAGACCTATAGGTAATCGCTGATAATTGCATTTATTCGCAGCAGTACGGTTCGCATCATACTACTTGAAAAAATATGTAACTAAATTTGAACGTGATAGCTTAGAGACGAAGATCTAATTTTTGGGCCATACCTAGTTAATATAGCTTTTAATTGGTCTAAGATTTAATTTTTCGATACCAACTAAAAACCAGTACTAATTATTTCTAGTAGTAATATTGTCGTCCTACTACTGTGAATATAGAAGTGGTATGGTTAAGACACATTCGGCTACGAGAGCCATTAATAAACCTGAAGGTAAGACCGTTGCTGGTTGTCAACCGGAGCCACGGCGCTTTCTCGCCCCGTAAGTACGGTTTCGTCCCGCTCTTCTGCAACGGTCGTGGCCAAAAGGCTAGCAGCCGAGGCCCACCACGCGCGACGCTTTGCCGACATAGAGGCACAGGAAATGCGCCGCCTCGCTGAGCTGGAGGCACAGCAAGCGAGTCGCCTAGCCGCTTTAGGGCGTGAGACCGCTAAATTAGAGCACCGCGCCGAACTCGCCGCCATAGAGGCAGACACGAGTCAGCAGAGCTCTAGAAGCAGTCGTCTTATGGAACAATGGTTCAATAAGTCAGAGTCGGAATTTAATCTTAACCGATCGTAGACAAGCCGTAATTCTTTCAGGCAAGCAGACCCTAAGGTGCACTCTGCGCCCGCTGTGGCAGCGACAGCGGCGCCCGCCTAGACTCGCTGTGCCGCCCCGGTCGCGGCACCGGCACTCCCCGACAACAACGCGGAGGTACCGCAGCTTATCAAATCTCTAGAAGTTTTGATTGACAATGTTAATAAAGGCAATAGCCCCGGTTTAAATAGAAGTGTTCCCCTACCTCGTTTTGACGGAAAGTCACATTTAGATCGGCTTAGTCTGAAGAAGTCGTTCGAAAATACGCAAGAGTCCTACAAGTCCTACAACGCTGCGAACAACTTGGCAAGACTGAACACGGCGCTGACGGGCGCGGCTCGCGAGACGGTCGCCGCGCTGCTGGTGTCGGCGCGCGACCCCGGCGTCGTGCTGCACGCGCTCGACAAGTCGACATGCGCTACGGCCGCCCGAGTTGATCATGGCGCACGAGGTAGCCGCGGTACGAGATGTCCTCTACCCGCTACCATAACATGGAAGTGGATCAAGTACCTGTCAAACCGAAGAAGAGGCTTGTTGACCCTGACGACCCATACGTCGAGCTGCCGGACCCAAAGAGACCAAAGGTGGATCGGAACAGAGAGCTAAGAAATTCATGCCTGCTCGTATTGATAAATGCGTATGAAGGCTTTGTGGATCTTCTAGCTACCCGTGCAGCGACAACGGCGAAGCCCGAAGAAGCTGTTATGGAGGAAATATTTCATTCAATAAATACGAGCAACAACATCATGAACTGCATGTTTGCAAGTCATCAGGTACGGAGGCAGGATATAAGACTTAAGCCATCCAATGTCATTGAGAAAACAAATGCAAATGCAGCGCTCCACTTATTATTGTACAAGTTAAACGCAAGCAAGTGTTATCTTTCTGTGTGTACCCACTTTGTTGAGATTATTTTAACTTGGTAACTTTGCTTTGTAATTCGTACACTTTGTTCATAGATATTCTCTCTTCTTCTTGATCGTTCCCTCACTGCTGAGGATCGTGACTCTTGCTCATCTTGTCAACAAGTCGCCGCCATCGGTACCGCTCAGACGCCCGGTGGAGTGCATCACTGACCGTTATGTTCAGCTGCTGGGATACCTGTCTGACCATCGAATGGGACTTCGGCCTCGTGGTCTTTTACCCTCAATCTTCCCCGTCACCATTAGTCTCTCCAGGTTATCCACACCCCTGCGCGCGACATGCATAGATAGATGTTCATAGATATTAAGTAACTAAATTATGTTTGATATATTTCTCTAGTGTAAGTGAATTTGTATTCTTTTTAGAGAAATAAATTCTTAAACCGTAAAACTAAGGCAATGGATTCCAAGATACAGTTGCAAGCGAAGGAGTATCTCATGAGGCGAGAAGAATGCATTACAATATGGGTCAAGGCAGTGGCTGATCAGAATCGGAAATAATCGGAAATATCAAGGAGCAACTGATAACGAGATGGTGGACAAAAGTTGGATGCGAATAATGGGCCCTCTTATGGACTTCTTCTGCGGATTTGCATTAAAGGTCAATGAGCTGCGTATGGAACATGGGTCAGTTCCTTTGCGGAAGAAGGATGGAAAGCAGGATGCGTTCCTAATATCAAAATATTGGTTAAATGGAGCACACCACATCCTGTTGGAAGGAAGCACCTTTGCTCCTGAGAAGAGGTCCAGCATGGTGCAGAGTCTTGGACCCATGACTGCCTTCATATGAATTTTAAAATTTTCACCAAGATACAGGAAGAAATTTGAAAATGCAGTCAAAAGAGACATGTCACATATTCCCTGCATTTATTACATAATATTGCTGACTGTTAATCAGCATAAAGCAGCAGAAGTTGCTTATAAGTGCAACCTAATCGCGGAGATTCTGCTGATCGCCACTTCAAGACAAGCAACACGGATGTTTTTTTCCCATCTGTTTCCTACGCAGGGCATACAAGTATGCTACTTCAGTTGGTAAGGGTGACAATTTTCTTGAATTCTTTAGCTTCACAGGTTCTGGGGGCGTTTTTCTATACAAGCTCATATAGGCGTGCGAGAAGGAGAAACCTTTCACATTTAGGACATGCATATCAGATGGCCGATCATGGCCGCACAAATAGTTTTTCATCGGATTTTTGGGATATACAAAGAAGACTTCGGGATTCTCTCAACGATTAAGAAGACCGCAACTTGGTATACAAAAGAACAGACGAGAAGTCTTTTCAGGGCTCAAAACGAAAAAGGGACAGACAGAGCCATCAAACTGCCTGAGATTGAGTTTTACTCCAAAATGAGTTGCGCTAACCAATCGGGGTTGCTGACCGGAGTTTATAATCAGGTGTCTACGATACCATGCATCAGTGGGCCGCGCAAGCAAGTGTTAGTGAGGAGTTCTTTGAACACATTAAACGTCGCACCATGTTAACAGGATCGGCAAAATCAATCCCACAGATTATTTCGGTTTTAACCACTACTTTAAATGGGCTGCAATAGAGCATCTCCGCAAGAACAAGGGAACATTGCAGATTGGGTCCGCAGTCTGGAAGGAGTCCAGCTCGCTGGAATTAGGCAAGCATGGCAAGGAGAGGCCAGACCTTATAGTGTAGGGAGTCAGGATTGATGTTCTTGGGAAAAACCAAAGTATTGATGTGCTGCAAAGCAAGAAACATCTTTCGAGTCCTGGAATTAAAGGGAAGGATGTGTTGGTGACACATTTTGTCTTGAATTCGGTGCAGTAGTGTGGGATCCGCATGAATAGAAATACATCACCATGCTGGAGAGAGTCCAAAAGAATGTATCGATATATACCTACACGATTTTATGTACATAATGTTCATAGACTTGTTTGTTTATTGACTCTTTTCAAATATTTAAGAAGCTAAGTGTAATTGAAGCAGTTGGCCTGTTTTTTTAAATTAACGCATAAACTATAAATTTAATGATTTTTGTAGATATTAATTTCATTGTGTGAAGTATAGGTACTCATCTGGTCCAAGCCACTCGTGTTTATAGTTTATTGTTGTGTAACGTATACTAACAGTAGTTGTAAGATTTTGTAATTTGTATCCACTAACACTTTATGGGCAATGCCTGAAATAAATGTATTGAATTGAATTGAATTTCATCCTTAATTATTGCTATTATATATTAAATTAACAAAATCAGTGAACCTTCCCAATTCCCGTGCCCCGAAATTAGCTATCTTAAATATCAATCATAAAAAATTCAAATCGCATGTTAATAATATTTTAAGTTATCGTTTATATAGAGACACCAAAGTGCTTTATAATGCGTACATATGTTAATGATTACTTATGTAAGAATTTGAATTTCTAAGGGCCACCGAAATTGCAAAAAAATTGTCGCCCACCCAGAAACCGAAGTACTTTTAGTGGCAGCCGTACAAGCCCAATTTCAAAGAAAAACCGCAAATCGATGTACAGTTTAGCCATTTGGCACATGCATACTAGAGGTCAAAACAAAATTTTTGACCCGCAGTTCCTAAAAAAATTTCGCTTAGGAGGGGAGTGCGGGGACTTTTCTTTTTTTGTATGGAAAAAAAAATTTTTTTTTTTCAGAAACCTATTGTGTGTGGTATCATATGAAAGGAACTGTGTCACTTAGTAATCTTGAAAAATAAATAAAAAATACTTACTGAAATTATTTTCCAAATTGCTTTCTTGAGGTTAGATATGAGGATATCAAGTATCATTTGTGGTATATTGTACAAAAAAAAATCAGCCATATCAGGCAGGGACCTTTGAATTTAGCCGAAAAAATTGGACTCTCGCGCTCGGACGAATTTTAAATATCAATCACAAGTTATTCACCATAGTGAAGTGAATAGTGTTTGGGCTCAGACAGTAAATAGAATAGAGTTAAAGTTTTTGACACGAAATCAGTGATTCTAATGTACAGTTTTTGATAAGATTTTTTTTTATTCAAAACACGATGCCGGACATGGCACGGAGTCTTAATTTGAGCGTTAAGGTATTTTTTTATGTATTTTAAAAACAAATTAATCCGTGAATTTGAGTGGACATCAACGTGGGAACATGTATTCTTTATGAAAAAAAAATGGTACGTATTATCTCATACGCTACCCTACGATTTTCAGCTTGGACCCAAAAAAAAATCGAGTTTAGAAAATGACCCATAACCCCAAATGAAACATTTTACTTTTTCTCGAAGTTATTGGTCAAAGCAAAATCGCAAAACGTGAAAATTAGAATGCTGCTTAGTTTGAAAAAAAAAACCAGACAAAAAAAACTGTCAATATAATTCAATAAAGAGCACAAACGGGAACTGAATAAAGTAGATAAGTGCTATACTACCAAAAAAAATACCTTTGTCTATTTGCCTTGTTAGACTAGTACCCGGCACGGACTTTAACAAGATGCAAAACCAAGCAGTACAGCCCAAGTAGCACAATAGGTTTTATGACCATGTTTTACATAATTTCTTTGGGCGTTAAGCCTATAAAATTGTGACCATAAACCTATGGTGCTAGCTGGGCAGAACTGGCAGAAGTACAGAAGCAAACAAGTAATGTATGTATGTATGTAATATTCTAGGCCCCGAACTAGAAAACGCGTCTCTAAACTGTGCAAGCGGCAAATCATGTAACAGTTGGGGTGACAACGTTATCAGAGGGCTTAGACCCTGCAGAATACGGATCTGCCTGTCTCCATCCCCATATTTGAGCCGGAAGTATGTTATACCGGATAATGTGCAGCCCATACAAATTTTTTCGTTAAGTACATTTGGTAAATCGTTGTTCCGGTACCCTAACTATGGTTGTAATAAATCAATAATATATACAAAAATATACAATACATATTCTATAAATATATATCACTAATATACAATAAATAAATACTATATTCAACCAATTCACAAGTCGTAATACCTGGCTCATCGGACAGATGATCAAAAATGTTAAAGAACGTCGGTTGCGAGCAATATGTAAATGCTAAACACAGCAAGTTTCTTATGCTCATCCATTTGAAATGATGTGAACCTAATGCCTAGAATAAAAATAATTAACTTAGTATAAGCACATGTCACGATATCATCGATTAAATTACGTTAAATTGAGGACATTATTTTTCTACTTAAATAATGAACATTTTAACCGTACATTTATCGTATATACACCAAGTTTTGCGAGTGATATCTCCTGTACCAACTTCCACTCCCATCCTTCGACGATAACGTTTTGGGGGGAAATTTGCGAGATAAAAACAACCCATATTCAATCCAGGACTATTAATACAATAAATGGGTTACTTACTTCATCGCTGAAGACTTTACTCCCAACCGGACTGTTACTGTGATTAGGCATTTTTCAAATACTTTTGTACAGCGGCCCGTAATTTTTCGATATATTAATATATTCATAAGAAATTCATGGTCTTAAATAAACACATAATGAAGACTATTAAATGTATAATATTCCGATTTATTGTTTGAATGTAATTTTATTATTATTCATTTCATGATTCACGAAGTTTTGATTCGACAACGACAGTGTCAAAAAAAATACACATTATTTTTGTCAGTCATCCGTGGAGGTTTGTCATGAAAATAAAGTATAGCAATTCCTTATGCCGCCACCACACTTCGCTATGCGTGTGCAAATATTCGTGTTGCATCTCTTTCTATAATATCACAAAAGAAAGGGAGGCGAATACGCAACGCGAATACGCATAGCGAAGTGTAGTAGGGCCATCGCCATTAGAGTAAGAGCATACAGACTATAGAGTAGGCGTACACAGAGAGCGTTCTGCGTTCTGCGTTCCGCGTTCAGCGTTCTTTAGGCTAAGCGGAAACAGAGAGCGATCCGGCGTTCCGAGTTCTGCGTCACCATTCTATCCGTCGACCGCGAGAGTTGCTACCACGGATCTATACCTAAGATATAGATTCGTGGTTGCAACTTGGTTGCAACACACACAAGCGGCGTTCTATTCTTGCGTTCCATTGGACACAGAGAGGCTGGCACTGCCAAACAAATCTAACAACAATGACAACATTTCAAAATTTATAATGATGCCTAAATCGAAAACCATTTCGGTAAATATGCTTACCGAACGTAATAAGAAGAATAAGAATAGATTCATTTATTTCGACCAACTGGGATCATACGTAGGCCACACTGAAAGTTTTTAGAAAAACACAAACTAAGCTAACTAGCAAGTTATTTATTGTAATTTTGTATCATGGACTATTGTACGATTACATCAATATATCACTGAATTCGATGGACCCTCTGAGAAAAACGATCCTAACAGCTAATACTCATGAACGATTTTCTGCACTTGACTCAAGTGCATCTGCTGATAGGTCACTCTCTTATCAGTCTCTATCATGAGCCGCCCAGCACTGATGTTTTTATTCAGTAATCGCCATGAAGTGACGTCCCTCACGAAGATCATCAGTGCATAAATAAGAGTGTAATGACTGGAACAAAGAGTATAATAAGTAAGTATATTTATGTAAAGAGTGGCAACACCGAAAAAAAACTGACCCCCATCTCATCGATACACACATACACAACTCACGCACACATGCAACTGCGTGCATACACCTACACACATACACACACCTACCATTCATACCCACACACGCACATAACATAACCTTTTTGTTCTGTGTTTACTTTGAAACCTACAATGTGATTAGCAAAGTAAGGACGAAAACGTGTCTAAAATACAAATGATATAACATTTTAGTTACGATTTCTTCCATACTTTGCTAGCCACATTGTAGGTTGTAAACACCAAAACACTTACTAGGGTAACACATCTCAAGTAAAATACGCAATATTGCTAGAAGTATTTATTTTAACTACACAATTAACAAAAGTAAACAAGTCACAATTCATATACACTAACTTAACACATGAACGCTGATATTATGTTATTCCTAGCATTAGTTACGTCGAATACCTATTTTACGATTTCGGAAGCAAGGCACAACATACACCAAATAAACTTGCCAATCGAAGAGCTATTTTTCAACGCACAGCCCTCTTTGAAATATTTCGCGTTTTGAAATGTTCACACACAATTATCACAACGCTGAAACCTCGATGAAACTATGATTTTATTTTATTTTTTATGAAAACTTGTTTGTAAACGACTCACTGACATTGAAACCACCATAGAGTTTTTATTTTTTCTAGACTAATGAATAGTATAGAAATCTCTATGGTTTAGAACCATTGACAAAACAAAAATACCTTAAATTAAATCCTAAGGACCAAAGAGAATATAACCACTACGTTCTAAGAGACGGGACTTAGAACAAGGTTTTTGATGACAGTGACATTGTCAATATTGTCATCACAGTTTGGCAGAACGCTGGACAGGCTACTGTCATAAACATCATCTCCAAATAATTATCCCAAAAAAATGAGAAAAGTGCATAAATTGTGGAAATTTTGTTCCTAACAAGAACACAAGCCGGTGCTGCAGCTCTATGAATGTGGGTGACCTTTAGGCTGCCATCGATCAGCTGTTTCAAGCACACATACATCGGCGAGAATTTAAGTCATTTGACTGCAACGAAGGCATTTTTGACGTATGAGCGTATCCAACGGCAACCCAATCTTTCCGACGTCCCTATTGGGAGAGCATCATCGTTTCCTGGGAAACGCCGTAGCAACGCATGCGCTATATGACTCGTCGTGTCAAGAACAGTGACAAGAAAATTTTTATTCCTTATTGACATTTGAGTAATAATAGTGTTTATTTTTAGTTACAATTCTATGCCGCCCATTTGTACTCATTATTTTTGTGTTCATAAGGGAAAAATATCCTCAATGTGTACTTAACACGCATGGAGTGTTGCGTATGTGATAAAATATTTACAACAACAAAAGGTCTGCACATACATCAATCTAAAGTTCACCAGGTCCGTATTATTCATAATATAACTGCCACAAACACCCAAAACCAAATTCCCACACCATCAGTATCTAATCAAACCGTTCCTCTCCAGTCTCTCCTCGGCCAGCTCAAACAATCGACGTCTATAATAAAACGGATTCCTCGTGGTGCGCGGTGCACCGTAGCCGAGGCATTACTCAACACTGTTAATAAAACTGTTCGAAATAATGACCTCCAATCCTGGCACGACCTGCTAACCTTCTCATATAAAGTTCTACATGTTTCGGAAAACATTAACAGTAATATTTCTCTCATCCAAAAAATTAAGAATAACGTACTAGCACCGACCATACCATGTCCATCTACACCTTCTAGACGCCATAAATCTAAATATGATTTGTTTGAGAAGGTCGAGGATAAAATTCATGACGGAGACCTGAAAGGAGCGGCCCGTTTATTGTTTTCGAATGACACCCTCGCACCTGATACCCCTGAGACCGCGGCTGCATTGCAGTCTAAACATCCCCCAGGTCCTTCCACCCCCATATTTGTCGACTCTCCCACTGATCCTGCAGCTTGCCTCCACGCCACAGAGAGAGACATAATAGCGGCCTTAGCGTCTTTCCCAAAGGGATCGGCGTCCGGCTTGGATGGCATCTCGCCACAACACCTAGTTGATCTCACCTCTCACGGTACTGGCATAGTTGGTGAACACCTGATTCGTGGTTTAACGAAACTGGTAAACCTTATGCTAGTGGGGGATGTATGCCAAGACGTGACGCCGGTCATTTATGGAGCCAATCTCATTGCGTTAACAAAGAAAGATGCAGGCGTGCGCCCTATCGCAATCGGGTCTACTTTACGGCGGCTAGCCGCCAAAGTCTGTGTACGCCTCACGCGGAGCAAGCTTCAAGATATCTTTGAACCCGTACAAGTCGGCTTCGGCACCCGCGGGGGATGCGAGGCGGCAGTCCATGCCGTTCGAACCTTCGCACACAACGACTTGTGCGAAGTTCTCGTAAAATTAGACGTAAAGAACGCCTTCAATTCGGTTAATAGGGAGACCCTGCTGAACGAAATCAAAATTCATGTTCCAGAAATTTACAACTTTCTTTTACAATGTTATCACAGTCCTTCTAAATTAATACATAAAAATGATGAAATTATTTCGGCCACAGGATGTCAGCAGGGTGATCCCCTCGGTCCTGCTATTTTTAGTTTGGCTATTTAATTCGGTAATTCACAGTCTAAATTCTAAATTAAACGTGTGGTACCTCGATGATGGCACCCTAGGAGGTGATTCACAAACTGTTCTGGCGGACTTAATCATAATTAAAAACAAATTTGCAGATATCGGCCTTGAACTAAACTTTAACAAGTGTGAGTTGTATATATCGGACACAGTAGATCTTACTTTAGCATCCCAAATTCTTCATAATTTTAATAATGTGTGCCCAAATATCAAAATCTTACCATAAGACAGTTTACACCTCCTCGGTTCACCCATCTTTGATGAAGCCATCCCTCCCTTTTTGAATAAATCTGTTTCCAAATTTAATGATCATTCTGATCGCTTAACCAAAATTAGCAGTCACTCTGCTCTATTCATTTTGAGGTTCTGTTTATTCGTACCTAAATTTACTTACCTGATCCGCTGCTGCCCCGTTTGGAAATATCCCCATCTTGTCCAACCTATCGATCTTCTATTAAAATCCCAAATTGAGTGTATTTTAAACATCCGTTTTAACGAGCAGGCGTGGACCCAAGCCTCCCTTCCGATAAGGTTTGGTGGTTTGGGAACACGCAAAATCATCAGTATTGCTCTGCCGGCTTTCCTGGCTTCAATCCATAGCACCTCCGATCTCGCAGGTAGGATCCTTAAAGCCCCTTCGGCTACAAACTGCGAGATTGCGTGCTTGGATGAAGCCTCGAACGCTTGGCTAGCAGGACCGAGCCCAAATTTTCCATCGCGACCCAAAATTCAAAGGGCCTGGGACACCATAGCTTCCGTTTCAACGTTGAAGTCTTTAATTGACGTCGCTACAGGCAGAGATCAGGCCAGGCTCTTGGCCGTGTCTAAACCCGAGTCAGGCCATTGGCTTCAAGCATATCCCTCACCTAACACTGGCACTTTCATAGACCCATCCACACTCCGTGTAGCCGTCGGTCTCCGGCTCGGGGTTGAGGTGTGTGTGGACCACAGCTGTGCTTCAAGCGGGGCCCCCGTAGACCGCCTTGGCCACCACGGGCTCACCTGCTCCTCGGGCGCCGGCCGTCTTTCCCGCCATGCCGCTCTCAACGACATCATCAGAAGGGCGCTCGTCAGTGCCAATGTTCCCGCCGCTCTGGAGCCCCAGATCGTGCGGAGCGATGGTAAGCGCCCTGATGGGATGTCGTTGATCCCTTGGAAGAGGGGTCGTGCGCTAGTGTGGGACGCAACTTGCGCCCATACGCTAGCTGCGTCCTACCTCTCATCGACCAGCAAGCGTGCCGGGGCGGCGGCAGACTCCCGGGAGAATTTAAAGGCGGGCAAATACAATTGTCTCGGCGCCCAGTACGACTTTGTCGCATTTGGCGTCGAGACATTTGGCCCGTGGGGCAGGGGCGCCCGGGGGCTCCATAAAGAGCTTAGTAGGCGGCTTAGGGAAACGACAGGTGACCCACGCGCGGGCAGCTTTCTCGCGCAAAGAATTGCCATCGCAATTCAGCGCGGGAATGCTGCCTGCGTAATGGGCACAATACCAAGGGGGCCTAATTTAGATAGTAATTTTTAATGTTTTAGTTTTTAGTTGGTTTTAATTACTCATAATGTTTATTATTATATTTTAGATGTTTTAATGTAAATAAAAGTTTCCAGTTTGGCAGACATTTTGAACCACAAAAAAAAACGCGGAAGTACGTCATGCCAACATAACAACGCAATAGGGATATCGATATCGATATCCTATATATCGATATTGATAAATGATGACCGTGACGTCCACATAAATAATGGACGAATCTATTCAGTTTTTGAACATAGGTACTTACTAGCCAAAAGAATAACACAATGAAATAATTTTAGTAACATTTATTTACGCTAGCCAAAGTAATCAATACATCAGCACTCGTTCTTGATTTGGTTGAACCTTGCGTACATCTACAAAGGACTTGTATGTATGTATCTTATGAGAACTGCTGCATCACCTGTTCCTTCTTCTATAAGTATCTTTTGGCTTTGTCAGACTTCCATCAAACACACTCATGGCATCTGCGGTGCCACGTAACATAATAAGTATTTTGTACTTCCAAGTCGACCAATTTGACTTGCCTTCGAGACTTCCGATTGAATATTTTGACGAGATGACTTCCATGGCTGGACCGAATATCCTTTTAAATCTTATTCAGAGTAAACGCGTGTTTAAAACGACAGTAACATTATATTTTATTATAATATCGACCAGATTGAAGTAAAGGCAAAACCTATATAATATTAGGTTTTAATTAACATAAAATTGTACGTAACATTAAGAGAGAAAATACGGAGACATAACGAATGACATAGTTTGTTGACAAGACAGATTTGCATAGAAGATGCGACCGCGAAGGTTTGATGACTAAATAGTTCGCATATCACGTCATTCTCCCACACTATAGTCTTGTAGATATCGAGGCGGGTTTCGAGTTCTGCCTGATCTTCTCAAGGCAGGAGGTGAGGCGACAGGAGGAGCAGTATTGCTCGGTGTGGGGACCTCCGCAACGGACAAGTCTTCAACAGATGGCGATGGGGTAGAGACTGGCGGAATCGGAGATGACAAGGGCAATGGCGAACTCTGAGATGGCGAGCTAGGTGGAGTTGTATATTCTTCTTCCATCTCTGGTTCTAGCTCTAATAGTCTTTCACCGACATTATCACCAATTGGGGCAAGATGGCGATTTGATACTGTCGTCTCTCGTCCATCTTGTAATCGGACAAACGAGTAGTCCGGATTTGATTGAATTAGCTCGACTTCCTCTACAATTGGCTGGTACTTGTTCTTTCGGTCGAACCGTTTCATCAGTACTTGGCCTGAGCCTGCGAGCCACGACGGTATCGTGCTCCCATTTGGGGACCGGCGAGTATGCAGGAACATTCTTTCGTGCGGAGTGCAGTTGGTCGCTGTACATAGTAGTGAGCGAATTGAGTGAAGCGCCACTGATAAGTATTGTTCCCAGTGTTCGATCGGAGCGTTATGGGTTCCACAAGCTAGTTGTATAGCTTTCCAGACAGTGGAGTTCAGCTTTTCTACCTGGCCATTGCACTGTGGATTGTATGCAGTGGTGTTGCTAGTAGCGGTCCCTTTCGAATGGAGGTAGTCTCTTACCTCGGCTGATAAAAATTGGGTCCCTCTGTCAGAATGGATATAAGCGGGCATACCGAATATCATAAATATGCTGTTAAGGTGCTTGATGACGGTTTTGGCGGTCATGTCACTGCACGGGAAGGCGAAGGGGATCGTGAATATTCGTCAATGACAGTGAGAATGTACTTATTGTTGGAGATTGACGGGAGCGGCCCTTTGAAGTCGACACTTAAGCGTTCAAAAGCAGATGTGGCCTTTATAAGCTTTGGAAGAGGAGCAGGATTATTAAAGAATCTTGGCTTGATTTCAGCACACAAGCGGCAATTTCTGGTCATCGTTCTGACTTCCTCTATGGAGTACGGGAGATTCTTACTTTTGAGCCAATGGTACATTCTCGTTATTCCTGGGTGGCATAGTGATGCGTGAAGCGATTCGAGTTTAGTCTTTGGATTTGCAGTGCAAGCACATATGCGCGATAGGGCGTCAGCAGCTCTGTTGTCCTTCCCTGGTCTATACACAATATCATATTTATATGGCGCTAATTCAAGACGCCATCTTTGAATTTTCTCATTTTTTATTTTACTGGCGTGTTTGGCATCAAACATAAATGAGACAGATCTCTGATCCGTGATAAGCTTGAAGGGTTTGCCGATGAGGAAGTGGCGCCACTTTTTCAATGATTCTACTATGGCGTACGCTTCTTTCTCAATAGCTGAATGATTGAGTTCGCTGTGGTTTAAAGTTCTGGAGTAAAAAGCCACGGGTCGTGAGTCTTGGGTCAGCGTAGCGGCAATCGAATGCTCGGACGCGTCCGTTTCCACAGTGAAGCTTTAGCTTCTTCGCTTAGAGGGAAAGAGTTGGCGTGTGCAAGTGCATGGACTTGTTCAGAAAATTTGGGGATCCATTTGGAGTAGTGGGCAAACATACCCAATGTCCTTCTCAAGGACGCTAGATCGTTCGGCAGTGGCATTGTCAACAGGGGCTGTACTCTGTCACCATCAGGTTTGATGACGTGGTCCTCAATAGTATAGCCAAGTAAATTGATAGTCCTTTGACTGAACTTGCTTTTGGTCTTGTTGAGAGTTAAACTATATTTCTCAGCTGCCTTCATGAATCTTTCCAAATTCAGGTCGTGTTCGTCTTGGCTATTGCCGCATACGGTTATATCATCGAGATACGCATACGTCCCCGAAAGATTTTCTTTTCTAATAAGCCAGTCTATGGTTCTTTGAAAACTGGCTACCCCATTGGTAACACCAAACGGGATTCTGCAGAATTGGTACAAGTTGCCGCAAGCCTCAAAGGCTGTGAAAGGTTTCTCATGAGATAGTATTGGAACTTGGTGATAGGCGCTTTGTAGATCGATGGTACTGAAGATTGCATATTTAGACACCTTTGAAACCAATTCTTCCATGTTAGGTAGTGGATATGCATCTAGTTGGGTGTAACGGTTGACAGTTTGGGAGTAGTCGATAACTAAACGCTTTTTATGAGTAGCATTTTTAGTTATGAGCACTTGAGCCCTCCAAGGCGATTGACTTTCTTCGATAATCCCGTCGTCAAGGAGTTTCTTCACTTCATCATCGATAAAACTCTGGTCTTCAGGACTGCGTCTACGCGATCGTATTGCTATGGGCTTACAGTCCGGGGAAACATTAGCGAATAGTGGTACAGCAGGTACTGAGGCCGCTGCAACACTGCAAACTTTGAATGTATCTTTGGGACCACCAAAGTCAAACTGGAGAGTCGAGTGGAACGCTAGTAGATCATGGCCGATTATCAAGTCAGCACAAAGGTTCTTTACTATCAGGAGATGGGCCTTCTCATAAAAGTGGTCACCTATTTGTATGTTCTGAAAGGTCGAACCGCTTACTTGAGACGTGTGTGACAAAGAAGCCATTGAGACTGTCTGGGTACATGGTTTTCTCTTGAGGCGACAAAGGTTGGCGAAGTTTTCATCGATGAAACTAATTGAGCTTCCGGTATCTATCAATGCTTGCGTTTTGATGCCCTTAATGACAGCAGGAATCATTGCTTTACAAAGAGAGGCAGGTGAAGCAGCAAGGATGGCTGAACAGTGGCCACACTCTTCGGGTGAGGTCATCGCAGCACTGGTGTTGGCTTTTGAGCGGCATACCTTGCTATAATGTCCTTGTTTGCCACAAGATTTGCAAACGTTGTCTCTTGCTGGACAATTCCTTCTGGCATGTACGGCCCCTCCACAGTACCAACATTTGCGAGTGGGAGATGTTGTCGATACTCGTACTTTAGACGTTGTGGCAGCAGCAGTGGGAGTTTTAAGATCAGGTGTGATGTTTTGAGTTTCAGGCATAGCACTGACCACAGGGTTGATGAAGTATTGTGAGTTAGTTTCAGCCGTCTCCATAGAGAGCGCTATATTGTATGTTTCATCTAGCGTCAGTGACAAATTTTCGAGCAGCCGCGATCGTATTTTGTTGGATGACATACCAGCGATAAACGCGCCACGAATGCTGTCATTTTTATTTGTTTCGGCATCTACACTCTTGAATTCACAGTCTTTGGCTAATTGTTTCAGAGATTGAAGGTACATGTCGACTGTCTCATCATGCTGCTGTCTTCTTGTAGTTAACAGATGCCGAGCGTGGATTATATTATTCGCCTTGACGTATAATTTATCAAGTTCGGCTATCGCGGTGTCATATGTGTTGCACTCACTTACATGCGCGTAAACTTTGGGCGAGACATGGTTTACCAGGAGCTGCAGCTTAGTTTCCTTCCATTCTGCAGTCTCGCCGACTTTACTAGCGAGTTCCGACTGAGCGAGGAAATTGACAAACGTTTTTTTCCAGTGCAACCATTCTTTGGCAGCTTTTGGCGATGGGTCCTCGTCGAACCGTTCTGGTCGTAGGTACTTTTCCATTTATGTTAATTAAATTGAAGTAAAGGCAAAACCTATATAATATTAGGTTTTAATTAACATAAAATTGTACGTAACATTAAGAGAGAAAATACGGAGACATAACGAATGACATAGTTTGTTGACAAGACAGATTTGCATAGAAGATGCGACCGCGAAGGTTTGATGACTAAATAGTTCGCATATCACGTCACAGAACAATATTTTATTTTAATTTGACAATGTTTGTTACGTTTGTTTTCTTGACAACTGAAAATAATGACAGCCTAAACCAGAGAGTTTGAGTATTGAAGTAAAGACTAGAATAATTTACTTATTATATTATAACAGAACGGAAATGACAATCAGTGACATTGGCATGGACTGAGATGGATTAACTGAGAGAGCGAGATATCGGTATTCGCCATGTTCTTTTGTGTTTTAATGCCTCAGACCATACAAAAGTCACTTTTTCTTCCTAGTTGCGCCAGCCTGCTAAGGACGAATGTGTATAATTTACTTTTAAATCCTAAAACAGGTTTGAAGTACCTACGTTTATGAATAAGGGGGTTGTTGTTTATTGTAAGTTTGTTTTAAGGAGTAAGGATGTTTTGTTTTTTTTTTTTGTTTGATTTACTAGGTTTCAATAAACCCCAACCTTTTTTCTTTTATTTTTATTTTGTATTTTTGACGTCCGCACCATATCCGACACCCGTTGACATTTGCAACATGAACTTTCTACAGTTTGCTAAGTAAAGTCGCGCTAATTATATATTTTTTCGACAACAGACATCTTAAGGATCGAGAGGGAATGTAAAATTATATGAAAATTTAAGTGTCTATTAATTCCTTTGTCTAAATTTGACATGTTTGTAACTGCAGCTGTTTTATTTCGCAATCGGGTCTACTTTACGGCGGCTAGCCGCCAAAGTCTGTGTACGCCTCACGCGGAGCAAGCTTCAAGATATCTTTGAACCCGTACAAGTCGGCTTCGGCACCCGCGGGGGATGCGAGGCGACAGTCCATGCCGTTCGTACCTTCGCACACAACGACTTGTGCGAAGTTCTCGTAAAATTAGACGTAAAGAACGCCTTCAATTCGGTTAATAGGGAGACCCTGCTGAACGAAATCAAAATTCATGTTCCAGAAATTTACAACTTTCTTTTACAATGTTATCACAGTCCTTCTAAATTAATACATAAAAATGATGAAATTATTTCGGCCACAGGATGTCAGCAGGGTGATCCCCTCGGTCCTGCTATTTTTAGTTTGGCTATTAATTCGGTAATTCACAGTCTAAATTCTAAATTAAACGTGTGGTACCTCGATGATGGCACCCTAGGAGGTGATTCACAAACTGTTCTGGCGGACTTAATCATAATTAAAAACAAATTTGCAGATATCGGCCTTGAACTAAACTTTAACAAGTGTGAGTTGTATATATCGGACACAGTAGATCTTACTTTAGCATCCCAAATTCTTCATAATTTTAATAATGTGTGCCCAAATATCAAAATCTTACCAAAAGACTTAACGCAGCTGTTTTATTTTTATACTCGCTTTGCTCGTGGTTCAACCCTAGAATCCATTCGCTAGCTCGTGTTTCAATTCCACACTCGCGGTTAAAATACAACTTTGCCCCCTTGTATAACAAATAACTATTATTTGTGTGCACACTTTTAGCCGGTCATATATGGTCGGGCATATCCGCCGGATCTACCAATCAATTGAACCCGCTATAAAGATCTGACGGATTGCCCGAATGATCCCAGCCGGCTTTTATTGCAGTGAGCTAGCATTCTAGTTGGACGTAGTACTACCTATTATATGCCTTTATGCCTAATGAGCTCTATGGTATTGTTTTATTCAATGTCAAGTCTGGATAACCAAAGAACCCCGCACAAAATCATCGGTTAAAGCCGTTCGGTCGATTTGCCTGAAATTTTGTGGAAATATAGCCTCTAACACTCTGATTAATTGTGTGAAGTTGCATAATTAATTAATGACTAGTTTTTAAAATACAGCTATTTTAAATCTAGTTATTTACTTACATAGTATTGACTTATGTCACTACCCAGTAAATCATCAAATAGAAGAAGAGCTCGATGGACCCTACTAACTGCTGAACAAATACCATTGTTTCCACGGTTAGACCTGGAGTATTTGCACTCGGTCACGATAGGAACATATCAAGTGAAACTATCTCCCGGATATATTCAAGACAGTACATTGCGTCATATTAACGACTTAGCAGCGGAAGACGAAGACGCGCGAGTTTTCGAAATAGATGAAAACTTCAATGAGCCAGGATTTATTAAAATAAGGGCTACATCAAGATTCCGAAACGCAGCATTTTATTATGTGTGGATTGCATTTGACGAAGAACATAATAACAGGTGTGGTGGCGATCCAATCTTAGGCTTTTATTGCACGTGTAAAAGTGGAGCAAGAACCCTTGGTACATGCGGTCACGTTACAGCAATCTTATGGTTTTTAGGTTTTGCTCGATACGAAGAAAATGTGAGGTGTCCATCATTAAGATCGCTGTATACCATACTTAATGCATTCAATTAACAAAGGTAGCTTTGTAAAGTACATGTCAGTTAGTTATATAATTATACGTAAGTAAAAAATACTGAACATAAAAATAGTTATAATTTAAAAACTAGTCATTAATTAAAGTTCCAACTTCACACAGTTGATCAGAGTATTAGAGGCTATATTTTCACAAAATTTCAGCCAAATCGACCGAACGGCTTTAACCGATGATTTTGTGCGGGGTTCTTTTGTTGACAGATATTTCCTTGCGGTATCACAAATTGTCTATGATTTTAAATGTCAGTTGCAAGGCGTATCAACTACGCTAAGATGTGTGGTGTGCTTCGTATTTGCCTATGTGTGAATCAGCATGCGATAAATTGTTGCCAGTAATTACAACATAGGTATTTATTCAAGATCAATTTTATTGCGCAATGTTATTGCGCAATATTATTGAGAGCTATCAATGTCAATGTTGTCAGCATTTCAAACTGACAAATTGTTTCCCGCTGAATCAGAATTAAGTGCAGTTTCTTTGGCTTCGCTAAGTCGATTTTAGTGCCCCGTATTTGTTTTTGTCTGAATACGTACAGTTTTGGGTGGTTTTGGGTAATAAGGCTTAAAAACAACCATGTCGGTATATGCATACAGAAAGTGTGTCAAATGCGGAGCACGTCCATGTGAAACAGTTAGACTCCACCGTTTCCCTAAACCGGGGACAACAAATATTTTAAGGTCAGAAAACTTATCACTATCTAAAGCCGGGTAACAACACTAACAACTTACTAGCGACTTGTAACTGTAGCCCTTTAGTACATTCCAGTACCACGGGTTGTATAGAGAAAGCCTCGGGTTAATATTTATCGCCCTTGCCTTGGAAATTCAACATTTTTGGATTAAACATACCGCAAAATCAACTTTCTGCAAATTCAACATTTTAGGATTCAACAAGCTGCAAATTCAACTTTATGCAATTTGGACATAAAGAGAAGTCAACATTATGCAAATTCAACATTTTAACATTCAACATGCTGCAAATTCAACTTTTTGCAAATCCAACGTTTTAGGAATTCAACTTAGTGGTCCTGGATGATTTCTGCAAATTTCATTTGCTTTGTCGATTAGAAAATTGCTATTAATGGAAAGTGGAAAACATGCGCAACCCAAAATGTTGCGTCTGTAACAATAAGAGAGAGGACACATTTTTACACTATTTCCCAGTGAGTGACGAAAGAAAGCGTACTCATTGGTTAAACTTGAAATTTTTACACAGTTTACCAAAGAAAAAACTCACACAGCAAACAGTGTGCCATAACCACTTCGAAAAAAGATTTACAAACTCAAACGAGCATCTGGTATATATGGTGCCTACCCGTCCTTGTTCTCTCCTGAAGAAATAAGCAGCGGAGTACCTAGCCGACAATTTGTAGACATTTGTAAGTTACTTAGCAAATAAAATGTATATTGTCCCCCCATCATAGCGTTTCCCCGGTCATGCCCTAAGGAGCCCGGGGTTCGCTTTGACACTTAATCCCGAGATTAGCATAGGAACCAGTTTTACGGAAGGGCCTGCAATCTGACCTTCCTAATATTGGGATTAAACCGGTTTCCTTGCGATGTTTTCCTTCACCGAAAGCCGCTATTATCAAATGATTTTATACCTACCTATTACATTTGAAACTCGCTCTTGCTAAAACATACCTAAAAAAGATTTGATGAAACGAAGAAAGATTCGAAGAAATTTAATAACGTCAACAGCAAAGGTAAATACCTCAATAGCGTAAGGTCCGTTATTAAAAAAAATGGTACGAGCCGGGTTTTGTACCAATGACCGTCATGATAACATGTCCAGTTATTTAAGTTTCTTTATTGTCTATTTAGCCGCTGAATATCAGCATGTGCCGAAGAGGCATTCGGGCCACACATACTGTAAAGACGATGAACCAAGAATTAAAGTGCCAAAAACTACCGGTAAGAGGTCCTTTCCAAATTAGAAATCAAACTGTAGTTAACTAGTAACAGAAGATTTACAAGATTTTTGGAAGAACTTCGTTAAGCAACCCAAATTGTGAGCGGGACTGTATGTACTTAGCTAGTTGATCTATGTTGTAACGGGATAAAAATAGTGTAATATCCAGTTTTTTCTATATCCTTATTGTAATTTTCAGCCATTGAATATCAACATGTGCCGAAGAGCCATTTGTTGGATCACAATTATTTCAAAGATGACCAAAGAACAACCGGTAATAGAGATCTTTTTACAAATTAGTAATCAAACTGTAGTTACCTAGTACCAGACGATTTACAAGACTTCGGAGAGAACCTCGTTAAGGCACTGGTCCCACCAAGGGCGAGGAAGCGATTAGCTGTCGGCGATTTTCTCGCTCAAGAAACGAACAAAAGATGTAGATCCCGTAGCAGTAAAAGTGACAGATATATTAATAGTTCATCGCCGGCGAGGATTTTCTTCACTAGTTGATCGCAGGGATAAAAGGGAGCATCGCTCGGCGGTATGCGCTCAGCTTGGCGATCAGAGACTAAACAGCGGTAATTTTTCGAGTAATCGCCCGTCGCATTCGAACACTCGCTTATAGCCGAGCGACAAAATAGTCCTATCGGTACGCAAAAAGATGCTGCAAATGGTGTTTAAAGCATGAACATCGGTACGATTGATCTTTAGGACATATGAAATAATTTGACCCGTTGGACGAAAAAAAAAACTAAGAGGAGAGGAGTTATGACGACTTCTTTTTTTCTATGGAATTAAAAAAAAGTTCTGAAGCCTATTGTGTGTGGTATCAAACGAAAGGGCTTTCTGAGCCAGTTCTAAAAATATATCACATCATTACATTTAAGTCACTTGTCTTAAATTAAAATTAAAATAATTTTCAAAACATACCAAGTTTGGACTCATCCTGGTACGATGCCGTTGAATAATTTTTTGTAAAATATACCTAATATGGTACCTAATATCCTCATATCTAACCTAAAGAAAGCAGTCTAAAATATTTACATTTAGTATAATATTTCATTATTACAAAGTTTGCTTAGCAACATTAATGAAGGAAAATTGGCGGAAATAATTCGTAACTAAGCGTTGCAACATTTTTTGCTATAAGACACCATTTACAAGTTTATTACGAAAAACTAAAAAGGGACCATTACACCCCCCCTCCCACCCTTTAGTTCTACCCCCATCGACCAGTCCTTTTAGTAAGTTATTTAGGTCGACTGTCCTACAACTCTGGCAAAATTGGCTTAGTCACGAATTATTTCTAGTGCTGGCGGCACAGAAGGGCTTTTTTTCAGTATATCGTAAAACTCGTAAACGTTGGCCCATAGCAAAAAATGTTCTTAGACACCTGACGCAATGATACATTCTCATTACACTTTTTCTCTAGGATTAATATTTAATGAGATTTTAAAGGGGGAAAGTAAAATTGTATGATAATATTAGTGGCTTCTAATTCCTTTGTTTTTCAATATTTATAAAAACAAAAAAAAACATATGTATGCACTCAACGAGCTCTACTCAACGATACCCCACTAACACTATGGACCTACTTATACCTAAACCCACGGTATGGATCAGGTACCTACCTAAGTGTGATAAAAATGTTTTTTTGTTATAGGTCAACGTGTGCCTGTCCGTAAAACGCCGAGGGCATCTAGGAAGCGACTTGTGAATAAAGTAGTCAAGTTGTCGCCAACTTATCTTAAGTTGTACGAAGAGTACAAGAAGACCAAAACGCAACTTGACTACCAGAAAAGGGCAAATAAGGGGGTTAAATTCGCAAAGGAGAACGCATTTGAGGACCTTATTAAAAATATGAATCCTTATGCGAAACAACTTATGCGAATGCAAGTCAACCTATATACAAAAAAGAAACGAGCGCGGAGATTTACGGAACAAGAAAAAAATATAGCACTCTCTATAATGAAACAGAGCCCGAAATGCTACAGGTTTCTGCAAAAAATATTTGTGCTGCCATCAAAATCAACGCTTAATAAACTGATAGCCCAGATGCGTATCGAAGTCGGAATCAATCAGTACTCGTGGACGTAATGAAGAAAGAGGTGTGTAATACCTTTCATTAAAAAATTATACAACCACCAACACAAAACAAAATATTTATAATGGAATTGCTCCTGGCCAGCATCTAGCCAGGGGGTAAAGATGAGACCGACGGTGATACGAGCTCACCCAGATCTTTGGATTACCTATCCCCGAGTCTCCTGTAATCGACATTAGTTAAGAGGCCAGATGGGCGAGCCTATGCCTAACAAGCTAGCCTGAGGGCCGCAGCCCGCAGGCCCGAAAGTGATTAGTTAATGGGGATAGTGAGTCTCCGCGTTATTGAGTCGATTGTACATTTGTAGGTAGTATCAAGACGTCTTATATTACATTTGTATTATTTAACACTGAAATTTTTTTCATAAAATTTAGGACCCACAAAGACAAAAGGAGGCATAACTACAAAAATAAATAAAATCTTATCAAAAACGTAGTATGCGTCTGTTCGTATAAACGGTAATTCGATTTTAGCCACTTTACTACAATTGTACGAAGTGTGCTTTTCAAAGTAAAATTCGTAAGTTTGGCTATTATTCGTTATCTGGTAATTTCTACTCAGTTTTTAAGTTATCCTTTTTAATTCAAAATAAAATTCATAAAATCTCATCACCGAAAGAAAAGATACATCCCCTAAAGATAGATTATATATTTTATTTTTTAAGTTATTTTAACATGATATAGCTAAATAAAATTAAAACGAACTTAAAACTAAAACGGGCCCTTGAGGCATTGTACCGAGGATGCCGGCGATATTTTCTCGCTATATCGCAATGCTCGCCCACGTTTACTCCTATGGAGTTCGCTTACCAAATTCATTAAATATACAGTCATATATACTATTATTATGTTCGCGGAAGCGCGTACGAATGATTTTTACGCGATCATACGCAATAGGTCGGCGTCGCTAATTCGGAGACTGAATGGCAGCGAAAATAGCATCCTGAAAACGTTTGTTGGTAAACTGGATTCACCAAGACCGAGACACTGGAACAAACTGCACGTAGGACTACCCAGTGTCGAGGGATAAGTCGAAATCAGGTGTAATGTGTATTTACATGTTTATCTTTTAGTCACCCTAACCCTAGTATATAAGTAGTTATGTAAGACATGCTAACAAACTATGGATCGTTTTGGTCTGCAATAAAGATGATTGATTGATTGATTATAATTTTTCTGTTGGTTTCAGGTGACATCATGGGATCAAAATAAAAAATATTGCTCGATTATATTTGACGAGATGCACCTCGACGACGGTCTACATTACGACCAACAAAAAGACAGAATAGACGGTTTTGTGTGTCTTGACAAGAAGGATCATGAGTTTGCTGACCAAGCCTTGGTATTTATGTTAAGAGGAGCAGTCGCCAAGTGGCAGCAAGCTTTTGCATTCTACTTTTGTCGACACCGTTAAGCCGGCTATTTTAAAGAAAATTATTAAAGATATAGTTGCTGTTGTCATCGACACAGGACTCCATCCTGTAGCCACAATCTGTGACCAAGGATCAACTTTTCGGAGAGCTTTGGAGGAGCTCCAACAAGAAACTAGACGGCAACAACTCCTCGCAGATCTACCCACTGGTTAGTAAGTCATTAATAATCCATATTAATATTATAAATAAGAAAGTGTGTCTGTCTGTCTGTTACATCTTCACGCTTAAACCGCGGAACAGATTTAGATGAAATTTGGTATAGAGATAGTTTGAGACCCGGGGAAGGACATAGGATACTTTTTATCCTGGAAATGATCCCTCAAACTGATAAATTCGGGGATGGAAGTTGAATCTATGAACCGGATCCATGTTAGGTACCTATTTACAATGCCCACTGACGTACGAAAATTCGTCTCGAAATACGGTATCGAACAGACGAACACCTACAGGTCACAATTATAAACCGATTTTCAAAATTTTTTCACCATTTTGTAGCTAAACTAGCCCTAGGACACTTTTTTTCATTTTTTCTTTAGATTTTTTTTTCGAAATATTTACAATTTAGTAAACAAACACGGTACTTTTTTACATTTCTTAAAATTACAAAAAAGTTACCTTCCGATTTTCAAAAAATGTTGCAAGCTGGTAAACTATTTATGGTGATTAATTTTCATATATAGATTGTGATATGATCTGACATGAACATGAACATCTGTTTACATGTCTTGAAATTTGAACGTCGGGGACCATGGGGAAAAAACGCTGCCTACAAATATGCGAATATTTATAAAATTCACATTTTTTTCAAAATTCGTTGACTTTTCAGATATGAACTATTTGACAAAACGAAAGCTTATTTAATTTTACACCAAAAAGTTTTACATCGCTTTCGCAAAAAAGTAAAGCTTCAATGTGAAAACCTACATTAGATTAGAACCTTAATACAATCCAACTTTTTTAAAATGAAAATTAGGCGCTTTATTCAAGTTATACGTTGTCATGTATAACTTCAAATATTTGACACATGACAACTTCCATGGAACGTAAACAACCATGAGTCATCGAAATTATAAATAAAATCAGGTAATAATAATACGGCTTCTCAAGTAAATAAAAAGTTTATTTGACTTTTCTCAAGCATAATTTAACCCACGTTACATTTTTTCAGATCATAGTTGATGAGGATTTTACGATAATAATTCACCACCCAAACAGTTACGACTTGTCTTTTATTTTTTAAAACCAGTGTTGTGACCAAGTCTGTCGTTTCGATTCATATGACATTTCCGTAAATTGATAGAAATCGATTAGGTATAAACGATACATTCATGATCAAAACCAAATATCATACAATTAAACTGAAGTACAACACGAAAAATAGTAAAATAGTCAAGTTGTACTACAAACCGTGAGCGTACCTTTGCCATGTTGGAATAAAATAGTTATCGATTTCTGAACGAGAGAAAGTATAATTAATTAATTCTTTCTTTGTGTAGAGTGATACAATTGTGATATGGAATATATTTATATAGGTTTGATAAAAGCATTTCAAAAATCGGCTGTAAAATCGACGAATCACTTTTGCAATATTTCGCTATATGACCGAACTGAAGACAGCGGAGGCACTGCTTCACAGGCGGGATGTAAGGCCGAAGCTCAAAGCGCCAACTATTTAGATCCACACTGTCTGGTAGCACGGGACACGAAAATGTAATAGAGACAGTTTTTGTGGGCTCCAGTGTTGTTTTTCCATCATTGTTGGTCTTTCGCATAAAGCGTCGAACGCAAACTACATTTTTTGTTGACGAGATGGCTGAATAAATTTTCTCATTGGATAAATTAATGGGCACATGTAAAATCACGCCAGTCACTTCACTTGAAGACGCTGGGATTGACGCCTTGAATTTATATTCCTCTAAGAATTTTTTGTTGGATAGTGCAGCATTGGCCTGACCGGGTCTCTCAAATACAACACCAATTTTAAATTTATTTATACGGTGCAACTGCTTTTTCTTATACAATTGGCCAAAAACATCATGTCCCGGTTCCCAATCGGTTTCTCCGGGACAGAGCTTTCCAGAAAAACTATGTACTCAAAATTACCACCATCTTCCGGATAAAACCGGGCATAATTGGGGACTTTGAATATTTCGTACTTATCTTTTTCGTCGTCAACGGACTTCACAGATCCAAATTCGTAGGACTCGTCTCCTGAAATGTCGAAATCTTCAGTTTTTTCCTTATCCTCCTCAAGCTTTTTTTTCCGTTTTCTACCCTTCCCCATCTTGACTATTTACAGTTATTTATATATTTACAACTGTATTAGATATTTTTACAAACGTATTTACACGAAATATGTACAATGGTTATTTATAAAGTGCCTTTAAATAATTAAGTTTAAATAAGCCGCCAGTCCGTCCGACGTTCCCGCGCTTTTTCCTCATATAGGTTTGTTCATGTGTATCTTTATTGTACCTGTCAAGTGTCAGTGTCAATCCAAAACGCGCCAAACTGCCAAACTGTAACTTCGCGCGCATAGCATGGAGTACTAACGTCACAATGTATTTGTATACGACAGTCATCAGGTCATCACACTCACAAACGTAAAATTGATAAAAAAAATTACGTTTGTGAGTGTGATGACCTGATGAAAAAATTGGTTTTTGTATGAAACACGGCTTTTTTATTAATTTCGCGCAAATAAATATTCAAAAGTAGATATATTTGAACATATTTAAGTAGTTATTGGGACCGTGCGCGACGACAGCGCCACGGACAGGTGGCCATTATGGACAATATTGTCACAGCTGTCAAGCTAGAAGTAAGTAAATATTATGAAAAAAATCATGAAATCTTGTTTTATTTTACTATATTAGACAATTTTGGACGATGGTAGTCAGTAACATTATTGCCAATAACATTAGAACAGTTGTTGTTGTCAGGTTAGGTGAATTACTTTTTTTCTTCCGGCAATTATCCACATATTTCTTTGGTCTCGTTTCCAGTTTCTACTAAGGTCTTGAAAATGGGTAAAATTTACAGTCGCTATTCTTCTTGGTGTTATTACAATTCACAATAACATATCTTACTAGGACCATATTAAATTTATCTCAAAAACGATTAGAAAATGTTTACTGCAATATGGATTTGACAGCTCAAGTCAGCGACAAAAATGTAAATTTTAGCCGTAGCGAGCGCTGTGATCGTTTAGGAGGGAGTGCACCACCCGCTTTGCACCCTGCCAATAGTGTGTGATGGCATATAATAAATGTCGATTGTTTTTTGTATGAAAATCGAACCACCTTAAGTCGAAATTTTGGTTAAATAATAAAAATAAGATGTACCGCATATAAGATGTACGGAATGGGTATATACCCATAAAAAAATGGCTGGATTCAAACTTTCCAGCAGAACCAAGATAATGTATAAGCACGGATATGTCATATATATATATATACCTAGCTTTCATTTATTATTAATATACCAACGAATTTAGGACACTGCTATTTGAAAAAAATAACTAGTCTCGTCAAACTCGAACGATCATAGCAAAAATAATGTCTACATGTATAAATGTTTGCAGTGAATATAATTCAGGCGCTTATAATACTTAACATGAGTGGCCTATTTACTATAAAATGAGAGACTGTGTGAGCCAGGAATTATTTCAAGTTAAATATCTGAAGGCAATCCAGGAAAACACTCATTTATATTACATTTTGTTATATTAATTTACCCAATTAAATTATATAGAAGGATGATCTCAATCCGTCGACATGTTTTCTCACTGTTTCACCTACCTACGTAGTAGTATTGTACACTTTGTTATATCACATTTCAACTAATCGTCGCATTTGTGTTTCAATGTTGCTTAGGGTTGTAACGTTTACCCACCTTAACTTGAATATTTTAATTTTGTATTAAGCAGTAACGCTGCTAACGCAAACTAGAATTTTTATTTAGAATCCTGCTCGGTGCCTAAGTTTTTCAATTTTTCCTTTATTTCTAAAATTTCTTGAATATTTTAGTTTAGTTGTATTATTTAAAACACAGTAATATGATAGAGTCTGTTCAGAATAAGTAGAAGCGTGGGCTATAAGGTCGCCCTCACATCCTAATTAATAATATAATAATAATAAATTAATAATTAATATTTAATTATACAGTTTATTGTAATTTACATTAATGAAATAAATGAATCTGAATCTGAATCATCTATTTCCGACATGTCACTAGCAGTTAACAAACACGTGAGGTAAGTACGTAACAGCTTATTTGCTTACTACAAACATTACCTACATATAAACTCTTCCACTTGGCGAATACGAAGAAAAGACAAACATAAAGCCTTTGCATTTGAAGATCAATCGATAATACTACTCGGGACAACGCTGAATACTTTTCACTCAAAATATAAAGATACATATACCTAGTCACTAAATGACCTATATTCAGAAACACTAGTCACTAATGCACTTTCTGATATAATATAGAACATGCAACCAGTTACATGACCCTGTATTAATATTTCGTAGGACCAGGTTACAACAGGTGGTTAAGGTCCCGGTCTAAACCGGGATGCACTGGCGATTAGCGAGGTCACGACGATTTCAAAACAACTTGGGCGACTTGACCCACAAGGGGTAACACCTTTGTACACTGTCGCTTCAAAGTCATGTTCAAACTGTCATGCCACATTTCCGACGATTGAAAACGACAAAGTACCAAAGTGTCCAGCTACTTATGAGACCGACTGTACTGAGATCGTCTCTTCTAATCACTCTAGCAGTGCGTTCGTTGGCTTATTGCCGCGGCACAAACACTGCGGAGTATGGTCTGGGGGCAGCTATTAAACCAATCACTGGGTCGGCGCTGGGCAGAACTCCGTTAACGCACTGAATCTTGAACTTTTGGAGAATTCCCACGAACGTCAAGAAAACAAACGAGCGTGCTAGTGAGTCGCCGGGACACCTTCTCCGACCTGAAAAACCCCACGGTACCTTATTAATCCATCATTTCATTACTCCAAAGGAACGAACACAAACGTTGAATACTCGAACACATTTAAATATTTCAAAAAGTCACGTAGTTATCGTACATCCGTTTCCATGTTGTTAACTAGATACGATGCATTATGTACCTACCTACTGGGACTTTCGCCGCCATCTTGGCGAGAGTCACATCTTTTTCTTCTTACAAAGTGGTTTTATTCAATTTTACTTAATTATCCCTTCGCGTGTCATTGGCAAAAGTCCTTGAGGCTGCCATTTCTCTTTTATATTAGTGGTAGCCGTACGATTAAAAAAACCGCAAATCGATGTACAGTTTAGCCGTTTGGCACACGCATACTAGAGGTGAAAACAAAATTTTTGACCCGCAGTTCCTAAAAAAATTTCCCTTAGGGGGGGAGTGCCGAGACATTCTTTTTTTTGTATGGAAAAAAAATGTTTTTTTTTAGTAACCTATCGTGTGTGGTATCATATGAAAGGGCTTTTTGAGGCGATTCTAAAAATATAACACATCATTACATTTAAGCCATTTTTTTTTAATTAAATCAAAAATAATTTTCGAAACATACCAAGTTTGAAGTCCTCCAGACACGATATGGCTGATTTTTATTTTGTTCAATATACCAAAAATGATACGTTATATCCTCATATCTAACCTCAAAAAAGCAATTTTGAAATGATTTTCATTAAGTATTTTTTTTTAATTTTTCAATATTACTAAGTGACACGGTTCTACTTCAATACCTATTTTACGTGAGTTATGGAACTTTAGTGCAGATACGGTACATATTTATCATAAAATGTCAAAACAAAAATTTTGAACCGCAGTTCCTAAAAAAAAATTCCCTTGGGGGGGGGGGAAGTGCCGAGACATTCTTTATATTTTTGTATGGTTTTTTTTTTTTTTTTTTTTTTTTTATACTACGTCGGAGGCAAACAAGCTGACAGCCCACCTGATGGTAAGTGGTTACTGCCGCCTATAGACGCTTGCAACACCAGAGGCGTCACTCACGCGTTGCCGACCCATAAGAACCCTTTTCACGCCTTTTTTGAAGAGCCCCATGCTGTAGCCCATTGGGAATACCTCGGCAGGAAGCTCATTCCACAACCTGAGTGTTCTCGGTATAAAGCACCTGTTGAATCGCACTGTACGAGAACGCAGTGGCTCTAAGGTGTGGGGATGAGCTCGCTGCCGATGGCGAGCGGTGCGGTGATGAAAGGTGGCCGTGGGCATCATGTCAAACAGTTCCTCTGAGCACACCCCGTTATACAGGCGGTAGAACACGCACAAGGAGGCAAAGTCCCTCCTGAGATCAAGCGGTTCAAGGTCGCCTGTCACACTGGGATCGTCGACGATTCTCACTGCCCGTCTTTGAAGCGAGTCACAAGGGCTAAGTTGGTATTTTGGAGCTCCCGCCCATAGGTGAGAGCAGTACTCCATATGAGGCCTAACTTGCGACTTATAAAGTTGCAGCCGTTGTCGAGGTGTGAAGTACTGCTTTGACCTGTTGAGCACTCCAAGTTTCTTAGATGCCAACTTAACCTTACTTTCTAAGTGACTACGGAATTGCACTTCGCTGGAGATGTCGACGCCAAGGATCCCAATGCTCTGAGACATGGTAAGAGGTGTGCCCTGAAACTGAGGGGCCACAGTAAATGGAGCTTTCTTAGCGGTGAACGCGCAGACTTGCGTCTTGGTGGGGTTGAATTGGACTAAGTTTCGTCGCCCCCAATCGGAAACTCTGGTTAGAGTATTCTCGATTTCAGATGCAAGTACTTTTCGGCTCTCCTCCACATTGGAACGAGGGTTATTAGCTCGGCCTGTGTAAAAAGTGTCGCCGGTACTGTCATCTGCATAGCAATGTAAACAGTCAATTGACAGCATATCATTGATATGCAGTAGGAACAGCGTCGGCGACAGCACAGAACCTTGTGGGACGCCAGCGTTAATGTCCATGCTATCGGAGCAACTACCGTCAACGACGGCTCTGATGCGTCTGCCGGACAAAAAGCTGGCAATCCAGTTGCATAAACCCTCGGGTAGACCGTATGATGGAAGCTTCGAAAGAAGACTGCGGTGCCAGACCCGGTCGAAAGCCTTCGCCATATCAAGGCCTACAGCCAATGCCTCACCTTGACTCTCAAGGGCTTGCGCCCATCGGTGTGTTAGGTACACTAGAAGATCACCGGTCGAGCGACCGTGACGAAAGCCGTACTGGCGGTCACTAATTAGATCGTGATCCCAAGATCATGATCTCTAGGTACCCAAGGAGCTGAGCGTTGATCACGCGCTCCATAACCTTAGAGAGAAGGGAGGTTATAGCGATTGGTCTGTAGTTCGCCGGATCAGACCTGTCGCCCTTTTTGGGGACTGGGTGCACATTGGCAGTCTTCCACGAAGTCGGCACGTAACCTTTTTGGTAAGAGAGCACGAAAAGGCGCGTTATTATGGGACACAGCTCAGGACCACATCGCTTAAGAACCATTGCAGGTATACCATCAGGCCCACTCGACTTATGGACGTCAAGAGATAGTAACTCCCGCCGGACCTCCCGCTGCGTGATGCGGATTTCCGGCATGGAGTTACCACACCACAGGCTGACAGGCGGTGCGGCGCCTCCATCGTCCAGAGTCGAGTTCGAGGCGAAAAGAGAGCCCAGGAGATCGGCTTTCTCTTTTGCACTGTGGGCCAGGCTACCATCTGGTTTCAGCAGTGGCGGAAGCGTAGACCGACAAAAGTTTCCCTCAACAGCTTTGGCAAGCGACCAGAAAGCACGACTCCCAGAGGGATGTCTCGCCAGTCGCTCCCCAAAGCCGCTCACAAAGTCGAATTTTGCTTTGGCAGTGGCTTTCTTACTGAGCCTCGAGGCAGCGTTCAACTTCCGCTTTGCGTCTGAAGTCTGTGGATCCTGATTGGAGCGAGCCGTGGTCCAAGCTTCATAGGCAGCTTGCTTAAGGCGTGAAGCGTTATTGCTAAGCCTATTAAACCACGGCCGACTCTTACCTCCCGCAGGCACTAGCGGGTTGGGTATAAAACATTCCATTCCCGCCAGGATCGTCTCAGTGACCGCTGCCGCGCAGGCATCAGGATCGTCAGACGCAAAGCAGATCTGCCTCCACGGGTACGACGCATAGAACTCACGTAGTCCATCCCAGTCTGCTGACTTGTAATGCCAGACGCGACGACGCCCAATTGGCCGGGGCCGCTCGGACGTCACGCAGGGCGCTTGGCTCCGGACGAGGCAGTGGTCAGATGAACCGAGGGGCGCATCTACACTAACCGTGTACCCGTCCGGACGCGAAGTCAGCAGAAGGTCAAGCAAGGAGCTAGTATGTTCCTCGATATCTGGAATTCTCGTAGGAGAAGTTACCAGCTGCGAGAACCCATAGGCCAAAGCAAATTCGTGAACGCACCTTCCCGCAAAGTCAGTAGATCGAGATTTAAGCCATTCGACATGGTACCGTATCTGCACTAAAGTTCCATAAATCACGTAAAATAGGTATTGCAGTAGAACCGTGTCACTTAGTAATATTGAAAAATTAAAAAAAAATACTTAATGAAAATCATTTCAAAATTGCTTTTTTGAGGTTAGACATGAGGATATAACGTATCATTTCTGGTATATTGAACAAAATAAAAATCAGCCATATCGTGTCTGGAGGACCTCAAACTTGGTATGTTTCGAAAATTATTTTTGATTTTATTAAAAAAAAAATAGCTGAAATGTAATGATGTGGTATATTTTTAGAATCGTCTCAAAAAGCCCTTTCATACTATACCACACACGATAGGTTTCTAAAAAAAATTTTTTTTTTTCGCATACAAAAAAAAGAATGTCTCAGCACTCCCCCCCTAAGGGAAATTTTTTTAGGAACTGCGGGGAAAAAATTTAGTTTTGACCTCTAGTATGCGTGTGCCAAACGGCTAAACTGTACATCGATTTGCGGTTTTTCATTGAAATTGGGCCTGTACCGCTACCACTATATCTGACTAACTAATTTATCCCTTCGTGTGTCATTGGCAAAGGCCCTTAAATGAGGCTGCCATTTCTCTTTTATATCTATCTATCTATCTACCTACCTACTGTGACGTGACGTCAGATGCAATTGTTTCGTCATTCGAGTTTCAAACCCTTCCAGAATAGCAATCAAGATTTAGATTGACTTAGAGGAGAAGTGGAGAACATAATTTTCAATCACTTGCCGACTACAATTAAAATAACAAATTCAAATAAACAGCGCAGTCATTCCTTTACAGAACTTCCGAACTTACGATATACGTTTGATTCAGTAATATTTTATTTCGATCCAAATATCCGACATTAATTATGAATAGGGCCATAACGTAACCTACCTAAGCCGAAGGTGTAGACGTGCTCGGCATTTTTCAATGCGCCCATTTCATCGATAAATCTCTCAGGCTTAAATTCATGAGGATCGTCGAAAACTTCTGGATCGTAATGCAGGTCACCAACTGATATCAAAACAGTCGTTTCCTTCGGTATCATGTAGCCATCTACGATGCTGTCACTGAGGACCCTTCTTGGCCCGAGCAGTGGTACTATAGTGAACCACCTTTGAACCTCCAGCAGAAAAGCCGATGTGTATACAAGTCTGAAAATATTGAATGTTTATTCCAAAAATACATAATACAGTCTGAGAAAATTAATTTAATCAGGGGAAATAGTTGACAATATTTCATATTTTTAACTACTTTATTTTATGAACTAGTTAGAAAATAGGTAAAAATTTAAGCCACCCGTATTCTTTCTTTTTCAATTTAACTCATTATTTCATACAAAAAAAAACACGTTGAAAAGTAGGTCATTCCAAAAGGGCGTAAGTAAAATATGACGTCATCTTCCCAACAAGAATCCAGAGCCACTCCAGAGCAGCGATTGTCTGTACTCTGTACTAAGGTCTCCCTGAATACAGCGAGGAAGATGACGTCAACTTTCGGTTTACAGTAATTTGCGATTTTGTCCAAAATTAACGGAGAAAAAAATCTAAAAAAATGTTTTTTGTGTACTTCACTCGTTTTTACCGAAATGGCTTTCGAAAATTTTGGAAATCATGAAATATTGTCAATTCCGATAGTTTTGAAATTTGGTACAGTTATACCCTACGGTATCCAGATAAACATACTAAAAATCCCCGAGGGTGGGGGTTGTGCTGGGGGTGTAGGGGGGGATGAAAGGTACTTTTTTTAGTATTTCGTAAAAAAAAACTCGAAAACGGTAGCTCATAGCAAAAAATGTTCTGAATCTTAAGTATTCTACATAAAATTATCTACAAAAAAGGTTCTGCACACTTTTTATCTAGGATTAATATTTAATAAGATTTTAAAGGGGGAATGGTAAATTTTATGATAACGTAAGTGGCGTCCCATTCCTTTGTTTTGCAATATTTCTAAAAACAAAAAAACCGGCCAAGTGCGAGCCCGACTCGCGCACCGAGGGTTTCGTACACAGTTCTTGTATGTACCCGTCCCGACCCCATTAATACAGGAACAATCTTAAAAACATGACAGCACCATCTATCGGCGCATTTTGTTACTAATTTCCGCGACTGAATAACTTAGTACGTGTATGTTGGTTTTTCAAGGATAATTTTTTATCACATCAACCGATTTCAATATTTTTTTATTAGAAAAAAGGTATTTTTAACATAATCTTGTTAGATTAAATGGGCCATTTTACGGAAAGTTGTACACTCGACTTTTTTTTTAAATTTTGATAAAATCAGGTTTTTTCTACTCAGAATCGAAAGCACTTTCGAACCTAACAGGAGACAAAAAGTGTCCCAAATTTTTCATACAATTTTCAGTTTTTCCATTCCGTTGCCACCATACAAGCATTACAAACTTAGTATGAAATCGGTAACGGAATGGAATAAAAAAAATGGGACACTTTTTTCCCCTATATCATTCGAAAGTGCTTTCGATTCCGAGTAGAAAAACCCCAATTTTATCCAAATTAAAAAAAGAAACACATATTTCGCAGTCCCGTAAGAATCGGAGCATTGAAAATGAATACAAAAATTTATGAAAATATCTATCTTGAATCTTGAATAATGCAAGCTGAACAATAAGGAATTATAATATTAAGTAGGATTTTATAAATTCCTGCTAAAATGCACTTCTCGTCTGCTTCCGAATATTTTAACACCATTACCATGACGATCGGTCAATAGCTCTAGCTTTTGATGATTCTTAAAAAAATAAAATAACTTCTTCAAAAAATTTCACTACACCCAGGATTCAGTTACAGGATTGAACTCATTACCAGTAACTTCTGGAGTCCTTCGTTCCCTAATCCCTTTGGTGTATAATCTACTACAATCAAAATTCAAAATTATTATGTTATGGTTATGTCAGTTTCAATTTTGACAGCTGTTATCCGAAATGAAGATCTCGTCGAGCCCTACAATTTTTCGCTACACACCAGTAGTCTAGGGTGGGTTGTTTCCGAGATATGGAGCTCTACTACAGGAACCGTGTATTTTTCCGGGATAAAGAGTTGCCTATGTGTTAATCCAGGTTATAAACTCTCTGTGTGACAAATTTCATCCAAATCCGTTCAACCGTTTCGGCGTGAAAGATGAACAACATCCATCCATACAAACTTTCGCGTTTATAATATCAAGTAGGATTTTCAAAATTACAACTCGAATGCACTTCTCGTCTGCTTCCGAATCTTTTAACACCATTACCATGACGATCTGTCAATAATCACTCCAGCTTTTGATGATTCTTAAAAAAATAAAAATCTTATCTTCAAAAATGTTCACTACACTCAGGACCCTTTTTTTCATTTTTTCTTAAGTCGGTTGTTTTTCGAAATATTTACAATTTAGTAAACAAACACCCCTCAAAAAACCCGACTTTTTTTACATTTCCAACTTTCCAAAAAAAGTTACCTTCCGATTTTCAAAATTCAAACGCTCACACGTGTCTCGATAAATTCTTCAACTCATGGTTTTATTTCCATCTCGATCCTCCCAAAATTCTCGAAGCTACGGCTAAAAATACGTTTCAGGCGATTTGCATCTGATAACCATTTTCAATGGTAAAAAGTCGAGTGTACAACTTTCCGTAAAATGGCCCAAATATAAAACAAAAATATATGCAAAGGTGATTAAATTACAAACTAAGTATAGAACAGTTTTTTGATGATTAAATAAAAGAAAAACTTGATAGAGCTTTATTTTTCCTGTAAAATATACATGCTTATTAATGTTATGTAATAATTTAAAAAAAAATCTCGGTAAACTTCGGAGATAAGGGGGAATGGTTTTTTTTTACATTTTCCGAAATCATTTTCGTAAATCGAAAATTACCCAACGAAAAAAATTAAATAAATTGTTTCAGAATGTAAAGTCTAGCCCTTTCATATGACACCCCAATCGACATAGTTGCCAGACTTAAAAATTTTGAACCCCCTTTTATCAGTCATTATAAAATAATGAAATTATTGTTCTTGTGTTTTATTAGTCATATTGTCCTATATTTTTCCTGAAACACAGGGAAACCTAGTTCAGGCCTTTGTAATTATCCCCTATTATTACATTTTAGTACGTAAGTATATCTCTGTAAAACGTTTTCAATAAATTATTTATAATTATTTTTTATTTATTTATTATTCACAGAAAATAAAATAAAATCTTTTAATAAACCAACTTCCATGTATCTTCGTTACCCTTATTTATAACTATTCCAAATTTCAAATCGACAGCATAAGTAGTTCTTGAGATATTTAGCAATGTGACAGACAGACAAAGTGAAACCATAAATCCTTTTTTACCTTTTTGGCACGGAACCCTAAAAATACAATATGTATGCACTCGACAAGTTCTACTCAACGATACTCAATAGGGTAGGCCTATTTTTTTTCGCCCTTCCCTTTAGCTGGTTGGCGGTTTTCGCCCTCATAAAACATGCAAAAATATTTTTGGATTATTTGTATAGCTTTGGGTCAACACGATGCATAAACTTTAAAAATTCGAAGACTATTACTGCAACCGTTGCCTTTTACTCTACGTGATAATTATATTGTTTTTATTCACTCTCCCCTTTAGCTGAAATGGGGCCACCCTTAAAAAAAACCGGTCAAGTGCGAGTCCGACTCGCGCACCGAGGGTTCCGTACACAGTTCTTGTATATGTAGTTGTGTACCCGTCCCGACCCCATTAATTCAGGATTTCTTAAAAAAACATGACAGCACCATCTATCGGCGCATTGTGTTGTGTTACTAATTTGCGCGACTGAATAACTTAGTACGTATGTTGGTTTTTCAAGGACAATTCTTTATCACGTCAACCGATTTCAATAATTGTTTTTTTATTTGAAAGAAGGTATTTTCAACGTAATTTTGTAAATTTAAATATAAAACAAAAATATATACAAAGGTGCTTAAATTACAAACTTAGTATAGACGAGTTTTTCGATGATTAAAAAAAAGAAAATCTAGATAGGGCTATGGCTATATTTTTCCTGTAAAATATACATGCATATTAATGTTGTGTAATAATTTCAAATTTTTTTCTTCGTAAACTTCGGAGATAAGGGGGGGGGAATGGTATTTTTTTTACATTTTCCCTCGTAAATCGAAATTTCCCCAACGAAAAAAAAAACCTAAAAACTGTTTCAGAATGTTCAAGTCAAGCCCTTTCATATGATACCCCACTTGACATAGTTGCCAGACTTTGAAATTATGAACCCCCTTTTATCTGTCATTATTCACAGAAAATAAAATAAAATAATTTAAAAAACCATCTTCTATGTATCTGGGTTACCCTTGTTTATAACTATTCCAAATTTCAAATCTATGGGATAAGTAGTTCCTGAGATATTTAGCGATGTGACAGACAGACAGACAGACAGACAGACAGACAGACAGACAGACAAAGTGAAACCAATAGGGTTCCTTTTTTACCTTTTTGGTACGGAACCCTAAAAGTAACGGATAGAGCCATAGTCTTCAAATTTTCACACTTTAAGCATCATATTGACCCAAAGCTATACAAATTACCCAAAAATATTTTAATAGGTTTATAAGCGGCGTAAGGGTGGGTGAGAAAAATAAAATTTGTCCTACCCCATCGAGTGGGGTATCGTTGAGTAGAGCTCGTCGAGTGCATACATTTTTTTTTTTGTTTTTATAAATATTGTAAAACAAAGGAATTAGAAGCCACTAATAATATCATAAAATTTTAGTTTCGGTTTCAAGAAACTTTATTGTCTTAAGAAATTCCAGAAATTTCACTCACAAGACAACTTATAGTTAAAGTTAAATTATCTAAAACTATCTTACAATGGAGAATGTCAATAGGTCTGCAAAATCACTTGAAAGTTTGTTACGGCAAAGCTTTGATTCATACAAATACATTAGTTTTGATTTTGATTTTACAGGCATTTAAAGTGAGTCCCTCTAGCCGCGTGTGACGTCATTTCGCAACGCTAGTCTAGTACTTACGGAAGCGCGCGAACGGAGTGAGCGCGTGTATGGCGAGTGTTGCACTATGACGTCACGAGGGCGGGTCGTCGATATCTGGAAACTAATGGACTTCTCGAAATAATTCTTTCACATGTTTCTTTTATTTTTAACAGAGAATACAGAAAAATGGTATTCTAAATGAGTTGACATTCTCCATTACGCAATAGGCAAGCATCTGTTATTTTTGCGACAAACAGTTGTAAGTATTTACTTACTAATTTTAAATTACGAGGTAAGAAAAATGAACACTTAGAATAGACCCTGTGGTTCTAACATAAGGCTTAGATTTAAGTGCACAGTAATAGGAGCATGCAAGGCTAATGAGGGTATCTTTTTTATGCTAATAACAACTAGGCATTAACTTGTTTACAGGGCCAGTTAAACGAATCTTTAAACTGTAATTAATTATCGGTTACTGTACATTTTCTTTAATCATGTAGGTATGATGTATTTCAAATAATTTTGAGCGTATGTTCGCATATACATACAGAATAATGATTAATCTAGAATGATTTATCTAAAATAACTAAGTTTATTCAAATATAATATGTCTTAGTGCAAAAATTGATATTTATTTAGGAGATGATAATAATATGTGATCGACGCTGTTGTGGATAAATATCGAAATACCACCACCTATTGTGTCGGTAGTATCCCGGTAGCTGTAGTAGTTTGGCTTCGTTTTCTGTTTTAATCCAGGTCTCGGTAAGCAAAATCAGGTGTGCAGTTTTTGGAATCCACTTTAGGATACACTGGAGCTCGTCGAACTTGTCCGGCGTTAGTAGTAATTAGTAGTTACAAGGACAATTTTTTTGGTATTAGTAAATAACTACTATTAACAAAAACTGTTTTGTAACCATTAGTATATAATCTCCTTGTCCTGGGATTCACTAAACTTACTAATAACTAGTATTTTTTTCGCTCAGTGTGATTGCCCGCGTATTCGGCGTAATTTTCTCTGATTAATAATAAAATAAATACATAATATAGGTATTCAGTCGGCGTTGTGTTGTATCAAGAAGTCAAGGGGCTGGCATAAGAGAGGGAAAAATGGTGAACACTCCACCGACAAGAGGATAACTTTAAATGTGATGATTCCACAAATAGACACGTCTAATAAAATTAAATACGTAAGTATACGAGTACAGCGGTTTTTTTACAATTATATCTTACTTGTGGCTGTCAGTCCAGCAGGGCATTTTATTCCCGATGACTCGATGTATCTCTTCATGAACCTTATCCTGTATGTGCTGGTATCGTAAAACTGACAGAATAATGAATTCCATAAAGTTACTTGTAGTTTGTGATCCGGCGATGAACATGTCCAGACAAACCACTTTTAACTGATCATCTGAAATTAACTGTACATTGTCTGATGTGGAACGTTTAGTTTTTAGGGTTCCGTCCGTCCGTCTGTCACATAGGTTTTACAGCCTAACCGTTGGAGATAAAGTATTCAAATTTTCACAGTATAAGCATCTTGTTGACCCGAAGCCTTACAAATCGAACAAATGTGGTATATTGTTGGAATCAGCTCATGGAGCCCTTTGATTTGATAGTTATTGGCTGTCTGGGATCCATACAATATCGGAAGTCAGAATGCGGTCCGCAATATTTGCAAACGAACATCCCATTGAAGCCTGCTCAACTTGAGCTTTTTGGTTTATAGAGTTACATGATGCATCAGCCTTTTAGCTCGGCTTCAGTATATCTTTCACGGGACTCTATTGCCTAAAAAAGTAATCATAACATATTGCATCAAATTAATCGTCAGTTCTTACTTTCTCCAATTTATTTATTTCCTGACCAAAATATTCGTAGCGCGTTTTATTATGATTCACGCTGAACCGTTCCGTGCCCGGGCCGGCCCGTTTTTTATGACAGGAAATCGACGGTTCTACTCGTCGTCGGTCTAATCATCCTTTACGCCTTTATGTGTAGATGCCATTTAGTAGGTAATGAGTTTTGAAAACCCTAACGTTTAAGATTGAGATTAGACTACCCTTACCCGTAAATGTATCTCTGTTCTCCTTCATTTGATTTAGGAACGAATAAATGAAGTCATCACCACTAGTTGTGTTGTTTTTATGCTTTTGTATAGCCTCCTGAAAAAAAATCAAGAGATTAGAAAAAAAAACTTTATTTCCATTGCTAAAACAGAAATGAATAAAGAAGACAATATCTCTACGCAATACAGTGACAAAATATGCGAACAAGTTGTCCCTTTGGTAAGGTACTATCGAACCAACTGAATCGTGACCCACCGTGGAACTTTGTCACAGAAAGTGTGATAATGATTTTCCTTGTCAGGCAGTACGATATCACTATTACATTTTCTGTGACAAGGTTCTACGGTGGGTCATGATTCAGTTGGTTCAATAGTACATGTATTTGCTTTTGACTGTACTATAAATTAAAACCATAGCCTTACAAATAAAACAATAGACGACACAATAGTAGATTGTGTCACAAGGGAGCAAAATGACATATTTACGGCGTGGGCGTAAATTGAATCCTGAACGAAGCGAAGGATTATATAATAGAATCCCGAGCGTAGCGAGGGATTCTAAAATAGAATCCTGAGCATAGTGAGGGATTCAAGAATTAACGCCCAAGGTGGAAATAATTTTGCTTCCATGTGACACATACTGCTTTTCACATCACCTATTGAGAATAATAAAAGATCTGAAATAACAATGGTTGTGCATTTATTTTATCAAAATCGATACAATACTTAACTATCAAAATCGATACAATACAATTACTCGTTACAGAAAAGTGCCACTTTGATCCCTCGTAGCAGGGAAGAAAAGTGCCATTTTGATCCCTCCTAGCAGGGAAGAAAAAGCCCTTATCCGAATAGGTGATGTGAAAAAACATTAGTTTGATCAGGTCTATTAACTTTAAAATTTTACTAGATGACATAAATATATACTTAAATGTGTTTTGAAACTATTTTTTACCTAAATACTGCTATATAAAACAAGGCAAAACATTTTTAGTTCTTATGATTTTTTTCTTAGAATTCATGTCTGATGTGTCAGTGTGCTTGTGCTTATAAGACAGAAAGTGTAAAAATAAGACTTAATAAAATTTATTTAGTCATATGTACGTTTATATCTTACCTCTATAATAGCCGCAATTTGCACGTTAATTCTGTTAATAAGCGAATAGCCACTCGCTTCAGGGAAGAAAAATCTGCACCAAGGGAACTGATTTAGCCACCCTCCAGCCATGGAGAACGCCTTAGACCGGGCGCTCAGCAGCTCAAGCAACAGCTTTAGACGATCCTCTTCTATGGATTCTCCTAAAAATGGACGATTATGTTTTTAACTTATTTCAGCAGGTCAAAATCAAACATTTATTCTGCAAATATACCAAACCACAAGGGCACTTTACATTTTAAGAAAGTCTAACCCTGGAAAATTGGCATTTTTTTGTTACTGTACAAGTGAGTTGTGTCTTGTTGAGTCAACATCAGGTAACAATATACTGACAGCGATATACATTTGAATAATAATGAAGCAATTTCTTACCTGCCACATACTTCCAAAGAACATTCATAACTGATGTAGCAAAAATACTCTTGGGAGTAATGGGTTTTGTACTATTAACATGTATAAAATCAATTAATCTGCTCATTTCTTTTTGTATTTCTTGTTCCATGGCTGCTTTGCCAAATCCGACATGTTTCAAGTGCTTGACGGCAAACTTTCTGTGTTCTTTCCATAAAGGACCGTCTGCTGAAGTTATGCCTGAAAATATTTAGATGAACATCTTTTAACCCTTTGCCTACGCCAAATATTGGGATTAGGTAGCGGACCCCAGGCATTCTTCAGGATGCAATTATACTGGGATAAATAAACGCTTGGAGTATGATGGTGTCTCGGTTTGATGAACGATTACGAATAATGAGTTATTCATAATCGTTCATCAAACCTTTTATAGTTAAATTAACGCTACAATTCGTTTTTCTTTGCCTACAAACATAAATGACATAATGAGACATTTATGTTTGTGTGAAAGGGACAAGACATATTTTATACAGACGAAGTTTGTTAAGCTGAAAATAAGGGGTTTTTGAGTGTATCCGAGTGAAGGTTGAAGGTTGCTTTAATGGTTCAAAAATATAGTAAAGGTAGTGTTCGCTCGTGTTAAAACGTACTTTGTACGTGAAAACAAGTGCTCGTTTTGTCTGGTCGAAGTTGTCAATATTTCCCGCGCGCTGACTGTTCTTTTACTTAAAACTTTACGTACACTTGTACGAAAATCTTCTTTTTCCTTATCAACTACAAAACTTGAACATAGACAACTAAACATACCTACCCATTCTTTTTCCGAAGCAACGTAATCTGATGAAAAAACTGTTTGGTCTGCCTTCAAATTCCGGTTCTATAAGTACTTGGCGAATATTCTTGAGTCCGTACACGACCACGACTAATTCGCTGCCTAACTTCAGGCCAAGTACCTGCGTAGAATATTCTTTGGCTAAATATGAAAGTGCTTTCCACTGCGACCCATGCAGTCGGCTCATTTTTTCTACTAAGTTGCCACATCCAACAAATGGAAGCCATTTTGGACCTGAAAACACAGAGATTAATCCATTGAGGTACAAGAGGAGACATCCATTACTGAAAGTTTGCGCATGTCAACATATGCCAAGGCGCATATGTTTGTTTAGTCTGTGGAGGGCGCTCATGGCGGCATAAATAAGAGTGTAATGTGCATGGCGGTCACATCAGAGCTATTTGAAACTTTGGCTTGGTAAAAATGCCTTCTTGTGCTCTTCGCTATTGCTCAAACAGTTCCAAAAAAGATAATAAAGGCTCAGGAATAACTTTTCACAAGTAAGTTTACGAATATTTTTGAAAACATGTATAATTTGATTTATTCAATTTTGTTTACTATTTTTAAGATACGCGCTATAATGGCTGCCACTCTGTCAAAGATTAAAAGTTGTAGAAGTGACATTTTCATAACACAACTATGACTTAGTAACTAGATGTCGGGCTTGATAATTCATCATTAAACTAAACAAATATACATATTTTATCAAATACAGACATATAATATTATGGTACCATTATTTAGATATGTATTTTAGCGCCAAAATAGTACAATGATTTTCAAACAGAAGTAATATATTTTTTCAATTTAACTTTTTTTGAATTGGCAATGGAAATGCTTGTTCAATAGTCGAGTTCTCATGTGCTACTTATTTAATTCCTAGACCAATTATTTTAAGCTACACACGGGTCAATTTGTCACAACAACTTCATTGAAAGTAAATGACATAAATTCTTGTTGCCCTTTTGCATATTATAAATAACGATTTTATTATCAAATTTAACAAAAATGGCCGCCTTTTTGCTTTTTTTTTAATTTTGTCCGATTGCTCTTAAAATCGATATCTGAGCATCCGCAGGGACCTTGATAAAGATTTTATTATCAAATTTGACAAAAACAGCCGCCATTTTGTTTTTTATTAAATTCAGTCCGATTGCTCTTAAAATCGATGTCTGAGCATCCGCAGGGACCTTAAATAATATTTATTATCAAATTTGATAAAAATGGCCGCCATTTTGTTTTTTTTTTATTCTGTCCGATTGAACATCCGCAGGGACCGTAAAAAAAGATTTTATTATCAAACTTAACAAAAATGGCCGCCTTTTTGCTTCTTTTTTATTTTGTCCGATTGCTCTTAAAATAGAACAGGTCGATAGATTTAAAGATTGAAAGATTTAAATATTTAGGCAGCATAATAACCTGTGACTCCAGATGTACCCAAGATATCACCACCCGAATAGCTATGGCCAAGAAAGCATTCAATGCAAAAAAACACATCTTCAGAGCCAAGATTTCTAGAACCGTCAGGAAGCGATTTATTAAGACCTACATTTGGAGTATAGCGTTGTATGGAAGCGAGACGTGGACATTAACTCAGCGAGACAGAGAGAGACTAAGTGCCTTCGAGATGTGGTGCTGGCGGCGAATGGAAGCTATAAGCTGGACTGAAAGAAAAACGAATGAAGAGGTTCTGAATTTGGTAGGAGAGAAAAGGATGCTTTTGAGGACGATCGGGAACAGAAGAGGAAATATGCTGGGGCACCTGATACGACATGACAATTTCATAAAAACTATTATCGAAGGCAAGATAGAGGGGAGGCGAGGCAGGGGAAGACCGCGACGTGCGTTTATGGATCAAGCTAAAGAGAAGGTCAATGTTATGTCGTATCAGGAGCTCAAAGCATTGGCAGAGAACAGAACGGAATGGCGATTACTCCACCGACAAGACCTAGGCTCTTAAATATATGATGATGCTCTTAAAATCGATAGCTGAGCATCCGCAGGGACCTTGATAAAGATTTTATTATCAAAATTGACAAAAACGGCCGCCATTTTGTTTTTTATTTAATTCAGTCCGATTGCTCTTAAAATCGATATCTGAGCATCCGCAGGGACCTTAAATAATATTTTACTATCAAATTTGAAAAAATGACCGCTGTTTTTTTTCAGCCTGGATGCTCTTCAAATCGATTTGTGAGCATCCGCAGGGACCTTAAATAAGATATTGCTATCGAATCTGATAAAGAAAGATTTTTATTTTATATGTAATGTAATGGGTAATTATTATACTTTTAAGATTTCCACGGCAGAGATGCCAACGAGAAAAATGGATTAAATTTGTTCAAAAAGACCGTAGTGAACCAACGTGGCTACCTTCGACCGCCGCCGTCATATGCTCCAATCATTTTAAAAAAGATGAAAAATATATAACGCCTGCAGGACGAGTTTATTTGCAGAAGACTGCGATACCATACGACCAGGTATGTAATAAAAATATAATATGTAATGTGTTTAATAGTATATTACTGCCGTGGCCGACAAGGAGGCAATTGCGGACTGAGTATTTGTTTAAACGGACGAGCTTGCACGTCCATTTAACTATAATACGAAGCCTGCAATTGCCATTCCGGCTGAGGCTTCTATCGTGGTTTTTCTCAAAAATGGGGGAATTAAGACGAAATATCAATTGAGATTCAGTAAACATAACCTCAAAGTGACAAAACGTGAATTGGCTTGCTGCCGTGTTTTTTTAAACAAAATCGGAAGTGTATTTTTCTACCGATTTTCGCATTTTAATCGGCTGTATATGACTTGTGCCCACTCTTTATATGACCTCATTAGGTACTTTTCAGGAGGAATGAGCCTCCAAGTTTTTAATACATTTTACCTTCCGATATGTACTATATAACGTTCACTTTGCGGATCATTTTTAAGAAGGAAATATTGTCGAAGCCTGTTTTAATTTCAGGTGTCCGAATTGTCCGAACCTTCAGAGGCAAGAGTTGACTCCATATCAGAACCAGTAAGTGACTCCGAGTCTATATTCGATACCCCACGGAAAATACGCCTTAAAAATAAATTATTAAGAGAAGCAACCGCTAAGAAGAGGCTTGCAAATAAAATGCAAAAATTACGACGACAAAATCGATATCTAAAAAAAATGTGTTTGTTACAAAGCCTTAGTACAGTCTTTGAAAGAACGGTTTGACCTGAACTCTGAAGCCGAAAATGAATTAAACTGCAATGCTGAACTTGTAGAATTGTAAAAATCTATATTGAAAAAGAAAAAACAGAATAAGCACTCAATATTGTACAGCCCTTCCTTGAGAAAGTTTGCCTTGACATTAAATTACTATTCACCAGCAGCGTATAAATATGTCAGAGATTGCTACAATAAGGCCCTACCACACCCACGAACTATCACTCGATGGTATTCGAGAGTAGACGCAGAACCAGGATTCACAGCTGAATCTTTCAAAGCCTTGAAAGATAAATGCCAATTTAACGACAAGCCCGTAGTATGATCCCTCGTCTTTGACGAAATAAATATAAGGAGGCAAAAATTAGAACATAACAAACGAAAATTAGGTTATGTCAATTTCGGAACTGGTCCTGTAGAAGGCGAAGATGAAAATACTATTGCTTCACAAGCCTTAGTATTTATGCTTGTTTAACTTAATGAAAATTGGAAATTGCCAGTGGGATATTTTTTAGTGGCTGGGGTATCTGCTGAAGTGAAAGCCAACTTAATTAATATGTGTTTACAAAAGTGTCATGAGGTTGGAGCTAAAGTCGTAAATATAACATTTGACGGTTGTTTGGCCAATCTAAAAGCTGCTGAAACATTAGGATGTGAGCTGACTAGTGTGGACAATATGAAAACTTATTTCCCTCATCCCATCACCTCTGAAAAAGTGAGCATTTTTCTGGATCCATGCCATGTAATAAAATTGATCAGAAACACATTCGAGAAGAAGAGGCTACTGTTTGACGAGAGCGACAATGAAATAAAATGGCAACTTTTGATTAACTTAAATAAGCTGCAGGAAAGTCAAGGACTAAGGTTTGCCAACAGAATTTCTAATAGACCATTCATTTCCGCCACCAGATAATGAAAGTCAAACTGGCCACACAATTACTGAGTATGAGTGTAGCAAAAGCATTAACTCTGTGTGACCAAGTTTTGAAATCCACAAAATTTTGAGATTCCTCGGGAACGATAAAATTCATAACCCTAATGAATAATTTCTTCGATGTGATGAACTCAAGAAAATTCAATTTTTATGGATACAAACGTCCCGTGGACGTAAAAAGCAAGACAGAAATCTTCCTTTTACTGAGTGAAATTAAATCGTACCTGCTAGGGCTTAAGATTCGTTTCAGGGCTACAAGAACAATCAGAAAACGAAATCATGTACCAAAGGTAATATTGCACATATTTAAGAAAAGAATTGTAGAATCTACATGTAAAGTAGGATTTATAGGTGCCTTAATTTGTATAGAGTCCCTCAAAACATTGTACACCGAGATAGTTGAAGAAAAAAGACTTCTAAATTATATATCCATGTATAGAATTAGCCAAGGCCATTTAGAATTGTTCTTTGGATTAATAAGAAAACACGGTGGCTACAACGCAGCCTCACGGAATTCCGAACGGAAACGGAGGGGAGGGGAGTTGAAGCCTCTCGCTCTTAGAGCGAGAAGTTAGAGCAGCGGCCCTAAATGTTTTTTCTTAGGGTTTTGCATACATTACTTCTTAGCCTCGGCCAAGAAGTAATGTAGGGCGCCATAAACAAGACACTTCATGTCTTCATTTCGGGCCATTAGCACATACGTTTCCGAACTTTCCGAGCATGTTTGAGAAAAATATATTGATATCCCGCTATACCTATTTATTCAACAGAAAAGTGTCGCATCTCCTGCACCTTCGATACTCTTTGACCACTTTTGATGACGTCACAAAATGGCGGCCGGCGGGAAACGTCACGACAATTGTTCTAGGTAGCCAGTCTATACGTAGTAATAATTAGGTCAATGGATTAATAAGTTTAAATCGATACCTCCTACGTATACTGAGCCAAGTGCAAAATCACGATTTTACAGGAGGGCTGTTCAAAGGTACAAAGTTCCATAACTAACTCATACTTTGAAATAATTTAATGATTTTTTCTAATATATTGTATAATTACTATATTCTGCTTAAATCTACATTTTTGCAATTTTGAAATATTAAATAGTTTTGAAAAAACGGCTGTTAGTCCAGTATACGTGAATTTTTACGAGTTCTGATTGTGATGAACTGAGGAGCCAACTACCTCTTGGTAAAGTATACGTAGTAAACTATGATTAGATGAATATGGATACATTTTATTATACTAGATGCCTATTTTGTGTCACGTACCATTAGATATCTAAACAAACTCAAAGCCTCGGGTGGATTTTATCGGTTAGTTTTCGTCCGATTTGTTACTTGCACCAGTAGACGCCTGAATGAATATGCATTGTCTGTACGTGTCGCCTGAATACCAGTAGTATACTGTTAAATTTCTTTATGTACGTTATATCCATTATAGTAATTTTAGAAGTTCATAATTTAGGCTATTTTGACTAATTACGTTTTCTCAAACATGCAATGAAATATTGAGGTTATGTTCCTTATTATAGGCTGCGAAGTTTCACGTTTCGGGTGCGACTATACGAGAGGCCTTTAAAGGAATTTCATACAAAGTTGCAGGCCTAGGCCTGCAAGATGCTCTTTTTTAATTTCTATTCCACATAAATGTGACTCAGCATCACGACGTTCAGCCATGAAGAAAACTATAAGCAATCATTGATTTTTAGTTCGTTAAGACATTCTGCCACTACGGTAATTAAAAAAAATACAATTTCTCAAAAATAAGACGGAACAGGAATGAGACGGATACAATACGACGGAATTTGAATAAGATTTAATAAACATAACCTCTTAAGTATTGAGAATTTGAAACGTCAAAAAGTTCATGCTTTCCCACCGTTAATTTTTTTAACAGAATCGCAAGTGTATTTTTCCACCAAAAAACGCAAATTATTTAAGAAACATACAAAAACGTAGCGTTTCTAACAGAAAAATACTAGTTGAATTGGCTGAATACGACCGGGCATGTACTCTGAAATTCGAAATCCGTACTTGCGTCCCTTTCACGCGAGAGTGAAAGGGAGGGCATGTGCGAAGTATAGATTTCGGAGTAGACACTCTGTGCCGTCTTTTATGTATATGCCTGTTTCTACTTTTAATAAAGTTTAGAAGTCGACAAATAAATAGTAATATATGTATCAGTTTAATTTTTATCTAGTTTACTTTCAGTTTCTGTAGAAATTAAAGTTTGATTTCTTGGAGCTTTTTTAATTTATTTCATTGCATGTTTGAGAAAAGCACTATACAATACCTCGGCGTGAAAAGAGGTTGCCAGCCTCGTAACTATCCGGCCTCGCTACGCTCGGCTGTCTATATGAACTCGGCCGGCAGCCCCTTACTTCCCGGCCTCTGTAGTAATGTTTTATTGTAATATAAAAAATAAGCAAAAGGACACTAACTAAAATTACGTATAAAGGTAATAACATTAATTCAACGCGCATTTAGCGCATAATGCTTTTCATCTCTGCTACAAATTGTCATTACTCTATACAATACTATTTTAACATTTTTTGTGGATTATTATTGTCTTAACTTACAGTTTTAATTCCTGTTACTTAGTGGATAAATCTACTAAATCAATCACTTTCTTATAAATTTGTCAATAAAAAACAAAAAGAGTAAGTCTAAGTTAGACACGTTATAAATATAATAACGGAGATCAGTTTTTTACCAGAAGTAAACTAAGAGCTTACAAGTTTCTATTGGACGATAGCACTACCATAACCGTTACAACAATGTAACATTGTTGTAGCGGTTTAGGTGTGGTTTAGATGTGGTTTAGGTTCATAGTTGTCCTGTTCATGAATCTACTACTATTGACAATTTTGACGCCCCAATTCCCGCCATCTATAGCCATATTTCCGAGCAGTGGCGTGAAAAATGTTTAGTGCATATTGTTATTGAATTTAACAAGTATTTCGCGTTGCAAATAACACAGTTCCTAATTTTTAGATCATATTGTTTTACTTCTTGTCTTTGTGAAAAATGAAACGAAAATGTGTATATTTGATTTTTTTGTCTTTGAAGCTGGAAGTCCCGGGTTCGATCCCGGTCAGGGCATTTATTTGTGTGATGAACACGTATAATTGTTGTGGGTGTTTTCAAGTTCAAGTATACATTTATCCATGTATGTACGAGTATATCGTCGCGTTAGTACAAGCTTTGCTTCATTTGGGACTAGGTTGATTTTAGTGTAAGTTTGACCACAAATATTTATTTATATTTAAATATTTTATTTCCTCCTATTCGAAATAAAAAGCAGAGTGTTTCTTGGTTAACAATCTACTATTATATTCAAAATACAATGTAAAAATCTCATTTTGTAATAAAATATAAATATTTTAAAAAAATGTTTGAACATAATATCTACTAACACACTTTTTAACAATCTACTATTGTCTGCCCGACATTAAACGTACCTCCCAAAAGTAAAACATGTCTTCTGCAATGGAACTTCACGCAATTGTCTACGTTATTACCGTCAAATTTATTAAATTCATGGAGATACTGGGAGTACAATAAACATTAAGTGGCAATAAACACTGAGTGGACGCTCGGAGCAGAGCGTTCGGCGTTGCGTCCAGCGGGGCGGGCGAGCGTGCATACTATTTGTGCGGCGGCAACTCAGGACACGCACCGCTGGACGCCCGACTCGAGCGTCCACTCAGGTTTTACACTAAGAATGTTATTGCGATTCTGTACGTTTTATGACAGAAAGAAGAGTAAATTTATTTATCGTATGGCATTTATTTCGAACCGTGAGATCTTCGAGAAGACAGTAGGGGAGAGGGGGGCAGCTATCACTGGAGGCAGCTTAGAACAAATGCGTTCAAAGACGTATTTTTAGTGCGATTATGGTCCAAATCCATTTTTTGGGCTCGCAACACTGACCCCCACAACTGTCACTTGACAGATTTAACGTTTGCCAGAATATGAACGAACCAGTAACATATTTTGATTTCGATGTCATCCGTTAGCGGTTTTGCTCCCCGTGTCTAAGGATTTTCAGGCTGTATTTGAAGAAAGCGGTAATTGAAACTTAATTTATTCGATAGTACAATCTATTCGCTTTAGTGACGAAGAATAAACAATGAGAATTTGCTATTGTTTTGGAAGATATCGATGTTTATTTTTTTAAATTGGTGTTGGGGTAGTTTTGATAAAAAAATAGGAGGCAGTTTTGATTAGCAGTCTGTTCAAAACTACCCCGGCCATAAAGAATGTTCATATCTGCCCCGATATAAACTGACATGTAGGTAGGTACGTAAACTAAAATAATATCTTAGTTATTTTAGTAAACGCTCATTTACCTGAATTAATTAGTTTTTTACTGATTACGTTTAGTCTTGTTTGGTATAATATTTATTAGAATTCTTTATATACAATATTACTATCTATAAAGGGGTTGGCAGGGTAAGGAAGGACGTTTGGCCCCTGTGAGGAATAGTGGAATTGGTAAATGTGAATTGTTTGTCGCCTCATAACTAGTAATCACTCCAACTTTCAGTAGTAGTTTTTTAGTAGGGTAGTTTTGAACAATAGTGTGTGCAAAACTGCCTCAAGGGGGCAGCTTTAGTAGGATTTCAATACTTTTCAAAGGTACCCCTCCTGAGGCACCTTTGAACACTACAAAAAACATTTCTGTACAAAACTACCCCCTCTTAGTTATAACTGCAAATTATACGTGTAAAATGTTAATACGACCATTTCTAGTGACTAACTATACAAGTACAGGTAAAAAAAACACGTATATCTCAACATTGTTGCCTTATAACTCAATATTTCAAATCTGCCCCAAGTAAATTCAAAGCTACCACCGCTTGGGGCAGTATTGAACATTATTCCTTGAGTTGCATAATTCTGAATTGTACCTTTGTCTTTAGCTTTGTACACGTGCAAATGCATTAATTACATAGGTTAATAACATACGTTATTATACAATAACGTATGTTATTAACCTATGTAATTAATGCATTTGCAGAGGCTTAAAACTGGTTTTTATGGGTAATGTTTTGAAATACGTCAATGAGTGTAAAAAATGTACCAGGCTGCCCCCCTCTCCCCTACAGAAGAGTAAAGGCTGACGTCCACTAGGCTCGCCGAGGCGAGTCGAATCGAATCGAAAATAATTAGCCTCCATACATTAACTATGAAAGTGCGTCGATTGACGCAGAGGCGAATCGAATCGACCGAATGGACGCACTTTCATAGTTAATGTATGAAGGCGAATTATTTCGATTCGATTCGACTCGGCTCGGACGCCAGCCTTCAAAAGTCAAAACGAGTGTTCCAAATTTCCAACAAAATAAATTTACTACAGATTTTGAGATACCAGCGATAAACGCCATTTCTAAACAGATTCCCATTTCGGATACCTATATAAGGTTGGTTTATCTACACACATATCATAAATCCTCTAATATGCGTTCGGAAACCGTAGAAAATGACTCTCATTTCAACATTCAATGAATTTATGGCAATTTTCTTATCTGTGGCTAAGGCTACAGCACTAATATAATTTTCATTTTAATCTCATATATGATCTTAAAATATTAAACGTCAAACAAAACTGTCAAAATTTAAATGTCAAAGTTGACATGTCCCTATTTTAGTATCACTGAAAATTCAAATTTAGTCGATGCGAAATGTCAGCTTCGTGTTTTTTTAGTATATATCGCACGAAATTTGAGCTAGAACGACATGATCACATCAGAATAGGGACTCTTTACTTTTTAAAATAACATTCAGGTATCGGTTGCCAGTTCTGATTTCGATATTTCCGCAACCGTGCAAAAAAGGTTGTATTAACACAATTATTGTATTTATTTACTACGGTTTCTGAACCCATCTTAGAGTACTTATAATATGTGTGTAGATAAAGTAATGTATGCAACTGTACATAATTAGGCATTATGTACCACTTGCATAAACTACTAATATACTATAATTTTCCAAATAACGTTTGGAAGAGAGGATGCAAATTAGTCCTTATAAAACCGAAAAGTAAGAAAAGTCACTTTGTAAGTAGTTAAGTCACTTAGTAGTAGTTAACTAACAATGTATGGATATAGTGTGATAAATAATTAAAATTAGAGAAAAAGAAAAGGGTCGTTGCATAGTGTGCTGTCTTATTACCCACTTGTACCAAAGTCTTAAATATTTGATTACTGCATGGGCGTATATAAAAAGTAAAATTTCAGGAAATAAAGATGTGCAAGTATTTAGGACTTCAATGAATAACTTTCGATTTAAAAAGATCAAAGAGACTACATTCGGCGAACGCCACATTACTTAACTAATTGACCGAGTGAAACGAAGGTCTCTGTTTTAGCTTCGGCAAAAATGCTTTCGTATGTCCGGATTTCCGGCTGTTCTCCTCTACAGGTCGCATTTCTTAACCGAATCTCGTGAAATTATGTGAGCAGGTACGAAAATTAAAGTTTAGTCGAGGATTTTAGGAAATTAAAAAAAAAAAACAAAGTTTTTGTCAATTATTTCGTATTTTTCTGCGGCCGTTTTTCCTCTACAGGGGGCCGATTTTTGAGAGTCGAACGCTCGACTTTTCACTCGAGATCTGTCAAAAAACTATGAAGTTTTGACAGATGTTGAGTGAAAATTCGAGCGCTCGACACTCAAAAATCGGCCCCCAGGTCGCATTTCTCAACCGATTACCGTGAAATTTTGTGAGCAGGTTCTATGACTACATAGAATTTATTTGTCGAGTAAGTTTTTGTAAATTTTGAAAAAGTTTTTTCCTTCAATGGTCGCATTTATTAACCGATTTTCGACCGATTTAACGAAATTTTGTGAGCAGGTTTGGTAACTATATATATTTTCTTGTCGAGTCACTTTAAGGAAATTTAAAAAATCAATCTTTTTATCAATGATTTCGTATTTTTCTGCGGCCGTTTTTTCCTCTACAGGTCGCATTTCTCAACCGATTCTCCTGAAATTTTGTGAGCAGGTTTTATGACTACGTAGAATTTATTTGTCGAGTAAATTAAATTTTATAAATTTTCGTAAATTTTTTTTTTTTTTTGTCAATGGCTGTTCTCCTCTACAGGTCGCATTTATCAACCGATTTTCGTGAAATTTTGTGAGCAGGTTCGGTAACTCTATAGATTTTTTTATCGAGCCACTTTTTGGAAATTTAAAAAAACAATTTTTTTATCATTGATTTTGTGTTTCTACGGCCGAATTTTGATTTGTTCACGATATTCAACCGATTCTCGATATGAGCAGATGCTTTGATTACATAGAATATTTTTGTCACATAGTTTTAGACATGTCATAGTTTTGGAAATTAAAAAAAACACTCACGAGGTCTACAGCTCACAGAGCCACTAGTATCATAAATAGGTTAAGTTTAGTTAGTATTTTGTTAGAAGATTTCGGGAGTCTAGCGCAACATTATTACTTATACATATTAGTGCAACAATACAATTAATTGCTTATATACAACTAGCATAATTATATATTTCTTAGGAAACACGGAAGTCCTTCTATTTCTATTTAATTTTAAAATATTTAGGTTATGGGTAAAGGTACAATTATCATGACAGATAAAACTAATAACTAATGCATTGTTGGCCCGCCATAATGTTAAATCACGATTATTTATTTGGCGCAAGTGCAGTACCTACAAGGGAATTATCGGCGCATCAAACAATTTAAAACACACGATCTCCCCGCGAAAATAACCACTGTTAGCAGTTAGCACCGCGTAGAGCGCTTTTAGGTTATGATTCTCGAAAATATTTTATTCGCTAACAAATTATCCTCACAGCACTAATAACACGAGCAATAGGATAAAAAAACATACGTACAGCGTTCAATGGTTACATAACAAGCTCAAATAAATATTAATTGAGAACCAACATTGTTGTTAACTGATGAAATTATTAATGGACCTATGAATTTTGAATTGACTTACGTACCTGGCGGGTATTTCTTTGGTTTAGTAATTGTTTGAACTATATATCCTGTCAGAAATGTCACTAGAATAGCTAAAAGGAGTGCTGTAATCATTTTGTAAGAGCGCGCGTCGGACGGAGCGCGTGCGCCGCTCCAGCGATTGATTGATGAGAACGGAAAGACACGACCGAGCCGCGACCGGAGATCGACTGTACTCTTCTCGCCCACATTCCATTTTTGTTACGCTTTTGACACAAGACACGAATGCATGGGGCGCCCTTGTCGTCGTGTTTTAGGGTTCCTTCGTTTATTTCACATCATACTTCATCCGACGCTTGTATGTAATGTAGTAATTGGGTCAATTAACTTTTCCTTGTCATTATTCTGTCCCGTGAGACAACAGTAACAGAGTTTCTTAGATTTTTTTTTTATAATATATATAGAGTTCTAGCATGCTCAAGAGATGAGCAACGTCAGAATGGGATTATAATCATCGCTAAAAATCATGTTTAGTAGGATTAAAGTCGGTAAAATTACAGTTTTTAAGAGTGACCCAGGAGACGTTACCATGGTAACGAGCGACAAGAAATAGTTGATTGACCCAATTATAAGAGCTTCAGATGTCCCATAACAATAGAAACGCAACTATCGATAAAACATTATTTGCTAATAGTCCTACTACGTAATCCAACCGGTAGTATCGTGGGAAATTTATATTGTCCGTGGTTCTATCAGTTGGACTATGGACAAGTAGCATTGCCGTTCTACTAATAGGTCGAGATCACTTTCTTTTACTTTTCTTTACCTATTGGTACACATTAGAACAATAATAGGTAGGTAAGGAAGAACCTACTTACCCACCTAAAACAATACTATACTACACATAACTAGTTATTATGAAGAGAATTTGTTTAAGAAAGTAGTTTTATTTATATAAGCTTTTTTTAACTTGCCCTGTTAGTACCTACCTATGTTTGTCTAATTACTACATACCTATTTCTTGCAAAATTTGATGGTTTTCTATCCATATAACCACACTATGTCATACCTACATACATTTTAACATATGTCAAATCGGGTTATAATCCAGCGGTTAACGCACTATTTGTAGTATGTTAATAGTAGTTTATGCAACTGGTACATAATGAGGGGCATTAAAACACGAGTGTGTTTTATGAAACGAGCCGAAGGCGAGTTTCATAATAAGGTCACACGAGTGTTTTAATGCCTAATTATGTACAGTTGCATACACTACTTTATCTACATCCATATATTAAATCCTCTTTCATGTGTTTTGTGTGGGCACTTCTCGCCGGCGTGCGCCATGTTTGCGTCGACAGGCCGGCCCGCGCCTCCGCCGCCAGCCCGCAGCTGTGTCTTAATTTTGTACGTGATCTCGTTAAAGTGTTATATTTCGTGATCTAATAGGGGACGCCCGCAACAGCCGCACAGTATATTATAAAGCGGGGTCTTATCTACGGTATTAGAAACTTATAAAAGAGGATTTAATATAATGGGTGTAGATAAAATCTTATATTTTCATAATGCAGAGTAGCATGGAAAGTTCTAGAATAAGTTACAGAAAGGAAAATTCCATACTATAGAAAACTATTAGACAAATACAAGTGCATGGAACATTCGAGAATCGTCGTTAAGGCACACGTACAAGTACATAAGCTTCTGGAATAGTCTGCGCTACGCTACTCAGAACAAATGAACACCGAAATGAACATCAAAATTATCGTCTTGAATATTCTGATAGGGGGATTTATGGGGACCGAGTTCCCGTTTATTGTACTTTGAAAATATATAATTCATTTTTGAACCCATCATTCATTACACCCTCGAAATCGAACACACGAAGAAAAAGGTACGTAAAGAGATAAAAATCTCGTGCTATAAATTTTGTACGCCGTTAAAATCGGCAAAAAGTGGAGACCTTGTAAATTGTTACATAACACCTGTCGTAACATTACCTACTTTTTGGACAAATAAACGATTGAAATTGAAAACACTTCAGATTCTACTGCGACCGCCGACGGATGGCGATTTTTTCACCCAAAACAAGAATACAAGCTGAATAAATTAGTTATTTTTATTTTTATACGATTAAGATTTCCCTCTCAAATGTGAAGAGGGGCAGCAAATCACAACAGACAAAAGATACATGAATTCTTGAGGGTCAGTACCTAATGAACAATGGTAAGTTGAGTGTCAGTGAACGGCTTCAAGATAGGACCTCTAACCATAAACGACAACGCTGAATATCAGGAGATGTGGGCACATATCTTGAACCCGGGAGAGTCCTTAGCATGATCTGCAAATCACACACGCACACAGCCAGCTCAATGTTGATTGATTCCCTGTAGATATCCATTGCCTTGGGAAAGAGAATGGAATTTTATCAACTTTCGATGTTGAAATTTATTATACAAATGAGAAGAGAGCGATGGGACTTGTATAATGGAGCTACACAGGAGGACTATCTCCCTAGAGACAATAGACCAAACATTTCATCAGGAGTTGGATTAATAAGAAAGGCAATAGAGAATGAAAGTTACAACAAACTGATTACTAGGACTATTACGGGGCCCAGTAGGGATGTTAATGTTGTTATGGCCGTTATGGGAAGGTTTGCCGCCGACAACGTACCCATGGCTTCCGTTCCTCTCGCACTCACATTAAATACGCAAATGCAAAAGGGACGGATACTTTACATCAGCAATACACCTTACCATTACTATACCTACTTGTTTACTTGGACATTGGCTTTCTGCGACCTCAGAACCAATATAATAATATTGCCGTTGACTGTCCTTTTCACGTTCTACTCGATTAGTATTAGGACCAATTCCCAAACAAAATAATTATTTATTGTTAGTCAAACTGGTAGAACCACGGCCAAAATAAAATTGGCCGTGGTACCACGTGGTACTATTAATTGGATTACCGCACTTCATCCTGAATACGCATGACGCACCAGATACTTTTCACTTTAACATGCATTTTTAGGGTTCCGTACCCAAAGGGCAAAACGGGACCCTATTACTAAGACTCCGCTTTTCGTCTGTCCGTCTGAAACGAACAGTTGAAATTTTCACAGATGATGTATTTCTGTTGCCGCTATAACAACAAATACTGAAAACAAAATAAAATAAATATTTAAGGGGGGCTCCTATACAAAAAGAATTTTGGGTCTCAAAATGTATGGGAAAACATCCGAATCGCACTTGGCCAAAATTCTACTTGATATTATTTAACCTTATTATTTATATAAATAATGTACGGAACCCTTTGTGCGCGAGTCCGACTCGCACTTGGCCGGTTTTTGATTTGAAACGTCGCAATTTTGACAAGACTGTGCAGTGTAAACAAATGTTCATTGTGTTTCTATGACAAAATACTCAGGATCCTAAAATATTTGACAACACGACTTCGGTTCCGTATCCCGTATCGCATGATCATTTACTTTTGTATTTAAGTTATTGTTATTAGCTTACTCAAGTGTCGTGTTTGTGCAGATCATTTGTTCGTTTCCATTCATCTTCTTAAAATATTGCGCAACATTGCTGTGAGAATGGGTAATAAAATAATGTAATTTGACAAACCGTTATCAAGTCCGCAGTGGATTTTGTCGTGTGTTAAAATGTGTTTCTCGCAAGAACTATAAGATAAAAATAGTCCTCGTATATTGACTACAAAATTTTAAACTTGTTATTATGTGTCCTAATTATTGTCTCGGTTCTTTTAGAGTATTAATTTAAAATATCTGGGCGGCCGAGCATTGCTCGGCGTTTTCCCGGGCATGAGACCTAGCTAGATCGATTGCTCGTCCCCGAAAACCCCCACATACCAAATTTCATCAAAATCGTTAGAGCTGTTTCCGAGATCCCCGAAATAAATAAATAAATAAACATATATACCGACGACCGCTTTAGCTTAGTAGGTAGTGACCCTGCCTACGAAGCTGGAGGTCCCGGGTTCGAATCCCGGCCGGGGCATTTATTTGTGTGATGAGCACGAATATTTGTTCTTGGGTCTTGGATGTTTTATATGTATTTAAGTATCTATTAGTTTTTAATATTAAGTTTATTTTATATAAACATATATATAAATAAATAAATATATACAAGAATTGTTCGTTTAAAGATTAAAGATGTAACATTAACTTCCACATCCTTAAGGGATGGGATGAAAACTATCCTATGTCCTAAAACCCTAAGCCCCTTAAGTCCCGTTCCCCAATAATAATGTATCCTATGTCCTTTCCTCGGACTCGAACTATATTCACACCAAATTTCATCTAAATCGGTTCAGCAGTTTAAGCGTGAAGGGGTTACACACAGACAGACAGACAGACACTTTAGCATTTCTAACCCGCCACGACTTAGTACGGGTAGGACAGTTTTTAATATATTTATCTATATTATATTACTAAAACCGGTTTTGTTGTATTTAAACAGAGACTCTGTAAAAAATTTGAAGTCTCTCACTTAAAAAAATTTTGCTCCCCTCCCCATACAAACTTTGAACCTCTTCTTAACCCCTTGAGAGGATGAATTTAAAAAACGCTGAAAGTTTTGTTGTATTTAATTTAAACAGAGTTTCTGTAAGAAAGTTTAAGTCTCAACCAAAAACATTTTGCTGCCAATACAAACTTTGAACCCTATTTTAACCTCTTTAGGGGATGAATTTCAAAAAATGCTGAAATTAGTTTTGTTTTATTTAAACAGAGAGTCTCTGTAAGAAATTTGAAGTACCTCAATTAAAAAAAAATTTGCTCCCCATACAAACTTTAAACCCCTTTTCAACCCCTTTAGGGGATGAATTTCGAACATCGCTGAAATTTCTTTTTTTCTAGTATTATAAGGAATTTTTATACAAAGTTTGAAGACTCTCACTTTAAAAAAAGTGCTCCCTATACAATATTTCACCCCCGTTTTCAACCCTTTAGGGGACGGAAATTTAAAATACGCAGATATAACTTTTATTGTCTTATTTTAAGGAGTCTTTGTACAAAGTTTCAAGACTGTACCCAAAAAAAAATATTGCCCCCCATACAAACTTTGCACCCCTGTTTTACCCACTTAGGGGTGGAATTTGCAAAAATCCCGTCTTATCCCTTGCCCCCGCTATATACCCTAACTACAGTCTAAATATCAAATTTCTAAGACCGGCAGTTTCGGCGGGGCGGTGATGAGTCAGTCACCCTATCAACTTTATATATATAGATAAGTATGAAGTAACATTGATTGACAGCGTTTTATACAGACACTAATGGTTCTTCTACGTAACAGCGTAAGAAAAAAAACCGGCTAAGTGCGTGTCGGATCACGCACAACGAAGGGTTCCGTACTGACACCCAGGTAACAGTCCACTTTTAAAAACCCTACTCGTATTTAATACTTACCTTGAATCAAAAAAGATCGTATCTTCATAGGGAAGTCAGTGCACTTACGTCCTTTTGTTTGGGCAAGACAGTTTTTCAGTGAAAATCGTTGAAAGTTTTTATTATTAGTACACCACCTCAATTTTTTCAGAATTTTAATCTTCATAGTTTGGAAATTAGAGGGGGGGTTTGGCAACTAATATCTCACCAACGATTGACTTAAATGGAAAACCTTCTCCATACAAACTTTGTGTACGTTTGATTCGTCGGTTTTGGCACTCCCGCATATTCTTTTACTTTTTGCTTGTATATTGGATAAACGAAAGAACTCAAGAAAAAATCTCAAAAAAATGAAAATATGACAAAAAAACAACCAAATCTCCAGGTCCTGGCTAACAGAAAATTAAGCATACTGACAAAAAATCATAAGTATATTGAACAACAAGCGAATAAAAACTGTCACAAATTTTGTATGGAGACAGCTCGCCCACCCCAGCGTCTTAAATCGGTGCAGCGGTTTAAGCGTGAAGAGGTAACAGACGGACAGACAGAAAGACACACTTTTGCATTTATAATGTTATAATACATATAATACAGTCATTATATAAGTAGGAAGTAAAATTGATTGACAGGGTTTATATTATACAGACACGAATGGTTCTTCCACGGATCAGTGTAAGAAAAAAACACCGGCCAAGTGCGTGTCGGGCCACGCGCAAGGTAGGGTTCCGTAGTCGTCCACCCGTTACATTATGTGGACTTAAAAGTTCGCAATCTTATATTTACTATGTTTTTGACAGAATTAACAACATTATCTAAGGTATCAATGGAAATTGTACGGAAGTTTGCTTTTGCACAGTACATTTCTAAAGTTCGACTATTACTCGTTAACTAGTAATGTCTACTTAGCTGTCATAGTTTTCCTTTTAAATTCATCGTATATACTACTACCATGATTTTTTTCACATGCCTAGTAGCCACCGTTTAACTGGCAGGGGGGGGGGGGGACACTTGACCATAACAAAAATTATCACTTCAAAGCTTTATATCACGCTAACCAATTCCTTAATTAAAAAATGTTTTTAGAAACCTTATAATATTAAGCTATCCAACGATACCCCACACGATGGGGTTCGGCAGAAAAAAAAATTTGCACCACCACTTTACATGTAGGGGAGGTACCGTAAAAAAAATTTTTTTTTAAGATTTTATTCTACCGTTTTATCGGCGTCATTGATATGTATACTCATGCCAAATGACAGCATTCTAGTACTAACGGTTACTGACAAAAACGGGGGTCGGACGGACGGATATGGCGAAACTAAGTATAAAAGTTCCTTGTTTACTACGGAACCCTAAAAAAGATCACTGTACTTGGAAATACTAACGCTAGTAAGTCGTCAGGTGAACAATGCCTCGCTTTGAGTAGTTATCGTCTCCATTCGCGTAATCAGTTAAGGAAACTCATGAAATTCCTTGAATTGTTACTATTGTTTAGGATATCCGTATCCGTACAATTTACTAAAAGTTGTGATGACTGGTTTATAGTCTGTACCTGTGGAAGTGGAACATATTATTTTTAACTAGGTGAATGTTTTGAAGATTACCTAATGTATCATGATTCATGAATTCATGAATAACATCGGTTTCAACATTCGAATTTCATGGCACTCGGTAAGGGAAGCAAAAAAGAAATTCATTCATACATTTTATTAATGATACTATGAATTTTTAGTTATATTTCTTTGTCTTAGTAAGTCCTTTTGTTATTACATTATTTTTATTATTGTATTCTAGTTGTTTCAATGTAAATAAATAATAATATAAAAAATAATAAATCATTCATTCATCATCAGCCTATATACGTCCCACTGCTGGGCACAGGCCTCCTCTCATAGATGAGAGGGATTGGGCAGTAGTCCCCACGCTGGCCCAGAGCGGGTTGGGGACTTCACATACAACTTTGAATTTCTTCGCGGATGTATGCAGGTTTCCTCGCGATGTTTTCCTTCACCGAAAAGCTAACGGTAAATATCAAATGATATTCCGTACATAAGTTCCAAAAAACTCATTGGTACGAGCTGGGATTCGAACCCACGACCGCCGCTTGACAGCCGCATGCTTGAACCACTTGGCTACCGTAGCTTCTAAAAAAATATAATAATAATAAATAAACATAATAAATATTTCTGGACAATTTCACACAAATCAACATAGTCTCAAACTAAGCAAAGCTTGTACTATAAGTACTAAGCGACGATATACTATATATAGGGTAAATCGCCAGTAACTGGCCACCCCCCAATAACTGGCCACTTCGCAAAAATATACACCTACCAACTAATTGTTGGTATTTCTGCAATTAAATAGAAAAGCACTATAGTACATAAATAATTTGGCGTGAAAAGAGGTTGCCAGCCTCATTAAGGCTGAAATATGCTGGAATGAGCTTAGAAGTTTTGATATTGGGATAAGGTAGTGCATAATTAAGAGAAGGTCGTTTTGGTTTAAGGGTTTTTTGCTACTCGAGCATTAGTAGAGGAGATCTAGCCTTCATCATCATAATAATTCCCAAGGAAGCGAAGTTTGATTTTTTAGATCTTTGTGTGTATCTTTTTGACATATTAAAAATCTTCCAAAATCTGACAGTGCAAAATGCGTTTTGTGACCTCCAAAAAATATTGGATTTTTTTTATTACTCAATGATTAGTGATACACAAAAACATTGTATTAGAAATAAGTTTAGCATAAAATTATCTATAACTTTGCTTCTTATCACTTTATTGATAAATCTAATAGTTCACGAGAAAAATGCTTTACAACTTGTTAAAAACCTGCTAGATAAAAAGCTTACTAAAATTAAACTGTACCTTATGCAGAAGGCAAGACACTTTACCCTGTGATACTTGGGACCAATATAAACGATTTCATCCAAGGAAATGCAAATTTCATCCACTGGATTTCAAGATGGCGGTCTTTTTCTAAAGTGGGAGCTGCATTTTCTCAGTGATTTATAACGGCAGCTGCCATTTAATTAATACTGGTAACAATCGATTGGTACTGACACCACTAATCAAAATAAGAAAAATCTTATTTAAAAATTAAAGATGGCGGCAGACTATTAACAAAAATGTAAAATTTTCATTGTTTTTTTTTCATTATATTAAAAATAACAACTAAATGTCCAATTTTATCGTCACTTTATTTATTTAAATAAATTCTCGTAGTATTATCTACGAGATAAAACAAAAATTATGACAATCCGTCGATTAGTTTCTAAACTATATGAATTACAAACGAGCCTCGGCAACTTAACTGCACTTTTGTAATGAAATTAAGACGCGTTGTACGAGTAGTAGTGCAGAGATCGAACTTACACCATTTCAAAATAATACATTTAAAGTATTCTACCAAGTTAAAAGGCGGACAGATTCAGAAATTAAATATGGCAATCGAAAGAAAAATACGCTATTTAACAGAAAAAATAACGCTGAGATTCTAAAAGTTAACTTCAGGAAAAAATAAACTTTTTTCGTCTTGCGATAAACGACTTTTTATTTATTTATACCCTGTAAAAGCCCAGATTATGTATATTTTGAACATTTTTTTTAATATTTATATTTTATTACAAAATGAGATTTTTACATTGTATTTTGAATATAATAGTAGATTGTTAACCAAGGGCTTATGATTTCTGCCCAGATATTTTGGCGCTCGAACGAAGTGAGAGCGCCAATATTTCGAGGCTGAAATGGGTGGTTTCACCCGAGTTAAACACTCTGCTTTTCATTTCGAATACGAGGAAAGTAAATTATTTAAAAATAAATAAATATTTGTGGACAAACTTACACTAAAATCGACCTAGTCCCAAACCAAGCAAAGCTTGTACTAACGCGAGTATATACATACATGGATAAATGTATACTTGAATACATAGAAAACACCCACAACAATTATATTTGTTCATCACACAAATAAATGCCCTGACCGGGAATCGAACCCGGGACCTCTAGCTTCGTAGACAAAAAAAATCAAATATGCACATTTTCGTTGCATTTTTCACAAAAAACAAGATGTAAATAGTATTTTATACAATCGTTATATAATGAATGCTTTTTTAGTCGAGAACCGCGTTTAGACCACGAGGCTTGCCGAGTGGTCTAAGTAAGGTTCGAGACTCAAAAAGCTAATTATATAACTATTGTATACAATACTTTTTCTACGAGTCCACGAAAATAACAAAATAAGAGAAAGTTGCCGCTGAAACGATCTCATTTGTGCATGTAGGTTACACGGTGATTAATAGCACGTGGTCTGCACATATCACAATACGTATCACGTGGGTATTGATGAATATTGAAAACAAGTCTAAATAATTATTAAATTTACGATAATATCACAAGTATTGTAAATTTGTAATAACAATTCCCACGGGGCCGGTGCCCTGTTAATATTGAAAAAAAAATTTATCAGTCCATGCCCGTCTTTGGCATCATGTCAAATTTCGGCCAATCACGACGCAAGAGAATTTAAGTTTTTTTTTCTAATGATTATGGCCAGCCAGTATCCAAACGACCGTTTAAGTAGGTAGACAATTTGACAAGTGCATTGACGTTTTTACGTTCAGAAGCGCGGGAAGCACTATCAATGTAAAATGAGTCTCCTTCACAGAAATATATCAAGATAGAAGGAAAGAGTTCGGCAATTTGTAGGGAGACCGAGCGTGTAACATTTTGCGTAGGTACTTTGACGTCACGAGCGTAATTTAGTGATGAGAAACATAAGCCGCGCGAAAACGATTCAAAAGGATCGATTAGAAGTATTAGAACTCGGCACCGATTCTATGCATCGATTTAAAATATCGATAAGAACCGACAGAGGAAATGATTTTTTTTTCGACAGAAGAAATGTTTTGACAGAGGAAATGTGTAAGCTCAGAATTTAAATCGAAAAATATAAATGTAGGTAGGTACCTACCTAATAACCAATAAATTGCGTTACATTTTAGTAATTTGTACATATTAGCCGCTCCAGTTATTAACTAAGTACCTATAAACGTGTACCATTTTCAGGGTTCCATACCCTAAGGGTAAAACGGGACCATATTACTAAGACTCCGCTGTCCGTCCGTTTGTCATCAGACTGTATCTCATGAAAAGTGATAGACAGTTGAAATTTTCACAGATGATGTTTTTCTGATGCCGCTATAACAACAAATGCATATTAATTTAATATGCATAAGAATAAAATAAATATTTAAGGGGGCTCCCATACAAAAGATATAATTTTTATTGCCGTTTTTATAGATAATGGTACGGAACCCTTTGTGCGCGAGTCTGACCCGCACTTGGCCGGTTTTTTATATATTCTTTGTTACAGACCATGGAAAAATCAAAGAAGTCCAGCGAAAAAATATTAAAAGCTAAGAGGAAAGCGATTAATAATATTTGTTTTGCACTACGTACATTATATAGCTGCATAATAATAAAAGAACGTAATTATTATTTCGTCTGTTTTCAAATTCAATTTTAATAATCGAGTAAGAAAATCGCAGTGCACAGCACTATTCTTTAGTTTTGACAGAAAAAATGACTATCGACCTTGAACGTGACTCGACAGTTTGAATAGCTTATTTTTACATTGCTGGTTTTGAACGCACGCCAAGTCTGGCTCGTCAAATTAAAGCCGCAATGGAAAGCTAGCGTTGACACACAATCGCCCGCTACCGTTATGATGAAAATAATAAAATATTTCGTTTTTTAATTATTAACAGATATTTAAGAACAAATTGTACTTACCAATGAAAGGAAATACCTCGATTAACAGCTCCAACTTTCTTGGAAGTGTTTGAACAATTAATTATTGCGCAACGAACCATTTTGTTTTTAAAACCTGGCGTCGCACGCATAACGCGATCGGGAGCACACTGAAGTTTGCGGCGAGCAGTTGTGTCCCCGGTACGTAATTTCGCCACGCGAGGTACGTACACTCTTTCCTTCTATCTTGATATATTTCTGTGGTCTCCTTAAACTTATTTTTTTTCATCAAATTACGGCGTTCTATTTTTGAATGATATTTCGATTCTCCGCGCAGTTGTACAATGAAATATTATATTACTCCATAGAGCATAGACTTTTAGTTCAGCTTAAAATGTATAATATTGTGCAATGAATGGTCTATGAAGTTCTAATTGTAATATTGTAGTCGACGAGTATAAAAACAATATTTACATGATCTAAAAATTAGTAACTGTGTTACCTATTTGCAACGCGAAATACTTGTTAAATTCAATAACAATATGCACAAACATTTTCTGAATCAGTGAAAAAATTATTTTGGCGGGAACTGTTGACTGACGTTAGTGGTGTTTGTGTATGGACCATTTTATTTCATTAATTTTTACTACTACGACTAATTAGACTCGACATCAAATAATAATACCTACTGAACGAGATGGTCATATACAACTTTATATAAGAGCGACAGAGAGAGACATATACATACGTTGTTACTATAGGATCTCTGTATAATCTGTACTATGTGGCTGTATAGGTTAGTGCCGTTGCCCAATTTAACTCCGATTCACCATGTTACAATTTTTTTTAATACTTTTCTGCTCTAGAGCAGAAATGGACCACTTTCAGCACGCTACTTAGATGAACAATGACCCACTTTCAGAGTATGAGAAATGAAAAAGTAGTTTTCTCAAAAATAGTATGTAATGTTCTCATAACATCTGTGAAGATAGTATCCGAAAGTGGCTCATCCTGGCCAGTTGGCAGAAGTGTCCAGGAAGTAACACCTACTGTCCAGGAAGTAAGTATGTAAATCCCATTACATATCATAAGTTTGGAGCTGGCGGCGCGCGTCCCCCGCGAGCCCGCCCGGCGCCAGCCCGGCGCGCGCCAGCCCACAGCTGGTTATTTAACTATGATTTTAGAACAATCGACGCGGAATTGGCGAATATTATTAAAATACTGTTATTCATGCAACTTGTTTTATTTTTGAGAAAAGCACTATACAAGCTTCGACCGTAAGTGCCATCCTGGCCTCGTATTATAGCCGGACCTCGCCTTCGGCTCGGCCGGCTAACTCATACTCGTCCAGGATGGCTTACTTACTGGTCTCTGCAGTAATGTACTATTACTGTTTTGTCGGCGTCATTGATATGTATGCTCATGCCAAATTACAGCTTTCTAGTACTAACAGTTACTGAGGAAAACGGGGGACAGACGGACGGACGGACGGACGGACGGACATGGCGAAACTATAAAGGTTCCTTGTTTACTACGGAACCCTAAAAATAAAAGTTTTCTGTTTAATGTTCCCCATTTTTATTTTAAAAAAAAGCATAAGTACCTCAATTATTATTTTTTAAATGTTAAGTAGCCTTTCCTCTTTCTATTGCCATAGGTACCTATATTGAATTTCCAAATCTGTCCAGTCTTTCACTTAGTAGATTTTTTTAAATATATTATTTTAAAGTGGCGTAACCTCGGTTTCTGACGGATGAAAATTAGATAGCATCGAAAACAATCACAAAGCAGTTATTACACTATCCTGAATTCAGAATCCTGAATGAGCTAGGAAGCAGATTTAGGAACGTGTAATCGCATTCAGGAAGCAAGGATCCTAGGTCTGTGATTTAGCCAAATCAGTCGGCTCGCGCCTAGATAAGAGTCTAATGACTGGGCGGCAGCGTACGCACGTGTAGGTCGCGTGCAATGAACGAAGCACGTTAGTCTTAAAATCGATATCTGAGCATCCGTAGGGACCTTAATAAAGATTTTATTATGAAATTTGACAAAGAAGATCGCCATTTTGTTTTTTTTTTTTAACTTGGTCCGATTGCGTTTAAAATCGATATCTAAGCATCCGCAGGGATCTTTATAAAGATATTATTTTATCTACACACATATCATAAATCCTCTAATATGCGTTCGGAAACCGTAGAAAATGACTCTCATTTCAACATTCAATGAATTTATGGCAATTTTCTTATCTGTGGCTAAGGCTACAGCAGTAATAAAATATTTCATTTTAATCTCATATATGATGTTAAAATATTACGTCAAACAAAACTGTCAAAATTTAAATGTCAAAGTTGACATGTCCCTATTCTAGTATCACTGAAAATTCAAATTCAGTCGATGCGAAATGTCAGCTCGATGTTTTTTTAGTATATATCGCACGAAATTTGAGCTAGAACGACATGATCACATCAGAATAAGGACTCTTTACTTTTTAAAATAACATTCAGGTATCTGTTGCCAGTTCTGATTTCGATATTTCCGCAACCGTGCAAAAAAGGTTGTATTAACACAATTATTGTATTTATTTACTACGGTTTCTGAACCCATCTTAGAGTAATTATAATATGTGTGTAGATAAAGTAATGTATGCAACTGTACATAATTAGGCATTAAAACACTCGTGTGACCTTATTATGAAACTCGCCTTCGGCTCGTTTCATAAAACACACTCGTGTTTTAATGCCCCTCATTATGTACCAGTTGCATAAACTACTAATCAAATTTGACAAAAACGGCCGCCATTTTTTTTACTTAGTTCGATTGCGCTTAAAATCGTTACTGAGCATCCGCGAGGTCACTTAGAATTCATATGATGTTAGACATGATGTCTCTCGGATGCTCAGAGATAGATTTTGAACGTAATCGGTTCGTAAAATAATAGTGGTAGCCGTACAGCACAAAATAAAGAATATACAGAAGGTCCGTTCCCGCCGTTCTTGAAAATACATACCTAAACTACAGGGTTGCTTCTGTATTGATTCTGAATTTTAAAAAGGAGCAGATAAATTAAAAATTCTTCAACATGACATTTAAATATGAACCAGCGTATCTTGGTAAAAAACCGGCCAAGTGCGAGTCGGACTTCGCACATTTAGGGTTCCGAATCAACCTCAAAAATATGATTTATTCATATATTAGTATTTGTTGTTAAAATATACGTAATATTGAACATTGTCACCAAATTTCAAGTTCATAGGTCAATGAGAAGTCTAAAAATTCTTCGGAACAAATTTTGTGACATACGACGGACGGACGGACGGACGTCTGGGCGACACCAATAGGGTTCCGTTTTGACCCTTCGGGTACGGAACCCTAATAAATTGATGCGTGACCCGCTGCGAGTTGTGACTTGTGACCGGCGGCGGTCGAGAGCGCCAACAAAAATATACCTAATTAATTAGGTACCTACTTAACTAAACCATAGTACTACTTAAATACTGGCGTTTTACCAGCGAACGATAAGATGAATGTGTAATGGTTGATCGTCGTTATCAAAGCGGCAAGTTTCAAAAAATTACCTACCTACCTAGGTATTGTAACTACCAAAATGAGAAAACCGTTTTATTTACCTTTCAATATCGTTTGAAAATTTGAAGAAAGTGTAGGCACCGTTTTTTGTTGTATTTAAGTGTATTTGTAGGTATAGGAGGAAATAAGAGAAGAAAACACATTTATTTGTATGGAGAATTGATTGACGTGTGGTTTGTTAACCAGAAACAGTGACCAGTGATTGACGTCAGAAAACAGCTGTTCTAATAAGAACAGCTGATTGCTCTGATAAGAGCAGTTTTGGTTTGTCCCGAAAAGGACAGTTTTGTTATGAAGACGCCACGTGTGTAGCAGCATCTTCGAGAATATCTTCGGAGAGCACGGAGCACGAAGCGACAGCGACGCACGCAGTGATCTTCTCATCTCGACGGCCGGCGCGGGAAAAGGATCGAGTTTCGCGCGCCGCATATATTTATAGCCGCGCGTGTCAGCGTTTCGCGCGCAAACCTATTTCTCTCTCGCTCGCGCGCTATCCGTCTCGCTCTAATTTTGTATTTAGTATTCGGCGTGATATTGTTATTAGTTGTAAGCTTTTAGTTTGTATATAGTTAGGCATTTTTGTAAATAAAATTATTCCAATTTCTACTGTCTACTGTGTTTTACTCAAGCAAGAAGAAGTCTCTCCAGCTTAGGACCAACCTCTGCCCAAGCTCTGCTCCAGCTCAAGTATTCCTCCTAAAGTGGTGACCAGCCGACTAGAACACAGAAGAAACCTTCAAGTCTCAAGATGGCCGGAGGAAACGAGATCGTCGAGCCCGCCAACCAGGAACTCCGAAACGCCGACGGCCGACCAAACGAAGCCCAGCAGCAACCTCAAACCAGCCACGACGTATCTGCGATAGCGTTGTCACTACGCGTACCACCATTTTGGCGCGACCAGCCGCTATTGTGGTTCTGCAGCTTCGAATCCGCCACCGCCGATCTCAAGAGGAGCCAATCACAATTAGCGCAGATGGTTATCGCCCAGCTGGAGAAGCAAGATATTCAGAATATCGCAGACCTCATATACTCACCGCCGGAGAAGAACTACTACCAGGCGATCAAGGACCGTCTCATCTCGCTGTACGAAGAATCCAGCACTGCCCAGGCGAAGAGACTGCTGTCACAAGTAGAGCTCGGCGAACAAAAACCTAGCCAGCTACTTCGCCAGATGAAGAACCTCAACCGCGAGAAGTTCCCCGACAGTACGATACAGATGATGTGGCTCGAACACCTGCCGCCACACGTCCGATCCGTACTCACCGTCAGCGAAGCCTTTAAAATCAAGACCACGCTAGACGACCTCGCTCTTCTCGCCGACAAAATGATGGAACACACGCCATCATCCCACATCGCCGCCGTTTCATCGCCCGTGCCATCCACGTCAAGCCAGCCACCACCACCACCACCTCCGTCGCAACCGCATCCACAGCTAGACACGCAATTTCTTATCAACGAGATAAGAAGATTATCACTCGAAGTCGCCGAACTGCGGACACGACCGCGCGGACACTTTGAACACCGCAACAGCCGACACCGCCGCCGTTTCACGTCACGTTCTCGTTCCCGCAACGCATCACAGTCGCAAGATCGCAGCCGCAACAATTCGCCCACGCCGTATTGTTATTACCATCGACGATTCGGCATGGACGCGAATAAATGCACGCCACCGTGCAATTTCAAGCCGATCAACACGCCGTCGGAAAACTAAACGTGACGCTGGCAGCGGCGGAATCCTGCGTTACCGAAACTTCACACCGCCTCTTCGTGACCGACAAATCGTCGAAGCTCACCTTCTTGGTCGACACCGGAGCGAACATTTCCGTGCTACCTAGAAGAAAAGGCACGCAAGAGCAGCCACTCCCATTTCAACTTTACGCCGCTAATAATACCGTCATACCTACCTACGGTGAAAAAACGCTTGAACTCGATCTCAACCTACGACGATCATTCAAGTGGAAATTCATCATCGCAGCCGTATCGAAGCCTATCTTGGGAGCCGACTTCCTTCGACATCACCACATCATCGTGGACATCAAGAATCGACGACTCATCGACGGCAAGACGCTACTTACGACTAACGCACAACTCTGTTCTGCTAACATACCTACCGTGCGCAGCATAGACGTGCAACAGTCGTACCACAATATACTTGCTGATTACCCAGGCATCACGCGACTTACATCAATGAAGCTGAGTCCGAAGCACAATGTCGAACACTTCATCGAAACCACAGGCCCGCCCCTACACTGCAGGCCACGCCCCATCGCGCCGCATCGATACGAACTCGTGAAAAAAGAATTCGCCAACATGATGCAACAAGGCCTTTGCCGACCAAGCAAAAGTCCTTGGGCATCACCTCTACACGTCGTACCGAAGAAGAATGGAGAACTACGTGTTTGTGGCGACTACAGAAGGCTAAACGCAATTACGAAGCCCGATCGCTACCCAATTCCACGAATTCGAGACTTCACCTACCAACTCGCCGGGAAAGAAGTTTTTTCGACTATCGACCTTAATCGCGCCTACCAACAGTTGCCAGTCAGCGAGCAAGATATCGAAAAAACCGCTATCATTACACCATTCGGTCTTTTCGAGTTTCCCAGGATGTGTCCAGGTCTAAAGAATGCTGGACAAACATTCCAGCGCTTCATACATGAAGTCCTTCGCGAACTCGACTACGTGTTCCCATTCGTCGACGACCTACTTGTGGCATCGAGTAATGAAGACGAACATCGCCAACACCTTCGCACCGTACTACAACGACTCGAAGATTACGGAATAACAATAAATCCATCGAAGTGTGTTTTCGGCCAGCCATCTGTCAAATTCCTCGGCTACGAAGTCAGCATGGACGGTATCAAGCCACCCGCCGAAAAAGTCCAAGCTATCATCGATTACCCGAAGCCGCAAACCATCGACGAGCTACGCCGATTTCTCGGTATGATTAATTTCTACCGAGAAAATATCAAGGACGCCGCGGTACTTCAAGCCCCGCTCTGCAAGTACTTACACAACGCGCGCAAGAAGGATAAAACTGCAATCAAATGGGACGACGAAGCTACGCTTGCATTTGACGCATGCAAGGACAGCATTAAAAACGCCGCCTTACTTGCTCACCCATGTCACCAAGCGACACTCGCAATATTCTCCGACGCAAGCGACAAAAGTGCCGGCGCATCTCTCAACCAATTCACCAACAACGCATGGCAACCGCTCGGCTACTTTTCGAAGAAATTCTCCGACGCACAGACTCGCTACAGTACCTACGACCGCGAATTACTTGCACTGTACATGAGTGTGAAGCACTTCCGCAAGATGTTCGAGGGACGAGAATTAATATTATTCACCGATCACAAACCGCTAACATACGCATTCACCAAAACAAGTACCAACAACGAATCGCCGCGTCGCACCCGTCAGCTGTTATATATCAGTGAATTCACAACCGATATACGACACGTCAGTGGATCACAAAACGCCGCCGCCGACGCACTCAGCCGCATAGAAACAATATCCTGCCCGTCACCGATCGACTACAAACAACTAGCCGAAGCACAAGAAAGAGACAGCAATATCATCCAAACACTCGCCCAGCAACAGCCGAACATTTCTATGAAACAAGTCGTAATTCCCGGAACCGCCGCCAAACTATTCTGCGAAACATCGACGCGCAATTTGCGACCTTACGTACCGGAAGAATTTCGCCGTGCCGCATTCAACTCTGTTCACAACATCAGTCATCCTGGAATACGTACAACAAGAAAATTAGTTGCACAACGCTACTTTTGGCCCTCCTTGAACAAGGACGTTGGTACTTGGGCGAAAGTATGCGTACACTGCCAACGCGCCAAAATTCAACGACACACCGCAAGTCAAATTTCGTCATTCCCGCCAACTGAACGATTCGAACACATCCACATCGACATCGTTGGAGCTTTACCCACCGCCGCAACTGGACATCGGTACCTACTCACGATGATTGACAGAGCAACCAGATGGCCCGAAGCAGTTCCACTAATGGACATAACCGCCGAAGAAGTCGCCAAGGCTGTGTACAACACTTGGATTTCCCGCTTCGGATGCCCCGCCACAATTACAACGGACCAAGGACGGCAATTCGAGAGCCGAGTATTTGCAGCTCTAACACGCTTACTCGGTATTCAGAAGACCCGTACAACGCCGTATCATCCGGTCTCGAACGGAATTATTGAACGAAGCCATCGATCTCTCAAGGCCGCACTAAAAGCAAGACTTCAATCAACAACATCGTGGGTTGACCAAATACCTACCGTGTTACTTGGACTACGCGCAGCACTACGAAGTGACACCGATGTAAGTGCAGCCCAACTCACTTACGGCTGCAGTGTAAGACTACCCGGTGATTTCCTAGAAACGACGCCGACGAGCGATGACGTCATAATGGACTCTGCTTTCGTCGATCAGCTGAGAGACACAATTCGCCGCTTGAAACCGACACCAATTCAGCCGCACAGCAATACAAGACCGATATTCGTACATCGTGACCTAAAGACCTGCGAACAAGTATTTCTACGAGTCGACGCCGTAAGAAAGCCGCTTCAAGCACCTTACGACGGACCCTACCGCGTGCTGAAAAGAGACGACAAAGTATTCACAATACAACTACCTAACCGTCAACTCAACGTGTCAATCGACAGACTCAAGCCCGCGTACACAATCACCGAGGAAGATATAACTACAACATCGTGTATACCGAAAAACGCAACAAGTTCAACGACCTCACCGAGTGTGCGTACAACCAGCGCAACAAGTTTACCGAGTACAAACATCACACCGAGTTCAACGACCGCAACGAGTTTATTACCTACAACTACGACACCGAGTACATCGAATACAACATCGCAACGAGACAACCAAGACAACAATAGCCAGAAACAAACAACAACGGACAAGCTGAAACAAAATGGACAACACACGACAAATATACCTACAGACGAAAATCGTACCCGCCGAGGCCGCCAAATTCGCCTGCCGGTACGCTTCGCTTGAAGGGGAGCCCTGTAGGTATAGGAGGAAATAAGAGAAGAAAACACATTTATTTGTATGGAGAATTGATTGACGTGTGGTTTGTTAACCAGAAACAGTGACCAGTGATTGACGTCAGAAAACAGCTGTTCTAATAAGAACAGCTGATTGCTCTGATAAGAGCAGTTTTGGTTTGTCCCGAAAAGGACAGTTTTGTTATGAAGACGCCACGTGTGTAGCAGCATCTTCGAGAATATCTTCGGAGAGCACGGAGCACGAAGCGACAGCGACGCACGCAGTGATCTTCTCATCTCGACGGCCGGCGCGGGAAAAGGATCGAGTTTCGCGCGCCGCATATATTTATAGCCGCGCGTGTCAGCGTTTCGCGCGCAAACCTATTTCTCTCTCGCTCGCGCGCTATCCGTCTCGCTCTAATTTTGTATTTAGTATTCGGCGTGATATTGTTATTAGTTGTAAGCTTTTAGTTTGTATATAGTTAGGCATTTTTGTAAATAAAATTATTCCAATTTCTACTGTCTACTGTGTTTTACTCAAGCAAGAAGAAGTCTCTCCAGCTTAGGACCAACCTCTGCCCAAGCTCTGCTCCAGCTCAAGTATTCCTCCTAAATATTTAAACAATAAAATACATTCCAAATTCCAACTGTAATAATATCGGTTATTCATTTTGACGTACGTGACATAAACTATCTACGTAGCGGCGAGGACGTCAAGTGATCAACGCGCGCACAACTAGCACTCGCGACGCGACAGTGACAGTCGCGACTAAGCTAGTCCGAAATCAACCGAGAATGCCTGTAAATGTTACGTCATTGTGCGTGCGGCGAAAATGGCACTTTGTACTGAGCGGACTCTCTGCTCCGGCGCGCGCCGCCGCTATTTACTTTGTGCCCGAAGAGAATATAACCACTACGTTCTACCACAAAGTAAATAGCGGCGGCGCGCGCCGGAGCAGAGAGTCCGCTCAGTACAAAGTGCCATTTTCGCCGCACGCACAATGACGTAACATTTACAGGCATTCTCGGTTGATTTCGGACTAGCTTAGTCGCGACTGTCACTGTCGCGTCGCGAGTGCTAGTTGTGCGCGCGTTGATCACTTGACGTCCTCGCCGCTACGTAGATAGTTTATGTCACGTACGTCAAAATGAATAACCGATATTATTACAGTTGGAATGTATTTTATTGTTTAAATACACTTAAATACAACAAAAAACGGTGCCTACACTTTCTTCAAATTTTCAAACGATATTGAAAGGTAAATAAAACGGTTTTCTCATTTTGGTAGTTACAATACCTAGGTAGGTAGGTAATTTTTTGAAACTTGCCGCTTTGATAACGACGATCAACCATTACACATTCATCTTATCGTTCGCTGGTAAAACGCCAGTATTTAAGTAGTACTATGGTTTAGTTAAGTAGGTACCTAATTAATTAGGTATATTTTTGTTGGCGCTCTCGACCGCCGCCGGTCACAAGTCACAACTCGCAGCGGGTCACGCATCAATTTATTAGGGTTCCGTACCCGAAGGGTCAAAACGGAACCCTATTGGTGTCGCCCAGACGTCCGTCCGTCCGTCCGTCGTATGTCACAAAATTTGTTCCGAAGAATTTTTAGACTTCTCATTGACCTATGAACTTGAAATTTGGTGACAATGTTCAATATTACGTATATTTATTATTAAACTTTGTATCTTAGGCTCATGGTTGTTCATCTTAGAAGAAAGCTGACGGGATTAATAATAGCGCCACCTATTTTCATGGTTATTAAACTTGCTCGAATAGTCAGCTAAAAAGTAAAAGTAGGTAGACTGTTAAAAGGTATTCATAAATTCGATGCGTATCAGTATCACACACGTGGCCCTGTGGTAAAGTATATTGTCTTTAGAGACAATGTACCCGGGTTCGATCCCCAGTGGCGGATGCACTTTTTGTATGTTTTTTCACATGTATCCAAGACAATGCTTACTAACTTTAGCACTTGGTGGCGCTTTAGACGGGATCACAATATGCGTGAAGTTGGCTATCTATTTCCAGTCATTACACTCTTATTTATGCTTAGGCTGAGACACTGTCGGTTAATATTTCAAAGCCATTTAAATACAAAAGGTTTTGTTTAGACAGAATGGTGTCAGTTATATTTTCGTAAACATACTCGTCCGTTTAGCGCGATAAAATGGATCCAAATGAAAAATACGGACGTCTGACTCTGACACAGCTAAAAGCACTTTTACGGCAACGCGAGCAATCAGTAAAAGGAACGTAAAATTAAGGTGGTTGTAGTGGGAAAAAAAAGAAATTTCTGAAAAAAAAACTAATTATTAATATATTAGTATGTCTTCCGTAAAATATACGTAATAATAAACATTATCAGCAAATATCAAGTTCATAGGTCTCATCCCAAAGAGAATAATAATCACGAACGAATGTCTTGGCACAAACTCAGTGGCGCCACCTAGTGGCAAAGTTTGGCAGCTGCCAACCCCATTATTCTCTTTGGGCTGAGACCTATGAACTTGATATTTGGTGATAATGTTTATTATTACGTATATTTTACGGAACACATACTAATACATTAATAATTAGATATTTTTTCAGAAATTTCCTAATTTTTCCCAGTACATTTACCTTAATTTTGCGGTCCTTTTACTGATTGCTCGTGTTGCCGTAAAAGTGCTTTTAGCTGTGCCAGAGTCAGACGTCCGTATTTTTCATTTGGATCCTTTTTATCGCGCTAAACGGACGAGCATATGTTTACGAAAATATAACTTACACGCTCCTGTCTAAACAAAACCTTTTGTATTTAAATGGCTTTGAAACATTAACCGACAGTGTCTCGACCTAAGATACAAAGTTTCATACTTATTATTATTTATAATGGTATTTTAAACGTACAATATTTTTTAAAGTTAAATGTGCATCAATCGAGATGTGATGTGACATACTCTAGTGGCGCCATCTATGCAGAGCTTTGCGCCGCCTGCCCCATTGTGTCAAACGCACGTCAAACGGCACTTACTTGTATACTTTATCTATGGTATGACAGCTTTAACTCTCGAGTATGCAGATCTGGCGCTACTATCGCTCCAGCATCTTGAAACTAATTAGGGCCGGTTCCCACTAACCGATACAATATCGGGCACAACCGGTATCGGCGTCAAATCCGATACCGATAAATATCGCATAGTGGGGAAGCCGCCTTAAAAAAGTTCTGATTTTTGTTTGATGCCAAATTTCAAAGTACTATCAAATCTTTGAAAACTATATTATTGTGTCAGCACTATAATGTCAAGCTTTTCTAGCTTTTCAGTTACTCACACAAAGTGTGATACCAAAATTTACGCTACAGTGGCGCCAAGACGGAAAATTTGAAAACTAGACAAAAGTGACTGTCGCGTCTGTTACCAAAGAGAATATAACTACTACGTTCTAAGAGACGGGACTTAGAACAAGGTTTTTGATGACAGTGACATTGTCAATATTGTCATTACATGACATTGATGTACAGTTTGGCAGACATTTTAAACCACAATAAAAAAGAAAACGCGGAAATACGTCATGCCAACATAACAACGCAATAGGGATATCGATAAATGATGACCAGTGACGTCCACATAAATAATGGACGAATCTATTCAGTTTTTGAACATAGGTACTTACTAGCCAAAAGAATAACACAATGAAATAATTTTATTAACATTTATTTACGCTAGCCAAAGTATTAAATCCATCAGCACTCGTTCTTGATTTGGTTGAACCTTGCATACATCTACAAAGAACTTGTATGTATGTATCTTATGAGAACTGCTGCATCACCTGTTCCTTCTATATCTTTTGGCTTTGTCAGACTTCCATCAAACACACTCATGGCATCTGCGGTGCCACGTAACATAATATTATAGGTGTCATAATAAGTATTTTGTACTTCCAAGTCGACCAATTTGAGTTGCCTTCGAGACTTCCGATTGAATATTTTGACGAGATGACTTCCATGGCTGGACCGAATATCCTTTTAAATCTTATTCAGAGTAAACGCGTGCTTAAAACGATAGAACCATTATATTTTATTATAATATCGACCAGAACAATATTTTATTTTAATTTGACAATGTTTAAACGTAGTGATTTATATTCTCTTTGTTTGTTATCTTGACAACTGAAAATAATGACAGCGAGATATCGGTAATGCCGCGTTGGTGAACACACGTGCTCTTCGCGACGACGGGCTGAATCCACTACCGAACAAAACCATTTGCCTACTGTCATGGCGTCGTTACCGAACAACGTCTTTGAACAAGTATTTATTGGCGAAATCATCATAAGTTTGATGGTAAGCCATTTTTAAAGAGTGAAATGAGATATCGGTATTCGCCATGTTTTTTTGTGTTTTTAAAGCCTCGCCTCAGACGATACAAAGTCACTTTTTCTTCCTAGTTGCGCCATAATAATATACAGTGTTGCAACACGTAGATTTTTCTTCTATATTCTAGTCTCATCTTTCGTTAGCCAGACTCTATTTTTGCCACTATTTTATAGTCTGTGCCGTCTGTGGATTTGTGGGTGCTGGGTGCTTGATGTTGACTTGACTTGTCTTCGTAATTTTTTCTATTTTGGTTTGAATTTGGGCTCTCATAACTTGTTTCTTGTAATGTTTGTAGATATTGAATTATTTCGAGCTTTTTCTTGTAAAATAAAATAGAGCTCTTGATTGATTAGCTCGTCAATTAGGAGCTTGTTAATATTAATTTTAACATATCTATTAAACCTTCTAAGAATTTACTGTTGTGATAAGCCTCGCGCCAACTTAGATAAGGATAATTGTATCATACAGTTTAATTAATCCATTCAGTGTCGTAACACTTAATCGATTCACACTACCGCGTTGAAAATGACTGAATACGGAAAATTTGGACCTCTCGTCGGCGCCATTGACGAGGGCACCTCTAGCGCAAGATTTATTATCTTCAAAGCGAACTCTTCGGAGGTCGTCGCGCTGCATCAGAAGTCTTTGGATCAGCATTTTCCACAAGAAGGGTGGGTGGAGCAAGATCCCATGGCCATACTCGAAGTTGTGACGACATGCGTCGAGAAAGCAATTGAGAAATTGGAAGCTATGGGCGGCTCAGCAAAGGTATATCTAAAAATTTTTCTCTATCTAAATATATGTATATTATTTTATTTATTTATTTTTTATTTGAGGACAATCTTACACAAATCAACCTAGTCCCAAACTAAGCAAAGCTTGTACTATGGGTACTAAGCGACGATATACATACTTATATAGATAAATAAATACTTAAATACATAGAAAAAAGACCCAAGAACAAATATTCGTGCTCATCACACAAATAAATGCCCCGGCCGGGATTCGAACCCGGGAGATCTACATCTTCAAAAAGCGTACAATAGTTTAAGCTGCAACATCACAGTCGAATATTTGATTTTATTGGTTTTCACCATCTAGTTTAAAACCATTTATTAGCTAATTCATGGCACGCTTTCAGGATATCATAGCGGTTGGAGTGACAAACCAGCGAGAGACTACAATAGTTTGGAACCGGAACACTGGCAAACCATTGTACAATGCTATAGTGTGGCTTGATATGAGAACAACCGCCACCATAGATAAGCTGCTGGATACTGTCCCTAATAAAACTAGGAATCAGAACTATCTTAAGGTAAAACTGCTTGCTTTTGTGCCTTTACAGGCCAAATAGCCCGCTTGGCAGGCTAATGCTATAGGTAAGACACTACATTTGTTTCTGGGGTACATTCAAGAAATAAAAGTCTGAAAGTGTTAACATAATTATCACACAGATCACAGCAAGCTGATAGGTCAGTCCCATTCATTTATTTAGTGTTCTAAATAGAAGGGTTCAGAGCCGAATTTGCGCAGCCTAACAAGGCATTTTGGAGGATTTTCAAGTTAAATTTTCTGTTAGACTTAATTTGCATTCACAGACTTAACAGAGAACACCTAATGTTTAGAGTCACTAAGTAACAAAAACTCAGGTTGCATTGATATAGTGCTCTGTCAATCATACCATAAGGGACTCGTACCTGCTATAAAAACTCGTAACATGTAATTCATGTTAAAGTCTTTTGTTTTCAATAATGACTGTTGACCAAAAGGTTCTTAAACAACATTTGTTAGATAATAAAAATAACTAAATTTATAAAATTTTATCTTAAGTTTCTGTTGTGTGGTTGTCTGTGTGTTTCGACCTCTGTCACATGTTTGCATTTTTTTGTTCCGGTTTTAGAGGCATTTTGCTTTCCGTTAGGATTTTATCTTTGATTGTAGATTTGTTTGTTCTGGCTGTTTAAGACTTCTTTAAAATAACCGAATATGCCATCTTAAACTCAGAGAATCCTAGTTACCAAATTAATAACTCTGGAATTCTATTTCAAGTGAAATGAGATCTCTGAATCTCACATAATTATTTAGGTACATAGTGCAAGATTACTTCCTAGATAGTTAATGCTTGGCTGTAAATATTATTCTAGAACTTGCTCAATGAATCAAAGGTCTCAAGATAAGACTACAAATGTGAATACATTAAATAATATTATTGTATTGAACTTTGTGTGTTAGTTATTTTATTAGTCACTAGGCAAAAGGGCAGTAGTCAATTATGTGTGAATGGCATATATAACATATAAAATTGAGAAACATGTATGTTTAGAGTGAGAATGGTTAATTCAAATTCATTTATTACCTGTAAGACTAAAACCAATCTTAAACTGAGCACCACTCCAGTATGATCCAGTTGCATCTGACATAAGCATACACATATTCATCTGAAACTGAAACATTGAAACAATGTCTACTAGAGGATGGCTATTAATTTTACAGTTGGCTTTATTCTGCCTTCAAACCTTTTTGTAATATTAGAACAGACAGATTCAGAGAGTGACCCAGTTATTTCATATATATGTTAAAACGAATAATAGTGTCACTTTCAGGCGGTGCCAACCGCTTTCCGAGGAAATTTCACCTCGGAGCTGCATGATAGCCTAGGTGGCCGGAGGGACAGGACTCTCTATGACAATGTCTACTATTGCAATTCTTGTTCTAGCCTCTTTGTGGTTTGCCGCTATCCCCTTACTTCAGTGCTGTGAAATTGAGATGGCTTATCGACAATGTGGATGCTGTGAAGCAGGCAATGAAGGATGGCACATGCTGTTTCGGCACTGTGGATACATGGATAATTTGGAATTTAACTGGTATGCCGATAATAAATAAAACAATGCTTTAAAATATTTCTCATAACAAGTAAGCGGCGGTAATCCATGGCAAGGTCTTTCGCTAATACTGTTCAAATAATTAATTGAATCAGGCGTTACTTTGCGGAATTTCATGATAAAGCCAATAATGTTCCTTTGGTTTAATTGTGAAATGCAAAAATAAGCGAGTGGGTGCATCTTATTATCATCACTGACAGAACTACACGTTCTTTCAGCGGAGTAGCAAAGGAATATTGTTTGATTTTATACTGTTCTCTTACTACATCAATGTGTTAATGAGTCTATTGTAGCTTTTCACTATTAATAAGTCCCTTATAATTAACACTAATGACAAGCACTAAGCCTACAGCAATACGCGACCGGCAACTGTTACTTGACTTGACTAGACTAGTGATGGTCCGAGAAGAACATTCTCGCTCTCGAGAATTCGTTTCCGTGAGAATTCTCAATGATTCTCGAGAAAGTTCTCTTGAACGGAAATTTCCGAGAAAATACATTTAATCATAATCAAAACAATATAGAATTTTATATTTTATTAATTTCTTGAACAAATTGATAAATATTCTGAAGGCAATATTTTTAAATAGACGATTCTAAATGCTAAATTCTCTTCGTTCTCGAGAAGTTACCGAGAAAGTTCTCGGGATCGTTCTCACTGATAACTTTCTCGGATATTTTTATTTGGAAGCCCAAATAATCTTTTTATAGGATATATCTGTTGCCTTGCCTACGTTGCTTTCGACTTATTGTTATGAACACATAAAGCGAGATGTTTATGTTATACTACAATTAGCAGTGCAATAATGTCCATAAATCTTAGCTTGTTAGGTTTATTAACAATTTAGTGTTGGACTATTAAACAAATGCTAAATAACTCATTTCTTTCAAGTCAATAATTTCCTTGTAGGTGAGATACGAGTATACGAGTAGGTATGATATTAAGAATTGCTAATAAGTTTCGAAAAATCGAAAGGGGATCATGAGCCACCTCAGATTGTTTTTAAAAGAAAAGGACAGGGTCATCTTTCCTGTACTCGCACCCTTTACATATAGACACGAGTGTAATTGGTATAACCGTTCTTGTGAAATAAATAAATAAATAGATAACGCTTATCTTAGAGCCTTTTCACACTTGAGCGATTTGCCAGCGATTTCTATACAAATTCGATCGCGGCGATCACGCCGCGAGATCGCCTCGTTCGAGTTTTGTATAGAAATCGCTGGCAAATCGCTAAAGTGTGAAAAGGCCCTTATACTACACCATTGTTTTGCCGTCTTTTAAGTAATTTATTGAATAGTAAGTTGGTAAAAATACACGTGCTCCAGATATCTGCAACATAGGCATTCAATTTATTCTCAGTATTATCACTGCTAATTAACGAAGCGGTCGTGGCATGCATAATGAAGAAAAGTAAAGTTTTAGAGTATTTTAGAATATTCGTCAATATTCTAAAATACGATGGAAAAACCAAATACGTATGCTTATTTTGTGATGCAGTGTACACATGCACATGATTTCTAACTGCAAAAGTAGCCCAGTTGAGGTGAAACTGAAACGTGAATTAGGAAAGAAAAGAAAGAACCTGAATTGATCAAATCAATCTAGTGTCTAATGAGCCCATAACTGGATAGTGTAACGAAAGACATATTTAACGAGGTAACTTTTAATATAATTATTTTGGAAGGTAACATGTAGAAAAATATTTGGTATTAAACGCATAGTTCAATTATAATTAACAAAATACAAAAACATGCCATAGTTTCGAAACAGCATCGTAAATGAAAAAACTTTTTTTTTGTAGGTGGGCCTAATGGAGGGAAACATATAACTGATGTCACAAACGCCTCACGAACAATGCTTATGAATATCGAAAACCTAAAGTGGGACCCTTTGCTGCTGAAGTTTTTTGAAATCACCAGTTCCGTCTTGCCGGAAATCAAATCCAGTTCAGAGGTAAAAAAACACGGGCTTTTGAGATCCAAGCTCTGAAGTACTTTTTATCCCTATATCATGTAAATCTTATATCTTTAAACGAGCAATTCTTGTATAATCTATATTTCGATATATATTTATTTCGGGGATCTCGGAAACGGCTCTAACGATTTTGATGAAATTTGGTATGTGGGGGTTTACGGAGACGAGCAATCGATCTAGCTTAGGTCTCATGCCCGGGAAAACGCCGAGCAAAGCTCGGCCGCCCAGATATTTATTTTAATATGGGAAAAGGAAGCGACACGAGACACGGCGGTCACGTTTTGTAGTCGTCAAGTCGATTACCAGCCCACAGATAATGTAAATGTCCATACACTCGCCCACATCCTATTCGTAGCAATTTGACCAATGAGACTGGAGATAAGCGCGTTTAAAGTGACACGAAGATGTACTGCGAATCACTGTGCCACTTTAAACGCGTTACAACGTACGATCTTTCTGTGGCCTAATAGAACTAAACTTTACAAGCGTACAATTAAACTTTTTCTATGGAAATTTGTCGAATTGTAGTCTTGTAAAGTTTTCTGGTACAGGGGCTGGTCTAGCTGGTCACCAAGGCCATCTGCATCGCACTGAATCAGGGCGTATCTTCATGAATACAAGATTTTATTGATTTGGAAACACCAGCATTTCTGTCCGCCGATCCCGTATACTTGCAAATAGTATTTCGCAAATTTCATAATGCATTGTGCTCTAAAATATCAGTAATCAACAGCTTTACAATCATGATTGTGTAAGATATTTCTTATCACTCTAGCCGTGTGCTGTTTACATTGTTACCCTAATTATCCGCGAATAATTTGATAGATAAATTCGGCTGAGGACTTTTTAAAAATTGAATATATATTGAACTGTATCGATAACTATCGATGGAATGTATTTGTTATAATTTCAGGTATATGGTTACATCTCTGACGGCCCACTCAAAGACATTCCAATATCGGGCTGCCTCGGCGATCAGCAGTCCGCTTTAGTAGGTCAAATGTGCCTACAGAGGGGTCAAGCGAAGGCCACATACGGCACTGGCTGTTTTGTACTTTACAATACGGGTGATATTCGTGTGAATTCCAGTCGAGGTTTACTGACTACAGTTGCTTTTCAGTTGGGTAACAAAAACCCACCGGTTTATGCACTAGAAGGTTCGGTTAGTTACCATTTTTAATTAACTTATTAACATTTTCATGCATCAATTTGGGGATCATATTTGGTGTCCCGCAATCACCAATGTGCATTGAACCCGTCAATTCACCAGCTGGCGGCACTGTGGCTAGGCTAGAGGTATTTGAAATCCTGATCCCGGAATCAGTCGAAATCGTGTATAATGACGAGTTTTAGATTTTTTCCTTTTTTTAACTTAATATTAAAAATAAGTGTAGAATTTTACATCCTTATCCCCGAATTAGTCGAAATCGAGTATAACGACGATTTTTCGTAATATTTTTTCTTAAATAAAAAAAAAAATCGCAAAAAAAAACTTATTGAGCTGACGTTTCGTATCGACTGAATTTGAATTTTCAGTGATACAAGAATTTTGTTGGTTTTGTTTGAATTTTTTCCTTATATTATTATTATTAAATATTTTATACTGGCAATACAGGGAACAGAAAAGTGCCACTTTGAGCCCTCCTATCAGGGAAGAAAAAGTTCGAATAGGTGATGTGAAAATGGATTTTATTTCCTCGCAGTAGACGAGAAAGCACTACCTTTGTTAAGCCTCTGCCGAAAGTGCAATAGATGGAGGACACTTACTAACTCGTCCGCCTATTGCTTACTTTCTAGCCTCTACAACAATGTACTATTGTGGCTTTTGACATGTAGACTTTTGGTACAGTCGGCCAAGAAAGTGGTCTACCAGTTTTGACAAAAGTTTCTGTGAGATCTAATAATCGCTAGGGTTGACTTTTCTAACGGTGTGTAAGAGTTGCACAAATTGACGTACGTCTATTATCTGAGATGCCTGACATAAAGTCATGGATTATTTTATTTTGACCTTTGTTATCAATGCTGTGTTTGCTGTTTGTTATGTGTGTGTTTGGCTATTATTTTGCAAAATGTTATATATTCTTCTCTTCAATGAAAACCATTACGATCTTTTTCAAGAAAATCTTTTTCCAACTGAAAAAGATAGTATCACTGACAAATAGTGTCAAGTATTGTGGTCAACGTAATATTCAACAATCGTGTTAATTATTCTGATTTCTTGATTTACTACTGCTGTAATGTCTCGTAATTTAACAAGAGCTGAACGAGCTAATAATAAAGCACTTCATAACGAGGGCTTCATTATAGATTGGGATTCCTAACTTCAAATATTTGAGACTTATGAATTGAAGTTTGTAGTGATGAAGCTAAGACATCTCGTCTGTCAAATCAAGCGATTATTATCGAATAGTTCATTGCATTGATTTTAAAACCGATTTTTTAAATATTTTTATCAAGCCTAATATTCCATATCACAATTGTACAAACAAAATTTTGTTACTTATTAATCTTATTATGTATGACGTTCTATTTTCCATGCAATAAGAAAGCCAGACATTAAAATATGGTCCACTGAACTATGAAACTGAACTCTGTTCCAAGTTTTTTTTTAAATTTGTTTAGAAACAAACGGTCTTAAATACTAACATGACAATTACTACAATATACAATATAACAAGACCTACAGTTCCAAGTTTTTTTTTAATTTGTTTAGAAACAAACGGTCTTAAATACTAACATGACAATTACTACAATATACAATATAACAAGACCTACAGTTTCCTATGTTTTTAAACTAATGACATGTAACTAAATCACTAGGACTTGGTATTATGCAACATTTTCGGTAAACCAGTTTACAAACAATGAAATTAGATTTATGATTACTTGATATCAGAGATCCAATCTTACAACGAGTAGTTAAAAGAAAACCTAAAAGATAAACCATAACAAGCTCTTGAAATACATACAAACTACTATTACATACATACAAACTACTATTTTATATTCACTATTTTAACAAGGCAAATATCTGTTTTTTAAATGCTGTTAACGAACTGCCAAACAAATCTGCCACCATACACTTTTCATTGTACAACTTGCATGCGCGTTTAATATATGAATTTTGTGCATGTCTCGTTCTGCTATTTGGAAGGCTGAACAATGCTTTACTGCAGCAACTACGTTCTGATCTACGAGGTACACGGAAGCTTATATTGTATATGTATAACATTTGAGGGGCATCGATTAGATTGTTAAAAGTTTTGAACAAGAAAAGTAAGTCGGCACACGACCGTCTGAGTGAAAGAGTTTGAAATTTGTGTCTTTTAGCTGAGGAAGCATAGTCTTCATAATTCCCACCTACTCTAAATTCAAGTGCTTTAACAATTTTTTTCTGAAGTCTTTCAATTCTAATTTTATGCACATCGTAACAGGGGTGCCAGACTACTGACGCAAATTCCAAACGACTTCGGACATAGCTGTTATACAGCAACTTGTAAGTAAGAGGCCTACGAAACGGTTTTCCAACACGAAGTATGAATCCCAGTAGTTTGTACGCCTTATTCAAAACATCTATATGAGAGTTAAATGTTGTCATTTCGCCCTAGAATAACACCACATAATTTGTACTCATATAATATGGGCTCTCTTTTGCGAGTGAATGTTATTACTGAACATTATTTTTTGTATTTATTTTATATTTATTCATCCAATATTTGGTTCTGATTATAAATATATCGTTTAGGTCTAATCGATTTCTATCAATTTACGGAAATGTCATATGAATCGAAACGACAGACTTGGTCACAACTCACAACACTGGTTTTAAAAAAGAAAAGACATAACACGTAACTGTTTGGGTGGTGAATTATTATCGTAAAACCCTCAACAACTATGATCTGAAAAAATGTAACGTGGGTTAAATTATGTTTGAGAAAAGTAAAATAATCTTTTTATTTACTTGAGAAGCTCTATTATTATTACGTGATTTTATTTATGATTTCGATAACTCGTGGTTGTTTACGTTCTATGGAAGTTGTCATGTGTTAAATATTTGAAGTAAGAAATCACAACGTATAATAGTGAGATTTCTAGACATCTAAACTTGCACATGACATGACGTAAATACATGCATGCTATGGCAACTTAGAAGAAAAGAAATGGAACGCTTAGATTGAGCTGCAATCTATATATTGGTGACAAAATAACGAGCTCTTCAGCTCTAAGTACTGCTTGTCTTCTTTTCCAAGCCAAGGACTTCGTCGTTTTTACTCATGCTGTTAGATGTCAGTGCTGCACACAGTTATGTTTAGGTAATGTACACATTGTAACAACTGTAACAAGTACCACGAACTTGTCTACTATGTATACATTAACCTTTACATTTACTTGTCTATGCCTTAATTTAGATGACGTATTTGCTACCTAAATTTATGGTACTAGGAGTTTTTTCCTGTTTAGTTCCTTATCGTTCCAATTTACACAAAATATTTACATTTTTAGGTAATGTACACAATTATGTGATAACAACATCGAGCTAATTGAGCCTCATCAATAGTTCATGCAAACAGAAAATTGATTAGAGTGCTAGTTAAATACCCCATAGACATGGATAAATATATGTTGTCAGCCTCTCTTACGTTATAAGTTACGAGCAAAATTTTATGGACTATGAGTGTATATGAGCTTAAATTTGGGAGTAACGGAACGTTTATATTATACGTTGACATCTTTTGACAATTTTCAAAATAAAACTTCAAATATAAAACTGTTACTGACAAATCCATTTAATTTAATTTAAAATAGTTGCATTTTCATTTAAATGCCACCATATTCGAAATAAAAAACATTGCATTGTAATACGCATAGTTTGAGAATGTAATAGTGAGCCAGGACTCGTAATCCAGGTATACCTAATACCTATGTCATTCAGGACACAGGACAGGAATTGTTGCGTTTTGTACGGTAGCCATTTTGTAAGGGTGGACACGGAAAAGGTAATTAAATTATAATTATTTGTATTTGTGTAATTGATATGTTATAATAATAATATGACTTATTGTGCACCACAAAGTAATAACATAACAAAAAACTTAAACGAAGCAACTAAGTTATAATAGATTAATAGGTAATAAAGTCTAATCAAGTAAATTCTTTCATTTTTGGCATATATTTTCCTTTCACAATTGCAGGAACCCCTTACACAGATTTCCAAGTCCTCACCTAAAGATTCAAACAGGTTTAGGGCTGGGAAGCTCAGTTGCGGATTTGATTTTGAAGAGCAGTCATCACAGCACAAACAGGAGGGTTATAGAATTCATTTTACTGAAGTATACCACTACCCAGAAAATATGCTTGCGAGGTATTTATTTATTTTTATTGATTAGATTTGTTGATATCAGAGTGGACTGTGGGACGGAAAAATTAAAGCATAGGTACAATTTTGACCACAGTCATATTCTCGGAGGGATATGGAGGAGTGCCTACTAAAAAAGAAAAATATACAAGCGAATTGTTATCTGCACTTGAAGGGTTTGAGCAACAACTGGAGTAAAAATATTGCAGCCATAATAACAGCAAAACTATGTCTGTTTGTACTAATTTGATGTTACAGTGGTCAGTATGGTCGCCAGAGTTCCCAATTATGCGCTGTGTTGAGAGACAATCTGCATTTTTCTTTTTGTGTAATTGCAGTGAATCCTCAATTCACTTCGGGGTTGGCAACGCGCTTGTAATTCTTCGGGAGTTGCAAGCGTCAATATCTTATGATGACTGCTTACCGTTAGATAGGTTGCGTATACTTATATGTTGATTTGTTTGTTTCCAGCTCATTAAATAAGGGCATCGGCTGTGAGTACAATTTTGACCTTTTGGCATCGAAAACTCGAGGTGCATGGGGTCCCAGCGATCATTGCTGCCACATAGCGAGAAAATATAGGTACCATGCCTCAAGGGGCCTGTTGTAGATTCAAGTTAGTTCTGATTTTATTTATGCCATGTATGTATTTTTAATAGATTGTTTGTTTATAATAATAACACACATAAACAAGGAAATGAAGTTTCACTTGATTTTTTATTTAATATTGATAATATATTATTCTATTTTTAAGGACCTATTCCAATTCTATCCTATTATAATCTCCAATATGGACTAGTGTGGCATATCTTAGAAGTTACGTAGAGAAATAAGTTTCTAAACAGGTACGCAATTAATTTCATAATCGCGTTTAGAAACTTATTTCTACGTAACTTCTAAGATGTGTCAAACTAATTGAATGAATGTTTTATATGTGTATGTATTACCTACTATGCATGTGTGTGTGCGTGTGTAAATCAGTTTACACATCACGAGGGATAGATGGCAGCACTATCATCCAGTTTCCTAAAACGGTAGAGTTACCAGTCTATACTTTAGTATATATATTGTAGTCTTTGAATACATGTAATAAATGAAGGGACCAATTGTCACTGTCATAATATTATTGCAAGGGGAACTCGACCTTGTTGTTTCATGACGTTCAAATGAACCTCAACCGTAGGGTGGTAGACCACATTTTTTGCTGACTGTACATTGCTGCCAACTAGTGTTATTTTATTTTATTTAAAAAAAATACGCATTTGGACTTGGCCCCAAAGATGTCCACAAGATTAATTTCCCATAAGGAATATTTTCGTTTTAGTAGAACATTTTACAAAATAAATTCAATTAGATCTTACAGAACAGTTTTAGTGTTGTTGTGTGTTATGTAGAGTTAGTTTCTAATAAAATAATCTTTATTACGGGCGGCACGTTTTCATCTGATGAAACAATATATCTACGAACAGAATATTCAGAAATATTACCTACAACCATTTGTTTTTTTGTAAATTGATTTTTCTGATGCTGCGTAAGCACCTTCAGTCCTTCACCTTTCTTTTTTTGCACCTTTATTAATCTCTGTATGGCCCGCCAGTTGTACCGTCGCCAATACAGTTAACTGACCATTTGTGCACTTTATCTGGATTGTAATAAGGGTCACGAGTGGTCAGTTAACTGTGTTGGCGTTTGTATAATTCAGTATTTAGTTCAATGAAGTTGAAATAAATAAAAATAAATTTTCAGGTGGCCATAGCTGGTGCTGCATTGGGATGGTTAAAGGATAACATAGGGTTATTGGAGAGTGCAAAGGATTCTCAGGAGCTAGCTGAGAACGCATCAGAAAATGGTAGCGTTGTGTTTGTGCCTGCCTTTAGTGGGCTGTACGCGCCCTATTGGAGGCAAGATGCTAGAGGGTAAGTTTCTTTTCGTTTGGGAGCTAATATCTCACCAACGATTGACTTAAATGGAAAACTTTTTTAGTAACCTCTATATCATTTTTAAAGGCCTATCCAAAAATGTCCCACACATCATCTCCATCATTTCACTAAGGACTTTAGCTAGTTCGTCCATCGTAATGGTAAGAAATAAGGTGTCGTATTTGTACTCACGTTAGATATTTTTTTGCTTTCATATGGATTCTTTTACAGTCACGATCCTTCTCGCCATTCTGTTATATCCGTAGATATAGAAAGGCTACGAATAGTTATTAGTTAATGTTTATTATAATAGAAAGCAATTATATTCATATACAGACAGATCACGTGATCCTTCTATTGATTGGTAACTAAGGTAACTCATGGACAGGGTCTAACACTGTGTGTAAAATCGTATTTTAATAGAAATTTCTTTAGGTGATTGTGGAATAAATAGGCAACGGAATCGAAAGCTTTTATGCTCTTGCTCTAAGTTAATGTCCAGAGAATAGATTTCAATAGTTATTTCCCTTGTTACGTGTTTCGTTTTCGAGAAACGTGTCAAACAAATTCGTATTTTTTGTAAGGCGCTATCTCGCTCGTTCCTTCGTGTTTTATCCTGTTCCTACTTAGTTTTATTTATATACATACACATACATATTTTCACGTCCTTATCCCATTGGGGTAGGCAGAGACCAAAGAAAGAGTTTTATTTTTTATATTTTAACTCAATTCGACTACTTTTGTTTCTGGCAAAATGTTTAATTACTTTTTTGTTGAATTCTGAAATCGAATTAATGTACTTTTTTTCAATGCTTAGCACAGAAAGTGCATTAAGTCTATCCTGAGACATTGTATTTCTAAGAAATTTTTTCACTCTCTTAAACTGTGCCGAAAAACATCTCTCACTTTCGACTGATGTCATTGGAATCGTCCAAAGTATTTTTATAAGTTTCGTGCAGTCGGAAAACGCTTCAGTGACATCGGCTTCGTAAAATAATTGCAGTATTGCTAGTGCATCGCTTGCGTGGATGAAATCGTCCCGGTTGTAGATAGCTGACAGTTCGTTTTTTAAATTTGTAAGTAGGTACAGTTGTCTCGTAATCAGCATCGGGAAAACTATTGCGATGAAATTCTCACAGTAGAATAATTTGGCTGCTATCAGATGGTCACAGAAACGTGTTATGTCGCATACTTCTTTTGCTAGTGTGGAACAGGTTGTTTTGATTCTCTTCTGCGGTGGTTCTTCCGAAGCCGATGTCACACACACACACACACACACACACATATACACATACATACTACTCATGAAATAAAATGTCATGTCTTGTCTTGCTCTATTTTTAAGCCGCGCAATTTGTTAATCTGTATTGTTTGGTTTCCACGGGACAGGCCCAGCCTAGTGTGGGTCCATAGCCACTATGTTGTGAATTATCTTTTTTCGTAAATAAATATATTTCATTTTTAAATTTTTTTCATTTTCTTTTAATAAGTAAATTGCTGCACGTCAGAATTTCTTGGCAAAGAAAAGTTTAAAAATTCATAACTACGAAAACTACGAAAAATCTTCTAACATACATGGGGTATATATATTCTGATAGTCCACGACGTGAGGAATCTAAAAAAAAATATGGACGTCAAGGTTTGGCCCACCCTGTATATATAATCCTAATAATATTATAAACGTGAAAGTTTGTGCGAATGTACGTTGCACCTAATCTCAAAAACTACTGGTCTGATTTTTACGAAACATTGCAGTATTGTAGCTCAGATACCAGAATAGGACATAAGCTATGATTTATTTCAAAATTCATCCCCCTAGGGGCTTTAAAGGGGGTGGTCATTTTGCATGGAGAAGAAAATTATCTTTAAGACAAAAACTTAAAACTTCTGTAATGGACTAAGCATTAAAATGGAAGAAAACAGTTTTCAGCGATTTTTGAAATTCGCCTTCTGAAGGGGTGAAAAAGTGGTTGAAAGTTTGAATGGGGAGCAATTTTTTTTAAAACGTGAAACTCAGTTACAAGAAAACGAATTTCAGCGTTTATGGAAATTCACCTTCTGAAGGGATGAAAAGGGGGTTGAAACATTTTAAGGGTAAGTTGTGTATTTTAAAGTGAGTGACTTCATACTTCGCGGGTAGACATGGCGGATCTCAGATAAAATAATATAAAAAAATGCGTTTTGAAATTCATCCCTTAAGGACCTAATAAAAGGGGTTGAATATTTGTATGGAAAACGAGTAATATTCTAAATGAGGGACTATACAAATGTCGTTAGTAGTAATATATAGAGTAGGTTAGTAACTGTGTAATTACATCCAAACATTAGGTAAAAAACTAGACTACCCGTGCGAAGCCGGGGCAGGCCGCTAGTCTATATATATAAAATTGATAGGGTGATGACTCATCACCGCCCAGCCGAAACTGCCGGTCCTAGAAACTCAAAAAAAAACTGGAACTTGGGTATATTACGGAGGCAAGGAAGAAGACGGGATTTTTGGAAATTCCACCCCTAAAAGGTGGCCTAAAGGGTGGGGGTAGGGGCAATGGGGTGCAAAGTTTGTATGGGGGGCAATCATTTATTGAGATGGTTTTGAGATAGAGGCTTGAAATTTTATATATAGACTCGACTCTCCCTTTAAACGCAACAAAAACTATATCATTGTTTTTCGAAATTCATCATCCCCTGGAGGGTTTAAATTTTGTATGGATGGGGAGGATGATTTTTTAAAGTGAGTGACATCAAATTTTGTACAGACAACCGGCTAAATACGACAAAACTAATTTCAGCGCTTTTCAAAATTAATCCCCTAAAGGGGTTAAAATAGGGTTAATAGCAAACTATTAACCCTTTTTAACCCCTTTATAAAACAAATTTTGATCCCTATAGAAATATAGGGAGCAAAATTTGTTTTATTATAATTGAGAGACTTCCAATTTCGTACAGAGACTCTGTTTAAATATACTTAAAATTATTTGAACTGTCCGAGTTGTATCAAATAAGGCCGTTCAAAAAGCGACTTTACTGACCAAGCGTGAAGATTCAAAGTCCAATGACAAGTTTTATAAAATGTCGGATATTTTAAATAATTTCTACTATACTACAGAACTGATTTCAAGTGAGAGTCTTTAAGCTTTGTATAAAAGTTCCTTATAATAATGGGAAAAAAAAATTCAGCGTTTTTTAAAATTCATCCCCTAAAGGGGTTAAAAAGGGGTTCAAAGTTTGTATAGGAAGCAAATTTTTTAAAGTGAGAGACTTCAAATTTCGTTCAGAAATTATCTGTTTAAATACAACAAAACCAATTTCAGCGTTTTTTGAAATTCATCCCCTAAAGGCGTTAAAAGAGGGTTAAAAGTTTGTAAGGGAACACTGTGGAACGAAAAACCCCTCTCCATAGAAATAGGAATTTATTTTTTTAAGTGTATGTTTTTTTGATTGAAATTCAATCCTCTAGTTATCTTTAGGTCAAAAAATGAATATGGGCAAGTTTGGCTGAAAAACCGATGAGTTATAATTTTTTGACGAAAATTTTGTATGGAGAGTATGCAAAAAAACGTAATATCTCAAAAAGTGCAAGGAAAACCGTAATATCCTCCCGCATGAATTTAGTACTAATTATTTGTGATTTTTTGGCATACTTGTTATTTCCCGGACAGGTGCACTTTTTTTTTTTTAAATCAAAAACTAAAATATTAACATTTGTATGTATTAAGCTTGGTAATAAGACGAAAAATGAACAAAAAATATTTATAATAAGGTACACAAATAAAAATAATACCAAAAATAAAGTAAAAGGAACAAAAACTAAATGCTAGAAATTACCTAATATACAAATAAACACTAATTATCAATAAACTAATTAATGTCTTCGGTTTCTGCGACACTGACATCGGGAAGAATGCTCGTAATCATAAGATAAATGTCCTAATTATCTAATGAGTACTAAAAGTAATATTTCTAATTTCTCTAATGTGCTCGTAATGGATATCAATTAGGATAGTATTGTATTTTTAAGGGTAATTACCAGCAATATTCCATAAATAGACTGCACTTTCATTGCATTATTTATTACGTTTTGAACGTTTTAGCTGCTAACACCATAACTGCATATGTAATGGAGAGTTTAGCGACGAACTTAGACCTGTACGTTATTTTGAAAAACCAGGAGGCTCCTTTTGACCACGAAGCCTTGCTCACAGCAGTGGTTTCCAGGATAGATGGACAACTAACTGAAGAAGAGTACGATACCCTCAAAGAATTTTGCCGAAGATTTTCAAGAGCTGCTTCGGAAAGATGGAAGAAATGCCGAAGAGATACGAAGAAATTTAGAAACACTTATGAAGATTGGCTAATGCAAAATGTAGATTGGCCAAGCTTCGTAGTTTTGCGAGTTGATTCACCCACGGAAGAACAATTTGAGATAATCGATCAAGAACCGTCGACGTCATCGGTCGGAACAATGACTACAATAAAACGTAAGCCATTTGAAGATCTGGGAACCAAGCAGAAGAAGAAAAGATTAAGTGAATTACTTGCCGAAGATGCTGATGAACTGGCATATGCTGCTGCAGAACGTCTGAAACAGGATGGCCGGGATGATTTTGCGGCAGTTATTGAATTCGTGCTCAAGAATCCAGAAGCAGCATCTACATTGAGGGAACAAATTACGAAGATGACGAAAAAACCTGGAAAAAACAGCACGCATTACAGGGCTAGATGAAGAACTGATCAGAAGATTTGCAGTAATCGTGCAAGCAATTACCTCGGGAGAAGCTATAAATGTGGAAAAATATAGAGAATATGCCCACCAAACGGTAAAAAAATATGTAGAACTCTATAACTGGTACCATATGTCCGCAACTGTACATAAATTACTGGTCCATGGAGCGGACATTATTGCCCACAACGCAGTTTTGCCGATCGGTTGCCTTTCAGAAGAAGCATCTGAGGCCCGAAATAAAGATTTCAGACGGTTCCGGGAACACAATTCTCAAAAAAAGAGTAGGCAGGATTCGAATCGTGACATTTTAAATATGTTACTGCTATCCTCAGATCCTAAACTAACTGCAATGAGGCCAACACTACACAAGAGGAAGAGACAAACCTTATTCACTGAAACCCTGAACCTTCTAGACGATTCAGAATCAGAAAATCAATCGGAAATGATGTACGCTTCCGAGATAGACTCCGATTCCGAAGTGGATGATGAAATAAGTGACGCAGAAACCGAAGAAATTGATTAGTTTATTGATAATTAGTGTTTATTTGTATATTAGGTAATTTCTAGCATTTAGTTTTTGTTCCTTTTACTTTATTTTTGGTATTATTTTTATTTGTGTACCTTATTATAAATATTTTTTGTTCATTTTTCGTCTTATTACCAAGCTTAATACATACAAATGTTAATATTTTAGTTTTTGATTTTTTTTTAAAAAAGTGCACCTGTCCGGGAAATAACAAGTATGCCAAAAAATCACAAATAATTAGTACTAAATTCATGCGGGAGGATATTACGGTTTTCCTTGCAGTTTTTGAGATATTACGTTTTTTTGCATACTCTCCATACAAAATTTTCGTCAAAAAATTATAACTCATCGGTTTTTCAGCCAAACTTGCCCATATTCATTTTTTGACCTAAAGATAACTAGAGGATTGAATTTCAATCAAAAAAACATACACTTAAAAAAAAAAAATCCTATTTCTATGGAGAGGGGTTTTTGTTCCACAGTGGGGAAGTACAATTTTTTTTAAGTGAGAAGCTTCAAATTTTGTACAGAGATTCTCTGTTTAAATACAACAAAACCAATTTCAGCGTTGTTTGAAATACATCCCCTAAAGGGGTTAAAAGCGGGTTAAATTTTGTATTGGAAGCAAATTTTTTGAAGTGTGGGACTCCAATTATCTCTCAAAGACTTTCTGTTTAAATACACCAAAACTAATTTCAGCGTTTTTCGAATTCATGCCCTAAAGGGGTTAAAAGCGGGATAAAAGTGTGTATGGGGAGGCAAGTCTTTTTTGAAGTGAGAGACTCTATACTTTGCGTATACAAGGGACGTTCAATAAATTCTCGGTATGAGAATGAAAACAAAAGAATACGATAGGTTTTTTATTTTATTTTTCAATATAAACATAGGGCATAAACATAGGGCATAAACATAGGGGGGGAGCCCCCTATGTTTATGCACTTATAAGATCGGTCAATTAGTTTTTTTAACCCCTCATAAAAATATTTTTTATCTTTAGTGTCAAAATGCTCCTCCACTGCTGTCTTCAAAGCTTCATCGTCAGAAAATCGATGTCCTCGTAGGTCCTTTTAAGGGTTGGGAAACAAAAAGAAGTCACTCGGGGCTAAGTCTGGACTATACGGTGGGTGTGTAATAGTTTCGAACCCAGATTCCCGAACAGCAGCCTTGGCGATATGAGCAGTATGCACAGGGGCGTTGTCGTGCAGAAGCAGAACTCCCTTGGCTAATTTTCCCCTTCTCTTCTCTTTGATTGCTTCTCTTAATTGGCGTAGAATAATAGCGTAGTACCCTCCTGTGATATTTACACCCTTTTCTTTATAATCGATCAGCAATATTCCATCACAATCCCAGAATATTGTGGCCATGACCTTTCCAGCTGAAGGCATGACCTTAAACTTCTTAGGGTGAAGAGTTCCTTTAATGTGCCACTGCATGGACTCTTGTTTGCTCTCAGGGTCATAATGATGAACCCAGGTTTCATCTCCGGTAACAATCTTTTGCAGTATCTCATCAGGATTTTCACCACACAGCTTAATAAATTCAGAACAACGAGCAACGCGCGTATTTTTCTGAAGCGGCGTCAGCATTCGCGGTACTCATCTCGCACTGACTTTTGACATATTAAGATTGTCATGGATTATATTGTGTATAGTACCAATAGAAAGCTTGGTTATTTGAGCTATCACCTTCACTCGAGCATATTCCAATATAATTTTCTCCACTTTTTTATATTTTCTTGTGAAGAAGCTTCGACGGGCCGACCAGGTCTGGGGTCGTCTTCGATACTCTCTCTCCCACACTTAAATTCACTTGACCACTTTTGAATTGTTGATAAAGAAGGAGCAGACTCTCGGTAAACATAATCCATTTCTTCTTTTATAGCTTTTTGATTTTTTCCTTGTTTGGTCAAGAATTTTATTACCGCTCGGTGCTCTAATTTAATTAACATTGAAAAATCGCTTATTGTGATCACGTTTGTTCGGCAGTTGCAGAAAAACAAAAGAACATCGCCGTTTGAATTTAACCTTTTTTATTTTAATGAATGACACTAACTGGCCAGTATTAAAAAGTTAACTAAAAAGGTTTAAAAGATATCAATACCGAGAATTTATGTAACGCCCCTCGTAGAAGGTTGGTATAAAAACAAACAAAACTGGTCCGTTTTTTCGAAATTACTCCCCTGGAAAGGTTAAAAAAAGGGTTCAAAATTTGTTAGGGGAGCAAATGTTACAAAACGTATTTCAGCGTTTTTTGAAATTTATTCCCTACAGGGGTTAAAAGCGGGTCTAAAGTTTGTATGGCGAGCAAGTATTATTTAAAGTGAGAGACTCGAAACTTCGTATATAGAAGTTTCGTAAAAATACAACAAAATCAATTTAATCGTTTACCGATATTCATCCCCTGGTGGGGTTAAAAAGGGGGGTTGTATGTGGAGATAATTTATTTTTGAGTGTGAGACTTCAAATTACACATGGGGATCATACATGGAGAATTAAAAATTGGTTAATAATATGAAGAATAAGTTTTTTTTTATGTGACAGACTCGAAACTTCGTTTATAGAATCTCTGTAAGTAATCGGTAAATTTCATCGGTTTTATAGTGCGCGCCATCCACGACGACGCCCCCCTCCATAGCGAATCTCATACTAATCTGTGCGCAGTTGTACGGCTTGGGCTGTGGAGGGGCGCGCCTTCGTGGATGGCGCGCCCTTTAGAAACTCACCCCCTAGACGGGATAAAAAGGGGGGAAGGAGGGGGGGGGGGGGGGGTTATTGTTTAAGAAGGCCTTTGTTGATACGACGAGACAAAAACACCGCGGAAAAATTAATAATTACAGTTTCGTCAATATTTCGTGCAGGACCCCCTTAAAATCCCGTTTAGTGGCTGAATACGAGATGAGACTTATTTTTACCATTTGATTGCCAGCTTTCGGAGCCAGCTACCAAACGGGAATTTAGAATCCCGCGTTTAGTGGCTGAATAGGAGATGACACTTATTTATACCATTTCGCAGCCAAACGGGAGCTTAACCCTTTACCAGGCCCCTAAGAACTAGAGTGTCTTCATACGTACTGTATATACTGTTATAACCGTATTGAACGCCTTGTAAAAAATGTATGTACGAAAGTCGGAGATGTTCCTTTAAACCAGAAATAAAAATGTGGGTTACGGTTATCCCATCGCCTGTCTAAGTAATTAACTGTCATACTCGATTTTGTCTTATTATATTCTTGATCAGGCGAAGGGATATATTCCTCCCACATCTTATATCGGTTATCATAGTCAAAGTCACTCCAAATCTACTACGAAACATTATATCAATCTAGGTTGAACACAAAAACAGTTTTATTACTTACGTGAGTTTTTATTACATGACAAGACAATTTACCGGGCCATGGGAAGAATATTTAGCAATGTTTACGATTACATTACCTTTCAACACTCAAAATCTACAAAAGATCATAAAAATGTTCGACCTATGTACTTCTGTTTTATAGAAATTAAGGAAAGTGGCCGAGGCCAAGAAGTAATGTATGAAATGAAAACCCTAAGAAAAAACATTTAGGGCCGCTGCTCTAACTTTTTTAATTTGTTTAGGTTTAAACTGACAAAGGAAAAATTACAAACTGCCAACTAAAAATATTGGTCTCTGGACCGCGTGCCCGCAGTGTGCCGCAGCAGAGGGGAAGTCGGTCTTCTATTGGGGAGATACTTCCCCAGTTGGAGTACATACTTGACAGCGACATTAGCACGCCCTGTATGACAGTCTTCTGTAAAGGGGAGGTACTTCCCTGGTTGGGGAGATACTTCCCCAGTTGGAGTACATACCTGGCAGCGACATTAGCACGCCCTGTATGACAGTCTTCTGTAAAGGGGAGGCACTTCCCTGGTTGGGGAGATACTTCCCCAGTTGGAGTACATACCTGGCAGCGACATTAGCACGCCCTGTATGACAGTATTTTGTAAAGGGGAGACACTTCCCCGGTTGGGGAGATACTTCCCCAGTTGGAGTACATACCTGGCAGCGACATTAGCACGTACTATATGACAGTCTTCTGTAAAGGGGAGGTACTTCCTCAGTATCTCTACTTTCCGAGTTGGAGCACATCCCTCTGCATGTTTGAGAAAAACACTATACAAGCCTCGGCCGGAACAGGGATTACAGGACTCGCTAAAGCTCGTATCGCAACCCACGCCACTCGCATTTTTGACCCCTGTTATTCAACTGTTGCATAATATACTATTATTTCCATTGTTTTTGTTACCTTAGTAAGTTGGAAAAGTGCAAATATAAAAAAAAATCCGAGCCCTCTTAGAATCATTGGGTCCTCCTCATAATTATAATAGTACTTTACGCATAAAGTAGATAGTTGCTCATGAATGTGTTTGTCATTGAAGATTCTTCGCGTGACACTTTGAAAATCTCGATGCATTTTGTAATACATGCCCTGCGATCGGCGTTAGCCTCCTTCAGTCTTTGGAAGGGCATCTCTAACTGCCGGAGATAGTGATATATCTATCTGCGGAATATTTATTTGAACCTCTGTCAGAAGAGGGTGGCGGTTTACTGAGTTAAATGCATTTTTTTCGTCCACCTTGACAGAACATTTTTGAAGAAAAGTTCGGCAGGTATGAACGGCCGCTTCGTATCCGCCTTTAGAGCCGAACCCCAGCTGAGTTGGTTGGAACAAAGGCTCAAGATTTTAAACTATGATACGGCAATACACTATGGAAGTGAGCCTCCAGAACGTTGAACCTATTCTGATGGGGCGGATACCGCCGTCTTTTTTTCGTAGCGCACATAGATTAGCGCCATAAAGCATTCGATGTACAAGGCGGGTAATACTCGACAGTTTGGTCATCGTTCCTTCTACCGGGAACACCTATCCATGGTGAGGTCCATCAGGTGTTGAGGTGTCAAGCCATCTAAGTCACCAGCTGAACCATTTTTAAACGACTCAATGGCGCCCATAACTTCATCTTCGGATGCTTGAAGAGAAGGCAGGGCTGGGCTGGGTGGATCAGGAAAGTTAGGTGTTAAAGGATCTGGTGGATGCTTACCTTGCAAGGTTGTCAGTGTTTCAGAAGGGTCCGGAGCTGAAGTGTCGCCCGAAAAAAGGGTTTTTGTGGCTCCTTTATTCATTCATTGACTTTCGCCTCGATGACCACGTTTCAATTTATAATTTAACTTTAAAAGCCAAAAATTGTGGAATAATGTTATATAATTAAAATAATAATAACAAGATTGCCCAACGAAAAATTTCATATGACAATGCCCTTTCATATGACAACACCCCACTTGACATAGTTGCCCGACTTTAAAATTTTGAACCCACTTTTATCTGTAAATATTCACAAAAAATAAAATATGTATAATATAAAAAAAAAACATTTTCCATGTTTCTGGGTTACCCTTGTTTATAAATTTCAAATCGATAGCATAAGTAGTTCTAGAGGTATTTAGCGATGTGACAGACAAAGTGAAACCATAAGGGTTCCTTTTTTACCTTTTTGGTACGGAACCCTAAAAACGATATTTTGTAAAAATATATGTCTGACCTTGTAGATCTGAAACGTTGCGGTCGTTACTATACAATTTTGTGTTGCTCTAAGACGGGCACAGTTCCAATTAGTTTTGGCACTTGACCCACCAATTAGGGACGGCAAGATTTGTAAGCCAGAGGAAAGTTAATAGAGTAGGAACAGAATTGGAAAAGGCGTCTCTAAACAATGCAAGCGGCAAGTCATGTAACAGTTGGGGTGACAACGTTATCAGAGGGTTTGGACCCTGCAGAATACGGATCTGCCTGTCGCCATCTCGAAATTTGAGCCGGAAGTACGGTATACCGGAAAAGGTGCAGCCCATACAAAAAATTTCGTAGTACATTTAGTAAATTGTTGCTCTGATACTCTAAAAGAGGTCCGATTGATATGGTTTTTTGGTATGTTGTGAAGGACAATATTATCCATGGTAACCTAAAACTTTCGGCCCTCCAGCTCCATAACTTTGGCCGCCATCTTGGAAATAGTGTCATTTTTTTCAGTTCTTTGCTTTTACTGTCGTCAAAGTTCATTCCAGTGCTAAACATAGTTCTACAATATTGTAGAATACAAAATTTGCTAAAACTTTTGGGTACAAAGATTTTTTCCATGACCCCTAGGGACGAAGATATGACAGGATATATCATTAAAAATTGCCACTTTTTTCTAGTTTTCCGTTCATGTTTACATTTTAAGTGCATTTTAGCACTAACTATAGTTCGGCAATATTGTAGATCACGAAATTTGCTACAACTTTTGTATTGAATTATTTTTTCCACGACCATTAGGAAAGCAGATATGAAGTCATCTATGGAGTAGCACCGTTGAAATTGGCTACTTTTGCAGTTTTCTTCTCATATTTAGGTTTGAGTGCATTTAATCGCAATCTGTAGGGGATCTATGATGGTCGAGTGATAGCGGGATAGACGACAAGATAAAGCATCTGTCACTTTCCGATCTATACCACTTCAATCCCTCAGAAGACAAAATCGTCTGTTTCCACGATACCTAGAAGATCGTAGGTACTTTGAATTTGCATATAATTTTGTCTTCTATAATATTGCTGACCGAGAAATGCACTAAAACGAAAATATGTGAAGAAAACTGGAAAAGTAGTAAATATCGACGGTAGTACCCCATAGGTGACATCGTATCTTCTTTCCTGATGATCGTGGAAAAAATATTTCAATACAAAAGTTGTAGCCAATTTTGTAATCTACAATATTGCTGAACTATAGTTAACGCTAAAATGCACTTTAAACGTAAACATGAGAGGAAAACTAGAAAAAAGTGGTAATTTATAATGATATCTCCTGTCATATCTTCGTCCCTAGGGGTCATGGAAAAAATCTTTGTACCCAAAAGTTTCAGCAAATTTTGTGTTTTACAATATTGCCAAACCATGTTTAGCACTAAAATGAACTATAACGACAGTACAAGCAAAAAACTGAAAAAAGTGACAGATTTTCCAAGATGGCGGAGAAAGACGTGGAGCTGGAGTGTCAAAAATTTCGGGATACGATGACAAATATTGTTATTTACGGCATATCAAAAATCCATAACAATTGGACCATAGTTAGGGTACCGGAACAACGATTTACCAAATGTACAACGAAAAAATTTGTATGGGCTGCACCTTTTCCGATATAACATTCTTCCGGCTCAAATTTGGGGATGGAGACAGGCAGATCCGTATTCTGCAGGGTCTAAACTCTCTGATTACGTTGTCACCCCAACTGTTACACGATTTGCTTCTTGTATTCTACTTCTTCAAAAATGGGCCTACTCTATAATGCAATATTACTGTATAGAGGAGGAACAGAATTGGAAAAGGCGTCTCTAAACAATGCAAGCGGCAAATCATGTAACAGTTGGGGTGACAACGTTAGCAGAGGGTTTGGACCCTGCAGAATACGGATCTGTCTGTCGCCATCTCGAAATTTGAGCCGGAAGTACGGTATACCGGAAAAGGTGCGGCCCATACAAAAAAAATCGTAGTACATTTAGTAAATTGTTGCTCTGGTACTCTAAAAGAGGTCCGATTGATATGGTTTTTTGGTATGTTGTGAAGGACAATATTAGCTATGGTAACCTAAAAATTTCGACCCTCCAGCTCCATAACTTTGGCTGCCATCTTGGAAATAGTGTCACTTTTTCAGTTCTTTGCTTTTACTGTCGTGAAAGTTCATTCCAGTGCTAAACATAGTTCTGCAATATTGTAGAATATAAAATTTGCTAAAACTTTTGGGTACAAAGATTTTTTCCATGACCCCTAGGGACGAAGATATGACAGGATATATCATTAAAAATTGCCACTTTTTTCTAGTTTTCCGTTCATGTTTACATTTTAAGTGCATTTTAGCGCTAACTATAGTTCGGCAATATTGTAGATCACGAAATTTGCTACAAGTTTTGTATTGAAATATTTTTTCCACGACCATTAGGAAAGAAGATATGAAGTCATCTATGGAGTAGCACCGTCGAAATTAGCTACTTTTGCAGTTTTCTTCTCATATTTAGGTTAAAGTGCAATTAATCGCAATCTGTAGGGGATCTATGATGGTCGAGTGATAGCGGGATAGACGACAAGATAAAGCATCTGTCACTTTCCGATCTATACCACTTCAATCCCTCAAAAGACAAAATCGTCTGTTTCCACTATACCTAGTAAGATCGTAGGTACTTTGAATTTGCATATAATTTTGTCTTCTGTAATATTACAGACCTAGAACTTGAGCTAAAATACACTAAAACGCAAATATGGGAAGAAAACTGGAAAAAGAAGCAAATATCGACGGTAGTACTCCATAGATGACTTCGTATCTTCTTTCCTGATGATCGTGGAAAAAATATTTCAATAGAAGAGTTGTAGCACATTTTCTGATCTACAATATTGCAGAACTATACTTAGCGCTAAAATGCACTTAAAACGCAAATATGGGAGGAATACTAAAAAAAAATGCAGTTTTAAAGATATCTCCTGTCATACCTTCGTCCTTAGGGGTCATACAAAAAATCTTTGTAGCCAAAAGTTTTAGCAAATTTTGTCTTCTACAATATTGCCGAACCGTGTTTAGCACTAAAATGAACTTTAGCGACAGTACAAGGAAAACACTGAAAAAGTGACAGATTTTCCAAGATGGCGGAGAAAGATATGGAGCTGGAGGGTCAAAAATTTCGGGATACAATGACAAATATTGTCCTTTACCGCATATCAAAAACCTATAACAATCGGACCATAGTTAGGGTACCGAAACCACGATTTACCAAATGTACAACGAAAAAATTTGTATGGGCTGCACATTATCCGGTATAACATACTTCCGGCTCAAAGTTGGGGATGGAGACAGGCAGAACCGTATTCTGCAGGGTCTAAGCCCTCTGATAACGTTGTCACCCCAACTGTTACATGACTTGCTTCTTGTATGCTACTTCTTCAAAAATGGGCCTACTCTAGTACTGTATTTACTGTAATGCTGTACGAATTTTGTTTAAATAAATAATAAATTAATAGGTATGTCAAATATTATATCACGGTATAAAAATTTGTTCCGATTCTTTGCTAATGGAAAAATAGAGCAAACAATATTTATTTACGGCATAAGATACTATAAAATAAAGATCAAACATTGTGAAATAATAATTAAGTAATTAAACAATTAAATCATTATTGCAAAAAAGAGAAAAAAAAACAATTTTCGAAATAAAACGGCGGATTTTTTTGGTAGCGGTCTGGCGATATCAATTTGCCCGTTTCAGTGCTGCCAACTCGAAATTTCGTTTAGTTCAAAGTTCAAAGTTCAAAGTGCTTTATTGTAAAACATAGGTATAACTGAATACAGGGGTGTTAAAATACATATAGGGTATCACTATGTTTTGCCAGTTGGCATACAAACACATTGAGCAAGTAGCACTACTATACTATTCCATTACATTATAATTTTAATAACATTATATTATAATCTTATTACATTACATTATATTATATTCTTATTACATTACATTATATTATAAAAATTCTATGTCATATGATTCAAAATAAAATAAAATTCATAATAGTTATATCAATTCATTCGAGGTCATCATTTAAATAATTAGAAATAGAATAATAACATTTATTTAAAAGTAACGTCACGAGTTTACGTTTCAAAACCAGTAACGGAGACTGCTTCAGTTCTGACGGCAATTTGTTGAAGAGCTTGATTGCTACGGAATACACACTTTTGCGCATTAAGGCTGTTTTTGTAGCTACTGTGTACAGGTCCTCTCTGCGTTTTTGTCGTAAGGACCTGCCACTGGTATTAATCTTTTTGAAATTTGCAGGATTATTTTTAACAAACATTACTGCCTCAAAGATGTAAAGACAGGGCAAAGTCAAGATTTTCATGTCTTTAAAATGAGGTACACAGCTGTCGGTTTGTCGGAGACCACGCATTGCCCTGATACACCTTTTCTGCGCTTTAAATACCGCTTCTCTATTCAACGAATTGCCCCAAAAAATCAAACCGTAGCGCAGCGTCGATGCTACAAAGCCATGATACGCAGTTAATACGGCGTCACGACTTACTTGCTTGGCAAGTTTATAAAGAGCATACGCGTACTGGTTTAATTTCCGGCAGACTTCCTCAGTATGAGTATTCCAAGATAGATGGTTATCTAGGTGCACTCCCAAAAACTTAGTAGCAGAAACAGATTCAATGATTTTACCGCCATAATTACAACAAATTGGAAGAGGCAATTTACGCTGATGAAAGTGCATGATTTTAGTTTTTTCAAGATTAATTAACAAATTATTCATATTTAGCCATTTAATTATGTCATCAATAGTATTATTAATTTCATTTTCATAGTCGTCAACATTATTACATTTAATTACCACAGTGCTATCATCAGCAAATAAAACCATAGGATGTTTGACATGCCGGGGAAGGTCGTTGATGTAGAGTAAAAATAGTAAAGGTCCGAGAACACTTCCCTGCGGCACGCCATATATGATTTGCCTCTTTTCAGATCGGTAAGCCTTAACATATTTAGTGCGCATACATATTTGGGAGAGTTCAGTATATTGATCTCTACCGCTAAGATAGGACTTCATAAGATCCAAAACATTGCCACGAATACCATATGAACTTAACTTGTTTAAAAGAATCGAGTGATCTACATAATCGAAGGCTTTAGTCATATCCATAAATATGGCACAGATATGGTTTCGTTTGTCTACATTTTCTATTATCGGTTGGATAAGATCGTATATTACCACATTTATGGATTTGTTTCTGCGAAAGCCTTTCTGTTCTGCTACAAGTAGATGAAATTTTTCCAAATAGTTATAGAGTGCCTCGTATATAATTTTTTCCACGATTTTTGAGAAGACTGTTGCTAGAGAAATAGGTCTATAATTAGAGACACTGGCTTTATCCCCTTTTTTATGTAGAGGTTTGACAACAACGGGTTTCAGTTTATCTGGATAAACACCCGTTGTTGTACATAGGTTGATGATGTGACTTAGGGGACCAGCAATTGTGTGTGATACCTGTTTGACGGCTTTTGTGTTAATATCGTCATATCCGACACTGTTGGTATTTTTCAACGATTTTATTATATTCAGGATGTCATGTGGAGTGGTCGGCCCGATATAAATAGATTGGCTACAGTTAGGAAGCACATTACACTGCCCGTTAGAGTTTTTGGTTGAGGTTTGGTCAATGAGGAAGTTATTGAAAGTATTGGCCATTTGAATCGGATCTGTTATTGTTACTCCATTTTTAACTAGTTTCAATATCGGCTCCTTGGGAAATAGTTGCTTGGCTTTATTAATGATCTGCCAAGTCGCCTTTGATTTGTTAGATGCTTGTTTTATGAAATAATCATTTTGTGAGCGTTGCGTGAGTTTTAATATTCTCTTGTATCTGGCATTATAGGCTTTTAGAATGTTTTTGTTGCCTATAGTAGGACTAAATCGGTACTTCCAGAGTAATGCTCTCCTCTTTTTGCTGCATATTTTGATTCCCCGAGATATCCACCTCGGGTTTGTTTTTGATTTAAATTTTATAATTTTAAACGGAAAGCACAAGTTGTAAAAACAGGTAAAAGTTTCTAAAAATAATTCAAAAGCTAGATTTGCATCATTACAATCTAATACTTCTGAGAAAGACAAGCTATCAATAGATTTCTTGAATATCATTAAGTTTTCTGTACTAAAGTCTCGTTGTCTTATTCACTGAAACCCTGAACCTTCTAGACGATTCAGAATCAGAAAATCAATCGGAAATGATGTACGCTTCCGAGATAGACTCCGATTCCGAAGTGGATGATGAAATAAGTGACGCAGAAACCGAAGAAATTGATTAGTTTATTGATAATTAGTGTTTATTTGTATATTAGGTAATTTCTAGCATTTAGTTTTTGTTCCTTTTACTTTATTTTTGGTATTATTTTTATTTGTGTACCTTATTATAAATATTTTTTGTTCATTTTTCGTCTTATTACCAAGCTTAATACATACAAATGTTAATATTTTAGTTTTTGATTTTTTTTTAAAAAAGTGCACCTGTCCGGGAAATAACAAGTATGCCAAAAAATCACAAATAATTAGTACTAAATTCATGCGGGAGGATATTACGGTTTTCCTTGCAGTTTTTGAGATATTACGTTTTTTTGCATACTCTCCATACAAAATTTTCGTCAAAAAATTATAACTCATCGGTTTTTCAGCCAAACTTGCCCATATTCATTTTTTGACCTAAAGATAACTAGAGGATTGAATTTCAATCAAAAAAACATACACTTAAAAAAAAAAAATCCTATTTCTATGGAGAGGGGTTTTTGTTCCACAGTGGGGAAGTACAATTTTTTTTAAGTGAGAAGCTTCAAATTTTGTACAGAGATTCTCTGTTTAAATACAACAAAACCAATTTCAGCGTTGTTTGAAATACATCCCCTAAAGGGGTTAAAAGCGGGTTAAATTTTGTATGGGAAGCAAATATTTTGAAGTGTGGGACTCCAATTATCTCTCAAAGACTTTCTGTTTAAATACACCAAAACTAATTTCAGCGTTTTTCGAATTCATGCCCTAAAGGGGTTAAAAGCGGGATAAAAGTGTGTATGGGGAGGCAAGTCTTTTTTGAAGTGAGAGACTCTATACTTTGCGTATACAAGGGACGTTCAATAAATTCTCGGTATGAGAATGAAAACAAAAGAATACGATAGGTTTTTTATTTTATTTTTCAATATAAACATAGGGCATAAACATAGGGCATAAACATAGGGGGGGAGCCCCCTATGTTTATGCACTTATAAGATCGGTCAATTAGTTTTTTTAACCCCTCATAAAAATATTTTTTATCTTTAGTGTCAAAATGCTCCTCCACTGCTGTCTTCAAAGCTTCATCGTCAGAAAATCGATGTCCTCGTAGGTCCTTTTAAGGGTTGGGAAACAAAAAGAAGTCACTCGGGGCTAAGTCTGGACTATACGGTGGGTGTGTAATAGTTTCGAACCCAGATTCCCGAACAGCAGCCTTGGCGATATGAGCAGTATGCACAGGGGCGTTGTCGTGCAGAAGCAGAACTCCCTTGGCTAATTTTCCCCTTCTCTTCTCTTTGATTGCTTCTCTTAATTGGCGTAGAATAATAGCGTAGTACCCTCCTGTGATATTTACACCCTTTTCTTTATAATCGATCAGCAATATTCCATCACAATCCCAGAATATTGTGGCCATGACCTTTCCAGCTGAAGGCATGACCTTAAACTTCTTAGGGTGAAGAGTTCCTTTAATGTGCCACTGCATGGACTCTTGTTTGCTCTCAGGGTCATAATGATGAACCCAGGTTTCATCTCCGGTAACAATCTTTTGCAGTATCTCATCAGGATTTTCACCACACAGCTTAATAAATTCAGAACAACGAGCAACGCGCGTATTTTTCTGAAGCGGCGTCAGCATTCGCGGTACTCATCTCGCACTGACTTTTGACATATTAAGATTGTCATGGATTATATTGTGTATAGTACCAATAGAAAGCTTGGTTATTTGAGCTATCACCTTCACTCGAGCATATTCCAATATAATTTTCTCCACTTTTTTATATTTTCTTGTGAAGAAGCTTCGACGGGCCGACCAGGTCTGGGGTCGTCTTCGATACTCTCTCTCCCACACTTAAATTCACTTGACCACTTTTGAATTGTTGATAAAGAAGGAGCAGACTCTCGGTAAACATAATCCATTTCTTCTTTTATAGCTTTTTGATTTTTTCCTTGTTTGGTCAAGAATTTTATTACCGCTCGGTGCTCTAATTTAATTAACATTGAAAAATCGCTTATTGTGATCACGTTTGTTCGGCAGTTGCAGAAAAACAAAAGAACATCGCCGTTTGAATTTAACCTTTTTTATTTTAATGAATGACACTAACTGGCCAGTATTAAAAAGTTAACTAAAAAGGTTTAAAAGATATCAATACCGAGAATTTATGTAACGCCCCTCGTAGAAGGTTGGTATAAAAACAAACAAAACTGGTCCGTTTTTTCGAAATTACTCCCCTGGAAAGGTTAAAAAAAGGGTTCAAAATTTGTTAGGGGAGCAAATGTTACAAAACGTATTTCAGCGTTTTTTGAAATTTATTCCCTACAGGGGTTAAAAGCGGGTCTAAAGTTTGTATGGCGAGCAAGTATTATTTAAAGTGAGAGACTCGAAACTTCGTATATAGAAGTTTCGTAAAAATACAACAAAATCAATTTAATCGTTTACCGATATTCATCCCCTGGTGGGGTTAAAAAGGGGGGTTGTATGTGGAGATAATTTATTTTTGAGTGTGAGACTTCAAATTACACATGGGGATCATACATGGAGAATTAAAAATTGGTTAATAATATGAAGAATAAGTTTTTTTTTATGTGACAGACTCGAAACTTCGTTTATAGAATCTCTGTAAGTAATCGGTAAATTTCATCGGTTTTATAGTGCGCGCCATCCACGACGACGCCCCCCTCCATAGCGAATCTCATACTAATCTGTGCGCAGTTGTACGGCTTGGGCTGTGGAGGGGCGCGCCTTCGTGGATGGCGCGCCCTTTAGAAACTCACCCCCTAGACGGGATAAAAAGGGGGGAAGGAGGGGGGGGGGGGGTTATTGTTTAAGAAGGCCTTTGTTGATACGACGAGACAAAAACACCGCGGAAAAATTAATAATTACAGTTTCGTCAATATTTCGTGCAGGACCCCCTTAAAATCCCGTTTAGTGGCTGAATACGAGATGAGACTTATTTTTACCATTTGATTGCCAGCTTTCGGAGCCAGCTACCAAACGGGAATTTAGAATCCCGCGTTTAGTGGCTGAATAGGAGATGACACTTATTTATACCATTTCGCAGCCAAACGGGAGCTTAACCCTTTACCAGGCCCCTAAGAACTAGAGTGTCTTCATACGTACTGTATATACTGTTATAACCGTATTGAACGCCTTGTAAAAAATGTATGTACGAAAGTCGGAGATGTTCCTTTAAACCAGAAATAAAAATGTGGGTTACGGTTATCCCATCGCCTGTCTAAGTAATTAACTGTCATACTCGATTTTGTCTTATTATATTCTTGATCAGGCGAAGGGATATATTCCTCCCACATCTTATATCGGTTATCATAGTCAAAGTCACTCCAAATCTACTACGAAACATTATATCAATCTAGGTTGAACACAAAAACAGTTTTATTACTTACGTGAGTTTTTATTACATGACAAGACAATTTACCGGGCCATGGGAAGAATATTTAGCAATGTTTACGATTACATTACCTTTCAACACTCAAAATCTACAAAAGATCATAAAAATGTTCGACCTATGTACTTCTGTTTTATAGAAATTAAGGAAAGTGGCCGAGGCCAAGAAGTAATGTATGAAATGAAAACCCTAAGAAAAAACATTTAGGGCCGCTGCTCTAACTTTTTTAATTTGTTTAGGTTTAAACTGACAAAGGAAAAATTACAAACTGCCAACTAAAAATATTGGTCTCTGGACCGCGTGCCCGCAGTGTGCCGCAGCAGAGGGGAAGTCGGTCTTCTATTGGGGAGATACTTCCCCAGTTGGAGTACATACTTGACAGCGACATTAGCACGCCCTGTATGACAGTCTTCTGTAAAGGGGAGGTACTTCCCTGGTTGGGGAGATACTTCCCCAGTTGGAGTACATACCTGGCAGCGACATTAGCACGCCCTGTATGACAGTCTTCTGTAAAGGGGAGGCACTTCCCTGGTTGGGGAGATACTTCCCCAGTTGGAGTACATACCTGGCAGCGACATTAGCACGCCCTGTATGACAGTATTTTGTAAAGGGGAGACACTTCCCCGGTTGGGGAGATACTTCCCCAGTTGGAGTACATACCTGGCAGCGACATTAGCACGTACTATATGACAGTCTTCTGTAAAGGGGAGGTACTTCCTCAGTATCTCTACTTTCCGAGTTGGAGCACATCCCTCTGCATGTTTGAGAAAAACACTATACAAGCCTCGGCCGGAACAGGGATTACAGGACTCGCTAAAGCTCGTATCGCAACCCACGCCACTCGCATTTTTGACCCCTGTTATTCAACTGTTGCATAATATACTATTATTTCCATTGTTTTTGTTACCTTAGTAAGTTGGAAAAGTGCAAATATAAAAAAAAATCCGAGCCCTCTTAGAATCATTGGGTCCTCCTCATAATTATAATAGTACTTTACGCATAAAGTAGATAGTTGCTCATGAATGTGTTTGTCATTGAAGATTCTTCGCGTGACACTTTGAAAATCTCGATGCATTTTGTAATACATGCCCTGCGATCGGCGTTAGCCTCCTTCAGTCTTTGGAAGGGCATCTCTAACTGCCGGAGATAGTGATATATCTATCTGCGGAATATTTATTTGAACCTCTGTCAGAAGAGGGTGGCGGTTTACTGAGTTAAATGCATTTTTTTCGTCCACCTTGACAGAACATTTTTGAAGAAAAGTTCGGCAGGTATGAACGGCCGCTTCGTATCCGCCTTTAGAGCCGAACCCCAGCTGAGTTGGTTGGAACAAAGGCTCAAGATTTTAAACTATGATACGGCAATACACTATGGAAGTGAGCCTCCAGAACGTTGAACCTATTCTGATGGGGCGGATACCGCCGTCTTTTTTTCGTAGCGCACATAGATTAGCGCCATAAAGCATTCGATGTACAAGGCGGGTAATACTCGACAGTTTGGTCATCGTTCCTTCTACCGGGAACACCTATCCATGGTGAGGTCCATCAGGTGTTGAGGTGTCAAGCCATCTAAGTCACCAGCTGAACCATTTTTAAACGACTCAATGGCGCCCATAACTTCATCTTCGGATGCTTGAAGAGAAGGCAGGGCTGGGCTGGGTGGATCAGGAAAGTTAGGTGTTAAAGGATCTGGTGGATGCTTACCTTGCAAGGTTGTCAGTGTTTCAGAAGGGTCCGGAGCTGAAGTGTCGCCCGAAAAAAGGGTTTTTGTGGCTCCTTTATTCATTCATTGACTTTCGCCTCGATGACCACGTTTCAATTTATAATTTAACTTTAAAAGCCAAAAATTGTGGAATAATGTTATATAATTAAAATAATAATAACAAGATTGCCCAACGAAAAATTTCATATGACAATGCCCTTTCATATGACAACACCCCACTTGACATAGTTGCCCGACTTTAAAATTTTGAACCCACTTTTATCTGTAAATATTCACAAAAAATAAAATATGTATAATATAAAAAAAAAACATTTTCCATGTTTCTGGGTTACCCTTGTTTATAAATTTCAAATCGATAGCATAAGTAGTTCTAGAGGTATTTAGCGATGTGACAGACAAAGTGAAACCATAAGGGTTCCTTTTTTACCTTTTTGGTACGGAACCCTAAAAACGATATTTTGTAAAAATATATGTCTGACCTTGTAGATCTGAAACGTTGCGGTCGTTACTATACAATTTTGTGTTGCTCTAAGACGGGCACAGTTCCAATTAGTTTTGGCACTTGACCCACCAATTAGGGACGGCAAGATTTGTAAGCCAGAGGAAAGTTAATAGAGTAGGAACAGAATTGGAAAAGGCGTCTCTAAACAATGCAAGCGGCAAGTCATGTAACAGTTGGGGTGACAACGTTATCAGAGGGTTTGGACCCTGCAGAATACGGATCTGCCTGTCGCCATCTCGAAATTTGAGCCGGAAGTACGGTATACCGGAAAAGGTGCAGCCCATACAAAAAATTTCGTAGTACATTTAGTAAATTGTTGCTCTGATACTCTAAAAGAGGTCCGATTGATATGGTTTTTTGGTATGTTGTGAAGGACAATATTATCCATGGTAACCTAAAACTTTCGGCCCTCCAGCTCCATAACTTTGGCCGCCATCTTGGAAATAGTGTCATTTTTTTCAGTTCTTTGCTTTTACTGTCGTCAAAGTTCATTCCAGTGCTAAACATAGTTCTACAATATTGTAGAATACAAAATTTGCTAAAACTTTTGGGTACAAAGATTTTTTCCATGACCCCTAGGGACGAAGATATGACAGGATATATCATTAAAAATTGCCACTTTTTTCTAGTTTTCCGTTCATGTTTACATTTTAAGTGCATTTTAGCACTAACTATAGTTCGGCAATATTGTAGATCACGAAATTTGCTACAACTTTTGTATTGAATTATTTTTTCCACGACCATTAGGAAAGCAGATATGAAGTCATCTATGGAGTAGCACCGTTGAAATTGGCTACTTTTGCAGTTTTCTTCTCATATTTAGGTTTGAGTGCATTTAATCGCAATCTGTAGGGGATCTATGATGGTCGAGTGATAGCGGGATAGACGACAAGATAAAGCATCTGTCACTTTCCGATCTATACCACTTCAATCCCTCAGAAGACAAAATCGTCTGTTTCCACGATACCTAGAAGATCGTAGGTACTTTGAATTTGCATATAATTTTGTCTTCTATAATATTGCTGACCGAGAAATGCACTAAAACGAAAATATGTGAAGAAAACTGGAAAAGTAGTAAATATCGACGGTAGTACCCCATAGGTGACATCGTATCTTCTTTCCTGATGATCGTGGAAAAAATATTTCAATACAAAAGTTGTAGCCAATTTTGTAATCTACAATATTGCTGAACTATAGTTAACGCTAAAATGCACTTTAAACGTAAACATGAGAGGAAAACTAGAAAAAAGTGGTAATTTATAATGATATCTCCTGTCATATCTTCGTCCCTAGGGGTCATGGAAAAAATCTTTGTACCCAAAAGTTTCAGCAAATTTTGTGTTTTACAATATTGCCAAACCATGTTTAGCACTAAAATGAACTATAACGACAGTACAAGCAAAAAACTGAAAAAAGTGACAGATTTTCCAAGATGGCGGAGAAAGACGTGGAGCTGGAGTGTCAAAAATTTCGGGATACGATGACAAATATTGTTATTTACGGCATATCAAAAATCCATAACAATTGGACCATAGTTAGGGTACCGGAACAACGATTTACCAAATGTACAACGAAAAAATTTGTATGGGCTGCACCTTTTCCGATATAACATTCTTCCGGCTCAAATTTGGGGATGGAGACAGGCAGATCCGTATTCTGCAGGGTCTAAACTCTCTGATTACGTTGTCACCCCAACTGTTACACGATTTGCTTCTTGTATTCTACTTCTTCAAAAATGGGCCTACTCTATAATGCAATATTACTGTATAGAGGAGGAACAGAATTGGAAAAGGCGTCTCTAAACAATGCAAGCGGCAAATCATGTAACAGTTGGGGTGACAACGTTAGCAGAGGGTTTGGACCCTGCAGAATACGGATCTGTCTGTCGCCATCTCGAAATTTGAGCCGGAAGTACGGTATACCGGAAAAGGTGCGGCCCATACAAAAAAAATCGTAGTACATTTAGTAAATTGTTGCTCTGGTACTCTAAAAGAGGTCCGATTGATATGGTTTTTTGGTATGTTGTGAAGGACAATATTAGCTATGGTAACCTAAAAATTTCGACCCTCCAGCTCCATAACTTTGGCTGCCATCTTGGAAATAGTGTCACTTTTTCAGTTCTTTGCTTTTACTGTCGTGAAAGTTCATTCCAGTGCTAAACATAGTTCTGCAATATTGTAGAATATAAAATTTGCTAAAACTTTTGGGTACAAAGATTTTTTCCATGACCCCTAGGGACGAAGATATGACAGGATATATCATTAAAAATTGCCACTTTTTTCTAGTTTTCCGTTCATGTTTACATTTTAAGTGCATTTTAGCGCTAACTATAGTTCGGCAATATTGTAGATCACGAAATTTGCTACAAGTTTTGTATTGAAATATTTTTTCCACGACCATTAGGAAAGAAGATATGAAGTCATCTATGGAGTAGCACCGTCGAAATTAGCTACTTTTGCAGTTTTCTTCTCATATTTAGGTTAAAGTGCAATTAATCGCAATCTGTAGGGGATCTATGATGGTCGAGTGATAGCGGGATAGACGACAAGATAAAGCATCTGTCACTTTCCGATCTATACCACTTCAATCCCTCAAAAGACAAAATCGTCTGTTTCCACTATACCTAGTAAGATCGTAGGTACTTTGAATTTGCATATAATTTTGTCTTCTGTAATATTACAGACCTAGAACTTGAGCTAAAATACACTAAAACGCAAATATGGGAAGAAAACTGGAAAAAGAAGCAAATATCGACGGTAGTACTCCATAGATGACTTCGTATCTTCTTTCCTGATGATCGTGGAAAAAATATTTCAATAGAAGAGTTGTAGCACATTTTCTGATCTACAATATTGCAGAACTATACTTAGCGCTAAAATGCACTTAAAACGCAAATATGGGAGGAATACTAAAAAAAAATGCAGTTTTAAAGATATCTCCTGTCATACCTTCGTCCTTAGGGGTCATACAAAAAATCTTTGTAGCCAAAAGTTTTAGCAAATTTTGTCTTCTACAATATTGCCGAACCGTGTTTAGCACTAAAATGAACTTTAGCGACAGTACAAGGAAAACACTGAAAAAGTGACAGATTTTCCAAGATGGCGGAGAAAGATATGGAGCTGGAGGGTCAAAAATTTCGGGATACAATGACAAATATTGTCCTTTACCGCATATCAAAAACCTATAACAATCGGACCATAGTTAGGGTACCGAAACCACGATTTACCAAATGTACAACGAAAAAATTTGTATGGGCTGCACATTATCCGGTATAACATACTTCCGGCTCAAAGTTGGGGATGGAGACAGGCAGAACCGTATTCTGCAGGGTCTAAGCCCTCTGATAACGTTGTCACCCCAACTGTTACATGACTTGCTTCTTGTATGCTACTTCTTCAAAAATGGGCCTACTCTAGTACTGTATTTACTGTAATGCTGTACGAATTTTGTTTAAATAAATAATAAATTAATAGGTATGTCAAATATTATATCACGGTATAAAAATTTGTTCCGATTCTTTGCTAATGGAAAAATAGAGCAAACAATATTTATTTACGGCATAAGATACTATAAAATAAAGATCAAACATTGTGAAATAATAATTAAGTAATTAAACAATTAAATCATTATTGCAAAAAAGAGAAAAAAAAACAATTTTCGAAATAAAACGGCGGATTTTTTTGGTAGCGGTCTGGCGATATCAATTTGCCCGTTTCAGTGCTGCCAACTCGAAATTTCGTTTAGTTCAAAGTTCAAAGTTCAAAGTGCTTTATTGTAAAACATAGGTATAACTGAATACAGGGGTGTTAAAATACATATAGGGTATCACTATGTTTTGCCAGTTGGCATACAAACACATTGAGCAAGTAGCACTACTATACTATTCCATTACATTATAATTTTAATAACATTATATTATAATCTTATTACATTACATTATATTATATTCTTATTACATTACATTATATTATAAAAATTCTATGTCATATGATTCAAAATAAAATAAAATTCATAATAGTTATATCAATTCATTCGAGGTCATCATTTAAATAATTAGAAATAGAATAATAACATTTATTTAAAAGTAACGTCACGAGTTTACGTTTCAAAACCAGTAACGGAGACTGCTTCAGTTCTGACGGCAATTTGTTGAAGAGCTTGATTGCTACGGAATACACACTTTTGCGCATTAAGGCTGTTTTTGTAGCTACTGTGTACAGGTCCTCTCTGCGTTTTTGTCGTAAGGACCTGCCACTGGTATTAATCTTTTTGAAATTTGCAGGATTATTTTTAACAAACATTACTGCCTCAAAGATGTAAAGACAGGGCAAAGTCAAGATTTTCATGTCTTTAAAATGAGGTACACAGCTGTCGGTTTGTCGGAGACCACGCATTGCCCTGATACACCTTTTCTGCGCTTTAAATACCGCTTCTCTATTCAACGAATTGCCCCAAAAAATCAAACCGTAGCGCAGCGTCGATGCTACAAAGCCATGATACGCAGTTAATACGGCGTCACGACTTACTTGCTTGGCAAGTTTATAAAGAGCATACGCGTACTGGTTTAATTTCCGGCAGACTTCCTCAGTATGAGTATTCCAAGATAGATGGTTATCTAGGTGCACTCCCAAAAACTTAGTAGCAGAAACAGATTCAATGATTTTACCGCCATAATTACAACAAATTGGAAGAGGCAATTTACGCTGATGAAAGTGCATGATTTTAGTTTTTTCAAGATTAATTAACAAATTATTCATATTTAGCCATTTAATTATGTCATCAATAGTATTATTAATTTCATTTTCATAGTCGTCAACATTATTACATTTAATTACCACAGTGCTATCATCAGCAAATAAAACCATAGGATGTTTGACATGCCGGGGAAGGTCGTTGATGTAGAGTAAAAATAGTAAAGGTCCGAGAACACTTCCCTGCGGCACGCCATATATGATTTGCCTCTTTTCAGATCGGTAAGCCTTAACATATTTAGTGCGCATACATATTTGGGAGAGTTCAGTATATTGATCTCTACCGCTAAGATAGGACTTCATAAGATCCAAAACATTGCCACGAATACCATATGAACTTAACTTGTTTAAAAGAATCGAGTGATCTACATAATCGAAGGCTTTAGTCATATCCATAAATATGGCACAGATATGGTTTCGTTTGTCTACATTTTCTATTATCGGTTGGATAAGATCGTATATTACCACATTTATGGATTTGTTTCTGCGAAAGCCTTTCTGTTCTGCTACAAGTAGATGAAATTTTTCCAAATAGTTATAGAGTGCCTCGTATATAATTTTTTCCACGATTTTTGAGAAGACTGTTGCTAGAGAAATAGGTCTATAATTAGAGACACTGGCTTTATCCCCTTTTTTATGTAGAGGTTTGACAACAACGGGTTTCAGTTTATCTGGATAAACACCCGTTGTTGTACATAGGTTGATGATGTGACTTAGGGGACCAGCAATTGTGTGTGATACCTGTTTGACGGCTTTTGTGTTAATATCGTCATATCCGACACTGTTGGTATTTTTCAACGATTTTATTATATTCAGGATGTCATGTGGAGTGGTCGGCCCGATATAAATAGATTGGCTACAGTTAGGAAGCACATTACACTGCCCGTTAGAGTTTTTGGTTGAGGTTTGGTCAATGAGGAAGTTATTGAAAGTATTGGCCATTTGAATCGGATCTGTTATTGTTACTCCATTTTTAACTAGTTTCAATATCGGCTCCTTGGGAAATAGTTGCTTGGCTTTATTAATGATCTGCCAAGTCGCCTTTGATTTGTTAGATGCTTGTTTTATGAAATAATCATTTTGTGAGCGTTGCGTGAGTTTTAATATTCTCTTGTATCTGGCATTATAGGCTTTTAGAATGTTTTTGTTGCCTATAGTAGGACTAAATCGGTACTTCCAGAGTAATGCTCTCCTCTTTTTGCTGCATATTTTGATTCCCCGAGATATCCACCTCGGGTTTGTTTTTGATTTAAATTTTATAATTTTAAACGGAAAGCACAAGTTGTAAAAACAGGTAAAAGTTTCTAAAAATAATTCAAAAGCTAGATTTGCATCATTACAATCTAATACTTCTGAGAAAGACAAGCTATCAATAGATTTCTTGAATATCATTAAGTTTTCTGTACTAAAGTCTCGTTGTTTTATTCGCCAGCATTTAATACAGCAAGTCTTTTTAACAGGACATTTTAATATTTGTGCCGTGTGATCCGATAATCCAAGTTCAACAACCTCTCCCTTGGACCCCTTGACATTATGTGCAAAATTATCAAGGCAAGTGCCACTGGCTAGTCTAGTCGGCTCCCTAATTTCTAATTGCAAGTTATGGTTCAGTAATAAATATTCAAATTGTAAAGTGTTATTGTTTCTCTTTAAGATGTTTAGATTAAAATCGCCGCACATATTCGTATCGTCGCATACGTTGCGAAGCAATGCATCAATCTTTTCAAAAAATAATGTCACATTCGATTGAGGCGTTCGGTAGAGACATATAATAATAATTTTGTGCTGCAACAATTCGATAGCACAACATTCAATCGAGCACTTCAAGGATAATTCTTTAACATTAGATAATTCTTTACATTCAAGATGCGACTTAACCAATATACAAGCACCCCCTCTACATTGATCTCGAGAAAAACTAGTGACTAGTTTAAAACCAGGTATGGTAACAAGATTCTCTAAGCCCTCCATCATGAAATGTTCAGTAATACATAATACATCGACAGGTGTGCAGTTACTTTCAAACTCTTCCAAATATACAGACAGTGTGTCCGCTTTATTTAATAAACCGGCTATGTTTTGATGCATGAGGTATATGAAGCTATACGAAAAAAATCAGAGGATTGTTCAATGGCTGTAGGGCGAGTCTTCACAGGCTCCGTTGAGGCTTGCAGTGTAGGCCTCGGTGCGGTCGGTGGCGTGTTAATTACAGGTGTTACGGCAGGAGTCAGGGATGGCATTTTATCCATTCTAGGTAGTATTTTTTGAGGCGTAGGTGCAACATGCGAGTTGAACTTGTCTGCATGGCCGCTCATAAAGTTCAAAAGTTGTCTTATGTTTTCATGAACATTTTTTAATCCGGAATACTTTATCCTTCCCGTCGATAGTGAGAACATTTTAAAACTAAGCTTCAGGTTGGGGTCCAGGAAATAGGCGTACTTATATGTCATAATACTATGGCTTAGAAGTTGGTTGAAGCATAGAACTCGACAGTTATAAAGTTGTGCCCCGTATATGTATTTGGGAGCACAGATGATAATATTCGTGTGCTTGATTTGTTCAAGTTTGTGTTTTATTTTCTGTACAATATTTATATAGTCAGCCGTAGTATGGAAGTCGCACTCTCCGATCAGTAGGACGCAAAAATCATCCTGTGTGTAACCCTGAAGTTTGTTATCTAAATGCTCAATCAGGTTTAAGGTTCCAGCTCCCTGTATACAAAAATGACACCATTCGTATTGGTTGTACTTCGACTCTAAAATGCCCAATAATGTATTGTTTGTCTTATTGCTTAAAATGCATAATTTTTTCTTGGCTGGCTCTATAGCGGCTTTGACAGTTGTAGTATCTTGTAGGTCCTTTTGAGTGTCGCGCTGCCGCACCCGCTGTTGTTCCGGCTGCTGCTCGTGCTGTTGCTGTTCCATGTTCTGTTGTTCATTAATATAGCTAGTATTGTGCGAAGACGGCAGACTATCTTGACAATCAGCAGGTTTATGATTGTGAATGGGTTTGCGAGATATGCTAGTTTGAGAACTATTTAACGATTCCCTCTTTTGTTTCGTAGATGTGGCACTCTTTCTACTCCTATTAAGCATGGGGCTGGAGGAAGTGAGGGATAGTGCAATTTTTTTGTACGTATCGTTCTTTTTAATAAGTTTTTCAATTTCTCTCTTCAATGAAGTGTTTTCTGATGATAAATTAGATATTTCATCGTGGGCACTGAGCAACTCTTGCTCTAGGCATAGAATTTTATTTTTCAGATATTCGTGTTCATCATTATCCACTGAGAAATCAGGCATGCTACAGATACTGTCATTTAACAAATCTATTTCTGAGTCAGTATTTGAGGACGATGAATTAAATGATCGTTGGTGGTTAGATTTCATCTTCGGACTAAGAACAGTAACGTTATCCAAACTCATGACTGTAATTCTTCAACTGACTAAACGACTTGAGCTGCCCTCTATCGGACTACGCAAGTACTAAGTAAAAGACTTGCAGGACTAATATAACATTGTACACAGCCACCTATCTTGCTATGTTCCAACTTCCGATAGATCGCGCTAGATGGCGCTGTTATTCATATGCATAAAAATTAATGTTTTTATATTAAATAATTAGAAATAAAACGTTTCTAACACTCAATAAATACTTATATTGTCTAAACACGTGTAGTTGTTCCAGAAATAAACACGTATTCTCGCATATATAGGCACTCTTTTTTTATCTATTATTAACGGGTATCTTTCGAAATGTATTATTCCAGTTCTTTCATTCGATTTATTATTATTTTGCATTAAAACGATAATGATTGCAGTTTATTAGAGTAAAAGGTTTCTATTAATTTGAATAGTCTCACGAAACCCTTAATATCAATAACAATTCGAAAAAGGTTGAGTTCCGTTGGGTTTCAATTTTTCTAAATTTCTAAGCAATAATCACTCATATTGTTTGGATAACACGTCTATAGATGAAAACACTAAGCACCATCACTTTACAGTATTCATTTTGTTACATTAGTCACTTTTGTTGTATTAAACTTTATTTATTTACACAGCTGATGTAAACATGACGACAGTAGCGCCACCCGTTCTAAAGCTATATACGAAATTCTGCTAAAATTACTGAAAATGTGCTAAAAATATGCTAAATAAAAATCGTACTACTCATCAACATTGTCTTTAATTATCATTTAAATTAGTAACAATTCGCTATTTGACAGTTGTAAAGATAATAGTAGATTGTTTGACAAGGGTCTAAAGTAAGCCATATTACCACGAGATGGTTATTTTCCCGAACGTAGAGAGGGAAAATTGTTCGAGTGGTAATATGGCTTTTAGGCCCGAGTTATACACTCTACTTTTCAATTCGATTGCGAGAAAACACTAGTGGCCTCGGCAAGAGGACTTATACGGCATTTCGTGAACAAAAGATTTCCTGTATCAGGGTAGGTCCTTTAGGACCCAGAGATGGATTTTCGAAGTAGAGCCCTCGAAATTTTTTATGTCAAATTTTTGAGGGGGGGGGTGAGTCCAGGTTAATCTTGATATCTGCGCCAGTTAAGCTACTGGGTCAAGTTGGGTGTCAATTTCGAGTAAATCAAGGATGCTAAATTCATTTCTGGAATTATTTTTGTACCATTCCATACAAAATTTTCGAAAAATAACAAAAAATAGGTAATTTTTCATTCATACTGAAAACAGAAAAATGGCCATAACTTTAAAAAACACCTACACATTTTGAAAAAAAAAATAGGTCTTCAGAAAACCCTGTTAATATCATATTTAAAAATATATATTTCAAAAATATACCTACTGTGGAAGTGTTAAAAAAATTAAAAATTAAAAGATAGAACAAAAAATCAAATTAATTAAAAAACATAGTTTGTGATCTTGGAATCGTAGTGGTGGGTTTATTAACTCAATAAAAACATATTTCATGCCAATTCACGTCTTAAAATATTAAAAAAACAATGAAATATATCAATTTCGCCCTAAAATTTCAGGTAAAAATTTATCAAATTTTAGAGAGCCGCCCTGCTTCGTATGAGTTAACGATTTACAAAAAGTCTTAGCTTATATTATTAAGGACTAATGTAGGTTTCTATTACAGAAAGAATTTTTAAAATCGTTTGATTACTTCTAAAGATAGGCCCCTACAAACGATAGTACAAATTCGGACTCCATGAATTATATGAATAACGGCTAAATTTAAAAAAAATGACAACTAACATTAACGGATCCTGTCCAAAATAATATTGGATCACCCTAAAAGTACTGCCTTATTAATAATAATAAAAAAAATGATGTTGGTCCACCTTGTAAGTAATAATTAGCATTCATATACCGCGGAGATACCTTTGTAAATTGAAGAGTGTCCATTTTCTCATGGATCCCATTATCAGATCTTGACCAAATTTAAAAGAAAACATCATTGAGGCAGCCCCTTCCAAACCAAAAAAAAAAAAAACGCGAAATCGGTCTTAAACTAGCAAAGATATTTGTGAACATATCAAAAAATATTTACAGTCGAACACAGGACCTCATCTTTTTTGAAGTTAGTTATGATTTTTTAAACCCAGGACCAGTATAAACGTGGTATAAACTGATAAAGATGTTGTACTCTCCATCTTCGGCCTCCTCGACGTCATCTTTGCTGAAACCCCTGGTCCACACTGGACACACATTTAAAACCATCAGTAATCGCATTTGCGACTACCCACAGGTCTTGAAGCAGCGTGCATGGCATTCATTCTCGCTTTCAAGGACAGTGGCCTCTGCAGCTGTTCTTGCAGCTAAGTTCTCGTGCCGCATTCCAGATTCTGTGTTGGGTTGTCCATACGGGCTGCCACTGTTCCTCCTTTTATCCACTCGTCTGTTAGGGAGGGTATATATTGTGTGTCATTTAAAGTTTGTCCCCACAAGTGACCTGCTTGATAGGCTGCCCTAAGCGCATGCATATTGAAACTAAAATCCATAAAATATTACAGTGTAATTTTTATCACAGTCATCGTTTTAAAACCTGAAAATAACTTAGAGGAACTATCATTGTTATTAGTCAGACACGTCGGTATAGTCAGGTAAGATTCTCTATTAGTTATTTTTACTCTTAAAAGTGGAAAACATTTCAATTCGGTGACTGTACCCAGTAGCTAGTAACGTATTTCGGTACTTACCGATCCGCCCGCGCAGCCATCTTGCGACCCATGATATTTTTTTCTGTCATAATTTTGTAGGCAGAGCTATATTGATATTTATATATTTAGAATCTGCATAAAACGAGCTTTCTTATAGTATTTATTTCATTATTTAAATCAACTTTTTACATCCAATATCAGAGCGCTGAATCTAAAAGTAAAAATTAAAAATGTATAAATTTGCGATTTTAGTCAGAAAATTGTCCCAAAATAGTAAAATGTACGATCAGAAATGATGTCAGTGTATTCCTTTTATACGAAAACGATACCAAACTTGCCTTAGTAGATATACGAAAGGAGTCAGCTTAGTTTGAAATGTACAGGTCGGCTGCTATGTTTGGACCCCCCCCCCATTTCTTACCACGTGAAAAATCCGGGGGGCTCTACTTCGTAAATGCATCTTTAGACTATAGATATCAATCCTGCCAAAGGAAATCTTTTGTTCATTAAACGCCGTATTTTCCCTTTTCTTGTTCCGTACAGATGCCACTATTTAAACACAAATTATCCATCTTAAATGAATAATTTAACTCTTGGCGGGTGTATGTCTAATTTGACAGCATGTTTTTTTCTAAGGCCAGCACCATATGCCTCGCTATGCGTGTTTGCTTGGCGTATTCGCCTCCCTTTCTTTTGCTATATCAAAGAAAGAGATGCATCATGCGCTTTTTTTGTCTTTTAAGAGGAGTAATTGCTTTGACCATACACACCGCTTAATCTTTAAAGAACTGAAAAACGTCTTTCCTGATTGGTCGATTTTAGTACAGCTGTGTTCTGGTTGGTTGATATTTTTACCAAATATGTTTTAATCTGTCAAATTATTTTTCTGTGATTGGTGGATTTAATCGGTGAAGTATTTTGATTGGTCAAATTAAAATGTTTTGTAAATCATAAATATGTATACATATTTTCCCTAGGGCTTAAATGTACTACTTTAGCCCCGCTTCACAAATCTAAATGACACACTTTTCGAGCATGAGAAGTGAAATAGTACATTTTGATGCTAGTGCGGAAGGTATGTCATTTTGCACGAGTCCCGAGTTGTCTTGGCCCGAGCCGACGGGCGAGGGACAAGACTCGGGACGAGTGAAAATGACACTTCCGCAGGTGTATCAAACGACGTTTTTTAATACAGTTGCGAAAAAATATCAAAGAAACTATAATAAAACAGTAATTAAAACATACAAAACACAATACTTTTACTTGCCATTGTGGGCTTTAAGTACTTACCTGGTCTATCTGGCGTAGTTTACATACAGACATACACTTTATATACTAACCATCGTATAAATCACACATATCACAAAAACATTATTAAAACAATAATACAACTCACTACAAAATTTAATCTTGAAATCATGTACAAAGAAGCGGGAATTAAAAAGTCGGTTTAACTTTTAATTGATTGACTTTTTTCAACAGGCCATGGTGGTCAGCATTCAGCCAAATCAAATACTATTTTGGAGGAGATTTTATGTGACATGGTAGTTTAATTACATGTAAATATTAGTAAATCATTATATTTCATTTTATAGTTAATTTGTATTTGAAGTTTAAGTAACTAAATGTATTTTTTGGCGAAAAAAGACAAGCGTTCATTCACATCCGGCGCGACGGTCTTCCATAATACTCTATTAATTAGAGGTCTCGCATAATACTGTTTCCGGTCATTAATTTACTCAATCAGTCAACTTTTTGAATACAGTTTTAGATGTTTTAATATTTGATAACCATTTAACTTGTTTAATATGCATTTTAATGTTTTAAATATTATAGAAGATTACTTTTAATAGCCTTTGCTTTATTAAATAAATAAGTAAAGTGACTGAACCTAAAACCCTTTGGCTTGGGTCAACAGTAAATTTAAAAAAGTTGGAAAAGTAAAAAGCACTAAGTAGTGCGCGAAATCCAACTTTGCGCACGATATACAGCTACATAAAGTACCACTTTTTGAGCAACTGTATTAAAAAATAATTAATGTGTTGCATACAGTAGGTTTACAATACTCATACAATAGGTTTTGTGCTTTAAAATTAATTGAAAACATTTTATTTTTGAAAAATAAATTAATAGTTTTTTTATTTGTGGATTACAAAAACCGAAACGCGTGTGACGTCACATTTCAAAGTTAAGGTTTAATTCCGCAACAGACCGCAACTGCACTTATTGCACGTTATGTTTCTCCGCTGCACTCCAAATTGAACCGTAACGGTATTCGTAAAAAGCTCTATTTAAAATGAGCGGAGAAGTGTCGCAACAGCACAAGTTACTGTACAATTTGGAGTGCGGTGTAACATGCAGTTGCCGTCTGCTGTCGGCTGCGGAAGTAAACCTTTAGTTGTTTATCAAGTGCGACGTCACAGTACTCACAGTCACGTGATCGGCTGTTTTCGCGCGAAATTCAAATTACTTAAAGAAAAACTATTTTTTTTAAAGAAATTAAGCTCTTTGGGGGATAAAGATAATTGTTACAGGTATAAAATAAACCTACGTATAATTTAAAATACATTTCCGAAAACTGTCAAGTAACCAATTGAATAAAAATTTGATGTCTACTGTGGTAACGTATGCGGAGTGAAACTTGAACAAGTTCAATACGGTTTTTTAAATAAAATAAACACCATTCTTTTTTTAAATAATTATGTTCTTATAATAATGTATATATCAAAGCTTAATGTAAATAAATAAATTAATAGTTTAAAAACACTAGAAAAACACGCTTTGCGTGTTAATTGAAACCTGATCGTGTTCAAAGTTCATTACGTGACCTTTCTCAAAAGTGCAAACACGACTATGATACGATATTCCATCATGGAATGCCAGTGCCTATCTTCCGGCTTCATCATCAGACCTAGAAACCTAATCGTGGTCAAAGTTCATTGCAAGACTTTTCTAACAAATCTAAACACAGCTAATATGATACGATGTTCCATCATGAAGTTCCAGTTCATATCTTCCGGCTCCATCATCAGATCAGTTCGACAGTACCATATTATTGTATTGTCATCAGAACTACATACAGCTGCCAATTTTCGTGACGCTACGATTTTTGGAAGAAGGTTAAATTAGTTGCCTTAAATTCCATTACATAGTTAGTTACATACAGGTCGACCTATCAGACCTTGAAACCTAATCGTGGTCAAAGTTCATTGCAAGACTTTTCTAACAAATCCAAATACAGATATGATACGATGTTCCATCATGAAGTTCCAGTTCATATCTTCCGGCTCCATCATCAGATCAGTTCGACAGTACCATATTATTGTATTGTCATCAGAACTACATACAGCTGCCAATTTTCATGACACTACGATGCTTGGAAGATGGTTAAATTAGTTACCTTAGATTCCATTACATAGTTACATACAGGTCGACCTAATAAAAGCGTGTTAAAAATAGTTTACTCCCATTCGAGATGCTTTACAGCAGTTCTGTGGTACGCTGTCGAAAACGGAGATGTCGGCATTTTATTCAGCTCTAATTTTATTTTTCGAATCAAACTGTACATTTTTGGGACGAAAATTATTGCAATATGCTCGCCTCTTTAGATTTGCCCAAAAATCTTCTATAGGGCGAAGTTGCGTAACATTAGGTGGATTTGATGTCTTCGGTACGTATGGGATGTTTAACTCCGCCATTTTGCTAAGGGTTTTTTGGAATAATGGCTTGAGGCTAAGTCTGGCCAAAACACTACATTTTCTCCTCTATGACTCGTATTTATGAAATCCCGCACTAATGGCAAACAACGCTCTATGTAGCGGTCGGCGTTCAACGCTAAACCTGACTCAAAGAAGGCTTAGACATTCCGCGTCGACTGATGGCAAGCCATAGCAAAACGTTTTTACGAAATTTTGTATGCTCAACATATTTCACGTTCTCATCGGTTGGACCATTGGTGTTCTCAAAATAGTAATTGCCTTGCCACTCGTTTCCATCTAACGTGAAATATGACTCGTCATCCATACTTACACTTATACATACACTTTGCGTGACATTGTTTTTAGCGTAAAATAATTCTTTGACTAATTTACGCAGCCGTAATTTCTGAGTGATTTCTTGGTTTTCAGAGACTAAGCTGGCTGGGCTTAACTTTTCTACATCGCTTATCGATGCCCATGTCTTTAAGATATTTTTTAACAGTTTTGCCGTCCATTTAAATTTTCTTCCGAGCTCTCTATAAGATTTTGCGACACGGCCGACCGTAATTTTCTTTAACCGAGTTCTCTCAGAAAACTTGCTCAAGCTGGAATAGTTTCGAGAACCAGGCTTTCTAGCAGCGGTTTTCTTCAAGGCAAAGGACGCCAGAATATTGTAAATGGTGCACAAAATGTTCCACCACCTTTGATTTCGGCCATAGGGGATGGCTACTATCTATAGAAATTACATACTGTTTGACGACGGCGTTCTTGTTGATTTACCATAATTACAAAATTAAACAGCCAATCTTTATGAGACTTACCAAACTCATTGACAGATATATTGAATTTACATTGACATACACATATTTTTTATTTAGATTTTTGTTTTTTTATATTTTATATATACAAACTTTGTCCAAATTTCACTCCGCATACGTTAGTAGTAACTGAGCTGCTCCCACGGAACAAAAACGAACAGTTCATGTATCTCCCTCTCTGTCGCACTTGCAAATTCGACCAACAGCCGCCGATGCCGTTGAAGTGCTCGCCGATGCCGTTGAAGTGCTCGCCGATGCCGTTGAAGTGCCCGCCGATGTCGTTGATGTGCTCGCCGATGCCGTTGTCGATTTGTAAGCCTCGTTAGTCCCAATGGCTATTAATACATCCTCTGGGACGTTGTAAGAGTGGCAACATTTGAAAACCTTTTCAACCCGCGAATCTACAATATAAAATGACATTTAAGGTAGATATTAGGGGTTGCAATATCGGACGGTTTTCCAATTCCGAAATTGTATCCGATATTGGGCTCCAATTCCGGAATTCCGGAACTGGTTCCGGAATTGGGATTTTACCTATTTCAACTAAATTAATGTCACAAAAATGTACTAAAAATATAATCATTATCGTTATATAGGCAATATCCAGATAGGGTAGCCTGTATTTTAAATTTTAGTATAAATATTAAGATATTTCTTACTTTCAATTTACTTTTTCACTTTACCTACTGAATTAACGGCTTTCCGGGATCAAAAAAGCTGAGTGCTAAATGTGATCCATTAGTAGTCATATATGGTCATTAATTCATTATCAGCACTAAACTCGTGATTTTCGAAAAAAATGCACATAAGTTTCATGTGGGTAAATTCCGTCTTACTGGAAGGGGGAACGCCAAAAGCATAAAACACAGGCGAGGTGGCGCTGTTCTTCAAGAATGGTGACAACCCTGACAAGTGACAACACACTACTGAACAACTACCGAACCATCACGCTTTTGAGCCATTTCTACAAACTGTTTCCAAGAGTCATTGTCATTACGAGCCATCTCGCACGCAGGCTAGATGAATTCCAGCCTCCCGAAAAAGCCGGTTTCCGAAGAGGCTTTAGTACCATAGACCACATCCATAGGCTCCGTTAAGTTATACAGAAGACTGAAGATTACCACTTGTCCCTCTGTTTATTGTTTGTGGGTGATTCGATCGAAACCTGGGTGTTACTACAAAACTTTTATGTCATTATGTTTATGGTGTGCTCACGTCGTAGTCCGTGCAGTGCACGGGTCTTCGTGGATAAGAACGGCTAGGTACGTAAGCCACACTAGAGCACACGAACGCAGCTAACGGCGGAGTTTAGTGATCGTCGTATCCAAAATACGGATAGGAGGAATATACGTGATGGAATACCAATACCAGTTTGAAATCTATTCACAAAATGTTTATGAATCTGGTGGTAGGCGAACAATTCCTCAGTTTTACATTGTGAAAGTTAAGAATAAACATACAAAACACTCTATTTTCTCTCTCTAAATTCATCAAATCCAATTCCGGAATTTCCGATATTTTGAGTGTACCAATTCCGGAATTGTAATATCGGAAAAATTGGCCGAGATTCCGGAATTTTGAGATTCCGGAATTCCGGAATGCAAGCCCTAGTAGATATCAGGAGCCGATTTCTCAGTTTATTTTTGACAATGTTCGTCTGGCTCAAAACGCGTTCTATTTCAGCGTTCGAATGTGGCAAATGTTGTTGCAAATTCAGCCAGCTTCAGAAACGGGTTATTATCTGCAGCATCTTTGTAATTCATGACTTCAACCCTAGGGTGTATGATGTTGATTGCCAGTCCACGTGAACTATATTTCTCCACTGTAAAATATTTTTTTAAATTTTCGTATCTTCAGTTCCAAAGCCTTGTAGGAGGCCTGTCATGTTACATTCGAAATTGCAATAATTGCGGTAAACTTGCATTTTTGGTATGTTGTTTGGGTCCACCACCTACACCACCCACTGTCTACAGTATTTACCCAGATTTGCAGCAGTTTAAAATGAACGCGCGTTAAGTTATTCCTGAAAAACCAAAAAGTGGGGAATTTTCGACCAAAATATCAATAATGAGGTATCTAGGGGGAAATTAATGGGAGATAAAGTTTTAGCAAACTTAATTACCTTCATTCAAGAAACCAAAAAAATATTCTTTTGAAAATTTCATTTTTGTTACAAACTTTTATTGCCGACTACTCGTGGTGACGGTTCTAATGAGACTAAACACGATGGGTTTATCTTGTGTAGTTTAATAGTTCCTGTGGCCACCTTCTGTCTCCATCATCAGATCAGCTCGATGGTACCATAATATTACACTGTCACCGAACTTACATAAGTATGCCAAATTTCAGCTCAATCGAATGCCGGCAAGTGGTTGAAAATTGTGGTTGAAATGTGGGTAGACCACAACCAAAACAACCATAATTTTGAACCACTTGCCGGCATTCGATTGAGCTGAAATTTGGCTTATTTATGTAAGTTTCCAAAAATCTGATAACATTCTCAATATCAAAATCGGCAGCATCGCATCAGTTTCGGATTGGGGATATTGAGCAGGAGCTGGGTTTGTAGCAAAATGGCCTTCCAACGAATCAGGAAAATGTATATATGGAAGATTTTTGTTTTGGAACATATTAATAATGTAGAGCCTGACCAGGAATATATGATCATTGATCTTGTTGCAGATTTTCAGTGGAACTAATTTCTTACAAGTGGTGATTTTACGACTACTACTACTTTTTACATCTTAGAAGCCGATTTTTAAATAAAGCTAATAGAGCATGCTCCAAGGGGTTGTTCGTTGTTCGTTTCCAAAAATTGCGGACCTTGAACTTTTGACCGTTCGACTTTATAAAAAGGCATGAGGCCATGCGCGCGCATGGTTCTTTTGTTATGCTATGAAGTATGATGTCATCAACTCATCAATAATTGTAAGAAAATAAAAAAAAATATTCAGAACCCCATCGAGTGGGGGGTATCAAGTGAAAGGGCTACATGAGCTGATTCCAAAAATATACCACATCATTATATGCGGTCCAGTGGTTTCGTTAAAAATTTAAATTGATTATCAAAACATATATGCTCGGTTCTGTTTGCTTTGAAACTCGATGAAATGCATGAGCTAGACAAGTGACATGGTTCAAATTGGCTTGTCTTTTCTTCAAAAGTTTTCCAGCTGCGATCATGTATGCAGCTGCATCCGTATCCGTACAAAACACAGCGAATTTGTTTATTTTATTTAGGTAATTGTCCTGCTATGAAAAGCGTAAGCTCTGTTCAACCAAATTGTACATTACTTCACTGTTAACCTTTTCAACGGCTCGACACATTAGCAAATATGGTCTTCGTGAATAACCATTCAAAGACTTTGCCACTACACCGTGTCCAATAAGTTCGCATACAGTTTAGATTCGGAATAAAATAAATGTACGAACAGTTAATCTAATCAAAACTATATCTTATATCTTTAAACGAGCAATTCTTGTATATTTATTTCGGGGATCTCGGAAACGGCTCTAACGATTTTGATGAAATTTGGTATGTGGGGGTTTTCGGGGACGAGCAATCGATCTAGCTAGGTCTCATGCCAGGGAAAACGCGGAGCAAAGCTCGGCCGCCCAGATATAATTTATTTATTGAAATATTTATTTATTTATTTCGGGGATCTCGGAAACGTCTTTAACGATTTTGATGAAATTTGGTATGTGGGGGTTTTCGGGGACGAGCAATCGATCTAGGTAGGTCTCATGCCCAAATATTTTTATTAATGGCCCACTTAGTATATGTATTTAGAACAAATGTTTCGGAATAACTCCACCTTTAACTTTTTTTACCAGCTTCAAATGTTTCTCGAATGAACCACACGCGGCACGCACCGCTTCCATTGCCAGTTCGTCCCGCTCGATAACCTTTTTGAAATGATTCAGGTTGGCGATTTTATAATCATGTAGTTTCGACAGCATGTATGACCATACGAAATGATCTAATACGTTCAAGTCTGGAGAAGTGGGTTGCCATTCAAGTTTCGGCAAAAAATCGGTCAAATTAACCTGAAACCACGCTTGAACAGCGTTTGCCGTGTGTGAAGGAGCTCCGCTCCGTCTTCTTGGAAAACATAATATTCATTCCCAAACATACTTTTTAAATTTGGAGCAACAATTTTGTCCAAAACCTGGAGTTTATAGTATTGAGCATGATTTTAACGCCTTTATCGATAAATACTAAAGGTACAACCCCGCTTACAAACTGCACCCCACACCATCACCGATGGTGAGCTCTGGAACCTAGGAACATTCTTCTCGTTGTCCGGAATGTCTTCTATACTTGGTGCCCACAACCGTTCATTTTGGTCATTATGAGGCTGTTCTAACACGAACAGTTTCTCGTCAGTAAAAAGACTCATCCCCTGCGTGCCAAGAAAGTAGGATGTTGGATCTTTGTGATCTCTTTTTCTTGATCGCTACGGAAATGACATGAACTTTTCGTTTTTTGTAGGCATGGCGTCCAATATCCACCTTCAAAATATTGTGCACCGACACCCTTGAAACTTTCAGGTCAGCCCCTTTGTAATTTTCGGATAGAGCGGTGTTTTTTCCGCCGAGCTCGCTCTCTCACAATCTTTACTACTCTATAGGTTCTAGCTGAACGTGGCCGACCGGGTTTTTCCTGTCGTTTACTGAGGAGGTCTCTTTATATCTTTTGATTGTGGTAATGTGGTATAAATTAGATTGCGTTTAAGGGCCTATCGTGCGGGGTAAATTCTCAGCGCCTGTCAAATTTCAATTTTTTAAATAATTTACCCAATTAACCCACACATGCATTATTCACGCACACTACCTCATTTTGCTGGGCCCCATTGACCCATGTTTGTGCCATCTTATGACAATATAGATTTTGAATATTTAAAGGTTTCTTGGTGCATAAGAGAAGTGTAACAAAAATCGTCAAGTTCTGATCTGTAACCAAAACTCAAGTATTAGTTGTATCTGAAAATGTCTTGAATTTGGAATTTGTGGTAGTAAAATACTCAGTTCCTTGTTTATAAAATAAAACTTTGAACCCCTGTTTTGTAAAATGTATTTTGTTTTGCCCTTTCCTCACAGACTCATTTCTATACAACTTAAAACAGAGAAAGACTTTTCCTAATCGGTTCGTGCATGTTATGACTGTTTTATGTTTATGACTTAGGTACTTATTTTGAGAGTTTACTTGGTGATTTTCATGATACGAGTATATGTTGTACCTTAAATAGATTATTTTAAGCAAAACTTTTCATAAATTGATTATTTTCTGTTTATCAGTTGGTTAACTCTAAAATGGACACTGATTTAATGCAAGTTTTAAGAGAAGAAGCGGTAGTTTTATTACAATATATATAATAACTACTGAAACTATTTATACGGCACGGGATAACTGCAGCAATATTGTGAATCAACTTTGTATTTGAGGAACCAGTACCTAACCTTATAGGTAGTTCTTGTTATTCACGACCTCCCGTCGTAACCCAATCCGCAGAATTGCGCATAGAATAGTATGACATTCCCTGCGCATCGTCGTTATCGTGAATGACAAGCACTATAAAACCTAATGATATAACAAATATCATCAAGAAAGTCATTGTAACATTCTGCAATTGTGGAACTTGGCCGGACCACTACTGTATCAGCTCTGACAAATTAACTTTTATACAGTCGTGCCGTCGATGTCACTTAACTGAACATCCGTGAACCTTATTGCAACGAGATAAGGTTCAATAATGGTTAACATTGCGTCTATTTTCATCAATAATAAATAGCAATTATTATTATTTCCTATTCGTTTACTATGACGTCGAGACAATTATTGCGATGCGACATAAGTACTTACTTGTACAAAATCAAAGCAACGGGATTTCCAACGCATGAAAGCTTTAGATAGAAACTAGCGCAGTTTAATATTATAAGTAATTACTGCATATTTGTTTGTTAGACATCGTCATTGTCACCACATCCCCAACAACTACTTGGTTTATTATTTATAAATGAAACATAGGTTTATTATTTTCATTCTAGGTATAATTATATTATGACCAGGCGGCTTAGACACTACACAATTTAAATCCACATCACTCAAACTGGCGAAGAAACTCCGATATTCTTTCTTCTGCTCCCGCTGCAAGAGAGCACTCTAGATCTGTTTCTTGGTATAACGCTGATATTTTATAAACTTCTGTTCAAAGCACCATAATAATTGTGCCTGTTTGTACAGATTCTGTTTGAACATATCCATGTTTTGTTTATGCAGATTCTGCGATATATTTAGGTAATCATTGTTTGACGTGAAAGCGCCGTACATATACACATAAAATATAACATTAGATTCGTTAAATTATTGAAATATAAAAATACAATTTGTTTACAAATTTTAATTTGAAATATGATGAGTGACATAAATGTCATAACGTTCCGTTCTGGGTGGCCAATTTATAAAAAGTAAATTACTTTGAACTGAAATACATCGGTAACCTTTTTACGTTTAAAATGCCTTTTCGTAAAGGAAATCATTATAATTTAGTTGCATTAGTATACATTGGGGACCAAAGATTGCATTTTTACGTTATAACGAATGGCTAATACTAAAAATTCCATGTTAAAAGAATCTTCAATAGCCACACGTCAACATTTATTTACCCTACTTCAATTAATGCAATCTTTGTGTGTGGTATACATTTTGTATTTGTATACGAGCAAGCTGTCAAAAAGCGTGTTTTTATGAGATGTCAAACTGAGAAAAGCAGCATACGTCTGCTCCCATTGAGGCCATCTGCCAACAAGAAAACTACGGCGGCCGGTCAAATTTTCGGAATTTCCTTTGCATTGTTAAAAAAAACTCCACATTTTGAAATTGTAAAACACATACGACCTAGATAACATGTAGTTTTGTTACTATTCAAAAATTGAAGACCTTTCATAAAGTATTAACGTTGTAGTTTGCGTTTATTGCCTTCAGTAGAGCTAACTTTGGATTGAATTTTTATGAAGAAAACTATAAGTAATTGTGTTTCTGAAACACATGACGTGTAAAGTGTATCCTTAAATATCATATATAGGAATTACAGAATTCAAGCTTTAGTAATAATAATACAGCAAGTGATCCAACCATCGCAATTATTCAGAAATTTGCTCGGTGCAGTCTTAATACCAAGGGGGTTTAAAGCCTTGAAGATAACACCTGGGTTGTCTCCATTGCGAAATTTTCTGATAATCGTTTCACGAAACTGTTTCATCGTGAATTAAAAGCAAACTGCAAATACTTCAATTTGAAACGATTGTATTTTGTTAACGTTAACATACTTTTGTAATTTAAATAAGAATTTGATGGCCTGTAGTCCGTATGTCTTTAGAGCCAGTGGAAAAAGAGTTGTATTCGAACTTATTGGACACTGTGTATATTCACTAAGTACTTCCCATGCCATCCAAAATTCGTCCATTGAGAGCCATATAAAACTAACTAAAAAACGTTTCTTATCTTTGTAATAGTGCTCGCATATGCTTTGTTCAATTTATTATTTTCTTTTTTCTATTTATTATTGCATAAATGAAATACGAAACGGTTAAAAATAAATTAAAAATAAACTAAAACGTTGTTGTTCAGGCAATCTTCTAGTTCCACACATACAACAGATATATTTGTTAAAAAAACCGGCCAAGTGCGTGTCGGATCACGCACAACGAAGGGTTCCGTACCGACACCTAGCAGTCCACTTTTAAAAACAGTATTTCATACCTTGAATCAAAAAAGGTCGTATCCTCATAGGGAAGTCTCGGTCTCATAGGGAAGTCTTTTGTTTGGGCAAGACAGTTTTTCAGTGAAAACTTAAAAACCCTTCATCCCATCTTGTTCAAACCAAAATTCGTTGAAAGTATTCATTATTGTACACAACCTAATTTTTTTTCAGAATTTTAAACTTCTTAGTTTGAAAATTAGTGGGGTGGCGGGCACATTTTGTACAAGTTTGGCAATGGCAGCTAATATCTCACCAACGATTGACTTAAATGGACAACTTTCTTAGTAACCTCGTGGACCAAATCCATGATCAGACTGTATAGTCGCTCTGGAAGTGGCTCGAAGCCTTGCCACTACTACAGCACATACCGGTTGCTTCGTTTTTCCTCTATAGTGCACCACAATGTTTGCACTTCAAACTCATTTTGCCTGTAGCCACCATCGTATCAGCCTCGTAATCTATCTACACATATGTGTAGATAGATCATCTGGTATTTCCTCCATGGGTTATTAGCATTATATTGCAACATAACACAGCTGCTCTATACACTTCAGGGTTTTTTTTTGATAAGCGGATGCTGAAGAACGTTGAACCTCGGGGTGATTTTCAGTATATTTTTGTACAGCGTTATAAATTTGCTTTTTTCTTATGACTCCTGTTAATCTAACTCGTTTAATTTTTGGTAATGAGTTTTGTGTTGTTGATGACACATCTAATATTTGTGAATTAGTATAATTAATCTGAAGGTGTCAAACTGTTAGGGTCGCTGCATGTTTGCGATATAAGTATATTAGGATCAGTGTATGTTTGCGGTATAAGAATATTAGGGTCAGCGTAAGTTGGTGACAACATAACATTTCTTTCGATACACGGCACATAGACGTCAAAATAGTTACTCGCGCCTGATGGCATAAAGTACAGTCAGCTAAAAGGTTAATCGGGAGAACTACGGTTGATTAACACGTCAATAAAATTTGTAAGGTTAATTTTAATTCGTACCAAAAGCGCATTCATAGGGGATAGCTACGTATTAATCGTCGGTACCCACTATAAATTGGAGGAGGTGATCAGACGACGCATGAATGGGATGGATGGAGATGATTAGGAGGACGATTGACCAAAAGGATTAGCGAAAGAAATCATGGTGGCGAGTTATGGCCTTTTTGAATTTTGAAAATAGAAGCGGAACGATCAGCACATTGTCGCGAAGGACCCATCCAAAGGTTGCGCACTCCTCGGCAAGTGGTATATCAGTTAGAAGGTCCGTACGGATATTTCTAATAAAACACAATGACTTTCCGTTATCGACAATATCCCCATCCCCACTTAACAAAATATATCTAAGATACAAGCTCACAATATTTTTTATTTAGCTGCGGACGCGTGCTATGGATGCGTGCTGTGGATGCGTGCTACGGATGCGTGAGCGCTTCCCCCCTCACCGCGCTGCCGCTCCCTGCGCCCCCTGTTGATTATACATCGCATAGCTCGAGCTGCGCATCTTCCTCGCACAGCTACCTCGCGGCTGCGCATCTTCCTCGCACAGCTACATAGCGTAGCTTTAGTGGAAACGGTCGTATAGCTCGTAGCGCATCATCGCAGCATAGCTGCGTAGCATAGCTGCGTAGCATAGCTCTAGTGGAAAACCAGCCTTATGACCCCTAAGGCTCTATATCTCCTCCACTATTAATAAAACGCCGTTGACTAACTATTTTCGGATCAGCCCTCGTATGTTTTAACTATTTTTGATTTTTGGGGGAATAATACATTAATAACTTGATATGTATTTCAATTTCAGGGTAATATGTGGAATTACTGAAGACACCAACTCGTCGCACATTATCAAGGCTGCTCTAGAAGCTGTTTGTTACCAAGTGAGAGACATTTTGGACGCGATGAACGAGGACTGTGGTATACCATTACAGTTATTGAAGGTTATTTGTATTTGTACTTATAAATCACGGAAATGTTAACTTCGCATACAGTACCTTTTTTAAGGCAAACATTAGGGGTCGATTGCTATTTCCTCAGGCGCCAAAAAAATCATGCGCCCGCGCACTTTATATGTTTACTTTTGTTTTGATATTTTCTTTGAGTGACTCGATTAACATATAGTTAAAAAAATAAGTGGTAGAGGCTGCAATTTTCCTGACGGTTCCTGACCGATAGGCATGCAACTTTCCTACGATGTTCAAGGATTTGCATCGTAGCCGCCATAAATCCAAGCCACCAATGAGCTTTCTAGCACACAACTTAGCAACGATTTATTAGGTACGAAACAGAAATACTCTTTATTCTGAAGTTGCTGAAGATTTTTACAGGACTGGCCAAAAAAAGGTTGTAATATTTTCAGGTGTAATGTATGGATGCGAGATTCTTAGTTACACCAGAACTTCTCAACGCCTTAACCGATTATTTAGATGAGTGAGGTATCGTTAGAATCCTTACGTCATCTCGAGCAAAATGAGTATGTACTCCATTATGCGTATTCAGAAGAGAAAATAATGTTTGCGATCTTCTCAAGTGGGATATCAAAATGAAGAATTTGAATACATGTAAGCTTATTTAAAACGTGATTCTACGGCAGTAGATACTTCAGAAACAGTGTCTTTTTTGAGCCAAAAAATTGACATTAACTGTTTATTGAATATTTCTACTCATTGGTTCATAACAAATGCCAGAATAGAACTCCAAAGAGTCAATTTTGAATATTTCATTTTTTATTAAATCTTTAAGTTTCCGTGATTGTGTGGGTCAAATTACCATACATGGGGGTTTTCGGAGCGGGACTGATTTGAGAGAAAGAGTAGAGATAAACAGATAAGTTAGTCTGAGAAAATAACATACAATGCCTAATGAATAACTAATGAATAAATAACTAACCTAACCTCTCTGCGAAGTGTATACATACACTCTATGACACAGTTTAATTTATTTCACATAGTATCTACTTTAGCTTTACTACCAAGCCTCGTAAGATAACAATAAAAAGAACTGATTGATTGCCTGTAGTAAATTTAGTTGGTGGTACGATTTTCAAAATAAACTATTAATATTTTTTCTATTTTTTTCGTCGACAGTCGTAATAGGTGCATATTTAAATTTTTTGAAGGAATCAATTGATGCACGAGAAGCTTGCGATTGAAGTTCTACTTCATTGACGTTTAACAATTCATTTATAATTTTTAGTGTGCTATAGCCAGAATTTTTATTCAACACCAACTTCAGTTTATTAAAAATCTTTTTCCCTTTTACGCTCAAGTTTAATTTGGAAACATCTTGATAGGTTTTATGAACTATTTTTAAACTATCGCTGATGGATAGACTTTTATCCTGTAGTTTTTTGGTAGCATTTGGGATAGTCTATAAATAATATGCTATAAAATTTAAGTCGCTTCTTGTATTTACATCACCAAAAGCCCTTTTTGCTTATATAATACTCCGGCCTTCGGAGCAGCTGATTGTATCTAGAACACGTTTCACTTCATCATAATGTTTGCTATAATATGTCGCAGTTTCTATCCAGGTTCCCCACCGAAAAATTGGTTCCGAATAATTGTTGGAGGGGGGGTAAAGGCACTCTGGGAAGCATTTCTTTAAACTTTTGTATTCTTTTAGGAGATTTCCGAAAAGTGTTTTTAACATTTGAGATTAACGCATTCACATGTTGTGTGCAAAATATTGAGAAAAATTACTTTTTAAATTTCTTCATGCTTTTAGCATATAGCCCACACCGTCAGTTAAAAGTAAAAGCACTTTATCGTGATTATTATGGGTAACACCCCATAATTCATCAATAGCACTTGTTACCGTGTTGGTTATGGTTACATTTTTCGTTGCGTCTAATAATTTGCTAGATATCAAGTGTTGAGTGCCAATGTTGTCGTTACGTAGTGCCCCACTATGACATTAGCTATTTGACGACCGAAATCACCCGTGGTTTCGTCATTACTCACGTAAATATATTCATTTTTAAGCTTATTCCGTATTGTATTCATTTTTTCATCGTAAACTTTAGGGTACCTAAATATTCTCGCCGCAGTTGACATTCCGAAGAAACTTTTACAGTTGTTTCAAATTTACCAGTAACACATTTTTCAATAACCTTTTTACCTGGGTCCATGGCATATTACAGCCCACAACAAATTTCACGAGCTCACTATTGAAATTACATTTTATACTGGTATGTTTATTGGACACAACATGTCGAGTTACACTAAATTTCGTTTGAGCGAAGCTAACATTGCACTTGGTGCAAAAAAATAAAGAATCGCGAACCTCTATATATGGATTATTTTCTATCCACGAACGCAAAAACTCGTAACAAGCTTTTTTCTTGGAGGCATATTTGCAAAGAGTATAATAATATATATCAGGTAAAGAGAGCCATCTCGCGTGAAAACTTGGATACTCGTGAGGACAAGCGCCGCACACGGATTTGGTGTGGACTAATTTCGTGTGTCTGTGTGCGTGCACACACACACCCATAATATTATCCGTTAAATATTGTTCATGTACCATCCACCCACTGTGACATCTTAAACTTCCCGTGGCAACTTCCCACTTTTTAAATTGAATAATGGTAATAAAGTTATTCTTTTCAGAAGTCATAATTTACTATCATTTTTTAGTATGAAAATGGGGAAGTTTATACGGGAAGGTTAAGATGCCAAAGTAGGTAGATAGTACATGAACAGTATTTTATTGTTTACTTTTATCTATAAAAAATCTTTCTCGGATTGGCGAGTTAACTCGTCCAATTTGAGTACAAATTATAATCAAGCCGTACTGAAAGGGTTAAGTGATTTGTACACAAATAATTATTCCAGTCAGGAGACTAATAAAATTAAGTTGTATATATAATATCATTTATTTATTTTTGACTAACTTATTTATGAATAGTATATTAAAAGGAGGATTAAATACGATTACCTATAACTTGTAGCGATTTGTTTAACTTCTTCAATCACTAACTGGTAAACGAATTGGTGAAGTACGATCGTCTACAAAAAGATGTATCCATTTTTTTCACCTTGAAATGGATGCACGCTGTATCTTCCTGATTTCATGTATTGGCCCAGGATAATTGTTGTTTTCTCCAACAATTGACATCCATGTTGAAAATACCTCTGTCCTGGCTTTTTCTCAGCATGAGGACGTGGCATGATTGTATGCACTATGCATCTGCAAAACATAACATTAAATAATGAGATGAAAGTGTAGGAGGTATGTATGTATTTTTGAAATTATGTTTCTAATTATCTACTATACCTATTTCAAATTTCAAAGACAACAGCAAGAAGAAAGTGGGCTTCATATTCGTTTATCGTATAGCTCACGTAATTCAATACTCAAACGTTTATATTGCTAAGTAACCACCTGTTTTCATTGATATTCATTTATGTATGAGCTGCATAACCACCCGGCAAAACAGACTACCTACCTAAATAAATCAATTGATTGGAATATAAATATAACATCGCATCGGTGTGAACAGGGATAGTAAATAAAGAATTTAAAAATACTTACTTAACTCGGCGTATCCGATAACACATCGTATTCGATCTGGGAAAAGGCGTTTCCGAAAAGTTCATAAAAAGCACTTTTAAGAAAATGATAAATCAACTTGACTTTGTAGATCTATATCACTAACTGCTTTTCACAAGAATAATGCAGAAAATTTTATAATTAGCATTATTTTATTTTCAATATGTTGACACGTTATTGACACACGTGTTATTTCAATATTTAAAAATAACCATGACAACCATACGACCATAGAGTATTATAAAATCTGTGAGCATAGAGTTGAAAATTTAATTTTACGATAAATTGTAACGTTTCTTTTCACGTTCAGCTTTGATTAATTGTATTGGGATAGATGAAATGAAAACGAAACCTGCTTGAGACGGATTACACAAAATATGTCGACATCAAATATAATAGGAGGCAGCACTTTCTACGCCAAATTCACGCGAAATTGGTCTTTTCTTTAAGTTTCCCCCCCCTGCATATTTGTATGCAATAGGGATGACGACACTATGAAAGAAAATCAATACATCCAAATTTTCTACATAAAGGCTCAAATTCTCAATCAAATGGCGAAAAAAGTAATTCAAACAAATAAATAATTACGTAATTATAAGTCTTCAAAGTGTTAAGAGTGGGTATGTTCTGTCCCTTTTCCGCAAAACGCACCTTTGTATTGAACGATCGTCATTTACTATGGCGCTACTTAAAGGTGACGTCACGGTTAGGTAGCACTTTCTCTCTCTAATTACGAACAGTAGTATTTGAATAGGATTTTCACTATTTGGGATAGTTTTATGTCTTCTTTCTATTGAAGTAATAAAAAAAATTGAGTCGAGATCCCTATTTCATATAAGTAAGTTAATACTAATCTAGTAGATAAATACTAATAATATTCATATAAGTAAGTTAATACTAATCTACTAGATAAATAGATAAATACTAATAATTTACTAGACATGGGCACGGAATGACAATAGGGATGTTGACTCAAAATTTATTATTACTTCATACGAAAGAATACATAAAACTATGCCAAATAGTGAGAATCCTATTCAAATATGTCAAAAAATAACGAAACTACAACCGTTAGAATGTCTTTAGTTCGAGGGAGAAAGCGCTACAGGTCAGTGACGTCACTGACCTCGAGCGCCATAGTAAATGACGATTGTTCAATACAGAGGTGGGTTTTGCGGAACAGGGACAGAAAATGCCCCCTCCTAAAACTTTGAAGACTTATAATTATGTAATTATGTATTCTTTTGAATTAATTTTTTCGCTATTTGATTGAGAATTTGATCCTTTTTCGAGAAAATTCGGATTCATGGATTTTCTTATTTGGTGTCAACATCCCTATTAATTGTCTAATATAATGTCAAACTTGACGCCCGATATCTATGAACTATTTACTCATAAATGAGTACGGACAACTGAAGAGGTTGATAATGACTTTATAATATATGTAATTATATTTATGATTATTATTTTTCAATTAATTATTCATGACGTAGAAACCTGCTGGAGTACATTCTGTTTTTCAAGTCAATACCTATTCTTTGACTAATCTCAAACGTTCCCGCTCCGAAAACCCCGATGTATGCAAATTACAGAAAATAATTCGTAGAAAAAAGATGCAGATTTATAAAGCAGTCTAGGCGCATATAATGTCGTTTATATTTTATCATCGTAATAGAACCCGCTAAAGCAATGTTTTTATTGAAATCAGTATTAATTTTTTTACAACTTTTCTAGCTCAAAGTAGAACTTCTGTCCGGTACAAACAGATTCCTCACATTCAGGTGTATGATCCTCAAAAATATGACATTCCACTAGGGTGACTAGGGCCTAGGTTTCGAGAAAATGATTTTTATTTACAAGGGTCAAAATTTTAACGTAAGGGTTCTCACAAAAAAGTCATACATTATTTCGTAGAACATTTTTTAAATAACTTTTTGATCAAAGTACTAATGCTCAATGTGTATATTTAATCATAATGAGATATATTTTATTTCATCTCTTAAAAACAATTGTTGCTTTTGCAGCCCCTGAACATCTTCATTATCTCTCTTCAATCTTTGCCCACTACTTCCAAATATGAGTATGCGATTATTCTCATGGTTTAAGGAAGATGCAAAGCTTATTGAAAAGAGTGTGGACTAATAGCGGAAAGGCTTACTCGGTAAAAATACAAATCCTTAGCTTTAGTTAAAAACACAAATAAGACTTATTATGGTGGCAACAGATTCGACTCATTTCGTTTTTTTAGTCAACGCAGTTTCAATAGGTAAGTTGTCTCTAACGAGAAATCTAAATTGATCATTTTATTTTTTCCAGGTTGATGGCGGCATGACATCAAATTCTCTGGTTATGCAAATGCAGGCGGATCTGATAGGCATTAACGTAATCAGAGCGGGGTTCACTGAGAGCACCGCTTTAGGTGCAGCGCAGGTCGCGTACTGGGGAGTCGACAGTAGCAAACCGGTCACACCCATACCCATGACCGATGGTACCACATACGTTCCCGGTATAACGGATGACGTACGCGAAATAAGGTACAAGCAATGGAAAATGGCCGTTGAGCGGTCTTTAGGATGGGACCAAAATTAGCGTATGTTGTCACTTTTAGTTTATGCAACTATTGCATAATAAGGATCCTTAATAGTAGTTTATGGAACTGGTACATAACGAGAGGCATTAAAACATGAGTGTGTTTTATGAAACGAGCCGAAGGCGAGTTTCAAAATAAGGTCACACGAGTGTTTTAATGCCTAATTATGTACAGTTGCATACATTACTTTATCTATACACATATTATAAGTACTCTAAGATGCAAATGACCTGCATTGCTACCAGTGCTACCCGTAACATTTATAGGTGCTAATCTAATAAAGAATAAGAAATAAATCAAAACAAAGAACAAATCATATATTATAATAATTTGTAAATAAATAAAATAATTGTATTCATTGTATTAATACAACCTTTTTGCACAATAACCAAAATGGCGGCAATGGCGAAATCAGATCTGGCAGCCAAACGTTTGTCAGCTAAATGCTTTTAAAAAAGCATAAACCAACTAATAGTCCCTATTTAAGAGGCATGAAGCAATTCTATATAAACTCCCAATTTTAGTCAACATCTTGTGGTCTAGATTCTTATATAAAAGGTTATTTTTTTGCTTTAGCATTCCATGTACAGCTTCTACAGGCCATCGAATATTTGTATTTGTAACGCAGCGAGAATCATCTCTCGGCAAGGCAATTGTTTGCGATTACCCTTAAGTGCTGGCATTAAAAGTCTATATCCTTTTGCTTCCAAGTGGGCAACAAGATCCCTGAAACCCCTATCCACCACGAAAATGTCACCTGGCTGCATCAGGCTACTAAGACCCCTTGAGTCAACGTCTATTATATTTTCCAAGATAGTTGCATCATTTTTATTGGCTGTATAAGGACCTAACATGTCCACCACGAAGCCATAGATCTGTAGTGCAATATAGTGAATGGCTTGCACAAAGGAGCCTTTTTTGGCCAGAGTAGGAAGGGTCGATTTCCGCTGGTATTCATTGTTTTTACTTTTCTGATGCCTGGCGTAAGTTCCGTCACAAATAAGAATCAAATATCTGGGCGACCGAGCTTTGCTCGGCGTTTACCCGGGCATGAGACCTAGCTAGATCGATTTCTCGCCCCCTAAAACCCCCAGAATGGGTAAGGGCCAAATTTATGGCACTGTAGCACAACGGAGAGCACACTGGAATGTGTGACACGGGAAAAAAGTTGCACAACAAAATTATAAGGCTAAGTTTAAAAGGCTTCAAATATTGCTGTCGATATGCGAACCGATATAAAAACATGTTAAATGAAGTATGTTTTTATTCCAAATGACAAAAATCGTTTCCATTATAACTTTATAAGTTCAATACTTAGTCGACATTATCATCAACAACAAAATAAACTTGAAACTAGGTACCCATAGCTTAGGTAAGAACCCAAGTAGAGTTGCCTTTACAATTTTCCGTTGTGACACGTTGCACAATTTCGTGTCACTCGTGACACACCGGAACGTAAATTGCCTTAAAATTTCACGTTGGCACTAGCCAGATTTTGTTGCTTATCATTGATTAGATTATAATAGTTCAAATTATCACTTTCACAATAAGAAAAATGATCAATAAACACTTTTTTTGCATTATTTGTCGTAAAATCTTAATGATACGCGCGTGATGTGATGACACACACAAATGACTCGACGTACAGTAAAAAAACATGGCTGTCGCGTCCGAGGTTATAATTGCCAGTAACAAGAGAATGTTGCCAATACAAGAATATAAAAAACTACTAACTAGCGCTACGGGCTTCGGAATTATGTCGTTGCACAACCAACGTGTTACAACGGAAAACGTTTTGTGGACACACTTTTATTTTAAGAGTTCAAGCTGATAATATTACATTTTTCTTATTACGATTATAGTATCGTTTAGCAAATTTATCAAAGATTCTGCCTACATAAATTTGGCAATGACAGCTAGCTAAGTTAAATTAAAAATTTTTTGTATCTACACCCATATAGTAAATCCTCTTTTATAAGTTCAAATACCGTAGATAAGACCCCGCTTTATAATATACTGTGCGGCTGTTGCGTGCGTCCCCTATTAGATCACGAAATATAACACTTTAACGAGATCACGTACAAAATTAAGACACAGCTGCGGGCTGGCGGCGGAGGCGCGGGCCGGCCTGTCGACGCAAACATGGCGCACGCCGGCGAGAAGTGCCCACACGAAACACATGAAAGAGGATTTATGTCACACCTGGCCATAAAGTGGCCATTATCGCACGCTCCGCGCGTGAAAAAACCCACTTCCTGGCCAGGGGGTGACATAAAATTTTGTACTTACCACGGGCGATAATAAAGAAAGCCTCAGATCACATATTTATCGCCCTTGCCTTCGGCGCGGGCGTAAAATACATGCGATCTGAGACATTCTTTGTTTTATCGCCGTTGGTAAGTAATGTACTATTAATATATGGATGTAGATAAAGTAGTGTATGCAACTGTACATAATTAGGCATTATGTACCAGTTGCATAAACTACTATTTTGTCCGAAAAACGGGGAAGCGGACACTTATTTTCTATGGAGCAGAAAAGGTAGTCAACTTTGAGATTGCCATTATAAAAAAAATAAACAAGGAATTAAGAGTAATAGGCTTGTATAAACTCTAATAATTTGAAAAAATTGATGTCACGTGATACTGACGTGACAAACTAATTTCTCAAATTATTCGAGTTCATACAAGTTTATTCTAGGAAAGGGGGCATTTCGCGTAAATGGAAAGCTAATTTATGAAAGATTGTTATATTTAAGTGTCTTAAAATATCACGCCGTTAGCCTGCGAATGTCAAAATACGTTTTGTATGTAAAGCGTCCCACCTTAAGGTTAGGGCCTATTTTCTTACATTAATGTTATATTGTTTCGAAAGTATATCATACTTACAAGGAAGTTTTGACATTTCTAAATTCTGCAGAACAAAAATCTTTGATGCCAGAAACTCTCCCAGCATCAACAAGTCGGCATTGGCAAGTTATCGCTCGATTCCTCGTTCCATGAGTTACGTTATTATAGACAAAACGCTCATAAAAGCAAACTTTACACTGAAAATAATATGATCGTAAATAAAATCGGAGAAACCAACAGTGCTGCGAGAACAAAACATAGGTTATGATTATTTGTTTACTCTAACGTGACGTCATTCGCTCTGATTGGCGTTCAGAACATCATGGCGGATTGTCGTATTTGGTAGTTTTATTTTATAAAAATATTAATTAATCCCGCTTAAAAAAAAAAACTTGTTTTGTAATCTTTTATTTACGTTTCATTATATGGTTATATAGTTTTAGTGTTTTATATTCACAGTCATCATGGCTATTATTAATTTTTATATTCTTAAACTGTCATAGTTTTGCCTGACACTGTGAACAATCATTTGGATGGGTCAAATGCTGAATATTCAATCACCAATAAGGAGGACACCGCTTTGCTACTGGACTGGCCAAAAATTTGGTCCTTACCCAGATACCAAATTTCATCAAAATCTTTAGAGCCGTTTCCGAGATCCCCGAAATAAATAAATAAATATACATATATATTAATAAATAAATATACAAGAATTGCTCGTTTAAAGATATAAGATGTATCAGCAGCATTACATAGCTTTTTTGCAATTTTGGTTGTGTGATTTGCAATCAAATCTTCTCTGTTATTAGCTTTTATCCCGAAATGCTGGGGTAAAATATTTTCAAATGCACTGGTCAGGGTTACACTTTTAACATATTCTGAAGCATACTGCTGTGTTTCTAGTTTTAGCGTGGTTTTAATGAGACGGTTAGAGTTGCCGGTTCTTAGTTTGATCAAAAACATAACTGCTTGAGTTATATTCCTATTCTCTGTGCTTCGCAACGATGACAACATGTTCGCTAAATCGATAATATTAGCTCGTCAAACCCGTAAAAACCTATATGTCGTCACTTGGCAGAGAACCATCGCCGATCCTTGAGAAATCGCTTGCTGTGCTTTCTAGTGCGACGACATTCAACAGTTTTGTTACTTCATTCAGATCAAGCGTTGATGTATTTGATTAATACGCAATTGTAATAAATCGTTTTCAAAAAACCGATTCTTAATAACGTGTTTTCTACAGCAATGATTTCCTTTTGGTTACGTTACGGTGATGTTACGTTTATTAAACGCTTGAATTCTGACTTCTTTGGGCATAACAATTAAGTCACGTTTACTTGAACACAAGCAGGAGTAACCATGACTAGAAATTGTCCTTTGAATTGGCAGTTCAGTCAATTCAGTAGCGGTGCTGACTTTTTTTTACATTAAAAATTCTTATTTTAGGTTAAACAGAGCAGTGTCGTTAAACCCTATCGGGTTTGTATCGACACAGCATTCGCGAAAAATAAATATTTGCAGAGCCTGGCACTTGAACGGTCTCTTGAACACTTGTGTTTGAATCACTGTCGTCGTTAATAGACTGATTTTCTGGCCTTCGATATCTTTTTAAACGACGATTTTAAATGATCAGAATAATATTCAGTGTCTTCTAAGCTAACTATTTTCCTTTTACGACCCGGAATATTTTTTTAAAAGCGATGCAATAGCCACATTTTTTGTAGATTTCGTCCTCCATTATAAAATGTACAGTTTCAGACTAAAAAAATAACTGCGATCATCACGATAACGAAACAGAACAGGAGCGCTCGTGGCCCAGCGGCGCCTGCGTACTGCTTGCGGTATCTAAGGTTAAGCAACGTGGGCAGCGGTCAGGACTTGGATGGGTGACCGCTTTGAGTGGTTACTAACTGAGCGCTCCCGTGCTTTGGAAGGCACGCTAAGCCGTTGATCCCAGTTGCTGTCTATGGCAGCAGTCGTTAAGCCAAGTTGGAGGCCTTCGGGCGGTTTGAAAACTTCTAACAGTCAAGTTGCCCACTCATTTGACAAAGCCTAATCCCAAAAAGGTCTAGTTTCCCCTCGGGGTTGGAAGGTCAGATGGCAGTCGCTTCCGTAAAAACTAGTGCCTACGCCAAAATCTTGGGATTAGGTAGCGGACCCCAGGCATCCTTGAGAATGCAACTGTACTGGGATAACGCTAGGAGGATGATGATGATCACGATAACGAAAGAAAATACGTACGTGCCTATGTGACAGAATGTGACAACTGATTTACTCATAAATATATTTAGCAAAAGAGGTTTAATCATAAGTAGAATATCTCTTTAATAGGTACTTAAGACATATTTATGCAACCTATGATTATGAAATTTATGTATATTGGTATATTGATGGGTTGGTTGTAAGTCTAACTGAATTCAATAGATAAATACTTTTTGTCACTTCTTGATTCTCTGACACTCATTGGCCTTATTGTTTGCGTGCTCCCGTTAACCTAGGTACATAAAACGCCTCCAAATCATCCCGCAATCTTTTTTTTTGTTTGTCCCGGCTGTCTTGCGGCCCTTGTTAATTTTCAAATTATCTCCCATCTTTCCGAATGCATACTTGTAGTTCTATGTCAGTTTCGCTGTCTTGACAACTCCCTAGAATAAATGTGTCTGTGACTTCTGCAAATTTACGTATTTTCATTCGTCTGTCAGTTCAAAGTAAATCATGAATTTTATCGATGATTTTTGATAAAACTGCCGATTTTGGAACTCCAGGACGAGGTGCAACTTCAATGCTTGTCTCGCCAAGCTTAAACTCATTTATCCATAGTCGAACTGCTTCGTAAGAAGTCCATCAATTTCTAACTGACTGTATTCGAAGGAACAGCTTTATTCTATAATACTGGGCTGTATGTATTCACGAGCAAGATTTTTTGTTTAAAGTATAAAGAAACTAGAGTGACCAGTAGAGGCCTTATCGTATGATTGATAAGATTATAAGATTTTCGTAATTTAATTTTATGTTGTACAATCTTTACAGAATGAGAGCTATTGAAGTGGAGTACCGCGTTTGACTACGCGAGATTTTAATGGCTATTTATGGAACTATGATTTATGTTACCGTAAAATTGTAAAAACCGTTAGATTAGATTTAATTTTTCGGTAGATTACAGTCTTTCGAAAGTTTACAATATCGCTAATTAGATTATAATCTTACGGTTTTTACAATATGACTGTGACGTGTACAATACTTTTTCTATGTGTCCACTAAGTGGGCTAGGCCCACTTTAAATTGGGCTTATTTTGAAACGTGCTCAGGATTTTCATATAAAAACTATCAAATAGTATTTTAAGTAACTTTGTGACACCTCAGATACTAGTAAAACGTAGATTTACCTATGTTTTGGATTTTAAAATCGTTGGACGTCGATCTTCCATACAAATTAAAAATGTGATATTTAGTCCACTTGAAATGTTTTTTTTTTAAATAACTTTCCTTAATTATTTGAGCATATGCAATGTGCTTTTCAGTATTTCACTTAGGTTTGAGAAGCGTTTTATTACGTTCACTCAGTTCGTTGAGACTTGAGACACATTCGTATCTACTCCGTACGGCCTCAGATTGAAAAATTCTAATTCAGATTGATGTCATTCTGGTCATTACAGCCAGTTCTTGAACGCATTATGACGAATTTATGGTATGTGTGTAGATTAAAAAGATTGTTTGTGATAATTAATGATTCGAAATTCTTTACACATTGTTGAACTTTCATATTATAGCAGTAGGTATGAATGCCTTATAGTCATAGTCCCATGCAATAAAGTAAAGTTCAAACGTATTTAAATCTAAGGATACAATAATTAGGTATTCGGTTCTATGGTATAACATAAATTACTGTCAATATCAAGTGCTATTTATGTTAAATAATAACACTGTAGAATCGGGTTAGCAAACCCTCATATATTTTCCGCATGAACATAAATATAAATCATAATCAACGAATAGTTACATTTATAGTCCAGTCTCTGGCTAAGGTCTTATTATAGGACAGTCCGCGTAGGGATTTTTTTTTTCGGAAAAGGTGATTATGTGTATTTTAGATTCGGGTGGACAACCGTCAACTGGTACATTTTCCAGCTATGATGTTCTCAATTTTTAGGGTTCCGTACCAAAAAGGTAAAAAAGCTTAGGTCGGACACACGTACCTACTCGTATCTGTCCTAAGCTGTGAAAAACGTTTGAACTGTAAGAACATATTTCATAGCCTTAGCAAAATGCTTTCTTCGTCTGTTTCATTCGTAATCGTAAGAATATTTTTATTTACAGAATAATTTATATTATTAGACGAATAGTGTTATATTGTACCTACAAATTTTATTTGGGTCAGTTGGTGTTTATATTATTAAAAATATTTTTTTATGATAAACTGTTGTTTTATAATTTTACACATTCCCTCTAAAAGGTTCGTCTGCAGCGTGGTGCCTACTACGCTGGCGCTGGTACGTGAATTGGCAATATATATTACAAAATTATTAAAAACAAAATATATATCCAAAATAGTTACGTATTGGAAATTAATTGAAGCGCAAGTAACTTTTCGCCGAAATTCAATTCGATTTGAACCTTAACTTTGGGGATTAAGGTTGAAACTTTAACTACATGCATGTGGTCACATTGTGGAACTTGGCCGGACCACTACTGTGTCAGCTTTGACAATTAACTTTTATACAGTTCTTATAAGGTCGATAATTGAAAGGAATAATTAGCAGGGTGCGTTTACATATTCGTCTAGTGTGAACAGTCGTGCCATCGATGACACTTAACTGAACATCCGTGAACCTTATTGCAACGAGATAAGGTTCAATAATGGTTAACATTGCGTCTATTTTCATCAATAATAAATAGCAATTATTATTATTTGCTATTCGTTTAATATAACGTCGAGACAATTATTGCGATGCGACATACCTACTACTTCAACTACTTGTATACTGAGCTTATACAAATTCAAAGCAACGGGATTTCCAACGCATGAAAGCTTTAGATAGAAACTAGTGCAGTTTAATATTATAAGTAATTACTGCATATTTGTTTGTTAGACATCGTGATTGTCACCACATCTCCAACAACTACTAGGTTTATTATTTATAAATATACCTAGATATTTTTCTGGCACGAACGATTTGTTGTAAGTGATTGACAAAATAAAAACATCGACAGTCCTGTTATCGATAAGTACCACTTCAACACCTTAGAAAATACTTTTTTACGTTGGTAATAAGTAGAGGAATTAAATGAAATGTGTATTACGATTTTGCTTCTTTATCATTAATCGAAGTAATGTTGGGTAGAGTTGGATGACATGTGAATATTTTTAAAAAGCTACACTGCATGTTTTTCTCACAGACTTAATGAAGTACATGCCGCAAGTACAGTGATTTGTACGTCAGGCATGTTGCCCGACTCTGAACAAATAAAAAGTGATTTCAGTAGAATGTTTTTGTAGTAGACACAGAACATTGACTTGATAAAATTCCCCTGTCTTAAATATTTGTGTAACTCTTTTTTCATACTACAATAGATAAACAAAAAAGACATTACACCCTGAAAAGTTTCATGTAGGCTGCTCTATATAAAGAACTATTCATTGCAAATTTAAAAATAAATTGGATCAAAAGTGTACGGATTACGTTCAATTTGTACCAGATCGGTGGCACGTGGCGTCTAGGTAGGTAGCCGATATAAGTCTGTGTTTGTATGTACGTCTTGTCGTTGAAGTAATATGTACTTATCGATAACAGGATAGTCGATATTTTTATTGTGGCAAGCACTTAACGAATGTTGTTCCTGCTAGAAAAATATCTAGGTATATTTATAAATGAAACATAGGTTTATTATTTTCATTCTAGGTATAATTATATTATGACCGGCTTAGACACTACACAATTTAAATCCACATCACTCGAACTGGCGAAGAAACTCCGATATTCTTTCTTCTGCTTCTGCTGCAAGAGAGCACTCTAGATCTGTTTTTCTTGGTATAACGCTGATATTTTATAAACTTCTGTTCAAAGCACCATAATAATTGTACCTGTTTGTACAGATTCTGGGATATGTTTTGTTTATGCAGATTCTGGGATATATTTAGGTAATCATTGTTTGACGTGAAAGCGCCGTACTATACACATAAAATATAACATTAGATTCGTTAAGGCTCCGTATAACATATTCTGCCGATTTGACTAAGATTGATGACGTCGTATCTCATAATCTATAAATATTTATATACATTTTATTACAGATTACGAAAGATCATTTCATTCTGAATGGAATAAGTGTGCTACTTTTTAAAATTTCTTATTTAGTTTCGAATAATCTTGATTAACCTAACAGCTGTTTCCTCGATTTGCGCTTGAAGAGGCTTTAAAAACGACCTAGTTAAACTATATATTGGTGCCAAACCGGCTTGGAAAAAATATGCACATATGCAATAGATACTCCTGTTAGGGATGAGTGGAAGGGTTTTTACAAGTTTCATACAAAAATGTTATAAATAAAGAATTTAAAAATTTGTAAATTTTCTGAAAAACTTCGAACTTCATTGCATCTTTTAGTAATATTAAAGCTAATAAAAAGGTTTTTGAGCATATGACTATGATAAAATAACTTCTATTTTATGACTTGAGATAATAAAAAGTAGCAACTAAGATAGAAATATATTAATTCTAAATGATTTACAACATGCCTTTTTCACGACATTTTCATTGACACAGTCATAGTGACTCAGTACCGGCCGAGCGGCCGTCGGAGGAGGACGTATATACCGTTTTTTTTGTGGCTATTTACAAAGCTTACCACAACCCCCTCAAACAAACCAATACAAATTGTGACCTCCCATTATGTGTATTTATTATGAAAGTCGCAGTCAAAGTATACTAGGAACGTAATTGTGAACTAAATCGAGACAACTTATGAATCACATAGCTGATAACGCAGTTGTCAAATGCTTTTCAAGTACTGTCCTTGATACTTGGTGGATTTAATTTGTCTACTCGTGACTTTTTTATACCTATTTAGAAATAGTACATTACTTACCAAGGGCGATAAAACAAAGAATGTCTCAGATCGCAGGTATTTTACGCCCGAGCCGAAGGCAAGGGCGATAAATATGCGATCTGAGGCTTTCTTTATTATCGCCCGTGGTAAGTACAAAATTTTACGTCACCCCCTGGCCAGGAAGTGGGTTTTTTCGCGCGCGGAGCGTGCGATAATGGCCACTTTATGGCCAGGTGTGACATAAAATGCTTTATTTTGATGAGCATTTCATTATTATTAAAGTCAGCAATCAGCATCTAGTGGTTTAACCTGGAAGGTAATCATTTAGCAACTAGGCATTTGTCAAAGTATATTTCGTACACAACTGTAAGGCCCGTCTCTCACTCACGGCGCTATTTAAATGCAACGCGACTGAGATGCAAACCTCGGTCGCCTACTGGTATGCTACTCATTTCCCCACACGGCGCTACCCAAATGAGACTATTTTTCCATTCGAGTGAGAAGCCGTCCCGAATACAACACGTCCGTATGATCTCTGATCTGAGATATTATCCTGCCAACTATTTTATAAACCCACGTGCTGAACTTCCTTGGCAATCCAATTAATGTGTTTGATTTTGTAAATAAAAATTAACCTGTCAAATTGATTTTTTTTTCAATCTCAATCCACGCCTTTTCTGTTAAATAAAAACGGGCAAGCGTGGTAGCCGCGGCCTAGAATTGGGTGTGGAACGATATTATTATTATTATTAAAGCTTATTTATTCAGTGTTTTATGTAATTTTACATTGCAAATGTGTTGTTAGTTTGTTAGTGATTACTTATTTATGTATAATGTATATATATAGGTATTAGTTAGTTAGGTATTTTTATTTTTATTACACTGATCCCGTTAGGGTAAAAGCCTCCACTTCTCTCTATCTTTAGCTTTTTCCATCCAGTTCTTTCCCGCTATTTCGGTGACATCATCAGCCCACCGTTTATAAGGTCTTCCCCTTGTCCTTTTCCCTTCTGGTCCCTTCCATTTTGTTGTTTGTATGGTCCATCTTTTGTCATCATATCTAGATATGTGGCCAGACCACTGCCATTTTAGGCGCATGGCTTGTTGGAGGGCGTCGACAATCATGGTTTTCTTCCTAATTTCCTCATTTCTTACTTTCTGGATCCTTCTTAGCTTCAGCATGCTCCGTTCCATAGCATGTTGACATGAGGAAATTTTGTTTTTTATTTTAGTTGTGAAGGTCCATGTTTGGCATCCATAAGTTAAGCTAGGTAAGATGCAGGTGTCCATGACAACTTTTTTCAGTTTCGGGTGATAATTTCCTTTCAGTATTTCTTTTTGTGTCCAGTATTTTTTCCATGTGCAGTTAATTCTTCGGTCTACTTCTTCTTCATTGTTTTTTTAAACTGAAGGACACTTGTTTTCCAAGATAGACATAGTTTGCTACATATTCAACTTGGTTCCCATCTATTATTATTGGATGAGCGTGGGCATTAGTCATGATTTTAGTTTTACTTATGTTCATGTGTAAGCCCACTGGTTTGCTCTTATTTGCTAGGGTTTGCATCATTTCTTCGAGCTTTTTGGCTGATTCGGCGAAGATAACAATGTCATCTGCAAACCTAAGGTGGCTAAGATGCTTGCCGCAGATCCAGAGTATGATCGTACCATATGTATACATTTTTTAAATCAAAATGGGTATTTACTTGTATATATATGTGAACTTTGAAATGTTATTTAATAATTACATTGACAACAACTATTATTTCATACAAAGTAATAATTCATTTTTAAGTAAACAAAACGATCAAGATTTTTACGCCAGGCAGTAGGTTACTTAGGTAATTAAGTAATATTCTGCAACGCTTTGACCTCACCGTAGGAGAACCAATGCGTCAGACCTCCGATTGCGTGTAGTTATTACGTGTCCTAGTGTCAAGATATACTAGAGGTAACTGGTGAGGTGATCGATGCTTGACTATTGTAAATAGCTCGCCAACGCCATCTATCGAGTAAGATTTCGTGAAAATGATGAAAGCGTAAAGTTTGACGGCCTCTTAAATTATTGAAATATTAAAATACAATTTGTTTACAAATTTTAATTTGAAATATGATAGATGTCATAACGTTCCGTTCTGGGTGGCCAATTTATAAAAAGTAATTACTTCGAACTGAAATACATCGGTAACCTTTTTACGTTTAAAATGCCTTTTCGTAAAGGAAATCAATATAATTTTGTTGCATTAGTAAACATTGGGGACCAAAGATTGCTTTTTTATGTTATAACAAATGGCTAATACTAAAAATTCCATGTTAAAAGATTCTTCAATCGCCACACGTCAACATTTATTTACCCTAATTCAATGAATGCAATCTTTGTGTGGTAATGCATTTTGTATTTGTGAGCAAGCTGTCAAATTGCGTGTTTTTATGAGATGTCAAACCGAGAAAAGCAGCATACGTCTGCTCCCATTGAGGCCATCTGCCAACAAGAAAACTACGGCGGCCGGTCAAATTTTCGGAATTTCCTTTGCATTGTTAAAAAAAACTCCACATTTTGAAATTGTAAAACACATACGACCTAGATAACATGTAGTTTTGTTACTATTCAAAAATTTAAGACCTTTCATAAAGTATTAACGTTGTAGTTTGCGTTTATTGCCTTCAGTAGAGCTAACTTTGGATTGAATTTTTATGAAGAAAACTATAAGTAATTGTGTTTCTGAAACACATGACGTGTAGAGTGTATCCTTAAATATCATATATAGGAATTACAGAATTCAAGCTTTAGTAATAATAATACAGCAAGTGATCAACCCATCGCAATTATTAAGAAATTTGCTCGGTGCATCAGTCTAAAAAAATACGGGTGCCTTAAAATTATGGTTTCTTTCGAGCCAAACAATATAAAGTGGCACTGAAAAAAAATTTTAGGTTGTCAATTTCCGGGACCCTATCATAAAAATATGTGATGATGTAGCGACGAGATCAGAAGACGATGTGCCATCACCAGTAGAGCGGCTGAGAAAGATTTGCAACGACAAGAAACCAAGAAGACGAAGGTCAGACTGATTAAATGCCTTGTTTTCCCAATCTTTCTCTATGGGGCTGAAACTTGGTCTCTGAGACTCCACAGGATCGCCGCAAAATCGACGCATTAGAGATGAGTTGCTGGAGACGCCTCTTATAAATCCGGTGGACGGCGTTTCGCACTAACGTTTCCATCCTCAAAGAGCTTCATATTAAGGATCGACTTTCGTCAATTGTGGCTCTACGAATACTGAAGTTCTTTGGTCACATCTCCAGAAACGAAGATTTAATGGAGAGACTGGTGGTTCAGGGACGAGTGGAAGGCAAGAGAGCACGTGGCCGATCACCAACTAACTGGACTGACTTGATCAAAAAAGCTACGGAGTCCACCATGGTCCAATGTACCTACTCGCGATGCCTCTAACCGGCAGAAATGGAAGCATATCGCTAACAGAGCTGTCCTCGAAAACTACAACAACCCACCGAACATCGCTCCGTGTACCTCGTCTGCGCAACCACGACCACTCTGACAAGAGTGACCGACTAATAAGAGATCATAAAATTATCGATATCCAAAAATGACGATTGACGTTAATGTCGTTTTTTCCATGGGTTTTTATGAATCCAATTGAGACCTGTGAACGTTACTTTTTTAACTGTTATTTTGTGCAGTTTATATGTAAAATTAAATAAAGATCCTGATATGATTAAAAAACTGTACAACCTTGCAGTGTTTTAGGAAATAGGTATGACGGTATTTTACCGACCTGTATTCATTGTCTGCGAGTGTAATTTTTAAAGCTAACAATAATTAGTATTCGTTGCTAAAATGTAGGTATGTAATACTAATAGAAATATCACCAAATTTAAAGATCAACTAAGTATTAATCTGTGGATCAATGTCAAGAAATAAATGTTAGGTAGTAAAAAAAAACCTGACTTATAGCTTCCCATTCCTTTGTTAACAAATATTTTTTAAATCAAAAAATACAGTAATGGATAAGGTCTACGCAGCGATACCCCACTCAATGGGGTAGGTCAACCATTTTATTTCACGCCCTCCTTTAAGCCCCCCCTTAACAACATTTGGACCGACTTCTGGTTATGAAAATTGAGTTCAGCGACCGCCTAAACCCATTCCAGATCCAGAATACCTCACTTGACCAGATTCGAGTTATATTTACCTTAAGTAATACAGTTTTTATAGTTTAGCCGCCAATTTGGCAGCTATTTTGTTTTCATCCACTTCTGGTACCCGAATCGACTTCTAGTTATCAAAATCGAGTTCAGCTACCACCAAAACCCATTCGAGAACACCACACTCGACCAGATTCGAGTTATAATTACGGATCTTAAAGTGCAAAGGCCATCTTGAATACTGAGCATAGGAGCCAGAAGTCGGCTTGGCAACATTCGAATCAGCGGGCATTTTTACTTCGGAAAAATTGTGTTGCCAAAATGGCTCATAAAATGCCGTTGACATGGAAAAGGCGAGCGATTTTTAGAAATATTTACCAGTCTATAATATACTATAGGTATCTATATATGAGTTGCTGTCACCACATATAACACGACCAAGGATGAGATGTCACAATCGTATGTATCAGTCTTCTGTCTGCTGGTAATCACGGGACTACAAGGCATGTGAAAAAAATCATGTTAGTAGTCCATATAATGAATTTAAAAAGAAAACTTTCACAACTAATCAGACATTAGGTACCTACTAGTTATCGAGTAATAGTCGAACATAAGAAATGTACTTTGCAAAAGCAAATTTCGTACAATTTTCATTGATACCTTAGATAATGTTGTCAATTCTGTCAAAAACATAGTAAATATAAGTTAGCAAACTTTTTAGTCCACATAATGTAACGGGTGGACAACTACGGAACCCTACATTGTGCGTGGCCCGACACGCACTTGGCCACTTTTTTTCTGAAGAAACATGGAAACGGCACTATCAAATTGACATCGTTCGTAACTTTTATTAACCTTTATTGACCATTGACGTTTAATTGCTGCTATCTTTAATATTTATAGTCCATTTCAGTATTTTCGAAACCATTACGAAACTAAAATTACCAGTTGAAACGACTAGATATTATCATACCTACCAGTTCCCAGCGCTATAGTCTGAATCACAGATACGTGATAGCGGTGACATGACAAATTTTTGCCTATATGTATCTATATATGTACAGGGGAACATCCTTGACACTCCATCTGGCACACAATTGACATTCTATCTGGACGACGACGCTGTGTTTAGGGATTAGGTTATTATGTGCACTCTTCTGTAGTTACCTACAAGCGTCTGTAAGCTAAAGTTTTCATTCATCATCACATCATCAGGCTTTTTTGCCACCATCATGGCAATGATAATTTTAATATAAGGTTAGTTTTAATAAACTATCATATTATTAGTATAGGGAGCCATCAAAGAATGGCATTAAGTCTATTACAGACTGGATAAGCAGTGTCGAATAGGGAGACGACTGGCTGTGTACCTAAGCGAACCATAAAGTTAGTTCAATTCACGAGGAAGCGCGCTCTCTTGATTGTTGACTAAGAAGTTTTTGTCCATCGCTTCGAAACCCAACTCCCGGCGTCATTCCAATATGTTTCGCGCTCTCTTCCACGCATATGCCACGTTAAGGGCGTGCAATCAAAAATAATAACGTTATTTCAATTCAAACGCTGTTCTGAGTAGATGACGATGCAACAAGGATTGTTTTCAGATACCTATATGGTTTTTAACTATATTTTGATTGTTTCTCTAATTAGAGCCGATACACGATTGAATCTTTATTTCCTTTAGCAGTAGGTAATTTTTCAAACAGTGAGTAATAGTGTTTGAAATAGCAAACACTGCATAATAGTAAAAGTTTTTATATTTAAAACGTTCAAATGGCGTCATTCCTGATATCAGTGCAGATATCCTTATTTCTTGTAGTTTCAGATTGCACCCGGTAACCCAAAACGCTGTAAGTTTGTTTTGGCTGTGTATTAACCGTACCGTAGTAACTACTACTACGCCACGCTACTACTTACGCCTACGCGTACGCTCTTAGGAAAACACAAAATCGTTTGAAAGTGTCTTATTGGACTTTGATGGACGGACTTGCGGAGTATTTTCATAATTTCACAAATATTTGCTCAAAGGTTAACTGGAGAGATCCCTTACAGGGATAAGTTCGCCTTTGTACTTACATGTATAATCTGTTTTGTCTGTATTGTTTCTTTTTCTTGTCGTGTGTACAATAAAATATTTACATACATACATATTTTCAGCAAGTTTTTTTGAAACAAAAACACTTTCCTATCCCACGCCGCAGCTCTCCATTCCTTTTTTTACCTTTACAAAATTAAAAGATCCTTGGAAAAGCAAAAATAAGTGGTTGTATTATAGTTTCCAAGATTCCAAGTAATTTCGTGTGTATTGTTTATTGGTGAAGTTTAAGGATATTTTTTATTGTTTTCAACATCCAATGTCAATTAAGTAATCAACATTCCGAGCCTTGGTACACGTTGGGTGCGTTCAATGTGCCGCTTATCTATCATGGTGTCTCATAATTGGGTCTGTTGCGGGATGACCACTCGGGTCGGCCCCTTCATAACTATTAACAAGTAGCAACTTAGCCCCTCATCGCCATAGACACATGTAGGGTTGGCGTGAAGCTAAGTGCAGAGCCGTGTAGTGGCGCTCGCTCGACAGCCTGACGGATGGCGGAGGGAGACGCGCCGCATCTTGCGGGCCCATGTGAGCTCTTGTCATTGACTTGCGAATATCGCAACTACACCCACTATGGCCAGTCGCATCCAGTACCTTACTCTATATAAGTTTTTTCGAAACAAAACACTAACGAACACGTTTGCTTTTAGTCTTAATTTATGTGGCAAAAAATAGTTAGGTACCATTACCACCTAAGGTCACCAGAGGCGGTGCTCGCGTTGCCTTACGAAATGAGACTAAACGCAAACGCGTTCGTTTGTGTTTTGTTTCGAAAAAACATACTAGAGGTTCAGAAGGAAGCTTACCATATTATGTCCACTAGTTGATGATTGGCATTTTGAAAATCGATCACTTGACGCGTTACGTTACGTTGATCTTTTTAATGCGCCAGCACGAATACCTACTACCTATGTGTATTGCGCTATGATACACGAGTCATCGGGGTGCGAAAGCAATTAGTACTAATCCCGCTTATATTCATAGTCATACCTTTTAAAGATAATAAGTATTTTATATATTATTATGGAAATGTGAGTACAATAACAAAATGAACTACAATGATCAGTAGTTAAATAGTCTGTTCGAAATAAAAAGAAGCGTAGGATATAAGGGCTCCCTCAAATCCTACAAGTCCTGGGTACAAGGAAACCTCACGTGTATTTTCTTACTGCACCTACAATACCGAGAAATCATATCTACTCATGTAGCATTTTCTTTAAAAATAGAAGAAATTACACAATCACGTTCACGTAATATACTTCATTTTCTTACAAAAATTCATAGGTGGTGATCAATTCAAAAAATACACGTGAGGTTTCGTGGGGGTGGGGGGGTCGTCCAAAACCTCACCAAAGATCACCAAGGGGGGAGAGGGGGTCTAAAAGGGGCCCGAAAAACCTCGCGTGTTTTCTGGATAAGCCCTAATAACTTGTTGAAGTGAAAACTTCTTTAGCGGCGCTGAGCACTTTTGTACTGGGGAAAAATGTATAAACTCGCGATAAATTCTATGACCAGGTTAGTTGACCCCTCCTAGTATCGTGATTGCTATGTTACGAGGGGTCCCCAGCTGGTCTTCTTAGAAAGCCAAGGTTCTAACTGTTTTAAGACAATCCTAAGATTTTCCATAAAGATCATATTTCAAATAAATTCTCATGGAAAGTAGCTCTTATTGTCCCTAAAAAAGCGTTTCCAAAGTCCAATATCGGATAGCCAGACTGACCGATTTCCGTAAAGATCATATTTCAAATAAATTCTCATGGAAAGTAGTTCTTATTGTCCCTAAATACGGTGACATTTAACTTCAAAATACCTAATGGCCAAGAGTGATGGACCAGGGGGAGGAAACTTAAAGAAAAGACCAATTTCGCGTGAATTTGGCGTAGAAAGTGCTGCTTCCTATTATATTTGATGTCGACATATTTTGTGTAATCCGTCTCAAGCAGGTTTCGTTTTCATTTCATCTTTCCCAATACAATTAATCAAAGCTGAACGTGAAAAGGAACGTTACAATTTATCGTAAAAAATTATTTTTCAACTCTATGGTCACAGATTTTATAATACTCTATGGTCGTATGGTTGCCATGGTTATTTTTAAATATTGAAATAACACGTGTGTCACAATAACGTGTCAACATATTGAAAGTAAAACAATCGTAATTAATTATAAGATTATCTGCATTATTCTTGTGAAAAGCAGTTATCGGATACGCCGAGTTAAGTAAGTATTTTTCCCACCGATGCGATGCTATATTTATATTCCAATCAATTGATTTATTTAGGTAGGTAGTCTGTTTTGCCGGGTGGTTATGCAGCTCATACATAAATGAATATCAACGAAAACAGTTGATTACTTAGCAATATACGAGTAAACGTTTGAGTATTGAACTACGTGAGCTATACGATAAACGAATATGAAGCCCACTTTTTCTTCGTGTTGTCTTTGAAATAGGTATAGTAGATAATTAGAGACCTAATTTCAAAAATACACGCATACCTCCTACGCTCTCATCTCATTATTTAATGTTATGTTTTGCAGTCGCATAGTGCATACAACCATGCCACGTCCTCATGCTGAGAAAAAGTCAGGACAGAGGTATTTTCAACATGGATGGCAATTGTTGGAGAAAACAACACTTACAATACATAAAATCATCAAATCAGGAAGATACAGCGTGCATCCATTTCAAGGTGAAAAAAATGGATACGTCTTTTTGTAGACGATTGTCCTTCACCAATTCGTTTACCAGTGATTGAAGAAGTTAATCAAATCGCTATCAAGTTATAGGTAATCGTATTTAATCCTTCTTTTAATATACTACTCATAAATAAGTTAGTCTAAAATAAATAAATGATATTATATATACAACTTAATTTTATTAGTCTCCTGACTGGAATAATTATTTGTGTACAAATCACTTAACCCTTTCAGTACGGCGTGATTATAATTTGTAATCCGAGAAAGATTTTTTATAGATAAAAGTAAACAATAAAATACTGTTCATGTACAGTCGAGGTCAAAATAGTACATTACTTACCAAGGGCGATAAAACAAAGAATGTCTCAGATCGCTGGTATTTTACGCCCGAGCCGAAGGCAAGGGCGATAAATATGCGATCTGAGGCTTTCTTTGTTATCGCCCGTGGTAAGTACAAAATTTTATGTCACCCCCTGGCCAGGAAGTGGGTTTTTTCGCGCGCGGAGCGTGCGATAATGGCCACTTTATGGCTAGGTGTGACATAAATATCTTTACAATTGAGTGTGACAAAAATATCTTTACATTTAAATAAGTTTACACACTACATGACAAAAACATGCTTACAACGTATATGACAGTTTCATCTTTTCACTTAATGCACCAAAGTTCTGTTTACAATTTGTCTTCCATACAATCATTTACACACATTGTGACATAAGATTCACTGTCAATGTGCCATAAATAGGTTTACATTCAGTATGGCACTTGGAACTTTACGTTCAAGCGTACATTGTTTTGCTTACAACTCTTGTTACGTAAATATCTTTGTCACACCTGGCCATAAAGCGGCAATCCCACTTCCTGGCCAGGGGGTGACATACAATTTTGTACTTAACACGGGCGGTAATAAAGAAAGCCTCAGATCGCATATTTATCGCCCTTGCCTTCGGCTCGGGCGTCAAATACATGCAATCTGAGACATTCTTTGTTTTACCGCCCTTGTTAAGTAATGTACTATTATGTCACACCTAGCCATAAAGTGGCCATTATCGCATGCTCCGCGCGCGAAAAAACCCACTTCCTGGCCTGGGGGTGACATAAAATGTTGTACTTACCACGGGCGATAATAAAGAAAGCCTCAGATCGCATGTTTATCGCCCTTGCCTTCGGCTCGGGCGTAAAATACCTGCGATCTGAGACATTCTTTGTTTTATCGCCCTTGGTAAGTAATGTACTATTACAGTTTGACACAAACCACCGTTCTTCTTTCAGTTATGACGTGTAGATCGCAAAATGTGAGACAAACATATACACTGACAAGTCTGCACTGTTTTCGTGAATTGTCAGTTCATTTTATTCAAGTTTGTTTCATATAGCAAGAACATAAAGTAGCTTATTGGAGATTTACATGTTGTATGCCTACATATTTTGCAGCTGTTAGGAACTGATTACATATTTAATGGTTTTATATAACGGGAACAAATAAAATGATTACCTAAATAACTTTTGACATCACCAAATTTTCGAAACCTATAAGGCTCAACATTCAAAAAAATGTATCGATCATCAATCTCGGGTCACCTAAACAGTCATACCTATTATTCCAGCAGTTAAAGCTATTTTATTTACTTATTGCGTTCCCAGAAATTTTATAATCGCATCAAAAAATTGTCATTGTATACATACCACCAAAAATACTAAACTTACACCTAATCTCGTGCATCATTTTTGATGTGAAAACTTCTTTAGCGGCGCTAAGCACTTTTTGTGATGGGGGAAAATTGTTAAACTCGCGACGATTCGTAAGACCAGCTAGTTGACCCCTCCTAGTATCATGATTGCGATGTTAGGAGGGGTCAACTCAGCTAAACTCAGCTGGTCTTACGATTTACGATGCGTAAGACACAATGATACTCGGGGACATATTATGTATATATGTGAATGGATTATGCGAATATGAATATGAACATGAGTATGAATATAAATACGGATACGGATTTACAGATACCGATACCGATACGGAGACGGATATGAATGTTTTTGTTATTTACTTTCTTTATTGAGTTTTCACGTCTGCCTTTACTCCCGGAGTGCAACCCGTTGTTTTTTTTTAATATTTCCAATAGCTGATATTTCTATAAAATACCTAGGCATATATTTAGAGTCATTTCCATGTGGGTATTCTGAAGATTTGTACCAGAGCGCTCACACAGAAACCAAGACTATTGTTGCACACAAACACGCCACCGAGTTCGCAACCTGAAATTTAATATTTGTCTGACAGTTTATTATTATTTACAGCGAACAGTTCAAATTTCGCTTTTTTTAGGGTTCCGTAGTAAACAAGGAATACTTATTGTTCCGCCATCTCCGTCCGTTCGTCCGTCCGTCTGTCTGTCCCCGGCTTAGCTCAGTAACTGTTAGTACTAGAAAGCTGTAATTTGGCATGAGTATACATAATGACGCCGACAAAACGTTAGAATAAAATCATCATCCTCCTCCTAGCGTTATCTTAGTACAGATGCATCCTGAAGGATGCCTGGGCGGGTCCGCTACCTAATCCCAAGATTTGGCGTAGGCACTAGTTTTTACGAAAGCGACTGCCATCTGACCTTCCAACCCCGAGGGGAAACTATAGACCTTATTGGGATTAGGCTTTGTCAAGTGAGTGGGCAACTTGACTGTTAGAAGTTCTCAAGCCGCCCGAAGGCCTCCAACTTGGCTTAACGACTGCTGCCATAGACAGCAACCGGGATCAACGGCTTAACGTGCCTTCCAAAGCAGTTAGTAACCACTCAAAGCGGTCACCCATCCAAGTCCTGAACGCTGACCACGTTGCTTAAACTTAGATAAAAAAAATTTTTAAAGGTAGCTCCCCTACACGCTAAGTGGTGGTGAATTTTTTTTTGTTTCAAAACCCATCGTTTATGGTATCGTTGGATAGCTCTTTCAAAAATACTGTAAGGTTAAAAAAACATTTATCTACACACATATCATAAATCCTCTAATATGCGTTCGGAAACCGTAGAAAATGACTCTCATTTCAACATTCAATGAATTTATGGCAATTTTCTTATCTGTGGCTAAGGCTACAGCAGTAATAAAATATTTCATTTTAATCTCATATGTGATGTTAAAATATTACGTCAAACAAAACTGTCAAAATTTAAATGTCAAAGTTGACATGTCCCTATTCTAGTATCACTGAAAATTCAAATTCAGTCGATGCGAAATGTCAGCTCGATTTTTTTTTAGTATATATCGCACGAAATTTGAGCTAGAACGACATGATCACATCAGAATAAGGACTCTTTACTTTTTAAAATAACATTCAGGTATCGGTTGCCAGTTCTGATTTCGATATTTCCGCAACCGTGCAAAAAAGGTTGTATTAACACAATTATTGTATTTATTTACTACGGTTTCTGAACCCATCTTAGAGTAATTATAATATGTGTGTAGATAAAGTAATGTATGCAACTGTACATAATTAGGCATTAAAACACTCGTGTGACCTTATTATGAAACTCGCCTTCGGCTCGTTTCATAAAACACACTCGTGTTTTAATGCCCCTCATTATGTACCAGTTGCATAAACTACTATTTTGATTCAAGAATCCATTGGCGTGATATTAAACTTTAAAGTGATGTTTTTTGGAATGGTCAAGTGTCCCCCCACCCCTCAGCCGGTGCTGCTAAACGGTGGCTATTAGCATGTGAAAAAAATCATGGTAGTTATTCATAATGTTCATACATTTTATTTAAAAGGAAAATTATTACAGCTAAGTAGACATTAAGTTAATAGTCGAACATAAGAAATGTACTTTGCAAAAGTAAACTTTCGTAAAATTTCCATTAATAACTTTAGATAGTTGTTAATTTTGTCTGTTTGCGAATTTTTTAGTCCACATAATGTAACGGGTGGACGACTACGGAACCCTACATCGCGCGTGGCCCGATACGCACTTGGCCGGTTTTTCTATACATATATACTGATGAGCAAAAATAACGGGTGCACTTTCTATGGAACTTCCATACAAAGTGTACCCGTTATTTTTGCTCGTCAGTAATATTTGTCAGACCTAGGTACATGCTCGAATAAAATGCAGGCAGTATCATTATCATATCCAATTCGTAGAGCTTCGTAGTGCGAGGACTAAATCCGTAATACAGATACAGACCCATTCACGCTCCCCCGCCTCCCATGAGCTGCAACGCGTGACACCGCCTCGGCCTGGATACCCCCAGTGCATAATCAACGGCTCGATTCAACAACTGCCCAATACTAACTGTACAACTATACCAAGTTGTACATAGATCTGTGTTATGGCAAGGACGATGTACTATAGGGTATTTGACACATGTTAAAATTTATAACACAGTGTCACTTTTTGGATAGTTTAGCCATCAAAATATCACAATAAATCGTGAATTATAAAATTTTACCAAAATCATAAAAAGATCAACGTGAGGTCAAGAACATCGTGAGGAAACCTGCATACATCCGCGAAGAAATTCAAAGTTGTATGTGAAGTCCCCAACCCGCTCTGGGCCAGCGTGGGGACTACTGCCCAATCCCTCTCATCTATGAGAGGAGGCCTGTGCCCAGCAGTGGGACGTATATAGGTTGATGATGATGATGATGATAAAAAGATATGAATCATCAAAAACTCGGAAAATTATGTAATTTTTTTTAACGTCCAAAATTCAAATAAGAAGTCTCAATAGAATGCTTATGTAAAAATAAAAAATAAATTGTAGAGCAACTATGTACCTGAACGCATTATTTTACGACTAAAACAGCAAAATACTAATTTTCCCATACAAATGTTGGTCGAATGCTGTGCAAGTGACGTCATTTGCCAGGGCCAATTTGTAGGAGCCTTTTTGAAGGCCGCTAGCGTCGATCTAGGTTTGTCCCTAATTTTAGCCCTTTATTGTGCTCTAATAGTTGTTGGTCCCATATAGACATTTGATCGTCTCTAAAAACTGGTTCGATTGGCATTATAAAAAAAAATTAGTCAAATAGCGTATTGTATATCGTCCTTGGTTATGGTAATAGTACTACGTACAGAAGTTGCACTGTTAACAAATCGCCAACTTACAAACCCAAATTATAATAGATAAATAACAAATATTGACCACACCAAGCGAATGACTAGACGACGCGACCGACGACCGTCCGGTAGCAATTCGCCACTGAATGTACTTGCAGCGGCGCGGCGAACTGACGGAGTGAAAGGCCCCTGGTTATGGGCAATAATTTCGAATTGTGAGGGTATTAGTTATATTTCTTTAACCTATCAACCTATTCACTCTGTAAGTTGAGCCTCACACGCCAGTGTTCGTAGCAAAAGACTGAAAATGAACCTTATTTGATAGCACGTATCTTGCCTTTATATCGACTTGATTCACTCGATATGATGTCATTGGCGTGTGGGGCACCTAATGTCCTGACTTTATATCAAGTCAATGGCGGTAAAAAGGCAAATTTTCTCTAACTGGTCAGCAACTGTTCGGCAGTCTTCTTCGAAATACGTCGCGTGTCCTGAGCAATCAGTTAAATGAATATTACTGTAAAAACCGCTACCAGTAATATTACATATCATTGACTTGCCCAGTATATTTTATTAAAAGCTGTAACTGCTTGTTTATCAAGCAATCAGTCAGTGTTGTCGCTAGCTCGACACGTTGACGGCTCTATCTGAAAGAGAGAGCTGCATGCGCGGTCTGCAAACACCTAGCGCCCCACACCCGAGCAAACGCGTGCCAAAATTTGATAAACTCCTCGGTTCATGTTTAATCATACGACATTAAAGGCTAATGTACACAGCGGCACTGCCTTCAATGTACTCGATCAGTGCATTATCTTTTTCCATTAGCGGCCAGAGTAGATCCACAGTTCAAACATTTGTGTAACCCTCTGACGCCCGTGCCGTTTTGTAGCGAACCTAATTTGAACTACACGGCTATTGATGTTTAAACAATACCTAATAGTTTAAGTATCCTCGTAATAAATAAAACGTTATTATTCACAGAGATAACTTTAAATTTGACACTTTAATTGAATCTAACAGGACGGCGTGTTAATTCAGAGAGACCGATGTGCCGCTGCATAAATTTCGCGCTCTATCGCCCTTCCATTTCATTTCACCCTTTCTCTGTTATAATTAAAGAATAAGCTGCACCAAGGTCGCTTTTCAACTTTATATCTCGTAAATGCGTTGTCGGGGCAATTAGAGACATACCTACTACAAAATATTAAAAGTTCCCCCAAGTGAAATGTGTCGCCAACATCGCCGCGCCATTCGTCATGCACCGTGTCCTACAATCATGCGCACGCTTTATGGATGCACTTTAAATTTTGCGTAACGCGATAATATATCGCGAATAACCACTGCCCTCTCTATAACGATACTCATGAAGCTGCGCTTGAAATCATCATCTTTACGTTTTGTCATTGTTTATTTATAGTACTTACCTACTTACTACTTACCAAGGGCGGCAAAACAAAGAATGTCGACCGCAGACATTAGACATAGGCATTAGATATAGTACATTACTTAACAAGGGCGGTAAAACAAAGAATTTCTCAGATCGCAGGTATTTGACGCCCGAGCCGAAGGCAAGGGCGATAAATATGCGATCTGAGGCTTTCTTTATTACCGCCCGTGTTAAGTACAAAATTTTATGTCACCCCCTGGCCAGGAAGTGGGATTTCCCGCGCGCGGAGCGTGCGGTTATTGCCGCTTTATGGCCAGGTGTGACATAAAATATGCGATCTGGTATTTTTTACTAACGCCCGTGGTAAGTACATTTTATGTCGCCCTCTGGCTAGGAACTGGGATTTTCCGCGTGCGGAGCATGCGGTCATTGCCACTTTATGGCTAGGTGTGACATAAAATAATTAAAATTTTACCTAAGCCGAGCGGTAAGTCTAGATAGAGGTCGTGGGTTTTATCCCCGGCTCGTACCACTGGAAATATCTTATCTAACAATAGCTTTTTGGTGAAGGAAATCATCGTATGGAAACCGCACTAATCCCATTCCCAACAAGGTGGAACTTTCCCACTGGGTTTGAATAGCAATCGATTTCTTAAAAAATTGTATATACGCCAAGTCTTGAAATTAGGAGCCGTAATACTAATATTAGTAATCTGTTAACTTTTAATGACCCTTAATTAGGTATTTTTTTACATAAAACACCTGGTTTTATGAGAATCCTTCAATAACAATTACTAGGTACCTATAATTTACTCGTTAAATTAATTATATTATCACTATCTAGATGTAGATGGGTATGGCCAGCAAAAATTGTACATTTGAAAAAAAGGCATGTCCCTCTCACTTAAAAAAATATATCTTTCGTATATTACTGTTTTATAATAACATGGAAAGACATATCTGACCCACGGAATGTTTTCATCATCATCATCAAACTTAAGAGCTTTACGCTCTTGTCGCTGGAGAGATCGCCAGTCTTCTCGGTTCTCTGCCAGTCTTTTAGCGTCCTGATACGACACGGCACCAATTTTCTCCTTCACTTGGTTGAAGTACGTCAGTCTGGGTCTACCTCTTCCCCTTCTTCCTTCAATTTTTCCTTCCAAAATGTTCACAATAAAGGTGTCGTGCCGTATCAGGTGTCCAAACATTCGTCATCTCCTGTTCTGTATGGTTTTAAGCAGTCCTCTTCTCCTTCACAATACTTCGCTCCGTCCAATTAATCCTTTCCATTCTTCTCCAACACCACATTTCAAATGCCTCCAGTCTCTCTCTATCCCTCTGAGTCAGTGTCCAGGTCTCAGATGCATATAACGCAATGCTCCAGATGTATACTTTAATTAGTTGTTTTTTAGCTTTCTCGGATATCTTAGCTTTTAGTAGATGCTTCTTGTTATTGAAGGCTCTCTTAGCCATAGCAATTCTCTGTATAATATCGGCGGTACATCTGGAGTCATTAGTAATTCCTAAATATTTGAATTGGCTGACTGGTTCTATTGTACAGTTTTGCAGTGAAATTGGGGTATAATTTAGTCTAATACTTTTTGTTTTACTACTATTTATTTTAAGTCCAAATTGATTGAAAGTTTCTTCGGAATGTTTTACGCATATATATTAATTTAATTTAAGTTAGTTTCCTGTTTCCTGTGAGTACTTATATAATTTTTTTGTAGGGCTAATTTTTGCGTTCATTTTAAAATTTTGTGTCCCACAACGCTATCGCGCAGATCGAAGTCAGAAAAAATAGAAAACTTGTTTTTTACCCTCTATAGATTCGGAATGGTTAACGTTTTTCACTAAATTTGCTACTTTTCTATTGATTTATTTTAATAAAATAACGCTATAAAGTGTGTCATAAGTAATTTCAAACATGTGTCTCACTTTTCGTTCTTGAATGTTACTTATTTATTTTAAATATAATTGTTCACGACAGAATGTTTGTCTCGTTAGTATTTTACGTTTTGAAATCCAAGTTAAAAACACAAGTTTATGCAGAATCTATAAATTGTAGATGTAGGTAGACTATACGTTTAACGAATTAATGTATCCAGTGCTTCCTAACTTCAAAACTCTCCGAATGAATATTTTTTAAGTTTACGAGTATGTTTACAGCATTTTCGATTCACGAATGATACCGTTTTTCTAGGCTTAAAAATTTCACGTGTGTTACTTTCATTCCGTGCGTTACCAGTTTCACGACTGTTATTGTATAATTTTTGGCGGCCACACCCGGATACAATAATCCAATGAATTTAAAACAAAAAACAATACCGTCACATTATACATGTACAATGTTTTATCGTTCCTTACCTGACCGAACAAAAGCCGGCCTATATATATATCTAAGGTTCATTAGTCCACTGGCGGCGTAGCAACACTCGTAAAAATGAAAAAGGGAGAAAGGGATTTTACAAAGCCGAGCCCAATTTGAGTTCAATGAGCCGAGAATCAGTAATGGTAAACGCTCGGAGAGGGCTTAAAAGGATATCTAAACCAAACAATTACGCTTAGCAATATAAATAAGTGCTTACACTGGTACATTAGAGTTCTCTGCATCAATGAGTTTACATAGACTATGTGTTGAATGAGTATAATTTATTTAAAATCATACGAAACACTTTGCTGGTCAATTAGGTTTTCCTATATTGAAATTGAAACATTACGCATTCATACCTAGGAAAAAAATTGAATAACATATGCCAGTAAAATAATGTATCTACGCGTTTATTCACTTTATATGCTTCTTATAGCAGCGCTGGAAAACTTAGCGATAACAATGTTAAATTTTCCAACACTAGGTAATATGATTGCGCGCCGCTTCATCTATAATGTGCATACAAATGTGTTAGGAACACACGAATATACGGTAGAGGCCACACTGACTAGACTATGGCACATCCTTATGATAAAGAGAGAGGAGGAACGTACACATGTACGCCCAGTGTGACTACCCCTCGCGTCGACACATGTAAGTGGATGCTGACGGTTTTCACTCCTATTCGCGCGTATCACCGAATATTCCACTGAAAGCCCTAACCCTGTCTCTTTCAGCCATGTTACATAAGAGTGAAATAGAGGAAAAATCCGAAACTACAGTGACGGCAGTTTCGATAAGATTGCTTTCTAAGAATTCGGCACCGTTCAGACTTTGTCGCCTACGTATTTACATGAGACGAGTGAGATTTTTGTAGACGAGAGAGGTTTCCGTTTTGCTGCGAGCGGTACGGGGAAAATTCTGTGTTACAACCACCACAATTGCTGCTTTATGATGTTATAAATGCTTAACGGCAAAACATTTCGAGACACTACAGTAAATTATTGATTCACAAATGCGTTAAGCAAATTAAACAGCGCAGCCACTCTTTCATTCATTCCGAATCTTAATTTAGCCAGAAAGAATAATTAGAAACCACAAACAGCTCGCCGCAGCGCAGTACCTATTTTTTTTAAAGTTTCTTTTTACATGAGCCGTAGGTACACACACATTTATACACGCTGATTAACGACTGTTACTTAGATGAAAAGGAACCCGTCAGGATAATTCATGTCACTCTGTTTGTACACGGTCGTCGTTCAACAATGCACGACGGGGGCAAAAGGGGTGATATTAAACTCAAAATCAATGCCGACTCCATTGTATGCACAACACGTCTGTACGAGGGGGAAGTTATGTCTTTTGCTTAAACTAATAACACCACCTAAAAGGGTGGTTCGTTTCTCCGTGGCACCTAAACTCTGTATGTTAATATAAACACTCGTGTAGGCCTCCTTGCGAACACGAGAAATTCAATGTACATTAAATGGATATTATTATATAAGCAGCCCCGGCGAACCGGAATTATTTGTCGAGGGGCTTGTTAGTTTGGGAACAAATTTATTGCTACGGTAATGGTGCCAACTTTATTTTAGTAAGGGGCCGTTTTGATCACCAAAGGAATCCAGATGTATTTAAAAGAAAGGCTTATTGTAATACCGGGACTAAAAACGCAGCTTCATCAATATACGTATTAGGTACTTGAATAAAGCTATTGTTTGAATACAACGGAGGAATGTAGCAAAAAGGAAGTTTCCCGTGGCGGGATCATTACAAAACCGCCCCATTTTCATTAAACGGCGCCTAGCCGGTGTCGGGTCAACTTTGAAAGTTTGAACAAATAGAGAGCGACAAACAACGACTTTATAGGCATTCACTGGAAGTTCATTACTTCGGTCTGTTACATTAAATTTGCTCGGTATTAAGTAAGTATCTACTTGCCTATGTGCAATTTAGAGTTTGGTTCGTCGTTTGATAAACTCCAATCATCGAGAAATATAACGGAAATGTATTTTCTTTACATCCGCCGGGATTTTGCTAATAGCATTAATGTCATATCCAAAATTACCTGCTTTGAACTGTTTGTCAATAGCGTAATCCGTAAACACCAAACTGTTAAAATCCGCTCTTTGACGGAGGAGACTTAGCTGAGTTTGCTCAGGTGTATACCCTTTCATAAACCAAGTTAAATAATACTGAGCCTCTTGAATGTCATTTCTTCATGCCCACATCCTTTATGTGAACTAGTGACAGATCAAATGGCGATTCTAATGGTTATTGACATCCCAATTTGGATCGCATTATTGTTATTTTTTCAGTAACTATAGAATCATATCTGCATTTTGGACACGAAGTTTAGTTGTCAATTCAAATCTAAGGACAAATGCTATCAATGAATTTGATAGAAATTAATTTTGATAGGCGGAAATGGTCCTCACCAGAAATGATAAAAAAAGGTATAAAAGACGTAACGGAGCAATGTACGTGGTATACCTTAGGTATACAAATTATATTTAATTTCTATTTGTGGGAAGTCAGAACGCCGAGCTATAAAATTATAACAGAGCGTGAAACATCGCCTCGCTAAAACCCCACAGGCTTACTAAGTCAACTCGACTGTAAAAAATACTTTACGTTCACAGCTTTTGTCCTTTTATTCATATTTAATCTCCGGAGCGTCTACAAAAAACAATGATTTCACGGTACAGCATTAACGCATGTAGGCATAACAGAGTGGTGAGCCGACCCAAAGTAAACACAAGACCATATATTAAAATGTTGTCAATCCTATTTACAGACATTTTACTCTCTGTTTATCTTATAAATCTATTGTGTACATGGCGGTCGAAATTGTAGGATTTTGTGTCAATATTGACGCCGAGCGGTTTTGGTGCATTTAACAAGTCCCACCGGGAGAGCGGGCTGCTCGTGCCGCCGAGAGATGGCGCTAGAAGGCACGAGGATTGGTTCTCAACATTGATGCAATGCAAGCGTTCACGTGTGAGTGAAGGTAATTTTAATACATATATGTAAATCTTTAATTCTTTTACGAACGAATATCTAATAGCAGTTTCACACCGAAGGAGAGTAATGATTGGATTTTGTAATAAGTATTCACACTAACCGTATCACACACGAAATGATAGGTACCTACCTTTTTTTTCTCTCTCTCTTAGTCGCCAGAGGATACTGTACAGGGCGCGATAGGTACCTACCTAGATATATTCGCGACGTGTGGAAATAAAAAGAATTTCAATATCATTTTCAGTCATTTGCCGGCATCATGGCATTCATGGATTTAGGTAGTACATACCGAAGCATTTCACGCCTCTCGTCAAAATACTGGACTGAATTTTCTATTTTTTATTGTGGTTCAATTTTATTGTGCTAAAATGTAGTGTTCTTTTCGCCGCAAATGTGATGAAAAGCTTTGTTTGCCTCGATCAGTAAGAAATGCCTAAAAATATCAAACGTCATTTAAACCCGCAGCAATTCTTTTACCGATCTTGTTGCACAATGTAGTACTACCACACCATATCTATGCAAAATTGTTAGGTGCCTACCTACATAGAGTAGGATCATTTTTGAAGAAGTAGAATGCAAGAAGCAAGTCATGTAACAGTTGGGGTGACAACGTTATCAGAGGGCTTAGATCCTGCAGAATACGGATCTGCCTGTCGCCATCCCCAAATTTGAGCCGGAAGAATTTTATATCGGAAAAGTGCACCTTTTGTGCCCATACAAATTTATTCGTTGTACATTGGTAAATCGTTGTTCCGGTACTCTAACTATGGCCCGATCGTTATGGGTTTTTGATATGCCGTAATGAACAATATTTGTCATCGTATCCCGAAATTTTTGACCCTCCAGTTCCATATCTTTCCCCGCCATCTTGGAAAATCTGTCACTTTTTTCAGTTTTTTGCTTGTACTGTCGTTAAAGTTCATTTTAGTGCTAAACATGGTTACCATGTTTTTCTAGTTTTTCTCTTATGTTTACGTTTAAAGTGCATTTTAGCGCTAACTATAGTTCGGCAAATCACAGAATTTTCTACAACTTTTGTATTGAAATATTATAATTATAATAATATTGAAATAATATGAAGATACGATGTCATCTATGGGGTATAACTTGAAATCATTTCAGGTGAAAGAATTGCAGCGATTCCTTAAAAAAAAATTCGTTCAAACAATAAGGTTCAAAATCCAATAACATTTTAATAGAAATACGTTCAACAAAGAGAATTACAACCATACTACTGTCGATATTTGCTACTCTTTACAGTTTTTTTCCCCAATTAAAAAAATACACGCAAGATTTTGTGGGAATGGGGGAGGGGCTCTCCCAAAACGTTACCAAAGAACACCAAGGATGGGGGTCTAAAAGTGGCTCAAAAACATCAAATAAATAAATATAATAAACATAAATGTTAGACGACTCTTGCACAAATCGAACTATCCCCATAGTAAGCGCAATAGGTACGGCTTGTGTTAGGGGTACCTACTAGACGACGATATACTCGTATTTATATTAATACATAAATAGGTTTCGGTTCGGCTTTGGAATTCTTTATCTCCTGAATTGAGGCGTGCTAAATCTCTTGCTGTCTTCAAAAAACAGCTTAAAGACCACTACTTGTCTCTCCCATGACACATTTAGACTCTGCTCCTTTTTACTATGTGGCTGATGACTGTATATGTTTATTTGAATATTGTATTTATGTATGTATATTCTTCTTAATTTAGTAAAATAGTTGTAATTATTAGTAGGTTTCTTATATTAACTCTGCACCACCTACTATCAATTTATTAGATTTCATTTTCGTTACCCTAAGGTTGTCTGGAAGAAATCGCTCTTTAGCGATAAGACCGCCTGTTGTTTGCCTCTACTTATTGTGTATTTTTGTATTGTCCTGTGTCCTTTAATTGAGGTGTGCAATAAAGAGTATTTGTATTGTATTGTAAATACATAGAAAACATCCAAGACTCAGAAACAAATATTCGTGCTCATGACACAAATATTTGCCCTGACCACGATTCGAACCCGGCACCGTCAGCTTCGCAGGCAGGGTCACTAACCACAAGGCTAAACCGGTCATCAAGTGAATAATAAAAAATGTGATGATTGAAATGCACGAAAATACTATTCCACGATTGACCCGACCCACTATGGGGTTCGATGTGTTAAAAATCAGTTTTCCCAAGTACTTTTTCAGACTGTTAGTCATACATTAAGAAACTGCTTTAAAGCATTTTTATCCTTCTGACCAGATAACCACATGCGGTAAATACGTTTTGCTCTTCATTAACTATTCAAAAACCGCTTCGCATTCAACTGAAATATACAAAGACTTAATCAAACGGCGTGAATCCACACACATTTAAAGACATCGAAGTTAAACGCTTCATAAACTGAACGCTTGAACAAAGAGTTGTTCAGTAAAAATGTAGGGGCATAATGCGATGGGATGTCATTAGCGAAAGCTTGGCCTTTCTAATGCCTAACTGTGCACCGCCTTCCATTGTCAACTCAAATAATGAGCAACTAACGATTAAGCTTCTGCACCACGTTTGTGCTACGAAAAAATGCTTTTTAACCGCCAAACAACATTTAGAGCATCATTAAAATCAGTTTATTGAAGAAAGCGTCTCGCGTTTTGTTAACTGTTGAATGTCGTTTTTACGTGATATATGTATGATGTGAATTAATTAAGAAGTACCTATCTACTTTATTTACCGAAAGATATGTCTTACACAGTTTTTTTTCCAGTTTCGAACTAGATATCTTTATAAGGCGATGTAGTAGTACAGATAGAGGGTTGCTGAAGCTGACATCGTCATTCTGACGAAAGCTTCTAAATAAATAAAGATTTTTAAACAATATTGATTAACTTTACTTCCTATAGTTTAGTTCTACCCTACATATATCTCTTTAGGTGACGGCAATTATGTAGTAATTAGCTTGACAGTAATGAAAGACGATGCCCTCTAGACCTGGGACACTCCGGTGGTATACTCTGTTTTTTTCATCAGACACAAATAGCATAACGCGCGCATGGGCGACATGCTTCAAAATGTATCGAAGCTAACACTGCGCACCGGTGTGGGCTTAGCGAGCGAACGTACCCTCTTGTTTGCATTCGTGTGATATATCAACGGCGGCGGATCAGACCCGTCACATCTCAGCTAAGGTCATCCCCTTGATAAACAGTGCTGGCAAACATTGTTGGGGATTGCTTTTCAAAAACTCCGCAAATGGCATGTCTGCTGACCTAAGAGCCGTGTTTGGGCTTAGTTAGAAGTTTTCGTTTGATCACTTGGATTTTGTTTGTTTGGCGGGACTAATATTGCCGTTACATTTCAACGTTTTATAGAATTAATTAAAATTATCAGGCAATCTGATTTTTGACTTTTTTATGATGCTATTCGAACCAGTTTTCATAGACGATCAAATGTCTCTATCGGACCAACTACAATTAGACCAAAATAAAGGGCAAAAATTAGGGACTTTCTTAGCTCGGCGCTAGCGGCTCTCCAAACGGCTCCTACAAATTGGCACGGGCCAATAACGTCACCAACCGTTGTATGGGAAAATAAGTATTTTGCTATTTAGTCGTGAAATAATGCGTTTAGGTACATTAGTTGCTACACAATTTTTTATTTAGTTTTTACATAAGCATTCTATTGATACCATTTATTTGACTTTTGGACAGTAAAAAAAACATAATTTTCCGAATTTTCGAAGTATAACATCTTTTGCTTTTTTATTTTCGTAAAAGTTTATAATTTTCAATTCATTGTGATATTGAGTATCCATAAAGTGACACAATAGTAGTAGAGATGTGTGCGTTCTGGCTCACCTGGAGCTAGCTCAACCTAACCGGTCTAACTGTTGCACAAGGTTACGACAGTAAAAATTTAAACTGTGTAATAGCCGAAGGACCAACGAAGCAGGGTACGTTCAACTCGATTTCAATGCAAAGCGTTTTTTTTACAGGTATATTTCCTTAAACAAAAGCGTGTATCTACAAACGCGTTTGCATTTATGTTTCAAATAACGCCTCAGAAAATGCAATCTTTTGTCCCTTTCATTTGCATGAACCTTCACTATAGCTATTTCCCTCTCATTAATGTCTATTTAAAACTCATTACCTCATTGTATCTTAATGCTAATCACTATAAATGCGATTTAGTTAATTAATCGTTGACGTAACTGGTATGGTTTTTACTTTTTAAACAAGTCACTGTTTAGGTAAACTGGATATTTATAAATTATGATTTTCATGCGAAAACAAAATACCCAGGAAGAGCGGTTTATTTCATAATGAAACAAGATTTAAATTAGCAATATTAATGTAATTATAATAGTCAACTAATTTCTAGTTACGTAATAATGAAACCTAAAATATGTAATCGATCAACAATCGTTTATTTCGTAAGCTTATTAATTATCATCAATGTTGTATATATAAGGGCTTGCTGACAGTCTCTATTATTCAATAACTATCCACGTTGAAGCAGCCAGTCACCAATATGATGGTAAGTCATCTTTTAATTTTATTTATGTCATACCTACTTGTGGTTTCCTCCCATTATTAAGTCCGTGTAACCATGTTATCACAAATTCGTATATATTTCTAACGTGATGTGTCTTTTTGTTGTAGAACTCCGCATCCAATATTCTCGATGACCAAGACTATACTTTTAAACAGTTCTACTACCCCGCCTCGGATGGAGAAGACAGTGTACCAAGTGCGCAAGATGAAACGATGAAGCGAAAATTAAACACATCCTCCGACATCGATGTGTTCTTTGAACACTCCAAGACGAAAAAAAGGAAAACCGTGTCTTCTACTGTTGGACAAGGCAGTAAAGGGGGTGGTATTTCATATATATCCACAAACAGAGATGACGTCACAAATTCAACGCACTTTATTAAAATTGAAATTTACGATATGAAAAAACTAACCAAAATATCTGATGCGAGCGAACATTGGAAACACGCAGATGTGCGAGTCAAGTACTACGTTAACAAAACAGACAAAAATAAGCACTTGGAGACAGCGAAAGATCTCGTATTTAGAATCACAAAAGAAATTGCCGAAACCGACGAGTGCAAAAAGTACCATTTTAATACTAAAGTATAAGTATGTTTGTAATTATCTTGTGAATAAAATTATTCTTCAACATATTTGAAATTGTTTTATTTTCTAAATTATGTATTTGTAAAGAAAAACAACGACTTTTTGATACAATTTATTTAATTAAAAATCAAATGAAACAAATGAGAAATAGTTACATCATTACTTAATGCATCAACATTTGAGAAAACCTTAATAAAGTCATACATTTTAACATTTTTATTTTTTAAATAAAGATAAACTAAACAGTATTTTCCACAAACTGATGAAAAATAACTTTGTAGTTGATTACAATTACAAAACCACCGCTTGGTATTCCTATCTAAGAACATTTTGTGATACCCCTCTGGTTTTCGACCAAAAGAATCAAAATATTCACCAACACCATTTTCGTCGATATAAATCGCTACCCAATGTGATCCAGGTTTAAAATCTGGATCCAAATTGCTTATGAGATAAACAGGTAGCTGAACTAACATAGGTAGTGTGTTGGCTGCAAATACATTTGATTCAATATCTGGATTTATTCTACTCATATAGTGTTTAATTTCTTGTGTATCCATCTTGAGTTACTATTTTCTAATGAGATAAAATGAAACCTTAACCATTATATTTATTAGGATTAACTGTTGTAATCAACGCTTACGTCGCGGTTTTTATTTATTTCTATTACATTATCAAACTCAGCATAAATGATACAATTAAGCGTTGTAGTCAATGCTGAATCAAAGCGAACCTCTAATCTCACACTGCCATGTCTAACTAAGTTCCAGTGGGAGTTTGAGCTTGCTGAAAGGTCTGGAGTTAAGTCAAAAGCTAGCAAACAATAGCCTCCTCCATAGTCCTCCCTTCCTATGGAGTTACCTTCATTTAAAAAATGAATATTAGTTCCAGAAAACAATGTTTGAAATGTCGATGCAATTAAACCCTCATTAAACGAGGGCTGTAATGTCTTAGATGGGATTTGCTGCCCATCAACATATAAGCTAAATAAATTAATACCATTATTATCAAAATTAAATGGGTTCTGCTTAAAATTACCATTAAAGGCGGAATTTTTTACAAACCCTACAATACATCTCTTTGGGACTTGACCCAGAAATATATTATCTAAAGTTTTACCTTGAATTCCTGATGGAATTGTTAAAACTTTAACTTCAGCACGGGTAATGGGATACTTTGCAGTCGTAGAGGTTAGTACTTTTTGGTGAGCTATTAAAATTGATGGATTAATTCGAGCCTTCCGAATTATGAGGCTTGCGTCTAAAATGTTAACCTTTAATTTCTCATCCTCTTGACTACACATGAGATTAAACACTTCTTTACTACGTACTAATTTAATTCGCATTTCCACACCATTAAGTAAAAATTTTTCTTGATTAAATATATCACCATGTAAATGTCCAATCATGTCTACAGGTTTATTCATTTCAACTATTTTTTCTCTCTTACTAAATCCGTTATTTGTATTATCTGTAGCGTCCATTTTATGAGGGGTATCTTCATACCATAAACCACATGTTAGATGAGAGCTTTTAGCTGCGGGTCCATAGTTAAGGAGAGTTTCTATGTACGCACGATATGCGTATGTATTGTTAGGTGGAGATACTAGTTTTTGATTTAAATACACATCCAATTGATTAAAAAGTGAATGTAACCAATTATTGACGGGTGCAATATGTTTCTCTTTTACTGAATTTGTATCAGGACTTGTTATTTTAGCTTTGATATAAATCATAGTATGAGATAAGTCTATGTAATCATCTCCTGTACCAGGAACTTGGAATTCAATGGGTCCATCATCACTTAATGATGAAATCGGCTTGTAATGAACCCATTGTCCGCTTTCAATACTTGTTTGTGTTGATGGTAGAGCAAACAGATCCAATTCAGACTTGGCGCATTCACATGAGTGGTTATGTAAAAAAGACATTATTTAAGAGGAAAATATGTCTTCAAATTTTGTTTTAGTTATTTTAGAACGTCTTCCTTGTAGTGTTTTCCGCGCAATGACTGGATCCCTTCTTTTCTGTACTCTTTTATACCCTGAGCCACTCATTAGAGAATCGATCTTTTCATCTGCCTTCCTTTTCAAATTAGTACTTGCATCTTTAAATCGTGATTTTAATGATTCCTCCAGAGGATGTGAGTTCATCATATCTGATAATAAGCCAACGCCCGCATTAAGTGCTTCCCTACCCACAGTTTTAAATCCACTCGACAATAAAGGTACTACGGATCTGAATAACCCTCCCAGAAAACTTCCAATTCCATGACCACGCTGGTGAGACACACCTTTATACACAATCCCAACACCAGATCCGGCCTGATCTGAGTAATAATGTTGATATGGACATATGTTACTAGCATTTCTTTGAATCATTTTATGCGTCTAAAATGTAGTTTAACACACGATGTACCAAACTGGAATGGAACTCGATTACCAATGCTTGTTCTTATATCTATTTCAATAGTATCAAATTCTCTACGCATTACTGGTAAATAGTGAGCTGGTGAAAATGAATGCATTTTATAAGCTCCATATATATATTTAGTCGGGTCTAGGGGTATTATACGTATTAAAGATGCCATTACATCCCCCACTATCTGTGGTTGGATGATATCCGAATAAATGAAGAGTTGGGATGGTAATCCTAAATACAAATTGATAGGATATTTTCCAACTGACTTTGATATTATATTCATTCTCGGTTCAAAACCTAATTGAAGACTTAATTGTGGTGAGACAGTCATCGATATTAAATCACTATTTTTATTAGTTGCTGTTACAAGTTTCGATATTTCATCATAACGCATTTTAAGTTGGTTTTTCAACAAAGGATTTTCATTAAAGGCTTTCAAAAAGTTGTTGACATTGTCATACGTAGTGGCAGGTATGTGCGATTTATATTCTACAATTACATCAGTTCCAGCGACAGGGTTTGCATTTGTGTTACTTTCGTCTTGCAAACGTGTTTTCTTCTTTATATACAAGACATTTTCATGTTCTTGAACATTAAACATAGTACATGGATAATGGAACTCCACTAATCCAACAGTCCACTCTCCTTCTAACTTGATAGTTTTAGGTAACTTGGTTAAGAAATTTGCCGTTGTGTTTTCTGGATAGTATGACGTTGAACTGTTGCTCAACAGTGTTAAATAAAAACTATCGTCGTTCATATTTTTTCTATATCTGATGCGGGGATCCAACTATTAAATTTGCTGGGATAACCTTTCCACTTGACTAATACTTCTTTTCTGCCACCAATGCGTCGTGATTGTATTATTTTATCTATCTTGTGTTTGGTGGAAGGGTCATAAAAAACTTTTTGAAGTTCCTTTGAGTAGAAGGTACCAGTGATTGGTTCATTTTCTAAATCCTTTAAAGTATAAACAACCCAGGGGGATCTCCTTATGATGGAATCTACAACGAATATTTCATCACTCCAATTAGTTTCATAGCCTTTTTCAAATATATGTTTATGTTTAGTTATTCTAACATGATCACCGATTTGAAGTGAAGGGTGTTCAGTAATATGTATGTCATTTGCTTTTTTTTCGTATAAGTTCCGCCAAACTTCCATAATATTATCACTATTGACTTCGCTTGGAGTCATCTTAATGCTCGTATGATAACTATGATTATAAGAACTTAGCAAATCTGGTAAAATGTTAATATATTTGTAAGTATTTTTAAAGGTAAAATAACGCCACATCTTCATTTTGAGAGTTCGTTGAAATCTCTCTACAATGCTGGCTTTGATGTCAGGATTGTTTGTAGTATAATAATTAATATTCCTACTATTTAAGTAATCCCTTACGATTTTTGAAACAAACTCAGTACCTTTATCTGATTGAATATGTCGAGGAGTAGCATTAGCTTCTGTAAATATGCTTTCAAAGCAGGTTCTTACCGTATCAGGTTTTTTATCTTTCATAGCTCTTGCAAAAGCATATTTACTAAAAACATCAATTACACACAGTACATATTTATAACCATCATTATATTTACTATAGGTGCGCAAATCACTCAAATCAGCTTGCCATAGCTCGTTATAGTTAGATAAAATATACTTATTTCTTGGAAACCTTTTCTGCACAGGTTTATGAAGCGTGTAAGTTTCCTGTGATTGCAGCCACTTCTTAACTTCATTACGTTTCAACTTGCCTTGCATAGCCTCTGTTAAACGTGCAATACTACTAAAACCAGCAGGATGAGAAACATCATAATATATTTTATTTATATCTAGTATGGGGTCCATCTTTCCCAATCAATTTTTGTTTTAGGTATAGGTTTGTCTGACTTTGGTGTTGGAGTTGTTATTTGTTCTTTCTCGTTACTTCCTGTAGGTTCCGCGGATCCAAATTGATTAATATATTCAAGTGAAGTGGGATTACCAACACACGATAAGGGTATATTTATATCCTTTAATGCGATAGCAAATTTTTCCCAACCTAGCGGCTTAGGGCGTTTTAATGGTCTTAATGTATCATTAATAAGGTCAATTATGTTACTTCCTGTCAAAACTTCATTATTTAGAACCACTTCTCCACCGTCCTTCCACCAAATCTTAGGTTTACTTTGTTTAATAAAATCTATCAAAACTTCGCCTTTTCTTCGATAAGTTTTGGGAATTGATTTAACCATATACGATGGTGTATACAGTGGGGCATACGAGTATGTATCTTTTTTTGATGGAGTCACATCTATACTTGGTGAAGGTAGTTCTGGGACTGCAGATGAATCTTGATGTTTTTCTTGTTTATATGGTACATCAACGTTATTGAACTTTGTTGATTCGTCTTCAGTATCAGCCAATATCGATAATTTGAGAGGTCTTCTTCCTTCCTGAGTAACATGTAAGTATCTTTGTAAGGCTTGAGAATATAGTGCCCATTTCTCTCGGTCATTCATTTTACTTTGAAGAATGTTCTGCATTTCATTATCTAATCGTGACAAGGTATTTTCTGATGCATGTTCATTACTTGCTTTAAGTCGTTCAATTAAGTCAGGTTCTACAAGTAACATTTTTTTTGTATGTTGCATGTTTATTTAATTAATGTGCTTAGTAAACCATTTATTACTGCACCTAATATGATAGGTAAGAATGCTCCACCTTTCTGAACAATAATGTTTTTCCTTATTTTATTTTTACCCTTTGAAATTAATTTTCGTAAAATGTGTTTGTATTTATTCAAATGTTTTTTCTCGCTTACATCAAGTGGTATTTTACCTTTTAGAATGTTATAAATACATTCACAGATAACATTGATCTCTTCACTACTGCAGGCTTTTAATATAACTTTTTGATGTTTTGGTTTTAAGGTGTGTAAAGCTTTGAGCAGATGTTCGTGTGTTACGACTCTTCTATGCATAATTTTAGACTGATTGGAATCATCACTGCGTGTCCTATTTAAAGCCTCTCTTTGGTACATATACTGTACAATATGTTCTATAGTTAAATATATTCGTTTTAAATCGATAGGTGTCCTCCGTAGTCTGTTTAAGATCGATCATCAAATATCCATGAGCATCTTTTGTTGCATCTTTATAAGCCTCTTCCACAAATTTTGAATTCTCTGGATATACTTGACGCGCTAAATATTTTATTTGAGTTTTATCCCTTGGATTCTTGAAGTAAATAATGTAATTAGCGTTCAATGATATATCACGCTGCCCTTTACCTTGATGAAATAGGTTTTGTGTGATGTAAAAAACGCTTAAATTTCTATGATGACTTCCTTTAGTAAAAATATCAACTATGCGTCCATCGGATTCCCTCATTAAGTCGTCAATTATAAGTAGTTGTGGGTATCTGCCATCAAACATAGTTAAGTCTGGAATGCCTTGAATATAATTTACATTCTTTAAATTATACATAGGTTGCATTTCATCGTAACACCAAACTATATTTTGAAACGATTGATTACTAACCGCTTTCACCTTGTTTAAAAAGCTTGTAACAAAATGTGATTTCCCACAGCTACTGGGACCAGCAACTATAGCTGTAAATGGGTGAATAAAATGAATCATTATTTTTTATAATGAAACAAATTAGACAACTTCTATTTGAGAATGTTACTTAAGGAATAAACACTTGTTCAATGATGGAAAGAAAACTATTTATTTTCCTTAAATATGTATAATATTTCATTTATAATACTATTTTACATCATTAAATGCTTAAAACTAACAATTAATCACAAAATGATACAAATAAAACAGACAGGTAACACAACATTACTGCATTAGTACAACTTACTCATACAAATCATTAACAACTATTGTCTTAAACTATAATGACGCCCCAAGCTAACGTGTCAGTAGAATTGAGGATAAACATTGTATTTGGTACATTTATGACGGCCTTTTTATTCTATGTCATTCGGTAAGTCCAGAAATGAAGACCCTTTAAAAGGGTTAAACTTGTTTACATTCATATCTAGAAATAAAATTTTCTTAAAAGTCCAACCGCTGTCTTTTTTTTCAAATTCACTCATTCGAGTGCAAATAACATCTTTAACTTTTTTCAACAAAGGCTCAAAATCGTCTCCAATACAAAAATTATAGTTGAATGTTTGAAAATCAAACGTATTTTTTAATTCCTTGGTTTCTTGAACAAACTCCGCTTGAACAATAAAATTAACTTTCACTGCGGTCAATTCATTTAGACATTCCTTAAGTAATTTCACAATTTTATTCTGGATAGCATCAAAGAATATTTCGGAGGTTTCGAAATCGGCTTGATGGTTATCGGAACCTATTCTATAAGTGCGGATTCGCGACCCAAACGCAGTGCTAATCAAGCTAACATTACTAAGTTCATGACTATTATTTCGAATAACATTGTTTTTGTGTGCATTACTTTTTAAATGATTAGTTAAATAGCGTCGTCTTACCCAAATATTGCACACTTCGCACAATGTTTCATCATCTCTATTTTCTATGTTTTCAACTACCCTTGACGGACCCGCTTCTAAGTCTGCCTCAGCTTCATCTGCTTTTCTCTTAAGCCCTCCACCAGATTGATGAGTAACGTTTCTAAAACAATTTCAAATATGTTGAAGAATAATTTTATTCACAAGATAATTACAGACATACTTATACTTTAGTATTAAAATGGTACTTTTTGCACTCGTCGGTTTCGGCAATTTCTTTTGTGATTCTAAATACGAGATCTTTCGCTGTCTCCAAGTGCTTATTTTTGTCTGTTTTGTTAACGTAGTACTTGACTCGCACATCTGCGTGTTTCCAATGTTCGCTCGCATCAGATATTTTGGTTAGTTTTTTCATATCGTAAATTTCAATTTTAATAAAGTGCGTTGAATTTGTGACGTCATCTCTGTTTGTGGATATATATGAAATACCACCCCCTTTACTGCCTTGTCCAACAGTAGAAGACACGGTTTTCCTTTTTTTCGTCTTGGAGTGTTCAAAGAACACATCGATGTCGGAGGATGTGTTTAATTTTCGCTTCATCGTTTCATCTTGCGCACTTGGTACACTGTCTTCTCCATCCGAGGCGGGGTAGTAGAACTGTTTAAAAGTATAGTCTTGGTCATCGAGAATATTGGATGCGGAGTTCTACAACAAAAAGACACATCACGTTAGAAATATATACGAATTTGTGATAACATGGTTACACGGACTTAATAATGGGAGGAAACCACAAGTAGGTATGACATAAATAAAATTAAAAGATGACTTACCATCATATTGGTGACTGGCTGCTTCAACGTGGATAGTTATTGAATAATAGAGACTGTCAGCAAGCCCTTATATATACAACATTGATGATAATTAATAAGCTTACGAAATAAACGATTGTTGATCGATTACATATTTTAGGTTTCATTATTACGTAACTAGAAATTAGTTGACTATTATAATTACATTAATATTGCTAATTTAAATCTTGTTTCATTATGAAATAAACCGCTCTTCCTGGGTATTTTGTTTTCGCATGAAAATCATAATTTATAAATATCCAGTTTACCTAAACAGTGACTTGTTTAAAAAGTAAAAACCATACCAGTTACGTCAACGATTAATTAACTAAATCGCATTTATAGTGATTAGCATTAAGATACAATGAGGTAATGAGTTTTAAATAGACATTAATGAGAGGGAAATAGCTATAGTGAAGGTTCATGCAAATGAAAGGGACAAAAGATTGCATTTTCTGAGGCGTTATTTGAAACATAAATGCAAACGCGTTTGTAGATACACGCTTTTGTTTAAGGAAATATACCTGTAAAAAAACGCTTTGCATTGAAATCGAGTTGAACGTACCCTGCTTCGTTGGTCCTTCGGCTATTACACAGTTTAAATTTTTACTGTCGTAACCTTGTGCAACGGTTAGACCGGTTAGGTTGAGCTAGCTCCAGGTGAGCCAGAACGCACACATCTCTACTACTCACAATGTTATACATTTTAACATGTGTCAAATACCTACCCAATTATTGTTGCAATAACTAAGTACACCAACTTTTTAAAGAGTGGTAAGTGTTATAAACAAGATTTTGAGATCGCGGAGGGACGATAGCATGTACCTATGCAAAAATAGGAGAAGTGTCTACAACTCCACTAAGGAATCTGCACATTGTAAAGCATTATTGTGTAGGTTAGAACTACGATCCATACAATGAAATCAAAGAAAAGTAGAGCCACCTATAGAGCTAGCCCCTCTACTCGATTAAACACAAGCAAGGAAAAAGAAGAATATTTAAAAGCATCGAGTTCAAATATAAACGAGACATTTCTAGAAAACCAGGAAAGTGTAGTCTTTAAATGAGAAAATAAAAAAAGTCATGTTGGATAGTTTAGCTTCTGTTAATAAAAAAGCATACACCAAGAGATATACTATTTCAGACCATATCAAGTCCCTTATTTCAAAAAGAACTGAATTAATTAATAGGAAAAACTTGACAAGAGAAGAAAAACTAGAGCGCAGCTTTCTATATAAACACATTTATAGACTTATACAAAAAGAACGCAAAGAATATCAAATAGCAACAATTGAAAAACATCTGAGTGCATCAGGAAGCCTGAAAAAAGGTCGTAAGATGCTTTCGACTACAAAGCCATGGATTCCATGTTTGAATGACGACTCTGACTCTACACAAAAACAAAACTTGGTCTAGAAGAAAAATAATAGAAAAAGCTTCGTCTTTTTTTAAAGATCTCTACTCGTCGCAAGGTACTCGTACACAGCAAGACACCGAGCCTATACCTGAAGTTCCTACTACGGTAACAACTCTTGACAGATTCTCTACTATAGAAATTAGTAACAAAATATCTATTTTGAGTTTTAAGAGAAAAAAATTTTTTTTTCGAAAAATCGTCATTATACTCGTTTTCGACTAACTCAGGGATAAGGATTTCAAATTTTATATTAATTTTGAGTTTTAAGGTAAAAAAAAAATTTTTTTTGTGATAAATCGTCGTTATATTCGATTTCGACTAACTCACGGATAACGATTTTAAATTTTATATTTATTTTGAGTTTTAACGTAATAAAATTTTTTTGCGAAAAATCGTCATTATACTCGATTTCAACTAATTCAGGGATAAGGATTTCAAATCAAAAAAAAAAGGTGGTGAGAAAAGTAGAGTATACCCCACGGGGATAAAACTGTTTTTGTCTTACTCCCTTACTCAGGAATTAAGTCATTACTCCCTCGCCTCATATATTGTGTTGTGTGTACACACCAGTAAGCCTAATAAAAAGTAGTAGCGGCCGCCGCCGCCGCCGTCTTAGTCGTCGTCGTCGCCGCCGCCGCCGCCACCGCCACCGCCGTAGCGGACGACGCCGCGGCCGACGTCCTCGTCGCCACCGCCGTAGACCACGACGCCGCGGCCGACGTCCTCGTCGCCACCGCCGTAGACCACGACGCCGCGGCCGACGTCCTCGTCGCCACCGCCGTACACCACGACGCCGCGGCCGACGTCCTCAGCGGCGCCGCCGCCGCTGCCGCAGTCGCACGCCAGCTCATCCTGCAACACCATGTACTTTAATAAAGTTTTTGTGCCTACTTTAATTTTAAATTAGTTGTAAGTCCTTCGTTACGTTCGGGATTCAATATCGCACCCGTGACATAAAACTGTGCTTTATCCCCTTGGTGTATAATCTATTATTTCCTTTCAAAACCCATCGTGTAGGGTATCGTTGGATAACTCTTTCAAAAATACTGTAAGGTTTTAAAAACTATTTTCACATCACCTATTTGGATAAGGGCTTTTTCTTCCCTGCTAGGAGGGATCAAAGTGGCACTTTTCTGTTCAAGGACCCTGTGTTGCCAGTATAAAATATTTAATAATATATAATGAAATAATTCAAATTTGAAGCATGATACAAAACCAACAAAATTCTAGTATCACTGAAAATTCAAATTCCGTCGATACGAAACGTCAGCTCAATGTCTTTGATAGCGAAAAATTCTTTTTTTAAATTATAAGTAAAAATTTTTTTTATGAAAAATCGTCATTATACTCGATTTCGACTAATTCGGGGATGAGGATTTCAAATTTTATACTTAGTTTGAATTTCAAGTAAAAAAAAATACGAAAAATCATCATTATACTCGATTACGACTAATTCGGGGATAAGGATTTCAAATTGTACACTTATTTTTATTTTTAAGTTGAAAAAATATTTTTTTGTGAAAAATTTTTATTATACTCGATTTCGACTAATTTGGGGATAAGGATTTCAAATTTTACACTTATTTTTAACTAAGTTGAAAAAATTACTTTTTGCGAAAAATGGTCATTATACTCGATTTCGACTAATTCGGGCATAAGGATTTCAAATTTTACACTTTTTTGAAATTATAAGCTGAAATTTTTTTTTTTGCAAAAAATGGTCATTATACTCGATTTCGACTAATTCGGGGAAAAGGTTTTGAAATTTGATATATATTAGAGCATCTATAAATATGTTACCGGTAGCACTTCAGATCTTTCATTATCCTCAATAGGTGATGTGAAAAGCAGTATGTGTCACATGGAAGCAAAATTATTTCCACCTTGGGCGTTTATACTTGAATCCCTCACTACGCTCAGGATTCTATTTTAGAATCCTTCGCTTCGTTCAGGATTCAACGTACGCCCACGCCGTAAATATGGCATTTTGCTCCCTTGTGACACAATCTACTATTTTTGATTCATGAATCCATTGACTTTGGCGTGATATTAAGCTTTAAAGTGATAATTATTGTAATGGTAAAGTGTTTCCCCCCTCTGCCAGCTAATCGGTGGCTACTAAGCATGTGAAATAAATCATGGTAGTTGTAAATATAATGAATTTCAAAGGAAAATTATCACACCTAAGTAGACCTTACTAGTTAACGAGTAATAGTCGAACATAAGAAATGTACTTTGCAAAAGTAAACTAATATTGTTAATTCTCTCAAAAACATAGTAAACATAAGTTTTCGAACTTTTTAGTCCACATAATGTAACGGGTGGACGACTACGGAACCCTGCATTGCGCGTGGCCTGACACGCACATGGCCGGTTTTTTTTAGAATTTAAATATGCTACTCGAGTCTGACTCAGAGTCCGTAACGTACACGTACCTACACGCGTAATGTCGCTCGCTTGTCAGGATGTATGGGATATGTATAGGCGATTGACAAGCGTGAGCGGCGTGCCGCGCGTAATTACGCTTGTGATTGAACGGGGCCTAACTAAGCGAGCTAGTGTAAAAACATAAATCAATATTAAACACATACTAAATATATCACGTTTTATCGTTAAGAATGTAATAAAACGGCCAAGTGCGAGTCGGGCCACGCGCAATATGGGTATCGATGGGGTATCCGCATAGTTGTCCATCCGTTTTATGGGGTCTAAAAGTTCCGAAGTAACAACATTATCTAAATTATCGGTGGAAATATGTACGAAAGTTTGCTTTGCAAAGTACATTTCTTAAGTTCGGCGATAACTCGTTTATTATACGTATACTACCTACATTGTTATAGTAGCCACCGTTTAACTAGCTCTGACCCTTGATCATAACACAAATTATCACTTTAAAGCTTAATATCACGCAAACGGGTTACAAAATCAAAAAAATATTTTTGACACCCTTAAATATTTCTAAACGAGCTATCGAACGATCCGCCATATAATACTATGGAGCTTTGGAAAAAAATTGCACCCCTATTTTACGTGTACTGGAAAGTACATTAAAATAATTTCTTTTTCAAGATTTTATCATGCCGTTTTGTCGGCGTGAATATTATGTATAGGGATGCCACATTACAGCTTGCTGGTACTAATGGTTACTGAGCTAAGCCAAAGACGGACAGACGACGGACATGGTGAAACTATAAGGGTTCCTTGTTTACTACGGAATCCTATAGAGGTAAATATATTATCAAAATAATTGGCCTTACAGTATCGATATAAAATAAGGCCCACAAAATATGATACATATATGTGTACAGTTGAAAGTGTCTCGGCTCGGGTGCAACGCCCATATTTGCGAACCACTTCGCTTTTGTCATATCAAACCTAACACGAGCTACGCTTCACGACATGAGCGACATTAAAGGTTGCAAAACCCCCTGTGTGAGTTCGTGTGATTTACTGGCTTCGTAGGATTTAGAGACACGCCACACTCAGTGTTGACCTAGCGGTGTAACGTTACTGTCTCCCCCTGCTGCGCAGTATTGGATCACAGCTCATGCATATGAACAATTTAAACACACGTTCATTAATTAATTACTTAGGTCTTGTAAACTTACAGGATCGTTGACCGATTCATTTCGTCACATTTATATACATTCTTTCTCACTCAAAACAATGGACAAAATACACTTAACATTCAAAAGTTAACGAAATCTGGCCTTTCCTGGTTCTCGCGTATCTTCGCATGATCGCAGTTGACAGTGACACTCACCGTCGCACGGCTGGCATATTGTGCTACAACGATGACGTGCAAACTTGCCGACCCTAAACGACCTAGATGAAAAAGCACGTGCTATGCCCATGCTATGCCGCAGAGCGGGATGCCGTTATTTGCGTTTTCTAGCTGTTTTTGTTAGACAGTGTATGTAGCTTCTGTACACTACGAAACTTTAAATAAATTGAATCCGTGGTAGTAGTCACTAGTCACTACTTCACACATGCCACGTAAGTAGGTATATGTACTTACGTGAAGGTATTTATTGCAGCACATGCAAGATTTATCGCGGCGGCTGAACCGTCGGCATTTTCAGACTGCTGTTAATACAATTATGTGGTATTTGATAATATAAATCCATTGTTCCAGATTCTGGAATCTCGACATCGATATTGCTTACTGGTATTTCATTCAGTTCCTTGATTTAACGTCGATCGGCAGCTCTTTATCGCTACGCTACCTACCCATTGTTGATCTACGCTGGTTATGTTACAGAGCTTTTGCTGTAAGAAGCCATTTTTGACACATGACAGCACTCATATGACGTAAACCAAAAAAATAAAATATTCACTAGCTTTTAAGCATTATAAAAGTATTTGTATAGAAAGAGCAGTAGGTAACCAGTACCATCGTTACAAATTTGCGAGTGATCGGTAATAGATCTATTTGAAAATGGTATCTAAACGACACACTATTTGGCATTAAAAAAGTTTGAACAATGCGTAATTCGTCATAGTATTGTGGTCTTACCAAAGTCTTACTGAGGGCCTTTGCAGTTTCTCATTGTATTATTAAATAATCATCATATAAATCGATGAAATCTTTTGTAATCTGTTAATATGCCAATCGATTTGGCGTAGCCACCAGTGGCGGAGCGTCCATACAACTCGATTCCCACCGGCTTGCCTAATTTTCAGCCACACCAGTTCTTTTAGTACGGCTCATGAAGAATAAGAAAGGCAAACTATTTCCGGCTTCCCTAAGAATATTTTTGACGCGCCGCCACTGGTAGCCACATCACTTTTTTTGACATTTGACATATGGCAAAAGTGAATTCTTACGGCAAAAGCTCTGTAGTTTCGGGGCTATTTAGATTTAAAAATATATTGTAAATCGGTTCGTGTGTTTGATGTCGAACTGTTTGTGTTATTTTGGATAAAGGAAAAACATGAAAATGAGGAGATTTTATTTAAGATGGGTTACGACAGTAAATGTAACTGCAGTACCTAACATTATACAGTACCTATATATCAAGAAAGTACCTAATCTCCTAGTAAGACTGAACACATATTTTGCAGTCCGGTTGCGTAACGTTTCGTACGTACGTCGGTTAGATGTAAATTTAAATTTTTGTTAGAAATAATGACAGTTGGTTTTGTCCTAATCGCCCTTTCGATTACTCCTCGGGTCACACAAAATAGTTTGAAAACTCGCATTATTTTTAATTGATATACATATAAAGCGCTAATCCTTATCTATTGCCGGAAATGTATACTCTTATTTGAGTTCGAAATTATCCCACTACATTCACGAAATTGGAACATGTGTTTTGTCATGTTAATTAAAATTTAACTACCTATCTACAGGGCGATGAGTAAACAAAAACGGATGAAAAATCATTTATTGACCTTTTGAATCGCCTCATTGAATGGCGAAGACTGTTTTTTTTTTCTTTATTATAAGGGACCAACTCCTGGCGTGTTCGCTTGGTAGCTATCGTAAAGGCGCGTAGAGATCGACGCTGATAATTGAAGAAACGTTACGACTGCTGAATCTTAACACCGATTTAAAACTTCGAAAGATAAATTAAAAGAATTCGATTCGGGATTGTTTTTCCCTTCGCCTCCCTGATGCAACAGATAAGGTTGTTGTGCGCACACTTTATGTTCTGATTGCAAGCGGGACCTATGTTAAAGACGACGTGGCCACAGCTCGACAGTAATTTTAATTAGAAAATCGTTATACAATGAATGATGTTTTTTTCTTAGCCTATTTGTGTGGGCAAATGCCTCTCCCCATGAATGACATGACTCCCACCTCAGTGCATGATGAATTGGTCGCTAAAATTATGTCCATTAGCCTTAGTTCTTGGTCAATTTATTGTTTCCAGTTATGATTGCCACGGGTGATTTGCACCGATTTGTGGTAGCAAAGGTATATTATATATGATACGAGGAGTGGGTGAAAATATTAATTCTATGTACAGATTTTTGCGTTCCTCCGTATTTGGTTTCGTCAACTTCACGGTGCATTAATAAAGACAAGTACAAATACAAAATACGAAAATACAAATACAAATGCGTTTATTAATATGCGTTTAAGTACAGTTGAACTCGCAACACCTTTGTAGCTGGACCTAATGTCGCTAGGTATATGACGTCATGTCTAAATTGTCATTACTTACTTAAATTAGCAACGGATGTGTCTAGTCTCCTACTTATGAGTTCGACTGTACTATATCTAAAAAAATATCATATACCTACGGCGCTTATTGTGTCGATTTCATTAAATTTCTTTACGATTACTACATTGGGGAAGGTTGCTATCATTGGACCGGCGCTTTGATTGGACCACTTAAATATTGTAAAATCTGCGTATGCTAGACAGAGACAACCAAGGTACAAAGTGTCCTTGGGGTACCCGGCCGGCCACACGGAAACCGAAGTCGCGCCGCGCTTCTCGGCGACGAGTGACGTGAGCAAGTGTGTTTCGAGCGCCGGCGATCTAAAAATTACGCGAAGGAAAACTCGTGTAAGTATCATTATATTTGCATTTGTTTAAGTGTAATGATTAGAAATGTAATTAATGTACTGCATGTACTGTTATGTGTTACTTTTGTTGAGGTTATGCAATAAAGAGTATTTGTATTGTATTGTAATGATCATATTTATAAGAACAGTTTCTGCCCACTTATTATTATTATTTTTGTGACTTGATACCTAGTTGCTATCAATGGATCACATGTATGTGCTTTCATTGGACCGGTCCAATCATGGCAACTTTTTTTTCGATTTTAAATACTTTACCCATACGCAAATATGTATACGCATATTCGTGGGAAAAATCTATCTCAATACATACTTAAAGCAAAAACTTAGAAAGACGCATACAAAGAACTGCAAACAAAGATGATATTCTGTTATTTAAAAAATATATTAAAATGTTGATTTCTATTATTTCTTTATAAAAAACAAAAATTATTAAAACATATAAAAAATATATATTAAAATGTCGATTTCCATAAGTCTCCTTGATTGGACCATCAGTATAAATTTCCTAAGTCCATTGATGGCGAGTTGGCGACTCAGTGGTTCAATCAAGGTGACCATGGTCCAAAGAAAGCAACAGCCTGAGAACCCTTTTCACGTTTTTTTCTCCAAGATGTGTTGTGATTAAGGTAATGAATAAATATAATTTCAAAAGTTTAAAATTATCAAACTTGTTTTATTTTCTTACATAAATTTTGTTGATTATAAGGCAGCGAAGTTAAGTGATCCAATCATAGCAGCCTTCCCCTACGTTTTTATAAAAGGAATATTAGATTTATGTTTACATTATTTTTGTAAAATGTCGAACCTTCAATTTTTAAACAATTCAATTCACATTATTCGTAGCCACGACCTAATGTTCTAAGTAGCCAAAAAATGGAATAAGCCTGTTATAAAAGCGAGGGAGCACCGGCCCGAACAATAATTCACAAAAATTGTGAGCAGTTAACGTCCTCCGTGGCCTGAGCGCGACATAATCATCCGCAAAACTAAATTTAATGCTAATAGCACTTTTTAAAATAAAACCTCGGCAGGGTTGGGTGCTTAGTGGCATTATTTAAAGTGATTTTAATTATGTTGAGAGCAGATGACAGCGGAGTTCCCTCCTCTTCATTGTACGCGCCAGGCTCGCCAGGCGCAAGCGCCGTTGGTGGCTTGTTCTACTTTAAACGACGGTACATACGTCTCAGTCTTTATAATACAATAATCACGACGCAATTTTATAAACTCGATGCAGGTTGACCGTCAGAATAGCTGAACCAGGCGAGATTTTGTAAGTTTGGGCTAACCCATATTTAGTGGAGTTTAAATAAATATACATACAAGTATATATTATTGAACATTATTTCAATGGAACAAAGGTGAAAAATGTATACATATTGGTGCTCTTGACTGTACTTTGACAAATTAAGGGTGTTGAAACTTCATTTGGGGATCATGTCTATAAAACAAACTTTCAACCCCCTTTTTTCCCCTTCGGAAGGCGAATTTTGAAAAACGCTGAAACTGTTTTCTTGTAATTTAATGATAAGTGGTTTAATAATTTAATAAACGAAGTTTCAATTTCTAGCTAAGAAAAAAATATTACTTGTACAAACTTTCAACCCTTTTTCAGCCCTTCAAAGGGAAAATTTTGATAAACGCTGAAAACAGTTTTTTTCCACTTAAATGCTTAATTTTTTTTTCAGCAAACTTTCCACCCCTATCAAATTAAAGATGGCCGACGGAGGAGCTGGTTCCTATCAAAAACATAAAGCTATGGCCCTAACTAGACCCTGGAAAAAATTTGGTGCTTTTGTCCTGACATCATACATAGTGGGGCAGTTTCACGTGATAATTTAGACAACATTATCACGTGAAACTGCCCCACTATGTATGATGTCAGGAAAACAGAAAATGCCTCATACGGGTTGCGTCAACACTGAGCGAAAAAAAATACTAATTATTAGTAAGTTTCAGTGAATCCCAGGACAAGGAGATTATATACTAACAGTTACAAAACAGTTTTTGATAATAGTAGTTATTTACTAATACCAAAAAATTTGTCCTTGTAACTACTAATTACTAGTAAACTGTTTTGTAACCGTTAGTATATAATCTCCTTGTCTTGGGATTCACTAAAACTTACTAATAATTAGTATTTTTTTCGCTCAGTGAAGCCAATAAAAAAAACAACGGGTTGCACTCCGGGAGTGCCGGCAGAAGTGAAAACTCAATAAAGATAGTAAATGGGTCATTGTCAGATTTAGGTGCGCGACTTTTCGGTGGACAGGACATGCCAAAAGTTAAGGGCTACAAAGCTTAATTTTCGATTGATCTGATAACCCGCATAATCTGTAATTCCGTGTCTATAAATCCATATAATAAAAACGTAAATTACATGCACACAAGCCGTTAACTATTGTCCACCGAATGGACAACTTTTGTTTTTCCGACTGACAATGACCCAAATAACAAAGATATTCATATCGGTATCGGTATCCGTATCGGTATCCGTATCTGTACTGTACTCATACTCATGTTCATATTCGCATAATCCATTTACATAATATGTCCCGAGTATCATTGTGTCTTACGCATCTAAGACCAGGAACCTGTACCACAATACTTTACAAGCGTACAATTCGACAAATTTGTGAACTTTTTCTGTGGAAAATTGTGCAATTTTGTCAAATTGTAGACTTGTAAAGTTTTGTGGTATAGGGGCCAGCTGAGTTTAGCTGAGTTGACACCTCCTAACATCGCAATCACGATTACTAGGAGCGGTCAACTAGCTGGTCTTAGAATCTTAGAATCTGTCGCGAGTTCAACAAATTTTCCCCAGTACAAAAGTGCTCAGAGCCGCTAAAGAAGTTTTCACTTCAAAAATTGTAAGCAATACTACCTATTTCCCATTTTTATTTCTTTAGATTCGTTGTGTGTGCTCAGGAACTCCATGAGCTCATAACGCCTTCCCCCTTCTTCCATCAGATATCCAGACGACGTACGACTGGCTACTTTCATTACCTGGTCAAAATCATCTTTTTTTTATAATGTTTACTGGTTTGGTATTCGAATGGCGTATGTAGGTACTTCCGAGTTCAAATAACCTGGACCTTTTTAAGGTACGAGTGAATCTTCTGGGAGAGCTCGCATAAGCGTCGGCCTCATTTTCAATTTAAAAAAATATATATGACTGGTTAGAATTAGGCGTTTATTTAAGAAAATTTAATTTAGCTGTTTGCTCTAAGGAAGAACCCAAATTTGGTGTATTTTGAAAATTAATTTTATTTTTTAGGAAATATTATATTATTAATATCTATTCATTTAATGTACTCGTTTACTTTCTTTGTCTATTCTAACAGAATCGTGCTCTATCAAGGTCATAGGTCCCCATTACCCTAATGTGCCCAGGGCCTCAAATTGGTTAAAGACGGCCCGGCCCTGTGCGTTTCCGTTACTGTCACCCGGGGAGGTACCCTAAAAAAATTTTTTTTAAAGATTTTATTCTACCGTTTTCTCCGCGTCATCGATATGTATACTCATGCCAAATTACAGCTTTCTAGTACTAACGGTTACTGAGAAAAACGGGGGTCGGACGGACGGACGGACGGACATGGCGAAACTATAAGGGTTCCTTGTTTACTACGGAACCCTAAAAACTGAAAAAATCAAATTACTTGAATTTCCCGAAACGTGGGGTAATCTTCAGGGGATTTTTTTATTATTTGTTGGTATCCCGAAATCGAATTATAAACCGACTGAATGATGGGACATCAATTCTAAGCTGGCTTCTATGGATGATTTATACTACGCGATTTGATCGGTTTATATGTGAAATGTTTGGAGGTTATTTTTGAATTAATTTACATATCTTTCCTATTTCATCAAGTGTCTCATGATATAACTTATGATTTAGCTCAGTAACTTGGTACCGGTGAGATTTTAGAAATAAACACGGGTCCAAAATGCAAAGAAAATGTACTTACGCAAATTACGCATGGAATGTAACATCCGCCTTTTTTCGGTCGAGTTTGCTTTTACAGCCCAACACTGAACACCCCACCATGTTTGCACTCAACACCCAAACACTACGGATCTGATAATTGGTAAATTATATTATTCATTTAAACCAAACTTATCATTAATTTTCCATTTATAAAATGCACTACCAAATATTGCCAATTTGTTTTGCAATCTTCTTGACACAAAACTTTGACACAAATACAAAAATTTTCGATCGGTGATAAGGACAAAACATCGCACTATTTTCTACTTCCTCTCATAGGAATCGCAATAAGGCTATCTTTCTCTTACAAAGCGTGTCAGGCCTTTGGTATTTTATCCATCACTCTTGGCCACTAGGTATTTTGAAGGGAACTGTCACCGTATTTAGGGACAATAAGAACTACTTTCCATGAGAATTTATTTGAAATATGATCTTTACGGAAATCGGTCAGTCTGGCTATCCGAAATTGGACTTTGGAAACGCTTTTTTAGGGACAATAAGAGCTACTTTCCATGAGAATTTATTTGAAATATGATCTTTATGGAAAATCTTAGGATTGTCTTAAAACAGTTAGAACCTTGGCTTTCTAAGAAGACCAGCTGGGGACCCCTCGTAACATAGCAATCACGATACTAGGAGGGGTCAACTAACCTGGTCTTGGAATTTATCGCGAGTTTATACATTTTTCCCCAGTACAAAAGTGCTCAGCGCCGCTAAAGAAGTTTTCACTTCAAAAAGCTATATCCATATCCGAAACGCATACAAACTTTAACAACTAGAAGCAACCAGTGTTATCTCGGAGTTCTAGTATTTATAATTCTAATTCTAACGGTTTACCTAAGATTAAAACAATGACAATTCATATCACCTTTTTATGACACATTAATGACGGAGTTATATGAGCAGTAAAACGTCCACGCGTTGCGGCTTTTACCTATGCACTATCTATAATTAAACAATGGGGCTGACCCACGCCCCGCCATAACAACCCAAGAGCCGACGTTTAACACATTCGGATAATCTCACTAAATCGCTTTAATCTCAACTTGGGACGAAACTTAATTCAATTCCACGTTAATTTACTTATTTGAAAACGAGAGCACCAGCGATACAGTTATCAGGGCAGGGCCGAGGGAATTAGGGATAGGATGATCGGGATAATCTTTTTACGAATAAATGATTATAGTTAGACCTCCGCGCTTACGGCCGGGACGTTAAAGTTGTTTGTTTTTATGATTAGGTCAGCCCGGAAGAACCCGCTCTATTTACTATGAATAAGTAATAGTCAGGGCATGCGGCACTGTTATCGTTTTATTAGTTAGGTATTCGACTGAGCCAACCATTTGTAAGTTAGGTTGAGTACCTAAAAGGGGAAATATCCTAAGTCAATATCAATTTGTTTAACGATAATCGCAAGCAGCATTCAAGTATAATCAGTGACATCAGTAGGTTTAGATTTATGACGGAAAATCAAAGTTCGGACAAACCGTAGGCGGCGAGTCGACTTTGGTAAACAGATATTTATCTATGAACATCTATTTTGTTAATGCAGCATTCAGATTTGAGAGAGAAGACGCTGGTCGATCAAATAAACTAATAGTATGATTACGTGTGTCCAGCGTAGCATAAATTATTAAGGTTCTTAAAAAATCTGCCTTTATAAAAATTTATTATGTTTTTGGTTGTATATACAAGTATACATTATCACTCATATCACCATTGGTCTCTTTAGTCTCATTAAAGAACACTAAACTATATTAAAAGAACAATGCTTCAAAGCTTTTATGTTTGTTAGTTAAGAAAAGATAAATGTTATTAGTTGAATCGGTGCGACAGATAGTTGGTGGCGGGTATTTTTAGGTTACGTCAGATCAGTTCGTCTGCTCGCAGATACGCTGCCGTGTCCCGCTGACGTTAACAAATTACATCGACTGTCGACTTTTTGAAACAATATACAGTTGGCGTTTAACTTATCTCGAGACTTTTCGTTTCGTGTAGATAAAGTGTTGTAATACTAAAATGTCATTATACTCCGAGAGCTTGGTACTCGTAAGTCACATACAATACGCGACTGCGTACCTTGATGACTAGCGGAGGACGTAACTCCATGGAATAAAGTTGGAATTGGAGTGCTTTGTGTCGCTGTGTGTGTCGCATTGTATGGAAGCTGTAGATAATATTTCTCGGCGACCCTCGGCGGGCGTATCGTTTTAGTTAGTATCACAGTTACCGAAGCGATTTGTTACGTTATCTCAGTTACTTTGTTTGAGGTTGATAGGTTAACGTTAAGGTATCTTAGTTTTAATCTACCTATAAGTTGCGGTGTTGTTTGCTCTTACACAAAATGTCGGTCGATAGAATCGACAATGAGCGAGGTTGATTTTCTAATAATTATCCTATATTCTAGCGCAAGCCATGGTGCGAAGCCCGCTGTGCGCTCGGGTCGCCGCTGCGCGGCGTTTGGTCTGTGAGAGTCATTAGTACTTACCTTACCTACCATAGTCGTCGGCTGTAGAATATGTATGTACCTACTGTTTAATTAGACGACACTGGTTGCCGAGTACTTAATTGCCAACCCACCTGCTACTAGTGATCGTCTATTTGTAAGCCTATGTTAAGCCTGATAATAAACACGGAATATTAGATAGAGTACCTACTGATTGTTCTGATTGCATGACTAAATCCTAGAGGTCTATAAACTCTTTCGGATCCGCGTACCTATGCCGGATTTTTTTACGTAAACATTAGAACCGACCGCTGCTTTAGTAGTAGGTAGTATAATTTTGAATGGGATTAAAGTTACTAATCTGACAGAAGTCTACGTAAGATAGCATCGCGGACATCTCGGCTCTTCATATAACATATTGCCTTTTTAGACAAACGGTACGACACAGCCCACGTTCCCTAACAATCGGTGGGCCGTCTTAAAAAACTAATCACACCACGTTTTTTATTAGTCGCTGGGAGTGAAGTTAGAAGTGATTTGTCCAGGGCAATCTATCATTCGAGGCACTATGGGAATAATTAGTGTCAGCGAGCGCATCCGGACGGAGTGCGCGCCAACAATGAGCCCCGTGACGCACCATTCAAACAAACCATTAATAATTTTGAACGCTAGTTTTTCTTAGACGAATTCACTCTTGTAAATAAATGGTACAGCGGATTCTTAACTACCTACTTACGGTGACATTTTTTAACCCAACGAAGCCGTTATGAGATGTATCGTCACTATCACGGTGGACTTGGTTGGCGTTTAGGCAATACAATACATAGGTACTAGTTCAGTCAGTAAGTCAGTATATGATGAGTAGCCGCTCCGTAAAATATACGTAGCTCAGTAAAAATTTTAATAGCCCATTCATATATGTCGCAGAGAAGATGACAGATGAGGGCAGACCTTAGGAGAGGCGGGAAGCCATTTTTGTAGGTATCTCGCCAAGGAAATGTGGTCGGTCAACCTGGGCCAGGCGAGTACGGACAGGAACTCTGACATATCTCGAAAGCTAAGACATTGTTACTAAACATGAAATTATATAAATCTGAGAGGTATATATCCCTATCAGTTGTCCCCGGTTTATGGGACATTTGCGTCAACTGTTATATAATCTGAGGTATTTATCCCGCAGCTGTCCCCGGCGTCAACTGCTGGACCATCTGTGTCTATCAATATGCTGAAAGAGAGAAAAAGGGAGGTGTAGTCTAGCCTCTCTTCTAGTGTTCATTTATTTGTACATCGTGTCTCATTGCATGTAATATATGGATATGTTTAGATTTTTACAAAAAAATACGCGACAAGGGGCAGTTTGCCAGACCTTAAAGTTCTCATTCTGAGAAGTATTTAGCAGCCCTATCAGTTGTTCTCGGTTTATCTGACACCTGTTGGTCGCTAAATAAACTATAAACCAGCAATATTGAAAATATGAATGAATTGGTAATTAAACGTGAAGTTAAACTACGCGGTTAAACCATGGTCACGGTCATTCTCCACGTTTTATAGGAACTGAACTGGTGTGAACGACCTGAGTTTCGAGATATGTTTTAATACGCATTTTAATAAAGGTGTATTGTTTAGACGGAATACATTAAGATGAGTGTTAACACCAGACGGGCCTTTTACTCGTGGAAACGCTAAAGCTCTGAAATCAGCTAGCGAATATTCCAGAAAAGAATATGTTATCCTTTAGTGTCTTATTGATAATCTGATTGTTTGAATTGATTGAAAAACATTAAATACTACAGAAGTTACCCGGCGATATATATTGCACTATCGACCTTTGGAAAGAGATTCGGCTAATTTCGGCTTCATTGAGCATTGTCTCACACTCCCTATGTGACGGTTGTCAGTCGTCGGCAAAATAGATAATATAGAGTTGTAGAAACCCCTAAACTCCAAATTGATACACAAAATGTACATGATTGTTTGACAATATTTTTTCTTGTAGTTGTAATAACTCTCTATTGATATCCAAAGTTTACATGTGGCCGAATTGACGTAAACTTATAAAGTCCATAAAGTGCAGTATTTTTTTGATAAATATGGCACATCAAGTAGTTTAGATACATTATACTGGAGGTTGCGCGCTGAACATTCGTTTGAAGCTAGAAAATATGACACATATGACGTCACCGTTATCTTGCATCTCTTTCATTCTAATACATTGGAATGAAAGAGATGTATAAGAATGAAAGAGATGCAAGATAACGGTGACGTCATATGTGTCATATTTTCTAGCTTCAAACGAATGTTCAGCGCGCAACCTCCAGTATGTATCTAAACTTTTTGTGACACGTCAATTAATAACAAATCAGAAAATTGATGGATGTTTGCCAGTGTTCGGTGATCGTCGTAAATAGCTAATTGTCTCTTTCCAAAGCCCGACGTGCAATATATTCTCACCTGCAGAAAATTTGGCCCAAATTAGAAAATAGTTATTTGTTATACAAGGGTGCAAAGTTGTATTTTAACCGCGAGTGTGGAATTGGAACACGAGCTAGCGAATGGATTCTAGGGTTGAACCACGAGCTAGCGAATGGATTCTATGGTTGAACCACGAGCGAAGCGAGTGGTTCGAAAATAGAATCCTGAGCGAAGCGAGTGGTTCAAAATTAGAATTCTGAGCATAGCGAGTGTTGCAACACACGAGACGTAAAATAACTTTGCAGCCGTGTGTAACACGAATCTTTTCACCTCACTAAAGCGAGGAAATAGAAAAAGGAAAAAACAAAAGTAAAAAAGTAAGGTAAAAATAAAAATATAATTTGAAATCTTTATTAGTCGAAATCGAGTATAATCACGATTTATTGCAAAAAATTTTTTACAACTTAAAATTTAAAATAAATCTTAAATTTGAAATCCCTATCCCTAAATTAGTCGAAATCGAGTATAATGACGATTTTTTGCAAAAAAAAAAATTTTTAGCTCAAAATTCAAAATAGTTATAAAATTTGAAATCCTTATCCTTGAATTAGTCGAAATCGAGTATAATGACGATTTTTTACAAAAAAATATATTTTTTTGCTTAAAATTCAAAATAATGATAAAATTTGAAATCCTTGTCCTTGATTTAGTCGAAATCGAGTATAATGACGATTTTTGCAAAAAAAATATTTATTTTGCTTAAAATTCAAAATAATGATAAAATTTGAAATCCTTATCCTTGAATTAGTCGAAATCGAGTATAATGACGATTTTTTGCAAAAAAAAAAATTTTTTTTGCTTAAAATTCAAAATAAATATAAAATTTGAAATCCTTATCCTTGAATTAGTCGAAATCGAGTATAATGACGATTTTTTGCAAAAAAAAAATTTTAGCTCAAAATTCAAAATAGTTATAAAATTTGAAATCCTTATCCTTGAATTAGTCGAAATCGAGTACAATGACGATTTTTTACAAAAAAATTACATTATATAATATATTATGTTAAAAAAAATATTTATTTTCGACTTAAAGCTCAAAATAAATGTAAAATCTGAAATCCCTATCCCTAAATTAGTCAAAATGGATTATAATGACGATTTTTTGAAAAAAAAATTTTTTTTGCTTAAAATTCAAAATAATTATATATTTTTTTTTAATTCAAAATAAATATAAAATCTGAAATACAAGGACTGATTTTTTTCACACCACCTGAAAAAAAAATCAGATGGGCGAAAATTGTCCTGGCTGTTTTGTGTCCACCCACACTAACCGATATCGGATCCGATACGAATCTGACCGATATCGGATCGGATAGTGTGAGCACTAAGCAGTTTAACATACATTTTTATTGGTAACGAATCCTACGCCGATATTGTATCGGATAGTGGGAACACGGCCTTACATGTTATTATGTTAAAAAAGTAACTAGGAACACGTTCGGATTTCAAAATTACTTTGCACACATATGTGGATAAAATGCAGTTTTGCTATCTGTTTTTAAAGAATAAAAAAGGGCTTTCCGAGCTAGTGAGGTGAAAATGTATTTTTATATATTAAACATTTGATTTATTTAATTTATAGTTCGAAATCACGAAAAGTTTTTGGGCCAAACTTTCTGCCAGTGAGTGTATATTGCCGGGTACTGTATTGTGAACAACAACTTGAAATTTATTAGGATGTTTTCTCTCAGATAGTCACAGACACATTGAAATATAATAAACGGGTCACCCACGTCTTTAACGTCGAATATCGTGTCGTGTGTATTGGTCAGAAGTGTCTAGTATTGGTCCGGAACATGTCGAGCGATATACGACGTTAAAGAGGTGAGTGACCCGTTTATTATATTTCAATATTCTACTAGGTATCTACTTCTAAACTACAAGTGATATTATCACGGTTCTTTCAAAGAAATATTGGTACCTAATTGATTTATCCTAATATTTTCTTGTACGTACGTCGAGCATGGCATATCGAGCTAGCACTAGTAAGCGAGTAAGACAATAATTTGGGAGCTACAGGCGCCTTAAGCCCTATGTCGTTATAAGTAGCCCTAGCTGGTCGCGCACTCTATGAGAGTTATTAGTTGCGTCCCTACATACTATTAACTGTTGTATCATTGAGTGAGCAGTAAACGATATGCAACTCGTACATTTTTATCTCTTATTCTTATTGTTATGGAGCGAATAAGATATTTGTTTCGATTTCCTTGACTGTCCTATATTACATATTGGCCTAGATACCGTTTTGAATGGTTATTAACTGAGCGCTTCCGTGCTCTAGAAGGCACGTTAAGCCGTTGATCCCGGCTGATGTCTATGATAGCAGTCGTTAAGCCAAGTTAGAGGCCTTCGGGCGGCTTGAGAACTTCAACAGTCGAGTTGCCCACTCACTTGACAAAGCCTAATCTCAATAAGGTTTAGTTTCCCCTCGTCGGGTTGGAAGGTTAGATAGCAGTCGCTTCCGTAAAAACTAGTGCCTACGCCAAGTTGGGATTAGGTAGCGAACCCCAGGCATCCTTCTGGATGCAACTAGGTATACTGGGATAACGCTAGGTGGATGATGAACAGATACCATTGATCTCGTCCAAATATTCATCATCAATAATTTAAGAGCTGGGCTCTTTGTCTATGGAGCAATTTCCACGTATCTCTTTCTTGAGCTTTTCATTTGACGTTTACTTTTCCTTAACTTGGTCCATATGTCGCATCCGGATTGTACAATCCACCGTTTTACAAAACAGACCTGTTTTGTATTACGGCGGGTTAACGATTAGCCGGATCGTCATTGCAATACGTTCTACAATATGGCGTTTCACGTTTAGCCGGACTGTACTTGCCGGATTGCATAATCCTCCGTTTTACATTACGGCTAGCCGTTCTACAAAATGGCCGGATTTTCATTGCTAAACATCGCTGCGAGTGTTAAATAAAAATGGGAACTAAAAGCTGTCAAAGTGGTGACAGCTAATAAACGGACCTATTTTGTGAAAAGGCTAGACGTAATGTATTACGGCGAATTATACATTCTGACTGAACCGCTTTTTTACATTACGACTAGGCGAATTGAAGAATGCAAAGCGCCGAACACATTTCGGCGGATTTTCAATCAGCCGTATTCAATCCGCCTAATCGTTGACCCGCCGTAATACAAAACAGGTCTGTTTTGTAAAACGCCTAGCCATAATGTAATACGGCGGATTTTCGCTTTTCTTCGACTTTCCTTTCCAAAATATTTTTCCGTTGTCCTCTTCTGTTCGTAATGGTTTCTTACAGGGACCTCCTTTCTTTTACCAGACCAATTTGCTGTAAGAGTTCAAAGTGCAATACCTACATACATTTATGGCCAATTATTCTAACGTTGTGCATGATGACTCTCATGACAAGACACTAAACTAAGTAGTTTAGCTGACAACTGTCGATGTAAATGAAACAAGCTCGACACAGGTATTGTTAAATTGAAACATGAACCGTTAATGAGGTGAAAACCCAAAAAATAAGACCATTAAAACGTAAAACTGAGCAACAATGGCAATCGACCATACATTTTAGGAAGTACATTCTCAGCGTAATAAAGACTCGGTTCATAATTATAATTAGCGCTGCTTATTTGATAAATAATGTCTAAGACGTGATAATAAGGAAGTAATGTAAGCACGATCGTTATAATAAAAATAGAGATTTCTTTATGTGTACAATTAAGTGGGCGAGCGTGTATTAATTACTTTACAGCAGCTGTTAACGTGTATGAAATACAGCTAGGTCCGCGGCGGGGAGCCGTGTCGTAATTTGACTTTTAATATAACGTTTATCATCTGAAGTTATTTTTTAAGACAATAGCACTCAAGTTCGCTGTCTAACAAATTAAGCGTATTTTTTTATGGTACCTTCATTTAAGGTACGTACAGATAAAGGCACAAATATATGATGTATGTACAGGGTGGCCCAAAAATACGTTGACACGGAATTTTTAGAATATTTTTTATTACGACAAGACTACACGACTTTTATAAAAACCGGCCAAGTGCGTGTCGGGCCACGCACAATGTAGGGTTCCGTAGTTTTCCACCCGTTACATAATGTGGACTAAAAGTTTGCGAACTTATATTTACTATGTTTTTGACAGAATTAACAACATTATCTAAGGTATCAATGGAAATTGTACGAAAGTTTGTTTTTGCAAAGTACATTTCCTATTACTCGTTAACTAGTACACACAGTAATGTCTACTTAGCTGTGATAGTTTTCCTCTTAAATTCATCGTATATACTACTTCCATGATTTTTTCACATGCCTAGTAGCCACCGTTTAGCTGGCAGGGGGGGGGGGGACACTTGAGCATAACAAAAAACCAAGCACTCAAAACAACAAACACACAACAAACAAACAACAAAACACAACAAACAACAAACTCACTTCAAAGCTTAATATCACGCCAACCGATTCTTGAATCAAAACATGCTTTTAGAAACCTTATAATATTTGCGAAAGAGCTATCCAACGATAACCCACACGATGGGGTTTGAAGGAAAAAAAAATTGCACCACCACTTTACATGTAGAGTGTACCTACCCTAAAAAAATTTTTTTTCAAGATTTTATTCTACCGTTTTGTCGGTGTCATGCCAAATAACAGCTTTGTAGTACTAACGGTTACTGAGAAAAACGGGCGACAGACGGACGGACGTACGGACGGACATGGCGAAACTATAAGGGTTCCTTGTTTACTACGGAACCCTAAAAAAACGGTAAAAATACTATCATTAAACTACACAAAACACTAGTTATATGCAAAATATTCCCCTTTGGCTTTAATACACAATTGCAAACGTAAGTTAAACTGACGAGCAAAATGCCGCACGTATTAAAACGTAATTTTCAGAAAGGTCTGCATTTCTATGTTTAGTGGTGCAGGCCCTTGTCTCTAAGATAGACTAAAAATTATAATCCATTGGATTAAGATCAGGCGAAAATCGTGACCAGTGTGTCGACCTTATGACCCTAGGGCAATTTTCATGATAGCTTCATAAGCTGATAAAAGTAACTGGCTACCTTACACACCTGACCTTAATCGATTATAGCATTTGGCCAACCTTAAAGACAAGGGCCTGCGTCACTAAACTTAGAAATGGACATTGTCCGAAAGTAATACTTTTGCGTTAGGACGTGCTGCATTTTGCTAGTCAGTTTAACTTACGTTTGCAACTGTGTATCAAAGCCAAAGGGGAATATTTTGCAGATAACTAGTGTTTTCTTTAGTTTATTAATAGTATGTTAACGCTTTTTTACAAAATTCGTGTAGTAGTGTGGTAAAAAAAAATCCAAAATATTCCGTGTCAACATATTTTTGGGCCACCCTGTAGGTAAGACAAAATATATGTACGCTGAACGCCCCTGTCTTAATGTTCGCATATTTTGTCACTGTATTGCGTATACATAATTTTCGATGTTGACTGTACATCCAACCGGTTTCTTCCTTATACATGATTACTGATATTTGATTACTTAATTGCCAGCGCAATTCGCTATTTGACAGTTGTAAAGATAAAATAATTAATGTGTTGGATACAGTAGCTTATAATTTTTTTGTGCTTTAAAATTAAATGAAAACATTTTATTTTTGAAAAATAAATTAAGAGTTTTTTTATCTGTGGATTAGAAAAACCGAAACGCGTGTGACGTCACATTTCAAAGTTAAGGTTTAATTCGGCAACAGACCGCAACTGCACTTATTGCACGTTATGTTTCTCCGCACTCCAAATTGAACCGTAACGGTATTCGTAAAAAACTCTATTTAAAATGAGCGGAGAAGTGTCGCAACAGCACAAGTTACTGTACAATTTGGAGTCCGGTGTAACATGCAGTTGCCGTCTGCTGTCGGCTGCGGAAGTAAACCTTTAGTTGTTAGTCACGTGATCGGCTGTTTTCGCGCCAAATTCAAATTACTTAAAGAAAAAAATATTTTTTTGAAAGAAATTAAGTTCTTTGGGGGAAAAAAATAATTGTTACAGGTATAAAATAAAGGGAACAAATAAAATGATCACCTAAATAACTTTTGATATCATCAAATTTTCAAACCCTAAAATAAGGTTGAACACTCAAAAAAATTTATCGATCAGCAATTCCGAGTCACCAAAAAAATTCTACCTATTTTTGCAGCACTTGCACCTATTTTACTTATTGCGTTCCTATAAATTTATAATCGCATCAAAAAAATTGTCAAGTACCACCAAAAACACTAAACTACCACCTAATCTCATGCACCTTTTTTCATTAGAATTACATCCAAATATTATATACATCGCATGCTACATTTTAATAAACAGTTACAAATTAATTGTTTTTAGCACTATAAATATTTCAGTTATTTCCAAAATGTTATAAATTAGAAAGTAAAATTTAAAATTAATTTAAAAAGCAACGCGCAATGTGGCTGTGTGAAATAATAACACGTATACTGCTATATCACTCAATCAAATACAAAGAATTGTCTGAAGCATAAAACCTATTGATATGTCGTTAGAGTGAAAGGTACCTATTGCTGTTTCATTCTAACTACCTATTGCTGATGGTTTACAAACTGCAAGAAGTTTTTTTTTTTTTTTAATGCGTTGACGTGAGCGCGTTTGATTGAAACCTTTTATTTGAAAATGAGTTTTGTTGATTTATTAAATTGTTAGTTTGTTATGAAAATGGATAAAGGTCCTCAAATGAGTTTACTTTATTAATATAGATAGACTTTCATGGAAAAATTAAAGGAAGTTAATAGGTAGAAATAGGTATAGGTAGGTTTAGGTTATGTTAGTTTTGCATCGGCCCGAAGGGCCAAAACAACTCGAAATAGGAGCTCCGCGCCAGCGGAGATCCGTCAATACTGTTCCAATCTCCACTAGTTCGAAATTAAAATAGCTATTTTTATTTCAAACTTCAACTTCTTAAAATCATTTAGCGCTGTCTTGCTCGCACGCGGTGCGAGGTGCGAGCGAGACGGACCGTATGGAAAACCGCATCAGTGTGCTAGCAATGAGGTTAGACTAGATTAGAACTGCTTTGCACGTCGGACATTAAAAAACAATTGCCGCGTGAAATTTGGTGATCATGTAGTATTTCTGGGTATCGAAAGAATTATTTGGGTGTAAATAATTTTAATAGGATTACGAGCCCTGTAATATTTGGATGTAAATTATATGAAATTTGGTGTTTGAAATTAGGTGATCATTAAGTATTTTTGGGTAGTGACTAATTTATTTGGTAACAATTTAATTTATTAGGTTATCGACATGTTACTTCTTTGAGTTGCACTTTATATTTAAAAGGAGTTGAAAATTTGGTGCGAATCTAGTATTTTTGGTAATCAATGTAATTTTTTAGAGCATCATTCGGCAACTAATTTGGTGGTTCGTTAAATGCTACCCTAAAATAAACCTACGTATAATTTAAAATACATTTCCGAAAACTGTCAAGTAGCCAATTCATGGATTACTGACATGGCCTTTTTATATTATTATTAATTTTATATTATTTATTTATTACTTGTATATAATAATATAATAACTTCAAAAATGTTGAAATTATTCGCTTTACTACCGTTTGGTTTTTTTATATGGGTTAGGTAAGGTTAGGAGATATCATTAATTTAGCCTTTTTTGAACTCAGTCACCATGACAAATCCAAAGATATCAAGTAGTACTTAGTTGTTTGTAGAAACGATTAATTTCAATTACAGCGTAGGAAGGCCCTGAGTTAAAGCAGCAGTGAAAATAAAATAGAGATAAAACCGGCAAATTCTTAGCAGATGTCACTGCTGCTATAGCGTGTACAAATTTTGACTGGTTTAACTATTCATAATATAGGAAAGAAAACAAATCAAATCAAATCTAATCTAATCTTAAAGAACAAATTCTTGATTATCTGTCACTGTAAAATATGTGAAACGATAGAAATTGTGGAAAACAGGTGTAAATAAGAAAACTAAGTCTATAAAATTGTCGAGTTATTAACTGTCCATTGTTAAACTCTTTTTATTTGTTTTGTTGTTGTAAAGGTCGACCTATCTAAACGGGCAAGTGAACAGAATAAAACCTACGATAATAGCTGTAAGATTTTTTTTTATAACTGACTCTTATTTAACACTGACTACTTAAACAAAAACTTGACAGTTAAAATATATAATATCCCTTAGTTCATCTTAATATTAGCCTTGCTTAACTGCTTTTTAGTAAATAAATTCATTAAAATGAGAGTTCTTATGATTTCATAAGTATAAAGCGACATTTACTTGGAAGCAGACGCAGTTTGAGTTTTATAAATGTTATTTCTGCTTTGAGGTGAATATCAAAGTTGCAATGAAATCCGGTCTGGTTTTTCGGTACCTATCATTGGCACGATTAAACAGAAGAAGACACGGATCCGTCGACAGATTTAACGAGGCGACCAAACAACGCCCTCTCAGAAATCTTTCACCTGAATATTTAGCTCTTTGAGTAAAAATAAATCCTTCCGTTTCTCGGAATAACAACAGTGTCAATTCAACGCACTTTAGAGCAAAGATTATATTTGTCATCGGCGAACGCATTAAGCGCGTTCGCTGCGGCCCGGCGTGGCTTTAACTGAAGGCTCGCATACTGAACAGATGTTTTGTTAACGCGCATCCACCACGAACGACACTTTTTCTTCGAAAAAATGTACACGCAGAAGACGCCTGTCTACTATTTATGGAGCTGTCATCTCAGCTTAAAGACCTAATGAGGCGTTTCTAATATCGTTCCGGGGCTCATTCGGTCTCCCTGTTTGTTCACGTAATTACTATTTGAAAGAGTCAAGAAAAAAGTTCGCGATTAGATTTCACTTCATATTGTCGGTAATTAAAATATATGTGACGAAGAATTTAGCAACAATTAAATGAATCAATTGAAAAAATATCCACAAGACTAATTCCCGAAATGACAACTGACAATCTTGCAGACTGTTCCATTCCGTAAGGTTGGTTTTATATTAAGGCCGTGTATTACCACTTTTGAGTTTTTAAAAACCACCTGAGACATAGTATATAGAGTCTTAAAATCTAAAAAAAATATATGTGTTACGTAAGGATCTTGTCTAGTCAAAATCGCAGTCAGTTACATGACCTGATGAATTTCACTCGATAGAAAAAAATCGCGAAGTTACCCCTTTTTTGAATGTATTTTCAATACTACGGCTATATTACTGATATTTAACGTTTTATTTTTGTACTCAATTAAAGATCGTAAATAGTTATAGGCAAATTCGCAGGCGGTTTGCTTTGATAGAATGATTGGCTTAATGACTATAGCTAAATATTTACAAAACTGCGCGCAGAGCTTGCGTAGAGAGCGGGATGGTTAATTATAAACTCACGCGTGTTAGAGCGGGACATTTGCGTTGGGGATACCTCCCCTTAAACGCGAAAAATTAACGGTTTCAGAAAAGAAAAACACGTTTGGAAAGGAAATATTTTAGAAATTATGATGATGAATGGTTTCTAGGTATATTTTTTGTCTATAAATATTAGCTGGAATATTACTAAAGAAAGACCTAAACTGCTATATTCTGAAATTTTTTTTTGGTTGATTTTGTTCTTATGAACGGCCATGTATTATGTTCAAAATACCATTCTCTCCCTCGTCCCCCTACCTCCGAAGTTTAACAAGATTTAGTTTTTATTTTATTAGGTGGGTAAGTACATATGATTTAAGCTAATGAAAATATCACAGGAAATATAAACTAATAATTACCTCAATTATTTATTTAATTTAAAACATCAAGATATAAAACAATGTGATGACATTAGAAGTTTTGACAGAAAAGTAAAGGAATATTTAATTAATAGACCATTTTACACAATTAAAGAATTATTTGCTAATGCACTTGACCAATGAACGAATAAATGACATTAATAATTATGAAATGACCAATAATATTGTTATTAATTAGAATTAGTCTTAGAATATGTAATGTAAATAAATTAAAATAAAATATGTCTAATTAAAATTAACCTACAAACTAAAACCTAATCATAAAACTAAGTTAAACTATTAAAAGTAAAAATAAAACTATTCAAAATCTAAGAAAGGCCTCCGTGTAAATAATAATAATGTACGTATGAATGTATTTGCACATAATTGTACGGAAAAAAGCAAATAAATTATCTGAATCTGAATCAAAAATGTATATTTGCATGGAACCTTCGGCGCGCGACTCAGATTCGCACTTCACCCTAGTACTAAATAGTAAGATTTGGTAATTTATATCTAAAATGACATACTCAATGTCAATGATTATCGATACATGAGATGGGCATGAAAATAAAACCGAGCATCCGGATTGAGAAAGCCATCAACGGATACAAGTCGCCGTGGAGCGAAATTCGCCGGATACCCCCGGCACGGTCGCGGTGGATTTGAGAAATATTCCGGCATTAGTCCGTACCACCTGCCCGTTCACATTCAACTTTCGGAATTTTTCAGTATTCCCGATGCAAAGTTTCTCGTTAATATGCAAATTAACAGTTATCTGCACGGGGATGCGCGGATTTAGGGTCACTTTCCAACGCAAAGTGCGCATAATGAAAATTGGAAGTTCACGCCCTGTTTCTATTTCGACCCGTGTAACGACTTAGCATAATTATGAGGATTATAGTATCACTGTTTCTTTTTTTAACATGATGATGTCTGCGTTTAAGGTGATATATTGATTGAAAGAGACGCGCGTATGTTTTTCGTTCACGACAAAACGGGATGCAACACTCTCCGGGAATGGCTTTTTAGACAAATCTCGATAAATATCTGACTGTGTGCAGGTTTATTAAATTTCCTCTTGTCAGAGTTTAGAGATGAGTTACGAGTAAAATACTATCATATTAAAAATCCAAAGTTGAGGCTATATTTTCCTTTTTTACTCAGCATACTAAAACAACGCATTATTAAAAGACACGATTAAGTAATCGTGTCTTATGCGCATTCATTCTTAAACGCATTGTTAAAAGACACGATTAAGTAATCGTGTCTTTTAATAATGCGTTATTTTAGTATGCTGATGAAAAAAAGGTAAATATAGCCTCAACTTTGGATTTTTTTCTATCGAGAAAATTTTAAGTAATCATGTATCGGCTTTTGTCAGTACCACAATCATATAGTCAAGAATCATATATCTGAAAATCAGTCCCTATTGTTTCCTCGTCTGGGCAGAACAGCGTTTCAAAGTTTCTATATTTCTCGTTGTAGCGCCTTTGAAAAAAATATACAATTAAGCATAATTTAATGTTATGCGTGGACGAGAGGTATGTAATTGTAGTTATAATTTAGGTTTTTCATGTTTAGGTACAAGTAGGTACTATTGCGTGTCCCAGCCATTATTTGGTTCAGAATGTGCATTCACTGCGTTTGTTCCTCGCGGTTTTATTTAACCCGATTAAAGCTAATTCTTTGCAAATAATGGTAAAAATGAGTAGTTTTGTACGTAACCGTTTTATGTAACTAACTATTGCAATTTTTATTCCAGAGGTATGAGTATTAGCTAAATCTACAGGACGTAACGTGTTTTTCCTCAAAACCCAATTTATTAAAATAAATGGCTTTCAGGTTTTATTTAACCCGATTAAAGCTAATTCTTTGCAAATAATGGTAAAAATGAGTAGTTTTGTACGTAACCGTTTTATGTAACTAACTATTGCAATTTTTATTCCAGAGGTATGAGTATTAGCTAAATCTACAGGACGTAACGTGTTTTTCCTCAAAACCCAATTTATTAAAATAAATGGCTTTAGTTTATGAGATCACCAAATATATCAAATTATGACGGCAAAATATTACTTTGTTACATCCAAAATAGGTAAATAAAAATGTACACCAAATTTATATACCCAGTTTATTGAAAAATTGTAACCCAAAATAACAGCAAATTATTACTTTAAATATACAACCGTAACGAGTAAAATGATCACCAAATTTACATATACACCGATTTTAGTGTAAAATTGTAACCAATATTTTACAACTAATTTCCAGTATACAGGGTGGATTTTCTTTTTGGGTCAGTGAGGGCAGATACCAGATCCCGTGCTGCTATGCGAAAATGGTCTTAAAAGACCTTCCCTCGATTTCAAATTAATGAAGAATAAAGATTGGCGTTAACAAATTTTGGAAAAAAACATATTGGATGCGAGGAAAAGGTCATTTTTGCCAAACTTTTTTTAGGCCAATCGATCCCATTTGTATCCGGGATCAAAATTGTATGAAGCCAGTCAGAAATGAAGGAAAACTTTTCCCATACAACATATGTATGAAAATGAAAACTTTATTTTCACATGATATTTTTATGACAATCGATTCCGTCAATAGCTTCCTAGGGTTCTACCTACGGTAATGTATTAAAAAGACACTAATTAAAGAAAACTTTTCCTTACATTTCCTATGGAGAAAAAGAGTTTATTCACATTTTTCTATTTCGCCAATTAGTACTGTTACGTTTAAGGGCCATAATACTGTATGAAAACATTACAGCATTCAAAATATCAAAAACCGGCCCAGTGCCACCTAGCATAGCAGTCCACTAAATCCCTCACTTCACTCAGGACTCTGACTTATTTTATATAGGTAGGTACGTTCGACTGATATAATTGTATTTCGTAACATAACATAACATAACATACACGTCGCATAATTTATTTATTCTAAGCACTGCGCAGGCGCAGGGGTGGGCAAGGCATTCTCCATACAAACTCTGTGCACGTTTTATTCGTAGGTTTTGGCACTAACGAATGTAATATTTTTTATTGGATGTAAATATTAGATATGCGAAGAAAGTGATGTGGAAATTTTCAATAATTTCAAAAAAATTAATAATGAGAAAAATTAAAAATAATATCAATGAAAATAAAATTACATCACGAAATAGCTAACAGAAAAATAAGCATACTGACCAAAAATCATAACTTTGATGCAAACACAAACGAAGAAAATCCTGCACAAAGTTTGTATGGAGAGAGCTTGCCCTACCCTTCCTCTTAAGCCGAACAATTCTAAGCCTACGTTAGTTTCGGGAATAATGTCTTATCAGATAAATATTTGTAAAAAAAGTTCTGCTATATTTAGGTAGTTATGCCTCCATCTTAAAGCAGTCTCATTGGTATAATTGGTTATTAGCAGCGTAATAATAATAATCCCTTGGGTCCCCTGCCCCCGAGAGTCGGTCAGGCCCCTTTCTCCGCTTGCCTTTATTGGCCGGCGGAGTGGACCCCAGCAGGAGCCGCAGGACTCTCACCTCTGGCTTGCCTTAATCGGCCGGTCAGAGTGCGGTGCCAGAGCTATATGCTCGGAGGGTGGAAGTGTATTGCACGTAATGGAGTAATAGCGAGGGAACCCGCTCTCGGGGGTAAGCCCCGCGATGGTGAAATCAGGGCCGCACCCAGCCGCACCTCACACGCTGAGCTGCTCACACCAGTGTTGCTACCCTCGCTACCATTCGGTAGCCTTTTATAGGGGGCCCACCTAGTGAGTGGCGAGTCACCGCCTGCCTTTTTACAATTCTGAGACTGATTGTCACGGCAGGCGTCCGCTAGTCTCCTCCCATAACCCATTATCCAGTCCATCCAACTTTCAACTCAATAGCCCCATGACCATAGTTTCCATCGCAGCCAAAAGGCTGCACTCCAATAGTTTTTGCACCTGGCGGGGACCGTCTCCGGATGTATCATGTTGTGCGTTCGGAGACCTTTGCCTTTAGATTATTTTTGTCTTAAAGGGCCTCTGCGCTGTTGGCTTCGGCCCCACGCATGCCTTCCAAAGGTCCGGGACCCCATGGTCCCGACATAAGGAAAATACATACAATAATAATAATAATTGTTTATTTCAAGTCCAAAAAAACTCATACGTTAAATAAAACTTAAATTAAATTAAAATTCATAACTATCTGGCATATGTGTACTACATACATGTTAAGAATTTCATACCTAACATATTTAGGTACAAGTTATGTGCCGTTAGAGTCCAGGTGCACAGATGACCAGTGCTTTAAGATTTTATTACTGGGGTTTACAGTAAACAATGCCAGAATATCATTTTGAAAGGGGTTCTGCCATACGTTAGCCCAGACCGATGCTATGCGGGACCTCAGGATAGCATAAAAATCCGGTACTCCCGCATCAGCGAACATGGCCTTGGCGCTGCAGTAACGAGGTAACTTCATGAGTATAGGGATGACGACACTATAAAAGAAAATCAATAAATCCAAATTTTCTACATAAAGGCTCAAATTCTCAATCAAATGGCGAAAAAAGTAATTCAAACAAATAAATAATTACGTAATTATAAGTCTTCAAAGTTTTAAGAGTGGGTATGTTCTGTCCTTTTTCCGCAAAACTCACCTTTGTATTGAACGATCGTCATTTACTATGGCGCTACTTAAAAGTGACGTCACGACTAGGTAGCACTTTCTCTCTCTAACTACGAACATTCTAACCGTTGTAGCTTCGTTATTTTTTGAGATATTTGAATAGGATTTTCACTAGTTGGCACAGTTTTATGTCTTCTTTCTATTAAAGTAATACATTTTTTTGAGTCGACATCCCTATTCTGAATGCATCGTTATACTGCACCCGGAGCGCGTTATAGGAGCGTTTTGTGTAGTTACACCATAGTGCACACGTATAAAAGCACTGGCAAAAAACCCAAAAAAGCGTGATTTTTAATTCACTGGTGCACTTGGAAAATCTTCGAGACAACATGTTACAGCGGACTCCATTCAGATAAACTGGCGGTACTACGTCCGGATCCCTTACCGTAACGAAAAACGAACATTTCACTTTTTAAAATATTATATTTTAAATGGTGTTTTTTCGCGTATATTTCGCAGATCGTCAGTAACTTCTGGATGCCTTGGCTTGAGGGGCTGAGAAGCACCATATCATCGGCCTAGCTCAGCTTGTTAACGCATACATTACCAACGTAGCAACCCATCCTGGTGCCCCCTAAGCTCCTTAATCAAACCATTAATGTTGTTGGTGCTAATTAAAAATTAAATTTCTTGTGCAATTTACTCATTTTTGCTGGTCTGTTACCACATTTGGTGCGCAATTTACTAATTTAGTGATCTATCGATTAAAAATTAAATTAGTAGATTAATGATTACGTGTCAGTTGACATAATCTATATCTATATATATAAAGTTGATGGGTGACTGATTAATCACCGCCCCACCGAAACTGCCGGTCCTAGAAATTTGAAATTTACACTATAGTTAGGTTATATAACGGAGGCAAGGGATAAGACGGGATTTTTGGAAATTCTACCCCTAAGGGGTTAAAACAGGGGTGCAAAGTTTGTATGGGGGGCAATAATTTTTTAAGGTCCAGACTTGAAACTTTGTACAGAGACTCCTTAAAATAAGACAATGAAAGTTATATCTGCGTTTTCAAAATTTTCGTCTCCTAAAGGGTTGAAAATGGGGGTGAAATATTGTATAGGGAGCAATTTTTTTTTAAAGTGAGAGTCTTCAAGCTTTGTGCAAAAGTTCCTTATAATAATGGAAAAAAGTCATTTCAGCGTTTTTTTAAATTCATCCCCTAAAGGGGTTAAAAAGGGGTTCAAAGTTTGTATGGGGAGCATTTTTTTTTTATAGTGATAGTCTTCAAACTTTGTATGAAAGTTTCTTATAATAATACAAAAAAAATAATTTCAGCGTTTTTCGAAATTCATCCCAGAAAGGGGTTAAAAAGGGGTTCAAAGTTTGTATGGGGATCAAATTTTTTTAAGTGAGGTACTTCAAATTTCTTACAGAGACTCTCTATTTAAATAAAACAAAACTAATTTCAGCGTTTTTTTTAAATTCATCCCCTCAAGGGGTCAAAAAGGGGTTCAATGTTTTCATGGGGAGCAACATTTTTTTAAGTGAAAGACTTAAAAATTTTTACAAAGTCTGTTTAAATACCTAAATGTCTTAAAAAAGGGTTTCTGTGAAACTTAGTTAATCTTTTAACTCCCTAAATGACCTCTTGGTTATTTTGTATGGAGAACAAAATTATTTTAAAACTTCCTGGCTAAACATCAAAATTAAAAAAAAACAGATTTCAGAGTTTTTCAAAATTCGCCCTCTGAAGGGATGAAAACAAATTTTATTTTCAATGAGACTTGGAACTTTGTTTATAGGCCTAGCATAACTCTGTCTCTCTGTAACCCCTTCACGCTTAAACTGCTGAACTGATTTAGATGAAATTTGGTGCGAATATAGTTCATTAATTCGAGTCCGAGGAAAGGACATAGGATAGTTTTCATCCCATCCCGGAAGTAGAAGTGTGTATGGAAGAGATAACTAGGTAACCACCTGAAATAAAACAACAGCGATAAAATTCTAACGCGATGACCGAGCTCTACGCAGACGAAGTTGCGGGCAAAAGCTAGTAATATATAAAGTTGATAGGGTGACTGACTCATCACCGCCCCGCCGAAACTGCCAGTCCTAGAAATCTGATATTTACACTGTAGTTAGGGTATATAACGAAGGCAAGGCATAAGACGGGATTTTTGGAAATTCCACCCCTAAGGGGGTAAAACAGGGGTGCAAAGTTTGTATGGGGGGCAATATTTTTTTTAAGGTACAGACTTGAAACTTTGTACAAATACTCCCTAAAATAATACAATGAAAGTTATATCTGCGTTTTTTAAATTTTCGTCTCCTAAAGGGTTGAAAATGGGGGTGAAATATTGTATAGGGAGCAATTTTTTTTAAAGTGTGAGTTTTCAAACTTTGTATAAAAGTTCCTTAGAATAATAGAAAAAAAGCGATTTCAGCGTTTTTCGAAATTCATCCCCTAAAGGGGTTAAAAAGTGGTTTTTTTATAAAATTGAGGTACTTCAAATTTCTTACAGAGACTCTCTGTTTAAATAAAACAAAACTAATTTCAACGTTTTTTGAAATTCATCCCCTTAAGGGGTTAAAAAAGGGGTTCAAAGTTTGCATTGGAAGCAAAATTTTTTGAGTGAAAGGCTTAAAATTTCTTACAGAAACTCTGCTTAAATGAATTATAACAAAAATAATTACAGCGTTTTTAAATTCATCCCCTCAAGGGGTTAAAAAGGAGGAGTTAATTTTAATAATGATTTAATTATTTCTCAATAAGTGAAATGTAAATTTCTTATGAGAATAAAAAAGTTCTATAAACTGAAAAAGGGGTTAAAATTTTGTATGGAAAGTAACATTTTTTTAAGTGAGAGACTTCAAATTTTTTACAGAGTCTGTTTAAATACAACAAAACAAATTTCAGCGTTTTTCGAAATTCATCCCTAAAGTCTTAAAAAAGGGTTCAAAGTTTGTATGGGGAGCAATTTCTATTAAATTGAGAGACTTTCATTTCGCAAGAGACTGTCTGTTTAAATACAACTATAAACTGATTTCAGGATTTGTGGATTTGGAAGATGAAATGTGTGAATATAGTTCGAGTCCGAGGAAAGGACATAGGATAGTTTGCATCCCATCCCTTAAGGAAGTGGAAGTTTGTATGGAACAGAGAGAACTAGGTAATAACCGCCTGAAATAAAAGAAAAGCGATAAAATTCTAACGCGATGACCGAGCTCTACGCAGACGAAGTTGCGGGCAACAGCTAGTTTGTGTATATTTGGTATTCAGGAGTGTTCGGCCCATGGACCAACAAATTTATTTTGGGGTGCTGGTATGGTCATCTACTACCCTTCCACCCTTGGACCCTGAAACCTAAGTCACGGTCATTTTGCAACTTTGATAATCGAGATAAAACTGGCCCGCGAATAAGACATTTTGGCAACAGTCGAACCTTAATACTATTTCGTTTGTGACGAGACAACAATGGGACACATGCATCTTTGCAACAAAGGCCCGAAAAATAAACCTTACTTCATATCATCACAGTTTCTTTGACTCTACTGCGTGACAGCTATACCTAATTGTTATCGACGCTGCAGTGTGGGCACGATAACTCGCAACGATTTCAGGCGGTCTAGGGCCGACGAGTCATGTAGTAGTCGTTTAGTCCACGAGGAAGCGGCCCACTCACTCCTCATTGCATTCGTTTTTATCCTGTAGTCCACGAAGAAGCGGCCCACTCACTCCTCATTGCATTCGTTTTTATCCTTTAGTCCACGGGGAAGCGGCCCACTCACTCCTCATTGCATTCGTTTTTATCCTTTAGTCCACGAGGAAGCGGCCCACTCCTCATTGCATTCGTTTTTATTCTTTAGTCCACCAGGAAGCGGCCCACTCACTCCTCATTGCATTCGTTTTAATCCTTTAGTCCACGAAGAAGCGGCCCACTCACTCCTCATTGCATTCGTTTTTATCCTTTAGTCCACGAGGAAGCGGCCCACTCACTCCTCATTGCATTCGTTTTTATCCTTTAGTCCACGAAGAAGCGGCCCACTCACTCCTCATTGCATTCGTTTTTATCCTTTAGTCCACGAGGAAGCGGCCCACTCACTCCTCATTGCATTCGTTTTTATCCTTTAGTCCACGAAGAAGCGGCCCACTCACTCCTCATTGCATTCGTTTTTATCCTTTAGTCCACGAAGAAGCGGCCCACTCACTCCTCATTGCATTCGTTTTTATCCTTTAGTCCACGAGGAAGCGGCCCACTCACTCCTCATTGCATTCGTTTTTATCCTTTAGTCCACGAAGAAGCGGCCCACTCACTCCTCATTGCATTCGTTTTTATCCTTTTCACTAGGAGTAGGACTAGCGTGCTTCACCTGCAGTGAGGTTACACAGACAGATCCCACTTCTCGACTCGAAGTTCCTTTAGGACTAGATCAAACCCCAGATTTATAACGGTAATATAATATCAGAGCATTTCAAACACCTAATTTCTTTGGCATTATTAAGTTTCAGTACATTTTGATAGTATACTCCGTCGTTTGAATGAGGGCCCGGCCTACCATATAACGGCAAATTAGGTATATCAGTAAATCCTAGGCACAAAACCTTCACTGTAAGGCGACTTCCTGACTTTGCGGGCGGGATCGATATGTGACATTTTCTTCTTTGACGTAAACTTACTGACGTCGCAAAGATTCCCACTTGACGGAATACTGTCAGTATTACATTTGCGCACTAGGAATGTTATGCGCAGAAGCGGACCAGTACTGCTTTCGCATCGTCCCGCTTCCGCGCATCCCGCACTCAAGCACTCATTTAAATGTAGGGGCGCAGTAAAAAGTAGTACTGAGTTGACTGACAGTTGACACTGACATTTGACAGTTTTCTTATATCGTACCGCCTCCGCACCGACAAATCAGGAAGTCGCCTTAATGTGTAAATGATGCCAAAGAAATTAAACATTGGAAACGCTCTGATTCAAGTTTTGTTTCGTTCGCTCGATATGCTGTGCTGCCCTTATGGACCGACCTAAAAAAAAAATTGCCGAAATGAATGATAATTATCAACGTTCACATTTTAAGGCGCCTGTAGAGGCATGCACTCTCCATACAAACTTTGTGCAAGTTTTTCTTTGCTTGTGTTTGTGCATTACACTAATGATTTTTGGTCAGTATGCTTATTTTTCTGTTATCCGGAACCTCAAGATTCTTTTTTTATTTTTTATTTTTTTTTCTTGACATTCTTCGTATATATCCAATACGTATTAACAAACAAAAAATTATATGCGGCAGTGCCAAAACCGATGAATAAAACTTGCACAGAGTTTGTATTGAGAAGGCCTTGCCTCTACAAGCGCCTTAAGTAATAGATTAACCAATGTTTTGAAATTTAGATTATAAAATGGTCACATTTTATTTATAAAGAAACGAACAACTTTTTTACAACAGACTTTAAAAAATGGTTTTAGTGTCCTACAAGACCTCATTCATATACTTTTGCTTAGATTTACGATGTTGAAATTGATGCAGTACATGAATGTCTTTTTTACAAATAGATATATTATAATACTCGTACCTACATATATTAACTCCATCTGTTTCTATCAATGAATGTTGTATATAAAAGTAGATATGTTACGAAATAAAAACACTGAGGAATATAAAAAACAAGTCGATTTTCACTCTTATTTATAAGTGATTCGAAACTCTGGAAGTATGGAGGTTGGTGTAAAATATATATGACATTATAATAATTTGATATCATCAAGTTGATCTGATGTTAGTGCCAGAAGGTAACTTATCAATGGCTTGTATTAGATATATTAAAATATACACCTATTATTTACTTGCACGCAGTAACGCCCAGCCTTTCGTCACGCAAGGTATACGTGGAGAATGAGAACATTAAGGACAATCGATTAATAGGCTCGGCGAATCCACACAAGTGGCCCATGCCGGGTCTTTGGCAGCACGCATGCTGAGTGGTGATTTACCGCACGCCTCATCCAGCGATGTTTTCCCGCTGTTTAGCCCTTGCACTGAAGTCCTACAATAAACCAAAATAAAGTATGATCGACCAACGAAACGAAAATCATGCCCACTGAAGCTTAGTTATACATACAGTACAGACACAGAATAACGAATAGCACGTACGTACAGAAGGTTTTCTGTCTAACAAAACGGATGCTTGGCAGCTAATTCTGGCATCTCGATCGCACGCGCTCGCCGCATAGCACGTGCTCTTTGGTTTCTAGTGCGATAGGTTAGGTATCTGTGTACTGCCGCATACCGGGTAGAGTCAATCCGACTAGCCGAGTTTCTTCTTGCTAAGAGTCGGGCCTAGCTGAGTTTCTTGCTGGACTTCTCTCAGCCAGGCTAGGTTTAGTGAACCAGCGACAAAACTCCCAGTAGCTCGATTCCATTGACACACCTCTGATTCGATTGAAACCGCTCAACCAATCTCACTGGAGCGCAAACTCTTAAAGTATTCCAGTGTTTAAGCCGCCCGCGTGGTCGTGTCGGAAGTTTCCCCAGGCAACTCTTCACTCCTGTCGCTATAATCTATTGACAACAATCGAAAATGTTTGTATAGAAATATGACCACTGATGTTTCCCCGTAAACTACTCTGTAGCTTAATTTCTGACAGACGTAAGACGCCCGTGACATCCCGTGACTAGTTTAACCATCTGGAACCGGAAATGCAAATTAGCATTATAATGAGTATACCTTCAGTATAATCAGCCAAAGAAAGTTGTCTACCACTTTTGAATCTTATACAAATAATAGAGTTTAAATGTAGTAGTTACGCAGTCTCTTGGTCTCGAATATTTACAATTTAGGTAAAGCCCGACCGGAATATATGACCATGCGCCTTGTTGCGAAATTTCATTGGAACTAATTTCTTATACTGGCAATATTTTTAATGATTGGTGTCACTGTTGCGGTTTGAATCTTTAAACGAGCAATGCTTGTATATATATATTTATTTATATCGGGGATCTCGGAAACGGCTTTAACGATTTTGATGAAATTTGGTATGCGGGGGTTTTCGGGGACGAGAAATCGATCTAACTAGGTCTCATGTCCGTAACGATTCATACTTAAGATCGGAAGATTATTAATAATTTTAATAATAAACGGCTGAAATGAAAACGCTCAGGAAATGAAACTATTTCGTTGCAAAACATTTCAAAATTAACATCAGGGTTGACAGGTAAATAAGTCAAAATGTTCTTATAGTCTGTTGCCATATAAACCAGAATAATAACGCCCTCTTGACAATGGTCATATATTTCTGGTTTACTAGTAGTAATGAGACAAATATGGCCAATTAGCTATATTCTGAAAGGCACTTACGTTCGTATGTTCGCAACAAAATGACATTTCAATCAATAAGATTCCATTAATAAACATCTAATCGCACTCGACAATATTTACTATGCCTCATCGCATGTTTTAATTATTGCTTACAAATTAAGTTGTATATCTGATACTAAATAACAAAGAAGTAATGTTATGGTTTTAATTCATGAGCGCTCTAAATATGCCAACGGAGCTTCGCCAGGCTGATTGAGTCCCGCATTAATTATATTATAAATAAATCCTGTAAAAAAAGTCAATAATTGTTTATTTGAAATTCCAACAAAATAACATTTTGTCGGTATGACAAAACCAACGCTGCTCAGGATTGTTGGCAGAATACTAATATGGCTTAAAGAAGAAATAAAGAATCGCATAATGCTGTGTCGTATTTGTAATATGGACATCGATAAATCATAGGGAACCGACCACAATCGTTCCGAAGACATGGTATGTCCACAAAAAATAATACAAGCCATCATTCAGATGCCCCGTAGTATTGGGTGGGAGCCCGCGCCGCTGTAGGGTTGACTACGCCGGGGCCCTGACGGGTCGCAACCAATGTGTAGTATTAGGTAGGTATTAGCTTATTCGTTTCAACTGGTCTCGCTGGACATCCAACCCTGAGGGTAAAGTAGCCTTAAGACAAAATTTGTTAACCCTTTGACCGCCAAGAACCTATAAAGTGGTTGTGTGTTGTCGTGCCCACCACGCTAACAACCTCTTAAAAGGTCGGAAGGTTTTAATTTGTTTTTATTGGTTTAGACATTACACCAAAAAACAGTGCTTGGCGTACTGGGCACGACGACACACTATCGCTTTTGATACATTTGTTGTGTTAAACGCACATCTAATGCAAGTCTTTATTACCTACGAAACTTATATTTTTACTACTTTACTTTGATCGTAGTTAAGATTGAAAATCACAAGAATTAAAAAGAATCAACTTGCAGGGAACTTAAAGGCGCTACACTGAGAAAATTAGAAACTTTGAAAAGCTGTTCTGCCCAGACGAGGAAACGATAGGGACTGATTTTCAGATATATAATTCTTGACTATATGACTGTAGTACTGACAATAGCCGAAACATAATTGCTTAAAATTTTCTCGATTGAAAATTAATCCAAAGTTGAGTCTTTATTTTCCTTTTTTTACTCAGCCTACTAAAACAACGCATTATTAAAAGACACGATTAAGTTAATATGATGGTATCTTACCTCATCTAAGTAGATACTGACAAGAGAAAATTTAATAAATATGCACACAGTCCATTCCCGGAGAGTGTTGCATCCCGTTTTGTCGTGAACGAAAAACATACGCGCGTCTCTTTCAATCAGTATATCGCCTTAATAAAACATAAATACATGGATGCAAATACTGAGACTGTCACGATTCATAAATGAAATAAATGAACTTTTTTCCGCAAGTAGGCTGCATTGGCACTTCAAGAAGTCAAAATCTACTAGCGTTTCTTATTTCTCAAAAGAAGACTAATCTAAGACTAAGTCAGTCATTTTCTCCCATATACTATATGCTTATTGCAATGATAATAATTAATTTTAACAGTTCCTTTATCAAAAACTATTTCCAGCGATAGTTCGACATTTTTACCAGGATTGAATGCTTTTCCATATTAGACTAATAGTTCGCTTCACGATCCTATAGATTTTTTCGTTTGTGTATTCATGGCGGTTATAATATTCAAGATACCCTTTGAAAGTGTAAGGGTGTTGATTTGATGCTTGATAAGTTTCAATTCCGGCCTTTATATCTTTTCCATATTGAGGTCCTGAGGTGTAGTCTTCCATAGGTTATAATAATTGTTACGAAAATCAACTGCAATGGGTTTTGTACCTATACCAGTATCGTGAGATGGGTCAGGCCGTATTTTTTGCCTCTTTGTGACATAAAATGTTACGTAAATGTTTATGTAACCCAAACATTTACTTAGTGCATGCATACTTAATCTCATTAAGTGAAATGCAATATTTATTTTGAGATAATAAAATATCTTTAACCACTATTTGGAAGGAAAAAGAAGTGAAAAGTAATATTACTGTGACGTAAATAATACGTAAGTGTTATGTAAGTTTACAATAAAATAACGATATCTCACTAGATCTTTCACAATTCCTATGAAAACAAATACTGTTCAGTTACGCTTGATGAATTCTATACGTTCATATGAATTTGCAACTAAAAATATGGAAACTTACCTTTCAAATCAACGAAAAACCATCCAAAAAGTTAATGACGAAATCACGGGTAGCACAGAAAATTGCTGACTGACAAAATAATATGATCGTTACGGGTTTGAGACTGATATATGTTAACGGCAGTGTTACCATGATAGGAATATGGATATTACCAAGTGGCTAAGTAGAAAATTGATAATAAATACTTGTTAGGTAAAACGTGTTACGTAAAACCTATTTTTTTACGAAAAAGGAATTCTTCAAAAATTTCTTACTCTAATCAGTGGAGCATTGAAAAAAGGACTGAAGAGAGCCTATTAATACACAACTTTAACAATATAACCGTACATACGATAAAGTCAAGTAGAAGCCCACAGTGTCATAGAATATCAGTAGCTCTAACCTACTATAAGTTTTTTCGGAACAGTAACTAATTCGAATGAGTTTGCGTTTTGTCTCAAAATGTATGAAAACGCTCTCACCGAGTTTGAAATACGCGCGTTCATCGGTTAGCAACTGTTATACTCGCTGTTTTAGTTTCCACTAGTGACCACCAGAGGCGCTGTTCACGTTTTCATGCCACTTTCATAAATTTTGAGACAAAACGCACTATTTCAAACATAATTCCCGTTTAATAATTATTTAATGCTTTGCCCTTGTAAGTATACATATTATTACATAGAATAAAATTAAAAATAACCCCATTAAAGGTCATTTGGGTGGAAAAAAACTTAGTCTTCTAAGTGACAGGTAAAAAGTGGCAAAAAATACGGCCTGGCCTGACCCAGATATGTAGGTATGTACAGTTCCAACCCTCAAATATTTAGTAAGTCATTCTCAGCTTGATATCCTGGAAGTGACCTGTTTGACAGTGTATGAGAACAAATAACAAATACATATGTTGTGGAGTAACTTGGGACGCAGGGTCTAAGTTACGAGAAATACGACACCTTTTTGCCTTACGTTCTGAGTATAAAAAAATTAGACAATAGGTGTATTAGTGTGCTTATTTAAACAACAATTAATTACTTATAACGATCAGTCTCTAAGCTGTCCACAATAACTCGGGGTATGGATACTTGAACGAAATAAACCTTTTGCCATCCTTAGGCATCACGACTCGGCCGGCGACAAGCGATATACAATTTTTGTTCTACCTAAATGTTAATATGATGACCCTCGTCTCTAATTTATTTACCTATAGTGGAGGGAACAAGAGAAATTCAATATTATCAGGACAGGAATCGGATACGTATGCGACATTTTATGTATATTATTGATCCTGTGAATTGGGTTGTAACTGATCATGTCATGAACGTTAATTATAATTTGATATTTATTAAATTAGCTAGCAAAAATGTTTCATGAGCTTAGGTATTCTTGGAAGATTTTCTGAATGGTTAATTAGTATGCTCATTTCAATTGTTTCATTTCCGTTACCCTAAGGTTGTCTGGAAGAAATCGTTCTTTCGCGTTAAGGCCGCCTGTTGTTTGCCTCTACTTATTGTGTTTTTGTATTGTACTGTGTTCTTTAATCGAGGTGTGCCATAAAGAGTATTTGTATTGTATTGTTGTGTATGCTTAAAGTAGGAAAATGGGTAGACTAATTAAATCTCAGTGTTCATACTTGAAGGGCAATTATATTCATGTTATGGTGACTTTATACCTAGGTCAGTTAAAATGCAAATACAATGGTCCATTTAAAATTATAACACATCATCTGGTTGGGCAAAAGGAATTAATGCCAACTAAATATCAAAATGTACTCTATATAAAAGAACAGTAACTTTTTAAAATATGCATACATTCCCTTGAGGGTCCCGACTCATTGTTCGTGTCTAAAGAAAAAGCAAAACACCAAGCAAGATGGAGATGTCCAATATTTTAGATGGCATAGCAGTCGCCGCTACGAAATCAGAATTCCAGCTCCAAGGATTCGTCCTAACCGCAAAATGAAAAAACAGCTGTAAATCAATTTGGTTTAAGTCTCTATTACCTTGCACTGCAGGAGACAGAGTCGGATGTTCGAACAACGCTTTAGTAACCAAGTATGCAATAGATAACCATGTTTTATGCTAATCTTGTACACAGAAACATAACTTACAAATTTTCGAGACCCATCGCAACTCGGATTTGAGTTTAGTCTCTCGGAAAAAAATGATACTTGTGAGAAGTTTCTGTAGAGCACGAAATTATGGGCAATCAGTGGTCAGATTGTTACGTTTACTTTTGCCCGTCATCGGCTATTAAGTTTTCTTTGTTGTAGAAACATGTTGGACTATTTACACAACACGGGCTCTGAGCATAGCCTTTGTAAAAATAACTTGAGGCTTTTTTCCAGCCGTCCCAGTCGCTCAGCACATATCGCTCTCACGATTTTGAATGAAATGTTCAAGTCATTTGGTGGTGTGACGTTAGAATTTGCTTTTAATATATGAATAGTTATGATAGCTTTATTATAGGAGTTGAACGACGGCGTTATAGACGGTTAAAGATACAACAAAGCGCGCGTCTCGAGGTGACAATGAGTGGTGATTGCCTCGTGAGACTGTAATTGAAATGGGAAGTAAATAGTCGGACATGACGCATCCTACAAAAATGTTGATTGGCCTTGGGAACCTCTTGTTTAGGAACACCGTGGAACTATCTACATAATAAAGCAATCACAGCATTAAGTATAAGAAAGTAAAACAATGGGCAGCCAAGTGCAAAATTTCATGCGAGTGGATTCATGAAATTAATATTTATTTTATTCGCTTTCTGACAATATTTTTCTTAATATCGGGATGATTTGTGATGTCTTTGTGATTTATTAACCGTGTTAGCAACGCAATCGGTTGTTATCAGGACCATAATTTTGCAATAATTTAATTATAATGTATATTAAATAAAACTCCCTGCAGTCAGTCACAAATGTTCAGTTGCATAGTGGTTCTCTTTCGAAAATTTGATGCTTAAGCACACAATAAGTAATAGTACAAGTAAACAGTTCGTTTGTGGAGCGCACGCCCTGAAGGGTAAAGAAATGAGGACTTATTTGGCAATATAAACAGAAACAATTATATCACGCTGTGATACTTGAAGACATCAAAGGGATTTTATTCGTTGTTTTCATCACTAAACTCGATTGTTAAATATATTCATTAAACTTCAACGTCCGAATAAAAATAAAGCGGGTCGAATGTTTTATTATTGTTTATTGAGCAATCTGCTCATATCCGCTAGGATTTCGGAATATTTTTCAATACCACTTCACTGGACAGATGAAAGTGTTGCTGTTAGTATTTTGTCTCGCCCTTTCATCTATAAATTTCAGCGAATGCCAGCTATTCCACGAGATATAATTTTATACATTTTGACAACTCATTTAACATTAAGTAATATTAAATCTCTCAATGGGTAATAATATTAAAAAGTCGAGAAGCACGATTACCTACTGCCAGTCGGATCGGATGAAAGCAATCGTTCTCATGAACGGCATTATAATTCCGTGGAGTCCCTTACGACATTGTCACATGCTGTGCTTCACACTATTTGTTTATTTAGACTGGCCTTTTATCTAGCATACGTGAGCAAATAATGAATGTAAGACATGGCAGTCAGGGTTGCAAGCGGTGGGTTATACTTAGGCTTGTGATGAATGATGATGGAATTCTTACGCGGCTAGAAGTTAGCGTGAAGACTTGAAGTTTAGTACTTTTATCTCACGATGGCGGGTTGGCCATAGTTGTAGTTGTGACACGTACGAACACATAGACGACGTAAACTCATACCGCCTACGCTGACGCACACATAGACGATGTGCATGTATAGCTCAGCACACAACCATGGCTCACCCGCGCTCGTGAGATAAAAGTACTCGTACTAAAGTAAATGCAAGAGAAGTTCATAAGTAAAATAATTTCAGTAGACGCCTATACCTAGAAAAGAAGACTTTTTAGCAAGTCTTATAATCATACAAAATATTGCGAAGTGCGTAAAATGTGCAAAACCTATCAAAATTACGCTAATATGACTGTGCATGTAGCTTCTCTGTGCGATTTACATGAAGAGAAGCAGACATGCAGTGGAGTCTAAAACTCCCAAAGTCACCACGATAGTAAAGATATTATAGCGAAATATGAGTACGAGTATGTGTTACCTAAATACGTATATGTTATGTTATATCGTATCACTGTTTAATCTAGTTCTCTTAATCTTAATCTCTCTTTTTAACCAACTTCAAAAAAGGAGGAGGTTCTCAATTCATCTGTATGTTTTAATACGTACTTTCGAGACGTTTTTGTACTTATTTGTAGTTGTGTACGGTCAGCACATAAAGAAATAAACAAATACTTTTATATATTTTTTTATAATTTTATAGACAGATACATCAATGGAACGAATATATTATACTATATTAAAAAAAGTGAATAATATTAATATTAAACATAATATTTAATTCTCAGCTAATGTCATTATAGAATTCATGACATTTTTTTTTCGACGTAATTTTTCACTATCCCCCACATATTTTTAATGGGATTGAACTCAGGGTGGTATGCCGGTAAACTGAGCACAGTATGACCGTGTTGTCGTAATATTTCGTCTATCTTAATACTCTACATATCTCGCTTTATTTTTTAGAATCAGTTCATATAACAGAGACTTTAACATTGTTTAATATTTCTCATTGTTAAATATAATTATTATTTATTTGACATTCACTGACTTTTGTCTGGCAATATATATATTTTTCTTCAAAATTAAATGTGACGAACCTCTTTTTTCTGACTGTAGAGTGAAATTTAAGTTTTAATTTTAGAATCGCTGTAAATATACAAATGCAAAAACGTCTCGAAAGTAATTTACCTATAGAATGTTCTCTCAAATATACCTTCATATATTGTGACATGTAACATATATATATTAAATCTGTTATTGTACAATAAAGTGCTTACATACATACATATACCTAATAAACATTGTCGTTTGCTACAAATATCAATATCAAATGAACGAGGCCTTTCCAACTTTTGAAGAATACGTTACATCGGTACCTAATCGACCTTTCAGTAGCATTAATAAGCAATGATATCCTTGGCAACCCTGCCCGATGACGTCACCCGGACACGGCACATCAAAGCACTCCACTTCAATGATTTATGTATCTATTTGCCGCGGCCCAATTACAGCCACGTAAAATTTTGTACGTTTCCATAATAAAGAGTTCACCACCGAGGCCTTTGATGTCTAATTAGATGGCTAGATGAGCGAGTGCAGTACAGAGGTGAGCCGTAATCTATTGATTTATTCGCGTTTACTCCTCTTGCTCCCACCTCGAATCCTCTTTAAGTGACGACTAAGCACACAATTTATCTTTTACCGGCGTTTGCCCGCTACTTCCTCCTCCGATCTACAGATTGTTTGTAGCAATTTAATCGTCATCAAATAGTGACTCATGTTACAATTTATGACAGAGTGTGGTTATATATTTAGATCGGAAACCATCAAATTATCACAATAAATAGTAAATTAGACAAAATAAAAATCATTAAAAAAATGGGACTATAAAGATTCGCATAAATATTGTTTTTAGGGTTCCGTACCAAAAAGGTAAAAAAGGAACCCTTATGGTTTCACTTTGTCTGTATGTCACATCGCTAAATTTCTCAAGAACTACTTATGCTATCGATTAGAAAATTGGAATAGTTATAAACAAGGGTAACCCAGATACATGGAAGATGGTTTTTTTATAATATTATATTTTATTCTCTGTGATAAAAGGGGGTTCAAAATTATGACGTTTCAGTCTAAATATTTCTTAGATTTCGATGTGACAAGGTTCTAAGTATGCTCAACATTTTCATGGGCTGACTGTACTTAACCTTTTTTGTAATGGCCGCGTGCGAAAAGAACAATAAACAAAAGACGATTTTTTCATTCTGCAAAATATATTATGGTGGGTGGATTTCAACGAGAAATTTTTCACCATACAAAAATAGTTATTTACGATACAAGGGTTGTAAAACAAAGAAAGGCCGATATCGCAGATGTTTGGGGCCCGAGCCGCAGGCGAGGGTTTCAAATATGCGAGAGAGGGCTTTCTGTTTTACGACCCGTGTTTTGTACACAATTTTACGTCACCACTTGGCCAAAAAGTGGGTTTTTCTGATCGCGCAGCGTGCAGAAAAACGCGCTTTTTGGCAAGGTGTGGTGTAAAATATTTTTTATTTTATTTTTTTTCAAATGGCACAAAAACTATTCTAAATGATGTAGGAATGTTTTCTAAGTAATTTAATAGTATTTAGCCAAGCATTTAATGCGTATTTTCGAAGTTATAAGATTCGTAACATTGAACCATGAGATGGTGTTGACGAATGTGGTCCGGCGATGATTTTTTAATAGACGGTGATGATATCACTTGTATGGTAATGACTAGTTGCTGGTATAAAATAAACCACAGAAAAGCAAATTAACATATTTTTTATTTGATAAATCAAAAATAAGTACTAGTGATGCGCCGAATACGTTTTTCACCGAATACGAATACTCGGCCGTTCAAGGTTCAATTTTTCGGTTTATCATAAAAATCTTGTCAACGGTGGCCCATAGCAAAAAACTTTCTGAAGCATAAATGATCTACATAAAATTATCTACAAAAAAGGTTCTATACACTTTTTCGCTAGGATTAACATTTAATGAGATAATAAAGGGGGAATGTAAAATTTTATGATAAATAAGTTGCTTCTCATTCCTTTGTTTTTGAATATTTTTAAAAACAAAAAATACTATATTCTTGCACTCAATGAGCTCTACTCGTCGATATACCCCACTCGGTGAGGAAGGCCATTTTTCATATATTCTTGAAACTTGTAACAAATTCCACTCAAAAATATTTGTTAAATATTCGGCAATTAAACCGAATAATTCGGCTGAAGACCGAACATTCCAAAACATGCCGAATCGGTTATTATTCTTTATATGCCGAATACCGAATAACCGAATATTCAGCGTATTTCTAATAGAATATGCCAAATACCGAATAATAACCGAATATTCGGCGCATTTCTAATAGAATACGCCGAATACCGAAAAATAACCGAAAATCAGACGTATATCAAATAGAATATGCTGAAAACCGAATATTCGGCGCATCTCTTATAAGTACACCACTTCTTAATAATCTTATATTTTTGTAATACTTGACAGCCAAAGTGTGTATGGTTTTTTATCGAGTACGTTAATATTAGTATCAGATTTGATTTAATTTTCGCTCCGACGATCTGAAAAGAAGAAAATCGATATTATGAGTCCAAATCTAAAATGCGGCAAAAATATCATTTAAAACGTGAAAATCGTAACACCAACAGGGTAATAACATATTTTTCGAACGCGCGTCACCAAACATAAGCATAGAGTTTATTAATTTGTTAAATATTTACAACTCGTAGTGCATAATACGCAAATCCAAATAAATAAATAAAGGAAATCGTCATCACCATACATATGGAATCATAACCGTCCATTGCTTGAAAACCGGTGATGACGGGTATGGTGTTGACAATTTGCAAACTTTTTGAAGATTATTCTTGAACGCTAAGTATTATTGCTAAGCCACTGTCACGTCATTAATCTTCATTTGGAGTTACGGTTTCTTAGGTAATTTGTTTTAATATCATATAAGTACTTACTTTTAACGGCTCCTGGATGGTTATGACGCGAATCATGGCTAATCATTTCTCCCAAAAACACTTTTTTGATTTTTTCTGTTTGGTGCGCCTATATGTAAACGTCCACTCATTTTCGATGTTCGAATCGAATTCAGGGAGCAGAAGGGGACACCCACGATGTTTTTCACCGCGGATATACAAAACTACCTCGACTTTGATAATACGCTGACGGTGTTGACGAATTTCGGTACTAAATTTTTAAATAATTTTATTTGTACTTATTTGATGAACGAATTATTTAATATTTTTTTATATGTAAAAAGGCAACATGGAAAAACTGTAACTGACGAAAATTTCGGAATCGTACGTTGCGTACGCGATATTTTTCACTACAAACATAAAGACTTGGATTTTTTCACATGACGGTGATGATTTTGAACATATAAAATATTTTCCTCCAAGAAAACTGTTTAATTATTGGTGGTTTTGATTGAAGCACTATTAATATATAAGTACTAGCCAATGAATAAAAAAGTTTCTATATCTGAAACTTGTTAACTTTTTTTTATAATGACCGAAACATAACTTTTCGCCTGATTTTGAAATCCACCCTGGTGATGGTTCGGTGCGCAACAATTCTACTACAATGTCCGTCCCCCCCCCCCCCCCCCCCCCCGACCCAACGTAACCTAGTTCTATGTTTTAGTTTTATACAATTTTAAAATTTTCTTTTCGTTTGTAGTTAGATTTTAGACTTTCTTAAAGTCGCAGGAGGAAGACAACCAATGTCTGCAGAATGAGTTAAAGCTTGCGAATTCTTGTATATTTGGCTCAGTAACAACTAGAAACTAATTTTATGATGACGGCGCAAGTTGATTTCCTTTAACGCGAGGATGACATGTTTCATTCTAATTAATATTTTAGGACAGTAAATTATAATTAGGGATATTATAAGCTCAAGCTGAAATAAGGTGTAAAATCTGTAGGTATCACCATTACGCCATGATCCTTAATTAATTTGCTTCGATCTTTTAAAGGTGTATTTGAATTGATCTGAAACAAACTTTGGATCTTGTTTGGATGATAATATATGTTATTAATTTTACAAAAATTGCTTGCAGCTTGTAACAGTGTCAATCAATATGAAAGCCGCAAGAGATCTCATATTAATGTGATTGTGACAAGGTACGTAGTCTCCCAGTAATCATATTCGTTGACAGTTACGCTCCAAAAGGTATTAGTATAGTATAGTCTGTTCGCGTGTTGCAGTGTTAACAGCGGGGTAATTACTGATTACGATGCGCTTCAGACGTATGTAAGGTTAATCCAAATGTCATTTTACAAGCTGCAACCTGGGTTCTGAAATTTAAACCCATATGTATATTTGTAATTCTTAGGTTCTAAGTTTTAAATTGTAATATGGTGTTATTTTGGTTAGCAATAGATTTTGTTCTATTTTATTCTATTCTATATATTTTTGTTTCAATAGCCTATTTAGTGTCCCACTGCTGTGCAAACGCCTCCCCTCTTTTCCGCCACTTGTCTCGGTCGTGTGCCAGCGCCTGCCATTCAGTATAATATGTGTCAAGGTCGTCCCGCCATCTCCTTTTCGGTCTACCTCTGCCTCGGTAGCCATCCTGTGGGACCCATTCGGTAGCTAATTTGGCCCATCGCTCCGGGTGCATTCGGCAGACATGCCCAGCCCAGTCCCACTTTAGCTTTGCGACCTTAACACCCACATCTACGATGCCAGTTCTGGAACGCAGCTCCGTGTTCCTGATTCTGTCAATTCTACGGACTCCAAGTATGCTGCGTTTCATTGCTCCCTGGCAGACCTTGAGTCGAGACTTTTGGGCTTCGCTAAGTGACCAAGTTTGGGCGCCATAGGTTAGGATAGGCAGGCACATGTCGAAGAGTTTGCGCTTCAGTGTCAAAGGAAGGTTGCCCTATATTAGCGCCTTCTTGGACCAGAAGCTCTTCCAGGCATTTGCGATGCGTTGGTTGATTTCCTTAGACTGCCTGTTATCGAAGGATGCTATCTGGCCCAAGTTCGTCGACATATTGAATATCCTGCCCATCTACCTAACCCCTCTTTTCTATAACCCCACTGAAATTTAAAAATACACACTTACCTAATCTGAAGGGAAAAATCAAACTAGTATCCAGAAATCACGCGTGGTTCCGAATGGGGGGGGTTACGAAAACTTCACCACTGATCACGTTTTGGGGGAGGAACCTACAATGTGACCTCACGTGTATTTTTTTCCTTACAAAACCGAGAAATCAACTGACGAGCTAAAATAACGGGTACACTTTGTATGGAAGTTCCATAGAAAGTGTACCCGTTATTTTTGCTCGTCAGTATAGTATCTTCTCATGTAGGAAATTATTTTTTCAGAAATAGTAGAAATTACACAAGCACGTTTGCATAACGCATATACGAAAATAAACACAAGATCAACTAATAGGTACAATATAGTTTACTCTAAAATTTATATACTTACTTACCTAGTGAAAAAAAATACACGTGAGGTTTAGTTAAGGGGTTATTCTTTCGATAGTCGTTTCTCTACGAACGGTCTACTAGCGAAGAGTCTCAACCAACACCTACTTTATATTTTAATTTTATGGTTCCGTACGCGAAGCGTCAAAATGGAACCCTATTGCTGTCACTCACGCGTCCGTCCGTCCGTCCGTCGTCTGTCACAAAATTTTGTTCCTAAGATTTTTTTAACTTCCCGTTGACCTCTGAAGTTGAAATTCGGTGATAACGTTTATTATTACGTATATTTTACCAACAAATACTAATATATTGATAAATCACATTTTTGAGGTTGGTTCGGAACCCTTAATGTGCGAAGTCCGACTCGCACTTGACCGTTTTTTTGTAAAGATATTATGCCTAGCCAAGGTCTTAAAGTGAACAAAGACCTAAGTAATAATGAGGCGTCGCCCACTGGTTTTCCAATGCAATCAGTCAACGTAAGGCAGCTTATGGGGGGTTGTTAGGGAGTAGCGAACCCACGTACCTGAGTGCTCCTGGGGGTGGCCTAGCTGTGCGGTTGGTGGGACAGACCCCCTAGCTTCTGGCTTGTTTTAGCCGGCCGCCTAGAGTGGAGTCGCAAGATCTGTCCTTCGAGGGTGGATGTGGTCATCTAAGTGGCGAGTATATGTTTAAAGTTCAGTGTCATCTCTCTACCCCCCCCGCTCTCTGACCGGTGTTGCCCTTACAGCCAGTTTATAATGTCGCTCTCTATTAGCAAACTGTGAGTCACCGTCTGTCGGAAATAAAGTTCTGAGATAGTTTTACTAGGCAGGCGTCCGTCGTCTCACCAAATAGCCCAGCCATTAGTCCATAATTTTCACTCGATAACCATTCAGTTAATTTAGACTTCATCAACCAGCAATAGTAATTGTGCACCATGGCGGGTGCTGTCTCTGTGTGCGTCTCATGACACGGGCTGGGATAGCATCCGTTCGATGTATCCCTTGCAGTTCATTGAAGTGTCGAAAGGGTATCTATACGTGTTGGCTATGTAGTATTCGTTTGGTACTTCGGTGCCTCGTCGGTACTTCGGCTCCCCGCACGCCTCTCAAAGGTCCGGGATACTATTGTCCCGTGAACGGGAAAGACATACAGATCCTTTCGACGCATAATGCCAAAAACGCATAATGCCATTTTGGCGTTTCGCGTATTGTCAAAACTTTTACGCATAACGCCAAATACGCTTTATGTCAAAAACGTAATATACCAAACACGCTTAATGCCAAAAACGCATAACGCCATTTTGGAAAAAAAAAATATCACGCATAATTTTTTATTTCCCCGTGTGGTTTCCGGGTTAGAATAGCACCACCCCCTTTCTTCCCGTGGGTGTCGTAGGAGTCGACTATGGGAACCGAGTTGAAGAGTGCTTGTGGGCGATGGGCTAGCAACCTATCACTGCAATATCACGTTTTCTCCATCTTTAAATCTACAAGTGCTAAAAGTGGCACTGTGGTTTTATAGGCCGGGCCCACTAAAGCGATTGGAGGGTGGCCTGGGGAAAGTCCAGGGGAAACCTCCGACACGACCACGGTCTGAGTTGGACGCCGTAAGCGCAGCGTTACATCTTTCAATGGACGCTGTGTTTACGTTACGTAGTCCAGGTGTGTGTCTAGGACGCCGGACCGTGCGCTGCTGCTGCTAATCAGTGATCGCCGAGTTACGTCAGACGGGGAGCAGGGATGGGAACGTAGTCGACAGCCTTTCTAACTAACGGATTCCTGTGATGGGGAGCGTTGTCAAAATAAAGTCTGGCAGTCTCCATAAAGAAAAAATACATGGTGCTAATCCCCATGGATTAGAAGAAAACCAAAATAAAATATAAAGTATTGTTGTGTGTTTGTTGTTGTGTATAAAGTGTTGTTGTTGTGTTGTATTGTATTGTTGTTGTTTGTTGTTTGTTTATTTATCTATATAAGTATGAATATCGTCGCTTAGTACCCATAGTACAAGCTTTGCTTAGTTTGGGACTAGGTTGATTTGTGTAAGATAGTCCACAAATATTTTATTTTTTTTGTAATTCGCCTTTGGCATTTGTAATATTTAGATTTGTTATGTGATACTTGACATTTATTAGCTTTTGGCATGATGCGTATTTAGCATTTATACATCTATGGCATTATGCGGATTAGGTGTTTTTACAGCTTTGGCATTATACGTGTTTGGCATTATGAGAATTTGGCAATACGCGTTTTTGGCATTATGCGTCGAAAGGATACAGATATATTAAATTGTCGCAAATTAAATAGAAAAATATACAATGATGATAGAATCTGTAACATTGAATATCCCTCTTATAATTCATTATTATTCGCTTAGCTATTTTCTGCGAGTTCTAAGACTAGTGAATTGCAAAGACGCCGAATTAGTGGGGCACACTGCTGAAACAGATTGTCGTAATATGTGAACGTCGCTCGCGTCGTCGTCGCTGAACAAAATCACCAAATTATTTTCAGGTCTAGTTACATAGCTTTATATTTTTGATAGGAAGCAACTCCTCCGTCGGCCATCTTAAATTTATTAGGAGTGGAATGTTTGTATGCGGATTGCGGAACCAACTTATAAGGATCTGAGGCATTCAGCCGGGTCTCTTATTAAAGAGAGCAGGTCTTCGGGGCTTCCAGGATAGGCTCTGAGGGGGCATTCCTGTAGTAAGTGCTGGACAGTTTGAGATTCGGCGCCACAGTCACAGCTGGGCAAGTCGACCCAGCCACAATGATGTTTAAAATTTGTGCATCGACTGAAGCCGAAGCCAGTGCGCAGTCTATTAAGTTTGCACCATTCGTTACGCGGGAGGCTGAAGCCTTGCATATTCACGCCGGGCGAGATAAGGATAACTGATCCCTTTGTCTTTGACTGTCAATCGGTCTCTAATTGAGGTGAAAACGGCGTGAACGTGAACAAAAACACATCGCAGTTTCAACAGGGATGACGGTTTCAAGATTTCATCTTCGTGGAATTCAGTTACCTATTAGTAAGTGCAAGCGTGGAAATACAGCGCCCATTACATCAACGGATATTTTCAGTGTTGTATGTCGAGCGAGTGACAACCCTAGTGTAAAAGTGGTCAATAAAGACCAATTGAACAGTTCGGAAAACCCGTGCGGCTAGAAGAACGCCAGTCAGCTCGCGACCGCGAATGTTTTGATACATTCGAAACGTCGGGCAAACCTACACGAACGGTACGCGATTAAGTCCCGTTTCCCAATAAAATGTGTTGAATATTTGCTTAAAGAGCAAATATTGTTTGAAGAAGTAACTCGTGCGTTCGATCTGAATTATTTAATTAATTAAGATGTAACATTTACGGAGGCAATAATTACTGTTATCGAGAATTTATTCATTAGGGCTCATTGCCGGACACGCGTGGCGATGACCGACGCAGAAAGTAATAAAAATCAATTATTGTTCTAGTTCTAATAAACGCGTATACGTTTTTTGTACCTACAGGCCAGCCCGAAGCCAGAGGGGTGATTACGTAATGATTTGAGCTTGCGTAAGGTTGATCCAATATCCTGTAGCTCTAGTATAAGTTTTTTCGAAACATTAACTAATTCGAACGCGTTTGCGTTTTGTCTCAAAATGTATGAAAACGCTCTCACCGAGTTTGAAATACGCGCGTTCATCGGTTAGCAACAAATGTTATACGCGCTGTTTTAGTTTCCACTAGTGACCACCAGACGCGCTGTTCACGATTTCAAACCACTTTCATACATTTTGAGACAAAACGCAAACGCGTTCGAATTAGTTAATGTTTCGAAAAAACTTAGGTAGGTATAGTATGTACTAGAGCTACTCTACCGTTAGATACTAACAATGATAGTTACATTTACGTACAGTAAGTAAGATATGTTACGTGATTAATTAGACGTGATATTTGGGGTTTTTATTCCTTCGAATGAGTACTTTAGATGTTACAGCTTAGGAACATGCACAAGTTACTAAAGTCTCATCGAATGAGTACTTTAGGCGACTACCTGACTTGGCGGGGCGGGATCGATATGTGATATTTTCTTCTTTGACGTAAACTTACTGACGTCGCAAAGATTCTCACTTGACATAATACTGTCAGTATTACGTTTGCGCAGTAGTAATATCATGCGCAGAAGCGGAGCAGTACCGCCTTCGCTTCGTCCCGCTACCGCGCATCCCGCGCCAGTCAGGAAGCACTCATTTAAATGTAGGGGCGTAGTAAAAAATGGTACTGACTCGACTGACAGATGACACTGACATTTGACACTTTTCTATCGTACCGCCTCCGCACCGACAAATCAGGAAGTCGCCTTACATTGGGAATTGGGACTTACTGAAGTCCCAATTGTTCTTCTCCTTTTTTCTTCAGTAGGAAGTACAGATGTAGGTAACTTTTGTGGGTGAAACACCGCAATATTATCAAAGTTTTGGCTTTATATGACACGGTGATGTTGGCCGATTGCTGTGCGGGATTGTTGGCGGATCCACATAATGGGCCATGATGCGCAGGACCAGAACCCAGCTATACGGTGGAATGAAATCAAGATATGTATTTCTCTCTTTAACGCATAATGCATCCTATACGTTGTGTGGTTCTGGTATCAGATCAAATAACCAAAACTACGGTGCAACGGTGATGTGAATTACCAGCCTAAAATAAAGTACCAAATAAAAAACAATTGTAATATTTCTGTATTAAATTTTATTGCATCTATTCACACACCTTTCTGGGGTAGGATTTCAATGAGATTGAAGCTAACAAAACACAGTTTACATAGCCTTACTCGTAAACTTATATTGCATTTAAAACTATAACATAGAAATGGGAGCTCACTTAAACAACAATAGTAACAATTCGTGAATTTAAACTTTCGTGAGACATGTTATAACTTTATTTTACTAAACGGTTAAGAACTCCCGAAGAGTTCGAAACATGTCGCCCGAAGTGACAATTAATACGTGAGTTTTAACCGTTTAGTAAAATAAAGTTAGTAACAATTCGATTTCGATGTTTTACAAGCGAGTGTCGGATGTACCCAAGAGTGCCTACAGCTTAATAAACTAGAAACATACACGGAACTAATTTGGGGGTTCTTGAGGAGATGAGGAGTCTTAGGCATTGTGTACACAATGGTACTTAGAGATAAGAGCGATTTCCGCAAGTGCGAGCGTCATGACATGAACTCATACGAACCAAAGTTAAATACAGGACTTAAGGTTAGTAGGTACACTTAAATAGAAGTGGACGTGTATCTGATTTTACTTCTACAGAAAAAAAGGAAATCTTCTGAGTGAATGCATCGCAAACGACGTCTGAAAGGTAGCCGTATTAATAACATTTACAGATGTAGTGAATAATGATTTTCCATCGGGTAAACTTGGAATGATCAGACACGACGTGTCAATCAATAAATAAATTCCAAGTTTATGTCGGTCCATTAATATGAAACTTTATTAGTCATTGTCAAATGTCAGAATGAAAACTGGTGGTTTTGATGTCAGATTTTTACTGATGAAGTTTCACACGGATTTAAAAATACAATTACTAGTTACATACGTACTTGAATTTCGAGTATACTCATTTTTGAATGAATAAATGAATGAATAATAATTTATTCGAAGCACTTCAACCAAAAACATGATTTTTTGAGTTGAAAACATTATTGACTGCCTCTAACGGACTAAATATCAAGTCAATGAGTCCCATTCCGATCCGAATCTATCGATCTCAGCTTAGAGAATTATTTCGTTGTTTAACGTAACTAACTTCCAGGGGCCTATTGCATAACAAATTACAACTAATATTACAAGCAGTAGTTTTCTTTCAATCCCTTTCATTCGAAAGAGACTTCCGCTTGTAATATTAGTTGTAATTTATTATGCAATAGGCCCCAGGTTTCACATAGTTTTATCTGCAGATAATGTTATTTACATCAAAGAGACCTCTAATACAGAAAATTTATTGCGTTTACCTCTCTTAAATATTCGCATTATCATTACAATATATACTTACAACAGGGACAGTATGTACAAAACTATAGACTCAATTTTGGACTTTCAGTCTCTACTTTAAAAATATTTTACAGTGTTAAGGAAATAAAACGAGGATACTACTATACATCCATCGATCAACTTTCATACAATTATACAAGGCCATCTTAGACGTATGTAAATTCAAGTTACTTCGGAGAGACAAAATTCTAGTTAGTATCTTCGAACGGAATACTTGTGCAGAACTAGCGCGGCGCGGCGGCGGCGCGGCGCGGCGGCGGCGGCGGCTCCCCAAGCGTGGCTCAGTATGTACAGCGGGTCGAAGACGACAGCCGAGCCCCGCCGCCTCCTCGCCGCCCTAGCCCTCCTAATGTCTAAAATCTTCACTAAATATGTACCTACAGTATGTTAAAATATTTACGACACTCTAATGACAAATGAAACGTCATCAATTAATGCAATTTCATTTATGTTTAACATAGACGATCATAGTCTGCTGACTAGAAATGAATTACTCAGATTTAGAAAAATCTCAACAAATCTGGTACTGGTAGTTATTCAAACTTATAATAAAATGTTATAGCTACTGACCTCGTAAAATAAATAGTTAAAATGCGATGTTAGATTTATCTAAAACACTATTAAACAATAGACATAAAGTGGACGTAATTAGGCACTTAAATATAGGGAGAAAATTTGAAAATAATAATTTACACTCTACATAGGTACAAATAAAAGTCTAAACAGTGTTATTTTTTCTATAAGGAAACGTAACACATGTTAATACCTATTCTTGAATTAAAGATCACTTCATTTAACCACCTTCGAATATAAATACATCAACGTGTTTGCAAGGTCCAACTGGTTAGCACCTAGTATTGTCGGTCAGTCGGCCCGCGCGGCGCGCGCGGAGGCGGCCGGCGGCCCCTCCGCTCCACTATCACAATAATAAGCTTCTCTACCGGTGCACATTTATTATTATCATGTATAATGTATGTATACATATTTATAACATTAATCTAAAGGTTTATTTACAGGTGAGAAGGCCCTCGCGTGGTTGCGTGGCGACCGGCGGCACGGCGGCGCGGGCGGCGGTCGCGTCCGGCGGGTCGTGGTTATTGTCGGTGCACCACCGGGCGGGGGGCCGGCGGTCAGGCGCGGGGCGGCGGCGGCTCGGCCAGCGACGAGGTGGACGAGGAGGAGGGCGAGGGCGCGGGGGGCGCGGGCGCCGGGGCCGCCAGCGCCAGCGACCGCGAGTACTCGAGCAGCGCCACGTCGGCCGGCGTCGCGGGCGGGTACAGCCCGCGGTACAACTCGGCGCGCCCGTACGGGTGCGCCAACCTCGCCGCCGCCGCCGCCGCCGACTGGTAGAACGCCGACGCGGACGGTGGCGGCGGCGGAGCGTCACCGTCTTTACTCGCCATGTCCGCCAGCGACCATATCCTAGGTTTGGCGGAGGCGGGAGTGCTGCCCGGAGGCGCCCGAGAGGGCAGGTGCTGATAGGCCGGATGCAGGGGCCGCTCATACGGCTCCGGGGACTCGGGTCCGCTGTCCGCGCGGGATTCCGACCACTCCGACTCCGTCCTCTGTCCTAGCATGTCCAACCTTTGCTGTGGCCGGTCGCCGTCCTCGCTCGAACCGGTACCAGAATCCTTTCCATCTACAACAAAATTATGTATATCATTTTCAATTGTTCCAGTTATTTTAAGGCTTCGTAAATATTTCCCACATTTCGCCAAGCAATGGACACAACGTGGGTGGTTCAGGATACATACCTAGTACGTCCTTGCCGTCGTTGCTCTTGTGGTCGTCGTCGTCGTTATTATTGTCATCGTCATCAACCCTGTTCCTCGGCTCCCACGTCATCTTGTTCTCCTTTTTGAGGCGGCGGCGCGCGTTCGCGAACCACGTGGAGACCTGCGTGAGCGTCATCTTGGTGATGATCGCGAGCATGATCTTCTCGCCCTTGGTCGGGTACGGATTCTTCTTGTGCTCGTTCAGCCACGCCTTGAGAGTACTCGTCGTCTCTCGCGTTGCATTTTTTCTTCTGGCTCCGTTTAGGTCCATGCCGTATCTGTTAAAAAATAAACAATTATTAATGAGGATTATTGACCGAGTGAAACGAAGGTGACAAAAATGCTTTCGTATGTAAATGGGTTTCCGGTTGTTCTCCTCTACAGGTCGCATTTCATAACCGATTCTCGTGAAATTTTGTGAGCGGGTACGAAAATTAAAAGAAAGTTTTTTGTTGATACAATTTTTGGAAATTTAAAAAAACGAACTGTTTATCAATGATTTCGTATTATTCTGCGGCCGTTTTTTCCTCTACAGGTCGCATTTCTCAACCGATTCTCATGAAATTTTGTGAGCAGGTTTTATGACTACATAGAATTTATTTGTTGTGTATTTTTTTTTAATTTTGAATTTTTTTTGTCGTCAATGGTTTGTTCTCCTCTACAGGTCGCAATAATCAACCGATTTTCATGAAATTTTGTGAGCAGTTTTGGTAACTATACCTATATAATTTTTTATCGAGTCACTTTTTGGAAATTTTAAAAAACTAACTTTTTATAAATGATTTCGTATTTTTCTGCGGCCGTTTTTAGGGTTCCGTAGTAAACAAGGAACCCTTATAGTTTCGCCATGTCCGTCCGTCCGTCTGTCCCCCGTTTTTCTCAGTAACCGTTAGTACTAGAAAGCTGTAATTTGGCATGAGTATATATATCAATGACGCCGACAAAACGGTAGAATAAAATCTTTAAAAAAAAAATTTTTTAGGGTACCTCCCCTACATGTAAAGTGGTGTTGCAATTTTTTTTTCCTCCAAACCCCATCGTGTGAGATATCGTTGGATAGCTCTTTCAAAAATATTATAAGGTCTCTAGAAGCATTTTTTTATTACATATTTGGTTGGCGTGATATTAAGCTTTGAACGGATAATTTTTGTTATGGTCAAGTGTCCCCCCCCCCCCCTCCCCCTGCCAGCTAAACGGTGGCTACTAGGCATGTGAAAAAAATCATGGTAGTAGTAAATACGATAAATTTAAAAGGAAAACTATCACAGCCAAGAAGACATTACTAGTTAACGAGTAATAGTCGAACTTCAGAAATGTACTTTCATACAATTTCCATTGATACCTTAGATAATGTTGTTAATTCTGTCAAAAACATAGTTAATATAAGTTTGCAAACTTTTTAGTCTACATAATGTAACGGGTAGACGACTACGGAACCCTACCTTGCGCGTGGCCCGACGCGCACTTGGCTGGTTTTTTGTGTACAGGTCGCGCATTTCTCAACCGATTCTCGAGAAATTGTGTAAGCAGGTTTTATGACTACATAGAATTTTTTGGTCGAGTAAATTTTAGTATATTTTCAAAATAAAAATTGTTGTCTAGTCTATGGTATGTTCTCCTCTACAGGTCGCCTTTCTAAACTGATTCTCGTGAAATTTTGTGAGCAGGTTCGGTAACTCTATAGAATTTTTTTATCGAGTTACTTTTTGGAAATTTAATATTAAAACAATTTTTTTAACAATGATTTTATGTTTCTCCGGCCGAATTTCGATTTGTTCTCCTCTAAGGGTCACATTTCAAAACCGATTCTCGTGAAGTATTGTGAGCAGATTGTTTGATTACATAGAATATTTATGTCAAGGAATTAAAAAAAATCAATGAAGAGTCCTCCTCAACAGCGTTTCTCAACCGATTCTCGTGAAATTTTATAAGCAGGTTCGATATCTAACATAGTTTTTAGAAATTAAAAAAAAAACACGAGGTCTACAGCTCACAGAGCCACTAGGTATTATAATCTGATTACGTCTTAATTTTAAAAGCGTCGCATATCTCCGGTAAGAAGACAAGCACGCAAATTTCCATCCCGGTCGAGATGCTTAAATTTTTATGGGAACAATCAAGCGTAAACGGCGGAGTCTGAATTTGGTGAGATTTAAGATAACAGGGTTATAGAGACCGCCGGGCGGGTCCCTTGCTGCCCAATGAGAGCACCAGCATAATAATTGAAATCGCGATAAGCCATCGACTGCAGCGCCAGCGCTAAGCCCGGCTTATCTTAGACACAGCTAGCACGCATTTGTTGGACCGTGCGCCCTTATTTGAATTGCCCTATCTTTATTACGATGCAGTTCTCGTATCGCGCGCTGACTTCAGTAAGCATTATTAATTGATTATATCATAATCGTTAAGTCTGTGCAAAAGGCCGTAGGTACAAAGCTTTGTATTAAATGAGAATATATAATAAGGTAATAAAATTCTTATTTAGAACGCGTTCAGTTGAAAAAAAATGCTGATTTTTTCATATGGTCAGATAAAATTTATTGAATATTTATTGCACAAAAAGAAATCTAAGCGTAAGTACAAAAGACGTCGACCTTTTCTAGTTAATTTTAGGCAAATCAGATATAGTAATTCATAATAAGTTTATTCATGCGATTTTATATAATACCTTCTACACCTATTTATGCTATCCTTCGTAGTTACGGTGGTAGGGTTACGTAAGTGAATATACAAAAACGTAGCTTTTACCAAACGCAATTTCGCAAACTCGAGTTTATCATGGCCGCACATTGTTTCAAATTTTATAACATTTTTGTTGCGGAGCGAGCGCATCGTACTGCCGACTCCATATGCCGCCAATGCAACAGTCGGAAATAGAGTAGGGTGGAAACTGGGGATGAGTTGTATGGGAAATTAATAAAACTGTCACTTAAATCGTACAAGTGACGGGCATCGCCCCTTATCGCTTCGCGCCACGTTCCGTTTTCAGTCTTATCCCCTTCGCCTAGAACTCCGATCTGCGCTGTCCATCCAACCCGTACCATCCATTGTTAAGATCGTTGTTGACTTAATAATACTTCTCACCCGATCCTAATAAATAAAATCCTTATAAATATACTTAAAACGTTTTTCTCGCAATGTGATGTGACACATCTCTTCATTAGCTGCAGGCAGTGTTGAGCGCGTACAAGCCTGCGCTACGAAAGAGTAGCGCGGTAGAAAGTTAGTTCAAGTTAAATGATCGTCTGACCGTAAAACACCGCTTTAAGGCGACATAAATTTAATGACGTTCGCGCCGGAGCGGGCCCCATGAATGAACTAACATCCATAGAATTGAAGTGACAATACGAAAGTGGAGCGATGCCGAGCTTAGGCATATTCCACAAACAAAAAACCTTCATTTATCCACGGCGTGCCACTTTCACAGCATCCGAGCTCGCGGGGGATGCCGCCGCAAAGCGTGCATTTTTTTATTATTTTGCTTCCCCCGGCCGGCGCTGTGCCCCGGCCTGCGGCTTCCCCTTCTCACCCTCAGCCCTCCTTCAATTAAATCCCTATCTAGCCCACCACCTCATGCTTCCTACTTAAACTCATAAAAATGAGATAAACACAAAAATATTGCTGGTACCTAAAGTTGTTGTTATTAAACCTATTGCATCCGCGGTTAATTTAGACGTTTAAATTAATCTTTTATGATTTTAATCACGGGAGGGGAGGAAGCGAATAGATATAATCGTCATGAAACGCTTCAGTCGAGCCGTTTCATAAAAACGCAAATCCTCTTATCTTTCATTCGTAAAAAGCGCGCTTGGTGCGCAGTGTCGTTTAAGTGTAGGTACGTCACGCCAAGAGTTGACGGTTACTAACGAGTAGGTAATTAGTCTACAACACTTACAGAAACAAATAATTAAGTAAATTCAAAACTCAGGTAATCTACTTAATTTTGTGTAAGAGTCTACTTATTTGGATATTTTAGCTGTTATATGTATTAGCTTAAATATTTGTCGTTTGAAGTATAAACCACACGATACCAAATGTAAGAATAAAACTTCGGAGAACTTTGATAATTAAAAGGCAGGCAAATGGGACAAATAACTAAGAAGGTGTAATTTTATACTCAGGTTTAAATATGAGTGATCATGCCGCCAGGGGAGTGACGCAGGTTAAAGGCTTCGGGGTATAACGTTACTACACTTCGATTTAACCAATGACACCGTCGACGATATAAAGTTACATGGTGCGATATTTTGAGAGGTAATAGATGTACACCGTTTTCTTTACACGCCAGTAGGTCGATCAACAAATTAATCTATGGACTATAGAACTTTTAAAAAAGTTGACTCGAGGACAGGTTTTGTGTTAAAACGACATGGGACAGTGTCATATGAGGCAGGATCGTGTTACTGGCAGAACCCGCACTAACGCGTATGGACAAATTGAGATAATGTGTCTCACAAACTTGCACCGTATTGCAGCAGGCGCCTATACTCAAAATTATTCATCTAGGTTTTTTGTTGTTAAGTAAAGGTTAAATTATATTCTCAATAAATAGGCTTCTCAGTATAAAAGCTTCTGTATCGAAATACATAAACCCGACATTTGTTGAGAAACATGTTATGCCTACATGGACCAACAAACATCGCCTTTCATGCTACAAGTAAATTACTATGTTCGTAAAAATGACATGAGATAAAGCTAATTATTTTGTTTCGTAATATAGGAATGGACGCACGCAACGACCAATCTCGGGGTTATGGATGAAGTTTTAAAAGGTAGCAATACAGGCCCTAAATATTGGGTAGATAGGGCGGTCGGGGGCGCGGCACGCCAAAAACACATTATGAGCGGGCAAAGCGCCATTACGGCCAACCGCACGCGTTGCGCGAGCGATACCCGCCACCTGAACATGCTAGCCGGCGACTAATTGGTCAGCCCATGCATAAAAACCCTTATAGAACAACTACGGGGGAGCCACATGTTTCCGCCTAAAACGTAAATAAGCCCGAAAGATTTGAAGCCGAATTTGGAAACAATAAACTTCGATTTTTGTGAGAAGTTGAGATTGACGAGGTAGCCAGCAGAGAAGAAAGGAACCCTGAAGCCTTTTAAAAATGAAAAAAAAGCCTGTGCAGCTAACATTTGAAGCCGAATTTGGAAACAATAAACGCCGATTTTTGTGAGAAGTTTAGATTTAGGAGGTAGAATGAAATCCTGAAGGCCTGTTGTGCGGCTTAGCCAAGCGTGTACCGCTGCCGTTTTAGAGAGGTGTGCCAGCGATGTTACATAGACGCTGGATCCATTGCTGCTAGCAGACAACCACGAACAATTGCTCGCAGAAGATTGATTTTCAGTAATAACCGGATAAAGGTCGAAGAAAAAAAGGGAAAAGCTTATGCTGCGGATTCACTCAAGCCTGTATTACTACAACTAGGCTATTACTACAGCTCACTGACGCGACTTGTGTTATTCCTAAAATCATAACCAGATAAAGAAATGGTTCCATTAGCAAGATACAACGCTTACCGGGAATTCGGTCCTATTATTTCAAATGGTATTTTGTTAGGTTGAAGATTTAAGCCGGTTTGGATTAATACCTTATAGTTATATAGGTACATATATATCTACATTTATGATACCTTTGCTATCACTCAATCATGTTCAAAAGTGGAGGAAACTAGTTACTACAATTTAATAAACACATACAACAAAACTAACATAGCATTAATTTAAATAATACTGTTGTACAATAAATCTAAGGCAAGTAAATGAAAAGAACGAGACATAAATTTCGTCTTTATCTGTGGCAAATTATTTTTCTGTTAAAATGGTTACTTGACCCGACCGATGTCCGAGCGTATTGATAACGTAATAGTGGGCATGTATGTCGTCCGCGCAGTTAATTAATTCAAGTAACAATCTGTCTTTGTACGTGTTTACTGGCTGTAAAGCAGCTGCACCTTTGTTGTCGCCGGTGCCAACGCAGCCTGCCTGAGAAACGCGAAGCGACGGGCTCCACGGATCGATCAAACGCCTCAAAAACTAACATTTCATTGCACAAAGTTTTATCAACAATTAAATCTCTTTTGACTTCGTAAACAATGAAATAACAGTACCTTTATCCAATATTGGGTCTTTGTTTCTCAGTCACAAAGGCCAAAAAATGCTTATTTGATTATATTTACATTCTCAAAGTTACAGGAAGAAACGCTAAAAGTTCCCATTGCATTAGCCGCCATTGTTATCCGGATCAAAGATAAAAGCAATCTATCATATCAGGCTTTATTAATTCGATCATATATTTATAACGAGCCGAGCGCCGCTACGCCGCGTCGCAACTGCTTCTTGCACTTTACAATTACGATTAATAACGAGATATTTACCATGTATATTTATATACATATGCGAGTTTCCGATATTTCGGCACTGTTGCAAGCGCCATTATCACTTCACTTCTTGCACTTTATTTCTTTAACCCAGGTCTACCTTACCTAGCCTAGCCTACAAACTCATTACAGACACACAATACCTTGGCCACATTATCGCGTCAAGATAATAACTTTAAATTGTATTTATAATATATTGTCGTTACAGGTTATGCTCCGAAAAATATCAATAATATAACCATTACAAGTATTTCATTAAAGTTGTCCTAGTACAATGCATTTGCACAATAAAACATAAAAAGTATTTGATAACACGGCTGTCAGGTTCAAGCTGTAAATATGGAACTGTAGCCACGTATTATATTAAAATACATACATTTTATAGAAATACAATAGTATCACTATGAAAAAATGTTATTATATGAAATGAAGTTTAAACTTAATTAAAATGTTCAGAAACAAATATATACCTAGCAATCAACACGATGCAGACAGAAATACAGGAGACGCAATTATGATAAGCTCGGCTCTTGTTTTTCACAAGTTGGAAGTGCGGTGATTCTGTCCCCGATGTTAACATTCAAGATAGTGAATAAACAGGAAAGTTTATTTTAAGAATGTATTGTTAGGAGCACAATAAACGGCATTTACGTCGTACGCCGAGTAAACACATGTTCTTCGTGTGCGATATTTGAAGCAATTACTTATCAATTAATGTTCCACAGTTTAAAATCTATTTGTTTACGGTGACCAAAGACAGACAGAGTTCATCTCGGAAGATGTCAAGAGATGTTATTTATCAAGCGTCAGTATAGTGCAATATGCGATGGCGCGGGCGCGGGTGGGTGCCGGCGCCAGCCGCGTTGATACCGGGACCTCACAAGTCGACTAATGTGGAACGTATAAACTAGTGAAAATTAAGTGTCGCGACCACGATTCCTCTGCTATCTGGGGTCACGTCTCATTTTATTGCTGACATATTATTAATATCTCCGAGAACATTGAATTTTACGCCCCTGAGGGGCACTGTTTCGCAACGCAACCCGAAGTGAATTGTGCAACTGGCTTCATCAACAAGCTTATTGAAACATTGTTTAAAATTGAGTAAACATTAATTATCGCTCTATGATATTTAATAGTCATCGGACAATATGTTGGGCGCGTTTTTCATGGCATTTTTTTACCTCTAAAATAACGTACACTGTTTCGACGTAGGTAGGTATATATAATTATATACAAAGCAACCCATATCAATAGAAAGGGTCTGACTGAGTAAGTAAGTAAACTGAAAATCAGGGTTGCGGTGTAGATTCACTGCAACATGAATGTTGCGTTTACAACGTCTTGTACTCGTAGCTCCTTTTAAACATCAATCATTGTTATCTCTTACTGTAGGTACTTACACTTACAGTCGTTCGTTAGTTTTTAAGTTTTTAATCTTAAGTTTAACATGTATAAATGTGATGTTAACTAAAGTGTTTCTTTGCTATATCAAAATGGCCGACAAATACCAGTGTTATGAGTTCACTACTTAAATTTCAGTACATGTTGCATACGCTTTATATTCACTATTAATTGAGTAAGCCATTTTGATATTATGTGCGACAAAGTATCGTATTTGAGAAAATCAATTTCATTAAATATATATTGAAGTGTCGACTAGGGCGAAAATGGACGCTTGACCTTTATTACATTGGCATATATTTTAAGCTAAATTACTAAATGTATTCCAGACCAGATGCCAGAAATATCGCATTCATTTTAGGCTAAACTAATAGAGAGCTGACCAGGCCAAGGCAGCTTACGTACATATTGTAGACGGCTAGACCAATACAATTTAATACATGTCCCAAACAACTAATATAACGCGAATAAATCCAACGTCTACTTCACCAAGTATATTAAGAAAAACGGGGAGCTCCATTTGAGTTTAATTAATAAGTATTATTAATTACTAACACTAAGCTAAGTTTAGTTTACTTACATTAGCTAACATATCGGCGTCATGTGTGAACAGGTTGTTGCTATACCTATTAAATATATGTAAAATCTCAACCAGAAAAGTATTAAACGAATGACATCATCGCCTACAGTGATGGCGATGAGTCTCGTGCGCGGCTGACCGATAGGAAAAAGGAAAGAGGAAGCGTCCAATGCGGCTAGAATGAAATTAGCTTGTCGGTCAATTACTCCAGGCCCGGGCCGGTTACTAATGGCGCGCAAGCGCTACTTGAATACGATACCGCTCATTGGCATGCGTCTGCGCGCACCCTTTATTGTTCCATAGATCGGTAATACACGGGAGGACTGGCATTTTGTGCTGTAAATCGTTGTCTATACACGTATCCTCGATTAACTGTGCGCAGCAGTGGCACAGTGTCAGGACAAGCCGCGAGTGCTCCGATGACATCATGTCCGGCCACACAGGAGCGCGAGGCTTTGCTGGTTCAACATTTACCGCACCGCCACAGAACCAGTGTATGGTCGAGCTCCAATGATGCATAGTTGTAACGGGCCACAGGGTCAAATTGTACTTCAGACGAGCCTGTTTCGAATGCTTCGGTGAACCGCGACGGATGACGCATCACCCTTCGGATACCTAATGAATAGCTTCGCATTTACCTAGATAATTGCGCGGTAATGTAGTTTATGCTGAAATACCCGCCGATAACTTTGATAGCACTTAGCCGACGACATCGCTTGAAATAATTACGACAGTAAGTAGGCTAAGGCATATTATTATAATTTTACTTTTTGATTTCAACAAGATGGTCTCTTGGCATACCTATGGGTTAGCGAACTTAATATATGGCTCGGAAGTGCACAATAACCCTGCAATCAATAAAATTTAACGTGAGCATACGCATTTCAGTGTGATCGAGTGGAGAATTGCAAACGAGTTCAACGGTGACTACATTTACATAACTAAAATTAGGTACGAGTAAATTACGTACGTCAATCTCAATTGTCAAACAAATACTTAATTTGAATCCGAGTTATCCAATTCCCTGTAATAGTACATTACTTACCAAGGGCGGTAAAACAAAGAATGTCTCAAGATCACAGGTATTTAACGCCTGAGCCGAAGGCAAGGGCGATAAATATGCGACATGAGGCTTTCTTAATTGCCGTCCGTGGTAAATAAAAAAAATATTGTCACCCCCTGGCTGGATTTTCAGCACGCGGAGCGTGCTTTAATTGCCACTTTATGGCCAGGTGTGACATAAATTTATTTTATAGTTCTCTTATCTCACGAGCGCGGTTCGGCCATTGTTGTAGTTATGACACATACGAACATATAGACAACTTGAACCAACTTATAGTTCCTGCGCTGACGCACACATAGGAAATGTGCATGTATAGCTCTCAGCATGTAACTATTACTCACCCGCGCTCGTGAGATAAAAGTACTCTACGTGATATTTTTAAGCAGTCTAAAAAATCCGTTAATTTATAGCTAATTTATTACTTACTTACCAGCCGAAAGGTAAAATCAACGTAAGTATTTGTTTTTAATTAAAATAGTAACTTTTAAATATTTAATTGGTACACTGGGATGATACAGCGACGAAAGTCATAAGTTACTGTATATGGTCTCACCATATGTTTACGTAGTTATCGCGTACGTGCTTACGAAGTGTCGACAGTGGGGAAAACGAGCTGACCTGATTTCCCGCGGGGGTGAGATTTACAAATACTATTCTTACCTAGTTAGGTAAGAAGGCCAGTTCGCCTGAATGTTATTTTTATATAGTTTAAGCTTTTAGCTCTAGCGTACAGGTTTTTTACACCGCTTTTTGCGAGTGCTCTCAAGCGTAGTGTTTGAAAACCCGGCTAAGGGCCTATTTGGAAATGATAAATACCTTTATAAGGTAGTGCACATTGAGTAAAGATTGCACTGTGTTTAAAATTATATTATAAATAATGTCTTAAGTCTTTAAATCTGCTATCAGAAAGCTGACTTAACTACTAGATGTTTGTCGATGTTTGCAATCAAAGAGCAATTAATTAGATTTTACAAATGACTTTCGAGTCGATTAAGTGAATTTTGGAATTATTGATCCAACAATTTTGTCCTTTAATCATCTTATTTCAGATTGGTCAAATGATATTCTGAGATTATTCACATACGTAGACAAACAAAAACTACCTATTAATTAATTATGCAAATGCATTTAATACAAATTGCGAAACCTCCGAAAAAGGTATCAACTCGGTTCCAATAGGTACGCCGCAAACAAGCCGACGGGCGCCCCGTCGTATTGGGAAGTTATAACCATTAAAAGAATACAATCGCAATTTCTTCCTGTCGTAAATAAAGTTCGGCCGGTATGAGTAATCGTTACTTTGTGTGCACAATATCGGGCGGGGGCCAAATAGACGGAGACGTGCCGGGCATCCTGACGCTCTCTCGCATTATCACTTGCTTCGACGAAATTCATCTACGTACTCTTATATGGTGTGGGTAGTTGAATTTTCCGTTTGTAATTATGTCGGTGTGGAGCGGAAGTGTCGGCATTGGTTGTTACACCGGTCACGCCGCGGCGGCTGACGGTTGACGACCGGGTAACGGGTACGCCGGCTATGGCGCGCCTTAGGGACTGACCGACTCCATTAAATTCGTAGCCCGGAAAAGATAAATCTATCTTCATGCAATTGTTTCCCTTACATTATTCAATATTATTTATTCATTGGCATAAAGTTTTAATTGCGCCGAGGTAGGCCGCAACGTGCCGTAGGTACATTGGCTGCTTGTGAAAAAACATCAAGTAAAAATTATTACTACTGCGCCGTATTATTTGAACTATTATGATTAATCAAAACGTATTTTTGATTTAATGGCCAAAATATTTAGTTTAGCAGAAATGTGTTATAAATTTTAACAATCCGACGTATGAGAGAGGTGTAATGAATGCCTAACGCGGACTGGACGGTACCCTTAGCATTGAGTTTGCAATGTTTGCATTACCGTACTCGCTAGCGACTACGTAAACGATTTAGTATGGACAAAAGAACAGCGCCTCTGGCGGTTACGCAATAGAACTAAGAATCGCCATACTAAGGCTGGGTTGCACCAAACCGTCTGTAATCGTAAGCGGTGTTCGTCAAATCTGATTGTATGGAAAGTTTGACAAGTTTCTATAGGATAACAGCTGCCGGCGCCGTATTACAGACGGTTTGGTGCAACCCAGCCTAAATCGTTTAAATACGCAGTCGCTAGGGAGTACGGTAATGGAAACATTGCAAACTCATTGTAAGGATACAGAAGTACCGACCTAATAATCAACGTATTTTCATAATCAACTGCTATGCCATATATAGTCGTAAAGTAAATAAGAAAATTTTATTGTTCCTTAATCTGTTGAATTTAAAGTATACTCGAATTTTGATACGCTAATTTAACTCTTAAGCCTTCTTCGTGTACGATAACACTAGAACTGACATAATTGTAAGCTGTTGTCACAGTCTTAATAGGTACCGAAAAGTGCCAACAGTCCTTCAAGTAGACGCAACTACGCAAGTGTGAAATGAAGGCACTCGAATAAGTCAATCACCTCGCACTTTAAACTTATGACCTCGACGTAGCTTTAGACGATGTTTCATATCTAGTACCTACCTATATTAGTGACACGGGAACCCATTCGTCTAAGGGTGGCACTTGCAAGCGAAGAGGGTTTGTTTGCGAGAGGTGTCAGCCGCGCCGGTTGTCCCGCGCTAATTGTCGGAAAAGTGCCGCTTTATTATAACAGATGAAGATGGACCGACAATTTTACAAGCCAAGAGCTTTGTTGCCTCGGTAATTAAGGCTTTTAAATATGTTTGAGCGGAGTGTTTGCCTCTTGACCGTTGGGTTTATGAAGGTAGCGTCAAGTGAAATGTTGGCGATAAGAGACGGGACCTTTGTTGTGAATTATTTATGTCAACTTGGCCGTTCTCGTATCGTGTTACCACTAAAATTTACTGCGAAAAGTTTTGGGATATCTATCGATTCATATTTATGCTCTTTGACATAAATATATCGCAAAACCATACCCATTCCAAATGTTTACTCAGAGAAACTCGGCGATATGTGGATTTTTTTTATGATAATCTCAATCAGATAATTTTGATGGCATGTGAAATTTAGAACACCAACTACCTATTGTTATTACGTAATAACAATAGGTACTGTAATGATTTGTAAATTCTGACTTTAAAAGGTGTGGTCTGATCTGGCCCCTACACAGAAACAACTAATACAAGTACAAGTTTGATCGAAACTGCAAGATGTTACGGCCGCACCGGAGCTTCTGCTATAATCTTGTTGTTGTCCTAAGGAGGTGTAAAGGGTCTTTAATAATGGCGACGGTGTATTAACTCCTAAATGGATAGCTCAATACATTTAGGCCTTCGAGAGTATTTAGGATCGAATGACAGCATGCAGCAGGTGCCACGTTGCTCGTCCCGGAGGTGAGGCGGTCAAGTTGATCCGCAGGGAGCTACTAACTGACATGACGTTTGGTCATATAACTAGTTCTCTGTGATGTCTATCATACAGTCAACTAGGCAGCTCTGCGCCGTGGTTTTAATGAAACACCAAACATGTTTCTACTGCTACGATTTTGCTATTTGAATCACAAAATTCGATAAATTGACATTATCACTCAATAAAACTTAGTAAAATAGAGTAGAATGAATAGAGTATAGTGCGCGCCATCCACGAGGACACGCCCCTCCACCGCCCGTTCCATACAACTGCGCATAGATTAGTATGAGATGCGCTGTGGAGGGGTGCGTCGTCGTGGATGGCGCGTACTATACCTACAGTGTAAATCTGTGATTATAGAATATCAAACAAGTATTCAACCATGTAATGAACCCTGCTCTGTTTTAGTCGACTGGTAATGTATTGTGCACTTTGCCAGTACATGTACATGTGCTTACTTATTGATCATGCTGTGTGCACTTGCATGGGATGTCATGCTGGTCTTTAAGCTATTGATTATGTGTAAACTCTCAATTAAATCTTACTGTGTGATATGTGTTAAGTGTACCTTTTGTAATAATAAAATAAAAAATCGCTTCGAAGTGTACGGAAGGCAAAATCGTACGGAAATAGCAACGCAATTCTCTCAAAGGCCGCGTTTTAGCTGCACAATTACCTATGCAGGTATTTTTCTATACTAAATAAATTCATTTTTTTTTAAATTCGTTTGCGATGCCGTCGCTATGTATTAGCATATCGTCTGAATCTTTTGTTGTGTTGATTTCTAATTTAGTATGTGTAAGGTAAATGCCCCGGTGTTTGATATGTCTATTAATACGAGTATGACATAAGATTGAAAGTGTGAAGTAATTAGGTCAGTGTCATGCACTAGGAGCTTACTGGGTAAGTAGGTACTTAATATTGTTCTGACACTTTCAATATCACCTTTACCTTTTCTCGAAACTATTTACGAAACGTTGCGAGGAAAGCCAGGTTAGGCCTAATACCGGTACCGGTAGCGTTCATTGAGTTATCTAATGGGCTTTGACGCTTAATAGTCTAGCTGTTCCTGCCTTTACCTATAGAATTAAGTGGGCCCGGCCTATAAAGCCACAGTCGGATTTAAAAAGAACCTCGGATTTCAGGTATTTTGCATGATGATGATGATGAGCTCCTGGCCGATTTTGACCTCAGCGACTGTATATTCTAGGTTCTGGTTAATAGGCATTATGTACTGGAGTACCGTTGTTCCACTCTTTGGTGCGCTCTTAGGTGACTTATGTACCCAATCTTTTTTGTAAAGGTACGAGCACATTTTAAGCAGGTCAACACCCCGCCGACGTAATTGTAACAGATGGCTGCTGGTGGACGCGCCTTCAGCTCGTCTCTTTTTCTATCGAGCTCATTACAACGCTCAGTTTCAAAGGAGTTAACCTGCTCATTAATGAGTCGTCGCCATTCGGGACGTCGTGCTGCTTTCCTTTCCCACTGAGAAGGCTCCAACTTGCATTTTGCATAACAACATACTGAAACATAAAGTATTTCCCACAAGAATTTTTTTTTCCAGTAGGAACGTAAAAATTGTTTTCAAAACTCTGTCAAACAAATTCTTTCTCCATTCAACTTATTTAATTAAATTACTAAATTATCATAATCGTCTTCTACCGTGTACGTATAATATTTATAAACCGATAAACAATTTGATACCCACCCCTGACAAGTGAGGTGTTCGGGCCCGAAAATAGTTAATTACACTCATTGACGGTCCGTTTTGGAGTGTGTTTAGTAAATATCACTACGGATTGTTGGCGGGAGTGATTAAGGTGCGAGATAGGTATCGACCGTTAGGGTTGCGGGTTCCGACTAGTTAAATTTTAATTTTCTGATTCCATGTTTTTTTTTATTTCTCATCTCGTAAAGCAGCAACTTTTATCAATTAGATACGACTATTATATGTTACTAGCACTCTGGAAGAGATAAAGGGAGTAAAATGTATCTTAAGACTTCACGAGCCAATAATCAATTGGCACCGCGGAACAACAAAGGCTGTTGGAGACAATATATTTTGTTTAAAGAACGTGAACACGGTAACTTGTCCTTTAATTATTTTATATAGTTTAAATGCGTCACATTGGTTGCGTGCGCAGCACGTAAGCGTCGACGTGCACGTAGACGTGCGCGTTATAAAATATGAATCTCCATAGTCAATGTCACACCGCTTGCGTGACGTGTGCGTGCGCGTGCTAATGTGATTAAATTAATGAAAAGCGAACGTTATTCTTTAATATCTGATCAAAGTTGAATCCTTGCTATCCTGAAGCTTAAATAATCACCAATATTTATTAATTTGCCACCAAACTTGGTAGTATAAAAATGAAAAGCAGTTATCGTGGCAACCCTATAGAGCCGGGCACACCTGCCGGGCCGTGCCGAACCCCACTTTACCTCGTTATTAGTCCGAAGACGGCCCAGCACATATTTTATGACGTTTTAATTGTGTTATTTAACGCTTGTTATTTTTTCAACAGCTTACTTAGGATCACGAATAAATAGATAAGTCATGGTTTTGCGGGTTTTTTCTATACGAGTACCTAATAGTAGTTTATGCAACTGGTACATAATGAGGGGCATTAAAACACGAGTGTGTTTTATGAAACGAGCCGAAGGCGAGTTTCATAATAAGGTCACACGAGTGTTTTAATGCCTAATTATGTACAGTTGCATACATTACTTTATCTACACACATATTATAATTACTCTAAGATGGGTTCAGAAACCGTAGTAAATAAATACAATAATTGTGTTAATACAACCTTTTTTGCACGGTTGCGGAAATATCGAAATCAGAACTGGCAACAGATACCTGAATGTTATTTTAAAAAGTAAAGAGACCTTATTCTGATGTGATCATGTCGTTCTAGCTCAAATTTCGTGCGATATATACTAAAAAAACATCGAGCTGACATTTCGCATCGACTTAATTTGAATTTTCAGTGATACTAGAATAGGGACATGTCAACTTTGACATTTAAATTTTGACAGTTTTGTTTGACGTAATATTTTAACATCATATATGAGATTAAAATGAAATATTTTATTACTGTTGTAGCCTTTGCCACAGATAAGAAAATTGCCATAAATTCATTGAATGTTGAAATGAGAGTCATTTTCTACGGTTTCCGAACGCATATTAGAGGATTTATGATATGTGTGTAGATAAACACTTTTTTGTAGATAGTTTTCATAACTTGTTACCAACCTATTTTAAAGTAGGGAGCTGTGTTATTTTTAAAACCTTAAAAACTCGAGATTATGGAAACCACAACTATCTTTTAGGTACATGTTCATTTTCGGTCTCGTTCCATTTTATAAGTTTCATATATACAGAGACATCAAATGGAATATCGGACAAGTATTCGTGATTAGATAAAAAAGGCTGTTTTCTTTACTTTAAATACTGAAGCTGTGCCATGATTTTATATAGGTATGACCTTTTCTATATCAGGATAATACCTGAAAGCCAAAGCCAAAAGGTGTTGTGTCGTAGTAGGGCATAAAAAATGGTATCACGTTCTGTACTAACGCTTGCGTGATTCGCCACTATAATACGGGCTAATCTCTGCTTAAATACATAGGTAACAATTGATAAATTAAATATATCAATAATATATTCAATAAAATATAATAATCGCACCACGACTGCAACGATAAGTCAGATCGATTTATGCAAAGTCCATTTAACATTTAAAGGTGCTTTTAATTCTCACAAATACCTTCTTTACTCAAAGTTATATTTTTTACTGCTATTATAAAATAGACAGACATACCTACAAATAGATGCTTATTTATTAGGGTCTGAATGACATATTTATATTATATATACTAGTTTAATAAAATTAATTAAATAATGTGACACATTGCTAACGATAACGTGTAATGAATTTGTATTTAAATAAACGTAAAGTAATGTACCTTCTTAATTAATTTGATTCTACGTTACCTACGTTGCTTACAGTTATAATGAGTGTAACGTCAGGAAGTAAGAAGGATCTTCATATAGTCGCAACTAAATTTTTATTAGTTGCAGTAATATACATATACTGGAAGTAGATTTAGGGAATCGATGATGATGTCTGTCAGGAAATTACGTCACTTTTGAATGAACTGTCAAACAAATATTTGGTTTGGCAACACTACCTCACACGTCACATTTCCGTGACATTTCCATAGAAATATGACGTATAATGCACAGTGTTGCCAAATTATATTTGTTTGACAGTTCATTTGCTAGGTAGAGTTAACGTAGCCAGACTCTAGTCTCACTTAACTAATTTTGACTTATTGGTTTACCGTCTAATCTTGAAAAACTCGTCTAATCCGAACAATGCGGAGGGGAGTTCTAATTTAAGGTATTCAGTGGCTTGAAGTAGTGTATGCGTCGTTAATCTTTATTCAGTGAAGACGGCTCCGCAGTGCAGTGGCAATTAAAAACGTATAAATCACCTCCGTCGATCCCGCGCCTTAATGAGCTCTTAATAACAACTAATATTTATTTTGAAAGCTTCAACAGGTTTTACAAGTGACAGGTCCATTAGATGTAGGCACATACAGTTGGTTGGAGTCTTGAGCAGCTTTATTAACCAACTAGCTTTTGCCAGCGACTTCGTCCGCGTAAAACGGATGATTTACGGGATAAACAGTATCCTATAAGTTAATCCAGGCTATAATCTCGTTGTATACCAAGTTTCATCATAATCTGTTCAGCCGTTTGAGTCACAAACATCCATCCAAACATCCTAACTTTCACATTTATAATATTATTAGTAGGAAGTGTAAAGCTAAAGCTACAACGTAAGTATTAACTAACCTTAATACGGAAGAGATCTTTCTTTAAGGAGGTTGTACCAAGCCGTATCGAAAAAAGTACTAAATGTTAGACATAGACATAGGAAAACTTTATTTAACATCACATTTATACATGTTAAAACTTAAGGCGATATATCGATTGAAAGAGACACCCTTTGTTTTTCGCTCACGACAAAACGGGATGCAACCCTCTCCGAGAATGGCTTTTTAGACAAATCTCGTTAAATATCTGACTGTGTGCAGGTTTATTAAATTTCCTCTTGTCATATTAATATCACCTCACCACATATATACCATCATATTAACTTAATCGTGTCTTTTAATAATGCGTTGTTTTAGTAGGCTGAGGAAAAAAGGAAAGTATAGACTCGACTTTGGATTTATTTTCTATCGAGAAAATTTTAAGCAATCATGTTTCGCTATTGTCAGTAGCACAATCATATAGTCAAGAATCATATATCTGAAAATCAGCTCCTACTGTTTGCAGGACGGCGTTTCAAAGTCTCCAAATTTCTCAGTGTAGCGCCTTTAGAACGAAAAAATAAAACTAACATTAGGTAAAATCTGGAGGCAATCGAGAAACGTGCTAAGAGGCTCATAGGAAAGGACTCTCTTTGCAATGCGAGGCTGCAAAGTCTAGAGCATCGCCGCAAAGTTGCCAGTCTTTCGGTTTTCTACCGGTTGCATTTCGGGGAGTGTGCTGAGGAATTACACAACTTAATTCCTCCCGCCCCTTTCTACCATCGGACGAGCAGGGATACGGCAAGGCGACATCGTTTTACGGTGGCAGTTCCTAAAACTCGCACGAAGCGTTTTGCTTCCACTTTTATCGTGAGAACAGCCAAGCTGTGGATCTCCTTGCCGAATTCTTTGCTCCCTGTAAACTACAACCTTTCGGTCTTCAAGGCGAGAGTGAATCGGTATTTGCTAGGTAAGCCCGTTCCAACCTAGACCGCAATATCGCTTACCATCAGGTGATTTGTGGTCAAGCGCAAACCTATCTTGAATAAAAAAAAAATCTTCTACCTACAAAAACGCTATTAGTCAGAATTTTATAGAGAAATTAACCATATTAGCGTACCCTTACCATGAGCTTGCACTGTTTGCATTACCGTACTCGCTAGCGACTGCGTAAACGATTTAGCGTGGACAAAAGTACAACGCCTCTGGCGGTTACGCAATAGAACTAAGAATCGCCATACTAAATCGTTTACGCAGTCGCTAGCGAGTACGGTAATGCAAACATAGCAATCTCATGCTAAGGGTACCGTTTGCTGGCCTTTTAAGAAATATAGGTAGTTCTGTCAAAACTATTTAGCCATTGTGCCCCACACTTGCGGAACTAAACTTCCGATTTAATATTCGCGTTTTTAAAAAACCATCATAGTTTTTTGACAGATTTCGAGTGAAAAGTCGAGCGTTCGAGACTCAAACATCGGCCCCCTGATCAACAATAGTGCAACAGTGGCGCTACCAAAAAAAACAGCAAAAAGCGTATGCACAAATTCTAGCCGATCATTCACTGTCTGTCACATTGTACGTATATCATTGGTTATGATTAGGTACTTGCATTTAATAGTTAATGTATCGCGTTCATTTATTTACATAAATTTCCTTCTCGAAACGCCGATGTCATTTGTGATTGTGCTAAAGATGTCGATAGCAGGAAAAGCTTAGGCTAAGAAAAACTGCATGGGAGAGATTCTCGGATTTTTTTATTGACAGTAATTAAATTAGTTGATATTAGAATATATTCAATATTATTGTAACGCAAGTAATTATTAACATATCAACGACTAGACGACAATCAAGGACAGTAGTTGCACCAGAAAGTTACAGCTAACTGAACACACTCGATTACGTAAGAATAGGTAAGTAGATGCTGGCTGTCAATGCTACGTTAAAGCTAGGTTTTAAGTTTTAGAACAACCAGTTCTGAACAACGTACACTATTTTCTGAGATTACGATTAATTGATTTCTTTGAGAAATTATCTCTATAAAACCTGGAAGTTATAGTAAACATGTTGTGTAAATTTTGATGGACTCGTTAGTAACCAACCAAGAATAGACCTGGGCCGACAATGTTTAACCTCGCATACGATACGCGGGCGCTGCTGGGCCACGGACGATCTAACGGTAAAAAGTACATAAGTTTGATAAGTTCTACGAGCTGGGATTCGAACCCACGACCGCCGCTTGACAGCCGCATGCTTGAACCACTAGACTACCGCAGCGTATACCTTAACGTAATAATGACGTATTAAACGTTTCGCATTTCATAATGGAGTGTCGTAGACAAAAACTTAGTACAGTTTATAATATATGTAAAATATAGATTGAAGTTTCACAGTTCAGCTATCGCGAATTATGATAAATGCCCTTTATCAGAAAAAACTTGCGTTACGATTTAAAACTGACGAATCGTTGATGGTTATCTAACTAAAATGGCCTACAGAAGCATGTGTTTACACATTGCTAGGCACCGTGCTCGATTCACTACCAGTCTCAACTCGTAATATACTTCCCCAGTATAAAAAGACCCGATATTCGTAATAATGCGTGGCGGAATAACAGATTTAAACTGGTGCCAGAGGCAAGTTAGGAGACTTGTGAACATCCGTGCACTGATTGCGGCAACAGTCCTAATATCAGATACAACATTCATATCTATAAACCATGTTTGATTGTTACCTTTTCAATTCACCGCTATCAACTTGCCCACACAAGCGTCCGCTATACATCGCCTAACATATAAATACGGGCGCTGATTAACTATATCAATCGTAATAATAATGATAAAGCGCATAGTTATCGCTTTTACATGACGCGTTGGAAATTTTGATACCTTCGTTTTCAACATTCGAAATTCGAATAACACAAACAGTACCCCAAAGTACAGTACCCGGCGATATATATTGCACATCAACCTTTGGAAAGAGATTCGGCTAATTTCGGCTTCGCGTACGTAATATCTTGTTGCCAAGGTTCAGTGTTGTTTATATATAAAAACTAAGACACATTTTTATTACTGCAGTGTTCTGTGCAACGATTAATATAGATGGGAGGGTCTTTGTTTTCACCTTTAACTATCATGCCGTAACCTTTTCGGCCCCGAAAAGCTCGATTACCTATAATAGTTCAAACGAACTATAATGACTAAAAAGGAAAATTACTGGCTTAAGTATAAGCAGCTAGTATTTAGATTCAGACGTATACGAAAAACTTAAGGCCCCTCTTGTGTGTAGTTGTGACGTTTTTGAATAAACATTACAATATTTATTTATAAGTTTGTGACGCAGGCACAACAAATGACTTATATCAGTCCACTACTACAATATATGCAAGTGTGGCTTTACTTAATGATTCACCTATACCGCCTCTGTTTTCAAAGTACCGCCCACGGCACAAGCAAACTCGATCATTTTGTTCTGGAGCGACGCTATCCGTAGTGGGATAAAGAGAGTAACACGTGGTCCGGACACGTGAAGTGACAGTGGATGGGGACCGGGTCGCCCCGACGCGTCGACGTTTGTTTTCTTCTTTTTCGTAGATCTGGACGTTTATCCTGTCGATAATGCACCCGATGGCGACTTACGTACGTACGTATGGCGAGAGCTCGATGCTGTCCGTCCGGCCTCCGGTGGGAGCCGCTAAAAAATTAATTATGCCCGGCTCGAAACTCCAATGCTGTCACTGGCAGTTAGAATCATGAGGCCCGAGCTACGTGCAATTTAGATCCGCACGGATTCATGAATACTTCACGATCATTTACTCTCCCGGTTGCGCCTAAACTGTTCTGTCATGGGTGTTGTGACCTTAGCTGCTCAATGGAGTAACTGAAACTCACCCATTGAAGGGGTAGCCAGCGAATGCTGCATCGTAGGGGTGGTATACTGTAGGGTAGGGCCAACTCGCAGCGCTGGCAGCCAAGTTCTCTTTTAGTTCGATGCCCGCGGCCTGTAAGGAAAAGACACATTAAGAAACACTTTACACGCATAAATTTACATTCCCTAGATAATTTTAATTAAAAAGGTAAGTCTCATACTTACAACCAATGTAAGTACTAATAAAAAAGGCCTGTTGAAATTAAATTAAAATATTTATTTAATACTTTTGATTAGCATTTGCGGTTTGAACACAAAGGTTTAATTGAACCGGTTTAAAAGTCCGAAGTGAATCTATTATAACACCGTTTCCGGTAGCGTTAGCGCGATCCATTATTGGTCCTCGTTGGATTGATTCCCTGATCGATCGATTAAAGTTCTCGTCTTAACTATTATACGAGCTAATGGGCCCTGATACGAGATGAGAGCATCAATCATATACCGAGACAAACGCACCTTTTTAGAGTTCCGACACTCTGATTATTCTTACGTTTAACTATGAATAAAAAGACTAACTATGTACTGGGCACTATTTGTCAAAGTATACGTATATATTTTCCCATTGCCAAAATAATATGAACGCCTTATTTATTTGCCATAATTATTACACACTCAGAGAGTGTTTTGCTAGTAAGTAGGTGTCTAAATTCAACCGTAGTGAAACCGAAAAACATACAGGTTACGTACCTCTGTTCAATTATCAAAATAGCTTCGTATCTCATGAACATGAATAAGCTTTAATTGGTACAAGTTACCAAAGAAATTGCGTAAAAACTGACAGTAACAAAGAAACTGGGGGTCCAAAAATTTATAGCGACGCATTAAAATAACTCAGGAGCGACTCTTAATGCGGTCAGCCAGGATAAATCTATCAAAAGATTTTGTTGTCCAACAACTTCATTGGTGGCCGAATCGAAAATCCGATAATAAATTTCACTCAAGTACGACAGCGTAATCCAGGCGCTGTGTCGCTCTTTGTTGCTTAGACCTTTCTGATATAATTCCAGTTTTCTGTTACTACAAATAATCGGACTAAGCCGTGACGCGATTCTGCATTTCGTATTTATTGTAACGCACCGTGTGGCTTGGCCGCTTCGCCGATTTACGTACATCGATCGAAGCGACATTTATGACTACTACTTATGGAAGAAACCGTTCAAAATTCGAGTTTAATATATATATATATATTATTATTATCTAATTACACAAAAACTTGACACAAAATTATTAGTAGATACCTTAGTACTTAATCGTTATTGTTGTATTACAAAGCTAATTATTAATGATTAAATATTGTTTTGCTGATCAGACCCCTAGTAGCCCCTACTAATTTCCCTAACGAGTATTTTATTGAAGATCGATGTTAAATGTCAACGTTATACCTATTAAGCACTCATAAATAGGTATATGCTTTCGTTCGCTGACGATTGATTGTAAACACGAGTTATTGAAAGAACAGTCGTACTCAATTATAAATCGTATATTTTTTATTCTTAGATACAGTAGGTATTTTTTGGTGATATTAACACGTTAGAGTCGTGTCGGAATTGTTGAATAATATGTACGATCGAAGGAACAACTTAGCTATAAACATTAAAAAATAATGAGCCGGGAGCCATAAACCCATTTACATTAGCATGCTGAACTTTATTTTTATGGGACAGAAATGTTTAATCCGTCAAATGATTCAATGGACACGCAAAGGCAGGAATGAGTGGAATGAAAACATGAGCACCAACAATTCACCCGAGCCAACGAAAAAATATTTTTACGTTGCTACAAAATTTGTTCCTTGACTGATGTTAATTTTATACTTTGCGCTGTGCTTTTTAGGGTTCCGTATTTATACGAAATGTTTAGTACGGTAGAGTAAAACCAATCTGAAACCGCCTACAATGTGTTTACGTAAACTTAAACACAATTTTGTGTTACTACGATTAAATATCAATATATATATATATAAATAATTTTCTGTTATACTTAATGGATCCTCGACAGCAACACCAATTTTGGTAATGTCTGTGACGTTCTGGCCGCGAATGCCGAGGTCTCAGGTTCGAATCCTGCTCGGAGCCATTTTTCAAGTTTTCCTTTATTTCTAAATTTGTAGTTAATTGCGTTAGCAGTGTTACTGGTTGATACGAAATTAATGTGAATTTTATGAAACTAAAAGTGTAGTGGAAATTAATAATGATAATATCGAATCTATTACTAAAATCGTATAGGTCATACTCGTCCGAGCGATGGTCAGTGTCAGTTCAAAGTGAAGCTACAAAAATCTTCCTAATATTGTCTGCTATCAGAGCTTGAAAATTAAATTAATGTTTGTTTACAGTATTTAATGCGCTCACAAAGACGGCATAGAACCATTTTATAATCTGACAACGAATTCAACACTACACTAAAAAAACAGGCTATAAAAACACAGCGTTAGAATCTACCCTTAAGAGTAAAAAATAATGAATTGTAGACAAAATAAAAGGCGTGAAAAAAAACGCGGAGGCAGGATCCCATTGAAGGTAAGCGTGGAGCGGGCAAGTTAACACTTTCGCCACCGATGATATACGATCATATCTCCATGAATGATTGAATCATCTGCCGGGACACGTTCACGGCCCCACCTTTTAACACCTTCTTCCAAAAGTTTTACTACGCGCCATATATTACGTACTGTGGCTACTTTTATGTTGTTATGATCATTATCATTCAAAGTCACTACCCACACACAGCTCCGGCCAGGGTTTTGAAAACGCCAGCGGTGGTACTGGCTACTAAACGTAGTAAGACAGTTTGTCAACCCCTTAACACCTCACAAATACACGTCTCCACTTAGTCGCAGTGTTCTTAAAAACCATTTAAACAGTTTTATTTAGGCACTATAACAAATTATTTTGCACAAACAATGTTTTTTTTTATTTAAAAATAAAACGATTTTGAAAACAAGTCTTAATCTGCTATAAAGGAATCGTCGAACATATAAAGTCGTTAAATCCGGACGGAGCGGAATACAACTTTTTATTAAATATCGGACAAAAAGGTCATACATCATCGGATTACGATTCTAATTTATACGTAAGCTTTATAAGGTACACATCGTCCCCGCGTGGTACTTAGCGCGCGAGGACGACAGCACGCTCTAAAAAACAAGCTATTTTGACATCCGAGTCTTATTATTTTTCAGTTATGCCCTTTGTTGCAGGTGTCAAGAGAGAAATGAATGATAATCAGTAAGCTGCTGTGCTTTAGATACTAATAATCGTGTGGAATTAGACAATATCTTGATCCCGAGGCATTGGGCTACTTTGAACATAATTATTTTAAGCCGTACTTAATAAGATTTGGACCAAATTACAGCTTTATGGGATTACTTATTAGATTGATCGCGAAGCCTGATGCGAATCGATTTGAAACTTGAGCGCATTGTTGTGGCCTGCTTTCCTTGTAAAAACTCGTAGGTAGGCTGTGTCACCGTCATTAAGAGTCATTATCAGACCTACCTTACAAACGCAATTTATGTTGTACCTACTTCACTCGAACACTAGCACTAGCTAGATAGTAGGTTAAAGGTTTATAATTTTAATTTTAATAATTTATTTATTGATAATATAGTGCCTCTTTGACTGTGATATGATAAGCCTATTCTGTTAACTTTACCATTATTTGAATTTGACAATTTATTTTATTCAATTTTTTTGTTATTTTTTTGACATTTTAAATGACTACAATGTATTTGCACGCTTGCATGCAGGCTAGATGCATGAAACATAATGTATTGTAACATCCCTTGACTGTGTCTATGCAAATAAATCATTTCTGATTTCAGTTCGTACTACATGGTACACTTTTCTTTTTAATATTCGACACGTTTTGTATTGCGAAGAGCAATCATTATTTTGGCACGTTTTTATCTACCGTATTTTCCAAGTGCGGCCTCTGTCGAAAATTATACGGTATTACTCATGTACTAACACGTGCATCTACATAGGCGTTTTGAGGCATTTTGCCTTATCTTCGGTTTCGAGGTTAATCTTCCTTGTTTGAGGTTAGTTCTCCACTTATTATCCGTGTGACGCTTAACGCGCCCTAAACTAATTGCCTTAAGTTAATAGCTTTATGTTTTCACCGAAACGTTTATTTGTTTTCTTTAGAATTTCTAAACAGAATAGGACGTTTAACCCACTTTTCAGTCAGGTAGCCATTTAGGTTGGTTTTGGCATAATAAAAGTATATGATAAAAACTCTAATTAAAAAAACCTAGCTACGACAGAATAATCTGCTACTTAAAATGGTACTTATGGTACACATACAACAAATCGACTAAGCGCATCGTGGCTAATTAGAGTGAGATAGTGACCATTATAATGTACATGTTTAACAATCTAGTTCATAACTGTACCTAATATGGTGTCGTTTATGCTGACACGTCAGTAAGTTCACTTCTCGGCGGCAAATTATATCTAAGTAAGCATAAATTAATAGCAAACTGGGTGCCCAACGAGTTACTCTACATATTTAATTATATTGTATTTTAGCCTGTTCGCCGGAACGTAGGTACTTATAGCATATATAATAAGACGCCTAACTTATTTGCATATACCTGCAGCGGTGCTCAGATGATCTCAATAGATTCTACTACATAAGATCGTTAGACTAAAGTGCTGGAGAACAGGTAATCCTGTCCACTGAACACTGTTGAAAACATGTTCTCCCACAACTTCTCTTAATCCATTGCTACTTTGTGACTGGGCCGGGTGTTTGATACTTTAAATCATTAATCAGACCAGCTTTACTCGGCGCTCGTCTCAATAAAGTAGCTTTTGGAACTCAACGTAAGCATTTAATCATGTTTAATCGCGGACAACAAATACAAATAATTTTTTTAATGTAATTTGTAATGATAGAAAGTTATACAAAGTTACACTTACCTTTATTCTCTGGAATAAGACCTCAATCTCAGGTTACACGTCAAAACAGTAGGTAGGTATAAAATAATCGTGAAATAAACTTTCCTGAATTAACTTTTAATGCCAGTTTTAATAAACATCTCTTCCAAAATAAGTCTACCTAAAGACGACTAATCTTAGATTAAGGCCTTGTTTTGGGTTTGTCGATTGTTTTCTGGGTTTTTTTAAATTACAGTGTATTAAAACTGACACAATCGTGTGCAATTGAACAAGCCCGGCTAGCGCGAGCTATCTCGCCGCGAGATAGACTATCCCTCTTATCTGTTTCTGCGTGTACTCATTTAAAAAAGACGTATAGTCTATCTCGCGGCGAGATAGCTCGCGCGCCAACTTGTGCTAGCCGTGAAGAGAAACTAAATGGTACTAACGGCGTTAGTGTAGAAAGGCGGTTGGTCGGCGGCTAAGGCTGGGAAGTAGGCAGCCATGCCAGCCGCGGTAGCGGCGGCCGCGTCCGAGTAGGGCGCGCTGTACATAGAGAGCGGCACTCCTGTCGCCAGCCGCTGGTAGTTCAGGAACTCGTACTGGCACGAGCACACCGTCTGCCCGGTTATAGGGTCCTGGAAGATGGGCCGGCCGGTGTCGCAGCAGCGCGGCGCGGCGGGCGCGGGCGATCCGGGCCGCGCCGCGCCGCCTGCGCCGCTCATCCCGGCCGTCGCTGGCGGCGGACTGTTGGAGGCTGTCGATATGGTGCTCTGTAAGTTGTAAATTTTGAAATGCCTTTATGGCGCGTTTTCACATTCGCTTTTGCACATACACAAATTAAATACACATTAAGTACACGTGGAGGCCTCCGAACGCACAGCGACAGTCGCACAGGCAGATGTAACACTAATGTACACGGGCGTGGTATGCTAACGTGGTTACGTGCAATAATATCTATTGTGACTCGATAGCGCGTACGAGCCAAGTCTCAACTTAACTGGCGAAAGCATAGACAATGTGATTAGCATAGCTCCCGATGATGGATAGTAAATGTGAATTAAATGTGAGTATGCAAAGGGGCCGTCGATGGGCGTGCCGCTCACGTCGTCAGCCGACCCTCTATACCCTTTTCTATTATTGTGTGACAAAATTAGATTAGACGTGGAAGCAAAACTAATATCCTTTGAAGAATTCATATTTAATAACAATAAGCTATTATTGTTGTAATAGATTTATTCGCCGGTCTACCTGAATCGATATCGCGGTCGCAGAATAAACATCCGGCGGTTGTCCTCCGAAGCACAATGCGAGCCGTACGGCCTTTATCCACTGTGCAGACTCGTACGCGGATAAATAGCTTTCTAAATATTTGTCATTCGAATGAAAAATGGTCCGGGCTGTCCGAGATTTTATTGTAAGTTCAATAGGATTAGGAACCGAGAAATGCCACCCGACCGCTTATGATACAACGCTCTGTCAATTTATATGAAAGAAAATCGTAATTAATACGTCTTTTGTGCGCTGTGCTGTTATTATGTTTCCGGGATTTATTGTTGTTTGGAAATAAATTCCGTTGATATTAAGTTAGGGTACCAGCGACGTTTTAATGTGGCTGCGTGAGTTGCAGAGGTTTTAATAAGTCAAAGAGGCATTGTTTCTTGTGGATGTAAGTCTCGTAAAGTGGCGCGGTTGACTATGAGGGTGGCCTAAGCTAAGCGTGACCCATCTGCCCGGAGTATGGCTTCGCTCGCTCCCTAAACGCGGCTTGCCACCCGCCACTTTGCTATTCGCTCAAACTTTTCCTGCTCACACGTACGCGTATACAGACTAAACACTAGTTTACCCACTCATATCACGCGGAGGCTAAAAACATTTGTTGTGTTCAGGGAATTATAGAGGTAATCCTGAAGCCGTTCAGCGACGAATCCCTAAATTACCTACATAACATACCCTGCATTACATAGTTGTTTAATCCTTGCTCGCTAACAGTGATGACGGGTTCTATGGCTACGGTTCGAATCCGAAATGTGGCTCTTTCGACCTAACGGTCATAAGAATAGTGATCATATCGATTTGCAGCGTTCGTGCGGGTGAAAACGATGCCGGTGCTTAAAAGGGATTCAATCCATTCAAACGATACGAGTAACTATCTATCTGTCGAATGGGACGACGTAATTTCTGTAGTACTTGAATCTGTTTACCGCGCGGTGGCCATTGTGATTGCTACGTGTGTACCAATTTAGTCGTAGGTCGATTGTTGTTCTTGCTGATTGCATCTGTAGCAAATTTCGTGACTTCAGAGCTTCTTAAATGTACCATTTCATGCACTTTACTATATCTGTGCACACAAAAAATCATCTAAAAACTAAATGATATGAAAGGCAAAAATATATATATTTTTGACAACGCGACCTCACGCCGGCAGGTAATAAGGGATTCCGTTCAAATACCTACACATGTAGGTGTATATACTTACTTATTAAAGAAATATAAGGGGGGACATCTGAGTCTCAATCTGAGAGTCAACTTCTTCGACTCACCATATAATTACAGTTAATGCAATAAGTTGTTCATCCAAAACGACAAGTTTATAATATTAACTGAATACTTTAATCATGGTCTTAACACACGTTAAATAAACCGTAATATGATGTAAGGTGACCAACTTGTATGAAATATTATTACGTAATTATTATTTGAAAAATTACTTTTTTTCTGATTATGTTTCCGATATTACCCTGTAATGGATCTATTAAATATTACAGCAAGTATACAGCAGCAAAAATATCTATAATAATCATGTCGACCAAACTGGTTAACAGTTAGTTAATACATACATACTTATCTATTCCTTCGGTCGAACATGAGTATGTATGTTTACTTTCAAATGACGAAAGCAAGGTGTTCCATTAGTTTAATACTAATACTTTTTGAATTATTTTTCACAACAACACGTTTATAGGATATTCCAATAAATATGTTTAATTGTTATGTAGATATACAGTTAAACTTTAATTTTGTACTTATCTGATTTCTGCCGGTAATAGGTTGATCAATTGTAAAATGAAATAAGTACGTAACATTTATTCTATTTAAGCTAGGGGACTTAATATAGACAATTAACCGAGTCCCCTTTGTTCCTAAGTTTGTTATCTAGGCTCTTTTAATTAATGTAAGTATTTAAAGGGGCCGGGTACCGCTCTGGCTTAAGTATTGGTTGCGCACTTATAGGTGCTTATTAGATAAAAGAACACAAAAAAGTTGTCATCATATCCTTTTCAAATATCGGACGGTACGAGGATTAAAGTGCCGCTGCACCTTATCTTCAGCAGACATCTTTTAAAAAACAAACACGAAGTATTCTCTTTTTGTCGTATTTTTTATCGTAACCCGCAGGATGTGTTAGAGTCGTTAAGCCCTTTTAAGTGTTAAACCATGTAACTGAATATTTGAGCGTATAAGGGACCGATCTATTTGTTAAATAATGTAAAAAATGTTAATCTTAGAGAAATCGGACCCAATGACATGAATTTCGTTAAAGACATCAGTCGAGCAAAAAATATCGATGACACGTCGATCGCTTGACTAACCGTAGTGACGCCGAGCGGGACAGGTACCTCGACTTTTTACCGACACAGAGATGTTCTCTAAAAGATTTCATTAAAGTATCCAAAACTTTATGCAGAAACTGATGGTGACCCAAAAAAGTTTGGGCAGAGCAGGTGTAACAGAAGTGTTGAACTTGGTTGTCCCAACTACTAAGAACTTAATTTCATGTAATTGTGTGCGTATTATAAAGTTAATTCATATTTATAACAGTCGTGTTCATCATTATTATCGGTCTTTATATGTCCTACGATAGGCCTCCTCCTGTGCGCGGGGTTGAATAAGCTTGTATAGTCCTCGTGGTACACATGCTTTTTGTCGAAGACTCCTATGGGAGACCTATAATAATGAAGACGTTTTGATTTTTTTGAATACTGACTGAAATTTGGTCTGCAGAACGACCACGAAGTATATTGGTGATTCTTACGGCATGTCACCAAGAAAGAAATGGTAAAAGTCTTAAGTTATTTCACAAAAAATCACAGAAGTGTTGTATTAGAAGCTAGAACATCTCTTTCAGAATATTCATCATTCATCATCATTTTCAGCCTGTAATTGCTCACTGCTGAGCATAGGCCTCTCTTCCACGCCACTCGTCCCGCTCTTGAGCCAGTGTTATCCAAGAGTGATCCGCGATCTTCCTAATATCATCGACCCATCGAGCCGGTGGACGTCCGACGCTCCTTTTGCCACGAAGTGGCCACCAGTGACACTCTTTTGGTCCACCTGCAATCATTCTGCCTAACAAGTGTCCTACCTAAGTCCACTTGAGTTTGGTAATGATATCTCCAACGTCACGCACTTTCGTGCGGCGTCGGATCTCGGCATTCCTCACTCAGTCTTGCAGTGTAAGGATAATTCAGAATATTGGTATACACATATTCCTAATCCAGCGCACATCCGACTAATGAAAAAGCATGACAATTTGATAGGTCCGCGGATAAGCGCCGAGGCGTCACGGCGCTGCACCCGTTCCGCAGCTTGAGAAAATTCGCGATTATACCGTCCCGATTTTTTCCAACACTGATGTATCACAGAGCCGATTTAATAAAAATTTGTTCAACGTGTTTCAACTAATGTTAATTAGTTATTCGTAATTGTATCTATGTTACGGTTTTGTGAAGTCGATAGACCTCGACAGATTCCGTTATTTTCATAATAATACGGCTGTCTAGCTATGAAGAATATGTTTGATAACATTTGAGTTCACTGCGAGTTGCTCAAAGAATGCTAAATGGTTAATTAATGTATTATGATTAGAGCTCATTCAAAGTTGCTTACCTACTCAAGAAAATTGTTTGAATTTTGTCTGTGAACGTAAGTGCTTTAAGCCTATGGCTGTGTAACTCCTGAATTATTGTATTTTAACATTCAGGTCTTCAAGTAACCACTCATTTACCTCTCAGTTGATACGCAAGTTCAAGAGTGCATGATAATAAAATTCAAATGTAAGCACTGGATTTCGATTCGCCAAATATGAGATTAAACTTACATTTAAAAAAAACCAAATTGGTACCTAAGAAAATAAATACCTGGTACCTTAAGGCAGAGCGGATATAGGATAACATTTGAAAACTGTTACTTAAATATTTACTTAGGTATAATATTTATTTCACAAAGCTATTAAGATATCGGACTGAATCGTACTGACTGGCGTTGCCCGCGACTTCATCAACTGAATGTTAAAAAAGTTAAAAAGAGTTTGAATGAAAGTGTGATTAAGTTGTACATGGTGAAAATGTAGGGCAAAATGTAGTCGGTTTATAAGAAGGTTTTGGATCATTTGATCGGTATCTGGCAGCAGCCGACTATCTCAAGGTCGATTGGAAACCTACGTGTTGGATTCCAATTAGATATCAATTCACATGTGTTCCACGTGCATTGACCTAACGTATCAGAACGAGCACGCAAAAAAAATTGAAATCAAATCGAAAAGCGAAATTGACGTCTGACCGTCGTCACGTTTAAGCGGATTTAGATATCAAAACTAATTTTTTGTCACATAAACTCCCAATAATAACCAGTACCCTTACCATGAGTTTGCAATGTTTGCATTACTGTACTCGCTAGCGACTGCGTAAACGATTTAGTATGGACAAAAGTACACAACGCAACAGAACTAAGAATCGCCATACTAAATCGTTTACTCAGTCGCTAGCGAGTACCGGAACGCAAACATTGCAAACTCATGGTAAGGGTACGGAAGAAATCAAACTTTCACGAAAACATGCCAATAAAAACTGGCTGGTATTAATTTAATTTGTTGAAGAGATGCAATTTTAAGTACTACTTAAACAAAACGGACAATGGACATAAATAAAAACAACGGGTTGCACTCCGGGAGTGCCGTTAGAAGTGAAAATTCAATTGCATGATAAAGAAAGTAAATAACAAAGATATTCATATTCATATTCGAATAATTCATCTACACATATAAAGCATTTAAGACGGGAGGCGCCATTTATATACTTACCCCTCTGCCAAAAGCATAGGAGAAAAATCTGCCACGTTAAATATTAAAAACTAGGTACTTCATTAATCGATTATACTTCAGTCTCAGAATCGTTCCCGGCGTGTGAAGAGCTCCGTCAAAATGCCTTAATGTGCTGTTTTTGAGTGCATAAAACGTTACAATTTATCAAATTAACACAAAGATGAATAATCATTTCAAATGCACGTATATTTTGAATTTAATTATAATTTTCTGTACAGTTAAAGTTTTAATGGGTATAATTCATTTATTAATAAGAAAATATATACAAGTATACAACAATAACTAAAATAATATTAAAGTTAACTGCAAATACAAGTTAGGTATCAAAAACTAAACTGAAATTAAAACTAATTTAATTAAATTATATCTAAATATGCCCCCCGTGGCATGGTACCAAAGACGCTGGCAGCATTCCCTCGCTGTATGGCAATACTTAAACGATTCAAAATTATTCGCACTTTGACCATCACGCTTGGCCACTATTTTGACGTGAACTGTCACCGTATTTAGGGACAATAAATGAAAATATGATCTTTACGGAAATCGGTCAGTCTAGCTATCCGATATTGGATTTAGTTGAACCGTAAATGTATGCGTAAAAAGCTCAATTTGAAATGAGCGGACAAGTGTCGCAACGACACATGCCGCTCACTCTATATTGGGACTTTTAGTCTTATGATTACGGTTCAATTTGGAGTGCAGTTGTCGTATCGTAAGACCAGCTACGTGACCAGCTGAGTTGACCCCTCCTAACATCGCAATCACGATACTAGGAGGGGTCAACTCACTGGTCTTACGAATCGTCGCGAGTTTAACAATTTTCCCCCATCGCAAAAAGTGCTCAGCGCCGCTAAAGAAGTTTTCACTTCAAAAATATGCGGATATAACGTTTTTATCTGTTTCTGACATCAAATCGTACGTATAAGCGCAGTGACAATCTGTCATCCTAGTAGGTAGTATTAGCGAGCGGCGTGTGATCCGTCCTTAATTGCGACGTAACGTGCCGGCTCGGTTCGCGTGAATAGGAAAACACTAATTAATTAACTAAGCATCCGTTTTTTACCAATGTGTTTCCAACGATCATAGATAAGTGCGGTTCGCGCCGCCGCACGTGATTCTTCTATGTCCGACATGTGACTTTCGCGGGAGATAATCCTACCGGGTATTCTCTTAATGAAGTGTCAGTCAACTACTGCATCGAGCCGTTAAGAGCGTGCGTGCTACCTCCCCTCGTGTAAACGAGATCAATTGTTTTCCATCAAAGTTATTTACATAAAATTGTGACTTTAATTGGACAATTACATACATCACGAGTGTCTATTTCGACCGCATCCTGTGGAGATATCCGCGCCGATAACGCCGGAATTGGCCCACCCTCGAAATGCATAATGCCTTTAAAGAAATTCACACCTTCCCTAATGAAGGTGGAATTAGAGTAGAATAAATATTGAAAGCGAACCGCCAGCTTTAGTCTAATGCCTGCGAAGGTAATAAGAGGATAAATACGTAACAATGGTGTATAATGATAATGAATGCATATTAATATCATAAAAGTTGTCCGGTGGCCTCGCTCGCGGCCGCCGGCGCATGTACAGGATGTTTCCGAACACAAATTACCAAATTTATACCCTGTTTTTGTCGTTTTTACTTTTTTTTCTAAAGGATTACAAATTATGTGGATTGGCTCTTTTTAATTTTAAATAGTGCAACTTAATTGTTGTTTTGGTTAGTGTACTCACCAAAACAATAAAAACCAATACAAAAAATTGTTCACATTTCCTGCAACACACATTAAAAAAAACAATTAGTGTAACTGTAAGTAGGTGCTTTAATGAAAAATAACTGCAAACATTATACCTATTTACTCGTATTTTGAATGTTGTATTATCTATACATAACGTTAAGAAGACTGTACTCTGTTTTATTATCTATAAGTAAAGTACTAACCTATACAAGTTCTATGCAAGAATTTACAAGAAACAAATGAACGCGCCATACATTTTACTATGGTATTAATTTATAGATAAAGGCTATAAAGAAATATGTAGAGATGCTTAATTATTTGTGCGAATCGACAGAGTAATTCGTAATAAACGCTCACGACGGACCTCTGTTGATTATGATGACGTTTAACTTGACGTCAAATGATAAACATGAAACCACGGCCAATAAGAACAACTTTTAGAATTTGCACTAAGTATCCGAATGTCCAATAAGAAACATAACTCTTGTGGAGTGCTAACTAGAATGCATCGAACTTCTGTATAACTATTAACTAATAGAATGTTCAAGCTTTTTACTTTGTGGTTATTTATCTTAACAAAGCAAAGATGTTATTTAAATTTATATTATGTATAAATGACAAATAGTATGAACTAAGCTCATACATAACATGGATATTAATACAGCTCTAAGCTTGAAGTATGATATTAACATTTATTTTACATGAATATTTTAATGCAATATTAATAAAGTACATTTTACTATTATTAAATAGTACATTACTTACCAAGGGCGATAAAACAAAGAATGTCTCAGAGCGCAGGTATTTTACGCCCGAGCCGAAGGCAAGGGCGATAAATATGTGATCTGAGGCATCATTCCGATTCCCTGGCCAGGAAGTGGGTTTTTTCGCGCGCGAAGCGTGCGATAATGGCCACTTTATGGCCAGGTGTGACATAAAAATATTTAATTCGAATATGTTCATGAGTTCAAAGAAATATATCCTCAACATAGTCATAAATCCTCACCAAAATCGTCCGGTTTTTTTTAGATTTTTAACACAAATATAGAATTGCGCTAAAAATAAATACTAAAATTAAATAAACACTCTGTGTTCCACCTTCATTACAAAGTGTGAGTGAAACAGAAAAGGTATAAAACGTGTCGGCTATTCATAATAGACCTTATCGGTCGGTGATCTGTTAGCGATGTGGGTAAAATATACTTGAATTGTTTTTTTTATCGTATTATAAATTTAATTATAAGCCTTAAATGTTTTGCTTAAAGGGCTAGCGTTAATCTTTGTGTACTTTAATTAAATGTTTTACAGTTATTCGGAACAATTAAATATGGATACGTATTTTAATTAATAATTAACAAATGGTCAGATCAAAATGAATAATGAAAATTTCGTTACTTTATGTATAAAAATCGTATTTTAAGGGGTTGGTGTCAAAAAAGTACAAAGTAACCCTTATGGTGTGAATTCGGCTGTCTGTCTGTCACAACTTTTGTATCTCGGAACTATGTACTTACACTGTCGATTTTAGATTCGGAAGAGGCCAATTCAAGATTATTGAAACCAAAAATTAAAACATGTACCTAATCTAATTTTGTATGAAAAAACTAAATTTATTATCTTTTATGTCTAGCAACGTTCAAATACACTCGTTACCTACATCATTTACTATTTTTTTGTTTGACTAAGATAATGTAATACAATAATGTAATGTGTGCGTTGTGTATTTACAGCTTCCTACATATGGAAGACCTTCGACATTCGTAATCATTATTGCAAATATACTTTACAAATTGGCTGGAGCTAATTTCTAGTCAAAGTACGCGTTAAACCGGAATAATATCGTCATATTCTCATGTTCGTTTTTCGTCTTGTCATGTTCGCTTTAGGTCAGTGTGCGCTAGCGTCGAGTTACTGCGCGCATCTATAATTTTCTGACATGAAAAAGTTCAACCATGCTAACACTTCTAGCTCCATTTTGAGCTAGGCATCATGCTAGTTTTTTCATTCCGATTCCCTATAATTACTGCAGTTTGGATTGAATTAAACAAGGTAGACTAACATGCATTCACAGATGTTTAAAAAGGCATCACGGGTTCCAAACTGTTAAAAAAATCGACGGTTATTGGCTACGTGTTTTATGGCGTTGTCGAAGTATTTTACGTCGCCCGAAATATTAATATGCACTTGAAATGGCGATGGAGTTAAAATTTCAACACGTGCTTTCCACCGCGCTCCGTCGTCGCCTTATTACAGTGTTTCATTCAAACAACTCATTCATAAAATTGCAACTCTTTTGCGAGCAACCGGAGCCCGCCGCGCTCCATCGCCCCCACAAATACGGCCTTTTACCGCCGCCTTTTAATTTTTATCGCATTCGGAGAAATATGTTTCATTTATTTCGACAACGTCGGCCCGATTTGTGCGTCTTCAATCATTGCTCAGCGCAATCGGTGATTTCGCTAATGAAGTTGTTGCAGATTGTTCCCCGAGATTTACGATCTTTGCTAAGGAACAAACATGTGCTAGCCATTGCTCTCTAATAATAACTTGGACTTTATAGTGCTTAATACCCCTTCGGGCGATCCAAACATTCCGACATCCATAAACGCCGAAATAGACTGGTGTTCATAATCGACGGGAACTATATTTGCAACTAAAGCGTCGACACTTATTCTTTAACTTGATACCGAACCGACATGTGTGGGGCGCCGTACCGTAGGTACTAATCCAACTTTCTGACAACGCGCGCCTTGTGATATGTAGATATAGCACGATTATTTTAGTGTTCATATAATTTACGGTAACCTTTAACCCATTAATCAAATGTGGTAACCTTGGCGGGATAAACAAGGACCTCTCAGTAATTGACCGAGTGAAAAGAAGGTCTCTGTTTTAGCTTCGACAAAAATGCTTTCGTATGTCCGGATTTCCGTTTGTCCGCCTCTACAGGTCGCAATTCTCAACCGATTCTCGTGAAATTTTGTGAGCAGGTTCGAAAAAAAAGAAACTTTTTTGTCGAGTCAGTTTTTGGAAATTTTACAAAACAAAGTTTGTATCAATGATTACGTATTTTTCTGCGGCCGTTTTTTCCCCTACAGGTCGCGTTTCTAAACCGAATCTCGTGAAATTTTGTGAGCAGGTTCGGTAACTTCATAGATTTTTTTTATCTAGTCACTTTTTGGAAATTTATAAAACCAATTTTTTTTTCATTGATTTGTGTTTCTGCGGCCGATTTTCAATTTGTTCACCTCTAAGTGTAAAACCTGAGTAGACGCTCGAGTCGGGCGTCCAGCGGGGCGTGCATGTCAAACAATTGAAACTCATACGGGTGTCCTGAGTCGCAGCCGCACAAATAGTATGCACGCTTGCCCGCCCCGCTGGACGCAACGCCGAACGCTCAGCTCTGAGCGTCCACTCAGGCCTTACACTAACGTATTTTTCTGGGGCCGTTTTTTCCCCTACACCTACAGGTCGCATTTCACATTAGTCGAGTAATTAAAAAAAAAATCAAAAGTTTGTCCTCCTCCACAGCGTTTCTCAACCGATTTTCGTGAAATTTTGTGAGCTGAGCCCTTACCATGAGTTTGCAATGTTTGCATTACCGTACTCGGTAGCGAGTGCGTAAACGATTTAGTATGGACAAACATACATCGCCTCTGGCGGTTACTCAATAGAATTAAGAATCTGCATACCTACTAAATCGTTTACGCAGTCGCTAGCGAAGCGCTTAAGGTAAGAGTTTTCGATATAGATCTCCGTTGTGGATTTCCGTTTTGGAAATGAAAATAAAAACACGAGGTGTACAGCTCACAGACCCACTAGTTTCTAGTAGATTTCAGTTGTAAACGGTATTCTTTATAAATATGCTGTAAATATCTAATTATTATAGCTAGTATGTGGGCATTTTCACTTTAAAGTACACCCCTACTTTTTTTTTCGGATCTCGGTGATTTTGGGTATTCTGACTCAGAATCACGAGTACTATCCATTTCCGCGAAGAAAAAAAGTGTCCCGCCAAAAAAAGTCAGTTTTGTGACGCTTTTTTCATACAGTTTATATGGCTCGTCACAAAACTGACACAGAAAATTTGTATGGAAAATCAAGGACATTTTTTTTTCTTCATCCGAATCAATAGTACTCGTGATTCTGAGTCAGAATACCCAAAATCACCGAGATCCGGAAAAAAAGTAGGGGGTGTACTTTAAAGTGAAAATGCCCATATTACATTAGCAAATAATGAACTCTCGCCATGTCAACTGAAACCTCGCCTACTGCACTCGAGTGCTTATATCGCGCCATGCTCTTCATATGAATCAGCAGGCTGGGAGTCCTTTATCACTGCTCAAGTGGCCGCGTTTATCAATTATTTATGAAAGGTGAAATACTCTACGTGTCGTACCGAGTATTGAAATTTGAATTATCGGTTATTACGTGTGCCATTAAATCGGTGGCGACTCAAAACATCCCGTTCCCGGCCAGCCTTTATTGCCAGCTTGTCGCTCCTTAATCGATGACTGTGTTACCGAAATAACCCCGTGTTACCACCTTTGCATTTTATACTTGCATTGCATTATTGATACGCTTGCAGAGCCAAACACTTAGAACGTTAGGATCTCATTACACACGGTAGGTTAATCATATATAGATATATCGGAGGAATTATTGTACTTGATTAGGTATTATAAATTCATTAATAAAATGGTCTGACAAAGAGCAAAATTTGGTATTTTTTATAATATTAAGTATCTACCTGCCTACATACTTAAGTACTACTACTACTACCTACTTGCGTCCGGGTTTTTAGTGTTTCGTACTAAAATTGGTCTAACAGAATACTTATGCGTATGCGATGAGTTGGTTTCAGTCCGTCTGTCACAGTTTATTTTTTATTTAGATAGTTCGCTTCGCTTTTATTTGAATGTGTTTTTTTGTCCTAGTAATATTTGTTCTTCTAATTTGGCAAAGCGGTCTTTTATAGGTAAAGTTATTGTAATAAATGGTTTCCCGAAATTTACACTTATGGTAGTTATTTACACTTATGGTAGTTATTTTCATTAAAACAGACCATCAGCGGCACTTGCGACCAACATTTTTATATTCCTTGTTTAAAAACTTTTTTTAAACATTACTTACTTGACTTTTAGCAGTTAAGTATTTCATCTTATAGAGGTGAGGTATTCTTGGAAGTATTCACAGGATATTGTTGATATGTGTAAATGACGCGCGTGACATACGGCCGTAAAGACTGCTGAGTATTTCTAAACTAAAACGAAGTTTGTATCACTTTATTTTTAAACCATCATATGACAATGATCGCGCGTTCGAACAGTATCTTTAATAGACTTTTTTATTTTTTTTCTTGTGCAGAATCGTTTAGGCTGGTTTTCCACTAGAGCTATGCTATGCTATGTTTTCATAGGACATTTGACACGTAGCTCGAGGTGGAGCTATGTGTCAAATGTATGGAAACATAGCATAGCATAGGTCTAGTGGAAAATCAGCCTTTATAGATTAGGTATTCATCGTTGCCGAGGCTTTAACTATGGATTTTAGCAATTTTTTGTCAAATTGAGGTTTGAAATGTAGGGACGTAGTGCTTGGTATCTAACTCGTTACACTTGAAGGGATTTGATCAACTTTATCGCAAAACTAATCAAAACCTATATTTCAATCTTGACAGACACGAGAAGAAATATTTCTTTAATCAAATTAGATCATAATTCATAAAGAGTTATGAGAAGATTGTTCACGGGGGCCCAATGTTGACTACAATTTTAGTTTATAGATTGTAATTCCTAACTTCAAATGAGACTTATGAATTGAAGTTTGTAGTAATGAGGCTAAGACATCACGTCTGTCAAATCAAGCGATTATTATCGAATAGTTCATTGCATCGATTTTACAAGCGATTTTAGGAATATTTTTATCAAGCCTAATATATATTCCATATATATCACAATATTTTGTATCATTCAAAATTTTGTTACTTATTATGTATCTGGCGTTCTATATTCCATGTAATAAGAAAGACAGACATTAAATGGTCCCTAACTGAACTCTGTTTCAAGTTGCCGGAGACTTTTTCGTGTTGTATTTTATAATAGTTTAATTTTATGATATTTGGTTTTGATTATAAATGTATCGTTTATACCTAATCGATTTCTGACAATTTACGGAAATGTCATATATGAATCGAAACGACAGACTTGGTCACAACACGGGTTTAAAAAATAAAAGACATAACACGTAACTGTTTGGGTGGTGAATTATTATCGTAAAATCCTGAACAATTATGATCTGAAAAAATGTAACGTGGGTTAAATTATGTTTAAAAAAAGTAGGTATTATAATCTTTTTATTTACTCGAGAAGTCCTATTATTATTACGTGATTGTATTTATAATTTCGATGACTCGAGGTTGTTTACGTTCTATGGAAGTTGTCATGTGTCAAATATTTGAAGTAAGAAATCACAATGTATAGTATTAGTTAATATTACTTTTATAATGTTTAGGCATGGTTATTAATTTATGTTATCTTGTTTTTCTTTGACACTTCATAATACAGTGTTTGAATACCTGTCCACTCCTTTCCTCTGACAATTTCACTAGCCGCATAATCAAGGCAAACGTCCCAGTGCTCTCAATTTTCAACTCTATTAGGTATATAAATAAACAGGAAAACTATAAATGCGTTTTAACTTATCGGAACGAAGGTTCTATCTATAATTATTATTTTCAAATAGATGTGTAAGAGCAACAATATTTCGTGGCGTTTAACTTCATAATATAATTATTTAAAAACCGGCCAAGTGCGTGTCGGATCACGTACAACGAAGGGTTCGGTACCGACACCTAGCAGGCCACTTTTAAAAACACTATTTAATATCTTGAATCAAAAAAGGTTGTATCTTCAAAGGGAAGTCACGGCACTTACGTCCTTTTGTTTGGGCAAGACAGTTTTTCAGTGACAACTCAAAAACCATTAATCCCATCTAGTTCAAACCAAAATTCGTTGAAAGTATTCATTATTGTACACCGCCTAGTTTGGAAATTAGAGGGGGGGGGGACACATTTTGTACAACTTTGGCAGCTAATATCTCACCAACAATTGACTTAAATTGAAAACTTTCTTAGTAACCTCGATATTATTTTTAAAGGTCTATCCAAAAATCACAACTACTTGCATTGAAAAAAAAAATTAATCCCCCAATTACTCGTATGGGGTGCCCCCCCCCCCCCCCCCTAAAACATTTTTTTTTTTCTTATTTTCACATCACTTTTATGTAGCGGTTTATAGAATACATCTTCCTACCAAAATTCATAATTGTAGTACTTATTGTTTATTATTGCTGACCATTAGCACTTACAGCTAAACCTTACGTGCTAATACTTCATAGTCTCCGAATAAATCGGCTGTGACATACGGACAGCCAGACAGACCGAAAATATAAGGGTTCCGTTTTAGCCATTCTGGCTACGGAACCCTAAAAATTTAAATCTGTATTGCATTGTTTTGGATGATGCATGCAACGAACCTATGTATTAAATTAGTAAGTCATAATATAATGTATGTGGCTGAGAGCGGTATAATGAAAATACCGGTCGAATTTTCAATATTAAAGGTACTTATAATATAAATTGGAAACAAAATGATAATTTAATATTAATTAAGTTGTTGTTGTTTAATTAAAAAACAATGAATTCAGTGACTGAAATATAAATGTTATATATGTTTACGACACACAATCCAAAAGTTATTTTTTCAAATACATAATACAAAAATAGGTACCGTCTGTAAAAATAATATATTTATTCAACATATTTACATTACAACTATTCCAAAGTACTTATAATGTATTGCAGTTTCCCGATGCCTAACAGACATCAACAACACTAAATAACAAGACACTATCAACAAGATGCTCACAAATATCTACGAATCTGTTGTCAAGGCGTTACTTAGAATGCATTACAGATATATTTGATGGTTACTGTACTTTAGCACATTCGACGCCGGCAATGGAATTATCATCATAAAAATGGTGGATTCGTGTCACAGGCACTGAGTGTTGTAGACCGCCGAAGGGCGGTCGCGAGTGTCACGGCGTGAACTAATGGTATGTAGGCACCTCATCCGTCGCGACGGGCGCCCACGTCGTAATTGTCCTACATGTGTACCTATTTTAAGTTCATACAATAAACTTCCACGGCGGTGCGCGTCTGATTAGGGGCGAAGCTGACAGATCTGTGGTCGCGACGAACCTCAATATCTGTTTATTGTGTATTACAGCCGCCGAGTGTTGAGTTCGGGAGTTCGTAATGTTTGTCAGCCCGTTCGTATCTTACGCCGGTCATAAATAAGTACGTAAGGAAGAGTGAAAACGCGACGGAAATAATGAGCACTCTATTGTATTTCAGAATGATTATTGGCACGTAAATAGGAATAAGCGGCTCAGTGGTCGGGCGCGCCGCATACCGCCTCGGCCGACCCCTGGCCAGCACATACTTGCGTGTGCCTTACGCCGAGACATAAATATACCCGGTCCCTTAGAATTCGCAGCATCCGCGTATGTAACTGCTAAACACGATCTTTTCGTTCCCGCATTTGAACGCGAAATATCTTATGATAAGCGAAATGTCTTATCACGTTTCATCGGCGTGATTCTAAATTAATCCCTATTGTAAAGTATAAAGATTCATATTTAATAGTGTGTGAATAAGTGGGCTTTTAATATGGACGAAGTGTCGTACACACACGCGCGCCGAAGCCGGTTGCGCCGCTGGTGTGTGTAACACTATCTCAATCCGTTGCCGTATACGTAACGAGAGGCTACAAAATATTATTAACCGCGTGAACGGCACTCCCTTCATTTCGGAGAAATTAATTAAAGTTTCCGAGAAGCGAGCGTCTCATTCACCTAAGTAGGTATCTGATTAGGGAGAGCCGGCTGCGGCGCCGATGCGATCTTAGGTGTCGGGTGTTCGCCCGCGCACCGCTCTTTATCTCCGAAACAATAGCTACGTGTGATTAAGTTACTCATTGAGACCTTCCTTGCAGGTTTGTTTTACAACCGTGTCGTTACAAACGCTAAAATATAACGGACATTTCAACAAAATGAACGCGGCGTGACGTCATAAACCCAACAAAACCGCTCGACATATTGTCCTTTCTGATATAATATTAAACTAATTACACAATGAAAGAACACGACATTCTTCACGCTGGTCGCTTGCGGAGCTCTAAGCCCATATCATATAACATACTCTACAAAAGAAACTTGCACAACCTTTGACTCATTATAAAGAACAATAGCTCACCATATGAACGGTTACTTATTCATGGTACTTTATTAAAGTTGAAAAAAGAGCACCACCAATCGTTAAATTACGATTCGGAACAAAAAGGGGTCAGTTGAGAATCAACGGTCGGCTGGGAACTGCAAAAATGACGAAGATTGTTCAAGGCTCATTATGAAGTTAAATGAACGCTGTTTGGTTTTGTTGCCGCTTACGTGTTTCGAGGCCTGAGCACGCGTGTCGAGCCTAGGCGGCGCCCACGACCGAAAGGCATTAACTATACACCAGCTTCGTACCAACTTGCGGCTTTTCTGCTGGCTGTACTGCAGTGGCACAGTCCCGGGGATAAATACTGAATGACTAAACTCGTCTACTAGATTATTTGATGACCTGACATATTATGAAGATGAAAATTACAGACTCAAACATCACAAAATCCTAATTGAAGGAATAAGGGCCAAAAATATTACAACCCTAACCAAGTACCTACCTAAGACTATCAAAACAAATGTTTGTTTTTGTTTCTTATTACTTTTCAACCTAAGTACCTATATAAAAAATAGAGTCGAAAAGGGCGTGGAAAAGTTAAGACCAAGAAAAACAAAGAGCCAGAATCCTGAACCTTCTGTTACGTGTTGAAATTACTGAAACTGTCGATAGATTATGACTATTATGAGTAAGTATTAGAGTGGATGGGTCCATGTTGCCATCCTATTAGGTAGTTACTAAAAGCCTTCAAATTAAATAAGACATCGACAGAACAAAAATCAATTTTTGTAGCAAACATTTTGAAAACTTAAAGAAGATTAGATTGTAATATTATTGTAACTAATTTTAATCACATAATTAAGCTGTGGTGATTGGGTCTCAGCTATGAAGCAATCACAAGAAATTGTTGTGTTAATATTGTATTAATATTGATTTGTACCAATAGTAGTACTATCTCGTTTATGTAGGTAGATTTAACGGCGCTGCCTGATGAATATCTGTGTTAACATGTTAAAACACTGCGTACTGAAAACGAAATACTTTATAATGAAATCAATCAACTGTTCATTTTGTTCGCATTCCGCTTGCCTTCAATTTAGCGCGCGGTGTAAAGTCGCTCACAAAATATTAATCTGGAACCCGACACTCGGTAAGCAAGCCTGACGACTCGTGTGACCCAAATAAAAACGACTTTGTCACCTTTTGTTCCAGCTTGTTTCAAAAATGAAAATACAGCGCGGTGGGTAAGTTGCATTTACTATTTGATAGCCACGAGATAAATTCAATAGGGTAACTTTATATAGGACGACTGACTGATGTAAAGAGCGAATAAAATTTAGTTCGGTCAGGTTTTAAAGATTATTGTTTGCTAGATGGCTTTCACGAGTAAGTACCTAATCGTTTTTACAAACATGCTTTGATATGTACAAAGATAGCAAATTTAATCTACTGATTTTTTATTTTAGAAGACATTAAATTAAAACGGCTAACCTTAGTTTTCTGAACATAGAACAAATTCTTATCTATGAAGTTTACTTACCTACTTTTTCACCATATGTCAAAATAGACACAATGGTTTCTGTTTTATTTATTAATAGATCCTTTACAGTTAACTCATAACGTTAATAAAAAATATATTTTAATTCAATCCTGCAATTATAATGAGGTGCACCTCTACAAACCTAAATGGATGAATTGGGTAATGCATTCGTGTTTCAAATAGGTAATGCTTGCCAGCGACAAAATGGCGTCCAGATGGTAGCCATTTTGTTGACATCGTACGATCATTTTCATAAGGGGTGGTGAAATAATAAGCTTGCTTGGTGTTGAACATTCGGAATCATTACAAAGCGCGTTTTTAAAAGATTGTTTTTAAGGTCACCCCTCTGCTACAACGCATTTTGTTATTGAACTCACACATACGCGTTATGTATACTACTACAACAAATAGCAGGTTATCTATAAGTAACAACATAATGTGATAATTTGAATTAAAACACGCAATGCACTTTCATTTATTAACATGTATTATTGTCGTCATTTTCACATTACGAATTTTAGTTAAAATGCTTGTCATATTGACATAAGTAACTAGAGGGTAAGTAGCAGGAAAATGTGTAGTAAAGTAACATGTCATATGTTCCAACATAAGACTACTGATTTCCTGTTTTATTGAGCTCAAAATCGGTTAGTCATGAATCCCAAACAAAGTTTTTATAAATATAGTAAATTGTTGATAAATTTAATAATAATTGAGTCTACCCACTGAACTGATTCCGATAATATATATGTAACATCACTTTAAATGTTAATTCCAGAACTTGGAAGTAGGTAGGTAATTATTCAACGTTCTAGAATTTACACAACTTAAGTACCTACCAGGTAACGTATTAATTATTCTGTGATACAGATACGAATGAATAAAAACTAGACTAGAACTAGAAAGTAAAAAGCCATGGAGATGAATTAAATAAATCGAGTTGGGCCTAGAACAGTCTGATTTCATGTGACATCTGACAAGTCCGGTAAGTAGATTGCAGATTTTCGTTCGTATATGGTTGCTTGATACATTTAATTGGGCGCGTAAGTCGACGCCCGCGCTGCCCCAGCCGAGAACTCGATTAAGCGTTTACTGCCCATTCTTATACTTAATTGCTATTTAAATAAAATTGAAACGCACACGTTGCGAATGTTCGTCATGCGTTCCTCTCAGCTTATAAGGACATGTTTATTCCACGGTCCATTTGTAGTAAGAACTATGCTGATCTAAATGACACAGACAATTGTACAAAGTTGGTATTTGCTACATATTTTCTTAAAAGCGCGCATCGATTAATCTTAAATCCTTTTGAATTTCTGCGAAAGATCACACCAGTTTTTGTTTTGATGACCGCTGTGTAGCTACGAGTAACTAAGGTAAGGTAACTACAATTTAAAAAATGAAAAGTGCCTTAACTGTTATTGTATACTAAATAATATCCAGAAGAGGGTGGAAGTTGTTAATTATTACGCAGCGCTTATTTTAGAAGGCAAAAAACTTAGTCTGCTAATCTACAGTGTAAAAATGACCGGGCACTACAGGTTCGCCTCGTGCGAATTGCTTCGCCGCTACCAGTCAATGCCAGCCCAGGAATGAACCAAGATGTTTTCACACATGCAAATATGTGTCCGAAATCTCCGTCCTGGAATTTATCCCACGTCGCCCGACCCATCCGTAGTTATACATATTTAATATGTTACAATCACGCTTATAACACAGAATTGAGAAGTTAAAGATCAAGAAAATATTGTGGTGTCTGTTGTGAGGCGAAAGCTCGGAAATAATGAGGATAATCCCCTTTGTTAAGGGAGTGCGTCCCTCGCATGGAGGCTTCTTATCAACCAGATAGTGAAAGTAGATCGCGCACGCACTGCCCCGGCATTATCTTTATTAACATTCGACTACTGCTCACTTAGGATTTCACCGTTTTAATTATGACCTCCTAAACTAAGTAATTGTCAGATAAGTCTGACGAGTCCTATATTAATTCGACAGCCGTGAAATTTAATAAACCGTTATCGCAAAGTAAATACGGGTGAGCACCGGTTCTAATAATTTGCCAATAAATTAACCACTCAAAGATAATGTGGGAACGATTCGGGAATAATGAATTTATTGGATAGTGGGTTTCGCACGGACCGGCCGGCGACGCGCGGTTGGCATTTTTGCGCGCCATTCAAGCTCTCTGCCTTGTGTCCCCTGTTGCGAGGTCGACATTCTCTGCTCTCGAATTAGGTACAATATTGTTGGTGATACAACCTTGACGACACTTATTAGGTATTTATCCAAATCCATTAATAAGACAATTCCAGGGTACATTAGGTTTTACATATTAACTTATGGGTTAGGACCAAATATTGGGACCATACTTAAGGCTTTTAATTCGACTACAATTTAATTAGTTCCGATACGACACGAAAGTTATCAATATGACATTTTACCTATGACTAATTTTCATGTCACAATGGTATCAAATTAAATGTAGAAGAAATGAATGCCTTAACTATGGTCCAAAAATTTGGTCCCCACTCCAATATAGGTGGAGGATAATTGTATAATGTATGCTGGGAAAATCCAGTTTTCAGTTTAGGGCCTTAACTAAAGGGCAATTGAAATGTCTAATGAAGTGAAATAGATATCTGGGTGTTACACTGGATAAGGAACTGAATTGGAAAAAAGCATACAGATCTCTCCATAGGTATTACTCTTACTTGCCAGAATTTCATTTGCCCGAATTTCAACTGCCATAATGTTGTTTATTATAATTTCGCATGCCATACTCATTGTTTACATATTAATTAATAAGTTGTTTATATATTAATCAGATGCCAGAATCTTTATTTTCCTTATTCTCAATTCCAATAATTTCAATTCCAATCATCTCATTTTCCATAATCGTTGTAATCCATAATTATCACATGCCATACTTTTATTTGCCACCCATCACAACTATTCGAATCGAATAGGTGGGAAAATTCTGTAGATCGCTCATACATTTGCTCGAATTACCTTTTACACAAGAATCAAATTTGGCTACCGGGCGAGCGAGCGAAGCGAGCGAAAAAAACCTTCCAGAGCAAACCCGATTCTAATAGGTTAGGTTCAGAAGACTAAGGTCCTACCTTAGTCTTCTCGTGTTAGGTTTTTTTTATGCGCCTTGAAAAATCATGCTTGCTTGCATGCATGCAAGTATGCGTACTAATTTGCTTTCTTGCATGCATGTATGTGTGCTTGTTTGCTTGCTTGCATGCATGCATGCTTGCTTGCTTGCATGCAAGTATGCGTGCTTATTTGCTTTCTTGCATGCATGTATGTTCGCTTGCTTGCATGCATGAATGCTTGCTCGCGTGCAAGTAAACGTGCTTATTTGTTTTCTTGCAAACTGTATTTAGTATGGCGTTTAAATATTCTATTAAATAATATTATTGCACTTAATAATATGGAAAACAATACGTATGGCATTCGTATCATTTTGGCATGTAACATTCGGGAATACAAGAGTATGTCAATCAACTTTTCTAGTAATAAAACATTCGGGCAAATGACTATCGAGCAAATAAAATTTATTCCATATGAATTTCGGGCAAACAATAGACACCCCTCTCCTTAACCAAGGCACTGAGTGTTTGTAATATGCAAATCGGCGTACCTATGGCAAAACATGGGGGTTCAACCCAAAGGTACCGAAATGGATTTACACTATGATGGTGAGACCCATATTAGGTACTGTACGAAAGCCTGGGTATGGTGACCAAGGATTTTTAAGAGTACATGCTGAGAAGCCCTGAAAAAGGTGCAAAGAACGATAACAGGGGCGTTTCGGACAACGCCAACGGCGGCGCAAGAGGTACTACTGGACCTATTGCCGCTTTATCTAGAACGATCCCAAAGCCAAAGTTACCATGTGGGGCTAAAGCAACCCGACTTTACTTTTTAAACAAGCCTACAAAAATTTCAACCAATGGCTTTTCCGCGCAAGTAAAACACGTGAGCTTTGATTGCATGTCAAAGTTTGTCAACCCATTTATATCGATTGAATCTACCGATTATTTGATATAAAATTGGACAGAGTAATTGCAATACCTCTGTCATTTATTACAGGGAAAAATGACAGCTGATTTGTCCTAAGTTCAAACAATTACGTTATTTATTACTCAACTGGAAATTATAGTGATTTTTTATACCTTGCAGATTGCAGACACTCGTTCTCAGGATTTCTATATAATAGAAATGTGCATGTAATATATATTATTAAAAATTAACAAAAAATCACATATATATATATACTCTACAGCATTAATATAATACTTGTACTCATAAAAATAAAATATATAATCACTTTGCCAAGATGCTTACAAAAAATGAGCTGCAATTTTTGTCATTATCGTTAATTTGTCTTTGCACTTTGCATACCATTAGGATAGCTGGTCAAATTTATAAAAAAACGCGAAAAAATTCACGTACATCACATACATTAGGATAAGTATGTGTGTGTTAAGGTGTCAGTCAATTCATTTGTTTGTTTGAATGACTATCAAACGAATGGGCACGTATTTTAATAAAGTAAACTAAAGTATAAATACTTTTCTTCTTCTTCTTCTTCTTCTATTATAATCAGTGCGGCAGGGAGGCGATGAACGAGAGAAATTAAGGTAAACACACTAGGAATTATATACATGCAACAGATACGATGTTCTTCCACTGGTTTTGGGGGACAACTGCCGCCAACTAGTTAGCGGTGTGGGCGGTCTCAGCTAATTGGCGTTTCTTTAGTTACTTACCGTCAACAGGCACGTCTACCTCTATGCGGTACTGATTCGCTGTTCTATATGCATACAAAAAGTACTTAGTGTTCATAAATTGACTAAAGCTTTTTAATAATTTTGTATTGTACCGAAAGCGAGGTAGGTATAGGTACTAGGTTTAAATTAGCATCGCACATTTGTTTAACCCACAACGTTCATTTGTTTTTTGTAAATAGAGCCCATTTCAAAAAAAATTGTTTTGTTATTTCAAGATTCTAGATAGCGTAAATTAATTATTATAATTTATTTATAAAATCAGATATGAATTTTCCACACTAACACTCTGCGGCTCATTCAAGAGAGTTGGCCAAGCAAGATAGGTATTAAAAAAAACATTTGCCAACCTTGTTATAGGTTTGTCATGTCAAAGTCACGTTACGAATGGAGGTACGATCTTAACTTCTAACTTTAACGGTAAGATTTGTACCTCTAAGTAATGAGCTGCTGCTAATGCTAATATGAGCCTTCACTTCATTAAACCAGATTCCAGGAACTTGCCGAAGCTGGAAAACATAAGTTTGTTGCAGTATAAAGCTTCAAACCCGAACCACAACACAATGCTTATGTGTTCGGGAATGTAATTTACTTATCCAAACACTCTGTTACCATACTAAACTCAATTAGTTTGAACCTAGCAGAAAGCCACAAAAGCCCAAAAAGTGTTGATTCATAACGGTCAATTTTATAATTGTAAAATATCGGTATTTTTGTAAAATGCAATAATATTTAATTGAACATGTTTACATCCAAGGCGGTTGACAAACGAAACGTTTGACTGTGATTTTTGGTCAACTAGGTAGGTATCATAGATGGAGGTGTTTTGCTTTTTAATGAAAAAATGGCAAAGTATTATCAATACAGTCAAGATAAAAAGCTAAAACAGTTGAATAAACTTAAACCTCAAAATGGATTTCGAAATACGACGTTCCGAATTTTTTTATCAATGCCAATTGAACGAATCATTTTCATTATAGGTACAGATCAACTTCTTCTAACTAAAACTTTGTCACTTTGTGAGAAACATAAATGTTAGTGACAGATAAGGAAAAACTAATTTTAGCGGCAATTAAACCATTTAATTGTTAATCCAACCTACGTACTTTCCTAGATCCATCCAAATGGCAATACAAAAAACACAATTCTAGGAAATAGAAAACTTAGTAAACATTAAATTGCATACGAAATATAAGTTATTTCAACATGGATTATGCATGTAATTTCTTATAGTAAATACATTATCATAGACTTCCTTTTAATCTATCTTTTCTAATGAAGAAAAGATCAATGTTGTCCAAGTATTCAATATTACCGCGATTGACAAAAAGTTTTCTACCTATCTCATCGTTATGATGTTTGAACATCATCATCATCATCATCTTAAGAGCCGAGCTCTTGTCGGTGCAGCTTGATGCAGTTCTCTCCATCTTTGTCGGTCCGAGGCCAGCCTCTTGACGTCCTGATACGACACGACATCCACATCCTCCTTTATCTGGTTCATATAACTTTTCCTTGGTCTTCCTCTTCCTCTTTTCCCATTGTCTGTTTTGCCATTGTTTGAACATATATGAATCAAAACATGGAAACAAAAACTTTAACATAAATTTGTAATAGTAATAAAAGTGATTCATAACATTTCAACAAAGTGCAAGTGGTCTTCCTGGTAGTAGATACCTATATCTAGACACGCGGTAGCGTTTCAGCGTTCTTAGTTCAAAGCAGAGAACTGGCGACGCAGCGGCCGTGTTGTATTTACACGAACCATTTGGAGTAACTTTAGACCCTTACCTAACTCTAAATGTATTGAACATAAACATATGAAATTTGGTTCAGTTATTAAGAGCCTTAAAGCTAACTAGAACCCCAAATTTCAATCGGTTATTAAGATACAAACATCTAAAAATGGGGTTTTTTACTCACTGACCTAACCTAACATCCAAAAACCTAACCCTCTTCTAGGTGACCTAGAAAGTTGAAATTTGGCTGGGTAATTACGATTTGTAATATTTTCCAAAAATAGTTTTTTATTTATTACAGTTAGTACAGTCGACCAAAAAAGTGGTCTACCTCTTGTGGACTCTATTATGTGTACGTTACAGTCCAAAGGTGGTAAAGGACTTTCTTTGCTGAGTGTACAATATTTCATTCGGCATAGGTAAGTTTCGTAAGACTGACAAATTAAGCCTTATAGTTTCTTTAAATTACGACAACAAGAGAAAATCATTTATTCCAAATCTGTATCAACATTTTCTAAAATATGTGTAAATTATTTTTACTACTTAAACTTCTTAACTTTAATTTTCCTTTTAAATTCATTATATATATGTACTACTACCATGATTTTTAGGGTTCCGTGCCCAAAGGGTAAAACGGGACCCTATTACTAAGACTCCGCTGTCCGTCTGTCACCAGGCTGTATCTCAAAAACCGTGATAGTTAGACAGATTTTCACAGATCACAGACTTGACCATTACAAAAATTATCATAAGGAATCAAAAAATGGTTTTTGAAACCTTACAGTATTTTTGAAAGAGTTACCACCACTTTGTGTGTAGAGGAGCAACCTACCCTAAAAAATTTTTTTTTTCAAAATTTATTGCTACCATTTTTTCGGCGTCATTGATATGTATACCTACTTATTCCAAATTACAGCTTTCTAGTAACGGTTACTGATCTAAGCCGGGGACAGACGAACGGACGGACGGACAAGGCGAAACTATAAGGTTTGCTTGTGTACTACCGAACCTTAAAAAAGTTAAAATATTTTTACTTGGTTTTAATTTTGATGTAATTAGTTTTATTTTGGTAGTGTTTTTGTAGGTTTAGTTGAAATTAAATAATATACATGAAGATAAAACTGTACCTATACAACAAGTTGCGTCTTGGACATTTTGCTACACCGTGAGTTGTCAAGTACGAATGTTCTTAAATCGATTGTGTTTAAATTTTAATTATGCAGAAAATTATAATTAAAGCTAAACTATACGTAAATGTGAAATGATAATTTATCTTTCTGTAAATTTGATAAATCATCCCTAAAACGTTTTTTGCACCCGAAAACAGCACATAAAGCCATTTTAACGGAGCTCTTTCTACGGCGGAAACGATTTCGAGACTGACCTATAATAGATTAATGAAGTAGTTTTTAATAACGTGGCAGATTTTTACCTTTGGCAGAGGGGTAAGTATATCAATGGCGTCTCCTGTGTTAAATGCTCTAAGTTGCCGGGCAACATTGGGTCAAACAAAGTTGTACTATTACTTATTCTGTGACGCAGATACGACGGTTTTCTGGGTGGTGTTCATACAACGCTGTCATTTAAGGCGCAGGGTAGGGCAAGGCCTTCCCCATACAAACTTTGTGCAGGTTTTATTCGTCGGTTTTGGCACTAACAAATATAATATTTTTTTTGGTTGTTAATATTAGATATGCGAATATCGTGATGTGAAAATTTTCAAATATTTAAAAAAAAAAAAAAAAAAACATCACGAAATAGCTATGAGAAAAATAAGCATACTGACCAAAAATCATAACTTTAATGCAAATACAAACGAAGTGAATCCTGCACAAAGTTTGTATGGAGAGAGCTTGCCCTACCCCTCCTCTTAAGGTGCCGTTATATTATTCATAAACGTTCATCAATCGTAATAGATATGACAAAGATACTGTTAAAATACGTTTTTTATCTGTCACATATAGTAGTATTTGTATATTTACAGGGATTCTACATTTAAATTTACACACACTTTTTACACAAATAAAACTAACCTAAAAATATCCTAAATGTACCTAACAAAAACCCTAATCTAAAAAACCGCTGTCAGTGGGTAACGTTTCCAAATGCTGGCCGCATTGCCACGTTGGATGGCAATTGGATGTCTGTCACATTGATTTTTGCATCTGTGGGATACAAATTTTTGTTTGGTAACAGAGATTTGTTAAGTTAAATTTTATGAATAACGGGATACCTAGTCTTCTTCGGCGATCAAGGACAAAGTGGGCAGGCTTTTTAGAAAAACGTAAATATAGTTCTACACTTCATATTTATCACCTATGATAACTGTGATGTCAAGTGGCTAAGAGGGATCAACTTTGGTAATTATGGAGAATTTTACCCAGGCTAAAATTTACACGCACAGATAGGTAGGTAAGTATGGCAAAACCCGGATGCTTTTCGCGTAACGTTAACGCTGCCAATTACCTAACGATCAGCAATAACTAAGTTGCGCTGCCATCCATCACGACTGCCACTCCGCTTGTAGAGTTAATCGCATACATTGTACTGTCGTAATTGTTCATCAAACTTGAAAATTCACAGTCGTTTGTTTTTGTTTAGAGCGCGTGAGTCATTTGTTTCGTATAGGATTTTCCCGTGGCCCGTGTGTGATGGGTTTTAGAGTTAGAATCAAATTAGCTTTGGGACCTCACTAGTCTACTAGGTAGAATAACGTACAAAGAGAGTGCACATTTGTGTACGAGTACAAGGAAGTAGGTAGGTATGTAAAACACACGACGTAAACAATAATACGTAATAAATCAACATAATTAAGGTGGTAGTTTTTTGACTTGCCTAAATTGAAGAATAAATATATATATTTTTAATTATTTTTACGAAAAGTTCTTTTATGATATAAATTAAATGCGCTAACATGTTTCAATGGTGCAGCATAGTCATTAGGTATTTAAAATCCGGCTGTAAACAATAATATAGATGTGTAATGAAAAAACCTACAATTTGCTTCTGACTACCTATAGTAGGTAATCAGTTTCATTATGAACCTAATGTCACTTTGATGTTTAATAATTAATTAAAGTAAGATCCGATAATTTGATACCTATCACGAAGTGACTTAGTTTATTGGAATTCTTGATAGGTGTCTGCATTCTATGGTGTATGTACCTTGAAAGTAAGTACCTATACTTTTATATAGACAAATAAAATTTTCGCCCAGTTGCAATTATTCAAATATTTCCAATTACCTACATTTATTACATAATTTTCCTGGGTAAATAATAAATCAATTACACATTGTTTATCAATTTTTTGTATGCTTAACGTAACGACTTATCGAATACTACCTACCTATATTATTATGCTTTTATTGCATAAATTTAAGGTTAAATGGGTATTTATCTAAAATGAATATGTACATGGAAAGTCTTCCTAGATACACAATAAGCAATTAGATAAAATTAGTAAGCAACTTTTTTTTTTTTATCTAGCCTATAGGAGTGTCCCACTGCTGAGCAAAGGCCTCTCCCCATGAATTCCACGACTCCCGTGTCTGTGCTTCGTCGCAATTTGATAATATAATAAAATTATTCTATGTATAACTTTACTAAAAGTTTCATTTATTTACAAGTTAATAAGCAAACTTAAGTAAACAGTTGAATATAAAAAGTTAAGAACAGTTATTGACGCTTCTACTAAATCTAATTTCCATGTAACGAAAACGGACATCTTCTATATTCAAATTCCGATAATTTTATAATGATATTTTTCTGGAAAGTGCCGCTAGGATTAAATCTGTCCACCGCCATCTGCGCCGACTCGGGTTGATAGTTTAATTGCTTCCTATGACCAATTGACACTGACGTTTAGGGATCGCTTACGGTTATGTAATTTACTCAAATAACTTGGTGTGATAAACACAAATTGGAAATGACAAAGCTGTGAATATTTTTAGATAAAGCAATGCTTAAGTAATCGATTATCATGCCAGCGCTATTACAATTCCGAAACTTGTTTAAAAGTGATATCAAACGATTTCAGTTATTTTTAATAAGACCATACTAAAAAAAATAAGCACTCAACCCTGATTTCTAAAAGATTAGTCTCTTTGGGTGTTTAATTTAATTTATAGTAATAGTAATGTTTATTAAAACATAATTGTGCGTGTTAATAGTTGATACACTTATTTTATCGCAAAAGATAGGTATCGAAAACCCTACAAGAAGAAATCTAATGTGACTGCTCTTCCGAATCCTTCCGAATCCAATAGTCATACCTAATTCTCTTTGGCTACCACTTAATAGGATGTTTCCATAACTAATATAACTAATCGTGGTCTAAACTGATCCTTCTGCTTATTTTGTCAAAAAATCTTTATATTGATATAACTAATTAAAGCGCACTGTATCAATTTTGTTTGACAATGGTTTGTAGGTACCTACAGAACTAATTCGCTACGTTATTTTTTTAAATATAAGTAATGAACATTTGCTTAGAATCACAGGGCGTCTGTTTTTGTAAAATTCATGACTCAAATTTATAATTGTTTTAAAAATAATGAGTTGTGAGTTGACATTGACAACGTAAGTAGATAGAAATAATAAAGCGTAAAAATGTGATTCCCCGCAAGATACACCAATATTATCGCGGATTCCGAATCTGTTTTCAGGTAATCACACACAGTCAACTTTGAGTGTTACGAATCGGATCTGATAAAACCAATCTTCGTGTAACAACATCATGTTTCTTTCGAGTTAGGAATTAGATAAAGTTGACTAAAGTTTTGTTGAGACACTGCAATGTTTTGTTAAATTGAAAGTATGAACTGATTTTTTAAATTATTTTGATGTCCAGTAACCATGTCAGCATACCACAACACAGGCTGTTTATTGTTAAACATTTTTAACTAAGATCGCTCAGCAAAGAGTTGGATCAAGAAACTTTCGGAAACAAGTTGTCAAAATAAAACTTTACCTGATTGGGCGGAGATCCTCGGAAGGCGAATTGGGACGTCATTTTTCACTGTAATTTTTACTCGTTTGAACAATAAAAAATCCACGTGTCGTCACTGTCCGTACACTTCACTGTGTCATGTCAGCGGAGCCGGCGCGGCCGGCGGGGCGAGCTGGGTCGGCGCCGGATCGATGGTCTCGGGACCGCGAGCACGGATTCGTGCTGTCGCTCGCGGCGGCAGTGTGTAATGCGGTAGCTGCCCGCCAGGTGATAGTAATTGGCGCCGCGGTCTCGCTCTGCCGTCGCCCGTCCCGCTCGGCGAGCACACGCACACTGTTCTGTGTGTGCGTGCACCTCACCGCTCCTTCTTTTCACGCTCGTCGCCGTTTGACCCCGCGCCGCGCTGACGACGCTCTCGATTTTTGCGGTGCCGTGGGTGGCGCCCGCGAGGGGCGTACGAGTGGGGGCCGCGGCGGTGGGGGTAGATGCACTCCTTTTTTAAAGCTTCTCTTTCTTTTCTCGTATTTTCTATGTTAGTATTGGTAAGATGCGGTGTCTTTTATTTTATTTTATACATATTTATTGTGATAATTAACAGTGACGATGCGCACAACAAGCTAGTCGGTCGAAGCGTCGACTTAATGATAGCTTCGCATTTGATTAAAGGTAACCACGACACTTGTAATTTTTGTTTTTTCCGTTTGTAATGTACTTACAGGCGAGGCACGGCGCCGCATACCCGCTCCTCATGCGAGCCAGTTAAACCTGGCGTTCCCCGAACTTACATGGTCGCATATAAACAATTATCTCCGTGTGATTAGCAATAAATCTGCTTGTAAGGAACCTCTGCAGCCGCTGAGTCTCGCGCTCGTATTATGCGAGCTAGGTACTTGTATGATAAAGTCGTCTAGCTTTCTTGCGATTTGACCGATATGGAGGGTAATCTACAAGATAAACGCGACTCTAGTCCGTAGAGCTCGAGTTCATTGACCCAGCGTTCTCTACTACCATGTTATAGCCTAATAGAGACGCAATTTTACAAAGTAACCCTTCTTAACTAACGACAGAGTATTAAGTAAGGTAAGTATTTTCAATGTAACATCCTTAGTAATTTAATAACAACGCGACATGAACATTAAACTCGGGATGAAAGGCTCAAACAGCATTATAAAACACGTAAGTAATGAAGATTATAACGCGTACATATACCGCGTCGTCTGCAACCGTCGGTCAATCTATGACACTGCAGATTATCGAAAAATAAAAAGCGCAACGTTCCCAATCGATCTGTTCCCCTCTTCTTTCTTATCGCGCGAATATTTCACACTGCACGCATACCGACCGAAAAAACTCGCACACATATAAAATATTCAAACGGTATAACATAAAATAAATTATCTTAGGTGAGTATGAGAGTGTTTGCGTGGCCCCCTCCCCTGGGCGGGTCGGCGGTAGCCAATGGGGCCGGGCGTCGCGCGCCGGCCGGCGCGCACTCGGGCCGAGGCCACCACGCGCGCTGCACGCTGCAAGCGCTGCTAAGCTCATGCTCTTGCACCTAACAATAACAATTTTTTTTATCGCATTAGGTTTCGCGCGAGAATTCGAAATTCAAACTGGAAGAGGTTATAATGCGCATTGTAATTTATGTCCCGAAGTCCGAATGACAGAGTAATTTGAAAAAAAAGCCGTCATAGGGAGCTCCCTCCTCGTTTTACCGTTATTCCAGTTTACATTCTCATTGAGACCGAGGTCTAAATTTATTTTTTCAATCCAAGGGGCAAATTAAACCCCGTTTACCTTCGGTTACCTAAGACGACTTCCTGACTTAGCGGGGCGGGATCGATATGTGACATTTTCTTCTTTGACGTAAACTTACTGACGTCGCGAAGATTCCCACTTGACGGAATACTGTCAGTATTGCATTTGCGCAGTAGTAATATTATGCGCAGAAGGGGACCAGTACGGTCTTCGCTTCTCCCCGCTACCGCGCATCCCGCGCCAGTCAGGAAGCACTCATTTAAATGTAGGAGCGCAGTAAAAAGTGGTACTGAGTTGACTGACATTTGACAGTTTTCTCATATCGTACCGCCTCCGCACCGACAAATCAGGAAGTCGCCTAAGGGTCGGTGTCCACCAGCCCTCGTATCACTGCGACCATTTTCTGATCTATTGTGATCGCCACATACTACAATTCTCGGTCAAGTCCTGCAAACTCAAAGAATCGCAGGATTTTTCTGAACTCGAGACACTTAATCACATCCGCCGGGCGCATGATGTAGGTAGGTTAGGATGTGTGCAGGCGTCTCCTTCGCTTCAAAGCAGAGTCTGCACCGCCTTGTGTCACTCAAACCTATAGTATGCCTTTACTAGTATGCGTAGTTGGTTCCTGGTTAGCAATAAGGCATCCGATGACGCCTTTTTGCTAAAGGCCTTGATTAGTGCCTTGGAATGGTTCAGACCTGGGATCGCTCTCCAGGCCTGTATGGTTTTGTGAAAACAGTAGGTTTTCATGGTGAGCTTGGTCAGACTTTTGGGGATGCCGCAGAACGGTTCTAGTCCGCAGAGCGTCCCCTTCGCCCCCGCTCGTGCAAGCTCGTCGGCTTTTTCGTTTCCTTAGATGCCTGCATGCCCTGGTACCCAACGTAAAATAACCTTGTTTTTCGTACCAAGGTTATTTAATGTTTCCCGGCAGTTCTCGACCAGCCTGGACGTTATAACATCCGAGCTGAGGGCCAAGAGCGCCGCCTGGCTATCCGAATGGATATAAATAGTATTGTTGAGGTAGTTGCTTTGCAGGTTAGTTGTCGCGCATTCTAAGATGGCGTATACTTCTGCTTGAAATATTAAGGAGTACTTTCCCAGATTTAGACTGATAGCCCGTCTGGGCGATTCTCCATATACTCCGCATCCTGCCTCAGATCCGGATTTGGAGCCATCAGTGTACCACTTTAGGCTACCAGGTTTTCAAACTAATAGACCGTTTGACCAGTCTTCTCGCTGCGGGAGTTCCGCAGAGTAGAATTTCTGTGTACAGTGTTTTGGGGGCATTGTGTCTAAAGGCATCCCGAGAACAGGAATCTTGTACACTGAGTCCTTGAGTGATCTCAAGGCTGTAGATAGCATACGAAAGCATATTTTTGTCCAAGCTGAAACAGAGACCTTCGTTTCACTCTGTCAATATCAATAGTTACGTAGATGTGAAAATTCCGAGTCCGACTTTCCCAAGTACGGAATCGACATAAATCTACCTCTCTGTATGTTCTGATTAAAGAGAATAAAGAGAGACGGACTCTATCTCGTGCGCAAGATGCGTGGTCTCATGTCAGCGGACAAGGTTGATCCTTTATGGGCATAAGTTCGCCTTTGTCATCTGCTCTTTGTCATCTGCTCTGATATTGAGCCAGAATCTTTGGTTTCCTTATTTTGCACAGATGGCGGTGGACTCGTGTGAATTATCGGTAATAAATATATTTGTAAAATATGTTAATAATGTTAATATGTTAGCAGTAAATAAAATTACAATAAAAGTGAACTTTAAAAACATATCAAGAAATTAGTGGTACCACCAGCCGAAAAAATCTCAAAGTTAAATGTCATGATGTTAAAACCTAAACCAATAAAAGCAAGAAAAATGAAACGAAAACAAACCTTTAGTCTAGGTTATGGTTTTCTATCTGTGGAGACTGGATAGGGTTCGTCGAAGTATTTTTGAATTTTCAGTTTTAGTTATATCGATTTGACATTTCCTAAACTGGGGATAATCTATATATATAAAGTTGATGGGTGACTGATTAATCACCGCCCCGCCGAAACTGCCGGTCCTAGAAATTTGAAATTTACACTATAGTTAGGTTATATAACGGAGGCAAGGGATAAGACGGGATTTTTGGAAATTCCACCCCTAAGGGGGTAAAACAGGGGTGCAAAGTTTGTATGAGGGGCAATATTTTTTTAAAGGTATAGACTTGAAACTTTGTACAAAGACTCCTTAAAATAAGACAATGAAAGTAATATCTGCGTTTTCAAAATTTTCGTCTCCTAAAGGGTTGAAAATAGGGGTGAAATATTGTATGGGGAGCAATTTTTTTTTAAAGTGAGCGTCTTCAAACTTTGTATATAAGTTCCTTATAATAATACAAAAAAAGTAATTTCAGCGTTTTTCGAAATTCATCCCCTAAAGGGGTTAAAAAGGGGTTCAAAGTTTGTATGGGGAGCAAATTTTTTTTTAAGTGAGGTACTTCAAATTTCTTACAGAGACTCTCTGTTTAAATAAAACAAAACTAATTTCTGCGTTTTTTGAAATTCAACCCCTAAAGGGGTTAAAAAGGGATTCAAAGTTTATAGTGGAAGCAAAAATTTTTTGAGTGAAGGACTTAAAATTTCTTACGGTAACTGTTTAAATTAAATACTACAAAACTAATTTCAGCGTTTTTTTTTAATTCATCCCCTCAAGGGGTTAAAAAGGGGTTCAAAGTTTGTATGGGGAGCAACATTTTTTTAATAGAGAGACTTCAAATTTTTTACTGAGTCTTTGTTTAAATACAACAAAACAAATTTCGGCGTTTTTTTTTAATTCATCCCCTCAATGGGTTAAAAAAGGGTTCAAAGTTTGTATGGGGAGCAACATTATTTTAATTGAGAGACTTTCATTTCACAATAAGACTGTTTAAATGATTTCAGGATTTGTGGATTTGGATAGATGTTTGAAACGAAATTTCTACAGGTCCATAATTAAATACGTACAGTAACGAAGACAAAACGACAAGATACGTGTCAACTCGCAAAAAAATAGCCTAAGTAAATGAGAGTTTTTAACCGATAAGTAGGTACCTAAAGGGATTTTTAGAGGGGTTGAGAATTTGGGTTGACCGATTTATATCTGTACAGCATATTAATAATTTGGTCTCACCGGGTAAAAGTAACACAATTATTATACCGTTTCCTGGATATTAAGATGTTTTAACTAAAAACCGAGCTCTACGCAGACGAAGTTGCGGGCAACAGCTAGTACCTAATATACCTATATCACTTTTGTGAAATGTCATGGATTCATTTCACTATCTTTTTCAGCAGGACATGCAGAGGCATCAAACGGTCCCCTAACCGCTACTAAAAGTGCAACAAAAACTGGCAACCGTAGTGTCTTCTTGGAGATCTCACGGTCCGAAATAAATCCCATACGATAAATAAATAAATATCAAACGGTCCCACTCTACGAATGTCCATTTCTCGACTGTCTATTCCCCGAACGTATATAATCCCTGAAAGTCCGTTTCCCCGAATGTCTATCCCTCATCGTCAGTTCCCCTGGTCTTGTGATCTTGTCCATTACGTAGGTCCAATTCCACGAACTCCATTCCTCTATTCCCTTTCCCGAATGTATATCCCTCGTCAATTCCCCTATGGACCGGCGGTCTGGTCCATTAGGTTCAAGTGCCTAAAAGTCCATTCCACGCCAGTTATTTATTTATCGTGTGGCAATTATTTTTGAACCGTGAGAACTTCGAGAAGACAGTACGGTCCGCGACAGTCTATTCCCCGGACGTCTATTCCCTATTAATAGGTTTCTTTTTGCGCGATTGTAGATGTAGAGTAGTCTGGGGAAAATCCAGAGGAAACCTTCGATAAATTACTGGAACAATGTTTGTAACGGTGAGGTTGGATTTCAAATCAATGTGTAATGTCAACAATTTGTAAAATGGTTTAGGAACTCTAAACAACGTGGCATCTCCGTTCCGTACCAAGTCCCATCCCCATCATATTGCTGCACAGTGCACATTGCACAATGATGTTTTCAGTCCGTCTTCATATACAAGTTTATCATTTACCATGTATTTTGGAATTTTCACGTCAACAAAAGTTTCGAATGTCAATTTTTTAACACCAGTCGTATTCAGATTCAGGCCCTATAAAAAAAAAATTATAGGGCCTGAATCTGAATACGAACTAAAAAGCGCTACCTCTTTTCCTTATATTACCTATGTATATTTGTATTTTCCGGATTTTAAAGTTTTTTTTGTTCCGATTTTAATGAAATTCCTCTACTTTTTACGAAGAAGCACTATTTACAAGGACAATTTAATTGACAATTAATGTAGGTATTCCAAATCCATTATTAAAATTGATAAATGGAATCATGCCAGTTACCTACTGACTTTCATGATTTCAAGTGGCCAGTAGGTATTTATTATGTCTAAAAAGATTACGTTGCTTACTTTCTTTCTTTCTCAGTCGACAGTATAATTTTTGTGTAGTGTAATTCTACATTATTTCTTCACATTGGAACCTCGAAATTCAATGTTTTCGTCGATTCGTGAACTGGCCTTGCCTTAAACATTAACCACTCACCAAGGTGGGGCACGTTTATAATTAACTATTTTAGACGTGATTTCGTCTCCTTGGATTTAAACAAGACAATTTTGGAAAATGTAACATGTAAAAATTGGACATTCGCGGAATAGGCATTTGAAATTGGAAGAAATAGTCGGATTTGAAATTTTGAGAATTGGACGAATTAGTCAAACGGCATTGATGAAATAGATAACCTGGACATTTAGAGAATTGGACGAAATAGATCGACTAAACATTTAGAGAATTGGATGAAATCGGATATTTAGAGAATTGGATCTTCTCGGAAGGGGCATTTGGACCTATTTAACTGACAGACTGGACATTCGTGGGATTGGACCTAATGGACCGTACCGGCATTAAAGTGGGGATATGTCGCCTGTCCAATATCAGTATTGGAATGCCTATGAAATCTAATCGCCCTCTGTGGCTGCTGAGAATAATCATACATTGTACATAATTATTGAATTTAACTGAATTCGTCGAAAGTATCACGACCAACCAATGAACGACGATGTATCCATGTTGATCCATGATTTCATCATCATCATCATCATCATCAGCCTATATACGTCCCACTGCTGGGCACAGGCCTCCTCTCATAGATGAGAGGGATTGGGCAGTAGTCCCCACGCTGGCCCAGAGCGGGTTGGGGACTTCACATACAACTTTGAATTTCTTCGCGGATGTATGCAGGTTTCCTCACGATGTTTTCCTTCACCGAAAAGCTAACGGTAAATATCAAATGATATTCCGTACGTTGATCCATGATTTCAAACAACCGAAATTCAGTACATTAGCACGCTTATAAACAGATTAAATACGTATTAAAGACGGTGATGTTCGTCGCAGAATGCAGACTCAGAACGCTCGGTCTAACAGCCAGAAATTATACCTATGCTTAGAAAACCTCGCGCTTAAAACCAAATGAACGGTGTCTATAATTCATTCCGTAACAGATGTTTATGAACCGCTTCTGTACGTACCTACTATGAGATTGCTCAATACTTTTCTGCAAATTTTAAGAGCTGCCAAATGTTAACAATCTGGTTTTAGCGCCTTTGATGTCCCCTTTGATATCGCCACGTGTGCGCCTCCATAACACATCACTATAATAACCTGAACGACAGATTGAAATAAAATGGGAAGACGCATCGGCATCTTAAAAAGGCTCGCTAAGAAAATAAAAAGAAAGTAAGCGTTATTTGTTTTAGTCAAATGAGTTTCTGAGGTCGGCTCTCATACATATCGAGTTCGTGGAAGCCTTTATTAGCGCTGCACCTACCGCCTCAAAGACACATCGCATTTAAATATCACACTGAAAGCGTCAATCTACATACGTCCTATTGAGCAAATCCTAAAAGTGATTTATACCGAGTCCCTATTCGATTGAAGCAGATTACAAATAATGAATAAAATTGCATACGAAATGAGTAGACCTCACAGTCCGTGGGTGTTTGGTTGTTTGCGCGGGGAGGGAGCGCTTATTGCCTACTAGCGCTTGCCTGCGGCTCCGCCCGCCTCCGTTTAACACTTGATCTATGCGCTGAACTAACTTCTCATTTCTGTGTGTCATATTTACCATTACTCATCACAGTGTTCAATCGAATCGTGATTTATTTATTAATTATCTCTACTGAGGGGTTGAAGGCGAGTTTCTTGAAGGGAGGACAAGTTGCGGCAAGACAAAAGAAGCGAGAAGCAGGAATGAGTCCGGGGCGGCTTCCGCCCGCGCGGGTAGGACGCGGATAGTGTAGCGGGAGGCCGCGCCGCAGACCTAGCAGCTGTTAGACATTACCATTCGAACTATACGTTAGGCCTCTTTTACATGTAATACTTTTCGAATAGGAATTTGTTTATAACACGCCAGAAACATGTCTTCAATGTCCTCCTACCTAAAGATTACTTAGGTTTAGAAATGGTCTAGAAGATATCGCTTCATAGCGAAAAGAACTCATGTTGCTGCCTTATGTGTCCTTGATGATTATGATAATTCGGTTGTGCCGCAGCCTGTGATCACTGTGACGTGGTGGCCCGCGTGAAAAGTGCTGGTGGCGCCCTATTATATGAGCGCGCGTATTGGTTTTATCGATTTAATTATTGTAGGTACCTAACTCTATCATGTAGTTCATTCACATGAGAAGTTTAATGTTTCATCGGACGTTCGATCGTATACCCTAGCACAACCGCAGAATTACATGGAGTCTCTATACGCGTTCAAAAGAAACGGAAGATTCATATCCTCATATTTGCCCGCGTCAAACTTATTCATCGCGTTAAGATTTTATTGCTATTCTTTCTTTTGAATGTGTTTTCCGGGATCAAAAGTATCCTATGGATCCTATAATGATATGTCCTTCCCCGGGAATCAAACTTATCTCCATACTTAATGATCTAAATCGGTTCAGATGTTTAAGCGTTTAAGTTTAAGGTAACAGAGAGACGGACACACTCTGGCATTTATAATATTAGTATAGATAGATTTTTTCTCCTTAATTCCATTGAAATAAGATCCAAAAATGTATACATATGTGATGCAAAAATGTGTACAATTTTGCCAACTCGAAATTTCGTTTTGTGCTAAAACTATGTACGAAAACCTGCAAATATTTTTAATCATGCGATTTATTTATCATCCGTTGCTATAAAATCTCAATTTTCAGATTATTTTTACCTGTAAGTACCTACGCTAAAAATCAAATGTGGATTGAAATTTCAACAATAGCACATATTTTTTAAGATATTTAAAATATGACCTAAGAAAAGTGTGCTAAAAAAATAGATATGCTTAGTTTAATGTAAATATGCTAAATTTTTTAGCAGAAATATGCTAAGTTGGCACACTGCAGACTGAACAGTACTTCTCGTATAAGTTTTTTTGAAACAAAAGACTGCGCTGCTCGCGTTGCCTTACAAAATGTCTTAATCGAAAACGCGTTCGTTTGTGTTTTGTTTCTATAAAACTTATACTAGGGGTACTAATTACTATAGAACTAAAGTTGAATCGTGACCCACTGTTGAACCTTTTCACAGAAAATGTCATAGTGCCATCGTACTGCCTGAGAAGGAAAATCATTATGACGCTTTCTGTGACAAGGCTCCACGGTAGGTCAGTTGGTTCGATAGTACAGTTTAGTCAAGAGTGCCGGTTGTACGAGCGGCATGGGTCTGTCTTGCCGAGCACGCTGTTTGCGGACACGGCGGCGCGGGCGGCGCGAGTGGAGGGATGGTCATTTAGTGGAAGCCCCCCCCGTGTCTGCACAGACTGATTAAACGATCTGCTGTCTGTGTCGAGACTTGTTTGTTTTGCTCCTCTCATCGATTCCACTCCGCTTAAGTGTTTGAGTGAGATTTTCTTTATACAAATGTATTGGAAAACCTTCGTACCTAGTAACTAGTAGGTAGATATAGATACCTATATTAACTACACTAGTCCTGTTAGTCAAGCTGTTTTATGCGTTTCTAGACTAGCGCTATTTTCTGTTAATTGCTGCTCATTATGTTTTTATCGCCTTTGAGCAGTCTCCATTCGTCTAATTACGTTTTTTGTGTTTTTCGTATAGTCCTAGCGGTACAGCCCGAAATTCAGTAAAATGGTGTTACAGCATGAAAATCACCACGATTGATCTTTAGGCCATATTAATTAATTGACCCGTTGGACGAAAAAAATAATAAGAAACGAGAGGAGTTTTATATTGTATGGGGAAAAAATCGGTTCTGAAACCTATCGTGTGTGGTATCAGATGAAAGGGCAATTTTCAAGATATTGATATAATTAGTTTTTTTTTAATGTCCAATAAAAATAAATCTCATACAAAAAAAGATGACTTCATAACTCCTCTTCTTTTTTATTTATTTTTTCTTCCAACGGATCAAATTGATTCATAATATGCCCTAAAGATCAATCGTGCCGATTGTCATGCTTCAACACCATTTGCTGCATTTTTTGGCGTACCGCTAGGACTAGTACTAGTACAAAGGAGCCGCGAATCCTATAGTGAAGTGTTTTGGTTTTTTTGTGGCACAAAGACTGTCGGTTTTTCTGTGTAGGCAAAACTGATTTAGCTTGAGTAAGTACTTGCTTAAAAATGAGCTGACAGTATGCCTACATACATACAATATTGCCAGTATACACTTTTCCACTTTTTTTTGTAATAAAGCGAAAAAGTTTTTTTCTTACCTTACCTGCATTTGACGTCAACTCTACCCGCTATAGTTAGATTTTGATGTCTTCGGAATCGATTTCTACTTAGGCTACTTCCTGATTTGTCGGTGCGGTGGCGGTACGATATGAGAAAACTGTCAAATGTCAGTGTCAACTGTCAGTCAACTCAGTACTATTTTTTACTGCGCCCCTACATTTTAGGCGATTTCCTGACTTGGCGGGGCGGGATCGATATGTGACATTTTTTTCTTTGACGTAAACATACTGACGTCGCAAAGATTCCCACTTGACATAATACTGTCAGTATTACGTTTGCGCAGTAGTAATATCATGTGCAGAAGCGGACCAGTACTGCCTTCGAATCGTCCCGCTTCCGCGCATCCCGCGCCAGTCAGGAAGCACTCATTTAAATGTAGGGGCGCAGTAAAAAATGGTACTGAGTCGACTGACAGCTGACGCTGACATTTGACACTCTTCTCATATCGTACTGCCTCCGCACCGACAAATCAGGAAGTCGCCTAAATGAGTGCTTTAATTATTGGTTGCTTTAACGGGACGATGCGAAGGCAGTACTGCTTCGCTTCTGCGCATATTATTACTAGTGCGCAAATGTAATACTGACAGTATTCCGTCGAGTGGGAATCTTTGCGACGTCAGTAAGTTTACGTCAAAGAAGAAAATATCACATATCGATCCCGCCCCGCCAAGTCAGGAAGTCGCCTTAGCTGAAACGACTAACTGCATGTAACTATAGGCACATTATTATGTACCAAACTTGCCATATTACCCGTGTATCATTTATCTACAGCTGGTTTAATAACTATTAGGCGACTTCCTGATTTGTCGGTGCGGAGGCAGTACGATATGAGAAAAGTGTCAAATGTCAGTGTCAGCTGTCAGTCGACTCGGTACCATTTTTTACTACGCCCCTATATTTAAATGAGTGCTTCCTGACTGGCGCGGGATGCGCGGTAGCGGGACGATGCGAAGGCGGTACTGATTCCCTTCTGCGCATGATATTACTACTGCGCAAACGTATTACTAACAGTATTATGTCAAGTGAGAATCTTTGCGACGTCAGTAAGTTTACGTCAAAGAAGAAAATGTCACATATCGATCCCGCCCCGCCAAGTCAGGAAGTCGCCTTAGACATGACAAAGTGTGTAGTAAATATATCCAAGAGTCCTAAAAACTAAAATTGTGCCAGATACTTCCATAAAAATCTAAATTTCTATAGCGACCAATGTATTCACGTGTGATATATCTACTATACTCTTACACTGGCGAAACACCCCTTGCCTAACACAGCAAGGAGTGAACCCCTTAATGAAACAAATCGAAAGGATAAGTAGTTCCTGAGACATTTAGCGATGTGACAGACAGACAGACAGACAAAGTGAAACCAACAGGGTTCCTTTTTTATCTTTTTGGTACGGAACCCTAAAAAGATACCTACAATGTGTCAGATCGTTTTGCGTTTTTCCCTGTCGCATGTAGGTGACTGTTAAAATCTCGCATCTCTCAAAACAGTGCACTATATATGTAAACATTGAAGATGAAGGAACTAGCTAGGTACAATATACATTGTGTGGGTTAACCAACGCTAGCAGTTTTGCGTGGTTATCGACGGGTATTAACTGTAATTGGAAAAATATCTTATAGCTGTTACCACTAAACGTTAGTTAACACTGGTAACAGATAGGAAAAACTCCCAGCTGAGGTGGAGAAGAATTCAACAATCTGCCGTAGGGCGACTGATAACCAACTTACCTATAGGAGGAGAGCCGGTGTAGTTTCCTTCGAGTAAGACAGCGGGGGACTGCAGTGCAGAGTCGCAAGCCGTTGGGGGGTCACCGCCAGTGACGGGCCCCTCAGGGCAGCAGAGCAGAGCCGAGTAGCCGTCGGGAGGGCGCCATCAGCGCAGCAACAGGAGGAGCACCTCAGAGCAGTATGGCAGCATCGTTAGCGGAGGGCACCTGACAACGAGGAGGGCTCTAGGAAGCCAATTAGTTACCTATTGCCAAAAGCTAGAAATTTGGCGTGGGGTCTTCTTCAAGTGCGGGACAGGACCAATTTCATTTTGATTCTGTTAATTCGGGACGAGAACTTACATTTTCGTAAGTGATGTTTCTCTTTTAATATGCTTGCTATCGTTCGAGAATTTCTAATACTAAGTTTACAAATTGTAACCTTATTTTGTAAGAAACTGATTACAACATCGGCCTAAAATGCGTTTGCGTTGCTAAAGACAATAAGATATCAAAAAAACTACATAAATAAGTGGGAGGCGTATTTTAGCGTGTCCCATAGCATAGGTAATGTAGGAAATATTTCAATTTACATATTTTAAGCTGGTTACTTGAAACAATGTTTGTCGTTACAGCGTAAAAAGTTTAGTGGAAACAGGGTAGGGTGATGGCACCAGTAATCGGCAGGCTCCAGTAATCGGCATTTTTTTTACAAGTTGGATTAAAATTAGGACTGCCAACAATGATTCCAATTAATCAACACTGGACCATAGACAGTGTATATTCTACTCTCAACCAAGACAATATCATAGACACAGGCGGTTTTGTTTAAAGATGATAACATGAAAATGATGAGAAAAACAGTGCTTCTGAAGAAAATTAATAATCCTTAAGGAAATAGCTAAGAGAGTGACTGTACATTTTTGTCGATTATTTAATAACTATGAAAGATGTTTGAGTTTTTGTTTACGTTATGTATAGCTATAAATATCCTTCAAATAATGTTGTATTAGAACAATTTAATGTTAGCTTATTCTTGTTAAAAAATATAGTGCCGAATACTGGTCCCGTGAAAGTACACTTTCTCCAGTAATCGGCAGATGTTGATAATAATGATTCTTAATATGCCATTAATAAATTATTCGTAGATACATAGATTTTGCCCGACGCAATGACTCAGAATATATGAATACGAGGACAGATAGTTAGAGAAATACATGATTTTCATTCTAACTGCAGTGCAGTACTAATCTAATATTATCAATTTAAAAAATCAACGTCCTAACAAAACTACTGAACGTAGAAGCTTGTTTTTTACAGTGGTCTTTCTAGCCTATACTTACTGTTTATCTACCTTTCCAAGCTAGCTCTCGCGGAACATTTCAACTTCTTTACTGTCACTTTTCATTTCCATACATTTTAGGTATAACCTAAAAGTTTCTTCAAAGTTTCAAATGTAAAGAAACAGAACACCCTAAACAATTTTCTACAGTTCGATTCTGTATTTATTCGTTTCATTCAACGATAACTTCTTATCCTGTTCCGTAAAATACATCAAAACAAAAGTACCTATTCGAAGCCGTGCCGAAGACTGGGTGCCGAATAGTGGAGACTGCCGATTACTGGGTGCCGAACACTGGAGACTGGCTGCCGATAACTGGAGATTGCCTATATTTTTGGTTATTACAATGTTTTTATTTATCCGTGTCTCTTCAGTTAACAAAAAGCTAATATGTTGTTACTCAGAGATATAATTAACGTTTTTATTCAATTATTTTTGTCCTAAGTAGGTACAACCATATTTTTTTTAGCATTGATGAAAGTACACAACCTCCTTAAAGTGCCGGTAAGTAGTGCCATCACCCTACGAGGAATATAAAGAATATGAAGGAAAATAAAGCTAATCGAGGAAAATCGTATTGCCACTACCTGCAAGCGAGAGCAAGCAGATAGATAAACATACGCATGGAGCGCATTTTCTTCTGTCCCGTCTGCAAACCAAACTAGACAGTAAAACCTAGAGTCTACAAGTGGTAGACTGCTTTCTGTCTGTACGTGCAGCTTTATTTTCGTCAAAAAATTGCGTTTACCTTGGGAACCTGTGAGATCATGTAGGACTGTGGAGTCCGCAAACCAAACTGGCGATCGGGGCTACGCACAGTCGCACATGTGAGAAACTCAGCGCTATCAACTCAGTCGTTCTCAGTTTGGTTTGCAGACGGTTGTACTTTGTTACGCAGACAGAAGTTTCATAGATGTATTTATTATTTCGCAGAATTTTCTTTTCATAGAAAACATTTTTTTACTAAAGTATCGCAATTCTAACCTAACCGAACGCATTCTTTATCTGTAGCTAAAAAGTTAACGATTTCTGAAAAAAATAAGTTTCTGTGAAACGAAAATTCTGCGAAACAATACATTCTTTGAAACATTTTTCTGTAATGAAAGGGACACCGTCGACTCTAAATTTGTGTGGTTCAAAATTGGTAGATTGCAGAAAAAATAGGGTTACTAATGTTATCCAGTCATTCTGTAACTTTTGCGAATAATTATCATTTTGTTATGTTTGTTAGGTTGGATAAATTGAGCATTTGTCGATTATTGAGTGTTATACTGGTGAAGTTCAAATGTTTGGGTCGGTGGGATGTAATTGATTCCAATGTGCTTAATAAACCTCGCCAATCATTCTTACCATAATTAAAAGGGTGCCAGATTTTTTTTTATTACTTACTTACTTTAGTACTTTACGCTGGCTTGATGACCCAAAGAAGATGGGCCCAAATTTTTATTAATAATTTTTAAATCCACTACTAAGTCTGTGTGCGTGTTAAGGGCGAACTGTAATATATGTACCTACGTCAATAACCGATTTAATTAAAAGACGGATATCGGATATTGACAGGAATAATTCATATCTACGAGGTAAAGTAGCTTGGCGGCTGCTTATTGTAAGTTATTATACATAACAAATTTATAGTAAACAGATGCATATGATACTTAGTAAGATCGTTGCCACAAGTACAGTAAAAGCAAAATCAGATTGGGATTATCACATCACAAACATTTGATGACCGCTTTACCCTAGTTGGTAGTGTCCCTGCCTACGAACCTAGAGGGCCGGGGTTCGAATCCTGGTCAGAGAATTTATTTGTGATGAACACAAATATTTGTTCCTGAGTCTTGGATTTATCTACGAGTATGTATTTAAGTATCTATTTATCTATGTAAGAGGGATATCGTCGCGTCGCCTAGTAGGTACCATTGTCCATCATAGTAGGTACTAGTTCGATTTGTCTGAGATTGACCACAAATATTTGTTTATTAATTTTAAAGCACGACTTAGACCCAAAATAAATCCAATAGTGTCAAACGGTCGTATTTACAATTTCAAATATTATTCACAGCATTTGTTAGGCCGTTTTAAATTTAAAATCGAGTGATAAATGTGATTGCTGCGAACATTGTTCCATTCCATGGCTGGTGTTCGCAACGCTTACGAACTTGTCTGAGCCTGACCAATTTAAGTCTGAGATCCAATTACTCGTAGTTATTATGAGTAGCGGTGTTAAGTTATGTTTGGTAAAGTGTGGTGGTTTTCCGGTCGGTTTGCGAGTAGCACAGTGGGCCAGGCAGTTAGCTGGCGGGTCGCGACCCGGTAACTAAATGCTCATTTGAATTGCCAACTATGAAAATTATGAATAATTGCATTGTTATTAATCCGACAGTAGTCGTTTAATTTTAATGTATAATTTCACTTTGTTATAAACAAGTATTGTTTGGATTGACGCACTTTTGTTACGAGGTTACGCATGTTCCGGCTAACGAAACATAGGAATATGTACCAACATTAAGTATATATAGGTATATACTTATACAGGGTGGGAGAAAAAATGGACCCTGGAGGGAAACTACCTTAATTCCTTGAGATAGCTCATTTTCCTTTTTAAAGGAAACAATCTTTTTTTTTTAAATTTACAAAACCCTATCCGAAGATTTTCTTAAATTTTTTAAAATTTTCTATGAAATTTCAACTCAATATTCGATTTTATGGATATTTTGTACAACAGACGAGCGTAAGACCTAATGTTTCTTAGAGAAATATCATCTTTAACATTGACTGTATCGAATAGTCAAAACTCAAACTCAAACTCAAAATACTCTTTATTCAAATAGGCCTAGCAACAAGCACTTTCAAATCGTCATTTTTATATTACATAGTTTGAATTGAATTATTCAGAGCAATTTATTGATGCAATTATAATTTTAAAAAAGTTGAATTGCTGTAATCTACCTATGTGAAATAAAAAAGCGAATGTTTATTTATTTTATTTTTAGCTGGTTCGATTCCCGGATGAGTGAGGTGAATTTTAGAAAATCCTTAAATGCAGTTTAGTTTCTTTTTAAAAACAAAAGAATGTTTCCTTTAAGTTAGCTAAGTTAGCTTTTACCCCCCGAGCTAACTTTATGTTATAAGGCAGTTTCCCTCCAGGGCCCATACATTTTTTCCACCCTGTATAATACGGTCTACATAAAAAAAGCACGATTGATTGTGCTATAAGTAAGTACCTACTTAATTACCTATATCGATTGCATATTGGAATGTTACTGAAAATTTTTTATATCCCTAAACAAGTTATACATAGATAAATAGATACTTAAATACATAGAAAACATGCAAGACTCAGAAACAAAAAAAATCCTGCTCAGCACACAAATAAATGCCCTGACCGGGATTCGAACCCGGGACCACTAGCTTCATAGGCAGGGCCACTACCAATTAGGCCAAAGCGGCCTTTGTTTGCATTTCTTTCTTTAATGATATTTGGTTTCCAGTTCCTAAAAAATAAAAGGAGAAGTATCCCTCCTAGAGCTTTTCGGGTTGTACGGTCAGCATCATAAGTTAGCTGAACACTTAGGGACTTTTTCGTGTTCACCCGTTGGAAATTTAGTATGGCAGTTAACTGATGATATGACTTTAAAGAAACAGGGTACAAAGGTGTTAAGCCCCATGTGAGGCAGACCGTACCTACTTATACTTAATAAATCCGCGATACCCATTAGCTCAGCACCTTATCGGTTTGGCGTAGGCACTATTTTACAAAAGCAACTGCCATGTGACCTTTATTTTCTTATACAACGACGGCGGCAAACAGGCGTACGGTCCACCTGATGGTAAGCGGACACCGCAGCCTATGACGCTCGCAACTCCAAAGGAGACACGTGCGCGTTGCCGGCCCTTTATAAAAATGTTCCTTTATACCTTCTGACCTAGAGGGAAAACTATACATTTGTTGGGATTAAACGGTAGCTGCGTCCTGCGTCCTTGTCCTGCGTCATCTTGGCCCAATATGTGGATCGGACATTAAATAGGTATCAAGTGATAGTTGGTACCATAGGGGGTCGACGCTCCGCTCCACCATTCATAGCGGGTCGACGTAGAGGTACGGTTGAGGGATCTAGGAGGAGATTTTAGGTAGCTGAAAGGAAATACTGACTCCACAGAATAATGATAATGTATAAATGTATAATGTTCCCAAATACATTCACATTTATACCTAGCTTAATTCTCCGAGCGAGTCTTGAACAAGAGTGGAAACCCCTGGAAAACCGCTTGTTTCCAGAAGAATGCCGCTTTGACAGGCATTCTAGAACAATTTAAATATGAAATATGGTACGATAGATTCTAGACCAAGCATGGCCAGCCTCATACCGTAACAACCTTTACCTATTTAAAGGCCCAGTTACACGATACAGGAATATGCAATGCATGCCATTTTCATTACATCGATCGCGAGGTTTGCTCGTACTCGTCTTACCTCGTTATAGCCACTAGCCCGCATTGTAATCAAAATTGCATCAAAATAGCCTTAAGTTTTTTTTACAACTCAGTAATACGAGCCGGGATTCGAATATTTCGATCCCCCGATCCATTTTAAAGTCGCGTGCCTTAACAATTCGGCTACAGTCACTTACCTATAAATAAAAGTTGAGAGGTATACATAACCTAGGAGTAGATTTCATAGGCAACTAAGGTATATAATAGGTATATTCTATTAAAATTCCCACGTATTAATTGTCACTTCTGGCGACATGTTTCGAACTCCTCAGAACTTCTTCAGGTCGAGCGCGTTCGTGACGAATTCGTAACGCTGACCTCCCAATCAATTCGAAATATGTCGCCCAGAGTGACAAGTAATACGTGGGGTTAACCGTTTAGTAGAATATAGTTTTAAAATGACTCACGTAAGTTTAAATAGACACTGCAGTGAATGTGTTAATTCGAGTCTATAAACTGACAGATGTCACAATGAATATTTCGTAATTTAGACATTATTCCACAAAAATATACATAAAAATACATGTAACCGGTTATATAAGGGTAACTTTCATTAATTATAAATAATGTAGTTTAACGATTACGGAATAATCACGTCCAATGTGCGCCCGTAAACGTCAGTTTGTGGACTCGAGTTAACACATTCACTGTAAGGTAATATGTAGTTCCAGTGCTCGACACTAGCCCAATATTTGGCACGTTCAATATTGTGTCAGAGGTGAGCAACATATAAAACACATTTACGTAAGAATACCTATCACACTCGCTGAAAGACCAGTAGGCCTAGCGCGTGTTTCGCTCAAAAGTATGTAGGCGTATCTCGAGCTATCCGTTACTTTCTAACAGTGCCAATCAGAAAAAGACGCGTAGCTCGAGATAAGTCGAGATACTCTCGAGCGCAACATGTGCTACGGGCGCAGAATGGGGTATGACTGACTATCCGGTATGACTGACTACGTTCTAAAACCCAACGAGTACCGGCTACGCCTTTAGTGGGGCGCCGCAGGATCGCAAATAGCATTCTACTACGACGCACCGGCTAGATAAACGTCCCTGTACTCGACACTGACCCAATACAGTATTCCACTTTTAATAATGTCATGAGGTGATTAATACGTATCATACCTATTACTGGGTATAAGGCGTAGAGTTCTATCTAAGTTTTATACGTTATATAATCAACTGGTACCTAGGTGTCAACAATTGGGTATTGAGATTTCCTTACTTTTATTCACATTTACCTTACTTATAATTATTGCATAGAATATTTTAACTACATGTTCATTGGGTTTATAATTTAACCCACAAATAATCACTACCTAAATAAGTTAAGCTTAGTAGAAACTGTTGCAAGTCGCAGTGACCCAGTTCTAAGTATCTGATTGAGCTAAAACAGCCGCTTTAAGGCAATGACGAAAATAAATTTAATAAAAATGCTCACAACGTCGAGTGCTAGGTTCCCTACCCGCAGTCGGTCAACGCGCGAGATCCCGGTCAATTATTTTAAGAATCTTTTGCCAATCAGGAACACATAAACTCGGTTTAAATGTTATAGGTAATATACGCTACGCACAGGCGAGTTCGAAATGCACGTTAGAGTTAGGCGACTTCCTGACTTGGCGGGGCGGGATCGATATGTGACATTTTCTTCTTTGACGTAAACTTACTGACGTCGCAAAGATTTTCACTTGACGGAATACTGTCAGTATTACATTTGCGCAGTAGTAATATAATGCGCAGAAGCGAACCAGTACCTACTGCCATCGCATCACCCCGCCACCGCGCATCCCGCGCCAGTCAGGAAGCACTCATTTAAATATAAGGGCGCAGTAAAAAAGCGGTACTGCCTCGACTGACAGTTTTGACACTGACATTTGACAGCTTGCTCATATCGTACCGCCCCCGCACCAACAAATCAGGAAGTCGCCTTAGGCTAATTAAGTCTTCCAAGCAAATAAACTGTCAAATAAATAAAAATTAAGTATGGCAATGTGTTGGGTCACAGATTACATAGTTACTTCGTAACAGATGCGTCAGTGTCCTGTTTTAAAATGTTCCACCTTGGCGCCACTGTATGGATATTGTATCAGATAGTGGGAATCGGACCCAATTCGTTTTAAAATGGCGGATGTAACGTTGTATTTACATTAATTATGTTAATTAATAAAGATAGTGTTATAATGTAGGTATGCAAATATTATCCTCGGTGTTGTCATGTACAGATTCACAGATAAAAAAAATAAAAATTGCTAGGGCAAACACATTTTAGCCAGACCAGACCGGACTATACCAAGTGATTAAAAATTTGTGACAACAACTTTATTGTTAGGAGCATAGAATATTTTTGGATTTTTGGGAACAACTTAGAGTTCGATGATGTATATACAGTGACTTAGATTGAAAAAGATGTGTGTTGAGAATATGTGTGAAAGCAGACTGACTAAAATGAGGATTTATGGTTAGGAGATAGATGGAAGGGTTGGAAGGCGGCGACCAAGGCGAGGGTATCATGATCAAATTTCTACGATACTGAAAAAGGGCCAGGTCAGAAGTTTCCACAACCGATGAGCATGTATGAAGAGATGTATGAGTGTGATTGAGGCAAACGAAGTATGTAAGGACCGTAGCCTACCCCAACGGGATAGTCGCGTTAGTAATATATGTTATGTATATGTATGTATGATAACAAGTCCTACTAGTGATATTTTTAAACCCGACACAATTTATAAAATAACAGATATTTACTCGTAATATGGCAACTGTTATCAAGGCTGTTATAACAAAACTGTCAAAATGAGAACGGTTCCAGTAGGTACAATCGTCGAATACATTTGTCTATCCCTTTTATATCAGTTATTTTATGTCAGGGCTCATGATACCGTATAGCCACGGCCGGTTGTATCCGTATCTAAGGAATCGTTGAATGAATGGACTAGGAACTATTATAAAAAGTTAAAGGTGACCCTCGTGATTAATTTAGATACCTATGATCCCGTTTCCGTTTAGACCATTTTAATGGGCCCGCTTTTTCATCTCCTGCCAACCGACTCTGTCTCTGGAAGGCTTATCTTTATGTTGTTAAATGAGAAATCGTAAATTAAGATTTAAATAAAAGACGTCTTGTAAACAGCAAACCTTTTGCTAAAAGCGTTCATAAATTGCCAGAAAGGTTGGATTTTTTACAGCGTCCCCGTATTCCGTTTAACGATGGCCGGCGTGACATTTTTTTTACTAAGTTTTAGATGTATGTTGATGTAGTCACATGTTGTTACTACATCTATACAATAAGTATAAAAAATAAAATCACTAGGTTGACACTTGCAACCTTTCGTTGTTAAAAATAATTTCTTCGGTTTGTCAAACAATGGTGTCCGCAATTTAAATTAGCCTTGATTGTATGTTCAAAAACACGATTAACATAACCGAATAACAAGTTTATACATATTTAATTACTGACGGAATAACTAATTTTGACACAGTACAAAGGTTGTGAAAGGTCAATGAGCCAACCACCCTTTTGAAATCGATCAGTTGTAGATACATTTGTTGGTTTACATTCATCACCGACCCAGATTCTTCGACGCCATTAATAACATACCTAATTCTTCGATGCCATTGAAATAACGTAAACGACATTTGGCAGACCAAACAACAATAATCAAGCTTGGTTATTGTTAGTACATCGCCAATTTTATAGAGACTCATTTAAATTGAGACGTATCATTATCATATTGTGACCATCACGAATGCGAACCTTGTTTTTTTTTTTTTTAATTTTGACGTGCGTATTTATAAAGGAAGTCTGATATTAATTTAACTTTGACGGCTTTACCGACTGGTATAACTATTATTATCTTTGATAGGTATCTACTGTTTTAGTACTAGTGGGTAAAATATGAAATAATGAGATTGCGTCTTTAAAACGATTAGCACTTTAAAGCTGGTTCTAGTATTGTTGTGACGATATAATCTCCCGCAATGACGTCTGAAACGACAGATAAGTTTATAGTTTCAAAATGAATAATTGTATCGGAATTTCAAACGTTCAGATTCCAAATACACGAATAGCCTATCTTTTTTCGAAATAACCGTTCTCTAGTAGTTTACATGTAGTATATAAATATGTTTTCTTGTTAACTCTTACTTCAAGTTTTTTATGTCATAATACTCAATGTGTTACAAATTTACAAAATTCAGACTTATACCTCAAACGATTAAAGTATTATTTTTTTTCAGATTTATTCATTAGCTCATTATAGAGTTTCTAAATCTATCACTTAGGGTATAGGTATCCGCGCCTTAAGTTTCTGTCAGATGTTTTGCGCGCGTCGCCATTTGTCAGATATTGCAGTGTTGGTTTCATGTTCTTATTCTGTCCAAAGAGCAATTGAAGAGTCAAGTTATCTTCGAGAAGACAGTACGGTTGCCAATTTTTGTTGCATTTTTAGAACTTAGAACCACCCAGGGGTCACGTGTAGGGTAGCGGTGGGTACTTTCCCTACGGACGTGGTGCAACATCGACCCCCGTTTGTCAAGTGAGTGAGCAACTTGACTGTTAGAAGTTCTCAAGCCGCCCGAAGGCCTCCAATTTGGCTTAACGACTGCTGTCATAGACCGCAGCCGGGATGAACCGCTTAACGTGCCTTCCAAAGCACGGGAGCGCTCAGTTAATAACTTGAGCTCAGAAGAGTCAAGTGACCGAAAGATTCGTCAGCACGAGGGATCCCCATAACATCTCACAGCGATGCACATAACGTTAGGCGATTTTTTTTTAATTTTCCCATTAATTGGTTTTTCTTTAACTGACGGCCAGTGTCAGTTTGCAAGCTCCTATGCCATCTACAGCAAAACCCAGCTAATATGCGTAGGTACGGAGCGGTCGCCGATCGAGCACTACTGTGAGTGTTTTCTTCATCATCATCATGTCAGTCGAAAGACTTCCATTACGTCCCTTAAATTACGCTACATTACTACATTCGGTTGGTGAGATTCGGCGCCATCGAAACGAACGCAATATTCCTCACAAAACGGAGTAATTAACAAACCACCTGGGGGTCTATGATGGTTACGTTTTAAAACATCTATCACTTTCTGATAGCACTCGATACGATATAGAAAGTGATAGATGCTTTATCTTGTCGTTTGTCGTCGATAAACGTGACCATATAAAATGGGGCTTGGATTTCTGTCGAGCCTGGACTGTCGAGTTGAAGGTTGCTGCCAAAAACAGTACAGAGCGTGATTTATACAAATTCTAACGCTTTACATAGCACAGGTTGGAGCTCCCATCTATCCGCTAAGTATCAGCCAGCGACTTCCCATTAAGGCGACTTCCTGACTTGGCGGGGCGGGATCGATATGTGACATTTTCTTCTTTGACGTAAACTTACTGACGTCGCAAAGATTCTCACTTGACATGATACTGTCAGTATTACGTTTGCGCAGTAGTAATATCATGCGCAGAAGCGGAGCAGTATACCTTCGCATCGTCACGCTACCGCGCATCCCGCGCCAGTCAGGAAGCACTCATTTAAATGTAGGGGCGATGATCCACGCGACGGCCGTCGATTTCTTGTACTAGAAAACGGGTCGGCCCGGACACGGAACGGTCTAGCGTGAATCATCCTTTAATTTTTAACATAATTTAAAAATCATCTAAAATAGATTGCTGGATTTGACTAGCACTGCTTAGTTCCAATACAAGTCCTGTTGCGCACTGAGGAGTGAAACGCAGAGGAGAAAATCACTACGCTGGTTTATCTTGGCCTACTCTTACTGCACCTGATTGTTTTGTAAGGATTCTTATCACTGATAATGCTTCTAACTTTCCGGTGTGATTTGACACGTTGGTTGATAATTTTCTCTTCGTTTCTAGTAGTGGACACTTGCGGCCTAATGTCATATACCCCCTATTCATAAAACTTAACAAACCTCTGCTAACTAAGATGTCTTTTAACACTTTCTCACAAGCACATACGTCAAAGTGACAGATAAGTACCTACAAACGAACTTTAGCGGCTATTTATTTAATAGCTAAAATAGGTTTGATGGACGACTTTGACTTTGTAATCAAATGGGCCATTTATATTATAGTGGGTACCTATTGTATTGGAGCGATCGTGGCCCAGCGGCGCCTGCGTGCCGCAAGCGGTATCCAAAGTTAAGCAACGTGGGCCGCGGTCTGTACATGGATGGGTGACCGCTTTGAGTGGTTACTATAACTGAGCGCTCCCGTGCTTTGGAAGGCACGTTAAGCCGTTGATACCGGCTGCTGTCAATGGCAGCACTTGTTAAGCCAAGTTGGAGGCCTTCCGGCGGCTAGTCACTTGACAATGTCGAAGTTGTACCACATCCGTAGGGAAAGTACCCACCGCTACCCTACACTTGACCCCTGGGTGGTTCTAAAAGTGCAACAGAAATCAGCACCCGTACTGTCTTCTTGAAAATCTCACGGTTCAAAATAAAAAAAACCTATTGTACCTGAGATCTCTTAAAATAGTGAATAAATTAAAATTATGATTAGAAATGTGAATGCTTACTTTTCTCATTCAGTTATCCATAAATGTTAACATACACGGCTCTTAATTTCTAATCATTAGGACTTAAACTTTAATACTGATACTACACCCGTTAAAATACGACAGACTTTGGGTCTGGGATGGATATCAGTTACATTAAACTTATCAAAACTTTATAATCTCCGATTTCTAACAGTATAGCACGCATGTAAGAAGAAGCGCTAGTATTAAAAATCATTATTATCTTGAGGGACAGTCGCCTGTTCCCGACCCCCGGTTTATTGGTCGCCGTTTATTATCAAGATAACTTATCTGTGAAGAGCCAATTAAATTTGAAAACAAAGGTAACATAATAAGGCGCCAGAGTAAAACAGGCGCGGAGTGGGGGGGTCACTGGCACTGAGGAGAGATTAAGCGCGTTCAGAGGCGCAAGACTGCATGAGGATTCGCTATTTGACGAATTCCCTGTTGATTTGCTTTTACGGTGACACTCGAACCAGTTGTTAGAGACGTTGAAATGTTTGTATTGGGCCAACTACTGTTAGAGCAACGCAAAAGGGGAAAATGAGAGGCAATGTTTTCGAGCAGTGAAAACGCACCACACTGATTTGACATTGAAATGTGACGTCACAGCACTGTACTTCGTATTATTGTTGTATGGAAAAAAGAGTAATTTGCCCCTTTTATCGTGAAATAATGCGTTTATGAACATAGTTGTCATACATACAATTTCTTTTTTTATTGAAACATGACATTTCTTTTTTAACTTTAAAGTTAGATTTGAAATATTAAATTTCATTCATTTTTTGTGATAATTTGATGGTTTTTTATCCATACAGCTACACTGTGGTATAAATTTAACATGTTGTATCACATATCGCATTTGGCAGTGCGGAGTCGGTACGGTATCAGTAAGCTATCACTTGTCAGTGTCGACTCTCGTCCGAGTCGGTACAGAGATTCTTCACAATCGAGTGCTTCCTAATCGTCGCGGGATGTGTACCGTATACCGTACCTTATACTGCATCGGTACCAGTCAAATGTAATACTGAAAGAAAGATTTCCTTACTTATCGATATCATAAGTAAGGGAATCTTGGTGACGTCAGTAATCATTATGTCAAGTCAGGAAGAATAGCCGTATTATTTAGACATCCGTATGTAATTATGTATGTACGGCCTCTGATTACGCATATAACGAATCATGTTCAAATTATGCTAAGAATTAGGCTAAGGAAAATATTTCGCGAATACATAACAAATACCTATTTTGGAATAGGTAGTAATAGACCTTCCACCCCTAGCCTGAGCGTTTGGTAAAACGTGGTAACAAATAGAGTTTTAGAAACATGCAACAAACAAGTGTTTCATTAATCATCATCACCTTCCTAGCGTTTTGCCCAGTTGCATCCTAGAGGACCCCGCTGCTTCTGTTTAACCGAAACCCGAGATTGGCACTTGTTTCACGAAAGTGACTGCAATCTGAGCTTCCAACTCAGGCGGAACACTAGACCTCAACAAAGAAGTGTCTCATCTGTATTAATATTCAGATTCTTCCGGCTGCGTAGGCGCTCCTTTGTCGCTCATAGGGTCTCGGGTACATTGTGCGGCGACGGCTCGTTTGCCGGCGCACGCACATCCAGCCATGTTGGATGCTCTGTAAGCACAATACATCAATGTATAGCTGGATTTTATGCTATATAGGTACCTATCCAGAAAAATATTTGAAGCTTAGTAGGTAACTATAGGATTTAAATGATTTTCAGGGTTCCTTCGTATTATTTATTAAACTAGGTGTATTATTACATTAAATGTTAAAAGAAGGTATCTACATATTTCTTTGAATGAGTCATTTGTTCGTCATTTAATTGAGGTAGATAATTTAGTATCAAGTTTAAACAAAGTCCGCCTCCATACTAGCTAAATATTCCCTCTGTACCTCAATCGGCCCACTTTATTGCCCTTATTTCTTCCAAACGCAGACACAAAGAACTGTGTTTATAGCTAATGATACTTAGGTGTGTATTTTAACACAAGACCCCGGCCCCCAAAAGAAACGCGTAAAAAATATTCAACACGATATTATAAGGAATCGACTGCCGTACATCGACTCCAGATTCTCTTTGGTGGCGCCTATTTTTTGTTTACATTTTTTAGTCGTACATTACATTCGGCTGAGAGTTGGCAGCGTAATAAAATGGCAACAGTAAGAGATTTAACAGCCACTTTCGGGTAGAATATTCGACGATAAAATGTCCGCCTAAGCGGCCGTGGGAGAATCCATCCAGTTTTCTACATATTTTCGACGTTTTATTAAGCAACGTAATAAATTACGAGGAGCGGCCCCGATTGTCTTTTAAACCCTGATTAAATTTGATAGCCAGGGATTTCCAGACGTCAACAGTTTAAAAGTAGGGAACGACGACTGCGAGCGTAAGTCTATACGTGCAACTCACAATGAGCTCGCCTAAGTAGGCACGCCGAGTACTTTACTGAGCTTATTGGACGAAGTTTTATGGCAATAATAAAAAATGAAACCCAACACAGACATAAAACTGAAACAAAAATACAGTAAAATAAAATTAGGGTAACAAGTCGAACTCTTGCTTTGACTTACTTAGCAATGTCACGCAACGGAATTATTATCGGCGGGGGCACCGCCGAGCCTGCTGCGATTCTAGGCGGGGCTTAATCGATGTCATTATAAAATGAAAATACTAATACATAAGAAGTATTTATCTAAACAGGAACTAGTATCGAGCGAGTCAAAATGCAGGTAATAGCTTACTGTTTCACTATCTCGTGCCTCCAACAAAGGCCCCGCTTGTACGACAAACGACAAAGTATCGTTTTGAGATTAACTCAATCAATTTAAGATAAAACTCTGATCCTACTGTTTTCTTGTGTGGCCTCGCGAGCTATCGCGCCGGAGTACAATATCCGCTTTCTAATGATTATAAAGCATATATCTTTGTCATGTTTGGAGGTGGAATGGTCATCAATTTAATTCAATTTAAACATTTAACTTAAAAGGTCGTTTTTGGGACAATATTTCTTGCCTGAGTAGGTACCCAAAATGTACAAAAAAAATCATAATGAGAGTACGTTAAAAAATTGCAGTTAGTTAATAAAAACATATATAATTTTCACTAGGGTTTTATATAAAAAAATCCTGAACAATACGGATTATACAACACAGATAATTTATATGTATTTGTTACGAAACAAGTACAAATTAATTAGAAATATATCGTTCTAGTCTATCATGATCCGCCCAACGTTTATTAGGAAATGAAGTCCCTATTTCAGGCACAAGCGAGCCGTGTCGCGTTCACAGTTCACACCATCCACTGTAAATTGAACAATTTGAATACGCTCACCAAACTTAGCAATGTGTTGAATAAACGAGATATGTGTGCCCATATGACCAGTGAAAAAGGCAGCAGCTAACGAACGATCTTGATTACAATACACAATGCCTTAGCGCCCAGTCCATTAGTGAAAGAGTAGGTGTCACGACTCGCGGTCTCGCACGGCTTTCATTATTTATTCCGACTTTCGACACCGCTCCGGGTTTATGGAATACAAACAAATGAACGGTTGTGTACCCCGGATAAATAGGCAGGTGAGAATTTTATGACGGCCCCTGATGAGTCTAATATTTTATGCCACTGCTGATGGTCGGTTGTGCAATGTTTACACTGGATTTGTGGTTATAAATCTTATAAAAGGCGCATTTTAGTTGTCTTATCTGTTTTTATTATTGATGAGAATGATGAGTAGTCGTAGAACGCCGAAAAGGTAAACGTAAGCGAAAATCACGTTGAATTCAAAATAGTAAGTACCTACATATAAACATGTTAATTACTGAAGGCGCCTGTATACGCAGCACTCCCCATACAAACTTTGTGCAAGTTTTTCTTCGCTTCTGTTTGCATTACACTTATGATTTTTGGTCAGTACGCTTATTTTTTTTATTTTCGGTAGTGCCAAAACTGACGGATAAAACTTGCACAGATTTTGTATAGAGAAGGCCTTGCGTATATATACAGGCGCCTTAAACCGACATATTTAAATACCATGACGTTAGCGGGTTAAATTAGTAACCTGTTAAAAAAATAGATTTACCTAATGGTAATGTATCTAAGTGATCGTTAAGTAACCACTTTTAACAATTAATAAAAAATATAAGACGATAGTGAAAAGATTTAATTTTTTAACTCAAGCAAGTAACAAATTCGTATTTTACCTAATTTATTACTACAATCTACGTCATCTAGTAGTTAATCTTAGGTACCTACTCGAATTTGCAATCCCAGGACCGGACAGGACCATGTATGAAAAGTCCCAAAAATCCCGGGACAATCGGGACTTTTCGTACAAGCTAGTATTGAAGTTTATAATGAACGAACTGCGTCTGTAACTACGATATACTTAAAAATATATAAGTATTCAAGTTTACTAAGCACTATAAATAATGAAATGTGTGTGTGTCTAGATAATGAGTATGATCTCGGACGTTCTTCACTGTCTGTCAGAGCCCCGTCTCCAATCACAGCGCGCTGCGTTCATTGACTACCAGTTTACGAGTTTTATTATGCGATTAATTTCCATCCAAGGCTCCTAATAGTTTAATAGTTCCCCTGAAATGTGCCGTTATCCCTAATTAGCCCTTCATAAAAACATGTATTATACGCGTAATTTAAAAATTAAAACGGTTCTTTCGTTACAAAAGTTTCATTAAAACGGAATAGGTACCTCGCATCTACCTATAAAATAATAATCTGTTAAGTGACCACCAGCAGGGCGGTCCTAAGATTATTTCCTTTTCGAATCTACGCGTTTTTGAAAACAATGCCGCCTAAACTGTTTAATTTACATTGGGAACAGCCGAGCAAAAAGGCTAAAGCGGTGACATGCGCGGACACCAGAGCCTAGCGGCGCGGGCGCGGCCGGCGCGCCGGCGCAAAAAGGACGAATCATTAGAAGGCGCCACACGAGATCCCTTTTAAAAGTATGAGAATATTTTCACAAAAAGCCTCACATTCAACTCCTGGCACATTCATTTTATGAGAACAATGAGTGATTTTTGTATTTTTCTTTAATTCTATGTCGATTTTATCCGCGGCAGCGTCGAAGCGAGCCTCTGTGGTTGTCGCCTCGTTCCGTCTTCGACTTTTTGCTCGGGGGAAGCGCGGGCGTCGGCGGCGGGCGATGGTTTTATTCCCGCGGAGGCGCTACGCCCGCCCGCGCCCCGCGCCACCGCGGCGCCGCAGCCGCCACATTTCACGCCGCCTCCGAGCACGGCCAGCCAGCCCCGCTCTGCTTGTCAATCGCTTTAACGAGCGCATTCAATGTATAGCAACTATGTTTAAATAAAATTATCCAAATCCCCCGGCGCCATTGCGAAACCAGTATGTTCATCAAAAACGACAATGGCCACTCGGTCTCCGTCGGAGCTACTTAAGCGTTTCTCAAGCGTTAAATTATTATTGATAGTTTAGATTGTGAGTCATCTCTATCACAGAAGCTGGTAATTGGATTATTTATTTAAGAACGGAAACTTAAATGAGTGGCACGGCGGCGAGAGCAGTTGTTTGTGTTATTTTATTTCTGTTAGATGTATGACGGGTACTTGTAACATCTCGACGTGACGGCATAATGTTGCGGAGACAATGGACTTTAAGACTTGTTTATTGACGGGATGGAGTTGTTTTGAAGTAGAGTGCACAGGAGCGTAGGCGGCGCTCGGAGAGCCAATGATCGCAAGTGGGAGGGCCGCGGGCGCCGGCCGAAGAGATCCGCTGCGCTGACGTGCACGGATGCTGTTTTCGGCCGAATCACTACTGTCGTGCATCCTACTTCCCAACCCAAGTCACAACCACACCTATAATTAAGACGTTTCTTCGATCTCCTTACTATTTTACATTACATACGCTTCTTGAATCTATTAAGTTGCATGGCAACGCAATTAACACAAATTAACTAGTTTTATGAAACGTATAAAAATGTGCAATTAGACTCACCTCGGCTTACCGCAGGCCATTAGCAGTGCTGAAAAGGTCCTTATATCTATTTAAAAATCCTCGTGGTTCGAGGGTCGGACCAAGTGGAATTTTAATAATCCTCGTGGTTCGAAGGCCGAACCAACTGGAATTTAAAAAATCCTCGTGGTCTGATGGTCGAACTAAGGATTCCTTGCTCTCCGACATGTCGGACAGCAAGGAATTAAAATTTCTCGTCATCCGACAAAATTCAAAATTCATAACATTTATTCAGCAAATAGGCCTCAAGGAGTCAAGGGCACTTTTACAAGTCAAAACCTATCTGTATCAACAGAAAATATTACAATGTTCTAAATAAAACTAATTACATATCATAAATAAGATTAAGCAAATAACAATCCAGATTTTTAGGGATGTATAAGGTCTCTAAGCGACACAATACAAATAAAAAGGTACAATAATCATCATAGAATATTATGAGATATAAGTCAGAGAAGCTAATAACAACGCAGGTTTGTTAGAGATGTATAAGGTCTCTTAAGCGTCAACATGAAAATAATAAAATCTAATAAATGTTCTCATAGATGTATAAGGTCTCTGAGCGTCAGTATAAAAAATGAAATCAAATGAGAACAGAGTGAAGTTTCTCATGTCAATTCAACTGAACACTAGTATCTCAGCCATCGCCTCCTTCGACCATATGTTAGGGAAGGTTGCGACCCGATCAACGACGCCACCGTAAGCAAAGACTTTTAGGCGAGCATGGAATATTCAAGCTGCAGGACATTTATAATTAAATCAGTAATTATAAAACAACGTATAAGGTAAGAAACCTCATGATGTGCACAAATCTACATGAAATGATTTAACATCAGTAAAAGGACAGATTAAAAATTGAAGTCATACATTATATCTACATTAAAATTAAAAAACCATTACTAATATAACTAAATTAGACCACTGGCTTAAAAGTTTCTTGGTGGTTTAAAAAATCATTGACGGAATAATATGCCTTATTTAACAATTGACTTTTAATGTGACACTTAAATCTGTTGAAGGGCAAATTCACAACATTATAGGTAATTTATTATAAAAGCGTATACAGTTCCTCACGAAGGACGTGCTAACTTTACGGAGACGACTGGCTGCCACTGCAAGCTTGTTTTTACTTCTTGTGTTGTAGTCGTGGATGTCACTGTTCAGTTTAAATTCATGAATATTTTTCTCAAAAATTTTGTTCTCAAAAATGTATTGAGATGCTACAGTAAGAATGTTTGCCTCTTTGAATTTTTCTCTTAAAGAGACACGAGCTCCTAGTTCATAAATAGAACGTACTGCTCGTTTCTGTAGTACGAAGATAGTCTGGATATCCGCCGCTTTCCCCCACAACATGATTCCATAGGACATAAGACTGTGGAAGTAATTGTAGTACACCAGTTTGGCTGTCTCAACGTTTGTCAGCTGCCTGATTCGCCTCACTGCATAGGCTGCGGAACTAAGGCAACTTCCTGACTTGGCGGGGCGGGATCGATATGTGTGACATTTTCTTCTTTGACGTAAACTTACTGACGTCGCAAAGTTTCTCACTTGACATAATACTGTCAGTATTACGTTTGCGCAGTAGTAACATCATGCGCAGAAGCGGAGCAGTACCGCCTTCGCATCGTCCCGCTACCGCGCATCCCGCGCCAGTCAGGAAGCACTCATTAGATGTAGGGGCGCAGTAAAAAATGGCAGTCGACTGACAGCTGACACTGACATTTGACACTTTTCTCATATCGTACTGCCCCCGCACATACAAATCAGGAAGTCGCCTAAGTTTACTGGCTAATGTGGACAGTCAGATCACGTCGTTGAACCATGCGGCCGCGGGCGAAAAACAAACGATTTCATTAATTCTTCACCTAACCTTATCCAAAGTTATAAGTAGAATGAAAGTCAGGCTGAAATCACCTAAATGTAATGCAATATAATTGAATCGAAACTGTACAAAACTTTATCCAAACAGTTGCTTAATTAAGCCCAAGACTTTAATTTTATAACTGAAAGCCGACATTGTGCGTACACGGTATGGATTATAATTTATAACCGGCAGGCAGTAAAAACTGTCGTCTGATATCTACGTAACATAAATAAAGCGAGTAGCGTAACATCGCCGATCGCTGATTACCTTCGCGTGACTAACCCCTATTTGTACGATCATTGTCTCAGCCTGCATCCTCACACCAGTGAAACAGCGGAATGACCCCGCAAGTAATGACTCATTGATTTGATTACGCTTTTATTATTCTTATAAGTAATCATTTTAGGCACAATAGGTACTTGTTTCCACGGGATGGGCAGCGGCAAGCCAAGGAGGAGACAGCGGGATGACTTGGACGGATCTTAACAAGAGAGGTCCTATTAGACATCTGGAAAATTGTAAAGGATCGCGAGATCGGGAGAAGTTGCTTGTAACTCAGGCGCACTTTAAGGCGACTTCCTGACTTGGTGGGGCGGGATCGATATGTGACATTTTCTTCTTTGACGTAAACTTACTGGCGTCGCAAAGATTCTCACTTGACATAATACTGTCAGTATTACGTTTGCGCAGTAGTAATATCATGCGCAGAAACGGAGCAGTACCGCCTTCGCATCGTCCCGCTACCGCGCATCCCGCGCCAGTCAGGAAGCACTCATTTAAATGTAGGGGCGTAGTAAAAAACGGTATCGCGTCGACTGACAGCTGACACTGACATTTATAACACTTTTCTTATATCGTACTGCCTCCGCACCGACAAATCAGGAAGTCGCCTAAGAGCTCCATGCTAAGGCCTCCGGAAAACCTTAGCAGATCAGCCGGAGCATTCACGGGAATCCATATGAAACCGTGCGGTAGCATTAGTACCATTTAGGAGCAATTATCCTAGAGGCGTGAGCTAGAGCTAGACAACACATTATTGTCGTGAATAATGAGACATTCATATTGAAAACGAATAACCATTATAGTGGCCTCGGTAAGATAGCTTATACGGCGTTTCGTGAACAAAAGATTTGCTGTATCAGGGTAGGTCCTTTAGGACCCAGAGATGGATTTTTTGTGAGTCCAGGTTACTCTTGATATTTGCGCCAGTTAAGCTACTCGGTCAAGTTGGGTATCAATTTCGAGTAAATCAAGGATGCTAAATTCATTTCTGGAATTATATTTGGACCATTCAATACAAAATTTTTGAAAAATAAGACAGAAAAGGTAATTTTGCATTCATACTGAAAACAGAAAAATGGCCATAACCTAAAAAAACACCTGCACATTTTGGAAAAAAAATAGGTCTATAAAACCCCGTTAATATCATATTTTAAAAAATATATTTCAAAGATATACCTACTGTGATAGTATTAAAAAAAATAAAAATTAGAATATAGAACAAAAAATCTAATTAATTAAAAAACATAGTTTGTGATCTTGGAATGGTAGTGGTGGGTTTATTAACTCAATAAATAGTAGATTGTTAACCAAGGGCTGAAAGCCACCCATTTCTGCCGAGATATTTTGGCACTCGAACGAAGTGAGAGCGCCAATAGTTCGAGGCTGAAATGGGTGGTTTCACCCGAGTTAAACACTCTGCTTTTCATTTCGAATACGAGGAAAGTAAAATATTAAAAAATAAATAAATATTTGTGGACAAACTTACACAAATCGACCTAGTCCCAAACCAAGCCAAGCTTGTACTAACGCGACGATATACATACATGGATAAATGCATACTTGAATACTTACATAGAAAACACCCACAACAATTATACGTGTTCATCACACAAATAAATGCCCTGACCGGGAATCGACACTACACCTCCAGCTACGTAGACAATAAAAATCAAATATGCACATTTTCGTTTCATTTTTCACAAAAGACAAGATGTAAAACAATATCAATCTATCATTCATTCAATATCGACATGATCTAAAAATTAGGAACTGTGTTATTTGCAACACGAAATACTTGGTAAATTCAATAGGTAACAAAATGCAAAAACATTTTCGGAAATAGTGAAAAAAACATTTTGGCGGGAACTGTTGACTGACTTTAATGGTGTTTGTGTATGGACCATTTTATATCATTTATTTTTAATAAAAAAATAATCGGCTTACGCTCAGACCAAGAAGTTTAGAATTGGCTCAGACTAATTAGACTCGACATCAAATAATAATACCTACTGAACGAGATGATCATATACAACTTTATATATATAAGAGCGACAGAGAGAGACATATGATTTGTTGTCCTTGTCATAGTTTCCCTTTTTTTATCTGCCACAAACTATTGATATTACTTTCGACTGTGGCACAAAAAAAATTAACAAATTAAGGAGGTTGTTTATGGTAAGAATCTGTACTATGTGACTGTATAGATTAGTGCCGTTGCCCAATTTAATTCGATTCACCATACAACTTTTTTTAAATACTTTTCTACTCTAGAGCAGAAATGGACCACTTTCAACACGCTACTTAGATGAACAATGACCCACTTTCAGAGTATGAGAAATAAAAAATATATTGCATGCCAATTCACGTCTTAAAATATTAAAAAAACAATGAAATATATAAATTTCGCCCTAAAATTTCACTTAAGAATTTAACAAATTTTAGAGAGCCGTTTTGAGAGAGAGAGAGTAATTTTGATTACTTCTAAAGATAGGCCCCTACAAACAGTAGTACAAATTCGACCTCCATGAATTATATGGATAACTGCTAAATATTTAAAAAATGCCAACTAACTTTAACGGATCCTGTCCAAAATAATATTGGATTACCCTAAAAGTACAGCCTTATCAATAATAAAAAAAAAATGATATTGGTCCATTGGTGTAAGTAATAATTAGCATTCATATACCGCGGAGATACCTTTGTAAATTTAAGAGTGTCCATTTTCTCATGGATCCCATTATCAGATCTTGACCAAATTTAAAAGAAAACATCATTGAGGCAGCCCCTTCCAATCCAAAAAAAAAAAAAACGCGAAATCGGTCTAAAACTAATAGAGACATTAGTGAACATATCTAAAAACTATTTGCAGTCGAACACAGGACCTCTTCTTTTTTTAAGTTAGTTATGTTTTTTTAAACCCAGGACCAGTATAAACTGATAAAGCTGTTGTATTCTATTTCTTCGGCCTCCTCGACGTCATCTTTGATGAAACCCCTGGTCCACACTGGACACATTTAAAACCATCAGTAATCGCATTTGCGACTACCCACAGGTCTTAAAGCAGCGTGCATGGCATTCATTCTCGCTTTCAAGGACAGTGGCCTCTGCAGCTGTTCTTGCAGCTAACTTCTCGTGCCGCATTCCAGATTCTGTGTTGGGTTGTCCATAAGGGCTGCCACTGTTCCTCCTTTTATCCACTCGTCTGTTAGGGAGGGTATATATTGTGTGTCATTTAAAGTTTGTCCCCACAAGTGACCTGCTTGATAGGCTGCCCTAAGCGCATGCATACTGAAACTAAAATCCATAAAATATTACAGTGTAATTTTTATCACAGTCATCGTTTTAAAACCTGAAAATAACTTAGAGGAACTATCATTGTTATTAGTCAGACATGTCGGTATAGTCAGGTAAGATTCTCTATTAGTTATTTTTACTCTTAAAAGTGGAAAACATTTCAATTCGGTGACTGTACGCAGTAGCTAGTAACGTATTTCGGTACTTACCGATCCGCTCGCGCAGCCGCCTTGCGACCCATGATATTTATTTCTATCATAATTTTGTAGGCAGAGCTATATTGATATTTATATATTTAGAATCTACATAAAACGAGCTTTCTTATTATATTTATTTCATTATATAAATCAACTTTTTACGTCCAATATCAGAGCGCTGAATCAAAAAGTAAAAATTAAAAATGTATAAATTTGCTATTTTAGTCAGAAAATTATTCCAAAATAGTAAAATGTACGATCAGAAACGATGTCGGTGTATTTCTTTTATACGAAAATGATACCAAACTTGCCATAATAGATATAAGAAAGGAGTCAGCTTAGTTTGAAATGTACAGATCGGCTGCTATGTTTGGAGCCCCCCGATTTCTCACCAAATGAAAAATCCGGGGGGCTCTACTTCGTAAATGCATCTTTGGAATATAGATATCAATTCTGCCAAAGGAAATCTTTTGTTCATTAAACGCCGTATTTTCCCTTTTCTTGTTCCGTACAGATGCGACTATTACGTCTATTATAAGTGAACTTGTTTTTCTAGTAACGCTGCTTTCAAAGAATTCCAAAAACTCACAATAGATCTATAATAATTATTGAGCGTGCTCACAAAATTTCACGAGAATCGGTTGAGAAATGTGACATGTAGAGGAGAATAGCCGGAAAGACATCCACCGGATTCGAAAGCATTTTCGTCTAAATTGAAACGGAGACCTTTCATTCGGTCAATTATTTCTTTACTATTGCTGGTCATAGTCTAAAATGTCTAGGTGCAGCCTATACTATATATGTAGTATAGGCTGCACCTAGACATTTTAATAATCATATCATAAACAATTATATTTTTGAGTGACAGTCCGCTGCATGCAAAACATTTTTTTATTATGTCGGACGAATTTTTTCATTCCACGGAACCCTGCTGAATTTTTTTAGTCAAAATTATTATCCAAACTGCAACAGTTTACAATAAATAATTGGGTGCTAGAATTTTTAATTAAACAACCAGTAATCCTAATTATAATAATATTCTACGAGTAAGTACTTACCTACCGGCTCGCTTGAGCGCTACCTCATTTTATTATCTACAATAATATTTTACGCTACGAAGCAAGGTATGTATAATATTTCAGCACGTGTCCGATTATAAATTTATAATGAGTGCACCTCTGATATTGTTCTTGATAAAAATACATAATGAGTCCACTGGGACTCTCGTTATCGTTTCTGGTGAATAAGGGAGCATTTGACTACATATACGTAAGGCGACATCAGCCGTTGTTTCGAAGGTGCGTTATCCGACGAACCCAGTTAATGAGTTGTAAAAAGGCAAAATTCGACCGTTTTAATGACAGCTTGCGATATGGCCTTAAGGGCATTTTTTTTCTTAAACAAACGACTGCAATTAAGCAAACACTTAAGAGTGGGTTGCACACACTTACATACCGAACAACGTTAAGGCACCGAGAACTGTCATTTCATAGAAACTTGCCATACTTTCCATACACTCAGATTTAAACTATTACAGAAGCTTTGGTGCAAGCCAACCTAAGACTAATGAACGTTTGCTACTCCTTTGGACTCTTCGTTATCGTCAGTATCTTCGGAAACGTCCCCAATGATTTGAGGATTCTTTGTGTCGACTTTGAAAATTAAATGCAGATCCCCCTCAACACCATGTATCCTCGAGACTTTGACTGTATTGACTCAAATTATATTGTTACTCCAAAAGAAGCATGACCAAAAATATCCTCAATCGTATCCTAATATCTCAAATCTACCTATTTTAAAAATGTTGCTAGTTAGAGAGAGAGCGAGAAAGCTCTGCAAATGTGACGTGACAATCATCTAGCGTCATAGTAATTGGCGATCGTTCCAAGATACGAAGGTAAGTTTTGCGCAAAAGGGACGGCGATACCTTCTCCTAAAACTTTGAACACTTAAAACTATGTTATTATTTATTCTCTTAATCTGCTTTTTTCACTAATTGATTCTAATTTTCATACTCCTTCATGAAAATTCAAAATTATTGATTTTTTACTATCTCCAGACAGGTAATTGCGTAACTTTTCGAATGCCCGTTAGGACACTTAGGACGAATCAACTGGATTAAATGAAAAATGACATTAGATCTACCTATTTAACGCACGTGCGCAAACTTACGCAATCGATCTCGCAACACAAAACCAATATTAGCCAGTAATCAAAGTAAAATTAGCATAATGTAATATATGATTATCAGAAGAACAATCATTCTTAGGTAGTGGAACTGAGAATGTTGCGTCGTGATATCGCGGACATGTCACGAGCCCAAAACTAAGTATAAAATTGTCTCAGAATAAGTCCATAGTGTTGAGTTTGATTATTTCCTCATTTATTTCTGTACTATACGAGTACAGACGTAAAGACGTAAGAGACTAGATAATTAAATGGCCATAGGTTGTATAAGATAACCATTAGGTTTAGGTATTTCTTAGTCTAAACTCTAAAATATTAAGCCCTAATTACGCTGGAAGAAATGTGTGTAAAGCGCCTTTGCGACTTGTATAACCGGAAAATAATTATATTAATAATACATACTTCTTCTTCTTTAAGTGCCTCTCCATTACTGAAGGTAGGCAGTCAGCTTTTTAAATCTTTCTTTGTCACGTGCCAATCTGAACAGTTGCTCAACGGTCTTAATCTTAATCCCTGTCCACTCCCTAATATTACGGAGCCAAGACATACACCTGGTTTTAGTTCCTGATTTAGACCAAATTACTTTTATTTAATCACATTATAAAATGGCATTCCTATCACGTATGCACTTCCGGCTCCAATTTTATATTCTGTATATGTGATTCTTATTTAATTTATTCGGTGTGAGGTGTAGGCCCCGATTCCTGTACCGATACGATAATCTCGGCGTACAGGATGTTTGTACAGATTTAATTGGCACCGAGATGCGCCGTGTTCTGCGTCTCTTACTGCGGGCTGGAGTTGCTTCATGCTTATACTAAAATTTATATATTTTTTCTCAATAACATGGTATTTTTTGGTTTTTCTACTCAGAATAATGTGTTCTATAATATTCTCATGATTAAAAAAATGTTCTCAATGTTCCATACATTACTTTGATTTCCACTACGTGAGGGTTCCATACTCGTATGTGTATGAAAAGGTGTCAGATAGTAGATATATGCAGTAAAAATAAAGGGTTTGTTAAATTCATAATCAATATTGTTCGTGATTCTGAGAAAAGAAAACCAAAAATTTCCAGATTCTAAGTATGAAAGTAAAAGGTTTATTTTTAAGTAGAACCGCCCACAAGAGTTCGAACCAAGCTTAATCGTGTAGTCACAAGATACTCCAAAGGACTCGGTGATTCGAATACGGTATTAAACCCCTAGTTAAATCAGCAACTTTTTATTAAATGTCAAAAACGATTTGTTAATATGAAGTTTGTAGGGAAATACTGTCTTAGTGACGTCACTAAGGCAGTGTGAGTAGGTTTGTTCAAGTCAGCGTCCTTTTTAAATCTTTATGCTTATAAAATCTTTCAATTAGCTAAAATAAATTAATAATTGATGTTTTTCGAGTATTTTCGTTAGATCTTTTATTAGTCAAGTAAAAAATAATTTATTTTTACCTTAGTTTAATACCCTATTGTTCCAAACTACCTAACTGGAGTGATTCCAAATTTAAATGAATTTACATCATTTCGCTGTGGGCTTATGCTTAGATTTTATAAGAAAGAGAACTCGTCTCAAGAAAAAATTTCTTTTGGCTATGTAACATACCATACCTACGAACTACACACATTAGAAAGCTGGGCCCTTTTACTGGACTCGCTCTGTAGAGCATAGTACACTTTACGGAACTAATAAGCACATAAATGTAAGCTGTGTAAAAAACTAATCTTTATGCAATTATAGCTTTAATTAGTGAAATATTAAGTCAGTATTTCGTCACTAAATTAACCTATGCTCAAAATATATGGATAACGAATTTACTAAGACATTGTAAGTCCTTAACTGTTTTTATTTAGAAAATGCTCATCATCTATCCACATCTTATACTAACATTACTAACAGTAACTTAACATCAAGTGTACCTATAGCAATAATTTGAATTAGATTCAGCCGACATAACTATTTAGTTTGCGCAGTACAGCTACCAATAGAACATTTATGACAAAATCGACATGAATATGCGATAACATATAAAATTATATAGGTACGCAGTTCAACGTGGGGTAGGGTCGCTATGCTAGTTTGGCGATCGGAGTTAATTTGGGACCACCTGAAGAAGTCAGTTTTTTCAATTAAAGATATTTTACGATCATTTTTATAGGCCCTAAGGAAACGGTCAGTTGCAAGCATTTTATTTTGCAGTGTTAGAATGGGAATCTATTTAAAAAAGCTGCCAAGTGCGTGTCGAACTTCGCACATTTAGGGCTCCGAACCAAAATTAAGTTGGTTGTAATGGAGAAAATGATGGGTCTTTTTTTGGTTCAATATACGCAATAATGATCATTATCAGTATCAACAACTTTCAAGTCATTAGATCAATGGGAAGTCAAAAAAATTATAAGGACAACATTTTGTAAAAAAGCTGAAGTCTGAAGACGGACAGACAGACGGACGCGTGAGTGACAGCAATAGGGCTCCGTTTAGAGCTTGATTTTTTGACTTACCATTGATCTAATGACTTGAAAGTTGTTGATACTGATAATAATCCGTTTAGACCCTTCGGGTACGAAACTTTTAGTTCATCGACTCATCCACGTGGTCGCAAACCGGCGCACCAAAGCATTTAGTAGTAACTAGTGTAGGTATGTCGACCCTATATTTTGGCAAATCGCTCTCGTTCATGGCTTTGGAAGGCGACTTCCTGACAAGGGGGCGGGATCGATATCGATATGTAAAATTTTCTTCTTTGACCTTACTGACGTCGTCAAGATTCTCACTTAACGGAATACAGTCAATATTACATTTGCACAGTAGTAGGTACTTAAGGGGATAAATCGATTCGGTAAACCAAGCCCCCCGTGAATGAGACACGCTTATGTCTTTTGCGCACGGTAAAACGGGATACAAAACTCTTCGCGAATGACTTATTTAGACAAATCTCGATAAATATATGTGTGCAGTTTTATAAAATTTCCTCTCGACAGAATTTAGATGTGGTTAAATGCCATCATATTAACTTATTTGTGTCGTTTAATAATGCGTTGTTTTAGTAGGTTGAGTAAACAAAGGAGAATAAAGACTCAACTTGAATTTTTTTCGGCTCAACCATATAGTCAGGGATCATATAAGTCAGTATATTTAATTCGTAAATAATGACATAATAAAATAAAAACATAAAATATATCTAATTAAAATTAACCTACAAACTAAAAACTAATTATAAAACTAACTTAAACTATTAAAAGAAAAAATAAAACTTAAAAATCTAAAAAAGGCCATATTGATCATATTGATTATCAATATTGTTTCCTTGTTTGGGCAGCGCTTCAAAGAACGCGATAAGCCGATAATTCTCGTTGTAGCGCCTTAAGAGCCCACATATGCACTTTTGCCAATGTTTATCGAAATAGATCTCAACATCCATAGTGATTAAATATCTTGAACTATTTTCCTCCAGTCTGCTAAAAGTGAAAACACGATCTGCAAAATAATTCTCGATACTTTTATTTTTCCTTTTTTTTCGATGTTTTTGGTTGGATCTTTAAAACCCTCCCATTCTTTAAAAAATATTTTTGGTTTAATAGTTGTAAAATGATAAGTTCTCAAACCAGAGAAACAAGATTATATCCTTAATAATGTACACGTTTAGAATAAACATCAATATTTACGAAAAATACGCGCTGAGCTACCGTAGATAGCGGGATGGTTAATTGAAAACTCACGCGTGTTAGAGCGACACTTTTGCAATGGCATCTACGCCCTCTTAATATCACGCGCAGAAGCGGAGCAGTACTGCCTTCGCATGGCCCCCCTACCGCGCATCATACGCCAGTCAGGATGCACTCATTAAAATGTAGGGGCGCAGTGAAAAGCGGTACTGAGACTGAGTCGACTGAAAGTTGACACCGACATTAGTCAAAGGTTTCTCATATCGCAGCACCGTCTCAGCAGCGACAAATTAGGAAGACGCTTGTGTATCCAGCTGTGACACGTAGCTTTTTACCCACGACGGAACGGAGATGGTATATGCGTTTAGGGTGAGAGAGATTGTTTCTATCGTCAGTAGGTAAGGCAATTATAATTACAGCACTTTTATCTCACGACCGCGGGCAAGCCATGGCTGTGTGCTAAGCGATATTGTCTATGTGTGAGTCAGCGTAGGAGCTATGAGTTCCCGTTGTCTATGTGTTCATATGTGTTGGAACTACAACAATGACCAACCCGCGCTCGTGAGATGAAAGTACTATAACAAAATATAGATTGAATCTAGGGAACGGCTGTTACATATCTACCTATACTGCACATAATATACGTGACAGTTAAAACGTAAAATACACTACCTAGTCGTAAGAGCGGTTATTAAATGAAACGACGCGTTAATAAATAATAATCGTTAATTATTCAAATTATCGAATAAAAGTCACAGTTAATCGTAGCAAGATTTGGTTTTGGAATTTTAGCTTTGTAACGGCAGTACATAAAGTTACGTGATTACCCCGCAGGACTATTGTGACCTAATGACATAACTTTTAAATGTATTTCTTGCATTTTTCATTGAGATATTTTGTTTCAAACATCACTCCAAATCGACCATTTTCAAAAGGGCAAGTTTGAGCTTATGCTGTGTTGTTGTTCAAATATTTATCCACAATTGTAAAATGACTTGCGGCCTCAATTTTTATTGTTTTTGTTTAAATACGAAAAATCTCTTTCTAATTCTGTAATCATAATCAAACAAAAATTCTAATTCATAAATGTCAACTACACTCGAGGTCTAAAATTTCGGGTCGACCTCAATAGGATTTTAAATATTTTACACTAGCTTTATTTAGTTTTATTTCTCGTATTGATCGGGATCTTATCATAACAATATCACTATCCAAAAATAGCGATTTTTGCGGTATTTCGCTCCGTTAACGTTTTTTTTTTTATGGGTTTTTAACAGTCCTATTTAAACTTGGAAACGTATTACTGCTATTTTTGCATAAAATTGCATTTTGGATTAAAATTAAATAAAGAGACTGACATGATTAAAAAACTGTGTACCTACAACCTTGCAGTATTTTAGGAAATATTACTGTATTTTACCAACACGTATTCTTTGTCCGCGAGTGTATTTTAGTTAAATTGCTGCTAAAATTAGTTTGTTCTAATCTGCTACTTCGCAATTACGTTTGTGAGAAAGGGAATATCTTCACATTTTAGTTAGCAGAGGTTTGTATGTATGTAATGTACGTTTGTAAGCTCTTTATTGTACACAAAAACAGGTTGGTTTAAGTTTAATGTAAAACTCTATGAAACGTTTAGGTGAGTTCCTGACTTGGCGGGGCGGGATCGATATGTGACATTTTCTTCTTTGACGTAAACATACTGACGTCGCAAAGATTCTCAGTTGATGGAATGCTGTCAGTATTACATTTGCGCAGAAGCGTACCAGTAGGTACTGCCTTCGCATCTCCCCGCTACCGCGCATCCCGCGTCAGTCAGGAAGCACTCATTTAAAAGCGCAGTAAAAAGCGGTACCGAGTCGACTGACAGTTGACACTGACATTCGACAGTTTTCTCATATCGTACCGCCTCCACACCGACAAATCAGGAAGTCGCCTTAGGTAACTCAATAAAAATCTCTTGTTTAAGAATAAAATGCTTAACAAGTGTTCTGAGCACCGTTTTCAGGTGTTCTGAGCACCTTGTTCACTCATTAGTTGATGGCAACTGTACAAGTATTGTGAAAGAACCTTTTCCACGCGCCAGGTGAAATTCAACTTTATGTCAATGTCGTAAAGACGTTTACAGTAAAAAGTCCTAATTTTGTACCTATCTACTATATGTGGACATATCAGTGGCCGACATTAAACTGTACAATGGAAGTTGTTAATATAGTTTGCATAAAAACTAAACTAATAAAATAAATAATAATTGTTTGCTTGACGGAACCGTGACGATGACAGCATAAGTGCGCTGCGTGGGAACTTTAATGAGTACTTAAAATTTAGTTATGACTCATGTTGGTATACCTTAAACCGACGCATTAGGAGCTATATTCGAGCGATGATTACAATATTGTTGCTTGTGCCCCGGTTAACTTTGGGTATTAGTATAAGAGTCATAATCGTATGTGCTCATGTCGAGTGATCGGACGAGAGGTCGAAATTCCTACAGGCTCCCTTTCTGTAAATAATACTTAAGAACACTTACCTAATAATTTTGTTAGTCATAATGAATTTAGTCTGAAGTAGGTACATATTTTAAATGTTTTCTATCCAATGTTTTTAAAACGTTGTACCTACACTTTGTATTTAGGTACGCGAGCGTCAATTCTAATTTCTTATCTAATTAATTCTTTATCGAGGACGTTTAAAATGATTCTTTAAATTATCTAACGTCGACGACAAATCGATCACAATCTTATTATAAATTCAAATGTCTGTTTACAAAATAAATTAAATGTCTTCATAATTCTGTACAATTTTAATTGTATTCAGTTGAATGATGAGCTTAAAGACATCCTTGTGCCGATCGGATGAAAACAAAAAGGGTCTTCCTTTCATGTATTATTCCAAAAAAAGCAAATCTGCTGACAATGCCCGAAAATCGAATACATTCGCGCGTCACCTTTAGAAATCAGATTAAATGTTGACAAAGCGTTGAACTTAGCTACCCCTTGTGTTATGACGAGATATCGAAAATTATGGCCGCCCCAGGGATGAACAAAGTCGCACATTTCTTTATACGATATTGGATTAATTATTGGCTGAAAACATAGAGATATAATTTAGTATTTACTCGTACTATTAATGACAACACGATAGCATAGTATGATATAATGATCTATAATCTTTCTAGAAACGAATAAATGCGTACAATTATTTTTGGCAACCCTATTCTCGCGACCCTTGCACATAACTCAGCAATGATCCTTCCATATTGGACGACCCCTGGACAATAGATCGGACAACACGCATTTGAACGCCACAAACTCGGCGAGCGCGCGTAAATCATTGACATAGCGGAAGTGCGTCGAGTCTACCGTCTCTGGGACATTTCCACTAAAGCCCGATACACATGATTGACTGCAACTGCAGGCGGGCTGGCAACTTTGCCCGAGGTTTTAGTCTGAAACCGGGGCCAAATAACCGCAGGGATGGACGGTTCATAGGCTCGTGGAAACGAGCAGGCTGAACGGCATTCTAACGGCATCGTCCACGAGGTCCAATAATTAATTAGGTGTACTAGAGTTCAGTTGTTTCAAAACAAATGTCACTTTGCTATAGAGTTGTCTCATTATACCGAACTTGAGTACTTTTGCCCGCTATAAATTAGACTAGCTTTTGCCCGTGACGTCGTCCACTTGAATTTAAACCCCCTTTTTCGTCTCATTCTGGAATTCTGGAATAAAATCTATTCTATGTTGTGACACGCCAAAACGCAGCCTATGAACTGTTCGGACGTTTTGGCGTTTCAAAGTAAGAACATATACATACAAAATTTCGCATTTATTATTAGTTGCAAGGGTAATGGGTCCCATCATCCATGAGAGGAGATCCCAGTGCAACCAACAGTTTTATACAACGACGGTGGCAAACAAGCGTACGGTCCACCTGATGCTAAGTGGACATCGCAGCCTACCTATAGACGTCGTCGTAAAGCAGTCACGTGCGTGTTGCCGACAAGGCGATATATCGATTGAAAGAGTATACACCCTTTGTTTTTCGCTCACGACAAAATGGGATGAACCCCTCTCCGAGAATGGCTTTTTAGACAAATCTCGTTTAAATATCTGACAGTGTGCAGGTTTATTAAAATTCCTATTGTCAGTACCTAGATGAGGTAAAATACCATCGTATTAATCGTGTTTTAATAATGCGTTGTTTTAGTAGGCTGAGGAAAAAAGGAATATATAGAATCGACTTTGGATTTATTTTCGCAATTTTATTTTAAGCAATCATGTTTCGCTATTGTCAGTACCACAATCATATAGTCAAGAATCAAATATCTGAAAATCAGCCCCTACTGTTTGCTAGTCTGGGCAGGACAGCGTTTCAAAGTCTCCAAATTTCTCAGTGTAGCGCCTTAAACATTTGAGGATTCACTGTGTTGACAGCAGAATGCACAAATTTTGGCCACTCGCTCTCAACACAGTGATGATTTTCGGGATACAACTACCTAACTAAACTATATGTACCCAATTATACCAAATTCCATTATTAATTCGTAAAGCCGTTATTGTGCGATCAAGTAACAAACTTTTTAACATCCAAACATTCGTGTTTATAATATTACCTACTCGTATAGTAGGATATTAGGTAAGGGTCAGCAAGACTTAACTTGTAAACTATTACGATTTTGCGCTACGGTGAGTTCTATGCATCAGTGGAGTATTAAGCAACAAGACGCACACAGAGCGAAAAAAAAACTAATTATTAGTAAGTTTTAGTGAATCCCGAGACAAGGAGATTATATACTAACGGTTACAAAACAGTTAAGTAGTAATTACAAGGACAAAGTTTTTGGTATTAGTAAATAACTACTATTATCAAAAACTGTTTTGTAACCGTTAGTATATAATCTCCTTGTCCTGGGATTCACTAAAACTTACTAATAATTAGAATTTTTTTCGCTCAGTGCAGACATTCCAGGTCCACATACTAATTTACAGAGCTATTAAATTACTTTTAGCTCCGTATTCCCTTATACAGCGCCATTTAAACCACAGTGGATAATTCATATTGTTGTTGCCATGTACATTGGATTCACTCACGTAGGTATAACACTTTTTATCTCACGAGCGCGGGTTGGCCATTGTTGTAGTTGTGACAAATACAAATACATAGACGCATATACGCAGACGCACACATAGGCAATGTGTATGTATACTGTATAGCTCAAAAGTCAAAACACAAGCATCGCTCAACCGTGGTCGTGAGATAAAAGTACCTACTCTGTAAGAACTGAGTAACAGTTAATTCTCTAATATTGTTACGTTCAGCCGTTAGTTTCAGTGCCATCTGCTCCGGCTAACGGCCATGTATCACGGGGCTTATAGATAAATTAAATGCCAACACATCCCGGTAGGCCGGCCCAGGCGCGCTAGGAATTCCCAAATAAAATTTTTGATAAACGCACCGGAAGCCAAACCGATTACGTGACACTGCCCCCGTTACGTCTTGCGCCTCTCAGTTATTGTTTTTCTCAAAAAGAATTCGGACAATTCTATGGTCCCCGCCGACGGCAGATGGGCAGCGGTGCTTTGAATCGATCAGATCGTTATCAACTAGCTGTAATAGGTCAGTTTTGTGTCGGAATTAATCAAGCGTCAAAGGGCTGCCTATAATGGAGCCCCGAACGTGTCGTATTTCTTCCTAATTAATGGATTTGCTTGGCGTCGTTTTGTTTTTGTCTAAAAGGACACCGCCGATCTAATTGGTCTAAAAAACTAACCCGTTCTCTAAGCACATGTCCCGCGTTACGTAAAACGTGAAATTAACATTGTCTAGTCTTAGGGAAGGATCGGTGCGTGTGGCGTCGGTATAAAGAAATATAATATCAGCGCGACAATAAACAAGCGGTAGACGATGATAATTCAGACGCATAAAACAAAGCGATACCTACGATCGCTTTGTTTTATGCCAGCCCACGGAGGTTTTAGTGTGAAATGTGTTCTCAAAGACACCGTTTAGCCCCATAAATGCGTGACTATCGTACGAATTATGCATTTCGGAGACGTCGATTTTATTACTACGTCAATAAACCACTGTATACAGAAGTTTAATGTTCCACTCGTATAATTTCCGATCGGATCCTGCCACGATACATCACGGTAGAACACGAAATCGGCTTATAACACGAAAACAAGGTTACTTTATTTTTGACGCTGAACGAAGTGAATGGATGTCCCAGCAGCAGTTTTTACTGTGTATGTATTTCTAAATATAATTTGGCGATGGTTAATAATCAATACGGATTTTTTGGATCTGGTTACTTGCACAAAAGGGTAATTCAAGCGTCCAATTCAACGGACCTGTTAATTTTGTATTAAGCAGTAACGCTGCTAACGTAAACTATATATTTCTGAATAAAGGAAAAATTTAGGCTCCGTGCTGGATTCAAACCTCCGACCAGCTAACCTACTGACGACCGGCGTCTTAAACATAGTACCTCTACATAGGCCCCAAATAAGTTCTGACGCTTTGTCAATTTGACAGAGTATAATTTATTCTGGCAAATTTTGATACCCAGTCGTCAGGAGGCTAAGGCGTTTGTATAAGGGAAAGGTTGAGGAATTTAGTGACCGATTTCGATTGCTCCAGTAGCTCAGTGGCTAGAGCGACTTGCACCGAATGCCAGAAGGTCGCAGTTTCAAATCCAGCTCAGAGCCAAAACTTTCCTTTATTTCGAAATATGCAACGGACTTGTTTTTAAAATGTTACCGCGTCCGGGTTGGACCTTTGTACCTTAAGAGAATCGCCTGCTACTTACCTAATCGATTACGTAAAGGAAGAAGGAGTGCGAAAAGGAAGAAAACCGCTGGCTTTCTTAAAGGACCTAACCTGCATATTCATTTTATTCGTATTGCAAACAATTTGTTATCGAAATTGATGGGAAATCTTTGGTATTAAATGACAACTTGCGACTAGAAAGTGTTAAATAAGTGATTGACTTTAGAATACTAGACCATGATTCTTGTCAAAGATTGATCACATCTCTTTATTTTGTAAGCGTATGCGGAAGACACTGGCGACTAGCTGCTATATGGTGGATTATATATAATCGTGAACAGAAATAAAAAAAATACTTTTGCCATGAGACCAACTTTATCCGTGCTAAAATAAACCTGCTGTTTCATAGGAAAAGGCTATCTATGAAGAAACAGATTTTTTATTTCACTGATAATGTTGGTCGCAAAGTAAAAGTGGTTCAGAATCATTGATAGAATCATATTTTGATATTTCTGTTGACTTACTTGACTTATGATCCTATGTCCCCTAGATGGGACAGAGGGCTTCCACAGTGCGCCGCCATCCCGTTCGGTCTTGAGCTTCGCGCTTCGTCGTATTATGATCGACCGATCGTTTTGCACTGTTTCAGTTTCTTTAATCTATGTGAGATTCGGGTAAGCGAGGGATTGGCCCACTATACCCTAGCCCACTAGTATTTCTGTTCATGACTTAATATCATTCATTTCTGTATATCACTTAACTCGCGTCACGAGTAAGAGTAGGTAGTCGTATCGTATCATTCATTCAGGACATATTCAGTACAGCGGTGTCACTGTGTACGGCATATCTCGTATCGGTAAAGTAACGCCGTTTAGAATTCGCTCGTGATTGGTGGGCTGAAATCTGCCTAAACTAGACGTGGAAAATGCATCAGCATATTCATTATCGTCTGTGGTAAATGGAAGTGTGGCCGCTGCAAATTGATAGTAAGCTCGACTGGGGTGTTTATAACAGATATTCTAACCGGGCCGGGCCGGGGGGGGGGAAGCTACGGTAGCCCAGTGGTTCAAGCGTGCGGCTGTCAAGCGGCGGTCGTGGGTTCGAATCCCAGCTCGTACCAATGAGTTTTTCGGAACTTATGTACGGAATATCATTTGATATTTACCATTAGCTTTTCGGTGAAGGAAAACATCGTGAGGAAACCTGCATACATCCGCGAAGAAATTCAAAGTTGTATGTGAAGTCCCCAACCCGCTCTGGGCCAGCGTGGGGACTACTGCCCAATCCCTCTCATCTATGAGAGGAGGCCTGTGCCCAGCAGTGGGACGTATATAGGCTGATGATGATGACGATGATGATTCTAACCGGGCACGACATTACACAAGTCCCGTCCCGAGTGAAACGGAATGGCTGGGAAATAAATATTGGGTGTTAGTTAAAGAGGGGTTCATAAATCTAAGGCAGAAATATAAATATATAAATACAATATAAAGTTGAAATGTAAAACTAGATATGAATAAATGGCTTTATATATAGGGAATAATATTAATTTAGTTAATGTCCTAACAGCTATTCGAATTACTTGATTACACTGCTGGAACCTAGCTAAACATCTATAATCCAGCAAATAGTTATCCTTACCGTGATTCGAACCAATAGCCGCGCCGCACGCAAGATTAAATAATTAGACAAAAAAATTGACGACCGGTTATAACGATAGTCTTGGGTTTGTAGCGTATTCGCGTATAAATCAGACCTATCTCCTATCGGCTTCTAACGTATTACAGAGTAGGCCAAGCATAATACCGCTATAAAAAGAAACAAAATAATACTTAATAGTGACAAAATTATTGCAATTCAGTATAAAAATAAAATATTTCAGTAAAACTAACTAAGTATAACAAAAGCTGCAGCGCACGCTACGTGGGTCTACGTGAGTCGGAAAAATGGATGGAAAACTCGGACGAAGTATGGGAAAATACGAAGTGTCATCATATTCAGTGATTGATTTTTTACATCCATTAATGTCTTCATCAGTAAACATTATATGTGTGATGTCAGAATGAAAACTGGCAGAATGAAAATTTTTAAAACAACGATAATTATACAAACCTCCGCGGCCTTGAACCTTTTAAAAAACTACGCTTGCTACGAAGAATCTAAATAAGTGGGATAAGGTCAAGCGAATTTTGATGTGTAAAATATTCTAAATCGGTGGGTATATTAAATGAGCTCGTGACTCCCATATCATCGCTTAGAAATAACTAAATTGATTTCGCATGAGTACTCAAGTTAGCACAAACCCTACAGACGAGGGCATAACTGAAATATTGCGATCAAATACCAAAGCGCCCTAAATCTATAGGGTGTGACGCCCGCGCCCTGAACACCATAAGAGATTTTGTTCAGAATCAAAAAATGATATAGTCCGGAGCTTATATTGAACGGGAAATAAATCGTACCTATACTTTCTTTAAGTGCCAATAAAAGTTGGAGTAAATCATAAAAGTATCACTCCTCGAGAAACGTCTATAACAAGTGTGTTATTGCGGAATAATTCAGTAGCGGGGGAGGCGTGAAGGATAGCTCCCTTAAGATGAAGCCGGGCGTGGCGCGACCTGGGAATCCCGTCCTCTATCGAAGCCTTCAATTATTTATCGGACCCATGTCTACTTTTCATTTTACTCCTTTCCCCGGTAAAGCTTTCAGTGGTGGAAAATAAACATGTCGCCGTCTAGGGAATCGGCTTTACATCTTGTGACTACAAACTGTATTGGTTCCAGTACCCATTGACAGTGACAAATGGCGTTTGCTTATTAATTATAAACACTGGAGCCATTTCGCATCGAAAATGTTATATTTATAATCTGATAATGAATCTCGGTTGAGTTGCATATTAAAGGTATATTAAAAGTTTTAATTAAGTAGCGGCTATCGGGACGGGTGCATTTGTTATACGCGTTCTGACGGCACTAATAGGCACGAAACGTTACGCAATCGACGAACGTCTTTTCTAAAGGAAAAAGAGGGAACAGCACAAAAATATTACATAAACCTAATATTTCTCTTTTGCGATTAGTTTTACCCTGTAACCCTCGAGTAAAACCCATGGATTGATATTGAATGTCATGTTATCTTAACTGGCCTTACCTTTTCTTTTTCATTTAATTTTAAAAAGAGTATGACTCTTGATTATATATTAAGTCATTATATTTAATTAATTACATACATACACCACTAAACTCATTAATTTGATTAATTATTAACATTTATTATGAAACAAAATGATGATGAATAGGGAATCAATCCCTTAAACCGGAACGCCATTACGTAGGTACTATACCTGTCACTTTAAAAATAGATCATATCTCAAAAGCTTCATGCTTTTGTTGTTCCTGAATCCCAAATTACGATTTAAGCAAGCCGAAAACATTAATTACTAATAAATCAAAAGTGTAATTTATTATTACTGTTTGCAATAAAAAATAGTATCATTACGTTAGCCGTAGAGGAAACATAAAAATTATATTATCTTTTCACGTGTTTGCTCGATTCTTTTACTGCTTACTAAATATCGTGCATTTGTGGTTGATGGACGTAAAATGTCATTGTCTATATATTTTAATAACAGTCATTAAGCATTATTAATAGGCCTACTAGAATCTCCAGGTGAAGATTATTTATTATTATTCTTACATATATACACGAACATATAATATATAAACGATAACTTTCATTAATAACGAGTTGGCGGTCATATCTTATATATTGTATACAAGGACTTGGTGCTTGTCTACAAAGTTCAAAGAATCCGTAATTAGGTCAATCATTTTTTTCTGTGTCGTTAGTCAACACGACATTGAGGTCAAAAAAGTTTACGAACTCACCTTGGTGAATATACAGCATAAATATTAATTGTTTGATAAGTGACCCTGGAGACGTATTTACACTAACAAGTAACGAAAATACAAGTTGATTGGCCCAATTTTACACTCAACTTGCAGTTATATTTTTTGCTGCTTATAGAATTTCATTACACAATTCCTAAAGCGTAGTAATCTCCAGATCTCCAATCCCTATAACTCTTCCTGAAATTCCTGCTCGGTGCGTATTCTCGGGGCAGCTAAACAGTTGGAGGCGGCGACACGAAGGTTGCGAGGTTGTGGCTAGTTATGGAGCAAAAAGCTATGATAATGACAAAGTCCATTGCGAAGGGCGAGCCGCTACGCGTTCCGAATAACGATGCCGTGAGTAGATGTGAGAAGTGCGTAGAGGGACTATCGTGCATCTATATCGGTGTCGGTATACTTTTAAATTGATTACTTGATTTTTTTTCGAGATACCCAAGATTTTAAAAGGCATCAAATGTCAGTAAGTGCTCAACTAGTTTCAAGTTTTGGGCGTCTAAGTGCTGGAATGACCTCCCACCTCCTATCCAGGGGCACCTAGCAAGCATTACTTTAAGCGTAAGCTAAAAGGCTATTTGTTGACGCTCCAAAAATTCCAATCATGCACTTGTTCAGTAAAAATAAATTGACGAGCATTAATAACGGGTACACTTTCCATACAAAGTGTAGCCGTTATTTTTGCTAGCTCCTTTGTTTTTGTACTCCAGCGGGCTGCGGGGTACACACGTAACGTTATGTACTTAACTACCGTTAGAGCATATTAAATGTCAATTTTGACGTATAAATGTATGAGCTAATGTCGAAAAATGACATTAAATATGCTCTAACGGCAGTACATAAAGTTACGTGATTACCTCGCAGCGCGGTAATCACGTAACGTTTTCGACCGTTAGTACGATAGATTTAAATGTCAAATCCCATACTAAAACTGACATTAAATACGTACCAACGCAACGGTAGTACATATCGTAACGTGATTACCCCGCAGATGCTGTATGTAATTAGTAAGTGTTTTTTAGTCTTATTTATGTAATGGATTTATATACATAAGCATTTTTTTCTATACCTACATTTATTTTATTGCGTCCAATTGTATGGCGTCCCGTGAGTCACCGATCGTACTGGCTGAAAATCAGCGCTGTAGGTGTTTGACACCTCAGCATAAAGCTGAGGACATGACACACATGTTATGTGATTTGTGTGTTTTTCTTCTGTTATAATTTTTCTGTCTGTGAATAAATATTTCTTTCTTTTTTAACTACAATTAGAGCATAGTCAAATCAAAAAGTTTGAGTAAAAATCATACGACCTTAGCGCCCGTAAAAAGGTGCATATTACTTATGTTAACTACTTAATATATGTAGTATTCATTTTGTGAGTAGCAGAGACTTAGGATGAATTATTTTACATCGGAATTACTGAATATAATGAAAATGAGTCTCAGTCGGATTACAGATCCCTAGCACGATTTGCCGCGTCTACATGTCTCGAAGGCTACGCTAGTTGTAACACCCCACTCAGAACTCCGGCAGCGCTAGGAACACGTCGACATCATTCGGGGGCACAATACACGGTATTACCCACCAACTGAGCTGCCCAGCGAAATATGGACTACGGACAGATAAAACGTATTAGGCTAAAATAAACTTTTATAGGGGTGGAAGTAGTGTTAATGGACAATCGGGTCGAGTTTTTGTTGTCGTTAGCCGATCTGCTGACGTTTTTGGTGACAAGGAAGTACGTTAAAGTCTATGATAGGACGTTTGCGGGGTACATTACTTTTTTTCTACCACTGTAGTGGGAAACAAGCGGGCGGCCTGCTATAATTGCTTGTAAATAGCTAACTCCAGAAGAGTTGCTACGTGCGTTGCCGACTGTTGACTGTGTGAAGCACGAGACAAATTATGCAGATCCCTAGCGCTCAACACAGTGCTCGTCAGGAGCTCTGGCGATCTCATTGAAGGTTAGTTTTCAATGAGATCGCCAGTACCATATATTATGCCTACAGAGCAAGTAAGTAGTTGTGTATGGTTATTGCTCCGCGGTATTCTGTAAGTTTCAGTAAAAATGGATTCAAGCATTTCACAGTTAAATTGTCGGTCATTTTTTATTGCGAGTGTTTAACATATAGGTAGTTCTTTATTTATTAATACACCTATATTTAAAAAAAATATCTTTATTATACAAAGTCAATTAACACTAAAAATACTTGCCTAATAAATATTGAGGTGTCCCAGAAGTAAAGAAACAACATTCAGTTAAAACCAAAAATCGTCGTATAAGCGGAATTTGTTTTCATGCAATGCAATCCATGACCATCCATCCACTCACGGGCTTCAACTCTTGAGGCATTTAGAGCTCACTTTATACTGGAAATAGCACAGTTTTAAGAGGCTGAAAAGACCTAAAAAAAAGTCCCGCTCTAACACGCGTGAGTTTCCAATTAACCATCCCGCTCTTTACGGAAGCTCTGCGCGTAGAATAACAAATAAATTCGATAAAAATATTGAAATAAAAAAAGTGTGGATTATTTGTGAAATACGAGTATTGACACGTTGGCGGTTTAGGTATGAATATGTTGACTTCATGTTTTTAATTGCAGACCCATATGTAATAAAAATAAAGACATACATAGATCCGTTTAATGATGATTTTAAGACCAATCTTTGCAATTATTTTCTATCGAGCCGATTTTGTCCAATTATGTATCGACTCCGTATCGAGTCCGAGAACAAATAGTTTTTCTTAAAAAACTGCTTAAATAACATCAATTTCAACAAAATTATGTCGTGTCAGCCTCTTAAGATACGAATTATCCAGGATAAATTGAGCTCTGAATGGCTGGACAATTAAAATCTGTGGCCGTACGTACATGGGCAGCACGAGTGATTCATGTATTACATTCTTAACTAACTCTCCAAAACTTCATTTTGAGCAAAACTGGTCTATCTATAACTCCAAGTTCTGACAGCTCGAATACATGTAAATTCCATGAAATATAATTTGATGTATTTTTTGGGGTAATTGTTACTCTTGTCTTGTGTTATGTCATTAATTAATGAAAAACTGTAATTTTCCTATTTCTTCGTGCTACTTAGTAAACGAATCTAACTTAGAACCGCTAAAAAAACGTATAAACACAGCTTCCTCAAAACTTCGCCAAAGAAAATCTCCCATTTTCTCTCCCTAATCTTTGGAAGTTGACGGCTTTTTAAAATTTTATTTAAACTTTATAGAATAAGTGTCCCCTCGAAAGGGATATTGTGAAGCCATCTGTGACGGAGCCAAGCACGGCATCCAAAAGACATATTTTTAGATTTGCCTCGTAAATTGTTTCGATTGAATCTATTGAGGAAATCGAGTATTATCCGTGAGTGCGGCTCTTTATTACGAGGGGACGTCGAGGAAAAACTATTAGCAGGGTGATGTGTTTGTGATCGGGAATCAATTCAAATATTGTTTCTCTAAGTGTAAACCGACCGATCGACCAAACTAGCCATTCTGACATTAGCTGCTCAAGACTGCTGCAACTCAGATTATATTCTTTAAACTTTGGGAACATAGGTTACATCTATTACGAACTCGAATTCTGGAGATTATTTACCCTTGTCAGTCCATTCAGCTCTACCTACACATGTTTTGCTAACGTCGTAATAATTTAATAATCACTTAGTGGTAATCTTCTATCTTAAATGTCGAGTAATTCAAGTTAGTCAAAATTCTAAATGGGGCTAAGTACCAGAACTGGTGATAAAATATTCAAAATGTGACGTGTAAAACTTTCAGTCATTATCATCATCATAATATCAGCCGGAAGACGCTAACTGTTGGATAAGGGCCACCCCCAAAGAGTGCCACAATGACCGGTCCTATACGCCACACCCGCATCAAGCGGGTCCGCGACCTTTAATAGCGTTGCGATTACAGAACGTTTTCGAACGTTAGTACGATAGATCTAAATGTCAAATCCTATACTTTAAAATGACATTAAAATTTGCCTACCGTACGTTCGAAAAGTCACGTGATGACCCCGTAGGTCATCAGTCCACGTATATCTCGTGACTTAGAAGATTTTCATCAACAAGGTAATTCGTCCGAATGGGTACGTATAAGTGGCATCACATCAATTCGAAAACCTTGTTTTCTAATGTACCAAATTCTTAAAATGTGTGTTCTAGTGTCACGTTTCTGTATCGCAATATTTCCGAAAATATACATTTTGTGAGTTCTAGTGTCTACGTGATGAATTCAAACAATACACAACGGATTTGCATTCGGTTTTCACTAATGGATGGAGGGTTTTTGTACATAATTAAAAAATAGTGGCTAAGATTAGTTCCTCAAGTTTTATAAAGAGTCGGCAACGCGCACGTGACTGGTTTGGAGTTACGGACGCCTATAGGCTGCGGTATCCGCTTACCATCAGGTAGACCATACGCTTGTTTGCCACTGTCGTTGTATAAAAAAAATACACTTTGCAGTTTTGCATTATAAAGATTTAATTGGGCATTAGAACGAAGACTTGCTTTCATTCATTTCCTACACAATTTATTGATCGTCAAACTATTTATTGATTGTGTCAAACTATTAATTATTGATTGACAAACTTATTTCGTACCTATATTGATTTTATGCTACATAATACCCATTCGTATTTGTGCTCGAAAACCATAATTTTTACAACCTTTTTGAATTGACAATTACAATTAAGTCTATCGCAAAATTTGCTGTGTGCTAATCCTCGTGGGAGTGTTGCGGTAGAAAGGACTGCCGGGCCACAAAATAAACAATAAACCATAATTGTGAATATAAATTGTGCAACTAAAGTGAATGTTAATAGTGGGTAACTAACCGCACAAATTGTCGATTTTATCATTTAGAAGTATCAGCACGCAGAGTCGTAGGTACAATAACGATAAGCTTTATTCACCGAAAATAAATAAGTCCATGGAACGAGAACTTACACACATCTCGAAGAGTATTTGGTCCGAAAGTATATTATGATTGTACGAGTATATCTTCCGTTACTTAATCAAAAATGTAAAAGAAATACGAGTAACTGTATTACGTTTGGCTTAGTGTCACTGTCACTGACTTGGCGGGGCGAGATCGATATGACATTTTCTTCTTTGACGTTAACTTACTGACGTCGCAAAGATTCTCACTTGACATAATACTGTCAGTATTACGTTTGCGCAGTAGTAAGTAATATCATGCGCAGAAGCGGAGCAGTACTGCCTTCGCATCGTCCCGCTACCGCGCATCCCGCGCCAGTCAGGAAGCTCTCATTTAAATGCAGGGGCGCAGTAAAAAATTGTACCTACTTACCGAGTCGACTGACAGCTGACACTGACATTTGACACTTTTCCATATTGTACTGCCTCCGCACCGACAAATCAGGAAGTCGCGCCTTGTCACAAATGCTTTCACCGGAGCATGGTTTCGGTAAAATTCGAAATAAAAGGTACGTAATAAAACAAATACTATTTATTGCACCTTTCTCGATAAATAAAACTATCTCTGTGAAATTAAATATATGTATTGTACTCCCATGTAAGGAGAAGGTTGGTTACCGGGAAAATTACGCTAAACTTACGTGGAATACCTATTCCTTAAATATTCAATACGGAATGTCGATCTCTACTGATCATTCCACAGCAGCTTGTTAAAGTAACGAAATACATACTTCTACATAAATCCATTCCATTCCATTGTATACTTCATAAATCCTACCAGTATTTCGGCCGAGCTCAATAAACTTAAGACTTTAACGCAACGTAACCAATTTAAACATTATATTCGTGTTTATTAACGCGACAATAAATTAATTTACTTTCATAATACAGAGGAGACGCTATAAAATGTGTCTGTCACCATAATTTTGAGCACAGATTGTAGCGTTAGCGTTTTAAAGGAAGGGGTATGGACCCCTTCCGTTCGGCATTCGTCACGCACAGAACGTCAAATGGAAGTTTAATTTTTTAAAATTAGATTTTTATTACGCTTTGAATCGGAATAAAATGTGGCGACAGCAGCGCAGGGGTTTGTCGTAGCCAGTAAGCCAGTGGCCCTGCGTCCACTTCTCGCCTACGGCTGTTATTCAAAATGTTGATACGTACCGATTTTATCTCAGATTACGTAACGTAAGGCTGCCTTTCCGCCATAGCTTTGATATGCAGCTATGTTGCGAGGATGTGATAGCTTTCCGTTACCACCAGTGCTACGCTAGGTGAACCAAAGAATATGATTGGTGGATATCAACGCATCCATAACAACGTAGCATAGCACATTTCTGATGGAAAGGCACCCTAAATTAAATGTCCCAAAGTTCCGACAATTTTTTGCTGCGACATGCTGTTGTTATACTTTAATGCTATATGTTACGATTGAGAGCGTTAGATTCTGGATCAAAGTCGAGTACCTGTACCTAGGTGTGCCTAGGTGATCATTTAACAGAGTTAACTAATACTCGTAGTTGATTCAAATGTTGAGATCTAAATTTACTAGGAACGTTCTCACGGACGATTGCAAATATGTACAGTACCCGGCGATATATATTGCACGTCGGGCCTTGGCTAATTTCGGCTTCAGAGAGCGTTGTATTTATTTTTTATTTTTTTATTTTATTTATTGTCTCGGCGCGTCTCAAAGCGAGCGCGTGCAAAAGTAAAGTCAAAATGACTAGCAGGCATTTCTAGTAGATATGCCAATTATGTTACTGAGCCTTTTTAAAAATAGGTAATACAAATAATCCATTATAAAGTTTTAAAACTGAAAGTTACAGGATCGATACACGACTGTTAATTAGGAAGTTGGTCGGCGAGGCGTGCTTACACGGACTGTCAGTGTTGAAAGTTGGTTTTTGCTATATGTGTAGTGATACATCCATTTTAACACAATGGAATTTATTAAATACGTCTTTTAATTTGTATATGCGAACGTGTCATGTTACAGTTAAAAACTTATACATATTTCGGAATTTTCGCTTTCCGCTGTACCCCCTACTTTTTATTCGTATCTCTATTCTCTAGTTATTTTGAGTTTTCTGACTCAGAATCACAGACTATTGATTCTGAAGAAGTAAAAGTATCCTTGATTTTCCATACAACTTTGTGTCTGTTTTATGACGCTCCATACAAACTGTTCGAAAAAAGCGTCACAAAACTGCCTTTTTTGGGGGGACACAAAGTGATAATGTCCATTTAGGGAAAGTAGGTACGTGAGAAATGAAATTGGTTCGGCATTTGTCTATGCAGTTTGATTTTAGGTAGCTTTAGAACAAATGCAAGGATAGTACACCTCTTGGTCAGTAACTTTTAACGGACGTCGGCGATTAATTAATTAATATCTCGTCTTAAATGTTTTTATACTTAGTAGTATTTAAAAATATTATGTATGTAGAACGCGCGCGATCTTCTCTTCCTTTTGTAGCAGACTCTAGAAAGGGAATGTATGTATATTGACACGTCCCGTGAGATATGTATGGCATAGCGGCATGTGGAAGCCGCTCACCCAATCTCACTGGAGTGGAAACTCTTAGAGCAATGTATAAAAATAATATAGCGGAATGTAAATGCATAACGCTTATACTCGGCTCACCTAGGGAAGTAACTTAGTAAGAGACTGCCACACTAAAGGCGGGTTGCACCAACCGATAATTAACAGACCGATCGACGTTAAATCATCCCAGCATAGAAACTTATCAAAATTTCTATACAATCAGATTTTAACGAATACGAAATAGTGCTAGACCGACGGTCAGCGCGTATGGTCGGTCGGGCGCAGCTATCGCTGTATGAAAACATGCGTGCGTTCAGACCGATGCTCACCGTCAGCGCTTATGTGGTCATACAAAACACGCCCGATCGACCATACGCGCTAACCGTCGGTTGAACACTGAATTTCAGCCTAAATCCTACTTTTCTATAAATGTGTGTGATTGTTCTCTTGGTTGCTGCCTGATGGTTTAAGATCGCCAGTGCTTTCGAGGATGCGCTGTCTGTTGGGTAGAGAACGAGGGACGTGTTTTTGTATTTTGCTATCAATACAGAGAGAATCCACAAACCAATAAGGTGTTGAGAAGTGGTATAAAGAATCTCACATACATGCATGAGCCCTGAAAACATTAGGTACCTACTTTTTTGGGCAGTCGTGTAAAAATGATAAAATGGGCAAGGCACTTACTCGTATGTCTTCTCTCGAATCGCAATAGTCCTAAGGCTATGTAATGGTGTCTTATCTAAACAAATTTGTCCTCGATTTGAGGACCATATTTTTTGCATGACTACCTATTTTTATAAACATCAAATGTTGCAACTAATGAAAGTCGTTTATTTAAATATGATTTAATTCCTTTTTCCAGCCAGTCGTGACGATCAATTCTCTTTAAAGGTGTTCTACTTTAATTCGCACTTATACGAAATGAGCATGAATTAACACAGCGGTACGAATATTAAGGTAATTGGTCTTAGAATACGTAACGTACGAGGCATCCCTCTTGGTTAGTAATTATGTTATTAACTCATTATACAGGGGTGTTCCCGGAGTAGTTACGGTGGCGTGATAGATGGTTGATCGGACTGGATACACCAACCCTGTTATTAGCGCGGTTATACAAGTTGCCACATCATCGTGGTGCCATTTTAGAGTTCTGTACTTGTTTTATAGTATTCTACATATACTTTTGTGAACCTTGTTATAATGGGTTATTCCATATTCAATATAATCTACTCTGTAACAGCAATGAAAAATGTAAACTCTTTCAGCACGACCAGTTTTACAGAATACGAAACGCTTAATGTGCAGGACCGATTACAATATTGGTCTCTACCTATTTCGTAACTATTAATTTCATGTTAATTTGATACAATATATAAAACACCTTATTTCAGTTGTTACATAGCGAGAAATTTATACATGCCTCCGAGAAACCTACCTATTTATAAATAGCCCGAGGGGACTTCGATCGACATCTCAGGAATCATCCGACTTATAACTAACTTCCGTACAAACTTTCAGCATTAGTATAGGTATATACATTGTACTCGTAGTCTTTGCTTTCACCCCCTGTTCAAATCCCCGTAGAAATATTTTCTAAATTTGTACGACACCGGTGCGGCGGCCATGTACGTTGGCAAACAAGAATATGCCCTATTTTTAGGGTTCCGTAGCCAGAATGGCTAAAACGGAACCCTTATAGTTTCCTCATGTCTGTCTTTCCGTCTGTCACAGCCGATATACTCGGGAGTCCATAAGTACTACAATTATGAAATTTGGTAGGAAGATGTATTCTATGAACCGCTACATAAAAGTAATGTGAGATTAGGAAAATATTATATTAATATGTATGTAACCGGGGGACGGAAAAATTTTCGTGCGCGTTGCGAATTCAATCAAATTGAGAATACACTGCATTGACCGCAAGAGGGAAAAATTAATAATTGAAGGCAAGCATCACAATTGTAAGCCTCCATAGAACCAAAAGTGCGTTACCGTAAATCCTTATTTACACATGTGAGTCTTCACATGGGAGTTTCATTACATTGTGGATTACCCAGGTATAATGACTTCGATCGATCTATCAAACCGCGCAATGTTGTTAAACTCATGTGGGAGTTTCGTACGTAGGTACACTAGGAGACTTTAATTGTTGAGCCATTTGGAGATCAGTCTATACTGGACCTTCATAGTTGCTATTAAGTGTCCAGTATAAATTAAGCTCCAAATGGCTCATCAATTAAAGTCCTCGAGTGTACATAAGCCTTAACAATGTTGACCTAGAACTATGAAATTTGGCAAGTAATATCGTCTGGTACTACAGATACATGTTTGTAATGAAATCGTAAAAAATATCCCACTTATAACGCATTCACTGCCACCCTCTTTTGCGGGACATTCGGCAGGTGCCGCACTTTGCTGTGTGCCCCAAACGCACATGTGAGTTCAACCGACTATTCTAACTCTAACTACTACTATTCTAAGTCTAAGGCACTAAGGCACAGGGTGAAAGTCACTAAATATTATGAACGCGTCTGTGCGTTCAAGGCACTGGGTGAAAGTAACGGAAACGGATATATGCGTTGGTGGCAGTGAATGCGTTAATATTATGATAGCGAAAGTTAGGATGTTTGGATTTTTCGATGTTTGTTACTCAATTACGCAGAAACGGCTGAACAGATTATGGTGAAATTTAGTATACATACAGTTTTTAGCCTGGATTGACATATAGGATACTTTCTATCCCTTAAATCATCCCTCAAATTAAAGAATTCGGGGCGGAAGTTGAATTGAAAACCAGAACAGAGTGAACAGAGTTATGTTGATAATTTACAAACCTGCTCACGTACGAAAAAAAATCGTCTCAGAAGGACCAGCCTGCCGGTATAAGCCTGATCTACGAATATGCACATTTTTATCACGAATCTCAGGGTCAAGATATAATTTGGACGTATGGTGAGGCGAGTCTATAGACAGTTGTCAATATCCCGATTTTTTCACGCACGTCATTGACATTGTCATTCTCATCGGTAAAGTTGAAGCTAATGAACATAATTTTACATAATTTACTAAGTTGAGTCTTATCGTCTTATTTAGATATAGATTTGTAACACACGCAGGACTAGTTTTCAAGGCCGTACGATAATAATAATAATAATAATCGTGGCTAAAAAAAAGCAGGTTTTCGCATTAATTCGTTTTTATTTTTACGACTTCAGTTATAAATTGAGTGATTTCGCTTCTACTTGCTTATTATTATTATTATCATTTATTATATACTAGCAGCTACAAGCTGATGCGTTTATTTTATGATGAGCTAATTTTTAGGTTTTCGTACCCAAAGTACCCGTCGAAATGTAATAAAACGTGGAGGTACGTAAGCTATCTATGCTAGCTAGGCTGAAATGGACGAAAACAGTAGCTGTGTGCTGAGTAAACATGAATATTTACCCTTCAATTCACTGAGATAACCTTGATATTTGAGTAAATTTTCGTCGATGTTCTAATTTTTAGGGTTCCGTTCCCACAGGGTAAAACGGGACCCTATTACTAAGGCGTCGCTGTCCATCTGTGACCAGGCTGTATCTCGTGTACCGCGACAGTTAGACAGTTGTAATTTTCACAGATGATATATTTCTGTTGCCGCTATAACAACAAGTACTAAAAAATATAATAAAATAAATATTTAAGGGGGCTCCTATACAACAAACGTGTTTTTTTACCGTTTTTATAGATAATGGTACGGAACCCTTCGTGCGCGAGTCCGACTCGCACTTGGCCGGTTTTTTTGAAATAATGATCCGCTTTGACAAAACACTTTCATTAGCGTTTCCAGCTATATTCGCCTTAAGCCCGGAACTCTGCCTTGCTAGTGTATGCGAGCTCGTATTGTGTCGCGCACAATCGCCGAGCGAGACGGGCGCGGCGTCTACATGCCGCGAGTTAATCGCCGCCAAACACTCGACACTATAGTGCGGTTGACACGCCGTGGCTTCTTGGTTAATTCTTCTGAGTTTATTTGAAACAATAAACTCACTTGCTTAAACCTCGGAATATTACAATAAATAACAATGCCGCTCTGCGGTGTTTATCATTTTATGGGCAATAAGTTGAGGTCCCCTTCGGGGATCAACTTTTGAAGTCATGATTTAAAAAAAAAATTGCAATTACGGGTCTATGATGGTCGCGTAATAGCGTGATAAACGACAAGATAAAGCTTCTGTCACTTTCTATCGAGTAGTAACAGAAAGTGACAGATGCTGATCATGCGACCATCATAGGCCTCCTCAGCATATAATCACTCGGTGTTGAATAAAGACCTACTCACGGCTATGTCACTTCACATTTACACAAATCTTAAATTGATAATCGAAAACTATCGTAAAGCGCGATGTAATAGTGCAACGCTTGGTCACGTTACGGATAGAGTAATAATCTTCCTTGCCAGTATGAGAGCTCGTTTAGGGTTAATGTCTGGAAGATACGTCTAAATATTAATTGTTAACCAAAGTTTAGAACTGTTATTCTGCCAATTACATAGTTCGTTGTGTTTGAAACTGTATTTATTGTGTTTGCAAACAAGGCAGAAATTAAGTCGATAGTCGTGCGAAGTTAACCCTTGCTTCTACTTATACTTATAGCTTAGGTACCATTTGTAAATAACGCTAATTCCCAATAAGTTTATGACTACCAATTTATAAACACTGTTATTAAATTTGTATGTAATGTTATTCGGTTACGTATTTTACAGAATAGTGTCGTAGCAATCGGTCTATCCACGGCGAGCGAGGTAGCCAAAGCCCACTAACTTTTTATGATGCCATTTGAACCAGTTTTTAGCGATGATCGAATGTCTATATAGGATCAACTACAATAATGGTCAAAAATTAGGTACAATTTTAGCTCGATACTAGCGGCCCCTGAAAATGTTCCTACAAATTGACAATGGCCTTTGACGCCACCGCACGATATCGAACCAGCCGTTGTATGGGAAAATAAAAAAGAATACATAGTTGTAATCAATTTATTCTTTATTTTTGCATAAGGATTATATTGGTGCCCTGTATTTGACTTTTGGACGATAACAAATACATAATTTTCGAATTTTTGGTATAACAAAAAATGATATTTTGATGGTTTACTATCCATAGAGTGACACAATGTTACAATAACATGTGTCACATACCCGAATGCCACGACGCTCCATCACCACTATAACGTTAACCAAACCTCACTACCATGGCTCAGGTTAAACTTAATACTTACTTCAAACTTTCACAGCTACGTGATTGCGAATCTGAAAAGTTTACGTCTCGGCGTACCGATGGTGCACATGTGCCACTTAATCTTAGTCAAACTGAAATAGACCTTAGTACTGTATACATAAAAAGGTTAATCACTTTAAATATAGACCTGTCTCGTGTATGGATTAGTTCTTAAATGCAACAAAGTGTTTTTCTCAGAGTTATCTTGTCTGCAATTGTACTTATTTTCTAAGGTTTAATTTAATTTAAGAGTATGCGAAATTGTTGCCGAGACATAAATTTCAGCGCTTCTCAACCTGAACTCAAAGTCAAATCGATGTCTTGTCGAATGTATACAGGATACCAGTTTTTCGAGAACTATCGAATATAAAAATCCAATGCTCAGCAAGCTCATATCTCTAAATGGATTTTTGTTTCAAGCCGCTAAGGTAAAATGAAATGTTGTCAATTATATCTTTGAACCCATGACCGATCGTTGTGGCGCTCTCTTCTCTGGGGGAGGCCTATGTCTAGCAGTGGACGTCGTTCGGCTGATTATGATGATATCTATGAAACGTAAACTTAGAAATTAATTAGTGAAGAACCTAATGCTATACGGTTACGGGCGGTAGTAAAACGGAGCCTAGGGTTTTTCACAAAATACATACCTATTCTTAACCGAATTTGCAAACGTTCCAGTCGATAAATAAATACTCACTATGTTAAATTAAGCGATTTCAAAGAAGGACCGTCGCTGATTCACCCCATAATCACAGCATTCACAGCTCGCAAAATTTTTAATATAACAAACTATTAGCATTTGTGCAAACTGGGAGGGCTTTTAATAAAACTGCTCACCAACTCCGGCAAATTGCTTTAAGCTGGGCGGCGGTTAACAAGAAGCACGGATGCAGTTCCGACGAGTTCACGTTTAAGGGCAAGTCTCTACCTTCCAAAAACTCTACTACTCCGCTGGCCCAGTGACCAAAAGTGTGTTTTGGCCATCAATACGAGTACCTACACGTGATCCCGATCTTACTTAAAAGGTTTGTTTTAACGGGTCTAACAAAGTGCGAGAGTGGGGTGCGAAAGTGGGGTGTTTTCAAAGCGCGAGAGTTTAAATTACTATATCTTGTACTATATCTTTCCACTACTCAGCTTGAAGCTTACGTACTAGTAGATCAGCCTTCACAGCGTCACCCCAGCGGTATCTGGGGCGGCCGACTGGCCGTCTCCCTATCGGCTTACCCTGGAAGGCTCTTTTGACAGCACGGTCGTCACAAATTCGTTCCAGATAACCAAGTCAGCCAAGTTTTGTTTCCACAATAAAAATACTGACGAAATACTTTGTTTCATCATTCATTTGTTTCTATAGGTGCGTTTCTATACGTCACAGGCGCAGTCACAGTTAAATGGTACAACTATAGCAGCTCTCTCTCTCTTCTACGCTTGGCTATCAACTGTAACTTAGGCCCGATCGGCGTAATCACGTAACTTTTCAAACGTACCGTACGGTCGATCTAAATGTCAAATCCCATGCTAAAAAAACGGTCAATTGCGAGTCCGACTCGCGCACCAAGGGTTCCGTACAAACTATCAATTATCGCATGCCATCCAATCCAACACAAGATGTAATAAAGAGTATGAATACACGATATACACTCGCGGTCAAATAATACGGGTCACATTAAATTAAATAACCGCAATATGTACCTACTTGCAAATATTTTACACTATTTATTAATTACAAACTAAGCATAGAAGAGTTTTTTGGTGATTAAAAAGAAGAAACAATAGATAGAGCTATGGCTATATTTTTCTTGTAAAGTATACATGCAATTTTTTTCTCGGAAAACTTCGGAGATAAGTGGGGAATGGTATTTTTTTTACATTTTCCCTCGTAAATCGAAAATTACCAACGAAAAAAAAAAAGTTGTTTCAGAATGTACAAGTCAAGCCCTTTCATATGACACCCCACTTGACATAGTTGCCATTTTGAACTTCTTTTATCTGTCAATATTCACACGTTCTTGAGATATTTAGCGATGTGACAGACAGACAGACAGACAAAGTGAAACCATAAGGGTTCCTTTTTTACCTTTATGGTACGGAACCCTAATAACATTAAAATATGCCTGCCGTACGTGCGAAACGTTACGTGATTACTCCGCCGGACTCCATAACGAGTAGGTATTTACCCTACTAATTATAAGTACTACATATCGCTCGTATCCTCTTCCTACTTATTAAGGCCCGGGGTACTGTGAATGACCTTGACCACTTAACGACTGCCGATGGCCGACCCAAGCGACATCTGTTCAACAATGATCGCGTTAGCTCGATTCGCTTGTAAACGGGCTGCCTTGATAATCGACCTGTTCCGCTGTTGCGTCAGTAGATGGCGCTCGGATTGCACGGTGAACTACGCAGAGTAGTGTTTGTATCAGATGAAACAATATGAAGACTGAAGAAACATTCATATTTGGCTCGTTGTTTTTTTGTTGTATAGTTGACGAAATATAAGCTGCCCCGATTCCTCGAACAACTTGTATGGCGAATCGGTGCAGCTTATATTTCGTCAACCATACCTACTACGTACTAGCAGTGGCGTGCACAGAGTTTTTAGACAGGGTAGGCAGATTAAAAAAAAGCCACGAATATTATAGTATATAATATTAATATTATTATAGTGTCAAATTTACGATTCATATTCCTTTACTAATGCACTAATTCCAAATCAACGGTAGTGAGATCAAATTGAAAAAGGGTAGTGTACCTACTATCCGTTCTCAATGGAGAATGTCAATAGGTCTGCAAAATCACTTGAAAGTTTGTTACGGTAAAGCTTTCATTCATACAAATACATTAGTTTTTGTTTCATTCAAAAATACCAAGTGATTTTACATGCATTTAAAGTGAGTCCCGCTAACCGCGTGTGACGTCATTTTGCAACGCTAGTCTAGTACGTACGGAAGCGCGCGAACGGAGTGAGCGCGTGTATAGCGAGTGTTGCACTATGACGTCACGAAGGCAGGTCGTCGCGCGTCACTTTAAAATTCAATATCTTGGAAACTAAAGGACGTATCGAAATAATACCTTCACATATATTTTTTATATTTCAACAAAGAATACAGAAAAATGGAATTCTAAATAAGTTAGGTACCATTAGGTACTGTACGAATATCGTTAGTTATTGAATAAAGTTTTCCTGTGATGATGATTATAAAAAAAAGGTACTTACTGGCTTTACTTCGCCAAATAAAGTTTCCAGAAGAACACACGTAGTAGGTACGGTGAACCAATTTGATTTCTAGGCCACTTGGTACCTTGTCACAGTGATATTAATATGATAGCTCTAGCGGCTATAATATTGATTCTAACTGCGACAAGGTACGAAGTGCCCCAGAAATCAAATTGGTTGACTGTACGTACCTATTTATGATCTAAACAGAATTTGATATTTATTATTGCGATAATAAAAAAGCCAATAAATGCTTTTATTGGAATATAACTTTTTTTTAACCAATCAGATCACACACAAACTCATAACTCCCACGGGAGTTATAAAATTCCATAATTCCCGCGGGAGGTAAATCTGCTATAATTGCTTTATACGCACGCGTGCAATAACACACTTTACGAGCAAGTGTGTGTGTTCAGATAAAATATTGCTCTTACGAGTATATGAAGAATTTACTTAGATATTTTACAATAATTAAGGGATATGCAAAACCGTACAATTATTAAGAGTGTACAATCGAGGTCATAAATATGTTTTCACACCACCTGGTGGACAATGCCCAGTTATATATCAATGCAAACCTTACCGAAAGCAAATCATGCTTACCGAAAGCAAACCATGATAACCCTAGTTTGCCGGGTTGTAATATTACTTATATATTGAATCTCATTACAACCCTCAGGTAATAATGTGATATCACTTTTCATAGTTGCTATTGTTATTCCCTTAAAGTCTAATTTCGTGAAGTCCGCACGGCGGCGAGCAGACGGCATACCGGCGCCGTGTTTTGTTTTGTTTGGAACGCCGCGTTCGAAATAAAACACGGTACCGGTGCGCTGATAAGTTGTTTGTTTTTTCAAATGAGTTTATAACTAGTATTTACAAAAACGAACTGTTTTAAATACACTATTATTCTGTTTTTACTTACTTACGGTTCAGGTTCAATGGATAAATTGTCATTTGGTGGACCATCATCAGATTCAGATTCATTTATTTCATTAATGTAATTTACAATATAAGTTTGCATCGATGTCAAAAATATAAGAATTCACATAATGTTCGTTAAGTTAGATATAAATAAATAAAGAGAATAATGAGATAATGAAATGAAAATATTCTCCTAATAAGGATCTTCTTAACATAATTGAATACGCGCGCGACGACCGCTTTAGCTTAGTTGGTAGTGACCCTGCCTACGAAGCCGGTAGCTCTAGTATAAGTTTTTTCGAAACATTAACTAATTCGAACGCGTTTGCGTTTTGTCTCAAAATGTATGAAAACGCTCTCACCGAGTTTGAAATACACGCGTTCATCGGTTAGCAACAAATGTTAAAATACTCGCTGTTTTAGTTTCCACTAGTGACCAACTGACCACCAGAGGCGCTGTTCACGTTTTCATACCACTTTCATACATTTTGAGACAAAATGCAAACGCGTTCGAATTAGTACCTAAGTTCATTTATTACCAAATTATGAGATAGACTGTGAATAAATCACCAAAATAACGTCATCATACAATCCGAAAGATACCCTACCTGATATAATTATAAAATAACAAATTAAAATAAAACTAAAACTAACCTAAAAATAACCTAAATATACCTAATAAAAACCCTAATCTAAAAAACCGCCAGTGGGTAACGTTCCCAAAGTGCTGGGCGAATTAGTTAATGTTTCGAAAAAACTTATACTAGAGCTACAGGGCATTTATTTTTGTGATGAGCACGAATATTTGTTCTTGGGTCTTGGATATTTTCTATGTATTTAAGTATCTATTTATCTATATAAGTATGTATATCGTCGCTTAGTACCCATAGTACAAGCTTTGCTTAGTTTGGGACTAGGTTGATTTGTGTAAGATTGTCCACAAATATTGATATCGATATTGATATCGATATTGAATACAAAAATTATAGTATAGGTACAAATTGAATTAAGGACAACGATGGCAATACAAATAAATAGCGAAGTCAAATCAAATATCATTTTACAAACGTAAACAAATGTCAGGATCCTCATGATCATTTGCAAAATGAATCGGAGTAGTATTGAAACAACAAGTGTTATACGGCCTCTTAAAAGTCCAACTATAATAGATAAGTATAAATAAAACTGTCTTACAGGTTGTATGTCTCCATGTGTCCGCACTACTCTATGCAACGGGAATCGGCTCAAGCTCGGTGCAAACTTCCAAACTAGATAAGTAAACAAATATCTGACAACAGCGCTGTGCCTCGAGCGAAGCGAAGTCGCAACGTCGCATTCACTTTCATATTTGTGGGTAGAAAAATTTGACGAGTGTTCACGGCTCACATATGTAGGTAATATGTGAGATTTGAAAAGCAACTTTTTGCTTTTTAAAAAAATACTACACATTTTTATATACATTTTACTTGCTTTTTCATAAAAATATTCACTGTCATGATCAAGACTGGCAGTAATTTACCATCAGCGCTAGAATAAGCGCCTACCATTTTATACGAAGCAAAGTTTTCAAGTTTGAAATTCATATTACAATACTTAGACGATAATTAACTACAACAGAAAATAGGTTAAATCCTCAAAAATAACTGAGCTTAATTTGGAAACTTAGAATTCTGTCGTAACCGAATAATGCTTGCACACATTTTGTTTTTAATGTTTCTTAAGCGTGGTTTTTTGTCGTAATTACAATGTATGTGAACAAACTAACTACAACAGCAAATACTCAAGGGTATGCGTGTCCTAAATATGTACTTTGCAGGTCATTACGTTCAATATATTCTTCAAATATTCTGCACAAAAACACCTCGATTTCAATACTTTGCCCACCTCTTCACCTTAAGGACGCGCGGTATGCGGGTAAAATCTCAGCGCCTGTCAAATATCTATTTTTTTAAATATTTTTCCCCATTAACTACACACAACCCAACAACAACACTACTTTATTTTGCTGGGCCGGGTCATTGACCTCATTTTTTTTTAATAAGCATATTTGGTTGTGTACAAATTGTCGCCAGTTAGAATGGTCACCACCAGTTAATCCTAGCTAAAACTCCTTAGAAAAACCGAAATTGTCGTAACCTGTCACGTCACTGTACAATTACAATGCTCTGTCAATTTCTTGAAATAATGCAAAGTTGTGATTTTCAATATTTGATGATTTGTTGGGCATAACAAAAGTGTAAAAATAAAGTCAAGTTCCTATCTCTTACCAAAACCTTGCTAACTGTATCTGAAAATGTTTTGATTTTGGGACGATTTTAGTAATACGTACCTTTTTAGTCATAAATCTAGCAACTAAAATGTGTAATCCTTCTTTTTCATAAACATATTTTTTACACACTTATACATAACCTTTTCGACGCCATCGACATGTATGTGCGCACCATCGGTTCGACGCCATCGACGTGTATATCCGCCACAGCGTCTAATGCGATAGATTAGATTAGATTAGATTCATTTATTTAATGATAAGAATTACATTATACATTTGTACACATGTCAAAATTACAAGTATAGTTATCATGATCGTCATAAACAGGAAAAAGAAAAAAGAAAAAAGAAAAAAGGATAATAACATAATGTCAACTAAAATTAAAAACACATGATAATGATAAATAGTAAAAATAAAATAATTGCATCTCCCTTTCGGGATCGTCAAAGTCCATTTCAAAATTCAAATTCCAATATACTAATCAAGTCAAAATACAAGTTCAAGTCATTTACAAAATATAAATCAATTTAATACAAATTTAGTAATAATTATTTACCCGTCAGTATCTGAAGGTCCATATACTCTTTAACGGATTTTCCAATAAGAGGCGTTTCAGGCGGCGTCAAAATGCATCGTCAGATGGTTCAAGTCTAAGATCAGCGGGCAGTCGCTCGTAATAGGTGGGCCCAATAACACGCGGGTTCTTACCTGCAAGTGCCATGCGACAGGGAACTGTTCTCAAATGCTCAGTATTGCCACAAAGTAAATAGCGGCGGCGCGCGCCGGAGCAGAGAGTCCGCTCAGTACAAAGTGCCATTTTCGCCGCACGCACACAGACGTAACATTTACAGGCATTCTCAGTTGATTTCGGACGAGCTTAGTCGCGACTGTCACTGTCGCGTCGCGAGTGCTAGTTGTGCGCGCATTGATCACTTGACGTCCCCGCCGCTACGTAGGTACTTTGTGTCACGTACGTCAAAATGGATAACCGATATTATTACAGTTGGAATGTATGAAAATGAAAATGAAAATGAACGATATTGAAAGGTAAATAAAACGGTTTTCTCATTTTGGTAGTTACAATACATAGGTAGGGAGGTAATTTTTTGAAACTAGCCGCTTTGATAACGACGATCAACCATTACACATTCATCTTATCGTTACTATGTTTTAGTTAAGTAGGTACCTAATTAATTAGGTACTTATATTCTTTGCTGGCGCTCTCGACCGCCGCCGGTCACAAGTCACAACTCGCAGCGGGTCACGCATCAATTTATTAGAGTTCCGTACCCGAAGGGTCAAAACGGAACCCTATTGGTGTCGCCCAGACGTCCGTCCGTCCGTCCGTCGTCTGTCACAAAATCTGTTCCGAAGAATTTTTAGACTTCTCATTGACCTATGAACTTGAAATTTGGTGACATTGTTCAATCTTACGTATATTTCAACAACAAATACTAATATATTGATAAATCATATTTTTGAGGTTGATTTGGAACCCTAAATGTGCGAAGTCCGACTCGCACTTGGCCGGTTTTTTACCAAGATACGCTGCTTCATATTTAAATGTCATGTTGAAGAATTTTTATTAATCCTACTCCTTTTTAAAATTCAGAATCAATACAGAAGCAACCCTGTGAGTCGGGCAAGTTTAGGTATGTATTTTCAAGAACGGCGGGAACGGACCTTCTGTATATTTTTTATTTTGTGGTATTGCGGAGTGTTTTGCCAATCGCATTTACGGTGTTAAAATCAGAAATGTTGTTCCTTACGAACATAATAATTTCGATATCAATCTACATGTATTTCTATAAGGTTCAACTTCGCCTTTGACATTTTGATGACATGGCATCTGAGTGGCGTTTGTATTTGACAGAACGCTAAAAAGGTTAAAGCTTTCTTTGTTCTCCTGAAGCTCTAAGACCCAAAATATGGGAAGCCTCTCCTTAATAAAAACGAATATGGGAACATGAAAATACATCAACATTTGTCCTCTTTGTTAACGAGAACATTTTGTCGTGTTCGTATCGCAGTTGTTGATAAACTCTTGAAAAAGGTCCAATTAATGCGCCTCGCCTTAAATGCTGGAGGGCCGATGAGAGGTTGCGAACAAAACTATGCGGTGGTGGAATAGAGCGAGCTATGCAGTTTGCAGGTAGATACTAGGGATGTGCGACGCCACTTTCTGTCTGATATCTACGGTATATATACGGTACGGGTGATTACTGGTACGATATTAAACTGAGTTTTCAGAAAACTTTTTTAGCTCTACAAATTTTATATTTATTTGGCCATGGTTTGGCCCTAACAGGGCGTTGATATTATAGAAGAGCTTATACTATGAATAAATAAATAAATATTTGTGGACAATCCTACACAAATCAACCTAGTCCCAAACTAAGCAAAGCGACGATATACATACTTATATAGATAAATAAATACTTAAATACATAGAAGACATCCAAGACCCAAGAACATAAATATTCATGCTCATCACACAAATAAATGCCCCGGCCGGGATTCGAACCCGGGACCTCAAGCTTCGTAGACACGGTCGGGTCACTACCAACTAAGCTAAAGCGGTCGTCAATGCGTTAAATTTTTAGACCGTGAACTCAATAATGTCCATAGTTTCTAAGAAAAATCCCCCTTTTGATCCCGAGTTATGTGAAGGCAGGCTACGAACGGAACCCTACTCGTACACTGCGCGTGGCCTGACACTCGTTTCGCTGGTTTTATGCTACCGATACGGAACCCTAATAATATGCTGTACCAAAACGCCCCTTGCGTAAAGTAACTTTTGTACCGCTTGTGAGCCATGTTAGTTACCCATCACTACAAACACAGAGGTAAACAGCAATCTCATATGAACAATACTCTTAAGTAACTTCCCTACATCACAATAGTTTCTGCGGAGCTCGCTCCGCGTATTCGGCGCAGTCTGCATGTCGTTGCAACTTGATGGATTTACTGTTTACTACCTACTGAATAAATCGGTACTGAGATTTTTACTTTAATGAACTTACATTTATTATGTTTGATTTCTGTGCCACTTCCTACCTTGTCACAGTAAAAATCAATATGTGGGCCGCTAGTGACCTCATGTCACTGTGACAAGGTACGAAGTGGCCCAGAAATTAAATTGGTCAACTAATTAGATTTCTAGTGAGATCTCTTTTGTGTCATTTCTAGTGAGATTTTGACAATGGCAAGGCGCCAAGTGGCTCAGAAATCAAAGATATTCAGCTAAAACAACCCTTGGTATAGTATAGTACTTTTATCTCATGAGCGCGGGTTGGCCATAGTCTTACTTGTGATGTGATACTTATGAACACACTAGCGGCCCGCCCCGGCTTCGCACGGATTATTATAACAACGGATTATTTTAATTGTAACAATAATTTATTATTTTTTATATAAATATGACATGTAAAATTATGTTTTACGAAAAATAAATGAATGAATGAATTATTATTATTATTTGCTTTATTAGACAGAATACAATCTTACTCTATATACATTTTCCTGCAAAACTGTATTGACAGTTTGCCTGCAGGTACGAGTCTCTATAAATATCTATAAAACTTAATAGCTATTACAATAATGAAGTATGTGCAGAAGTCATGGGAATGTACTCAACACTCAAGTGAATTTTGCATATATGCAATTTTAGTCTAGTTTTGCTACCTAATGTTTTGATCTAGGTAATTACCTACTCTATATATTACTACAGACGACATTTCTCTTGTCCCTCGCTTCGAATATTACTCGTTTTCCACACAAACATTTAACCCCCTTTTTTACACCCTTAAGGGGTGAACTTTCAAAAACGCTGAAATCACTTTTTTATATTTTAACTGAGAGTCTCACCAAGGGCCTATGAAGTCTCTCACTTTAAAAATTCAGGTTTGCCCAAACAATGTTTCAACCCCCTTTTCACCCCTTCAGAGGGTGAATTTCAAAAACACTGAAATTAGTTTCTTATTATTTAATTCTAGGTCTATAAACGAAGCTTCAAGCTCTTCGTTTAAAAAAAAATTGCTCCCATACAAACTTTCAACCCCTGTTTCACCCCTTCAGAGGGCGAATTTCGAAAAACGCTGAAAACAGTTTTCTTCCATATAAATGCTTTGTCTATTGCGGAAGTTTTAAGTTTCTATCTTTAAAGATAATTTTGTTGTTCATACAAAATTTTAACCCCCCTTTTAACCCCCCCTAAGGGGATGAATTTTGATGAGCTCCAATACTGGAAAGTTTCATAGAGATCTGTTCAGTAGTTTTTGAGATTAAGTGGAACGTACATACATACATTCGCACAAACTATTAGGATTAGGATAGACAACATGAACTCATAGCTCCTACGCTGACGCACACATAGACAATGTGCATGCATAGCTCAACACACAACCATGGCTCGCCCGCGCTCGTGAGATACAAGTACTCCACATAAGTTTGTTTAACGTAATGATTTGCCTTCCATTTAACAGTGCTTGTGCCTTATCACTGGTCCACCCATGTTCATTTATCAAAACAAATCCAAAGACACAATCAGCTATTATTCAATAAATGCTTTGATTTATCCAAAGCTATTTAAATATATCTCCGTAGCTCTGTAGGTTCGTTACTGAGTGATCCGATCACAGTTTTGTAGTAAAGATTATGTTCTAAAGAAACTCCCATCCGGTCTTAGGGCGGGGCTGCTATACACGAGATAACTTTTAATATAACGGACGCATCTTGAGATATGGCCATGCCTTGAAATCAATGAAATTAATAATTTAACCATTGGAACGCTTTCATATTTGAATGAAGTGATCACTTACACGCCAAGCACTGTTGAATTGATGTACCTAACGTTTATAAAAACAAATAAACACAATTCATAATAGATTTTATTCATGATCAAAGTACACCTTCACTCCGACCTTTTTAGTGGTTGTTGGCGTGGTGGGCACGATGACACGTGACCACTTTAGAGGTTCTTGGCGTTCAAAGGCTTAAAACCCGAGTTAAATGATTGAGGGATGTAACTATACTTACTCACAATTCGCAAATCGCTTTTAGGGCTCATGTTAGAGAATTGTAAGGTAGACCGAGGCGAATCTGATCACAGGGCGAATCAGGTCAATTTAAGCATTTTTGACAAATCCAAAGAACGCGGCTAGCCACGGGCACCCAATCAGCGTTCCGCGTTGGGTCTGACCTGACCTTCCCGCACACCGTGCCGCAGCAGCGACCACCCTTGACTCCACCGCGAGTATTGGGCTCAGCGATGCTTCGCGTCAAGTCATTTTCCTTTCGGTGTACTGTGATTTTACCGCCGATGTAAAACGCGGTTACATATCTATGATAAGTCGAAGTAATTTGGCTAAATATATATTTACTTAAGAGACAGTTCTATAGTTTCGCTTTATAAATAATAGGTATGCAACAGGAACGAAAGTACTACATTTTAAATGAAATGAATGTTGTGGTAATATCCTGCGTCGCGTTGGTAGCTCTGTCCGCGATGTGTACTGGGCGACACCGGTCCTCCAATGTCCGACATGTCGCTCCTATCTGTTTCGATGCATTTGTCGTTTAAACACCAACCTGTAATAAATCAGGCACACCTATATCAACTCCCAAACGGACTAAGTCAGCTCCAGCGTCAAAGGGTTTTGAGCTGTATTTGTGAGCGGCTAAAGTTGGAAATAGATTGCATGTTTATATTCGTTATTGCGAAGTCGGTCGAGCTAATTTAGGCCTATCTCGAGACCACTACGGACACTCTTCATTCAATACTTTAAATAAGATTCTTATCCCACGTCCTTAAATAGATTAGTAGATTAATGATGTCTGTAATAATTAATAATGGATCGTGAATTTTACAACTACAATAAAAGCGGGATGGTCACCGTCGTAAACCTTGTGCAGTTTGTTGTTTTGAATCCTTTAGCTTTATGATCCGTCAATGGTCTTAATTACCTAACCCACGTTTATTGCGCTTCATTATTTACATTATGCCGTCTCCAGGGCACAACTGGCACCGCGACGCTACGCCATAGAAAATCCACCCTCTTCTTATTAATTTGCACTATGCGAGAGACAGAAGTCAATGAGGTACGCGCGACGCGACAACGTCGACACACAAGGTCGGTCACAAGGTGACAAGCTGTGCTAGGACTCAAGGAGCCTATATCACAAAACTTTACAAGCGAACAATTCGACAAATTTTACAACTTTTTCAGTAGAGAATGGTACAATAATAACAAGTTGTAGACTTGTAAAGTTTTGTGGTAGGCCAGGTAGACTTGGCGGATATTCCGTCCGCGATATTTGCCAAGTGGAAATCTCTCATTTCATGTTTGTTATTCCGATTTTGACACAGACAACACAGTAAGAACGAATGGGTTTTTGGTAGGTACTGAATACGGGGCCGTGACCGTATCGCAAGATACAATTTTTGGTAATTAAGATTACCTATTTCAGGGTTTCGTACCTCGAAAGGAAGAAACGGAACCCTTATTTAATGGATCACTTTGTTGTCCGTCCGTTAGTCTGACTGTCAAGGCCCTTTTTCTCAAAACGCGTGGAGGTATCAAGCTGGAATTTATATCAAATACTCCGGTCTACTGTCCCTTGGAGCTGTGAAAAAATCAAACTTCTAAGCCAACGCAATCAAAAGACACAGCCGTTTATGTCGCAAATTTTCGACACTCGCAAGGGATTCAAAACCTACAGGGTACTTCCCGTGAGCTCAGAATCTCGAAATATGGTACGAAGCAACGTCTTATAGCACAGGTAAAGGAAAAATTGCGAAAACCGTAAATTTTTAGTTTCATCACATAATAGTCCTCGCACTTGGTCGGTTTTTTGTTTACGTGCTCACTAGATTAAGGTTCAATCTTATCTTATATCTTTAAACGAGCAATTATTGAATATTTATATATATATTTATTTCGGGGATCTCGGAAACGGCTCTAACGATTTTGATGAAATTTGGTATGTGGGGGTTTTCGGGGACGAGCAATCCATCTAGCTAGGTCTCATGCCCGGGAAAACGCCGAGCAAAGCTCGGCCGCCCAGATATTAAATATTAAAATGGCCTTTTCTTGGTTCTTCAAATTATTTAGCCCGCTCTTTCTGAAGAATAATCAAAATACCTACGTTAATCTCATACTGCGTTGTTCACTTTTTGATGATCCGTTTTGACAAAAATATTTCAATGTCTGCTTTCGCAAGTTTCCGCGCGGAGGCGACGAGCACAGCATATCGAGCTAATATTAGCGAGACAAATTTTTGTAGCAAATTTTACAAAGATATACCTACATTATTTTCTGAAAATAAGGTACATGTTTTTATAGCAACTTGCTATAATTTTCGTTAAAGCAATCTTTGCCCTGTAGTATAAACATAATTGTACCGATACATTCTGTTTTAATTCCTTGATTTCTCATCTCATTTCGCACTCGTCCGTTAATTAGTAGATGTTCTCGCCGTCCGTACCCCAAGCTTATGTTTGCACCCACTTATCTTTTTATCAGCTTAATTGTATCCTTTACAAGAATCATCGAGATTGATCTAATCAAATAAGTCAGTAAAATAACGAACAGGCTCGAGCTCAACTCAGTCGACGAACAAGCTTTAAAAAGTTAAGCCCTTTTTTGAAGGTAAAAAAAAAGAAATGCCCCTAATTGATGCGTCGTCTTTGTTTAGTTTAATTCTAACATGCTTTTCCCATTAAAGTGGTCAGGAATCGAGCTGTGTAGAAGATAAGGCCGACTCTTTACTCCTTACACGTTATAATAGGTATTATGAGACTGGGGCCGGCTGTGTTGTGGTCCTAACCGAGGTTTAAACCGCGTTCCTCGCAGGATTTGAGGACAAAAGGAGAATTATTCACGTACCTACTTCAAGCGGCGTAGATACCTACCGAAGTAGATTGTAATTTACCGTGGAAGCTGGTATAAGTTTGCGAATAAAAGGATTTTCGAGATATGTAGTGTACACCTAGTGCCGTCAAAACTGTTGACTTGACAAGTGACCTATCACAAAAATGGTTACCTACAGATATATTTACTTTTTACTCTGTTAAAAGCTAAACTTATTACTGGCAACATTAACCTATTGAGTTGCCCGTAGCTAAATTTAGTCAAGTGTGAGGCTGCGTTGAATAAAGATATGTTTATGGTAGGCCAAAACGTACGCAAAAACTTCAGGCACACTGAACGGCCTACAGGTATATAATATAACAGTAATTAATTTTTATGTCATACACGATTTGGACGAAAGGTCAATGCTTGCTATTTTTGTACTTATGACGATGCGCAATGTCCTGAACGTATTTAAATAAAATAAAAAATAAATAAATAAACAAATCAGCCTAGTCCTAAACTAAGCAAAGCTTGTACTATGGGTACTAAGCGACGATATACATACTTATATAGATAAATAAATACTTAAATACATAGAAGACATCCAAGACCCAAGAACAAATATTCGTGCTCATCACACAAATAAATGCCCCGGCCGGGATTCGAACCCGGGACCTCCAGCTTCGTAGGCAGGGTCACTACCAACTAAGCTAAAGCGGTCGTCATTTGCAGCATACTTTCTACGTATACAACATTGCCCCGTAGATTTCTTACAAAAAACATGGAAAGGGATAACATGTTGTATGAAAAGCATAAAAAAGTAGGTACTTATTATATATTTGAAATGAGTAGCTAGTCTAGAAAAACCGGCCAAGTGCGTGTCGGGCCACGCGCAAGGTAGGGTTCCGTAGTCGTCCACCCGTTACATTATGTGGACTAAAACGTTCGCAAACTTATATATTTACTATGTTTTTGACAGAATTAACAACAGTTTCTAAGGTATTAATGGAAATTATACGAAAGTTTGCATTTGCAAAGTACATTTCTGAAGTTCGACTATTACTCGTTAACTACTAATTTCTTCTTAGCTGTGATAGTTTTCCCTTTTAAATTCATCGTATATACTACTACCATGATTTTTTTCACATGCCTAGTAACCACCGTTTAGCTGGCAGGGGGGGGGGGGACACTTGACCATAACAAAAATTATCACTTCAAAGCTCACGCTAACCAATTCTTTAATCAAAAAATGCTTATAGAAACCTTATACTTAATGTTTTTAAAAGAGCTATCCAACGATACCCCACACGATGGGGTTTGGCAGAAAAAAAAATGCACCACCACTTTACATGTAGGGGAGGTAACCTATAGAAAAAATTTCAATCATTTTGTCGGTGTCATTGATATGTATACTCATACCAAATTACAGCTTTCTAGTACTAACGGTTACTGAGAAAAACGGGGGTCGGACGGACGGACGGGCATGGCGAAACTATACGGGTTCCTTGTTTACTACGGAACCCTAAAAAGTATTGTGTGCATCAAAGTATAACTGGTTTAAAAATGTCGTCTTTACTCAACATGTATACGCCTGCCACTCGTGTTTTAAGACCTATATCTTATATAACAGTTGTATAAATTATTGTCTCATTGGGTCCGTTTACACGGTGATTGTTTTCACACGACACACTATATCCCAATATTGGAGACAGCTCCAAAAATCCCGTGTGATGATAATCACCTTGTAAACGGCTCATAGTGCTCCCGGCTCGCAGACAGAGCGCGCCATCTCTCGAGGAAATACGTAACACTTAGGCTGGGTTGCACCAAACCGTTTGTAATCGTAAGCGGTGTTCGTCAAATCTGATTGTATGGAAAGTTTGACAAGTTTCTATGGGATGACAGCTGCCGGCGCCATATTTTACGATGACCGGTCTGTGTTCGTACGTTAGTGCAACTGGCACTTAATGAAACGGCGGTTAGACGGCTGCGGCACCGGCCGGGCAGGTTGCGAAGACAACCCGGCACCTTTGTGAGTTTTATGGATAATCTTCGCTTTACGTGTATTAACATGCGTGGTGTATCCGGTCGCTTCCCCCACTTATCACACGGTCAATGCTCGATAATTTTATTACAGGAGTTTTGTCAAATTACCTGTGTCTTCAAATTAAATTAAACGATACTTGTCTCTTTGATATGAAGCCTTAATTTATATCGGATTCAAGTTTAAGAGTAGATAGGTAGTGGGCTTATATTATGTGGATGTTGGTTCGCGATTACTTTTTTAAGTATGTACATGAATTCCTCTTACTAGAACCAAGCGCTTTTCATCATCTTTTTAATGCGCACTGCTAAGGTTTGGAATTCCCTGCCGGAGTCTGTATTTCGTAGATCATATAACCTGGACCTTTTTAAGGCACGAGTGAATATATGCATCTTTTGGGTGAATTCGCTTCACCGTCGGCCTCATCTTTGCCCCCTGGCTAGATGCTGACCAAGAGCAATCCTTTTTAATTAAAAAAATGACAATTACCTAATATAATTTCTCTTTAATATCTTAGAGCTCAGTATCTCGGCTTTTTTATTGCTTATGATAAACTGAAATACATAATAGAAAAGATTTTTTCAAAGTTGCCACTTATTAGGTAAATATCATCATTTAACACACAGGAATAGTCAGGACCCAATCGAAGAGGATCGGCTGAAAACCAATTATTCACCTGCGTCCTACGTCTATCCGATTGAGTATCCGCAAATACTCGGCACGGTCAAATGTACTTATGCCTACGGTTCAAATTAATGTAGGTATCTAAACCAGAGAGGCCCCGGCATCACCCGTTCTCAATTACACAAGAATATGGAAATACAAGGAGGGTCTCTGTAAACAGGCCCCCTCCGAATGACACTGCAAACAAAAGTATCATATAAGTTTATTAATTACAAGTACCCTCGGCACGAGCCTCCATGAATATTAATTATAGGATACCGAAAAGCTCTAGAACGCTCAACGAGGGAAAGTTTTACAAAGAGCTTTTATTATTTAAAGAAGTACCGTCGCTGCTGTGAAATGCATTATGCTCAATATGGGTGCACAAGCGGAAAGTAGCGTTATTATGTGGGTGTTAAAGTTGATTTTCGATTGGAGAGGGTGTCATTTATCATAACACGATAAGAAAGTGGCGGAAGAAAGTCAATAGAGTAGGTGCTTGAGGGTAAGCTTTACATAGCTTCGGTGCGCCTCGCCTTGCGAACAAATAACCGCGCGAACGCTGTTTCGTTTTGTAAGTTTTTGGCTTAAATTGAAATAATTTGGATGGGCTTATATATTATTGTTATACTGCTGTTTATATAATGGATCGTGCATTAGCGGAGCAATAACCACATACAATGCACATAATGGTAGAATTTATCTAAACCATAATTTTCTTTTTGTTAGATGTGAGTACCTACTTTTACTTTTATCTCCCGAGCGCGGGTAAGCCATGATTATGTGTTGAGCTATGCACATATGTGTGTGTTAGCGTAGGAGCTATAAGTTGACGTTGTCTATCATTCATATGTGTCATAACTACAATTGTGGCAAACCCGCGTTTGTTATATAGAAGTTCTGACATCTAACAAAAAGAAATTTGTAGTATATGAATCGCATAAAAATAAAAAATAAATGCAAAGAAAAAAAAAATGTAAAAATAAATGCATAAATGTTTTCGATTGTTAAGTGGTGAAATATTATCAATATATTTCTTAGGTAGTTAATTAAGCTCTTTACCGATTAAAATAACCATGTATTTGCGAACAAAAACCGTTAAACATCCAAGACATACCGCTACTTGACCATTTTTCTTTTTTATACGTGTACATAAGTGCTAAATGTGCCATTTTTCAGTCAGTGTCCTGGCTTTCAAGAACACAATATATATATATATATATATATATATATATACAGATGTACTTACCTTGATGAGAATACAGACCAAACCTACTAATGTGACTATAGAAAATTAAATAATATCAGCTAACGCAATTACCTTGCAACAGCCCCTAAATTAACCCACAGCTACGCTTATGTAGTTACGCGATCTCACATTGTTTTTCATTTTTATTTAAATAACGCGAGTTATAAAAGAATAACATCGGTTGTAATGGGCCTGCCCGCGGGCTAGGCGCGTGCAAAATTATGAGAGTCACTTGAGAGACGCTCCAAGCTCTCAGAGGGCCGACCGCAGGGCGAATCCTTTGTAAAATTCTGAACCTTTTATGTTAGGAGTACGGAGTATTTACCAGAAGAATGATTATGGAGCACGTGTTACTAAAATAAAGCCAAAAGAGAAAGTTTTTGTACAGTAAGACTGAAGACCGGGTGCGTAACAACCTGTCCTCTACCGATATAAAAAAACAAAACAATACCTACAATCTTAAGTCTAATGTTTATAAATAATAAGGCCCCTGTGAGCGACACTGACCCACATACATGGCACTTTCAATCTTATGTCATGATGGCAGAGGTGATTAATACGTGTCATTTATTGGGCACTAAGTGACGAGCATTTGGACGTTTACCTTACATGGTATTGTAGGATGGCGTTGTGAGGTATATTTCGTAAAACAATTTTTTTTCCTAAGTTTTTATAGCTCTCATCATATTTTATTATGTTTAGGTCTCGACCTTTTCTACTTGTGACATGGCAAATATAAATTCATATGTGTTAAGATTTCTCACAAACACTAACCCTAAACCTAAATAAATCATAAACTCATTTTGTAAATGTCTGAATAACATTATTTCTATTCCGCAGAAATTCCACTGCGAAACATTCTAAATCCACATAGGTAGAGCTTAAAACGTTCCTGGGCCGCCTCTGAGTTATTATTTAGAGTAATTATTTAATTAACACCATGTCAGCCTTACTCACTTAAGCGAGTTTAGGACGACAAGGTATTAAGTAGCGGGCTAATGTTAACAAGAGAGTACGCGTTATTGTGAGCGCCGGGACCCCCTGTGGCCATATTTACGTCCTCTATACCCAACTTTTGGCACATACACCGATCCCCAGTACAAACAGGCACAGCAGGCCGGGTCTTTAATTTATAAACACCAAGTTTAGTAAAATATGTTTAAAAATACAGCTATAAACATAACAAATACAAAAAGTAAATGGTCTCATCTCGACATAGGATAATTGCTTGTTTCCGTCAACGCACTATATTGTAAGCGTTTCGATTTCACAATTACAGGTGCTCAGTCCTGAAAATATATTATTAAATATTATACGAATCGCATGAAATAAATAGCGTTGTTTTTGTGCTAATATCTCACGAACGCGGGTTAGCAATAGTTGTATATATAGTTGTGTCAGATACGAATACATAGCTAATGTGAAATACCTATGTGTTAAAACATAGCTCCTACGCTGACGCACTCATACAACCATGACTCACCCCGCGTTCGTGAGATAAAAGTACTGTATAGTCGTACTTTCAAATATTCTTTTAAATAAATATGTTAGAATACTCAATTTTATTAGCTTCCTAGGTACTAGTAGTAAATTGATGACTGAAAGTTTTTTCGGGTACACAAACATACGTACGTAATATCAAAGGGTTTTTTTGCTGACCGAATATCTATAAAGATATTATTATTTCGGGTACACAAACATACGTACGTAATATCAAAGGGTTTTTTTTGCTGACCGAATATCTGTAAAGATATTATTGCGTTTTTAACCTTATTTTTTGAATAATTAAATAGCTTTTTGATAAATTAGTTTGATGCAAATTTGCCAACTCAAATACTCTATTTCACGTATACCCGTTTTGTGGAAGCTCTCCTTCTGTATATATATTAATTTTGCGCCCGAACTATGGCTGCTAACAATGTTACTTCTTACCCCTCGCCACGTCATTAGTTGCACGAATTCATATACGCATAATGTGTTTGTTTTCATAAGTCAACTTTTTTCGTTCCGCATTTAATCATTGTGGGAAAGTAATATTGTGACTGGCTTTTTTAATTTATTGACGTAATACGATTTTATTGCAGATGAGTATGAAAAGAAAGCATTGTGTGACATAAAATCTGCGCGGGATGGCTTGGAATTAAATAATAAATTATTGTTGACACTCACAAATCAATTTGAGGTGATTAGTGTTTACATACGTATAATAATTCTTGAAGTTCGAAAATATAGAGGGATCGCACATACATATTTGTACCTACAACGATTGGTTACCTAATACCTATTCAATCGAAGTGCGGTGATTTTTGACGTACCTACAGTAGAAAACAAAGTAGGTAGGTATGTATGAGTTATCACTGAGTGCTTTCCCACTGAGTGGTATTTTAATTAGATAATAAACATACAATGATAGCTTTTTATTATTACTCCTAAAGTTATAAAAATAATTAAGACTTCTACACATTAAGTACAGTCAAGGGCACGTATGTATACACTTTTTTACCTTATTCCATTGAAATAAGGTCCATAAATGTATACATATTTATGCCCTCGACTGTACAATGTTTTAAGCCCAGTTGACGCACAAGTTAACACTCATTTATGTACATATAAATTAGCAAAAAATATATAATGATGTTCATGTATATGAAATGTTTTTTTTATTTTTTTTTATTCTTTAATTAGTAGGTAAGTCTATAAAAACGCATTTAATAACCTATACACCAGTCAGTAAAATGTGGTGCACTTGCAAAAGGCGGTGTAGGATTTTTTTAATTGTGTTTATGGATGTTACTGAGTAAAGAGTAGCACGAGATAAAAAATGGCAGCTACGGAACCTCGTAATTTATGGACTTTTTTCGGTTTGTCGCTTATATATTCTATACGACACATCCTAGCGGGAAGTTACCTTAGCACGATAAAGAACTTGAAATTTTGAGTCTAATGCATAAAAAAACTTAATAATTCGGACAAGCGATATAGTAGAAAACCTTCGTCAAAAAACAAAGTCTTCCCCTTTTCTTCTACACCACCTTTTGCAACATAGCCCTTGGCATTGAATCTCTACTGACTGGCGTACTAATGAAATTAGCAGTACCTAATTGATTTAAAAAAGTAACAGACAGTACTGAGTAAAAAAAACAATGCCAACAGGTTATACAAATATAAGCTGTTATATGTTATTATCAATAAATTATGTCTATGTCTAAGATTTAACATACAGCGCATTTCTAGAACAAACAATATAAAAATATTATTTCCCCGACTAGGACGCGCAGTAACTCCGTCGGCACGTCACTCCGGCCGTAACTCTAAATTCATAACTTTTAATTAACCGGAATGCTTAACACAATTTAGAGAGTTTATAGTCGTATCAAATTTTCCGAAACGGACCGTTCAGGCTCGTAAAATGTGAGAATGATTACAAATTTTAAAACAAAGCATTGTAACGTGGAATTTAGTGCCCGGAGCAGCTGGCGCGCCGCTTAACGGAAGCTTTAGGGCTCGTTCTGAGAGAAACGCCTCGTCGCAGGCTCGGTGCTCTAGTTCGTGTTAATTTGTCGCTACAAACGAAACAGATGTTGGCTCGCTCCCGCCTGCGCTCAGCTAGGTACGCCGCCCGCGCCGCTATGCGTGCTCTGAATCGCAAATCACTGAGTAATCACTTAAAATTAATCTGCGTTTTAATATCTACTTTTACCTAACTAGCGCGGGTGAGATATGGTTGTGTGTTGAGCTATAGAAAGAAAGAAAGTAAGTTTTTTTTTACCTAAATTAGGCGACCTGTAACAAACAATTTTACTGTGTGTAAAACATGAATAATACAAAATGTGTGACTGATTTTTTTTGCGTCACGACATGACGCGTCAGATAAATAAGAATCCTGATTTACTTAACAACGTAACCTAATAATAAACATCTCAAGTTGTAAGTACCTACAACAGAAACAGAGAAACATTGAAATGATAACTTTGTAAATCGCATTCACTTATAAGGCTCGAGAACAGCCGTCAACAAAGGCAGCGCATCAAGCCAGCACCCCCGGGGCCTGCCTCCGTCGCAACAAAGAGCGAATTACGAAAACTGCGTCGTCAAAATTTCAGACATTAATCCGTAGATCCTAAGGTTTGTTCAATCAAATAAGTTCTCGTCTTATAATTTAAGCACCCGCATTTACATTCGAACTAGATTCATCCGGCTGCCGACGGCGGCCAAAAATTTTAATAACTGAATAACTTTGCAACTTCGTCTCGTCAAATATAATAGCAAAGTTGAAAGTAATAAGACAAGATTTTATGCATAACAAGGGGAGCCGACCGAGGGTGAGACGGGGCCGGGAGGGCTAGCACTTGTCGGCCTGCCTAGACAGAAATGAAACGTCAGGCCTTATGAAGACGAACAACTTCGCCTTAACAGATATAAATCTCGTTTTCATCCTGCGAAGGATTTTTTAATGCAGTTTAGGGTAATTTTAATTTATGTTGGTTAAGTAATTGCCGTGGTGCTGGTCGGTTTCATGCACGCTTCGGGCCGAGCTGTGGACGCCGCTGTGGGCTTGAGGCTTGTAGGCGATCCTAGCGTTAATGGCGTTATGATGGCTAATTCCGAGTAGTTGGATTACCTTAACATGTTCGCATGGCGATGTAAGCTTACTGAGAACCTCGTAGATTCCATTGAGGATTGAGTGAAATTGGTGCATACAATTAAGCTCCAGAGTGAAATAAATAATTACATAAAATATTAGTGTCTCCACACCGTAACAGATGTGACTAAATATGTATATTCGTAAGTATAAGTACCTACTATAAGTAGGTATAGAAATGGATGTCCCCTTGTTTTGCAGAAAAATGTTTCATAGAATGTATTGTTTTGCAGAATTTTCATTTCAGGAACCGTTAACTTTTTAGGTACAGCCAAAATGCCATTGTGTAGAACCCAATTAGGTCTCTGTATTCAGTATATCAATTTAATATTTTTTCGTATTTCCATATCACTTCTATGTATGGGTTCATAGAAGATACCTCCGTACCAAATTTCATAATTGTAGTGCTTATAGTCTCAGAGTAAACATTTTGCAAAAAATTAATCTTATCTCATCTTATCTACTTAAATCGGCTATTACATATATGACGGGCAGACATGGCGAAACTATAAGGGTTCTGTTTTTGCCATTGGCTACGGAACCCTAAAAAGTAGACAATTAATCTTATATTCAACAAATGAACACTCCGTCCCTTTTCGATAACCGTATGAAAATCCGTTCGGTAGTTTCAGAGTTTATCACGTACAGACATTTTAAAAGACAGATGCAGCAGGGAATTCTGTTTTGTATATGGTGATTAGTTATTAAGTTATTGCTTATTAGATTACTTTTATCTCACGAGCGCAGGTGAGCCTTAGTTGTGTGCACATACTATGCACATTGTGTGTGCGTGTGCGTCAGCGTAGGAGCTATGAGTTCACTTTGTCTATGTGTTCGTATGTATCACAACTACAAGAATGGCTTACCCGCGGTCGTGAGATTTATACTAATTGAGTTTACTGTCTTTATATTTTACACTCATTACACTGTCATAGATACTCTCTTTTCGGATCAGTCTAAGTATTTACTTAAGTGTGGAATAACGCAACATCTGTATCACGGCATCCGCGATTTACATACGACAAGGAAATATATTAAAAAGCTGTCAACGCGATCTTAGACCCAGTTGTGCCGTCATCGGCACCCGGCGGTGATTAGCGGGGGAAAAAGGGCTGCCTATAATTACTTTATATATAACCCCCTGTGAATAATTACCCGGGATCAATTAAAAGGAAACCCGGAATTAAAACACCCTGTTAATGAGGCGGGAAATTTTTATTTCGGCGATATTCGGACGGTTGCGGTTCGTTTCTGCGGTTCTATTCCCGATTTCTTTTCCCCGCTACTGGCCCTTCAGGCCGTAGCGAGGCGAGAGGTTATCCACAAATATATCTGTTACTTATTGGTCGCTAAGCTGACCAAACAGGAACAAAAAAAAACTCGATTTCTTTACGGTTTATTCCGCTTACGTCAGCTTCCACTTAAGTCAGAAAAATCATTTTCATACAGCGTGGTCGTGTCGGTGGATTACCCTGGATTTTCCCCAGGCCACTCTCCAACCGCGCACTCCTATCGCTTTATTGGGCCCGGACTCGCCTATAGATGCACAGTCAGGTTCCAAAAAAATTTCATATATCCAGATTATGAAATTCCATGTAGGTAGGTCAGTCAATCAAAACGCCCGACGTAAATGAAACATGATAATGCTAACTTTGTCAGATTCTATTTACGAGCAGGACAGAAATATCTTGTGATTTAGAAAAAATAAGTTTGTTAAGTAGTTTCAGACGCCCGAAGGGAAAACTGCCTAGAAACAGGAAACTCTGTCGAAAATATAAAATTAGGTACGAAAAAATTGGTTAGATCACTTTTTTGTCGTCCGGTTAGGTCAGTGCTGAGCCAAATGGAATGTATTTCAAGAAAAAATAAAAAAAGAATCATGTTCTAAGCTAAGAGGAAAAAACCTTCAAGAGGAGCAATGTATGACCACGACATTATGTTCACTAGGTATAACATTCTATATTGAAAAAAAAAAAGATTTTTTTTCCTTGTTAAAACGGAACCCTTAATAGTTTCGTCATGTCTGTCTGTCTGTCTGTCCGTCCGTATGTCACAGCCGGTTTACTCGGAGACTATAAGTACTACAATTATGAAATTTGGTAGGAAGATGTTTTTATGAACCGCTATATAAATGTGATATGAAATAAGGAAAAAAAAAATTAGGGGTGGGGGGGGGGGGGGGCACCTCATACATGTAACCGGGGGACGAAAATAGATTTGGATAGGCCTTTAATTATGTAGAGGTTACTAAGAAAGTTTTCCATTTAAGTCAATCGTTGGTGAGATATTAGCTCCCAAAGTCGTACAAAATGTGTCCCCCCCCCTCTAAATTCCAAACTATGAAGATTTAAATTCTGAAAAAAAATTTAAACGGTGTACATTAATAAATACTTTCAACGATATTTGGTTTGAACAAAATGGGATTAAGGGTTTTTGACTTATCACTGAAAGACTGTCTTGCCCAAACAAAAGAACGTAAGTGCCGTGACTTCCCTATGAAGATACGACCTTTTTTGATTCAAGGTATTAAATAGTGTTTTGAAATGTGGAGTAGTCGGTGTCGGTACGGAACCCTCGTTGTGCGTGATCCGACACGCACTTGGCCGCTTTGTTTTGTTCCTCTACTTAGTGACGCAAACCTCGACTAGAAAGAAATTATAAAAAAGCGGAATTCAATAAAGCATTGAATCACTCCTTGTCTTAAAAGTACGTTCATGAAATGCGCCAACGCATTTCGAACGTCGTAATATATTTTCAACGTACTTGCTAACACAAGTTGTAAGACAAATTAATGTTAAAACGAAACAGCCCGGACAGGATTATGAGAGTCGTTAGTAATTGACATTATACCAGTGCCCACATCGTCTAACGCTTGCATTTATCAATATCTTTTTGCGTGGAGAAAAAATATTAGTTTATGAACATGGAACGGTACGAAGACCGGTTTGTCATAGCTCCTCTCGCAAGTCGTTAAACATTTTTTTTCCACTTCCTACTTCGTACATCGCCTTAACATATGGCGAACTAAATTATGTTACCTACGTCTAAACGACAGCTAAATAAAAATGTCCAAACATTTGTATACATTAAATAAATTTATCATCCCGTTTCGTTTATACGAACAGTGAAAGGAAGCTGGCACACATGGGGAGCCTTCAAATCCCAAATGCATAATTTTTTCATGATAACTCCGTCGCTAATACGAAATAGTGGATGCGACAATCGGATGAATGTTCGCGCCGCGTGAAATCACTACTTTTGTGATGATGAGCGAGCGTGGGACGCTGCGAACACGTGTATGTGGGCCCCTAACACGTGACGTTACCTGTCAAAATATGACGAGTCCCTTTCGAGTACAGATGTCGTCATTGTTACTGCTAATCTAATTCGGAGTCGTCGAGCGTGAAAGTGTTACGATTAACACATTTTCGCAACGAATTATTGGGAGGTTGTCAGTTTGCGTAAGCTGTGACAGGAGAGTGGCAGCTAGCCGGCTGGGGTGCGAACTGGCGCTGGCGAGGCGAGGTGGACTTGCCAGATAGCGGTATCGCATCTGACAATGTTGCTTCATGTCTGATTCATTGTCAATATCTCATCGCGTGTGTAGGATTGTAGCACGCACAGTTCTTGTATAACTAATAGTACTATTGTTATTCTCATACAGAAATGCGCATATTGTTATGTTAAGCTGTATTTCAAGACAAAGTGCAAGCATGATCTATTAAACGAGTAATCGTACTTTTTTATCAATGCTATATTTATCTTGTTGGTTATCTAAATGTTATGTTTTGTCGTTATTTTCAAACAGCTACCTAACCTAACGCAGCTTTAAGAACACAGAAGAATGTTCTTTTTGTAAAAATAGTCTTCTCTTGGTAGATAACTCTTAAACTTAGTAAGATAATAATACCAGGATTAAGAAAAGCGATTGGAAGAAGAATATTGGTTGGACCTAGAAAAAATCCAAGGAGGAAGTTCTTAACACTGCCAAAGAAAGGTATAAGATGTTTGGACACCTTTTACTACACGACGAATACGTTAAAACTAGTTTGGAAGGGAATGTAGAAGGAAGGTGGAAAAGAGGGAGGCCAAGAAGAAATATGGTATGAACGAAATCGTGGAAAAATTAAACATCGTGCCGTATATGGCTCCTACACTGACGCATACATAGACAATGTGCATGTATAGCTAAACACACCACCATGGCTCACCAGCATGGCGCTCGTGAGAAAAAAGTAGGTACCTACTACTTATACATATACATGTAAATAGCTCCACCGATAAAAGCCTAGTTCTTAATTAGATGATGATAATGGATACAAGAATTGCTAATGGTGTTCACATCGCCCCCAACTCGTAGATGGCACAGATTTTACAGTGATTTCACACAGCACCCGAAATGACTAATTTAAACCATAACGCTCACCAATTGAACACAGACACCGAATACACTTGTCTCGAGTCGAGCGCACATTTGGTTCAGATGTTTCTCCCCGATACATTTGTAAAATAGAGATGCTACTTAGGAAAATTAGAGGGTGGGGGAGAAATGTCACACAAAAGTTATTTAGATGTTTACGCGTGCATCGTTGCATTAAATAAGTTAGGAATACGCGGAGGCGAAAGGGGACAATAGACCCACACCATCCCATCTCACCCTGTGTACTTTTGTAGCGAATGTTTACCTTCTCAACCTCGCAACACCGATAACTTATCTTTTAAATTGTACCTTATTTCTATGCCTTTAAGACTGTCATTTAAATAATTGGTTAAGTGAGATTATGAGTTTGTAAAAGTAACCAATATAATATTGGCAATCAGCGCCGTTGACATCACAGTTTTTGTGGGACATTGAACGCTGTTCATTTGATAATCTGCGGTTGAAGTTTTCTTATGAATGATAAACAAATTGTATTTAATTCGTAAACAAATTGTATTTAATTTAAATTAGTGACGGGTTGAGTTTGTAAACCCGCCATGAAATCGCCAACTAAGTACGTAGCTGTTATAATTATGTATCTGTCTGAACTCTGTAGGAATAGTCAACTACTTTTTATAGTATAGTTAGTTTATCAATAATTTAGTTAAATTTAAGTAGTTTTACTTTTTTATTTGTTATTGAACACCTTTGTTGTTTTGAATAATTTTTCGAGTACTACGTATGTAGCTATTATTATTAGTCATCATTTGTAAATTTTGCATGTCCAAATATTGGCGATTTGTGCTGATCCTTTACAAAATTGTTTCACTTTAGTGTTTACCATGTCTCAAGCAAACAAAATTTCAAATCATATTATCTCTGAAAAATGAACAGTGTTCTGTTAAGCGTATCTATTACAACTAAGTATACTGCAATAACAAACAATATGCAGTGAAATCAGACATTGTGGAAATACAATGACCTTTCGACAATTTAATGTTATATGTACCGATTACTAATTTACCTTGAACCTCTTTACATGGTCGTATTACCCAGTACCACGGATAATATTTTTGAGCAGATACGCATCTACACTTAAGTACTCTTTAATTTTTCATTTATAAAACAGTATGATGTAGAATTAAAATTTCTCTATTACCAATTGGTTAGGATATCCGTCAGTTATTTGAGTACACATTGCTAATAGCTACAGAGGAGGTGAGCTGCAACCGACGCGCAGAGGGCGGAGGTGACACGACGATCTAATGCCGAGATAATGCCTCGACAGGAGAGTTAATTGCAAGCAGTGCACCACACTCGGGCGACGCTCCCCCGGGACCCGGCGCGCATCCCCCTCCGACGACCTCTTAATCATTCACTCCATCTGCGACGCCGAGCTAAAATACGCATGAAATTTATATGACCCACTCCAAAAAAATCGCACTACCTTTACCCAATCGCTGGCACAATGGGAGCCACCAACGCAGACTCAGCCACCCCGCGGCGCGATTTATGAATAGAATAATACCAGTCCACACAAAACGCTCTCGCACCATCAATCAATGTACTCCGAAATGTTTCATTAGTAAACATTAAGATGTTTGCTTACATGTCCGAATGTTGTTTGACGTAATATGCTCGAGTTCCGTGAAACGAGGTATGAAGTAAAATATTGTCAGTGGGGACGTATGGAGCACAATGTGGTACGTAATAATCGCACGAGGCGACGCGGGAGGCGTCGGTCACTGCACCGTGGGATCTTACACTTAAGATGTTTGTTAAAAACACGTTTTATTAACGCGATAAGGACTAAATTCGCTTGTTAAACAAATATGACTAACGAATAACCGATGCTCACCCACTCTACAGACAGGTATGTCGAACCGCGAAATGACCATTGTCTGCCCGAGAGAGACGTCCACTCGAAATTTGATCACAATTGTGCTGAATGTGCGTAATGTCCATAAATCTGGTGATTGACAAAAACTATTGTAATCGTGTTTGAAAAACATTTTGATCACACACTATCGTCGTATTTTGAATAGAATTTACTATAGAATTTATAACAGTGCTCCGCGTAGTTATGCTTCAAATTTCAAGTCATCATAGTTCCATTGAATAATGTATTGTCGAATAACACCTCCGTCCATGTTACCCTCTCACACATTGACTTATGATTTATCAACACATGTATTCACTGGATACTTAGTTCCTAAAAGCAGCTATTCTGAAAATTAAAGTAAGTAGGTACAGTGTCTTCCAAACAAAGGAAAGTAAATAAACGCCTACTTTAAAAAGAGAGGCCCGTCGAGTCACGCGCTTTCTTGCCGAGCGTAAACTAATAGGCGCTAACGGTTGTCATATTTGTACCACGCACAAATCAATAATATCACTTGCTTAATTCGTATCGCGTTTCAAAACATATGATAACATATAGCTTACTAAAGTAGGATGAAATTAAAACGATGAATGAAAATAAATAAACCGGTTCTCAAAAGTTGCGGCGCATTTACGACACGGTCTCATAAAATGTTCGGACGACACTAAATGAACGGAGGAAATAAGTAAAAAACCTTGTCACATTTCGCATAGCTCTAACCTGCAGCCGGAAATAGCGATATAGCCAATATTTTAAGCCTTTTGTTGCAAATAAATAACTATATATAGTGTATATAAATTCGGACATGCTCGGCAAATTGAACATGTAACGAAGGCAGAGAGGTTTTGTTCCTTGTCAATTTGTGGTTATGGTCCTGCCACAAATCCATAAATGAATCTTAAATAAATATAATTGGTTTATGTACTTATCGATAAAAACTCAGCATTGGGTACTCGGTAGATGTTTCTCCGCACTCCAGTTCGTCCACAATGACTGACGTTAAGGTACCTACTCTTTTCATATGTAGGTAATTATAATTATGCAGTAAATGTAATAAATACATAAAAATGCAAGCAATACATATCTAATAAATCTTTATTCCATGTACAGGTAGGTGGAAGAATTTTCAGAGTTAAAACAGTTTTACAACGTATAAATTTATAACTACAAGTGTTACGTAAGCCATGGACATAGTTTATAAGTTATAACCGACTAGGTCCATAGGAAGACACCACCAGTAATGGGCAAATCCCAATGATATACTTACATTGACTCTTATAAAATAAAAATATCTGGGCGGCCGAGCTTTGCTCGGCGTTTTCCGGGCCATGAGACCTAGCTAAATCGATTGCTCGTCCCCGAAAACCCCCACATACCAAATTTCATCAAAATTGTTAGAAGCGTTTCCGAGATCCCCGAAATAAATAAATAAATATACATATATAAATAAAAATAAATATATATACAAGAATTGCTCGTTTAAATATATAAGATAAGATAAGAGTCAATATTTTTTTATAGAACAATCAATTTAAAAATTTATAGGTAATCTTGGAATTAGGATTGAAGTGTCCCTAAGTGTACTGGTACTTGTCAGCTTAAAGTGTCCGTTATTGGTGGTCTCACCCTATGTATAATTTAAATGTTTTAAAACATGACCTAATCACTCAGCTCAAGCCATTCTCATTTCCACGACATCCGCTACAGGTAGGTATTTATTTAGAAATAATTAAAAACTCATTATTTTATCTCAGTTCATATGTTTTGCTTAATAATTAATATCACGTGGTTGTATGTTGTAGTGATAGCGAGACATGATCGATGGAGGGGCAAGGACACCCACACTAGAGTCGCCAGCGATCAAGGCGTTCCTGGAAGTGACATTGTCAAGACTGTGACCCCTGCGGTTGTGTCCACTATTCTGCTGACAGATAAGCGGCAAAAAATTGGAGTAAAGTTTCTAAAGTAAGACGTGACTGGACATGGAATGTTTTTACTTTTTTTTATAACAACAAGCAGACCACCTGATGGGAAACAGAACATGTTGGAAAACTGAAGTATTTAATGACTTACGATTGTTAATATATCAAAAACCTGACTGGACAGTAAGCAACGCGATATTTATGTATTTACCTTTTTTAGCGACGTTTCGACACGGGTTACACCGGTCATGGTCACGGAATCACTGTCGTCTCAGCAAGTTGCCAACGGAGATATGGATGCACAACATTTGACTACCACACAAAAGTTGATAAAAATGTGAAGGTTAGACTCGAAAAAAGTTCACTACCCGTCCACTATGTTTCTAATTGACTTAGGCGACTTCCTGGTTTGTCGGTGCGGAGGCGGTACGATATGAGAAAACCGTCAAATGTCAGTGTTAACTGTCAGTCAACTCAGTAATGCTTTTTACTACGCACCTACATTTAAATATGTGCTTCCTGACTGGCGCGGGATGTGCGGTAGCGGGACGATACGAAGACAGTACTGGTCCACTTCTGCGCATGTTATTAATACTGCGCAAATGTAATACTGACAGTATTCCGTCGAGTGAGAATCTTTGCGACGTCAGTAAGTTAACGTTAAAGGAGAAAATGTCACATATCGATCCCGTCCCGCCAAGTCAGGAAGTCGCCTTATATAGTGCATGCTTGCTTGAGAGCAGTGCCTTGGCGTACGCCTTCCTCTCCGTTTACAGTCCTCCCGAGCCTGAGCAGCCTCCGGCCACTCCTTTAAAAAGGAGTTAAACTCGTCGCACCATTGCCGGCTGCTGGGTATGCCTCGCCTCCGTTTTCAGCTCTCGGGCTGCCATTCGGCGGCGAACTTGGCCCACAGCTCACTCGGTATACGGCAGACATGACCAAGCCCAGTCCCATTTCAGCTTAGCCGCTTTCCGAAACGTCGACTATTTAGGTCTTAGGCGCACCTTTACTGATTATAATATCTAATACATCGCTCTCGTATCGCTCTATATGCATGCATTTAGTTATGATAAAACTAAATGAATTACTTGACCTACATATATGGATCTAGAACTTAGGCGCAAGTCGCATTGATACATTGGTGCTCTGAATACATTGCATAGAGGTAAATGTATCTGCAATAACTAAAAACACTTTTATATTGGGGTTTTTTATCATAATATATACTAGTGGCTCTGTGAGCTGTAGACCTCGTGAGTGTTTTTTTTATTTCCAAAACTATGTTAGATATCGAACCTGTAGAGCAGGGGTCGGCAACCTTTTGGCACCCACGGGCCACATAGTAGCTAAAAAAATCTTCGCGGGCCGCAGATGATTATAATGATCACTGTCTGTTGATATCAACTCGAAACAAATTGGTACGCCGTACGCGACAGTAACGTAGTAAAAATTCGCACCCCTTTTTACGTGAAAAACGAGAAAGACGAAAAAACCGACTTTTCACAGATAAACCAGCTAGTTTCCTTACCAAACCCAGATAATTCGCATTTCAACCGCATCGTAATTTCGCGATTCATTCGATCAATGCAAGCATATAGAATAGCAGATATAGAAACTTTAAGGGGGGGACGGGTCATAAAGTCATAACACACCTAGATGAAAACGCGAGCACGAAATTTTTCGAACACTGATGCAAATGCGGCAAATACTTCATACGCATCAAATCATAACACATCTAGATGAAAATGCGAGCGTAGCGAGCGCGAAATTTTTCGATGCAGGTGCGGAAAATACTTCATACGCATACGCATCAAGTTATGTAGATGTAAACGCGAGCGCGAAATTTTTCGAACACTGATTCAAATGCGGCAAATACTTCATACGCATCAAGTCATAACAAATCTCGTTGAAAACGCGAGCGTAGCGAGCGCGAAATTTTGCGAACATTATTATGCAGGTCTGAAAATACTTCATACGCATCAAGTCATGTAGACGGAAACGCGAGCGCAGCGAGCGCGAAATTTTTTGAACATTAAGATGCAGGTGTGGAAAATACTTCATATAGTCTAACGCAAACGCGGCGAGCGCGAAATTTTTGAAAAAAATTTTAGATAGATTTAACTGTAAAATATACTTACAAACACATATGTGACCGTCCAGCTCACTGGGGCCTTTATGGTCGGTATTGAGTTACGCACGGATCTATAATCTACAATACATGGGCTACCAAAAACAATGATCACCATGTCCCTAAGTGCCATACTTTTTTTTTAATAAATCGTCAAAGTTACTCAACCCAAAAATGCACTTTTGAGAAATAACTAAGAGAAGTTTAAAACTCATTTAAAGTATGTTCCCGTGGGAAGTTACATAGATGATGGTAGATCCAGAATCTTGAGGTTCTCTTCTATAGGAAACAATCAAAGATTTTTCAATTCCACTACCCCGTTGAGAAAAAATGGCCTTTGATCAGTGCAAGGCGCCGATCATAAAAAAGTAAGGAAATTTGTAATAGGTGAATTATTATTTCGTATTTTGTGATCTTTGTCATAGTGTATGCTAGAAAATAGTTTACTTAACACATCGAATGGAAAATAAAAACAAAATCCTAACGTGATATATATTTTTTTATAAATATAGAAAATGATATTTTTTCTATCTCGTCACGAATAAATTTAACAATTTCCGTGTAGTACACCATACTTACCTGTAATAAGTCTAGACAAGCATTACACAGGTTTTATTTTTTTTCTATGTCAATTAGTTTCAATTTTATGACCGATTAAAGTTACATGAAAATCAAGGTTTACTTCCATACAATTGAGAAAAGGGCCCTTATGGACGAATGTAACCAAAAATGTAAGTAAATAATAATATTTACATAGTCTAAGTAGCAATCTTGTATTAGAACGTAATTCTGAATAAATCTTTTCATTACAAGTTTTTTGAATTTTGCGTAATTTTTAAATTATACGAAAAAGCAATTTCGCATAGTAAAAAATTTTTTTTAACTCTATTTTAAAAAAACCGACCAAGTACGTGTCGGACCATGCACAATAAAGGGTTCCGTACCGACACCTACTAGTCCATATTTAAACCCACTATCCGATACGTCGAATCGAAAAAGGTCGTATCTTCATAGTAAACTCACGGCACTTACGCCCTTTTGTTTGGGCAAAACAGTTTTTCAGCAATTACTCAAAAACCAGTAGCCGTATTTTTATCAAACCAAAAATCTTCTTAAGTATTTATTAATGTACAGTCACCAGCATCAATATCTGCTATAATAAAGGCGCCATAAATATTTGACCCGTCTTTACGGCCCTACAAATGGAGCTGTGTCGGATATTTATGCCACCATTGTTTTGGCAGATATTAATGCTGGTGACTGTACACCACCTCATTTGTTCAGAATTTTCATACATTTGGAAATTAGAGGGTGGGGGGGAGCGGCCCTACCTTTTTTTTAAATTTCACGTTACTATTATGTAGCAATTCATAGAATTTAACTTTCCTACCATATATTTTCATAATTAGAGAGCTTATAGTCGGCTGTGACATACGGACGGACGCACGGACGGACGGACGCACGTACGGACGGACGGACGGGCAGACATGATGAAACTATAAGGGTTCCGTTTTCACCATTTTGGCTACGGAACTCTAAAAATACAATTAATAGGAAATGTAATAAGAAACAAAAAATTTTGCAACGGTCCTGCACGACTAGAACTTACTTGACTTGAGACTAGAAATAGGTATTTGTAACGTGTACCACTAGAATCCAGTAAACAGAAAAGGCAAATAAATAATACAGAAAATGGTTAGAAGTAATTAGAATAAGTTATTAACCTATTTTATATCATTATTATCTGACCTCTGCCATAAGGGCCCTTTTTTACTAAACTTTACAACTACTTTAAAGGTAGAAATACTTAACTTATACGTGTGAAACCAAGCTAGAAATACACATCTAGTCTTATACTTTATCAATATGCAAAAAACAAAAAATATGTGATTTTACCGTATTTTACTAAAACGCTGATATCTACGAAACTAGAAAGTGCCATAAGGGCCCTTTTGTTATGGACTGACTCATATCTCGTCCTGACCAACTGTGAAAATATTCGTGGTTGGCGATACAGACGCTTTCACGATGTTAAGAATTTCAAATTTTACCTTTACAAACAATAAAGCCAGGGAGGCTCGCGGGCCGCCTGTTGCCGACCGCTGCTGCAGAGGAGGACAAACCATAGAATCTTTTTTAGATTACTCAACAAAAATATTCGATGTAATCAAAGAACGTGCTCACAATACTTCACGAGAATCTGTTGTGAAATGCGACCCTTAGAGGTGAACAAATCGAAATTCGGCCGCAGAAGCACAAAATAATTGATAAAAAAATTGTTTTTTTAAATTTTGAAAAAGTGACTCGATAAAAAAATTCTATAGAATTACCGCACCTGCTCACAAAATTTCACGAAAATCGGTTGATAAATGCGACCTGTAGAGGAGAACAAACCAATGAATAAAATAAAAATAAAAAAAAATTACAAAAATTTACTTGCCTAAAAAATTTTATGTAATCATAAAACCTGCTCACAAAACTTCACGAGAATCGGTTGAGAAATGCGACGTGTAGAGGAAAAAACGGCCGCAGAAAAATACGAAATCATTGATACAAAGTTTGTTTTTTCGAATTTCAAAAAAGTGACTCGACAAAAAAAATCTATATAGTTACCAAACCTGCTCGCAAAATTTCACGAAAATCGGTTGATAAATGCGACCTGTAGAGGAGATCAGCCAACGACGAAAAAAAAAATTTTTTTTAATCTACAAAAATTTACTCTACAAATAAATTATATGTAGCCATGGAACCTGCTCACAAAATTTCACGAGAATCGGTTGAGAAATGCGACCTGTAGAGGAAAAAACGACCGCAGAAAAACACGAAATCATTGATACAATGTTTGTTTTTTTGAATTTCCAAAAAGTGACTCGACAAAAAAATTCTATATAGTTACCGAACCTACTCACAAAATTTCACGAAAATCGGTTGATAAATGCGACCTGTAGAGGAGGACATACAAAAATCCGGCCGGACATACGAAAGCATTTTTGTCGAAGCTAAAACAGAGACCTCGTTTTACTCGGTCAATGAGCAACTTAAGTAAATTACCACCTACCACCACCTACTACTCTGTTTTATACTTCTTTACTCCACTACCCAAAGGTTGTCTGGAAGAGATCGCTCTTTAGCGATAAGACCGCCTTTTGTTCTACCTCTGTATCCCTGTTTCTTTGTTTTTCTTTTGTATGTGTGTTTATGTGAGGTGTGCAATAAAGAGTATTTGTTGTTGTTGTTGTTGTTGTAAATTATAAATAAATTAACTTGATTTACAGTTTAGCACCTTTATCATTCATCAAAGTACAAAAATAAATGTTTTTTTAAGATAATTATCAGAACCTACCATGCATGACATTGTAAAAAGAAAACAACATTTTGCGTTACCTATTCGCAAATATTATCATTAATATGTAACTAAATTTGACAACTTTCAAAGGGCATAATGGAGTATTGATGCACAAAAAAATAGAACAATTAGTCTTGGGTGTTATACAAACAAATCGTCCATTAACACATACCATACCCATGTCAGATCACGCGTCTTTCTCTGAAGGCAGTTGATATTGTCCCAATATTCAGCTTTAGTAGAATATTGCATGTATTTCCAGCAATGTCGACATGAAATATGAATGTGATATTTCCTTGATTATGGTTATGGTATTTTAAAGAAATATTTGTGCAACACTTTATTTGGAGACAGGCGGATTGCAATGTTAAAATACTGCCGGCTGCAATGACCCCCTTATACATAAATTAAAAAACCGGCCAAGTGCGGCCGTGTCGGGCCACGCACAATGTAGGGTTCCGTAGTCGTCCACCCGTTCCATTATGTGGACTAAAAAGTTTGCGAACTTATATTTATTATGTTTTTGACAGAATTAACAACATTATCTAATGTATCAATGGAAATTGTATGAAAGTTTGCTTTTGCAAAGTACATTTCTTAAGTTCGAATATTAATCGTTAACTAGCAATGTCTACTTAGCTGTGATAGTTTTCCTTTTAAATTCATCGTACTCGTATATACTACTGACATGATTTTTTTCACATGCCTAGTAGCCACCGTTTAGCTGGCAGGGGTGGGGGACACTTGACCATAACAAAAACTATCACTTCAAAGCTTGATATCACGCTAACCGATTCTTGAATCAAAAAAATATTTTAGAAACCTTATAATATTTTTGAAAGTGATATCCAACGACACCCCACACGATGGGGGTTGGAAGAAAAAAAAATGCACCACCACTTTACAAGTTTACTTTTTTTTTTAATTTTTTTTTTGGGACAATCTTACACAAATCAACCTAGTCCCAAACTAAGCAAACCTTGTACTATGGGTACTAAGCGACGATATACATACTTATATAGATAACATACAGACAACAACAACATGTAGGGGAGGTACCCAAAAAAAACTGTTTTTTTTCAAGATTTTATTTTACCGTTTTGTCGGCGTCATCAATATGTATATGTATACTTATGCCAAATTACAGCTTTCTAGTACTAACGGTTAATGAGATAAACGGGGTCAGACGGACGGACGGACGGACGGAAATGGCGAAACTATAAGGGTTCCTTGTTTACTACGGAATCCTAATAAAAAATCTTCTAGCTAAAACAAGGGCTTGACAGTCTTGACACGCTTTTATGAAAGATAGCCTCATTGCAAGTCCTATAAGAGGAAATAGAAAAGACTCCCATGTTCTGTCTCTATCACGACCCGGATATTTTTGAATGGCCCGGTTATAGACACAGGCATACTTCGATAATAAACAATACATTGGACATGTTTTAAACAGGTCAAATTGCGATGTGGTAAAAATTTTACATGAAAATTCTTTCTCATCTGCTTGTATATACTATATCTATGAACTAAAATGTGTTTTGCACCTTTCCTACAAACACATAAATCTCCAAGTGACAGATAAACTCTACGCATGCGCCGGCCGGTACTTAGAGACAATTGTTACTGTAAGCTCAGTTCAGGAAAGTGTGTAACTATGTATTAGATGTAAGGTTTCTCTCAATGTACTTATTTTAATTTGCCAAAATAATTAATACGTGTAGCTAGTCTGTAAGTATTAATTTGGAACAAATAAACAAATAAACAAAATAAAAATGTTCCCAGAAGCCACATCCAGCGGCGCTCGATCCCAGTGCTTAATGAAACACACTTCTCGATACATCATTGATCGTGCGCGATAGGCGCGTCTGTGTCGTGTCATGTTTACTACATGTGACATGAAGGCTCGATGCTCAACCAAAACTCATTACAGGAATTAATGACGTTCCGCGTATGTTACCAATTTTAAGGGAACACAAGGGTATGTACGTACTTAGGCGACTTCCTGATTTGTCGGTGCGGAGGCAGTACGATATGAGAAAAGTGAAATGTCGGTGTCAGGTGTCAGTCGACTCGGTACCATTTTTTACTTCGCTCCTAGATACATTTAAATGAGTGCTTCGTGACTGGCGCGGGATGCGCGGTAGCGGGACGATGCGAAGGTGGTACTGCTCCGCTTCTGCGCATGATATTACTACTGCGCAAACGTAATACTGACAGTATTATGTCAAGTGAGAATGAGAATCTTTGCCGGTAGGCAGTACCACTACCGCTTAGCGGATAATTTCAAACTACATAGCTGTTTTTCGGCCTGAAAGGTGTAATGGAGCCGTATATGTCACCCGGACGAAGACTACGAAATTTTCGTAAAAGTTGTTGTGAAAATGCTTTCAAGTCTGTAGACAGGTGTCAGGTGTGTTTTACTAGATCAAATTGAAAGCATACATGCAATTGATATAGTGAAAAGCTTTTTTTCTTATGTAGATTGCCAACCAGAAGACCCTTTGGGCCAATTCAATGGTCAATTGAATCATCTGGATTCTAGCCCGACATCGTCGTCTCACGTCCGCCTTAAATATTGCACCGTAATACAATAACATTTAAACCATCGGCAACTTACGTAATGACACATTAAACGCGGTTGTTATACGTTTTTCATAATCTTGTGCTCCAAATGGCTTTTAATAACGCATTTTTAACCCTTGCCCGGCCTTTTCACTGTTTTAAGGTTAATTTACTGTCTGTAGGTACTTGATATACTCGTAAACCTAATCAAGAGCGTAATATCGCATTTCTTGACGTTTTTAATGACCTCTTGTTAACGTTGACATTTTTATAAAGAAAAGGGCGGCGTTTATTGTCATTTTTGAATTTTATATAGTAATTACTGGTAAATTAAGAATTATTATAGTGACCTACAGATGAGATCCGTTATGATACCCAATTATCCATTTAAGTTGCAAATGTATGAGTCTGAACCCGTCCTCTCCCAGCGAAAAAACACAAAACAAAACATTGTTTTGTTATGTGCCCGGGGATCCCGGGACCGTAACCGGGAGGCGACGGCTTAAATAGAAAACCAAATGTGCCTATCAGTGATAGAAAAAAAATAAACATTTATTAGATTGCTCTTCTAAAACGCGTATTATAACATTCCAGCTAGGTACTCATGAAGCTCTATTAGATTTCATTTACATTACATGGGTGTTACGATGTGTCAAAAAGGAACTGGTAGATATCTATATTCATTTTTGCACACATTAATTTTTTTGCTGTGGGCCACCGTTTACGAGTTTTTAACGAAAAACTAAAAAAAGTGAACTTTACACCCCCCCCCCCGCCTACCCGTTAGCTCCGCCCCCACCCCTCAGGATTTTAAGTATGTTGTTAAGGACACTTTAACTACAACTATGCCAAAATCCGCTTATACACTAATTATTTCCGCCAAGATATCCTTCATTTACTGAATCATCAATAACTAAGCTGAAAACGGACTAGAGTGACGTGCCCTAGTACAGTGAGCATCGAAAGTGTCTGCGCATATGAAGAGTTCAAAAGTCTTTATCGTAATGGAATAAGAGCTTTTGACCTTTTCATTTACGTAGTTACTTCTCTTGCTGACGAGTAACATGGACAGTGCTAAAAATAAAGCTCTGTTATTCAGTATGTAATGATGTTAAACTCTTTATATATAAACTGTATGTATTAAAGACCAAATTGCGTTTCTCTGTAAACAATAAAGATTCTTAAACAATTTTCATGATATTGCAATTACATATATCCCAAATAAACAATTCACTCACCTGTAAACAATAAAGTAACAACGTTTTAAGCCTTTACTTTTGGCTTGACTAATTATTTAAATCACATCACACAGTAATATTATCGCGCACCAATAAAAATATAACGATTTTGCCGTATTTCATCCAAGTCAATCAACAACGGTTGTCAGACATCAGCTGTCAACTTATAAAAACTAAAGAGGTTAATAAAAGAGGATACACCTGAGTGTACCTATATTGATTTTATTTATAAATAAGTAATAGGTAGCCTTAAGCGGGTGTTACACTGTCCTGAATTCAGAACGTTTAGAGCAGTACGTACCTATATGTTAGATTAGAGCGAGATGTTTCAACTCCCCTCCCCTAGTCAGGACTCTGAATTCAGGACAGTGTAATACCTGCTTTAGCCTTTTCTCTTGAACAGACAGACTTCGATAGCGTTTGTCTGTGAAGTAAGGTAAGACTATTGGAATGAAGGCATATTCCGCAGACGCTGCATTGAAGAAGTCGAACCAAATGTGCTGAATTCATCGTGAAATTGGCTAACCGATGTGACGTCCACGCTTGAGCGATCCGCAGTGAAATGGTATGGTGGAAATTATTTGACCGAATCTCTCCCATACGGCTCAGGCCTGGGAATCACTTGCTTGCTGATAGAGACAGATGGCGCAAACGCGTTGTGGATGGCAGAAAGTTGTCTGATGAAGCCTGGTTCGACGAATTAGCAAACAAAAGGTTACGCAGACATCGAGTCGGAACTGGAGCTTCTGATGTCTACCTTTACTGCAATACATGTGGAAGACCGTGCCGTTCCCGCGTAGGTCTATTACAATACAGTCACCAAAAACGGTGTACACAAACTGCACAGCAATGCTTAAATCGTATGTTATAGACGTAAAGGCCTATGATGATCCCATAACGTGTTCTCTTTTCTCTTTCAGCATATTTGCGTCCACTGCTGGACATATGCCTCTTCCATGCCTTTCCATTTTGTACTGGACGTAGCGGTTCTGGTCCAGGTTGGCCCTGCCGTCTTCCTGATGTCATCCGACCATCTGGCTTGCGGCCTTCCTACGCTACGGCTTGCCGCTCGAGGTCTCCAGGGCATAACGTGTTAATTGATGATTATTGTCCTTACTATTCGGGTAGTTTAATGTCCTACTCCGAATCCTGGAGTAGGTAGGTATTCAATTTTTGTGAAACATATGTCCAAAAATATAATATACATGTAGCTCTACGTCAGTGTTCACGAGGATATTAATTTTAGTCTCTAATTTTCAGTTAAAATAGGCTCAGCCTCAGCATTTCACTACTAGTAAGAGAAATTAGGTCAGGTCAGTAAGTGCACCTAATATAACTAGGTAACTGACATAACTAGAGCTGAAAGGTAGCAACAGGCAACCATTTACATAAGTTTTGAAAACACTAACTGTGCCATTTGTAAATAGACTCACAGCTCAAAGCCGGGACGAGTAGAAGTCAAGGGGGAGGCCCAGCAGTGGGACACCAGGCTTAGAAACACTACAAAAATTATATATTGTACAATCACAAATTACGCACTTGATTGTTACATTATTATATTCACCAGGCTACTCCTTCAACCGCACACTCCTATTGCTTTATTAGCGCCTATTAGGCCCGGCCTATACAGCCACAGTCAGGTTAAAAAGAAAAGTTGGGAACGTACCTATTATGCAAAACTTTTTTCTATTCTCAACAGTATAAGAGAAACAAACCTTTTTTCAGTTTGTTAAACCGAAACAATAAATATTAGACTCTTCAAATTTGAATGGTTGGTAAAACGTAAAAGGAACTTATGAAGAAGTCAATAAGTCCGGGGCTCCATGTAAGTATTCTTTAATAGATAATTTCGGTCATATTTCATCCGACGGTGACCAATAAGGCTTAATACATACGTACAAACATTCCAGAAATTCATGAAATATATCTTAAAAATACCTTATAGTGATTATGGCACGGTTATAATCATCAATCTTTGGGTACATTATAATTTATAATCGTGTACGGGCGGGGTATAAATTTGGAGTATTGAAAAGTCGAAACTTGTGATCAATAAATAACAACATGACGCTACAAACAAACATAGGACGCCTCCCGCAGCCAAGCGCGCGTGCCATGGATTAACCGTATTTTCATATCAAAGACCCTGCTCAGTTTTATGAATTACTTCTATTTTGGCTAATTATTTTCTAAACCTCCTATCTGTCCCGATTCGTTATAGTAAAATAAATCTTGTCCTTTCCAGTATACAACTCATGTTAAAAATGTGCTACGAAGAGATTTGCGATTGAAAAAGTCAGCTGTCATATTTGGGCCCGGCGTAATGTCTCTCTTTATTGGACGCGACTGCGTGGGAGAATTAAATTTGTTGCACTTTTCATTTAATCGTATTAGGGAAATTCATAACTTTATTCTTTGTGTCTTTTATGGCGTGGTGACAATGCAAAGGTTATTGCAATTTAAGACGTTTTGTTTGCTTTTATTATCGCATCGCTGCCAGATCGTTGGTAATTCGTGTAATAAGAATATTTTCACCTTTTTGTCACAGTGACACGGTTGAATTAACGCCGAAAAAAAAACTTATTTCACTCGAAAGACATCATTCATTCTAACATTAAGAGTAGAATTGTTGTTGACTTCGTAAAGTGTCTCTTATGGTTATGACTTCATATATCCGTAAAAAACGGGAGCTCCCGACACAAGTATCATTGCTCACTCAAAAATAGACCCCGACCTCGTATTGTACAATACGGATAATACTTGTGAACACCAATAAATCATTTTTAATTTTGATCTAAAACTCAATGACCACAAACTCTTATGTAAGTAACATATTTGTGCACCTTATGAAGAATTTGACAAAACCTCTCACCGCCTGATCCGTCCCCCTCCCTGAGCGTTCTGAACAATCCTGGCCTCGCATTATGGTCACGGAATACCGTGTCAAACGACAAGACGACGACGAGTGGTATCAGAAAGCGACAAATGCTTTATCTTGTCGTCTATCATGCTATCGCGCGACCATCATGGACCCCGCGAATCCACGAATGATGATTGACATACCTTTATATATATATAACGGGACAATAATGTGAACGATGGTTCGCAAACGGACACCAGTGCAGTACTTATACTTGGCATTTCCATGAATTAAGTTTATCCAACTTTGGTCTCTTCGTAGTTTTTTATTAAGTTTGATTTATCCCCACCCATTAGGTCAGGGCAAGCAATGCCGGCGCGCGCGGCAGGGCGCCCGATCCGCTCGCATAGATAGCAAAGACACGTGTTGTCAACTTGTACTTCTCCAAATACCGTATATATATGATAAATTTAACATTTAACATTAGTATGATATCTCGATAATGACGCCGTTTTATTTGAAGGTGTCAGTTAATAAAGATCTCAGTCGGAGCGGCTTTTATGCTTGCGTGGATTTTGTTTCACACTTTTCGTTCGCTAGCGATGACGACGAGTTGCAGAGTTAATTACATAATAGAGGTGGGTTATTTGTAAAATGTGCTAATGAATTCCAGCACGGACTGATATTACTGTTGTCAATGTGTTCTATATACAATACAATTTTTTTTATATTACTTCTAAGTAGGTAGATAAGATACCGGCGTGTGCTGTGCTTAATATTATGAGTAGCCATTGTATTTTTATTGACTGTCCACTAATATACTTTAATATTATTATTTTTATCAGGAATATCTTTATATTAATTTTTGTTTAACTACGAGGGCATATTGTTCATTTATCAAGAAGAGGTGAGATAAGTAAAGGCACAGATACATGTAATTATGGTAGAAGCAGTAACAGACAACCTTAGCAGCGATAGCATGAAACAGCAGGAAACGTTACAAGATGCATGTACATTGTACTTACATTGCATTATTAATTAGTTCCGAGCTTGTATTCTAAAGCGAACTAGGCGTGGTAACCGTAAGATGATCCCAACAAAACAGCGCAGTCATCAGGTGCCACGAACATTTCATAAACAACGTGAACATATCAACAGATATAAACAAAGCACACTTGTCACCCGACGTAAGCGTTTTTGTTGGTCGTGCATTTTTATAACAAGAGTTTTTGTTGTGAGGCGATGTAGGAAGGAAACCGCGGCGGGGGGCCAGCCTCCCGGGGCATGCGTACACAAAACATTTCGTGATCCATAAAGACAAAAGGAAAATTAAAATCTGTAAAACTCTTGAGTGGACTGCGTGCGTTCCGAGCCGTACACTCGGGGACCTTGTTAGGGATAGGTAACTAATGCCGGCTTCTACGAGGGCCAGAATATACAGGCTATCGATAAAATTCTGATAAGAGTAAACCAATAAACACACTCGTATACATTACAGAAATAAGGCCCGCTTAGTGACGAAATAGGCCGTAACTCTTTTCAGATTAAGTCTCATTAACAAGACTTGTTAAATACTTATTTATCGCGTTCTTTCAACGAGGCGACAATACAATTTACCAATTAATATGATTTTCATAACGGGGAACCCTAGCTAACTGAATTGCCCACTTAACTTGGCCACCCAATGTACTCTGTCACGGCGGGAAAGTAGTCCCGAGTGAGCTCCTCTCGTGTCTATAATAAAGTATTTACATATTATTATTCATGAAAACAAATGTCCTTTGAATGGTTTTTGAATTTTGTTGACTTAATACAAAGTGCTTTGCGAACGCTGCCCATTCTGTCGGCGACGTCGCATAATGGATGGCTTCGGTGTTCGCATTTTGCGCAAATGTTTTTCTTCTTTAGCGATATCACGAAATGTATCTTCGTGAGGTATAGGCTAAGGAATGTTATCGGATATGTCTTCTTCCATTAGGTCGTGGGTTGGTCGGTGCACTGCAAAGAGTTTGGGGTGAGCTATAATGATGAGGTTATGTGGTTCTGCAAGCGAGTGCGCGAGCGGCGCGTTCGCGGCTGGGCCGGCGCTGGCGTCCGGAAATCATTGGTATAATAATAAAGAGCTGAGCGAGAAAGCGCCCGCTCGCTGCGTGATAGATGCTCCACGGGCGAGCGACAAAAAAATAACAAAATCGACTTAGCAAACATGTTTAATAAAATGAATGACTCGCTCGTATATCTTCACCTGCTTAGTATGACATAAATTATAATAACATTATGTTGTACACGTTCAAGGAGTCCCAACAAATTCTTATTCACTAGAAAATAAGACGTTTCACAAAAAATATTGTCCGGGTTAGAGAGACGAGTTCGAAATGGAATAAACGATGAAATACCTCTAATGCTCTGCTGGACGCTCCCCTTTGTGTGCGCTTACATGACTAATGCCTTGTGAAATTGAACTATCGACGTACATATTTCGAGAAAATCTTCATAGCGTAGGATGAAGCATTCCTCATAACAAGCGGAGGTATAGAATACTTTCGGCCCCGGTCCTCGGCGTTATTGGGCTCAGTTAAACATTTTAAGATCACTCTGGCTGAGCTATGTCTAATTGAATTCCTCAAGTAGGATGTCCTGCAGAGAAGGCAGTATTCTGTTGATTTTCTGCTCGAATCTGCCAAGGCCCAAGCCCATCACATTAGCCAAGTATGCCATGCCTAAATTTTTAGTATAAAAATAGATTAACACATATAAACCAACACCTAATTGGACGGTTGCATAATGTGTAAAACTAGCTTAAAGGAGCCAATGTTAGAATTGTACGTAAAGAAAACAAAACGCATACTTATCATTCAACATTTTCAACAAGCGACTCGCCGTATGCCGTCTAGGAAAATTGTTACACATTTTTCTCATTATTTCTTACGGCGTAGGCCGAGGCGTGTCACGTTTTATACACTGCGTAAAGCTAACAGCCATTACAATAAATCTTACTACTATATTCCGCAATAACTCGGTGCATTGCCTTTTTATTTCGCGGTGATTTAGTTCACATCATCGATTTGATTCAGTGGCGTTAAAATTGAGAGGTTCTCTGAGACGAGGGCGCGCCCCTTCGCTCCCCCAATAAAATTACTTAGCCAGCCTGCACATAATTAGCGCTAAACAATATTTAGCGGCGATTAACCCTATAAAGTCTTATTAGATTAGAAGGGTTGTAAAAATCAATTAGTAGGCCGTCCTATGTAACCGCACAGGGCTCAGGAGGAATTTCTCTTTTTATTATCAATTAGATGGGTTTATGTGTGGTGAGGAGAGTAGGTGAGGATTAGGCAAGGCAAGTGAGCGGCGTGCGTGTCTGCGGCCGTCGGCAGAGGCTTAGCCTCGAGGGACGCCCTGACCCTTCCAGCGACGCGATGACAGCTGCCTTTGTCATGCTCGCACTGGAATTTTATACTACAAAATTGACAGCTACGTAACACCGTAATTCACAGATCGAATAACTTGTTACCGGGCTTGTAGCGACTCACAATAAAGTATGAGCTGGTTGTAGCCGCTCGGCGCGGCGGGGTCCAATTTATGTTGTTTCATATGATGTCTGCTTTTGTTAATGTGAAAATTAAATCAAACACGTCGGCACCATATTTTTTGTTTATTGCTTAATCTTTTTGCGAAGTGACCACTGTTTATGTAGTATTGTGATGGGACTATATAGTTTTAAGATAGTGTGCTATGGAAACTGGTTTAAATTATGAAGACAATGTTACATTATTTTTATACCACTAGGATGGTTAACAAGCCCAACCTGCTTAATAGTAAGTGAACACCGTACCACCCTAGACTATGGATGCTTGGCATCTGTGTCTCACAACGTGTAATCGTACTTATTAGTCGTACAAGCTACGTATAGTAACATTGTTTTGTCAGAACGCAGTAAGATACATGATGACAATTTCACATCGTAGACAGTAATAATGTAACGCAACTTTCCGAACGTACGGTAGGTATATTTTAATGTAATTTTTAGTATGGGAGATGACATTTTACGTCTATCTTACGCACAGTCGAACGTGTTCCGTAATTGTACAGCACAAGAGACATGAGAGTTTCGGTCATCCAATTTGAATTCTGGGCCACTTCGTACCTCGTTACAGTAACATTAACATGAGATCTTTAGCGGGTTTCATACTGATTTTCACTGTGACAAGTTACGAAGTAGCCCAGAAATCAAATTGGTTGACTGTACGTATATTTTTCGATTTTTCGATAAGGTAAAAAGTTTAATATTTTGACGTTGACCGCAACTGATGGCTGCACCCATATCAATTTCCTACTTAATGAATATTCCAAAGTTTCTCGCTGATTTCACACACAAGGGCATGACTGAATCCATCTCCAATCAGATCTTGGATTGAAGGAAGTTTGAGCCCTCCGCGGCGTGTAGGAATGCCTGATTGATTCCCGACTCCCCACCGTGAAAGTATGCCTGAAGTTGGGCCAGATTCAACTTTAGTCTGATCCAAGCTGAATTGATAATGAGATAGATCTTTGTTCCGGGTTTTGATTGAGAGCGCCTCTGGGCGCAGAGATACGGGCTATTAAAAAAACCAGTTTTATTATTAGAACGGTTTGTATTTGGCTGTTCTCTATTTTTCGAGAAGTAACTTTTTAGATATAATTTAATTAAATTAGTTTTAATTTTAGTTTATTTTTTGATACCTAACTTGTATTTGCAGTAAGCTTTAATATTAATTTAGTTATTGTTGTATTCGTGTATATATTTTCTTATTAATAAATGATTACAACTTCAAACTATGCTAACTTCAAATCGCAGTAAAATCTAGATTTCCCAATTAAAAACGTCTTTAATGTAGAGTATACTAATGAAGAAATTTCCGGTATCTTTTTTTTACACATACACCTTAGTACCTTAGCACCTTAGTATTTTTGCGCAGGGTATATAAGATTCCACAGGATAATTTTCGGTACCGAAATGCTAATTGTAAATATCAAATGATTTTATAGGTAATTTGTACTCGAGCGGTAACAGACTCGGTCTGGATGTTGTAGCTCGGGAAAAAAACCTATGTACGAAATATCATTTGTTTAAATAGTAGTTTTTCAGTAAAGGGAAACATCCTAATAAAGTCTACTTCTCTCTCGCTATGGGACGGAAGGTAAGGTGGCAGTCGTCTTCGTAAAACTAGTGCCTACGGGAAATCTTGGGATAATGTGCCTCGGCCTCTTTTAGTAGGTATAGGTAACAATCGGGCAATTCGGGAAAACGCAAAGAGGATGATTATAGGTCTATTATATTTCAAACAGAGTTAGGTTTAAGCTCGTTTTTTTACACGACAGCCCAAAAAGAGGAGTGTAATGTTTTCAGGTTTCATGTATGTATGTATGTGATTTTTTTTTACACGACAGCCCAAATAAAAGGAGTGTGATGTTTTCAGGTTTCATGTATGTAAGTGATTTTTTTTTGTTCCCCCAAACTTCTCAAGGCCTTAACCGATTTAGATGTGTGAGGTATCGTTGGAATCCTTACGTCATCCCGGGTAACATAGGATATGTGACGTTGCAATAAAACAATATAGCGGAATGTAGACTCCATTTTGAGTGTTCCGTAAAAAAAAAAAATTCTGTCTTAGCAAGTGGGGTATCAAAATGAAGCATTTGAAGAGACGATTTCAAAAATATATATAATGTATATGTTTCAAGCAATAAAGTTCGAAATACAAAATAATTATAAAAATTAAAAACATGACTGCATTAAAAAGATAATAAAAACAAGTTTCCTAATAAAGAACTCGAGGAAATATAATGCATTAAAAAGATAAAAACAAGTTTCCTAATAAAGAACTCAAGGAAATATATTTTGTTTGCAGTCGGGGAACCTACTTACATACAAGTAAAACCAAAATATTAGGTCCCACGACTGCAAACAAAATATATTTACTTGAGTTCTTTAATACGAAACTTGTTTTTATATTTTTAATGCAGTCGTGTTTTTTTATTAAAGTGAAATTGCTCTTGCTCAGCAATCTAGTCGGGGGGCAAAGATGACGCCGATCCAGGAACCTTAAAAAGGTCTAGGTTATATGAACTCGGAAATATACGAGCGAGGGTTGGCCATTGTTGTAATTGTGACACATACGAACACATACACTACGTGACGTGAAGTCGTGAACTCATAGCTCCTACGCTGACGCACACATAGACAATGTGCATGTATAGCTCAACACACAACCATGGCTCACCCGCGCTCGTGAGATAAAAGTACTCTACCAATAAGTTACACATCAAACCAATTCCAGTTTCAAACTGGAAGAATTGGTCGGTGGACGGGTTGCGGGCCGGGCGGCGATCAATGCGGCGATACCACCGATACGTCCCGACGCATCTGGTAGCCGCCAGTTTGTTATCGGCGACAAAACCTATTTATCGAAGTCACAGAGATTTATCGATCAGTATTCTACTCAATAACATGACATCTAACACGTTATGTCACTATAAATAATTATCTCGGACATTTAACGGTTATAATTTATTAATATGCGTTCTGTGACACATTTGATGTTCTCATTGGGAAAAATTAGACAAATACGCTCAATGATTTGTTGTATCGATGATAAGATTAATGAGATGGATTACGTTTACTTAAATCATCATTTAGGATACTCATAAATACTTAATAGAGTATTAATTCATTGATGATCTCGGCTCAAAATTTAATTTTAAAAAGTAAAGTTGGATGATCGATAGGCCGTTAATAAATAAATAGCGGCGCGAGTACCTCGGTTCTAAGTTCCCTCTAATTGCGGGCGAAAGATTGATATCCCGGCCGTAATCAACGAGGAATATTTGGAGCCGGAACATTTTAAACATGCCAAAACTTCATAATAACGCATAAATCGTACAGAAAAATCTGTTTGGTGTTGTAATAAATAAAACTGGAGTTTGGAGCCGATGGCCATGCATACAGCGGGGTATTACGCAATAGTTTGATTTATTGGTTTCGGCAAGGTGCAGGGAATTCTAACGGCCAGCCCTCCGAGCGTGATAGAATTTTGCCTTCGCAATTTCCTCATATATGTGAAAAACTATTCACAGCCTGCGGTGATAAATGTTGGGGCGCCTATGAATAAATTTGCCTGTCGGTATAATGCGGAAATCTGAAGTGATTAGGCTCGGCAGGTGAGGGCCAGCTGAGGATTGAGCCTCGTCTTAATCACTTTGTACTAAGCAGTTGCTGTAAGGTGCATTGCCTTTAGAAGGTGGCACCGGTAATTGTTTCTTGCCGAATATTTATTATGAATATCGCTTCACTGCTAACTGTTACTAAAATTGGTTGAAAGGAACACTTGCGGAATTGCTTGGATGGCCGTCACGGATAGTACCACGTATTTATTTATAATGATACGCACTTATGTGCCTACTTGATAAGATGTGAGGTAAAAAAGTAAGAAGATTAAGGATTATTAGATAAAAACTTAATACGCCTATTAAATATCGCTCTTATCACACTATTTATCTCCCACCTGAAACAACAGTGGAAATAAAATGCCAATTAATAAAATATATGTCGCCAAGAATGACCCTTTATTTGGCCAATATGTTCCCGATCGCCCACCAATTCGAATTGCCGTGTACACCTAATAAATTTTACAAGCGTATCTGAAAACCCCGTGCAATAAGAGCAACTGGATGAGACGAGAACAATAGCGAAATAACATTCGCCGGGCAGTAAACGGCGTTCGAAATCTAAATATTTATTTGAATTACTCGCGGCCTCGCGGGGCGCGGTTGCGGCCCTCACCGCGCCGGTTTACCGCGCGCCCTCTACTAATATTAAACGATCTTGAACGTTAACGCGCGCGTTCATTTTAAACACATAAAGTATACTCAGTTTTGAATTATTGACCTTTTATTTTCTTAGCGTGATTCCAACTTTCTAATAATCCAAGATGTAGGATTATTAGAAATTGAAGAGTACAATTTGAGTGTAATTTCAGCTTTAAAATAACCAACCTAGGTGTGAAATGAGTTAATTTTATAAATCTAGTATCTAGTCTTGAGGCTACGAGTGCCATCTATCAGAAAGTTGTTGCAACTTGAGTCTCCACGTGCAGCTAAGTTACCGTAGCGCATTCCAAGTTGCAACAGGGATTGGCCGCTGGCGGGTCAGATAGTTCTGCAAATTTTGTAGAGACATCTCTTCAACTAAAGATACTCAAATACTTAGAATGCTACGTGGCGACATCATTTGTTAAGAAAAAGAAATCGTCTGCCAAGTAGTTAAAGAATTTAGGAATTAAATTATTCCCTATATGTATAAGCTGAGTTTGGTGTTTAGGGACAAATTGCGCATAACCGAGCAAAATGACGTTCTCTTGTGTAGCAGCGTCTATGAGGTTATGCATTAATTTTCTCCATGTTGTAAAAACATGTTCGTAAAGAGCATTAATTGTATTACCGTATAGGTACTATAGTAATTCCTATGGCGTCATTTTATTATCAGAGAGAGATAGATAGAGCTTTACAACTCGAGTTAATTAAATATAGAGTTAAACAAACAGTTTTATTACGTTCCAATCATGCGCAATTGATGCCTTACTTTATCTAAGTCGTATAGCACTTAACCGGCATTGTAGAATTGACCTAACACATTCCTGAATAGAGCTCAATCTAAAACGTTACAAAACACTGTATGAGCTCGCGAAAGTAGTTCCCAATACCGTCTGATCTTCGTGCGTACAGCCACTAAAATGTATTAGAATCAGAAATTGAATACGACTTTATTGACGAGGGCGTAAGGGTGTTTTCGTTTATAATTTAGCGTTTTCACCGAGTGAGGCCGAACCTATAAAACAGCCGATTGGTTCAGTACGTTATTAACCGTTATTTGTTGTCTATGCTTATTGCTGGTTTACGATCCGCGGACGTTTTATTGCGGTTTCAATTGGCGTTGTGACGGATTTGATTAATGAATGCAATAAGTTTGTTATTATTCGTCTTTATATGAGTGATAGGATAGGTCATATAAATTATATGCCCAGCTCCTTTAACATAGGAATGAAATAATCTATAAACGAGAAAACGTAGCAATTAAATTGCGTAAATAGGAAAAAAATCCACTAACCGATAGGTACAGGACGTCAACGGCTGTATGCTTGTTTGATTTGGTGATCCTACAACTTTTTACGGAAATTCTAATTTTAAGTGTAATCTTGTAAAACGATTAATCCCATTGGACCTATCAAAATTACGATCGTGCTTACATTCCTTTATTAACTATTTATTTTAGTTCCTAATATAACATTTAGAATTTATAGACACACTCGCACGCTAACTGCTAAGCAGCAGAGTTAAATGTCTTAGAATATCGAGCGTATGAAATACATTGATTTCAATTGAAAAGAGAAATATGTGACTCAGATTGTTTCCAAAGGGGATCTATGACCGGCTTTAATTCCAAGCTGAAGCTGCGGCTTTGCAGAGCGTTTGAGGGAACCCCATTGGATTGGAACGGATCGAGTTTTCTAAATCATATTGAATTAATAATGTCTCTCTATCATATTGAATTAATAATATAATTGGGATTACTTACATTTATTGCCATGCAATCTTTGTTTGTACGACGCGTTTTCGTATAATCTTTTTGTTTATTATACTTTTCTATATTTAAGATAAATACCTGTTGTCAAGTAAAATAGAACGGAAAATTTTATCATTCGTAAATCAATGTGTCCCTTTAAAATCGGTTATGCAATAAAACACAACAATAATCTAAATGGGAAACTCAAGACAAATGGCCTAGGCAAACTCATTTAAGAGTCCGAACATTCTTATTGTCAAATAACAGATGTCGGTGACGTATACTTCTGAAGTAACAATAATAATATCTCTTTATTTTAGGCAAGTACCCATATCACAATTACATTTACAAATAAAAACAGCTAGGTATAATAAGAAAAAATAAAATAAAAAGTACAATACCTAAGTATACCTATAGATGGCTGATCTATCTGGCTGGCTATCTATGGCTGATCTTATGCCACAATCGGGCCATTCATAGTTTTTAACATTTTTTTGTTTTGTTTGGTTGATGGGTTTATAAAGCTCTGCTTATAAAGCTCATGGTTAGATCCCATGGTTGATGAACTTTTGGGACTTTAGTAAATATATTTTCCGAAAAGCCGGGTGTTCTGTAACTTATGTAACAAACTTTCTTAAATTGGCTTTCTATACGCGCGAAATTCCTAGAATAAATTTGTATAAACTAGAATAATTTGAGAAATTAGTTGACATCAATTTTTTCAAATTATTCTTGTTTATACAAGTTTATTATGAGCCTGCGAATGTCTAAATATGTTTTGCATGGAAATGACTGAAATTTCACAGGCTGATATTGACATATTTTGGTCAAGGGACCCTAAAATTGTAGCAGTTTGATTTTAATTGAAAAGCATTCGCTTATTTTTACAGACTTATTGCCCCCATTTACATCCAAATGCAATGATAAATACGATGATCATGTTCAGTCTTGTATGAGAGCTGGCGCCACTGTTCAGCCAGCAATAAAACGAATAAAAACGGTCATTTAGATCAGTACCAAAAAAAACACAACCACGCTCGATTCGCATAAAATTTATTATTAATACAATATTTAGATTGCGACGTTCTTAATTAAGTTCGCTTTTAATTACTATAATTAACTAAACCAAATGCCTATATCGAGTGGCACTCTCAAAGTTGAAAAAAGCGGTTCTTTTATTACGTTTTAAGCATTGTTTAAGAGTTAGAAGGGGAGGACCCTCCCGGTCGACTTTTACCGTCTCATTATCGACTTTTTTCCCCATTTTGTTTGTAAATTCTTCAAGATTCAGACGTTTACTGGTTAACTGATTTAGGGCCGGTTAAAGTCTTTAAAGTAAACCTTATAGTAAGGTAAATCTCTCTGTACTCACACTGTCCCGTTTCGACAAAATATTTCCCGCCTCAAATTCAGCAAGACATCGCTTATAAACATTATATAAATAAGTTCACGGCTGGAACTAGGTACGTATTATTTTATCCAGTATGTGTTTCAATTGTGATAAATCAGCGAAATTTATTAAATAAGAAAAAGTAAACAAAACTGGTGACATGTTGTATCAAATTGATCCATTTAAAAGCGACTTTATTATACAAACCAGAAGGTTCAAAGTGTAATGATATTTTTTATAAAATGTTGGACATATTCAATAATTTCATCTTTAATTTAAATTTTAATTCCTGTATTTACTAACATACCTAGTTTCTTAAGAATTATTGTTGATAACATTTTTAGTATTGTATGTGATTATTATATGGAATCATGGTTCTGAAATAAATTTGAATTGAATTGAATTGAATGTAGGACCTTAGCGATAGCGAGTTTATTATGCTGGTACTACTTATAGCACGTGGTTCTCTCAAATTTTTATCTTGCTCGCTCGCTAGTGATAGGTAACTCGATATTCTGTATTTTTCGCCCGATATGATTATTTCGAAATGTCAAATTTAAGCATCAGATTTTAAACAAATTCCCAATCTTTAAATAAACTGTCAACATATTATCACTTATAATACCTTTAAAAGTATTACCGAAATTGAAGTTAATAACGGTCTTATAAGTACCTATTTTTTTGACATAGTTTAGGGTTTTAATACATTTATACCCCCGTCCTTTTCCAGCGATAAAAATATACAATGGCATTGTTTTGTTACGTACCCGAAGATCTCCGGGCTCGGAAACTTCAATATATATTTATTAATAATTATTAGTTGGCTGATTTTAGAGCCTCCTTATACTTATTCTTGATCGTTCATAAAAGCTTTAGTTAAATTGCTGCTAATATTCGTGTCACTTATTACATTTATAATTATGCAAAGGGACAAAACAATTTTAGTAAACAGAGGTTTATTAAGTATAATGAATAATGTAGTTACTGTTTCAAAAAATGTCATTGGGCGTTACTACTCCTTATAAATCTAATATATTTTCGAGTTTCGCAAGTTTGTAAAGTTATTCGAGTATTTTTCATCAACATTTAGTATCGCCTACAAGTACATACTCCTAGTATTGAGTGTAAGTCAATTTCAGTTGTATGTATTGTCAATTCCTATTACTTATTTTTGTACTATTTATTAAGATAAAATTGTATTTCTTTTTTTGCATGTGAATATGTTTTTAAGTAATTGCAAGCCCTTTTTTGCCTGAAACACAGGGTTTCCTAGCTCAGGCACGTGCTATTTATTACCATCTAATTCTAAGCTCCTAGCCTATAGTTATTATTATTGTACAACATGTTTTTCAATAAATTATACTATACTATACTATTGTATTGCTATCAATTAGCTTGATTATAAATAAATCAGATGTTCAATATTGGATGTGTTACACGCACTCTCTGAAATCGATATCTTATAAGGTATTCCCTGACGTCACAATTTGAGCCTGATCTAGATTCTGTTTTGGCTATAATATAGTTGTCCTGTGCACTTATGGAACTACACATTGTTGTACGTACCTCAGAAACGCATCCTACTAATTGGCACAATTCTTAAGAATCAAACCTAAATCTCTAGCTGATTTTTTGTGGCTTTATAGGCCGGCCCAATAAAGTGATAGAAGAGCGGTGGGAGTGGGGTGATGGGAGCGGCGGGCGGAGATTGTTGACCCGTCGCTAGTGTCCATAGGCTTCGGTATCTACTTACCATCAGACCGGCCGTAAGCTAATTTGCCACCGTCGTCGTGGCTTAAGGCGCAGGGGTGAGCAAGCTCTCTCCGTACAAACTTTGTGCAAACTTTTCTTAGCTTGTGTTTGTACTACACTTGTGATTTTTGATCATATTATGCTTATTTTTCTGTTAGCCATAACGTAAAAAAATATTATTTAATAAAAAAAAGGCATTTTTCATTTTTTGTTTTTTTTTCTTGAGGTTCTTGGTAGGTACATCCAATATTTACAAGCAATTATATTCGGGAGTGCCAAAATCGACGAATAAAACGTGCACAGAGTTTGTATGGAGGAAAAAATCTAATGTTTTGATACGTACGGAATATTGAAGAATGAATACCTACCTACATAGCCTCTAAATGGTATTTATTGTTAGGCTGGAAACAGTGCTCGACCGACGGCCAGCGCGTATCGTCGGTCGGGCGAGTTTTGTATGGTCGCATATACGCGCTGACGGTGAGCATCGGTCTGAACATGGTCTGAACACTCTGAACACACGGTATGCTTTCATACAGCGATAGCTACGCCCGACCGACCATACGCCCTGACCGTCGGTCGAGCACTGTTTCCAGTCTTAGAGTACCTACTTTCATCTCACGAGCGCGGGTGAGCCATGATTGTGTTGAGCTATACATGCACATTGTCTATGTGCATCAGCGTAGGAGCTATGAGTTCACGTTGTCTATGTGTTCGTATCAGTATACGACACAGTGTCACAACTACAACCATGGGCAACCCGCGCTCGTGAGATAATACGGGATTTACCTGTATGTACTTGAATATAGGTAGAATTGCTTTGACCTATCTAACTTATAAATCCAATAATCAAAGACTTTCGACCTCTTTAATTGCGTAGCAACTTATGATGCTGACTCTAAAGTACGGTCAATCTTTTATTTCTGGGCAACTTCGTACCTACCTTGTTATACTTCGTATCTGTGACAAGGTCGCCCAGAAACCAAATTGGTTGACTGTATCTAATAGTATCTATACCTTAAGACTTTTTTTCTTCCCTGTTTGGTCAGCGTGGCGACCAGCTACAGCTTCGATTAGGGTACAGACGGCCTAAGCGAGCTCAAAAGGACCCGCATAACGAGGTTTAGACTAACAAGGACTTGAGTGCAATTTTCAGTGAATTTTCATTGCATGCCCCGCAGTGTCGGTTTTTTAAATATTTTTTTTTAATGGAATTAACTTTGCGGGGCTGCGGCCTACCGAGGTAAGATGAATACGATCAAACCCTGCAATGCAATGAAAATTCACTGAAAATGGCACGCAAGTTCTTGATAATGTAAGTCTTCCTGTAATATAGGCTGAGATTTAGCTTACATACTCGTATATATTTGTAGGCGACACAAAACAAATATTGAACTGTTCACGAGCCCTAGGCCACAATTCTATAATTTATCTCGACAGAAAAGTGGAGCCTCATGATATCGCCCTCGTTTTCTGTCTCTACCATTCTGAATTCAAATAAGCGGGGATACATAGTTATACCCATGAACATGAAGTTACGACATGCCGCACACATTTCATTCGGAATCGGGCCCCGCAGATTTCCCACGGCTTGTTGAAAATAAAAAGTTCACATTTGAAATAAAGATTTAATTACAATCATTACATAATGTTACTCATAATAATAATTCATAGGTATATAATATTCTATAAATAACTATATAGAACATTTAATATTAAGCGAATGTATTCGATTTGGTCACGTTGAAATTTGTTTACCATCTGCGTTGATTCGATTAGACCTTAGCCTCCGACATAACTGGAAATAAAATCAGTGACCCTTCAACGTATAGGTACGTGATACAAAATCAAATACGTCCATTTTGTCCCCTTTTGTATTAAGAATTAACTCGATGCATACAAATTGTATTTTAAGCTTAGACTGCCTTTTTACAAGTTTTTTTAAATTGCACTTTTTTACGTACGTAATATGTAACTTGTCTTCAAAAATTAAAAAAAATTTTCACCCACTTGCCGATATTCGATTGAACTGAAATTTGGCTTATGTATGTAAGTTCGGTGACAAATACAATATCATGGTACCACCAAGCTGATCTGATGCTGGAGACTCCTAAACTAAACAAGATATACACTCGTCGTGTTTGGGCTCATTAGAGAGTAGGTACTTGATGATTGTAGAAAAATGGATAGTCAGCAATAAAAGCTTATTGGTACCAAAAATGAAATTTTTCAGTTTCTTTAAAACGGCTACATAGTAGGCAAAGCGTACGAACTCGCATTGCTGAAAGATCTAACAACTTCTTTTTGAAAATTGGACCACGTGTGGAATTTTTTCTCGTCAGTTCATTTGATCAAGATACAGAGAATGTTTATACATATTTTAAACATCGATTTAATCCGTAAGTTGCGTTGATTCACTCGGGAAATCGAAAGTAATTGCTGTATGGTAAGACACTAAAATAATAGGTACATTTAATATGGTTGCGCTGTGTAACTTATTTGAGTTAAATAAATTAAATATACTGCTGTATTTATGTCACATGTTGGTATCACACGGCTTACCCCAAGTCTTAAATAAGAATTAGGTGGCGCGATAAGCCAATATAAACTACGAATGCCAACCATACATACATATTGTACCTAGCCCCGTTTTGTTTCATTTAAAATTTACTCAGGGAAATGGATACGTAGGCCTTATTTGAAAACGGTGCTTAGGCTGCGTTTCCACCAGAGATGTGCGAGGATGCGGTTTCATACATTTGACACCTCGCAACGCGCCGAGCGTGAAAACACATCCTCGCACATATCTGGTGGAAACGCAGCCTAAGAACGGTGTTCGAGTTTGACCGCTTGGCCGGAGTATTCCATCCATAAAATTTGACAGGAATTGACACGTCCCTTAATGACATAGAAGTATACTATTCTGCCAAATATCGTGGATTTACCGGCCTTAAAATTAAAGATCTTTACTCTTTGAAACAAAAATCTGTTTTATTGTAGTAAAAACAAAAGAGACTTCTCGAAGTAGGTACATTGATAGTGTTTGTACGTGAAAACATTAATTTGCAGTGACATATCAATATGAAGTATTCGTCACGTCTACACATACAATATTGATTTCCGTGAATTTATTTTACCTATACAAAACGGACGATTACAATTTGTAATACAACACACATTACGTTGACCGAAAACCCCAGTGACCGCAAACAATATTTAAAAATAAACCGTGATTCTGAATATATTTACAAGGTATACTAATAATACTTTTAAACAATATTTATAAAGATCATTCCGAGTGTCATCGTCATCAACAACATCGAAAGTGACGAAACCATACTAATTACTTTGTACACTTTTCAAGAAACTAAAAATAGAAAATCTACAAAACATTTTATATACAAGGGCAACAACAATAACCGAACCGATGGCTGTTTATCGATTATTCATATAGTCTTTATTAACAAAAATAAACAATAGTTTACGATATAGGGTACGAAACCAAACTATGCTTCCCTTACTGCCTACGTACTGAGCGTACACTATCTTATGAACTAGTAAAAGTACTGTCTGGCACCTGAACTAATCAATAACTTATTGCTTTGAAATTACATTTAGACAAATGAAAGTTGGAAGAACTTAAAAACAAACATTAGGTACCTACCAGCGCCGTCCGAAGCCAAGCCGCGGCGCCTAGCCTTGCTTGAGGTGCAACAAATGCCTCATCTCTCTATACAAACGTTTACAGGCTGCTTTAATTGAGGTCAAAACAGTTTTAAAAAAGTTGTTTTTTTTCCCGACAAATGAATAGAATAGGCTGAAATACCTGATGCATGAGTAAGCACTTCATTTAATCAATATTATTTTCCAGTAAAAATTATTAATTTAAAATATAGTAATAATAATAACCTACTAGTAGAATAGTACCTTATGTTGACATTTTATGAGTCTTATGCTTTTTTGAAAAGTGCGTGATTGAATAAATAAATAACAAAATGAAAAAGTATTGTATAATTGCAATATCCGTAAACGTTTGTGTGGAAAGTTGACGCTAAAATTGCACTATAATACAAATAATTTAGATATTACTTCCATAATACTCTTAAGTCTATAAAAATACTGAGCAATATTGATTTCGTACAGTGATTCGTTTTAAGTACAAAGTAGGACGAAAGTCGACAAACCTCGATCGTAACTCAAGTACAAATAACAAAATAAATACTATCTCATACGATATAATTCCGTGCATTTAGGGATTCGAAGTACACCATTCAATGCAGACACAGATGATTGTACTGAACGAATTGGTTGCAAATTACAAAGGGTCGACGAACATAATTCTTATTTGAGCTTAAGTGTAAGGGCTGGCTATTCATAGTGTCTAGAATCCGTTGAGGCTGGCGTCACGTCACGGGCTAACACTGAGCACTGCCCACAGTCAGAGGCGCGGCGCGGCGCGGCGCAGCGACCCACTTCACTTGCTTTACCTGCAACAACAACAGGAACACACACATTAATAAGCACATCCCGTCCACACCACCATATATCCAAACAACAAAAACGTAGCTTTAAAAGAATAGCGGTATTTAAATTAACAGAAAAAAAAGGATCCGATAGCCGTTCCGATTCTATCGCGATGTCCTCCGAGCCGGCCCGCCGCTGCGTTCACACATATCAACCGAAAAAGAAAAAATCTAAAGCAATCGAGATGAGGTGACGAAACGTTCAGTCTCATTATCTGAGAATTTATTAACGAATCGTCCGGACCGGAAAACCGAAATGTGAAAGAAATAAAAATTCGACCTCGGCTGCGGTCATCTAAGGTTTGTACGCCGTCAATGAAAAAAGAAGTCAAACGGGTTGTCCGCGACCTGGGCCTGAATGAAGTGGAGAGGACCCGAGTGAGGTTTAAGAGATAAGGGGAAAGATTGGAGGCAAAAAAAAGTAAAGCGGCTTTAATGCGAAGGTAGTGTTGTGAATGAAGAGGATCCATTGAGATTCCGCGCCCACGCGCGCTATCGGAGCGCGGGGCGAGTCGGGCGCACGGCAGCGCGCTGACGCCGTCATAAACAATACTTATTCTACCTATTACATTAACGTTTTTTGTCTTAGACGGAACAATCCCGGTGCTGTTTTATTTAAATTAGGCGTAGTGAATGGAATTAGAGCTGGGTGTGTCGTGGATTAAAGCTGTATGGATGATTTACTTCCTACTAACTGATGAATAATGCATGTGGATTCTGACATTATACCTACATGTTATGTTTGTTTAAGCGTCAGTGTCCATTCACATGCTTCAAGAGACGTCGGTCTCTTCTATTAAAATTGTGTGTATGTAATTGTGTAACTTTGATAGCTCAGCTTATAAATTGTTATCTTTTAATTTATTACCTACTTTAATCGAATTAAGTATAAAATGTCGACTCGGTAGCCGAATCAGAATAACAAATAATAACCCTAAACGAAAAGGTAGGTATGTTATTTAAGTTTAAAGCAAAAACTGTCGATTTCGCGTTCTTTTTGGGGCTACTTTAAAGGAATGCCGCGATAAGGAGTTATTTTCGCGTCATGGAATTCGCGGGCACAAAAAGGCGTGAAAACCAAAATAATACAAAAGGTTATAGAAGTGAATTTGTGAGCGTTTGGCTAAAACAGAATTCCTCGCGAAGCCGTCCTGTGCGGCGTCGGGCGCGGTGGGATTTATTGTAATGAGCGCAGATACCGCGCTCTTCTAAGAAAACCTTTGACGTCTCTTAGAAAAATGCGTCGTCGCCTCGCGCCCATACTAGATAGCATTCATCTTCACACGCTCGCTCGCCAGCTGCGAATTATTCCAATGACACTTGGACAGCTACGGTTATACACGTATTTTTGACCTATTACAGTCATTAGTGTAACACGAGATAATAACATTATAATATTAACGTCAACAATTAACACGAGCGATACTAAAATGGAACGCTTCGGTAAATGTAAGCACAATATAACAAGTGTACATTCGGTCGCGCAAGAACGTGGAGCAAATAATGAACAAACCATTTTACTCCGCATTAATCACTGCTTACTGTCGTATCACGTATTTTAATACTGTGAACGAGCGTGATTAAAATCTCGCGGTAAACAAATCTAATCAGTCACGTTATGAGTTCAAATGGCAGCTAATTTGGGCAGGTCAGCGCGCGTAGGAGGTACACAGTGCGTCTCGGTGACACTGACAAATGACGCAAGATTGCAATCTCGCCGCCCTCGTGCCATGTCGCCCTTCCGCCTCGAGTCGACTCCATTGTTTTCAATTACCGACATGACACCCCGGCGAGAGTCTCCGCTACAAAAACCACAACTCTGTTTATGGCTTTCGCGATATCTCCGCTGCGATCATCCATTTACGAGGGCGTACCTCATCTACATCTATCCAACGTACGACGCCGCGTTCCCGTCTCATCAATTTGAATCAATCAATAACTCACCGCCAGTGGAGCGGTCCGCTTTCAGACGGCCGGCACGAAACCGTTGGGGTGTTGTAGTGAACTGGAATAGGAAACATTCACTCTTTTCACGTGGTGTTTAACATCTCAAAGGAGTTAATTCACCTACTATTGTACACCGTGTAACGTGTGAGTGTGTGAGGCCATAACTAGAAAGGAATAATTACCTTTTATAAAACGGTTTGAACGCGGCCGAGCCTTCGTTGTGATGAGGCTGGTTGGGCTGGTGGTTTGCGGGGTGGTGATTGTTATGGTAGGGATCGCGCTGCGGTGACTGTTGGTGGCGCGGGAAGCAGTAGGGGGCGCCGCCGCTGCCGAGAGGATTGGCCACGCTGGGCACTTTCATATTGGGTGGCGTCTGCGGCGGCGTGTCGGTCTGTACGTCGGGGAAGGCGGCCGGGTGCACGCAGGGGTGCTGCGCGCCGTACTGGCCGGGGAAACCGCCATACCGGCCGTAGGATCCGGTGGCGGGACTGGCGGCCGCCGTGGCGGGCAACGCGAACCCGTTGGAGCTGCCGTCCGCCCCGCGCTCAGGTCCCGCGTACGCGTGCTGCGGCCAGGGCTGCGCCGCCGGCGGAGGCGTCTTGCACGCCGCCGTATCCGCCAACGACCATATCTTCGGTTTCGACGCCGGTATTGGCACGCCGCAGTCCGATCCTCTCTTCACCTCCTCCTTTATCCCGTATCCCAGCAGCTGGTGATGCATCCCCTGCAGGAGCTCGTCGCCCTTCCTCTCCTCATCTGTAAAAAGGAACGAAAACGATCATGTTTCACATTCAACTCGAACGCACGCGTTATTGCAATCAGATTAGTCGCAATAGCCCATACCATTACTAATACTACGACAATAAAAGGAGCTTAAAATGTTTATATTCCGTATAAAATCGATGAGATTCGGATCGGAGCGGCAACGTGACCGTTACACTCGGGACGTAAGTTTTAGCTCGTAAGAAGCGGCCCTCCCTTCAGAAAAGTCGTGTGAAAATACGTTTGGCGTGCAGTGACCCATTCGTTAAGTGGTTATCCGATTAGCGAAGTGAAAATACCACTTTGGGGCGCGAGAGAGGGCCGCGGGGCGCGCCGCCCGTCGTTCCGTATTTAAGAAGAGCATTTATTTCGCATTTCCCTCGAGGCCCGCGGCTCTTACAGTTTGCCGGGACAATTAATGGTCAACGTCGTTCCTTTTCTTTCTTTGATTTTTAACAGCGACCCATGTTTACTTCTAGAAAGCAAAATCTAAAGATGCACACTCACTTTAGAAAAAACTTTTTACGTAAGTACGAATTTGTCTGCAGGCGGTGTCAAGTAAACATTCCATTGAATATTTTTTAAGCTTCGAGGTAAAATCCTAATGTAAAATTACACGAAATTGTTTATTCAGGAGAATTTTATAACGCTCTAAGTATTATCATAATGGTATTTCTGGATGTTAGGCGGGTTTCGGCCGGCGGCCTAATGAAATTCAGAGGCGACGCGGAGGGCGCGACCGCTCTATTCTCTTTATTCCATTTAATGCTGACTGCTCCTAGCTTTTAAGAGGGGTTATCCGCGTGGCCCCTCACTAGGGATAAATAGGGACGCCACTGATACTCCGCGCGAAGATATTTATCCGGCAAATTGTTTAAATTTTCATTGTATTAATCTAATAAAAGCCCGCAACGACCGGAGATAAGCGAAAATTGGACGATTTCATCGTGTTTTATTTTAACAATATGTTGAACGTTATTTAAGAAGGCGCTAGTTAACAAATTGAAGGGGCTGTTTAATACAAGCGTTTTGTTAATTTATTTTAATTTTCTAGTTATACTCACAGATTCATAGAAAGTTAGGTATCTATGGAGGAGCTATCTACCGTACCGTCATTTTATACCTGATTTAATGCTGCTTTTCTAGCAAAACTCATCTTAGCTACATCTTCATAAAAATCGAACAGGCTACCTGTAAGCAATCGTAGCTCCTGAAAGAAAAGTGGCTTAACATTCAAAATTCCTTTACATATAAGTTTCTAAATGCCTACGGGGAAATAACCGAGCTCAGTTCGGCAAGCCGATACGCGAACCTTATCAATTAGCCGGAGCGCCACAGTTCAGGTTATCCGTCATAAATATTTATCGAACGGTGTATGCGTTCAACGCTGTCCCCAGATATGCAAAATAGATTTATCTAAGTGCAGGCGACGCCGCGGGAGGCGCGGAAACGCTGTACGCCGAGTGGTATTTCCCTTTAGTCAGCGCTGCGGGCAAAGTGAGACATAATAAAAACGCGTCTGAGGGGCTCAGCCCTCCACCCTCGCTGCACTTTGCAACTGAGGTCAGTGCAATTTATTACATCTCGCCGCCCGTGCAGCCCACTTGTTTGTATTACTTCTGTAGCTTTCCATTAACGCGAAGGATTAATATTTTGTTTGCGATGCGTGTGCTTACGACAAAAATTAACATTTATTGGTGGGGTCCGAAGGTTTTATTCATGAGTGGCTTAGCGCGGGATAGTTCTGTATGTTTGTTTACCGACCTCGCTGGGGTTGGCGTGTGAAAGCTTCTATATTGGCTTTGTTTGCCGTGACTTAAAATGATATATTACACGTCGCGAACATTGACATTTTAGTAGAACGGCTATGCATGTTGAGTGAGAAGCGTCATGGTTTATTTGCTCGGTTGTGCCCAGGGATTTGGCTAAGCGGTATAAAAGTTTCTGTTTTTGTAATATCCTGTGGGGTTTCCGTTGTTTACCCGCAGATTTACTTGTATCGCGCTTTGTTCGAATAGGTACTATTTGTGTGCGTCTGTGTAGTTTCTTGAAAGCACTTAACGGTAGCGATATAAATCATTAAGATATTGTCAATATTCTAAAATAACTACACTCTTAGAACTGATGATGTCCTCCCAGACGTGTCCGTCGACGGCGACATCCTGGCAAAATTTACCTTTAATATTTAAGGTCGGGAGACTTTACATTAAATTGTCAATTTTTAACAAGCGTCATTAAAGTAAATTTTAATTTTGCGCAATTGCAATTTCTCGGTTGTAAAGAGCTACTCTCTTAGGTCAAGTTCAACAAAATTAAAGGAATATTTGATCCTAATACACTCTCCTAGTTTAGGTACTCAATTGGCACAACGGAAGCAAAACCTAATTTTCGATGAATATCTCAAAAAACTGCAATATTCGACTCCTATAACTCCCTTTCTCTTCTGCTAAGATAAATAAATGTATATCTGTATCTAAATTTATAAGTAGAGTAGCAGCAATCATACGCTCGTTGGTTGGGGGCGGCAGTAACGGCCTTTCTGCAGTGATACTAATGCAGTTACTTAAAACACATTAGCCTCAGCCGGGGGTGACGTTTGACTGATTCCATCAGTAGGGTTAGAGGGCTGATATTCAAAGTTCTGAGAGTTAAATAGAAACAAATTAATTTTAAGGTTTCTTTTATTAAAAATAGGATTGCTCTTGATCAGTATAGCTAGGAGGCAAAGATGAGGCCGATGGTGAAGCAAGCGAGCCATAAAATGACTATGCTACTAGGTTAAATAGAGAATGGAGGTGGTGAAATAGAGAAAATTTCAATTGAAATAGAGTTCAAAGGTGACAAATATTCATTTTCTCGATTGTATATAGATAGGTATCTTTCTGAAGCCTAAAATTCTCTAGATTCGTTTTTTTGTTTTTAGCTATAAAATGAACACGAATTCACAACATTGTCACGTACACTAACAAACATGTCATTTTTGTAAGAACAAATAGCTGTTTTTTTATTCTATCGCAAGACATAGGTAAACAACACAACTTAGTAATAGTTAACAACACAATACAATGAAATCGATCTCAGATCGTTAGAGATGATTTTACTATAGACGGTGAGATGTAGTGAGGCTACAATCCCATACATTTTTGTGTGGCGCTGAAACCTCGCGAATAGTGAAACCCACGGAAACCGTTTACTTAGTTAGATAGTTTTTCTTATTAAATTAACAAATACCTACTATATATTTACAAACAACACTAAAGTTGCACAACTACCAATAAAAAAACATATATGTATAAGTATGTTAAATTTTAGACAGTGAAATCCAGTTAGGTATAAATTAAATTAATTAATCATGCCACAATTACTATTTTTAAACGAAACGTATATTATTCAAGTGCACTTGGAAGCACTACCCGGCACTTGGTTGCACTTGGGCACTTGGCTACCCCCGGCACGTGCCGTGCCGTGATCCACACAATGCAGTGCCTTTGCCTTACAGGGGACAATGCTCAACTGTTTCAAATTGCGCTTTTAGTTCCGTTGTAAAAAAAATGTTTTACTGTGCTGTGGTACCGTATACGGCGTGATAGTAAGCAGACGCCGTAACATATGGACGCTAGCGGCTCCACAAAAGTTTCATTCGCGTTGCCGACTTTGAATTGTTTTGAGGTTTTCTATAAGATATGACTACAATAAAGCTCTTGAAGAAAGGAGTGGTTATATTTTTAAAGGGTCGGCAATGCGCATGTGACACCCCTGAAGTTGAAAGCTTCCATAGGCTGCGGTGACCGCTTACCACCAGGCGGGCCGTACGATTGTTTGCCACCGACGTGGTAAAAAAAATCGTTTTTGAGCTTGGAATAAATGCAGGACTGCTCCGTCTCTGTCTCATTTGATATCATTATTGAATGAATGTAGCGTTTCATATAATTTAAATTTTGAATATACGTATTGGGTTTTTATTAGGTAGTAGTTTATTGGTCGATATCGAATTTATTTTGTCAGATTATCCGTAGGGGAAGGTTGCTATCATTGGACCGGCGCTTTGATTGGACCACCTAAATATGTTAAAATCTGCGCATGCTAGACAGATACAACCAAAGTACAAAGTGTCCTTGGGATCCCGCCAGCCCCGCGGAAACCTCAGCCGCGCCGCGCTTCTCGGCGACGAGTGACGTAAGCAAGTGTGTTTCGAGCGCCGGCTATCTAAAAATTTCGCGAAGGAAAACTCGTATCATTATATTTGCATTTGTTTAAGTGTACTGCCGTGTAATGGTTAGAAATGTATTAATTTATGATCATATTTATAACAACAGTTTCTGGCCACTTATTTTTTTTAAATTGTAATTTATTTTTTGTGACTTGATACTTAGTTGCTATCAATGGACCACAAAGTTGCCATGATTGGACCGGTCCAATCATGGCAACTTTTTTTGATTTTAAATACTTTACCCATACGCAAATATACGCATATACATGGGAAAAATCTATCGCAATACGCTAAAGCAAAAACTTACGTTTTAATATATATACGATCAAGTGATGTAGGAGTTCATACGTCATGTTTATACCTATTAATTGATTTCTGTTATTTTTTTAATGTCATGTTTATACCTATTGATTTCTGTTATTTTTTTTATAACAAAAAACTAAAATTATTAAAATATTTAAAAAATATATATTAAAATGTCGATTTCCATAAGTCTCCTTGATTGGGAAATCAGTATAAATTTGAATTCTATTGAAAGAAGTCAACAGCCTGAGAAACCCTTTTCACGTTTTTTCTCCAAGATTATTATACCTTATTATGTTGTGTTTATGCTAATGAATAAATATACTTCAAAAGTTAAAAAATATTAAACTTGTTTTATTTTCTTACATAAATTTTGTAGATTATAAGGCAGCGAAGTTAAGTGGTCCAATGATAGCAACCTTCCCCTAAGTCAGGAGAGTACGCATACCTAAAATATTGTATAAATTTATTGTCAAACCAATACGGCAAGTCAGGTGGACCTCCTAAACATTATCACTGAGTTACGTCACTGGTGCAGTCTGTAGCCTTGTTTTTCCGGTACGTAGAATCTCCGGTGTCGTGGCGATGTCTCGGGTCACCAAAAAACATTTCGAATTGAGCTCCAATATACCGCGTAACAGCAGTCTGTAAATTTCTGTAACATTTGTGAATCACTAATTTTGTGATAAAATTCCATGTTTTTAGTTTAGGTACGTACCCCGATTGCCCTACTTTTTATTGGCCATTGTATACTATCTATAACTTTTCATACACTGACAAGAAACATTCTTTCTACACTCTGGACCTCTGGTCCACCATTAGGCGAAGTTGTTTGACAAGTCAAAATGCACAAATGTTGCCACGGTATGGCCCGTGCTGTCATAGCGATATTATTTAAGGCCTCACTAGAAGTACCGATCTTACGGCCCAATTTATTGGGTACCCCTCGGTGCTTGCCGAGAACATAGAAATTCGAAATCAGTAGTGTTTCTCTCAAGAATACGACATATTAAAATTATTTTTAAATTTTATGACTTATTTATATTTAATGGACTAAACTTCATATTTAAATAATACTTTTGTCCCGTTTAATGGGGCTTTAGTGGCCAGAAACTTGAAAGCTCATACATTATAACATTAGAAGTTTTGTAGTACAAGGTTATTTAATTTATCGATAAGTTTTTATCCATAGTTACCGTCACTATTAATTTTTTTCTACTCCTGGCAACATCTTATCTGTCAGTTTACTTCGCCGAATTATGGATTTTACCTAATTTTAAATGACATTGTCCAACTGAAATAATTGAATTGACTGACGTTCTACGGTATGCTGTGTGTTTGATACTGCTGTATATTTGAGAGTTCTTCGTGTTTGTTGTTGTTATGAATTCAGCCCAATCCAATCTTCATTCGACCGTTTCACCCCAGTTACACTCGACTTTCTAAACCCAAAGTTGATCCCTATAAAGTGGCAAAACTCATAACTTTTCTCTGTCAACAGCATCCATTTTCTACCGCGTGTCCTTTTATTAACTCCACGCGGATGCAGCGTTCTCTCTCGGTGGTTAAAAGGGTGTATGTTTATTAGAAATACGTATGATTATACGTCTTTTTAGAGGCAGGGGTAGGCATTAAAACCACGAATCGTGCGCTTCTGTCCACAATAGGCGCGTTCATTAGGCGACATACGCCGCGCGTTACCCGTGACACCCCTCCATTACCACCGCTATGAAAACACTCTCCCAAAACCATCTTTATTGTTACAATGCCCACTTACTTATGTTGTCGACAGCCGAGACTAAAGAGCAGTAGCGTGGGACTTTTGCACGGCTGCTAATGACGATATAAACATGAGCACAAAAGAAAATGTAGGAAACGCGACGACAAAGACCGTCGAGCCGTATTCAATTGGAACACATTATAAATCCCCGAAACCGTACTTACCTACGTTCCAGCGGAATATCCTCATAAAAGAAACGATCCACGAAGTCGACAAATCCTTTGGCAAGAGCACGAAGTAAGTAGGGCAGATCGTACAAGCTGAGCGCGACCTCCGAGCGTCGCCCCGTGTCCCGACGAACGGAAGAAACGTTATATGAAATTTGGACCTTGGCGCCGCCCACTTTACTACGAATAGGAAATCCGGGACCGAGGAGCGGTTACGCACAGTTACACGCCTGGGACCCCCCCCCCCCACCCCCTCCCGCCACCTCCACAGCTCGCCTCCTTCCGGATCCCGCTCACCCTCCGGCCCTCAGCGTTAAGCCAATTCACTGGACGATTTATACACCGACGAAATTAAAGCAATTTTAAACGGTTAACAACACCGGTGCAATTCGAACATGAAATAGCACGCACTACCCACAGGGGCACAGAATTAGCGTAGTGCAATAATTCATTATAATTCGCAGCGGCAGTTCGACAAAACAATTGTACTGACATGAAGCATTTCGCATCGCAGTCATTGAAACAGTCATATTATACAAACACGCACGATATATTGGGTACTTAATTTAGTATAATAAGTATAAATCAACATCCGGCAGTGACTTCATTGTTTAAGGCCACCCAAATTTTGTTTGGATAGCAAAGGTTTGATAGATTTATTGGGCGGCCAGTTGAAATCGACTCTCAGACTCGCTACGGTGCGCGTGAGCGTACCTTTGTGGGGTTTGATTTTGTCGTCCTGTTCGTCTTTGTCCTTTTCGTCGTCGGAGAGCATAGTGTCGTCATCGTCGTCCGTTTTATTCTTAGGCTCCCACGTCATCTTGTTCTCCTTCTTGAGGCGGCGGCGCGCGTTCGCGAACCACGTGGAGACCTGCGTGAGCGTCATCTTGGTGATGATCGCGAGCATGATCTTCTCGCCCTTGGTCGGGTACGGATTCTTCTTGTGCTCGTTCAGCCAAGCCTTGAGCGTCGCGGTCGACTCCCGTGTAGCATTTTTCCGCCTTGCTGCTAAATCGTACCCCGCACCGTATCTGTTGACAAACAAACGTTTATCTACATACCTAACGGGAAAACAACGACTTCGTACGCTTCCGGCCTTAGAAGTAATACGCATATAACTAAACACGTAGTTAAGGTTTGTTGAGCCACGTTTTCATGAGGAAGAGTTAGTAAACAGTACGCGAAATACTCTCATTGCTTACGAAATAAACCTATTTCAGAGTAATAAAAGTAAGAAGACAATGGTAAAACCGGACAAATTAATGAAACAGAGGATAATGGCCTAGATGTCAGTATAAAACAACGTCTAGCATCAATATAATGACGAGTTAGGTACCTACATAAATTTTAAATATTATTAGGCGGAGCTTTAAAAACAATAGCATTATATAAACTCTAGTTACGGTGGATGCGTGGGCTCGTTGGAACGAACAATAAAGTGGCTTTTAAATTCGTAACAGATAGGCGTTTTATTTGAGGCAATAGATTTCTCGTAACGGCAGCAAAAATAAAGCTATCGTGGCACGGAACGCTCGATACCTACACTTTTTAGGGCCTACGGTCCCATTTGCATCCACATTCTGAGCGTATTTGTGGCGGCGTTTCCCCCTGGCGACTGTTACTCGTACCTGACTTCGATTTTCTGCGCCGACATGACAAAGGCGCGGTCTGAGGGGCCCAATAAATAGGTTTCGCGCGTGAAAATAGTTAAAAAATGAACCGAGATCAAGGAGGGGTGCAAGCAAATCTCAACATTGGAGGTGCAGTTTAAAGTTGAAATCTAAACGCAAGTTGAACGCGCAACTCAGCGGGCCATGACGTGATGTGATTTGCAAAAGTGATGGCATTTTGTTCTACTGCAAGGTACTCTATTTCGCTCGCAGACTGGCCGGGCTGGTTTATAGAACGGTAATAAAAGTGCTGAGAAACGGTAGCTCTACGTAAGTAGGGACCTATGCATTTTTATTTCCACCGCCAATTTTGAAGGGGTTCTACTAGGCCACCTATTCCACAATTTTTTGATTTGTATCCGTAAGATTTATATAACTGTATATATTAATTAAATTTGTGTAATAAATTTGTGTAAGTAAATAAAACTAAAACAGATCAGAGAGTCATATGTCTATGTACAGATTTGTCTGATACGCCTATTAAATTTTCCTACCTATTGTATATTATCTACATCAGACAAAAAGTAGCTTTGTTTTATTTAAAGTTTCCGCGTATAATCAAATAAAATGATCCAAATATTTTTGGGAAAGTTGTCCCAAAGTTTTCCGTTCGCGCCAACATCGCTGCGCGCTAGAGGGCGGTCCGATATGCAGCGATGCAACTGCAGGGCGTGCAGCGCAAGCGTGGGCGTGAGCCATCGATCGCGACGCCATCTTGTGAAGGCAAGCGCCAGCGAGCGCTGCTGAATATTTTTAATTTTATTTTATAGAACGCCTTTAATACGCGTGTCAAAGGCGCATCACATGTAAAGCCTCTGAAACCGAACCGCATTAGTTTGAACACGAATAAGCTCTTGAGAAACGGCGGTTTGTGACGACAGGGCGCCGGATCGCTCAGCGCTTCAGCGAGCCGCTGCAAGCTAAGTGCCGTCTCGTTGTAACAATAACATTATAGTTTTACTTTTTTATGTAAAACATAAGTACTCGATTTTATATCAATTACATTACCCTAGCCATGATTGCGTTCGAAGTTCAGTTATTTATAATCTACAGTTTATTTCATTTTCGTTTTTCCAATACGACAGTAGGTACCTCTACCTATCTACACGCTATATTAGGCAATCAAACATGTTATTGTTTCCTTATTCATTTCATTTTATCACGCCACGTAGGTATATAATACACAGCGCTGAAGCAGCTGTATGCGCGATCCCTAAGCTTTCTAATTAATTTAGGTAGTCCACTTACTACCCGCCCTCTGAACACACGCGCCTCGTAAGAAGAACGTCACATGTATTTACAGCCACAGCAGACATACTACGTTCCCCAGAACCCATCTCCGAATATGTTAATACTCTCATGACCGGAAATACTTTGTAGAAACGTTAATTTGAAGACGAAAACATAAAACCGACGGCGCGCTTTGAGTTATGCGTTATATTCGGCCGCCGAGTAATTTCAGGATTAATACGTTGTGACGTTTCCTGCTTGATCGCTCCAAATCTACTGAAAGATACTTAAGTGTCGCGTCTAAACACGTTACCCACCATTTAAAAATAGGCGCCGCCCGTGACAACTCATTTTAAAGCGCAAATGTATCATTGTGGAGCGTTATAGGAACTTTTATTACGTACGTTTACACAATAAGTCAACTGAGGCTGCATATTTATGTGACACGATACTCGTTTCTAAAGACGACGTTTGTTTCTCATTTTTACTGCGAAACTTCCCAAATAAAACGGTCGTTGTAGAAAAACGTTAACGAAATTTATTCGTAGCTATAGAGGCAGTATAATTTAGTTAAACTGCTTAATAACAAGGAGGCTATCAATACGCTATAAACGCCGGCCGAGACCGAACAAGTCGAGTGAACGGTTAACTGAGCTGGGCGGGCGGCGCGCCGTACAACCAAAACATCAGTTCGTATTCCCGCGTATTCAATTCGCGGTATCGGGGTTTTTACGATCTGCCCACTTGGGGGAATTGTGGCCTCTACGTGCCACCCCCGTAAAGCGCGCCGCTATGTACCTACGTCCGCGTAAATAAGTAATACACCCCCTCTTCCCAACGGGAGGCTCGGGACGAATTAGAATTAGGATTCGTAACACGAGTGCGCGTCGAGTAGACGCTTTAGAAACGAGATTGTTGCGTTTATTTTCTTGTTGTATCGCTTTCCGTACGTATCTTTTGTGGAACTTATGCTTTTATAGGGCGCGCGTGTTTGCGGCGGCCTTTTTGTTTTACAACGAGCTTTTTACTTGATATTGGAATTCTGAACTGGATCTTGTTTATACGCAATTCATGTATGTATGTGTGCATACTCATTAACGGGCGTTTTTTACGACGCGGTTGAAATAATGCATTTACTGGTTGTACAACCATTGTTGTCAAATATTCATAGACAATTGATTGTCAAAGACATACATATTTACACTGCCATTTTACTCAATACTAAAGGGAGCCAAAGGCGTGTGTACACTGTACGACAAGATACGAAGTGTCCCCGAAATCAAGTTGGTTGACTGTACACTGTACAGTCAACCAACTTGATTTCTGGGCCACTTCGTATCTTGTCGCAGTGATATTGAAATGAGATCTCTAGCGGTTTTCATACAGGCGTTCACTGTGACAAGATACGAAGTGGCCCAATAATGTAATTGGTAGACTGTAATTATCTTTGACGAAGGATGTACGATTGACGTGGCTGAGAATTTTTGGTCAATTACTTTTAGCTAATTTTATATCAGGTATATTCGTCCAAGCATTTTTATTCACTTGCGCGAAGGTCTGAAGCAGTAGTTTCTCCTTTGAATTTTGTATTACGTCTTCCGCATTTAAATTAAATAGTTTATATATTAATCAATAAAAAAATGATGTATTCTAGTTAATATTTAATCAAGTGCATGAGATTATTATTGTTATTACTACCTTACATAATATTTCCTTTATAATATAATATATTGGAAAATATAGGATATTGTAAGAGTTATTCCATTGTTCTGAAATGACTACATTTTATAAATACTGTAATGCATACATAGACAATTAAATACAAAAAAAAGAAATAATACAGTATTAATTAATTATGTTTTTTGGTAACAAAAACAATTATTAAAATGAAATGTAGTATTACAACAATTATTGTAATTACTTTTACATAAATTTACTGGTAAGAAATAAATTATTCTTAATACGTTAGTCATAAGTACTTCAAATGTTCAAATGCAGGAAATAAAAGGCTTTTTTTTATTATTTATTATTTATTTATCATGTTCTTTTCTAATTTTGAAAAGTGACTAAGCACGAGGCAACAGAAATTCATGTAGCTGAGCGTTAGGACATATTAACTGTAATTTATGCCCTAACTCTCGTTCGAAAAGTTAGTCCCCGGAGAGTTAAAGTCTAGCTGACATTCGGATAGATCATTTAATGGGTATACCTACCCATTAAATAATGTTACTTCTATAAATACTGATTGTGTCAAATCGACGAGGCTGACAGACAAAAAAGCGAAAATCAATAGTGGTTATAAAAATTCTGTCACATAATATCTCTTGTCTCGTTAAAACTGTCTGAGACACCGTTTGATATTTCTAATTTTGACCTGAAGTTTATGGCTACAGGTTAGTTTTATGTAGATATCATAATAATCGACCTTTGAAAGTCTGAATTTTCCCCGCAACGCGAACGAGGGGTGCTATACTTGCTAAGTTTAGCTGTGTGTCTGTCTGTAGTTTCGTAGCTCTCACACGAACGGATCGATTTTAGCGCGGTTTTTTTTGTGGAACTCGGTTTGGTGGAATCGACTTTTTTTAAGAAAAGTAATACAATGACTTAGGGTTATTTCTTGGAAAGTTCTAGGGAGTAATGCGCGCTTTAAACTAACAAGAACTTGCGTGCAATTTTCAGTGAATTTTCATTACATTGCATTTACCTCGGTAGCTTGCAGCCCCGCAAAGTAAAGAAACTTGCAAGTTCTTGTCAATGTAAATCAGCCTTTAAGCTGCTTTGGCGCTTATTACGTATCGTTTCTTAGTGACATTCATTAGAAATGAAGCTCCCACTACAGCTAAAAGTGTATATTACATTATTAATAATCGGCCATCGATTGAATTCGTTGGATTAACCTTAATGAGTATCGGTTTGTGATTGATGAAGCATATTGGACGACCTTCATTTATTTCAGAGTAAACCATTAACTATAGTTGGGATGTTTTTCATAGTTTAATAGATTAGAACAGATGGACACGATTTTTAAAGCGCAGTCTAACATGACGTCTACTATGTTACCATCGATTGGCCAAATTTTATCATACGACGTCATAGAAGTTGAACTAGACATTATTATGTCAAATCGTGTGCTATCGACAATGCCGAATTGCGCCCTTCGTAACCAGTGATAACAATAACGATTCCGCGCCCACAGTAATCAATAATCATCAATCGACTCTGTAGACATACGTGTAGCATTTAAAGCACGGTGCGAATCCCACGTGTCGTTATACGCCCTTGGTTGTTAGGTTTATTTGATACGCAACAGCCCAGATCGCTCCTACACAAATAATTCCCGTAGAGTGCTCCCGCTCACTAGAGAGTAATTTCCTGCTTATTTTGATCTCAATGGTGCGGCACAAGTGTTCCCTCTTTTCTCTAATTTTTGTACGTTTTCTGTACTCCACTCTTATGTTAAAAATAGCTGAGTAATTTTTCATTTCGGTGCGCGGCGGGCGTGGCAGATTACAGGCTGTTGGAAATAATACGTCGAGCCAACGGTACTTAACTGAAGCGGGCCTACAGCCAGCCAACTTTTGTTGCTTATGTACGCTTTTCACCGTACCCGCTCCTTTGTGCTCCTCCTATTTATTCGGCCGGGCTAACTTATTGCGGCCCGGAACGTTTTATGAGACTCTTGTGAAGTTTTTCTTTTGAAATGAATATGCAACAATTTTGTTGCCAACTGATGGTAATTACGTGGTTTGCGAGTGAATGAATATCGTTTGTTGATGCAGTTGACCGAGGTTTACAGAAATGTTATAATGAGTGGTGTTTTATAATGTTGGAGTGATGTTTTCACGCTCGCTGTTTTAAGTTCGATTTGTTATTGTAAACGGTGGAGGTCGGACGTTTACGGCGCGGGAGAGTGATGGCGCGTAGATCAGCCCGCGCCCGCGCAGCGGACAATTGCTCGCGCGCGCGATATATCACCGAGTATTTCCGTGCGCGTCCCAACACCGCTATCGCTACGTCTTTTTTACGCATAAAAACTAATGTCTCCTCTAATTATTTTTAGATTATAACGCCCCGCCGCTATATATTAAGTCGAGCGGAGCCGGATTGTCAGCATAACTCTGCTTTGATGTATCATGATTTGTTTTTATTTTCAGGCAGTTTTAACGTGATTCATGGAGGGATAAATCTCTAGATCGCCGTGAAACTTCTGCTTGATTGATATGTGCATATAGTACATTGTTATGACAGTCTTATGACGGTCGTTGGAAATTTATATAAATTAGTCACGTTGGCGGTTGAGTATAAATAAAGCAGCGTCTGGCACGCCCCGCGCCCGGCTGACGGGTTGATAAGTTTACCGAAAACGTCAACGCAACGCGTCCGATCTCGTTTCAAAGAAAAACTGTGAATTAATCAGCCACTATCGCGGAATGGATGTAGACAGTTTCTCTCTGTCGCTCAGACGAAGCGGTTAAGCGTGTGACAGGGAGGGCTGGACGGGAGTGGTTACGTGGGTCCCTCGCACGCATTGCCGTGTATACGCCGCTGAAGCAAATGGGAAAAGGATTAGGGTAACCAGTTTTAAGTGTCAAAAAAGTTGTAGGCAAATTGCGGAGTTTTTACACGAATATGGCTGCGGTGTAGTAAAGTTGCTGTTACGTTCAAAATGAACCGTTACGTTCAAAATTGAATGTTTAGATAGTTTGTACGTAAAACGAGAGATTTAAATTTGATTTTTTACCGGCCTCGTTCTTTCCCGTGTCCCAATATTACGGCATTCCCGAGATGCATACGTACGCATTGTTACTATATTCGTTAATTACCAGCTGACACTTAAACGGTGCAATCTATTTTCGTAAATAGATTCGTCTAGCGAGAAACTTGGTAATTAAAGAGCGTCGTAGGAGTTTTTATTCAGGTATCTTTTTATTTCTAGTTGTTTAGTTTATTTTATTATATTCAGGTAGGTATTTCTTAAGAGATGGTTTTGTAAGGAACAACCTACACTTCTCAATACCATCAATTGACTGAACTACCAATATTTTTGTATTATATTTAATAAATTTTTTGATAGATCGGCATTTTACATCGTCTTTCCTTTCTTCATCTGTCATAAGCTTGGTATCCAATTAAATTCTCGCAAGATCCACTATAATCCCTATATATAAATTAGGAAAGAATATCACTTTCGAGATAATTAAGACGTGTCTATTATACTTGTAATTAAATTGTAACCCAAGCTGTTAACGTAGACGTACATCAAAAGTTTCGCCGCTTGTAGACTGTGTTGGTTGTCAGAAGTTTGACGGTGCATTGAAACTTTTAGTCCGCAACTTACTAGAGTGTGAAGTTATCTCTATAACATTAGTCCATGTCAAAACGGCGAGATCAAAGTGGAAACACTATACTGCTGATTCTGTTACATTTAGATACAACCTTTTAAAGTTTTTAATAAATTAAGCTTTTAAACGCGCTATGTTACGATATAATGTCCACATTATAGTTCTGAGCACTTAATACTCCTCAAAATCTGTCAAAGTCCTTACGAATAAAAAAAGGCTAAATAAATCCTCGTTTCTCTTGGGACGCGGGTTTTAGAGCGAACATGTGCGTGACACAACACATCGCAACAAAAGACGAATCTCAATGCATTAATATTATTACGAACTGTCACTCAGTGAGAACGTGGCTCAACAACGGAGGGTTACAATTGCGCAACACAACAAAATTTATTAAAGTCAAAGCGAGCAACAAACACGAGCCTTCGCATAGCAATCTATTAGAGAGATAAGTCTTGATAGGGAAGTGTTATGTTAATCCTAGCGGCGCGGCGCGGGCTTTATCTAAAGTGGCACTGGCAATGGACCTTTGGGGTCCTGTGGGCCCGGGGGACTTACCCGTAGGCCGCGAGCGTGGGGTCGTAAGGGTAGTAGCCGCCGGAGGGCTGAAGGCCCGCAGACGTCCACGCCGACATCTCGCCGCCGCCCTCCTTCAGCGCGTAAGGGTTGCTCTGAAACACCGCACGACATAATAAACAAACATGCCACTATTGTGCCCACATATCTCAGCAAGCTTAAGTTTGCCTCGGTCGCAGATAGGAAATTATGACTTAAGTTCAGGCTTTGAAATGTAGGCATTAATTTAACCGCATTAAAGTAATTAAAATGTCAACAGCGCTCACTACTCGCTAGAATTTGATAAGCATAGCATAGAGGCAACACGTCTAAAAATTTCAGTTGATATGTTATGTGTGTACGCTTTTCATTCAAACAATATAAATATGGGTTAAACAGGTCGTTAATTAAGTAAAAGCCCTTGTAAATTGAACTGGATGGTAATCTTTATAACCGTCGTCAGCTAATGCCCAGGCTCTCAAATGACTAAGCGTGTGTAAGCAGATAAATCTCCGCCTAATACCTCTCAGTCAATCGGCCTTACAAATACGGCTCCAATTTAATTAAAGTTAACTTCATAAAAGGGCATAAACGCAGGAACAACAATAAAACTCCCTAGTGTACAGGCTGACATATCACTGGAGTATTTTGCATAATGTATGGAGTAAGGGGAAAACTATTAAGGCCCAACGCACCCTCCGAGCCTGATAGTTGTTTAACAGCGCTCGAGTGAGGCCCCGGAGCTCCCTTAGTACCCTCTATTCGCATACATTAGACGAGACTAAATTAAAAGTGTGAACGATTCCGCGTCCCCTGTCTTTGGCCCCCTGCGAAAAGCGCGATAATAAAATGAAAAGTATTATGATACCCCCATATGGAGCGCCGGTTCGAGATAACTGAATAAAACAGCTTATTTTCCCCCTCTGGCTGGATAACGGATATGCTAGTGGAGGCATATTTACAAACAATAGTACTAAGCGAGACCTGAGTTTTAAGTTATCTACTAAGGCTGCATGAAACTCCTTAAATCTACTCGTTTTGCAAAGCTTTTCGCCAGCAATTATTGGAACGATTTAAAAATTTAAGTTAGCGTTTTCTGCAGTAGGTTTGCGCGAGACCGTTTAAGTTAATTGTGCCTTTTACAATATTATGATTAGGTGTAATTTTCAAGTGTGGAACACTTTTTTTGTTCTTAAACACGAAACAGGTTACGTTTACTAACTTCGAAGGCTGGAGTAACTGCAGGCAACTAACCGAGTGGTTTAACACCCTCGTGCCGAATGTCAACTGTTTTTCTTTTATAAGTGCGTAACTCCGAATGATTAGAAATTGCAGTTTTGGTCTGAATATTTGTGGTGTAGTTTACCCAATAATAAAACCTAAAAGGGTTCTTAGTTTCCTACGGAACAAAACACATGGATATAATTTACTTGTTAAATAAAATTAATGAAAGTACATATTCATTATTCATTATTGCCTTGCACACTGATACTATTTTATTAGACTTGAGAAATGCAGGGTTCAAAATATTTTATTCAAAATAGAAGCTTACAGAATACTTTTTGAATGTCAATAGTTATAGAATATTTATACTTAGAATGGCATATTTGTAATTTCCGTAGGTAATTTATTATAACAATATGTGCTTAATCTAGTACTTATTGCTATCAATTTATCTTTATTTCTTGTGTTGTAATTTTGAAAGTAACATTTTTTACGAAAGAGTGTGATTAATCTTACATACATTATGTTTTTATAAATGGGCAGGGCAAGGTCATTATATTTATAGATTTAAATAGTTCCCTAAGAGAGTCGCGGCTTTTTAGTCCATATATTGCACGAACTACTCGTTTCTGTAAAATGAATATGACTGAATTTCAGCTGCTCTGCCCCACAGCAATATTCCATAACACATAACGCTATGGAAATAACTGAAATAGACGAGCCTTGCTGTATCCACATCAGTTAGCTGTCTTATTTTCTTTAAGGCAGTTACTACTGAACTGAGCCTTTTTGAAAGTGATATATTTATGAGGACTCCATTGCAGTTTAGAATCCACTGTGATACCCAGGAAAATGGTGTTTTTTACGTTGACTAATTCCTGGTTATCAATTTTTAACCCTTGTAGGTATGCTACCTTTGACATTTGGTAGCTTAAAGTGCATACATTTGGTTTTCAATGCATTTAGTACCAGGTTGTTGGCCGTGAACCATTCGTAAATCTGCTGAAGTACAATATTTATACTGTTTGTATTCTGGGTATTTCTGTTAACTTTAAATATGAGTGATGTGTCGTCTGCATATAACACTATTTTACAGAGGTGTTTAGCCATGAATAGAAGGTCATTGACATATATTAGAAATAAGAGAGGTCCTAGTATCGATCCTTGTGGAACTCTGATTTTAACTTCATGTCCTGTAGAACTAGTTTTATTTAAAACTAATTTTTGAGTCCTACCTGACAGGTATGACAGTAGTAAGTCAAGTGCTTTTCTTTCCACGCCGTAGTGATTTAATTTAACTATCAATGTCTGATGATCCACGCAGTCGAACGCTTTCGACAGGTCACAGAAAATGCCAATTACGTCTCTTTTTCCCTCCTATGCTTCAAAAATATTCCTAACTAAACTTACTCCCGCGTCTATTATCGATCTTCCCTTCGTAAATCCAGATTGTTGCGAATGGAACATATTATTTTTATTCAAATGGCTAAGAAGCTGGTCCATTATGTTATGACCTTCTCAAAAATTTTGCTAAGTACGGGTAGGACAGAAACGGGTCCAAAGTTTCCAGGTTCTTTGGCATCGCCAGCCATGGGTATCACTTTGCCCTCTTTCATCAGGTCAGGAAATATGCCTTCGTCAATACATTTATTAAATATTAAAGCTAAATTGGGTGCTAAAATGTCTATGATAGCAGTGCATACTCTTACAGACATCCCCCACAGGTCTTTCGTAAATTTCACTTTTAATTTTCTAAAGGTTTTTGTAATACGTTCAGAATGGACGTGTTCAAATTCAAATGTAGTTCTACCTAAAATTACGTATTTGTCTAAAAAAAGTTTAGTATTAATGGGAAAAGAGTTCAGTGATACAGTGGTTTTAACAGGAATGTTTGTGAAAAAGTTTACAAATTCCTGGGCTACTTCTAATTCAGAACGAATGGTTCCCTCTGATGTATTTAATATTATATCTTTGATTGGAGCTCTGATTTTCTTAGTTTCTTTTCTAATAATGTTCCAAATCATTTTAAGTTTGATTTTGTATATCATTTCAATAAATATCATTTCAGGTAAACCTAGCATATCCCCTAAACTAAGGTCGAGAACGCCTGTTAGCATTTTAAATGAGGTGTTAGCGAAGCATTGTAAGGTAATAGCTTAATTATTGTTCGAGGTCACAAATGCTACTTGTTTAGAGCAGGCACAGGACTAATTGAGTAAAGACTAGATTTGCATACATATTTCATAGTGGCGGGATTAGAATACCTTATGAATACGATCCTGTTTTACTGTTTCTTTTCTGCAACTGATACGGCTTCTAATATATGAAGAAGAGACAACGTAGAAAGAGGTAGTCAACACGTACATGTTAGTTTGGTGAAAGTGAAGGTATCATAGTCACCCTTTATGAGAATATAATAGATCTTCTTGCAGATCAGAGAAAGCGCTAAGTTCAAACTATATTGAATATCGAATCGTAGTGGTCTCTGTCACGCGACAGAAACAAAACATTGACACACCTATCGCTCGTATACCTATATTATTACAGAAAACTCATTTAAAGTGAGAACTTATCCCTATATTTAAGCTATTAATTTATAAGGCAGAACATTAAACAAAATAATATAATAACAATCCATATATGTTATAAAATAATCATCTCCCGAACTACCTTTCTTGCTAAATTTGATGTAGGTATCCCTATGGAACCTTAAAACTGGACCCGATATTAAGTTGGAAATTTACGTTTTAAATGAGGCTTTTGAATTGAACTTGGGTATAATAAATAACTTAATAACTGCTCTAGGTTGGTCATTCCGATTGCATAGAATAATACAAATTGTCTGTGTGATTGTCATTTTCTAGTAGGTAGTAATTAGATATCCAGTGATATGTACATTATGTATACATAATTACAGTATGTAGGTACTGGCAGCAATTTATAATATGGATAATTTAATTAATGACCCCACTCCTTTTAGTTTTATTTTAAGTACCTACTACGCCGTTCAGCTCGTACAAACTTTACCTCCTGATAAAAATGCTGATGAGACGCATGTAAATATGTAGTTTTAACATAATTATGCTAACTAGAGTTGTAACTTTACAGGTTGTTTTCTGATAAGAAACCCCATACGTCAACGAGGAGAGACAAAGATATTATTAGGTACTCAGTTCAAAACTTTAGTGCATTAGTATTATCTTTATCTCACACATTATTACTTTTCGTACCTAATCCTCTACAACCGGAATTATTAAATGTTATAGAACTGTTTTTTTTATTCCATGCCATTCCACAAATACACGAGGATACTAATTGTTCAATACTACGGAGCATCAAATTTACGCTCACGGCGAGCAAAAGTAGATTGTAATTATTCCCTCAAGTAAGCGCAAAATTGTCGATTATCAACCGGCAACAGAGACAATTCCCTCCCGCAACTCTTTTGGTGTCGCCAGAGATAAAAATTACTCCTCCAGAGCTGCCAGTGACATTGCCTCAGAGATTTATGATGTGAGTTTACTTTGCGCGTCAAAAGGACTTAGGAAAATGTAAGTATGATTAACAAAGGATTTTTGAGCCCATATTGGAATATTGAAGGTCTTTTTTGTCAATTTGACGTCAGAATACATATATTATTATCAACATAGGAAGCTACCTAACGTTATATATTTTCCTATATGATTATTGCTAATAATATTTGCTGTAATTTGAATAAATTTCATGATGTATTGAGTATATCTTATATCTTTAAACGAGCGATTCTTGTATATTTATTTATTTATTTCGGGGATAGCGGAAACGGCTCTAACGCTTTTAATGAAATTTGGTATGTGGGGGTTTTTGGGGACGAGCAATCGATCTAGCTAGATCTCATGCCCGGAAAAATGCCGAGCAAAGCTCGGTCGCCCAGATAGTTAGTAATATAATAAGATGTAAAAGTTATATTTCCTTACAAGTTTTCACTTACGTGAAACGCGTATTTTTTATTTAATCCTTTTTTTAAAGTTTTTAATTGATTTAACATAAAATGAGACAAGTCTATATTTAAAAAAAATCATACAGTTATCCCAACCCTTGAGTATTCGTTTTATAACAGTCATCAGTCATGAAGTATCTCGCGGATCCCTAAAAAGTGCGTCTTTGGGGCTGACGGTGGTTCACTAACCAAGAGTGATGACTGTCTCGCCCCCGGCATTAGCCACGCCGAAACACCTACCCACGATATATATTATATTATGATGTATGTTCACGACCCTGATCTCTAATGGGGTTGTTAGAGCTCGCGAAATGCGAAATATGGGGTGCTTCGGAATCATTAATGGTGTTAAACGCGGAGATCTTACTGAAATACTTATCTTGTTATTCGTTTTTTCATAATTTCATTTTTGGTCACAAAAGTAATCTGTAAAATACACATAGATACATGTCATATTGATATAGCTTTAATTTTAATTGTAGTTAGTTTCAGTATTTTTATCCAATTTGTTACTTTCTTAATATTACGAGTAATGTATATATTCTATTGGTTATTTAACAAAAAAAGTATTGATTCTTACTTTTTATATATTGACGGTGGCAAACAAGCGGAAGGTCAACCTGGTGGTAAGCGGACACCACGGCCTATAGACGCTCGCAACTCCAAAGGAGTGCGCGTGGCCGACCCTTTGTAAGATTATTGTGCTTTTTACTTATTGTGCTCAGATTTAGCAACCAATTTTCAATCAAGTACTTATTGTGCTCACTTTCAGTAAATATTAGTAAAAACGTTTCAGTATGACTTAGATGTTTATTACCAAAACAATGCTTTCTATTTCTTATTATTTTAAGACTACGACGGACAATGTCGGACGGTGTTAATGTCAAAAAAAGTATGCTGGTAATCAGACACCATAGCCTATGGATGAAAGATGATGCTTTTTTAAAAGAGTCTCAAACGCTGCGACCCTCTAATGATCTTGGAGTCGTTACTTTGACAGTTCGAGGCAAATAGGAAGTCCTTCACACTTAATCTCAACACTGTGCATTCAGTGTTGTACCTCCGTCGTGGTCGTGTCGGAGGTTTCCCCTGAATTTTCCCCAGGCCACCCTCCAAAAAAAACAGTGCATCCACGAGAGGTCTGGCGACCTTGAGCAATCTATAAACATGCCTAAATTTACCATCTCGAACGAGAGTTAAATCGATAGGATAACTGCCCATATTTAAATTAGCTTGCTAAATTTAGACATGTTTATCGACCGTTCACCACCAGCAATACAAGACCACGTTTACTAGCTTTCCGACAAGATTCCTAAGATACAACAACAACTACTAAGAAAAATGTTTGCATTGATGACGAACTGTTTCTTTTAGTCTAGCCACAGCGACGCCCAAAAGTTTAGGTATAAAACAAATATTATTACATTCGTTGGAAATAGGGGCAAAATTTATTTTCGGATTGACTCATTGTATTATTATTGGAGTGGATTGACAAATGCCAATAGGTTCGTAGTTGAAAAAAGAGCAGATGTGTTCTAAATAGATAAGCCGAGTGAGGGTAGAAAGGTGCCAATGTTGATATTAAATCGAGTGTCCATTGGCCGAGGGAAATGAGTACGTAATAACACGTATATCTCTTTGACATTTACTTATATTTAGTATAGTACCTAAAAGTAAAACTTTATTGTACAAAAATTTACAGACATTTTACAAAAAAAGATCTTAAGTACAAAGGCAAACTATGAATGCACTTTGAAAAAAAAATAGGTAGGTACATACGTCAGTGGAGCTGAAAGTTTCCTGTTAATTTTTGAATGAAATAGATTCTTAGCTTAAACAAAAACAAAAATAATAGTTTGATTTGGCACCGCACACCAAATTTTCAATCATGTTTGCAGGTGGATTATTTTTGATTAAAAATAAAAATATCAAAAGATGCACACTTTCAGTTTTATCGTTACCCTGTACGATGTCATGTAAAAAGAAATCCTGATACAAACTCGATTCGGCCTATAAGCACTTTCAAAGCCATAACCACCAACCCAAAACGGCTATGCTCCACAAATAAACCATTCTCTTACACCGGAATGACTAATTAAAATATATACGCTGTTAATTAACCATTCCATCCATCCTAGTCAATAAACAATCTTTTATTCGCACTTAACGCGTCGCAATCGTTTATTAACTCTAAAAATAACCTGTGCTCCTCCGTGCGTGCTGATCAACAATATACTCTATGTCTTGCGTAACAAGGCTACTTTTACAATTAAACAATAGTGCAAGATACGCTGAAATCAGGAATCCCCCTTTTCCGTAACACTGGGTCTAACAAGGTATTAATCAATTCTCTACAGGGTTCGCGAGTCAGCGCGGATAGACTCATTACGGGGCCCCAAATAAATATAAACAGAGGCGAAGGGGCTGCCCCCACTATTTAACCGTATTCACACGCGCGAGAAAATACATAAATAAAAGCCAACTAGACGGCCCTAATAGCGAAAATCGATGGAGGGTTCCGTAAAAAACAAAAAGAGGATGTTTCTATTCTAGGTAATTATAAAATTTATTTCATTTTAAAGCAGCAGGTCAGTACAATTTTAATTAAAAATAAATAAACGTGACAAATTGACAATAAATACGAGTATACCTAGTTACGAAGAACACATTGAATTGGATTTAAAGAACCCATTAGGAGTATATTAAGTCACGGTTGATTAATTACGTAGAATTAAGGCTTTTTTGGTACATTTGCAGTGTTGCGCATTATTATTAACATAAAATACATGTATTTCCGTCATCAACACGCCATTCACCATTTGACCACAGACTCTTTACATCTCTGTATTATAGGATAACTTCAGCAAATACCTACAAGGGATTCATCTGTGGGTTGATGTTGCTTTGTATACATGTTACTAAATGATACCATTGTAATTGTAGGTACCTATTGTAATTTATGACATGTAAAAGAGCCCTTGAGAACTACTTGCAGAATTAATGTTTGATTTTGATCGCAAAACCTCTACATACCCGAAAACGTTTTTCAATTACAATCTTCGCGAAGCAAATAAACCCTTTGAGCCTCTTCAATTAATTGCCCCAGGATTAATCTATGCCCGGTCGAAGCCAACCCTAAAAGAGTGATCGGCGGTTCATAAATAAGGCTCGTTTATTTCATTGCATTAACTGGTGATAAGTTATTTGACGGTTCATAAATTTTTGCCCCGCCAGTACTGGAAGCCGCTTACTGACCCGAGCCTGAGGCGAGGCGCCTCTGTGCCCCGTTCGGCTGCCAAATCGACTGCACTCCATCATCCCGCGGCTCGACTTGCTGGCTACTGTTTGCAGTTAAAGGCTCGATACTTGGGTGTCGTGTAGAGCCATTTTCTGCTTCATAAACTGTGTGTGTTAGCTAGGGGCCAAGTTTGTTGATTGGATTATGTTGTGGATATGCCATTATGTTGAGTTGATGAGAGAACGTTTCGATATGAAAATCAGCGTTGCAGTATATTTGCTGCAACATTTATGCTGAGTCAAGCCCTTTTAAACATCTTCATTTTCACCTTTTGTTAATTTAAAGTTTTTAATTAACATGTGCTTACCTATAAATGTGATGTTTAATAAACGTTTTCTATGTCTATGTCTATATACCTACACGGGTGGCGAAAGACGTAATGACATGTGAATTTCGTGGCTTTGTCTAGTTCTTCATCTAAGTATTCTCAATTGTAACAACGGTGTCAATTTTCAACACGTCGGCTGATATGACTGTTAACTCTGCTATTGCTATATTTACTATCACAATGTTGAAGGGTCATAAACAGATCTAGGTTCGGTTCTTTCCTGTGGACATATTAAGGTAAGGTAAGGCTACAAAGCTTAATTTTGGATTGGTCTCATGGTCTGGTAGCCCACATAAACAGTGTCTCCGTTTATACAAATGCATGTGATAAAATGCCCATAAGCCGTTAACTTTTGACCGCAGGAAGGACGACTTTTGTATTTCGACCCTGAAATGTTTTAGTCCACAAAAATTATTGCATTAAAGACTCATAAAATATATCGTTTTTTGCTCCATTTACATACGCAGTGCAATAATATTCATTCAATTAAAATAACGACGCTACAGAGCCCCGTACTAGCAAAATCTGAAAGTGAATTGTGGCAAGTGGAAAAAAAGATGACTCTAAGTGGATAAAAGAGCGCGTACAAACGAAAAAGTCATTTCATGCCGTGCGGTGGAGACGCGGCCGATAGTCACAGGCCATTATCAAGCATGTGTACGGGGCATTAAGAACGAGATTTGTAAAGCAACAGACAACGTGGCTAAGTTCAATAAAGCTTTCCCCCAAATAAGCCATAAAACGAGCGGGGCACCGGGCGCGCCCGCTATAGGTACCTATACTGTCGTTCCAATTATTTGTTTGTGGAGGCACAATAATTTTATTTTACGTTTTATTTAACATTTATTTCGTTACGGCAATTTCACGGGTATCAAAGAATTGCTAGATTGTGATTTAAACGGAATTGGTTATTTTCCACTTGGCAGAACGTTGACGCCAGTATCGAGTTGATATTATTTTATTAGCCATGATATTGTGTTCTTAATCAATGCGGCACTAACAACACGTCGTATTAACAGGAATGATTCATAATTGCAATTTGCTTGCACTCAATCGTGATTGTATGCATTTTCAGAGCTTTAGTCGCAGGGATTATTTACTTATTTCTTTTTATTATTCATTGACTTTCATTTTATATTCACGCTTTTTTTATAAAGCGTTATTATAGCTTATAGAGCTAGCCAACTCCGTATTTTAGCTGTTCCTAGTGATATCCATGTATAGGGGTTTTAATATTCTTAACCTTTTTATTTATCAAACCGCACAGACAACGTTGATTACTTACGAAATTTAATTTAAACTCGAATTAGCATGTCGTAAATGGTTCTCCATAAATAAATAAACAATAAAGCGGGATTACAAGTCGCGGGCTGAGGCAGTGTGGTCACGTTTAAGTGGCGAACTGGATCGATCGGGCTCGTAACTCAATGATCGTAAACGGCAATGATATCAATTAGAGGCCGGGCCGATAAACCTCCACTTTAATTAGGAGAACAAACAACAGACGGTCTTTAATGAGCCGTGTGGGGAGACGTAATTAGGGGAAATCAATTATTGAGCCTCAGTGATTGATTCAACTAAGCGCCGCGTCGACTGCGCACTCACACTTCTGCTCGCGACCTAATGAATCCATCAAAAACTTAACGCAAACGACCTAAATACGAATTAATAAGTCAAATTGAATACAGCCCATAAGAGTTTCCGGGGTGGTCGTATAACGCATTTATCTGATGCTCCACTAATAGCCGGGGGTAGAATGCAGCTGTGAAGCTTGACGTATAAATTACTTATAAAATAGGGACATTAAAAACCATTTAGAGCAATAACTATTCTACAATGAACATTGTAATAAATAAAGTGAATAATTTATATGTATTATTTTGATACTGGAATGGAGAGGTGTCAGTTAATGGAGGGGGGAGGGAGGACAAAGCACCCCCGGAGCGCTTTTGTCGCCTCCCTGCCCGTGACATCTGTCCGAGGAACACTAAACCCGCAAAAAAGGCAATTCACCGACTGTGAAGCAATCGCGATTATTCGCAACCAAACGTTCCAGGCCTGAACGAACTCGCGCCGTTTTGACAGTACTAGATAGATGCGAAACGTCTTCATTCATAACCATTGTTGCCGTTGACGTATCATTTATCCCCAAAACTGGAGCCCCGGTGGTCGCGATTAAGGAACGGTGTCATAATATTATAAACGATCATCTTTACCGTTTCACGGTAAGTTTGCCCTTTTTTTCTACGGCAAAAACTGATGGGTTCAGGAATAAGCCTGTTTACAGAACTTTTGTGTTATTTATCTTTTATTCCTATTTAAATTGGATTGACATGTTTCTTTATTTGTCAATGTGTCTGTTTAAGTAACATTCATAAAACTTAAAATAGGTAATTCACGCAAGTATAGAATAAAAAATGTGTGCATTCATGGCAATGTAGTCAATACTGCTTTATCGAAAACAAAGCAAATTTGTACATTAAACTTCAAAAAACATATTAGGTACAAGGCTCTTAATTTACTATGTTCAATGTTAAAGCCAGTGATTGGTTTCTTAAGAGCCCTTTGACTGTCATCATCATTAAATAAGTTACTTAATCTCAATATGGGGTCGGGAGGGAACGTAGTAATCGTCTTAGATAACATAATTAACTTGTTACTTCTTTTCAGTGATTGGCGTTATCTAATTGGTTAGATTATACTGGAAACAAAATGTAGACAGGCAGAAATATTTATTAGAAACGCATACTTTTAAGTAAATTTTGCGTTAGTGTCCCTGTCCATCTTACCTAGTAACTTACATAGATAGAAATCTTACATAAAGTTTAATATTCGTACCTATTGTTTTATTTTAACTAGCCAGACGCTAAGTCAGCCTACAAAACGACTAGCTTAGAGGCCTTCCGTTCTCTAGTTGGTTAATGCTACAGGTGGCTCTAGGTGGTAGAAAATAATATAATATGAAGGAAATTTTATCAATTTCATAGTATAGAAAATGCAAAACGGTTTTACTTCATCGTGAAATTATAACATTCTCTTCTCAAAACTTTCCTTTTATAAATGGTGTAGATTAATAAACAATACAAATAATCTCCTAATAATATGTTTAACTTATTTTTATCTCCGTATATTATGTTTATAAGCTCCAGTTCCAACAATTTTCCCAATTGGGAGTAAAAAAAAATCATTTCGCATTAAAGACGGATTTCATATTTTCTACCAGTACAAGTGATTAAGTTGTATAATAACAAACTGTATTAAGATTAACATAATCCCATGAAATGTAATGATCAATTGTCATAATTATTAGTTTCATAAAAACAAATATACGTAACATAATTTATGTCACACCTGGCCATAAAGCGGCCATTATCGCACGCTCCGCGCGCGAAAAAACCCTCTTCCTGGCCAGGGGGTGACATAAAATTTTGTACTTAACACGGGCGGTAATAAAGAAAGCCTCAGATCGCATATTTATCGCCCTTGCCTTCGGCTCGGGCGTCAAATACCTGCGATCTGAGACATTCTTTGTTTTACCGCCCTTGTTAAGTAATGTACTATTTGCATGGAATTATTAAACGTATGATTTAATGTTAGGTATGTCAAAATTGTGCTGAGTAAAATTATGGTAACAGTTTTTATTGTGATTTTCGTACGTATGGTGAATGAATGAATGAACACATGAATTTCAAATAAGTTTTTGATGACAACTGAACCCGCCCCATTTGCAAATAAATGACTTTCGAAATTGACTTTCTCAGTAATACTCACTCAACCTTGCGTGAAACCGTAATGATTAACACCATGTAAGCTACAGTTTTATTTTTAAGTTTCCAACTTAATTGACTATCGCTGACCACTAAATAATGCACTTTATAATTCAAGTTTTTAAATACTTGAATTATAAAGTTTGTGTTTTATTGTCCTGACCCGAAGTAATAGTGAACTTCCTGTGCGGTTCGACAATAATTTATCACCATGTGACCGCTTCTTGAGCCACATTCTACTTGTTTTAATTACAACTCGTAACATGGCTATCTTAAAGCCTGAGTGGACATGTTACCGCAGAACTAACGCTATATTTAATTGCCATATTAAATTGAAGTGGAGAAATGGTAACACTCAGCCGAGTAACAACATGGTGATGTCACAAAATATCAAAACGCAATGTTGAATTTGGGCCCTATTTTGTGTTAGTTACAGGTGGTTGTAAAACTTTTAATTATCCTCTGTTCATTAGTATGATTACAAAGGATTGGCGTACAATTCGCGTTTTATGTATTTATGGACGTACCTAAACATAAATAGCACAGTATTGTTAACTATGCGTAACGGGTAATTGTATAAATTTGTAACATATCCAAGGAACATACGTAGGTATATTACTTAATATAAACTGGGCTGTATTTTTAAAACCCTGCACCCATTATAATGTTGGTGTTACTGAAATCAATACTAAAAGATTTTTTGGAAATTTCCGTTCCGTTCCGTTCCGTTCCGGTGACTCATCCAGCCAGCAGTTCTGCTGCAAGGACGCGGAGGCGTTGGCCACACCCGGGAGGGAGGGTCGAAGAGGCTTGACGACCTTGCTCAAATGATCGCACTGGCACCGCACAGACAGTCGGCCGGAGGTGCATAGGAACTTTAGCAGCCTCTATCCGTAGCTGCAAGTGCTGTGACAGAGCGAGCGTTCGGACCCTTTCGCTAGGTCCTCTACGTCTTCTGCCGCCCTGGTGTCTCCAACTGACCCTCCTGTCCGAGACACCGGAGAGCCAATAAGTACAGGAGGGGAGTGTAGGGCTATTGCAGTCGGGAGGTGGATTGAAGGGATAGATACAACCAGACCGAATACTAGCATCGTGCCCAGTAAAAGGAAGAATAAATAAATACGTGTGTCAATATGTATGAAGGGAGAATGACTGCTGTTACTCAGATTTGTGAGTTGGAGGGTGGCCATCGTGGCTTTCATCCTGTTGTTGTTCGATCTCGTCTAGTTCAGATTCAGTGTCCGTTTCAAGTAATATTGGTCGGCCAACCTTCCGCTTGCTCTGTTTGTTTACGATATAGTTAAACTTTATTGTCACTAGCAGCTGCGACGGCAACCTGCTGTCGATTGGTATCCGAAGACGACATTAATATTTACATTATTATCTTCGGTTGCTTTTGGGTGTTGTTTTCTAAAGCGGCACTGCGGCATTGTTAGATTTGTAGTTACTTGAGTACTCCAGGTTGGGTGAGAGGGTTTTATGACGCCCTGCTCTGCTCTTACGGTTAGCACAAAGCGGATTAATATTTGGTACTTACACTATAATTAGGTACACCTTATTATCTAGTTACACATAAAAATTAAAAAGTTAAATACACATTTGCCACTCTTAGAAATGCACACAAAATATCAACAATTCAACATAACACCATCACACTAGATAAGTAGGTAACACAGTTTTATCACAAAATTAATGATTTATGTGTTAATTGCATCATAACTTCAATGTTGAATCTTCAGAATAGTTTTCGGCAGGGTGGGTGAGTTTTAACCAATTCTGGTTAGTGCTTGATTGAGCCCTCACGTGGCCCTCACTAAGTGTTGTCTTCGTGTGAGAAAGTGAGTGCTTCAATGCTTTACGCTCCATCTTGGAGAATTCGTCTTGTTGAGGTTCTTATTTTTCATAGTTAATTTCTTACTTCGAATCTGATAGCTGCGTCTTCATAGCTTTGATTTGAATGTTATGATATATACCTTCGGGTAGCCCTAGTGTTCTTTTTGTTTTTCTTACTAAAAGATTTGAGTTGGTAGTAGGTAACTTTCCCGATTTTAATGTTAAGGGATGATATTACATGTAGGTACTCTCACGGACCTTATGGTTGTAAGACATTCCATGTCAGGTAGCATGCCTATCGTTGTGACTCGAGGCAATATTTTTTTTGTGCCTTACCTACGCACTATTCTTTTGGTTCTAAAGTTTTTATTTTCTCCATTAAGTCATTGTTGGCGACTTCTTTCGCTGCAGTTGTGTAACAGATGTCAGGGACCCGAGTTTTTTTGAAAATATCCCGGGTGCGTTTTTTTTTTGGCTCGGCATTATGTTCAGTTATTACGCAATGTTTTATGGTAGAATTTTAAAATAATGATTTTATAACCGGTATCGACTATGAATGTGTAGTTATACCTAATGTTTTTGTCATCACGTAACAGCGCCGTTTAATTGAGACAGGTCTTTGATTACCTCTTGTTAGAGCCGAGAGCCCTAGGTACTAAATTTTAGCAATACAGATTAAAAGAAATGACGATAGTAGAAACCCAGGTATTTATTATCTGTTCTGTGTGTAGGCACACTTCAACCATTTTTCTTGTGTACAATAAGGCATTCACATACATACATACAAAAGAAGGTACCGCCGCGTTATTCAGTTGTCAGGCGTTTACTTTTAGTTAATGCTTTTACATATTTATCTTTATGTTATTTCCGGGGTTGTGAGTATCAACTTACTCGCCTAGATTATATAATATTACGATTATGCTTAAGGGACCACTACACGACCGTGGTGCCTGAGTAGACCTGGCTGTTACCTACATTGTGGACCCTATGCGAATGTGTTTCAAACGAATCATTAATTTTAAAAGAAATGTGAAGAGTTTAAACTGGAAAGAGCTCACCAATTCGCAGGGTTTGCATTGCGTATTATCCCAGCTGTCGTGCATGGGACGGACGGGACGAGGTTGTCACTCACATTAAATACACATACACTCACTATTTATCTAAATACTATATAAGACACTGCACTGCATATTTTGAACTGGCGGTCGGCATTTTAAGTATGAGGTAGAGAATCGCGCGAAGTTTGGTTGACTGGTTGGACGAAGAGTACCGCGGCGGTCCTTGCAGAACACGTGTTTCTATTGTTTCGCGAAGGCCTATTGTTAATTGCCGAGTTTTTATGGATGTTTTGGGCTGCGGATGGACGCGTCCGTACCCTATCGTGTCTCAAACAAGACTCCAATACTAAAAGATTTTTTGGAAATTTGGAACAAAACTCGGACTTTGTATGGAGGTGCCTCATAATGCATTTTCCATTTTCCAATCGACATTTGAAAAAACCGTATACAACAAACGGAGAGATACATAGGTGAACATAAGTAAATTTGGGCCTTGGAGCCTGTTGAAAATAAATAAACAATCTGATGCACGTATTTTGCCATGAAATAATAGAAATACTTGACGTATCCTAAACGAATACATATTAATACCATTTTAAAGATAATTGGACTTCCATTTCACAAACGGGACCCTAAAACAAATTATGATAAAAATAATATATCTAATTAAAACTATCTCATGTTTCATCGGTCCGTGTTTTTTATTCAACTAATTTTTTATTCAACTAATGCTTAGCTCGTCGGGCGCGCCGGCCGGACAAAAATTACACTTAGCATCACGTTTTTTGAACTTCCGGTCAGATAAAGACCTGAATAAGCACCTTTATGCTGTTAAATGGTCACACGTCGTGTTTATGCGACCGATGCATCTGATATTCATTTGAAGGGTTTTGTTTCGAACAATGAGTCTTTAAGTAGGTATATTTATTTTCATGCGGTTATTAAAGTTAACTATTAAAGTGTAACTAGTGTAAGCATGTTTATTGTTTATTTCATTAATTTTTCAAGTGTTATTAGCTTACGTTTCCGCAAACATTTTGTGTCCCAATTTGGTTTAGTTACCTATTTCTAAAGGAGAGGTTTCTAGAAATCATAGGTACTACAGAAAGGCTGGAACTTTGCATCAAGCATTCAAGTTTTTCAAGCGATATTTTTTGTTAAAGCGTCAACTAACATACCAACATAACCAATTTATATCAATTAATGAACTAGCATGAAAAACATTAAGTTAGGTACTCGTAGTGCATGTTTCCCAAACGGCAATTAGCCGGTCTGACGTTCGGGTTGCCTCCATCCGCGCATTAGCACACTTCCTCCGAGACGCGTCCAGCCGATCTTTCCTCTCAAGATTGATCGTGAATGCCTTCGCACGGAACCAGTCACAATATCCTCCACTTCCGGCCCAGACAAAGGGTCATAACTAACACATTTCCTCCCGACCGCCGACTAACGCAACCAGACTTATGACCCCGCGATGATCGAGTGAATTATCGCATCGCGGTCAAGATACGGCCCATGATAGTGTTGGAAGTGTATTCAAACAATAGTAAATACATTTAGCTAGGGTATTGTTTGATTTATAGTGGAAGCGTGTAGGTAATTTATAAGAGTGCCGGACGGGGGGCCAACGCCGCGGCGGGACGTCGGGAAATCGGGGAAAAGCCAGAGATTTATTAGCAGCGAGCCGGCGGCTGACCGCACGGCTGTTTGCCCAGTCATTAAAGTCGGCAAGTAAACGCTTAGTGCGAAGATGAGTATATTTGCGGAGCAATTAACGCTTTTGAGGTGAGACGAGGGTTGGACCGCGACTGTTTATAAAACGTCACCGATAGTTACGGCGTATCGATTTGCAAACATGCAATGTATTATTAGCACTAAGTCGTCCATCCAGCACTTAGATGGTATCGGCACAATGCGGCCGGTAGATAAGGCACAGAAGTGCGTTACGTCACTATCGCTGTATCAACAAACGTGTCAATCACGGCGAGGCGGTCCCTTACAACATTTTATCAGTTGTCACATAATCTCAGTATAACGAATTTGTGTCAAATCGCTGATGTACCTACTGATAAGCCCACCCATTTTCATCGGCACCGGTACCATTGCCTAATAATACATATGTATAGACATACGTCCGCCGAGTGAGATACGCACTGATTACAGAAAATTACATATGTAAGTCTGTGAGTTATGGATTATCAATATGTGTCTTGTATCTTGCTGACATGAAGTCGTGGGGTAGGGAGGAATTGACGCCATATAGCTAATTGTTTTAAATAACGTCACTACCTAAGTTATAATCATGTTTCTTATAGATTTCAGTACATTTAGAGCCGAATTTACGATGGCTCTAAGTTTTAAAGTGGTCTTACTATGAGTATTTATTTGTATGTATGACACTTTATTGCACATATTAAGAAACACATTTACAAAAAACAAAATTATAAAGTACAAAGGCGAACTTATCCCTTTGAGGGATCTCTTCCAGCTAACCTTCGAGAAAATAAGAAAAGTGAATGTATTTAACGCAAGAAGCAAACTAACTATGCACAGACAAACTAAGTGCAACGCTGACACTTAAAAGAAGCAATGTCAAATTTGAAATACACACGTAATCTAATAAATTGTACCTATATAAAATTACATAGATATATGATTTCTAATACGTACTATATGATTTATGGTACTTAAACATAAAAAAGTATACAACTGACAAGTATTTTCAAAATTTAGGTTGGTACCTAAAATTAATAGATATATCGCTAGTTGCAGTTATTCTAATTATTCCAGATTACAGTCAGCTCTCATAGGTAACGTACAATATAACATAGGTATACATAGCTAGACACCTAGTATAATTTTCAGCTTTTAAAAGGGCATGTGCGATATTATTTCTGAAGCGGCATTAAGTTGTTAACCAATATATCCATTATAATATTATCATAAACACCCCGTTATCTATGACGCTGCAATCTAAAGATACCTTATCCATTTACAGAACACCTATCGATAAATCGGCATATTGAGTATCGGTACCTAAACCTAGGTATATCATGCCCGTCCATAGGACACACTCATATCCAGGCGGCTATTTTCTGCCAGTCCAGTTCTTTTATTACGTCTCATAAAGAATAAAAAAGGCAAATTATGTCCGGCTTGCCTAAAAATATTTTGACGCTCCGCAACTGATAGGTATGATTTAGTTTTATGCAACTTCGAACCTTATTGACAAAGTAGCCAGATCGCAATCAATCACGCTATTTGTAAGCGTTCTCCGTTTCCCATCCTAAGCTAATTAGGAAAGAAATAAAATATAACCGGAACATTAGTCAGAAAGTGAAGTTGCAGTGAATAATTGATCGCCGATAGAGTAATGGTGGACTACACATGTTCCCAGCAGTATTTACATTACAACACGCCACAACTTCACTCACAAATCGGAGTTTTTATGAACTGTCCAAAAGCACTTTATGCAATCGTACCTACACGGCAATTTCCGTTAAGCGAAATGACTTTTGCGTATTCATGATTCAATAGGCTTACGTAGATGTTTATAGCTGATTAAAGAGCACTTTTTATGGAGTCATTCTTCAAACAGCGTGGGGCCAGCTTAACATAAGTTTGTGTTTCCGTTATAATTATTACAATGATGTAGAACGGCGATAATAGTACATTGTGCATTTAGGGAGGTAAGTAGGTTATTTTATTACTAACTAAAGTCTAATATTTAGAAGCCCGACTCCGAAGGCGGATGGCTTTTATTGACTTGAGTTTGTAATACTAATAACCCTTACAACCCGTGATACACACAATGTTTTTGCGACGAAATAACATACCTACATTCCTATATAATAAAAAATATAGATTCAACAAAAGAAAGAAATTGTCAATCTCTCTGAAATAATAGTAAAATAAAATAAATAAATATTTGTGGACAATCTTACACAAATCAGCCTAGTCCCAAACTAAGCAAAGCTTGTACTATAGTAATATATAAATAATTCGCAGTTTAATGTACCGTATTGTATATTTTATATACACTAAAATTATTCTGTAGCCAAGATTTGAAGATCAGAAATAAACCTTGGCTGATTTTTAACCTCCATTAGTCTGTAATTACGTGCGATGTTATAGCGGATTTACCTCCCATGGGAGTTATGAGTTTAAAACTCATAACTCCCATGGGAGGTAAATCCGCTATAACTGCTCTATACGCTTGAGTGCAATGACACCGTTTTCCAGAAAGTGTGATGAAAAAAAAAATTATATTGGTCTTGCCACAATATAATTATGGCGAATTTGAATGCCATATGACACAAGCGCAGCTTAGCGTCATTACAGTGTATACTGAAGTCGGAAAAACAAATGATGATTCTATTAATTTTCTGATTTGAACAGCCATCTATCTAAATATCCCCGAAACCTAAAATTGGCTTTAATAACCATTTGTTCCAAACGTACTAGTGTCTTAACTTAGTAAGGGAGTAAATAAATTATAATAAATATTAGCAAGTTACCGTGTTAAAACATCTGGGCGGTTTTCTTGCAATTCAATGACCACTGTTTGATTTACAACCAGATGAAAAAACGGGATATATATTTTTTGTCAATTTAAGACGTAAGTAGCGCCCCTATTACATATTTTTAAAGCTACGCTTATTACTAAGATATATCGAATGACTTCTTAAATAATTTAATATATGCAAACTAATCAGTGTTGCACGACTTGCACGGGACCAGTTTTGGTATGGAACACATGAAAATTATAGCATATTATTTCATAATAGGTAGTACAAATGATTGTGTTGAATTGACATCAGCATATTGTATAAATGAGCTCATTGCCTGCAGTCTATTGCATTAGGTCTACTATACCTTCGCTTATAATCAGGATAAAAAAGAATTAAGTCATTAGTGACAGTAATTATGGCGCGGACCAATAATTACCAACAGGCAGTAAGTGAATGGAATAAATAGCATTGGCTCACTCTGTACTTCTTTTTTAAATATAAAATGTGACTAATACAATAGCCTAAGATACTAACACCACAGACAAATTAGTAACTTTTGAAATTTGTCTTTTTTCTCTAGGTAGTGGATTTAAAGTATAGTGCCTACTTTTATCTCACGAGCGCAGGTTGACCAGTTGTAGTTGTTGTGACACAGACGAACACACAGACAACGTGAAGTCACAGCTCCTATACCTATCCTACGCTGACGCACGCATGGACAATGTACATGTATAGCTCAACACACAACCATGGCTTACCCGCACTCGTGAGATAAAAGTACTAATTATTAGTTTTTTTCAAAAGCGTTGTGTAATGATATGCTTTACATATCGAAAACCATTAGTATAATATCCAAATTAATCCCGATGCGCTGAGCTACGTAATTATTTCAGAGCGGAAACTAATAGTCCCTCAAAACAGATCCTCAAACCGTTTATTAAATAAATAAATAAACAATAACTATGGATAAATAGTTTGAGAATCAGTAGGTAGGTAACTTATAATAAACTGAAAATAGTAGTAGAAAAGTGACAATAGTATGATAGTTAGTATACGTAGTAAGTGTATCCTCGGTACCTAATTAGGTCGGAGTTAATGCGCAGTGATTAATGAACAAAGCGCGCAACAAGCCGACCACCCACGGGGAGTAGACGGCTTAATAAGACCCTCATTAACACCTTAATGGCTATTCTCAATTCGCCTGATTCCTCTTCAGATTTGTTTATTTTTTCCATCCCGCACCAGCGCGTCGCCCGCGCGTATCCCGTCTCGCTCCATCGCCCTCCATTATTGGATTTCTGCTCTCTTTTCTAAACTTATTCTCTTTGACTTAAGATTAGTGACTTATTTAAATTGGCATTTTGTTACGTTTTTACAGTCCTGGGCCTCTGCTCGTTTTTTCTTCGCTTATCTAACTTTTAATTTAATCGTGATGTCTAATGAAACGGCAGTGAACCTTTTTTCCCAATTGTCCTTAAGATGACTATCTGTTTGCTTTAGTTAAGATTTGGTTTAGACGCGGCTGAATTAAAGATTACGATTAAGTATTCAAATATCATTACATTAAAGGGAAGTAAGTTTTTAAGGGAAGTATCAATTCTAATGTTTTGATGATACCGCCATGGGCGAGAAATTTGTTTCGCCAAATGGTTAAATTGAAACGAATGCCTCACGCGAGAGCAAATATTTTCACGCTACGCCTCATCATCTGCCGATCGAGATCGAGTTTAATCGTTTTGTTCACGTTGCGGGCTCGCATCCCATAATAGATAACTTTTCATCGTTGCACTTCGGTCAAGCGTCGATGGTAGGATGAAAAGTATGAACTACTTTGAATTTGATACTGACATATGCTCCATTGGATAGTATACTTTAACGCTTATGTTAATAGAGTTTCTATTACAAACAAACGATTTTAAGGCAGTATGTATGTAATAGACACTCTATTACATTAGTGTTAAAGTAGAATATCCGATGGAATAGGAGCATATTTCAGTGTGATACTCAAAGTACCTATTTAATTTAGTATCTGTATATCTTCAGTTCCTGCCTATAAGATCATCTGGAACTACTTTCCGTTTTGTTATTTTATTTAGTGATCGACACTATACTGCTTTCCAGTGGTCAAAAGCGATTGAGTATTGATGACGTGTTAAATATTAATTAGTTTGTGAGACCGAGTGTTGTGAAGACATGACCAATTTTTTGCCAGCGCTAATACTGTGATGAATTACTGTATTGTGTATGTGTGTGACCAGAATCCTACAGAATACGTAGTCTTTTTATAAAACGACTTTTTTTTCAAAAACGTATCTATAATAAGGTATCACTTACCACAAAAGTCCAGCAGTAAACACTGAATTGCAAATTAAAATTCCAATAATTCTATAGTAGTAAATATTCTGAGCAAAAACTCGAATCGATGTGAGACATGAGAAAAAAACATTGTAAATAAACATAAAGGACAGATGCGCTTTCTCGAGTAGTAGTTAATTTGGAATGTCGTCGTCATATGTCTATCAGGCGGCTATAACGCAATATGGGGAAGGGGATCCAAGATTTCCGTTCGCAATAAAGCGGGCACATGCCGACGAAAGATATTAAGCCTCCGAACAATTTGCCAGAACTTTATTAAATCGAGATTACACTACTGTTTAGTCTGTATACAAGTAAATACTTAATTGACTGATTTACATATTTGTTACGAGTTGTAGAATTTCTTTTTGTGTCTCTATTATTATTTTATTGAGTTAAGTAAAAGTAAGCATATGGAATTAAACTGCATTGTATAAATCTTGACTACTCTGGAATGCATCTATGCTTATCATATTTTGATCTTTGAATAGAATCGCAGTTGCACAAATATTATCCGCCTCGCGAATAACATCGAGGCGTCGACGCGCAGGGCAGGATTATTGGTCGTAACATAAAATTTGATTGTCTCAACCGAAGAAGAAACATTACATTTTAACCGAGCCTGTACCTACAAGGGAATGATTTAATAAAAAAAACCGCTAAAGCCTTTATTATTTTTCAAGGCGAGATACCACCGAGTTCTTGCCCAATATAAAAAGATTATATGGTGTCGTTTAAAAGTTCGAATGGCCATCGAGTTCATTTCACTATTGCGTAATGTTGGCAACATTGGAACCTCAGATTAAACGCCACCGCACAAACAACCCCTTTTATTGATTATCAAAAGCGCACAATAGATAAAAGATGGCGCTGGCTGTATTGTTAGCGGGTAGCACAGACGGCGCCACCGGAGTCGCGAGCGTACAAAAATGGCAGTTGCATATTTTTTCCACACGATCGGATACCCCTCCAATAAAAACTACACCTTATCGCAATGCTCCTACAGACCAAGTTAGCTAAACCTCAAAGTTAGACATACGCGGACACAAACAGCGAACGTCGTATTTGTGGTAGAGCATCGTCATTGTTCGCTAAATTGTCGCTTGCACGGAACAGGCCTGGCTTGTCGTGAGTTAGGTATGAGCACAGAGCACACAATGACAGTACATACATTTAAACACCTGTTATTAAACATGCATGCAGGGTCACAGTGTACTCGTAGGCAGCTCCGAGCTCGTTAAATACAATGACAGATAGAGATCAGAGCCGCGATTTGGGATGCATCCCAATTACCGACACGAGTTGCCAGATGATATTATAATTACCGAGTTGAACGAACTTTTTATTTCGCATTTAAGTATGAGTTCAGGAATAATTTCGGGTTTTAACATCCTATCTACGCGGCGATCTGCGAAAACCTTAAAGCTACATCATCGCAATATGTAAACCGCGACGAGAAACACTAAAACAAAGAAGTGAACTAAATGGAGCCAAGCGTCATGCTCGGTGAAAACTTCCGTTATGAACGCTACACTGCAAGATTACATGCCACAAAACTTCCTCTTAGCGCTTGACAAAAACGGATCATGTTTTGTTCAATAGGATTTTATAGGTTTAACAGATTTCACACGTGCCTCGCCCCGCCGAATGCCGATCGGATAAAACGGATCGTTTCGAATTGATCCCGGCAAAATGTACAACCAGTTTCTAAGTGATTAAAAAATATTTCGAGTTCCGATTTCCAAGTGCACAATCGATTCCTCGGGCGGCTATAGACCCTTATAGGGATTACGGCTGCCGCATGCGACGACCGCCCATTTGTCCCCCTGCACCAAACAAGGTGTTAAACTGAACAGTAGCGCAAGCCATTCTTCGCGCAACCACAAATTGGATTCACTTCGCAACATTCCTCATAATAAAGCGAGCTCAGACATAATTTATTGACATTCAAAATCTCGAAATAAAAGCGCTTTTGACATTTCGAGCATTAAGTTGAGATGTCATTTGAAACTTAACCAAGATAAACGTAATTGGTATAATAATGGCGGTTTGTTTTTTGGGTTCGGTTAAGTTTTAAATATTAATGTGTCGTGACAGGGCGGCGACGCGCGCTGCGAGGTGTCGGTGGTTTTCTGGCCCGGCGCGTCCAGACCGGTTCTGGCTGTGCTCTCCTCTCGCCAGAAAAGCCAAACACGTTGTTCCGAGAGCGATAAACCCGGCCTCCTATGCGGACAAACTGCAAACGACCCATTCGTAACAATTTGCACAGTATACGCAGGGAACACTTGATGTTCACGCCGATCTAACTACGCTCCGAGGCAAACTAAATATGGATTTTATTGCTGATTTAGCTTGGCGTTATTTAGAACTCGTTGGCTAGTAAAAAGCTTTATCAAATCGTGATCTCAATAACGTTAAGATTGGTGTACATACCAATGGGGAGTAGAACGCGGAGCTATCAACGCCGATGCTTGGATAAGGGTTCTGGTCGGTGGAGGGATACGGCGTTCCGTAGACGCCGACAGCTGCGCTGGAGAGCCTTGGGTACGACGAGAGCGCTAGCCTGGCGCCGTCATACTGGCAGGAGCAGACCGTCTGCCCGGAGACGGGGTCGGTGATGATGGGTCGTGGAGTGTCGCAGCAGGAGGCGGCGGGGGTGCTGGCGTGGCTGCCGGCGCCGGGGGACAGCGCGCCGCCGGGCACGCCGGAGCCGCCGGGGGACAGCGGCGGCGCCGAGTTGGAGCCCCCGTCGGGCGACGTGGCCGCGCCGCCCGCGCCCGCCCCGCTGCTGCCCACGAGCAACTGCAATCAAACGTCACATTTTCACTAAATATACATTAAAAACTCCTACAATAGTAGATTGTTAACCAAGGGTTGAAAGTGACCCATTTCAGACGAGATATTTTGGCGCTCGAACGTAGTGAGAGCGCCAATAGTTCGAGGCTGAAATGGGTGGTTTCACCCGAGTTAAACACTCTGCTGTTCATTCCGAATAGGAGGAAACAATTTTTTTTTCTTAATATTCAAAATAAATATAAAATTTGAAATCCTTATTCCCAGTGGGTTAGTCGAAATCCAGTATTTAATGACAATTTTTCGAAAAAATATTTTTTCAACTTTAAATTCAGAATTATAATATAAAATTTGAAATCCTCGTCCCGAATTAGTCGTAATAGAGTATAATAGTCATTTTTCGCAATTTTTTTATTTTTACATAATATTCAAAATTAATATAAAATTTGAAATTCTTATCCCCGAATTAGTCGAAATCGAGTATAATAATGATTTTTAGCAAATTTTTTTTTACTTAAAATTCAAAATTAATTTAAAATTTGAAATTCTTATCCCGAATTATAGTCGAAATCGAGTATAATGACCAGCTGAGTTGACCCCTCCTAACATCGCAATCACGATACTAGAAGGGGTAAACTCAGGTGGTGTCACGAATCGTTGCGCGTTTAACAATTTTCCCCCATCACAAAAAGTGCTCAGCGCCGCTAAAAAAAGTTTTCACTTCAAAAAATATGAAGTTGGCTGTACGTGTACAGGTGTCTGCCATTGCTCATTTTTTTTATAAGAGAACTCAACGCTCTGATTGGCTGATTTGGCTTACGACGTGTTTTGTGGAATGAAAATCTTTCAACAAAAACGCTTCCCAACTCATTAAAAAAAATGGCAGAATCTTATCAGCCACACTGCCATTAAATTGTAGTAATATTTGAAGCTCAAATATTCAAAATAAATTAAATTTTAAAATAATGGAAGTAAACAAATATGTTTGCGATACTTTTCAATGTTTTTAATAAATTATAAGTACCTATTCTTTTGTTAAATGTAAATTGTATTACCATACAGATCTGCTTCCACTGTTAAACGTCAACCAAGAGTGCCCGCCAAATTGGTCCACACACAAACGATTTTAATGTGGCTTCAATAGGATGAATAGGATCTGACTAATTCAGACAATGTATTTGCATATTTGGATTTTTTTAGTTTCTCGTATTCGGAATGAAAAGCAGAGTGTTGAACTCGGGTGAAACCACCCATTTCAGCCTCGAATTATTGGTGCACACACTACGTTCGAGCGCCAAAATATCTCGTCCGAAATGGGTGGCTTTCAACCCTTGGTTAACAATCTACTATTACTGCACACCTCAATAAAAATACAAACAGTTCAGAAACACAACATAGCAAGATATAAGTAGAGGTAGACAACAGGTCTAATCGCAAAAACGAGCGATCTCTTCCAAACAACTTTTGAGTAGCGGAGGGAGCAAAACAAACATAACCAAAGGGTTGTGCAAAAATAAAATGATATTGCTTCACTCCTAATGATATTCCAGAATGCGTAACGAACTTTTCGCATTATAATTACAGTTCCATATATATGCTTCGCGGTCTTGCTTCCACGTGGACCACGCTAATACTGAATTATGAGGTTTATCTTAGATAGACCCCGGAATCAGAAATAACTAATATAATAACTATATAAACTTGATTTAATATTTTCAGAAACTTACATTCCTATTATAATAGATATATATATAATAGATACCGAAATATGAGCAGTCGAATATTCTATAAACTTATTCTGACACATTTTACGTGGTGACGAGGAATTTTGGATGTTGATTTTTTACTATTATTAACGCGTAGAGTATAATTACAGTCATATAAATACAAAGTCTGAGTTATATATTAGAAACATATTTTGAGGAGCTGGACAATAATTTCAGTTGGAAGTATTATTGGGCGCCCACATTGTGATTGTCACCTCATATTCGGCGGCGCGCGGTGACTGATATATTATTATGAGCGGAAAATAACGAATTACTGCACGTGGCAGTATTGTACTGATTATTTCCTTGAAAAAGAGGGAGTATTCGTGATAATGAATGTAGGTAGATAATCTTTTTAAGATGCTAAAATTTTTGATAATATGGCTTTTGGGATCTGGTATTGGCATCTACTATTGCAATCAGTACATTTTATAAGAACTACGCATACTTACGGCATCGTCTGTAGCCAAATTAATTTAAATTGGGTTTTAGAGTTTGAGTCACTGTATACAACCTTACTAAATAAGTGGTAATTTTGTTGTAGTTTCAAAAATCCCCCCCAACTGCCTTCAAGGAGTTTATTTCCCATGTCCTCGGTGAATCACTGCCGGAATTTATATGCTGTTCAGCATTCACAGTCACAGTATTCCAAAACCCATATGAATAAATAATTCCACAAAGCGAAGCAGACTATAAATTCCTATAAGCCACATAAGCTCTTACACTTTGAAGTGCCAGTCTTCAAAGTACAGCTACAAATCAACTAAGAACCGAATCATATTAGCTGATGACCCAGTACACAGGGCACATAGTCTTACCCCGTTTAATAAATACAAATCTCTGTCGGCAAAAGATTAAAGGCCGAGAAGTGCTCTAGAGGACGTCAACAGATTTTGGTCAACAGAACAAGCTTGACTTAGAAATAATAGCATAAGTTACTATGCACACACTGGACCCCACTTGAACCACGAACATAGAGGGACTCCAGCTTGTTTTCTTTAAACAGAGCGAAAAGACTTTAAAGGGCTCTTTGTTTTGAACAGTCAGCGTCAATAACTTGGGAAGGTCAATATCTGTATAGGTTCTTAGGTCCTGGACGATCGTGTTAAGCTTTTGAAGAAGCGTATTGTCCGCTCTCCTAATAGGTTTATTTAACGCAGATACAAAATATTCAAAACCAGTTTTTTTTTTAATTGCCTTTAATGCGTTACAACATACCATGAAGTCTTAAAACTACGTACGTACAGCCTTAGTTGTGTTCATTTAACGCTATTCGCCAATGAAAATACCCTTAATACCCTGTAATATTATATAAAAAAATGGTATCTAACAGTATCTGAACTGTAAACTACCTTAGGTATTTACAGTTCCAGCCAATGCATTTTTTTTTGTGTAAATAAGGTTAGCTGAAGGTAATTTTTCGTGAACGAGACCCCCTAAACCTAGTCAATTACCACCCAGCACATGTATAAGTCAGTTAGAACCAGTAACCCGAGCCTGAGCAGCGACGCGCATCATTCGACGCGAGGCTACGATTACAAAGACCCGGCCCCGTTGTGTAAACATCGCTATCACATCGCGTGCGTTCCTGTAATTAGTTATATCCAACGATAACGTGTTCACTATGTGTCATTATAGCCGCGACACTGATATTTACAACTATACAAGTCTAATCGGTGTGTCTGCCCTCCTCCCCACTGAACGTGTCCGAAGCGAGGGCGAACTATGTAGGAACCTTGTTAGGGTTTAGACTACCGATCGAAACCAGCCTTTATCACGACCACAGAAACGCTACGGCAAATGTACGTTCCATGTTGTGTGAAATCAGATTTTGTCCGCCTATCGTGAGTTAGATATCGCGTTCCAACATTATTATTAATACGTGATTGTCTTTGTTTGAAACCTCCGCTATCTACCTCTATGTGACACTGACAATTTGCCGAGCAGGTATATCGAGCTATTGAACAGCTTTGTCGGAACCATTATATCGCTATCAGTTCCTATATATGGGCATACATATTAAAATAGTACGCTAATGACATGTTATACGCTGCGATGGGTACTTAGGGGTAACTGTTGGAAAGCAAAAAATGTTGTTTTAACTTTTTACTTAGCATTCACATTAATGCTGTCTCGGGTTATGTTATGTGAGAAAATGTTCTTTACACGTAACTGCATTTAGCCGATTAGACGTCAGATAGCGCAGTTTATAACACGCGATGTTTAGTTATTTTTAATGGAAAATGCATTGAATTTTATTAAACTGTAACCGTCCTTAAGCTCGAATGCGCAATAAAATCAATCAAAGTGCAATCAAATAGCAAGAAAATCTATAACAATAACATAAAGCATCTGTAACCAACAACGCTGAGGGTTGATCAAATCAAATATAAGCGATATTATATCAATGTGTACAGAGGGGCGCTCGCTTCGCTGCCTAGATCAACAAAACTTCTAATAAAAACTACTTGGACGTAAAGCTATCCCAGTTAGATGACAATGCAAACACTTCGTAACGAGTCCTGCGATTTCTATTGCCTTAAATTAAAAAAAAAAGCTTTAGTTATTCAGACCAATCTGTCAAATGAAGAGTGTTCAGCAAAGAGAGGGGCTCTTCGGGAGGATTAATAATGTTTTATGTGGGAGGATAGTTTGAATGGGGTCGGTAAAGATATTTCTGTTAGAAAAGTAAGTGTCAGCTTTCGTCCCTGCAGAGTTCTGGGGGCTTTAATCAACGTAAGGCTGAGTACTTTGTTATGTGTACAGGAAAGAGCAGTTTCTGTTACAACAAATAGGTTATAAAAAAGGAATCAGTTACAGATTATCATTATCATATAATGAGCAGATTCTTCTTTGAGTATTTATTACTAAATTCTTGTAATATTATATCAATAAGAGGTGCGAATAAATAGTAAATAAGCTAAGTTCATTCATACAATCAACTTTTTTTATAAGGACCTCGGTATCATCACCTGTACAACCAGACTGTTAACTGGCTTCAACTTAATTTATATTCGGAATATGCTAATGTTGATACTTAATGTCTTCTTATGTTTGTTTGGGACAGTTAAGTCGCAATAAAATTAATGCTTTTGATAATTAAAATTAAAATAGACCGCTTTCAGGCCAATAACGGTTATAGTTGTCAAATAAATTAGCCGACAAAAGAAGAACTTTACTTTTGCTTGGCGTACGTAGGTACAGGCTCGTTGGTTTTACAGTCATTCATTTCTAAAGCAATTTTCGGGCATTTATCTCAACTGACAGCTCTTTTCTAGAACTGTATTAAACATATTGGGACCGTGCACGATGACAGCGCCACAGACAGGTGGCCATTATGGACAATATTGTCATAGCTGTCAAGCGAGAAGTAAGTAGGTAAATATTGTTAAAAAAATTAATGAAATCTTGTGTTATTTTACTATATTAGACAACATTGGACGATGGTAGTCACATTATTGCCAATAACATTAAAATTGTTGTTTTTAGTTGTTGTTGTCAGGTTAGGTGACTTACTTTTTTTTTCTTACGGCAATTATCCACTTATTTCTTTGGTCTCGTTTTCACCACGGTCTTGAAAATTGGTAAAATTTACAGTCGCTATTTTGTGGTGTTTTTACAATTCACAATAACACATCTTAGTAGGACCATATTAAATTTATCTCAAAAACGATTAGAAAATGTTTACTGCAATATAGATTTGACAGCTCAAGTCACCGACAAAAATCTAATTTTAGCCGTAGCGAGCACTGTGTTCGTTTAGGCTACCCCCTCCACCCGCTTTGCACCCTGCCAATAGGTACAGTCAAGGGCACCAATATGTATACACTTTTTTACCTTATTTCATTGAAATAAGGTCCAAAAGTGTATACATATTTATGCCCTTGACTGTACCTACACGTTTAAATTAATTAAATATCCATTTCACTAGTGCAATCAAAACATGTTAGAAGAATGTTTGACACATAACAAACAAATTGCTGCAGCCTCTAAAATGTCGGTTGTAGAGTAGTTTCCTTGAAGCGTAACCCCAATCCATTTACATTGCGCAATATTAGTATACAGTAAATATAGGGATATTAACCCTCGAAGCTGAAGCGACGGACTGCTTTCTCTGATAAAGTGGGCGTGGCCTCATTTGGTATTCGTCTAGTTGGTAAATCTTCCGAATAGGATAGCGAGCTACATCACAGGTATAGTCGGCATGCTTTCAGTCCGCTATCAATATTTGATGAGTTTCGGACACCGGCCGCCGTCCCCTTGCCTATATCCCCCGTCCACTGTCATAGTTCGATCTATATACGAGTACGAGCGACAGCTACAAGCCAGGAAATCCATTTCAGTTTCAATTTTATATCGCTGGCTATTTTTATTCTTCCTCATTTCAACCTCGCAATCTCAAACAATCAAGAAACTCCGATTCTTATTAGATAAACATTATCTATACCAGTGTAATTTCCATTTAATAGTGTGCGTAAAAAAATACACTCGCGAACGTGCATTAAAACTGGAGATCGTAATTGAAAAACATTAGCTACCTGTAATTTGGTATCCGCATTTGAATATAAAGCCCGTTCCCGAGTCGGAATGCGCCATCATAAAACCGTCCACCGGACAGTAAAGGCGTAGTAATGTGTTTATTTTAAAAGCACAGTTAAAAGGCATAAAGATGATCTCATAATTTCCATTACATTAGCAAAGGCATTATCCCGGCTCGAAGGCCGGCCGCTCCAATTTCGCTTCCAACGGGATATGTTAAAGAGGACATTATAATAATTAGATTGTTATCAGATGTTATTATATGAATTTTCCTAAATTATAAGAGGGAACGAGTAAGATAAGTCGATGATATCGTGACGACGGAGGCATAGATTACGGGCGCGCCGCGGGCAGGTAATCGGGCGTACAAATTTTGGTCCTTTGGAGAGGCACGCCATACAAATCGATAACCGATCATTATAATGATTGGGCAGTAAACGCTATACTTGCTCTCTTTTGGCGTGCTTGACGAACGGGAGTCGTGTATTAATTTGACCGGGCAGAGGCGGCAAACTTACCCGCTTATTTAACTTCAATTATGCGGAACACCACTGTAATTCGGGCTTCTTCTAACATAATAAAAATGGATTCACGCGTATCTTCATTGCTGTTTTACAACCAACTGACATATGCTAATTAGTGTTAATGTATCGTTAGTGCACTTGCCGTCACATTAAGATTCGATGGAAAAAAAGTGGCAGCACGCCACTGGATGTAATTTGTGCTTGTTAGAGTCTAATTGCCAAGGAGGTTTTCTATTTATTTATAGTATAACATTAGACCTTTTAATTCTGAATGCCTGAACTAATTAATATGTCATCAGGGTTGTCAATACGACTTTTAAACCATGTATGGTTGTTTTAGCTTTCCTAGTCCATAAATTAAGACTTCCTATTCAATTCAACTGAAACTTTTGTTTTAACTGTTTGTTTGCGTTAATGAATAACTTATTAAGCTTACTTAATTGAACAGTCAATATTTACCCAGTAAACACCTCCTTATTTACATTTAAGAGCTTATTTACAAATTTTACTAGTGGTGACTACCAGCGCCATCTAGTTTTAGAGGCACCAAGGACTAAACCCTTTTTGCGCTCTTAGTTGCAATCAACACATGGCGCTTCTATATTCACTCAATAAACATATTATGATAACCGTTATGTGTAAACTTCTCTCCTGCGTTAACGAAACTATTGAAATAATATGTTCTGTCTTCAATTCTTTAACTTTATGTACCTACTAGCTTTTGCCAGCGACTTCGTCCGCGTAAGAGGGATAATTTTCGGGATAAAAAGTATCCTATATGTTAATCCAGGCTATAATCTCGTTGTATACCAAGTTTCATCATAATCCGTTCAGCCGTATTTGCGTGATTGAGTCACAAACACACTAACTTTCGCATTTATAATATTAATAATAGAATTATAATTTGTACTAGCCACCATAGGTGGGCATTAACTCGTTAATCCGTTAATCGTTAATTAACGAAGTTAACAAAACGCTTAACGGATTAACTTTTAAGTTAACTTCGAAAATTGTTAACGGACTCATTAACTTCCGTTAACTTTCAATAAGTCCGTTAATCGTTAATGAATTTTTCGCCAAAAGAATTGGTATTGTACTGTGCCGCCAACACTTTCTGACTAGGACGTCCATCGGATGTTGAAAATCCGAGGTCTATTTGTGTGTCTAATTTAAACTTGTATCCTAATCACGCATTATACGATGCTTACCTGAGCCTATGTATAGTACCCGAGTGGTTCATGAGTACGACTCTCAAATATGAGGTCCTAAGATTTTTGTCCTGGCCTTTGAGTTACCGGATTAACGTTAACTTCCGTTAAATATTTCAGAATGTAACGCTTTAACGTTTAACGAAGTTAGCTTATTTTTTAACGGATTAGCGATTAACGAAGTTAACAATTTGATTAACGGTGCCCTAGCATTTACAGACATACTTAAATAAATTCATTTAATTATATTTCAAGGATTTAACTCTCTTAGGTCACTTTTAAAAACTTTGTCATATTTAGACTCTTAATTTGCCGATGTATACAGGATGGTTTTCGATAAACTTAATATGTAGGTATATTTTATAGCTTAGAGGGGTGAAATTTCAGGCTATTTTATCGGTGTAACAATTTTTTTTTTCATTTGTTATTTTACAGGTTTTTAAACTTTTTAGTAAAGCTAGTAGATTAATGGTACCTATAGGTACCATAATATATATTATATAAGGTAGGTAAAATATTATATCAAAACGGATTTTAAAAAAACTGATATAAATATTATATTATATCAAATAGGTATATAGTAATAGTAATGTTTATTGCGAACCATATGCCCTACTCCTGTACGTAATAATAATAATTTGACAAATGAACACGTGTTGAATAACAACAGGTGTAATACAAGCATCAAAATTATAAGACCTCCGGCTCTTAATTCCGATTGTACAAGGGATTTTACCGAAAAGTCTCATATTAGACAAGTGTTAATGCATCAAGATCATTCTTGAATACACAAAGGGAGGTTCCATCGTCAGGTTCTGTCGGCGTTATTACACCTATCATAAATATAAATCCTTGTCGTCCTTATAATGGACGTGAAAACCGAATACGACTATACAGACATAGGCTTATACGACTTTCTTCCCACTAAGCCAGTAATATCAAGGTATATAACGACGTAAGCGCCATAAATATTTAGATATATTTTGGCCTGAGTAGCCAGAAGACGGCGCTAAGTTAACATAGTAATAAAGTACAGTGACACCACTAGAAACAAATCCAAGTTCGTTTATGGCGTCGTGAATTTGCAATTGGGTTCGCTTTTCGATCGGCGTTAACAATTTAAACCTTAGGTTCGAGTTCGAGCTATAAATTTTTAGGTGAATCTAATAATAGCGCCAGGGACAACTCAAGGGAGACTTTTTGACTAGGCTTAAACTAGTCTTCAGTTAATAGTTTATTGTTATTTTATTATATTGTATTTGACATTAATGAATTCATAATATTTAATTACACATACATAACAAAAACGTAATAATAGCGTAGGTAAGTTACACGGTGTGTTTCTTCAGTAAATCGCTATATTTCTGGGTGTAATTGAACAATGTCGACATTTTATTAAACCTTTAATAGAATTTGAATTTTGTAGCTCGGACATCAAAGTCGCTTTTTGAATGGATAACTTTGATGCTATTCGGTCAACTCAATTAAAACAACTGACAAACACTGGTTTTACTCTATGCCTACAAACTATTTTAATAAAAATAAATAAATAATAAATCAATATTTGTGGACAATCTTACACAAATCAACCTAGTCCCAAACTAAGCAAAGCTTGTACTATGGGTACTAAGAGACGATATAGGTACATACCTATATAGATAAACAGATACTTAAATACATAAAAAACATCCAAGACCCAAGAACAAATATTCGTGCTCATCATTTATAATGTAATCGTATATTGTGAATAAATGAATCTGAATCTGAATCTGAATCATCACACAAATAAATGCCCTGACCGGGATTGGAACCCGGGACCTCCAGCTTCGTAGGCGTATTTTAACTGATGCAAATTAAGTTTTAATATGATGTAGCTTTCATTATTTCATAGTTAAAAACAACGAGCCATTTCGCTAGTAGGCACCAATAACTTTTTATTCATGACATAGTCTAATGAATGCAAATTGAATGAAAAACGTGTAGATAACACGCCCATGAAATGAAATGTATTTAGTGAAACGCACTAAAAACGCGAATCTGCTGTTAGCAAAGAGTTGTAAGACGCCTTGTTTGATCTTGTCGTGATACAAAAATATACCTGAAAGACATTAGTAGGTATGTTTTGTAAGTTTAACGAGATATAGCTGGTATGATGATGTAAATCAACGCTTGATCGAAAAGGAAACTATAATAGACTTTTCAGTTTTCTGCTATTGATTCAGGGTATGGTTATGTTTCGGCGGCCTTTGAAACTATTGCAGAATCGCAGACAAGCAATGTCAACCGGGGAGATAACGTCTTTCATGACATACATATACGGCGATTTAGACACCGAAGAATCTAATGAAGGTTCGAGTGTATCTATCGCGTGACATCGAAATCATTCATTATCCGGCTCTCTCTGGCATCATTTAAAAGAAAGTGACGAAGACGAATGCTCTATCTCGTTGTTTACCATGATTGATACGGCTTTCATTCATAGGGCATGCTATTTCCCCGGATAACTCCGGAAGTGCCGCGAATTTTTATACAAACCCGAACGGGAACAATCTCTAATAATACGCCTGGATTTGTATTGAAACTGAATTAAATTTAATGCGGCAAATGGGTCCCTGGCTTGTCTCGCGTCACAGCCCACGCCGAGGAGACGCCATCGCGCTCCTGTGTAGCGTTCGCAGAAAATAATTCACGCATTATAGGCGGGTTATAATGAGATTCAGTACGATATTACTACCCGGCTTAAGCCAAGGGTTATAATGATTTGCTTTCGGTAAGGTTTGCATGATATATAATTGGGCATTGGCGAGCAGGTGGTGTGAAAAACTAATCGTTATATATTATGTTACAAACAGAGCTGTAACTACAGATATCAAAATCCAAAGTTCTTTCCCCCGATTTTGTTCATTCCAGAGCCGTCCGAAATGCGTCCGGTGGTTTTTAGTCGGTGCAAGTCCAACATAATCACCGCGCTGCCTCACGCTTCGATATTCGATTTTTTGGTAGTTGGTAATTTGCTGGTTTCTCCACAACAATAACAGCTGTTGATAATAATTGCTATTCTACACATTTCTTATTTTTCGCAACAGTATTGTACATCAATTTCAGAGTTCCCTAGTCTAACAAATTAAGAACTTTTGTAGTTTTAGCGTAACGTTCGTCTCATCGTTACGTGTCTAAAATAGGTATGTTGTTTACTCGGTGGCTGTCCGTCTGTTTATAACTTGATAATCTCTGTACGCGTCGCATGCGTTTCATGTAGTTTATCAAAATTTATTTGCAGTTATTGTGCAGAATAACGATTTCGAAATGTAGCTGTTATTATAAAATATGTTAAATACAATGTAAATTTTGTGCCGATTCATGCAATCGTCTGCTCACGTACGTAAACCTACCTTTTTATGGAATAATATGTAACTGTTAGTTGAAGTCAATTATTTAGATTATTATAACTATTCTAATTAGTCTTTGAAAACGTCTGATGCCAGTAACCACCGTTTCGCCTCAATGAAAATAAATAATTTATGATTGCACATAATTAAAAGAGTGTGAAGCTATTTCAATTTTATTAAACGTCACATTATTTATTTACTGAGAAAATCTGATGCTTCATTCAAAGTTACTCAAACGACAAAAAAAAATCTTGTAAAACGTATTGTATTGTATAAACGGAGTAATCACGTAACTTTTTGAACGTATGATAATTAGACGATATTTTAATGTCATTTTTAGTATGGGAGATGACAGTTAGATCTGCCATACGTACGGTCAAAAAAATTTCGTAATCACCCCATGTGTAACCTTAGTGCCGTCGGGTGGTAATGAGTGATTCGCGTTGCCGACCGTACTTTAGACGGCGTTGCGTGCTAGACGGGACACGGGGAGATGTGAGGCGAGCTGATCGATCCTGCCTGCAAAAAGGTTTCCTTTACCTTGCGGTTATTAATACTGGCGAATAAAGAGTTATACTGTTATCTAGGAAGACGTGAACGCTGTGAAGGAAGTGCAAAACGAGAATACTTTTTCTTGAGAAGCTATAGGTACTATGCTCACATGTACATTAACATTGTACGCCCCGTTATACCTACATATAATAAAGAAAAAAGTTGCTGGGGATACTTAGAATCGACAAAAGAAAACGGCGTTCCAATAGTTTTTAGAATTTTTGTCTGTTTATTTGAACGCGCATCATGTGAAAACGGCTGAACGGATTTTGATGTAAACTTTACTAATTAATCGAGAAAACCCCGGCCAGGTCAATAGGCTTTTAAAATTATAAAGTTTGGAAATGAAAGGGGGTGAAAACAGGGGTTGAACTTTGTATGAGAAGTCCTTCAATTCGTGAAAGTCCTTGAAAATTGGTAGGCTCGAAAAAATAAGGGGGTGAAAAAAAATGCTTAGAGGCCTCAGACAAAAAAAAAACAAAAGCCTCCTCATACCATAGCAACTGCTTAAAATGAGAGAACTAATTATATTGGACAGTAAGTCGCTATCAATATTCACAAACCCTATACCACAGTCACTACGCATATACGCAACCTCGGCTTTGTTTGGGTCTTCGATGGGAGGTACGCAGAGCAGCGGGCTCTCGGCTGCATGGTTATGAAATACGGAGTAAGTTGATATGGATGTTCACGCGAACGACGTCGCGGGCGAAAGTTAGTAGTATCTATAAGAGCTACTTAACTTTCGCCCGCTAAGAAAAAGTATCATCATTTCGCACTGATAGTATAGGCACTCGTAGTATGCCCCATATGTAATAAGTAGTATATAGGTAGTAACAGCTACGACGTACTCAAAATTCACAATATTAAACAAAATAGGAATAGGTAAGTACCTACTATAGAACTATCACTAAACCATAAAGCAATATTCGTGAGCTACGCGTTGCTTACACAATCACGTATAATCACATAGTTCATCATTTACATATAAAGCCAAATGGGGTCGTTTAACATTGTAATCAGGTGCGTGAGCCACGTCACGAGGACGAGACGGGATCGATCGCGCGGTGCCGTCATGTCACGACGGATCGATAGTCACGATGACGTGACGCGTGACGGGTACGACACAGCGGCGATACCGAATTAGGGATGCGCGCGCCTCGAGCCCCATCGATAAAATATGTACAGCTATTGCATACAATGTCGTGTAAGCTACTGAGTTCATAGTGAGATATGATGTTTTTATATCAAGTGAATATCAATCGCACCCGCAATTAATAGTTATTTAACGCGTCCATTCAATTATCGCTCGGATTGTGCCAATAATTCGAATGGCCGAATTCCCAGTAGTTTATTTACTGGGCGACTTCATTTATGGTCGCGCGCTGCCCAATTGCAGGATCGGGCATTAATTTTGCAACGCTCGAAACCGGGCGTATGTATGTTAATGTCGCCGACAGTAGGTACCTAGAGCATTAATAAAGACAACTGATAAAAAATCCTCGGCGGCTATTTACTTTAATTATCATCTCATCCCATGAAATTGCGATGGCTCGCTTAATGCCGCCATTGAGATCGCAATGGTCTTTATTTTTAAGTTTCCCTACCAATTTAGGTGCAAATGACAGCCATATCGTGGTAACTGGTAGCATTAAACCTTTTGCTTTACTAGATAATAAATTCCCGGCCACTCTGTTGCGAGAAATCGATATTTTGAATTGTGTTAAAAACAATTATCAGCTCGAAGACTCGTCTTACTAGATTCTTTTGAGGAAAAACGCCCGTGTTTTGTTGTAGAACGCGAGAAATGAAGTTCAAATTAAACGCTTAAGATGCTGTGGCGTTGAAACACTCACCTTATTCATAAGCGTACAACCTACTCTTGTCATGTGTGGAAATAAAATGAACTCACTCGAATGTGTAGCCGCGGTGCCTCTATGTGCGTCGCGTACATGGTTTGATAATCAAATGGAAAGGCGACGAATAATCGCAACTCAATCTGCTACGCGAGCCAATCGGGCGAAACACGCCAATTTAGGAGCCATGTTAAATTATCGACAAGTTTAATAACAAGCATAAAGGCAATAGCAATAATCGGACGGCAAATTAACTGGCGGGTTAGAGTGTGGAGAAAAACAGTAAAAGCGTCGACGCGTGGAAGGTCGGGGGGTAGGTACGGTAGCCGGTTACGGGGCGGGTAGCCCGCGGCTGTGTCCGACGTATAAATAACATTTAGCGGCCACCGGCGACTCGGATTATGAGGTCGCAGGACTCAATTAAACTGTGCTACCGGCCCGGGCTTTAACTGTGGAGTTTTGCCGTGACCTCCCATTGGATTTGCAGATAAATGGGCCCACTTTACGCACAACGTTGCCGTTTGCACGATATTCGGTTGAATTAATGATAATGAGTCCACCGCTGCGGTGGATGGTTTTGGTTAGTTTTTGAAAGTGCGTGGAACTGTTATGGGCTGTAAAACTCTGTTATTCCGAGTGTCATTTAATTTTTAATGGGACTCAATTTAACCAAATATTCAATTGACACAAAAACATACTTATTAATTATGACAAATGGAAAAACAGATCGATATCTAACAAGACATAAATACAGTAAATTATAACGTTTTTTAATAGTCCCTGAAAAACTAATGACTCGCAAAGGTTATGTCGTTGGCACGCGAAGCTATTCAAGGAATATAATAATGACCATTTGTGGCATTTATTTATATTAATTATAATAAATAGAGACCCCTTGCAGCTAATTAAGCTTTAATAGAGCGTTTCTATAAATAAATCAATATATAACGAAAGGAGAGCAGGTGATAGAATTAAATTGTGCAATTATAATATTAGCACTGATTTTAACGTCGATATCATATTAATAAATTACACTTTTTAAACATTTTAATGATTTTTAATTGATATTGTATCCGACGGAGTCGAACGGTTGCTTTCTTTTTCCCATTTTTTCTGATAATTAAATTCCGCAGTTCGAACGCGTTAATTAAAAAGCGAAGAGTAAAATAAATCCACAACGCCATAACTAGGCGTACTCATGTGGAAACATATGTAACGAATTATGATCTTCTCGTAAATAGTATGTACCGAAACCTAATTCGAACACAATACATAAGAGCCATGGGACTTATTCATACGTTACATATTTTTGCACTTGAGTGCACTTAGAAACCATTGACACGAGAAGAAGAATACTTATATAGATAAATAGATACATAGAAAACAACCAAGACACAGGAACAAATATTCGTTTTGATTACCTACACAAATAATTATGGCCTGAAATCACTACCATCTAGGCTAAAGCGGACCGTAAAAACTGTTTTAAAGACTCGAAAACCATGTTGCCCTACAAAATTTGTTTAGGTCAAAGAACCTGCGTCGGACTACTATACCTTATGCCTGTGACAAGACGACACAAAGTATAGTATAGACCGTACCTTGACATGTCTCTTGCGCATAAACTTGCACTCTATTCTAAAAACCATAAGTAAGTTTTCTCTTCGTCAGAGCCTCAGCCAATACTTAGGTAGTTGAAGTGCAGACAAACTTTTTACTTTTAATAGAATAAATAATTGATGAATTCGAGAAACAAGAAAGAGCACGTTGATAACTTTAAGTTTTTCATATGACTTCATGTTTAATATTTTAGCAGACTTTTCTGGTTTATTTCTTCTTTTTTCTTGCTTCTACTTTCTCAAATTCAATGCAAGAAAGGAGTCAGTAAAAATGTTTTAGATGTTGTGTACATATTTTAAATGCCTTTTTTGTTGGACACATAAACAAAAAGATTCTTACTTTATTGCAGCGACGCTTGATAATGATATTATTGCCGCGGAATGTTAATTTGGTAGATAAATCATTAAAATCTATGACTTCTTATTTTTCTGAGAGATGTGTGTAAAGGTATTTTTTTTTAGTTTTTCTTAAAAAACACGTAAACGGTGGCCCATAGCAAAAAATATTCTTAGACATGAGTAGGTAATTTATGTAAAATTCTCTATAAGAAAGGTTCTACGCACTTTTTCGCTAGGATGAATATTTAATGAGATTTTAAAGGGAGAAAGTTAATTATAAGTGGCTCCAGAAGTGGGTCTCATTCCTTTGTTTCTCAATATTCTTAAAAACAGCTTCGTATGCAAGGTCACTATACCAACTAGGCTGAAGTGTTCGTCAAATATTAAACAAGTTCTCAATTTATCTGCATAAGGTAAGGTTAAGGGCAAGACTAACAGTAGGTAAAGATAATGATGAAAGTTAATGGGACTGTGGTAGTCTTGCCTCGGTGATATTCTTACTTATCCCACCTTACCTTATCAGAGCTTTCCCGTGGCACTTTTTCTTGGTGGCACGCTTATAGGATCTCTGTAGAATCTTTACTGTGTGTAGGTATGCCTAGATATGCCAGCCGCTAGTTTATGGTAGCAACGGCCTTTTCTTAGCTAAGATAATAGTTATTGTCTTGACGGCTCAAGGGATGCCATACAAGTTCTTGCATCCGAGTTCCAAATTATGTGCACAAAGTGATCAAAAAGTGTGAAGACAACTTTATCTTTTACAGTGTTCGACAAACTAAAAGTACCCACATTGCAAAAGCGTCCACCTTTATAAAAAAATACGATTCACCCATCAATTTGCGATGCTATTCGAATTTACCCCGTCAGAGCTTTAGGTTTTCCCGCATTGGTTCAACTCGAACCATGGGTCGTATCAGGCTATTAAAGTGCAACCTGACGTCAATCCTGCTACGGCTGGCTGCGATCGGTCAATTAGACGGAAAATTGCGCCAGGACAACGGCGGCCATTGTTCCAATTCCGATTTTACACCCGTACGTCAATAAAATCGGAAACGTCACGCGTCGATAGACGTGATTATTGGCCCGATCACAACTTGCGCGGTTAATTTTGATTAGTAATACGATATTACTAACGCCATGAAGGTGCCTATATAGTGGTTTTTTTTAATATTATTTTACCATTGAATCTATTACAAAAGAACTGTCCATAGGTCCTACTCTGTTTATTTTAACTATAATGTACTGCTCATAGTAAAATGTATTGCGCCTTCATTTGTTTCTTGCATAGTACTTCAGAATAAAAAAACAGAGTAGGTATAATTTATTGAATCAGGCGTTACTTTGCGGAATTCCATGATATCTAATCATCATCCTCCTAGCGTTATCCCAGTACAGTTGCATCCTCAAGGATGCCTGGGGTCCACTACCTAATCCCAAGATTTTGGCGTAGGTACTAGTTTATACGAAAGCGACTGCCATCTGACCTTCCAACCCCGAGGGGAAACTAGACCTTTTTGGGATTAGGCTTTGTCAAGTGACACTTGACTGTTAGAAGTTTTCAAACCGCCCGAAGGCCTCCAACTTGGCTTAACGACTGCTGCCATAGACAGCAACCGGGGTCAACGGCTAAGCGTGCCTTCCAAAGCACGGGAGCGCTCAGTTAGTAACCACTCAAAGCTGTCACCCAACCAAGTCCTGACCCACGTTGCTTAACCTTAGATACCGCAAGCGGTACGCAAGCGCCGCTGGGCCACCAGCGCTCCAGGAATTCCAAAAATTCAACAATATTCCTTTGGGAGTAGGTACCTATAGTAAAGAACTTTTTTTCAACCAATATTTTAAATGACTCCTTTGCGTATAGGTAACGAAATTATTAAAACCATTTATTTGGGACAACTTTACAAAATGGAATGAATGAAATTGCAAATGAATTACGTCTTAAACGTATATTTTCGGACATTAAAACATCTCGCTCCTTTTCGCTCCAGTCAGCATGATAATAAGAGATAAACTGTACCTGTTTCACATTACCTACTGTTCAAAAAGTCGTCTTATTACAAGAATAAGAAGTCCAATAGTTTACCTACTTCCGTACGTCGAATACATTTAGTGTTTCATAATTTTTTTCAGACATTACGAGACATTCATGAACTTCAGTAACCTGAAAAATGTGATGGTGAGGTTTCAACCTGTTTGTTTATATTTTAGATTTTAAAAAGTATACTATATTATAGTTTTTGAAATGTCTATTTCTTGTTCTGTGTCAGTTGTAATTTATTCTAGTTGTAATAATTTTTTGCACCGCAAAGCTGCTTTGGTTTCCTATCCTATCCCTATCTATCGAATCCCGCATATTTTATGGTAGTGCGCGCTAAATTAGCTCATTGAAATCGAATTATATTCGAGTCGCTATTTTTGACACTGAATCGATCCTGTTACAAATATTATACAGCTACATATTGTATTGGGATGGCACGTTTTAAATTTGAACGCAGGCGAGACACACCTACTTTATATTTTATGAAAGGATTCTATTTTAGTGTTGGCAGGATGTGATCCGCCGTTATGCAATTCCGATCCACTGAATGGCTGATTCAGCTATTAAGTACAACGAGTAAGTATTGTACAACTAAGTTTTATAAAGAAAATATATTTTTTATGTGAATGAAATAGGGTGAAGATTAAAAATACAATTGAATTGTGGAAAACATTTATTAGATGTCATTCCAAAATGCGTCCCTGAACTCCCTGAAAAAACAGAAGAATTATGTTAGTTCTGGGTTGGGAGTAAAATTTAAAATTATCTCGCAAAGCAGTTATAGTAAAACCAAAACTATTTCCACATTCTTACATGACAACTTTTTCATGTTTAATTTGTCAAAATGCGAAAATATACTTACAAATATTTACCTACTAAACAAAAACATCACGGTACTCAAGTTTAACTACATGTATGATTATAACAAAATTGTAAAGGTACAGTCTTTGTAAAGGAACCAATTTGATTCCTGGGCCACTTAGTTATGTCACATTGACATTAATATGAGATATCTTGCGGCTTTCATAGATATTTTCAATATGACAAGGTTCGAAGCGGCCCAGAAATCAAATTGGATGACCGTATAATCTGCCAGTACCTACTGATTTATTTGACTACATAAATTAGGTAGGTACGAAATTTCATTGATCACAGTCCGCAATTTTGACAAACGTCCGTTTTACACCATGTAACCTGGTTAAATAAAATTCAAGAAACATTAACGACTATTTTATTAAACCTAGTAAAAATTCTCGTATCAAAAAAGGAACTTTTAACCTACGTTTGTTACCGTAAAGATATGTAAAAAAACGCTTTGTTAGTTATTATTATGAAGTTCAATTATTTGATACAGAGATAAACGAACTGTGGTGCAATTTTGGACACTTGACCATTACAAAAAATATCACTTTAAAGCTTAATATTACGCCAATGGATTCTTGAATCAAAAATTGTTTAAGAAACCTTAAAATATTTTTGAAAGAGCTTTCCAACGACATCCAACACGATGGGTTTTGAAAGAAAAAAAAATTGGACCACCACTTTACATGTTGTAGGGGAGCTACCCTAAAATAAAATAACGGGTTGCACTCCGGGAGTGCCGGCAGAAGTGAAAACTCAATGACATGATAAAGAAGTTTTCACTTAGTACCTACATTTTTGATAACAGCGCCACCTACGAACAATACAAGGCACTAACTATACAGAACGCTGCTGTCGGTTGTAACTTAACACGGTAACCCTGCACTGTGAGAAACTTGGCTTGTTTGTTCATAGGTGGCGCTGTTAGCAATATCCATCTTCTACAGGTCACGTGTCCGTCTTACGATATTAGGAGGGGACAGGGGTCAACTTAGCTGGTGCCTGGTGGTGGTTTTGTCGGCGTCATTGATATGTATACTTATGCCAAATTACAGCTTTCTGGTACTAACGGTTACTGAGAAAAGCGGGGGACAGACGGACCCGGACGGACATGGCGAAACTATAAGGGATCCTTGTTTACTACGGAACCCTAAAAATGAACTAACAATGACTATTTTCTTTACACCACAGATTTTAAATTCCAATTGTTGGTACCTGGGACCTCCTAGAAATACATAAAGACCATGAGATCCTGTTATTATTAAATATATTGGGTACAGTCACCAGTACCTTGTCACTGTGAAAATCAATATGTAAGCCGCTAGAGATCTCATAATATGTTATACTGTGACAAAGTCCGAAGTGGCCAAGAAATTAAATTGGTTGACCGTAATAGTGACGCAGTTTCACGTGATAATGTGGACACGCTGGACAAAAGCACCAAATTTTTTTCCAGGCTCTAGTTAGGTGGTCCATAGCTTTATGTTTTTGATAGGAACCAGCTCCTCCGTCGGCCATCTTTAATTTTATAGGGGTGGAAAGTTTGTATTGAGAAAAAATATATTTTTAAGATAGAAACTTGAAAATTCGCTAATAAATTAAGCATTGAAACGAAAGAAAACTGTTTTCATCGTTTATCAAAATTTGCCTTATAAAGGGGTGAAAATAGGGTTGAAAATATGTACAAGTAACATTTTTTTTCTAAGATAGAAACATGAAACTTGGTTTATAGACCTATCATTAAATTACAAGAAAATGGATTTCAGCGTTTTTCAAAATTCGCCCTCTGAAGGGGTGAAAAGGGTGTTGAAACTTAATTTGAGGAGCAAAAATTTTTCTAAAGAAGATTTTTGAAACTTCGTTTCGTTTTTTAATAACACCTAACAACAAATTATAAGAAAACCAATCTCAGTGTTTTCAAAAGTTCACCTTTTTTTCGTTTAAAAAAATTTTTCCTCCCTAGCAAACTTTCAACACCCTTTTACGACGATTTGTTCTAGCAATCGATCTGTCCCACTATAACTGTTGTGTCCCACTGATCCTGTACCCTTGGTTATTATACCGTTACAATTCTATTATTAGTATTTAATTTTTATTTTGACGCTTAACCTCGAATTAAGACCTTATTCTTTGTTTTTTTATAATATATTCTTAGGTACGTAACGTAACGTAAAATTTCAAATGTGTGTAAGGTATAGCTTGGCAAAATAGTCTAGAAACTGAACTATTTTTTTCGACCCTGGCAACTTCGATTATATTGTCATATTTGGCATATAAGTATGTCAGTCACGAGTTGTGTTTACAAATTCTTATTTAATCATTTCCACTGAATTATCACAGTTGAAACACAATAACATCACCAGATTATGGATAAAATAATACGTAGTTCCATACGTGAACTTATTTATATAATGTTTATAAGCGATGTTTTGCTGAATTTGAGGCGTGAATTATTTTGTAGAAACGGGACAGTGTTTATCTAAAAAGTGCTGAAATTACGGGTTGGTAATCATTTCTATGTAAATAAATAAAATAAATAAATAATAAATTTATTTACGAAACAACCCTTGGTTAACAATTTTTATCTTCTGCCAAACTGCAGGACAGTTTGTTGGCAGAGGGGCTCCCATTACATAGAATGATGGGTAGGTTTATACAATACGCATTACCAAAGTTACTATAGCTAGTTACATATACGAGTTGACTTATATAATAACTTGTACTACATATTTTACATCCGTGCGGTTTAGACTTTAGGTATAGATTTAGATTTAGAACGATACACTTGATCTTTTTAAGTACTCAAATTACATTGCCACTTTTGCTTTTATTTTATTTAAAAGAAATTGTTTCGTTTTATTTTTAAACGTTCTAAATGTTTTACATTCTTTTACAGCATACGGTATCTCTTTTTAAATATTTGGGGACTAAATACTTCCTGCTTCGTCGTCCATAATAATTATTACCACAAACTGGCACCTCTAACATGTTTTTACTCATTTTTCTTGTTACTCTAGGTTGATTTATATATACTTTAAATTCATCTTTATTGATGTACTATTATGCGTTTAACTATTGATGATTTTACTTATTATAAGGGTACCTACAATCACGATTTATGGATGAAATTGCGTCCGGAATAATAGCAAGATTTTGAAGGATATGTTTACGTATGTAAACAAAACCTTCTATAAGAAACTTGGTACTTGCGATATATTTGACGAATTTCGTTTCATAGTGAAACATCTAGTGCATAGCAAACAAGTGATAATTACAATTGTACAATGCTAATTCGGGAAAATTTCTGTAAATAAAGTTTTCTGATTCTTTTTGTTATTGAGTTTAAATTTCACCTGGCCAATGAATAGTCTTTTTTCCCTTTAGTTATTAGTAAATGTGTTTGATTAACATATTTCCTAATTAAGAACTTACTAAAAATGTTTTAGTTGAAAATAAAGTATCTTGATATTGTCATCGAACTATTCGTGTTGCCATATAAGCGACAGTGGCGCCCCTATTAAATTCTACCCTTTTTGCGAGGCTATAAAACTGTCATTTTTGTAGATATGGGAAAAACGACCTTTTTACCCAACGTACGTTTCGTTACGTAATCGACTAGTTAGTGATTACTACGTTGATGAATTTGTTTTTACGAGTTTTTTTGCGATTATACCAGTGAAGATTAAAGATGTGTCACACTAAAACGTATAATGGCGGGCTAAGTTTAATGTTTAGCTATTTGTCTACCTGCCGTTATCAGATGATGGGTAGGCGCCATCTGCCTCACGATAGGCATCTACCGTCTCTGCGGGTATTGGATTTCAACGATTATAGTCTAAATAGGGACAAAAAATCCTTCTTTTTACCCTTAGAATCGCAATAGATCTGACTACCTAAACCTGAATTTGAGTCTAGGTTTTTTATCTGGCATGCAAAAACACCGATCCAAAATGTTTCTTTTACGGCATTGTAATGTTTAATATAGCGATTGTTAAAAGGCTCTTTAGCCAGCCAGTATTCCATCTGTGATATTTCACAGAAAGTGATATCCAGGCTATATCTTTATAGTTATGAGTTTATAGTGGAATACGAGTAGGTCTTAGTACGCCATGATATGACATGCTACGATGCCATTTTACAAGTTGATTAAGGTCTCTAGGTTCATAAATACTGCACATTTTCCTCAGTCTAGAGGAAACGCGAGGTAAATAAGTTGCTGGGAATCCTAATGAAGTAATAAATGAGGAAATTTAGTAGTTAGGTAGGTAATATCGTCAATTAAAAATTTAGAAAGGTGCTTCCATAATGCAAGAATCCTACTTAATATTATAAATGCGAAAGTTTAGATGTTTGGGTTTTTGTTACCTACTGATGACTGATTACTTAATCGTGCATAAACGGCTGAACAGATTATGATGAAACTTGGTAGGTATACAACGAGTTTATAGCCCAGATAACACATTAAGATACTTTTTACCCGAAAACATCCCCCGGAAGGACTTAATAGGGAGTGGAAGGTTACGTGGACGAAGTCGTGGGCAAAAGCTAGTCATTAATAAGGGAACTGTAGCATCATTTACCCATGCTTAGGTACTATAAGTACCTACCTATAATTTATCGTGGACTTTGATTCCATATCAAGTATACCTAAGCTATGAATTAGTACACAAATCGATCCAGTTCCGTATTATCTTATCAAGTTACGTATTGTAAGTACCTATTATCTTTGTGTACTTATTTTTTTTTGTTACAGGATACCTATTATTATCTTCCTCATCAAATGCCTCGAGTATGAAACGAGGGCGAATTAAAAACTGACGTACTTACTTTATTATTTCGGACTTAAGTAATCTACAATTTAACCCTTTCTCTGTGTAATGAAGTTACCCAACAATTTGAATGACGATAATTCGTAACAGTATGGAGTTAATATGATTTTGTGCGAATAATTAAGTAGGTACGATTATAACACATCCACTAAACCAGCGAAGGAAAGTGTCTGGCGTTATATATGTTAACGGACTTTCGGTCTACCCTGTAGAAACAAAAAAACACAGCTGCTTATTAGTTATTGGGAGAACCACAGTGATAGTAAGTAGAAGTAATCAAGGTACCTATCTTTTTGCGTCCCATTACTTAATTATACCGACATGTAACACCTACGAGTAAGTATACGTTTCTTCCGCCGTCGGCATCCCTGAAAATACTGCCAAAGTACAGTCAGCATCAAAAGTGACTAGGTAATCGAAGACTTCTGAACTCTTCATAATGCATAACTAGTTACTTCCGCTGACTGTATATGACATTAGTTACATTAAATATTAACCTAGTATAATAACAACCTCATCCAATCAAATGCCATTTAAGAGGGCCTACTTCCATTGCAAATGTCCCGCTCTAACACGCGTGAGTTTGCAATTAACCATCCCGCTCTCTACAGAAGCTCAGCGTGTAGTTTTCGTAAATATTGATGTTATTTTTTTATTATAAACGTGTACAGTTATAAGGATAATCTTTTTTCTCAGGTTTGTGAACTTATCATTGTACAACTATTACCTAAACCAAAAATCTTTGTTAAAGATGGTAAGGTTTTAAATATCCAACCAAAAACATCGAAAAGAAGGGCTCTTAACAGTACCTAAGCTTTTCGGTGAAGGAAAACATCTTGACGGAAACGATCTAATCCCAACATATAGTATTCTTCCGGGTTAGAAGGTCAGGGGGTATATGATGGTCGCGTGATAGCTTGATAAACGACAAGATAAAGCGTCTGTCACTTACTATCGAGAGGTATCAGAAAGTGTCAGATGCTTTATCTTCGTCTGTCACGCGAACATTATAGAACAACATATGGCAGTCGCATTCGTAAATCTATAGTCATCATCATCATCATCATCATCAGCCTATATACCTCCCTTTGCTGGGCCTCCTCTCATAGATGAGGGGGATCGGGCAGTAGTCCCCACGCTGGCCCAGAGCGGGTTGGGGACTTCACATAGGTACAACTTTATATTTCTTCTAAAATCTATCTCTTCGCCAAATCTTGGAGTTAGGTCTAAGACGGACTTCGGTACCTGAAGTTTATTTTGCTTCAAAATCCGTTTGCGTTTTGTTTCGAAAAAAAACATACTAGAGGCAACAACAACCACGAAAACGTTAGGAAGAGGATGATGACATAAAGATCTCGATCAATAATAACGCAGCAACAACAATGGTAAATATACGACACGACGCTTTTATAAAGAATATGGTAGAAGGCAAAATTGAAGTAAAGCGAGGAAGAGGAAAGCCGAGGATAAGCTACGTGAATCATCAATTTAAAAAAATGCAGTCATGTCGTATAAGGAGGCCAAGGAGGTGGCCCTAGAGAGAGTCATATGGGGACAGCCACACCGGCAAGAGTCTGACTCTAAGATTTGTGAAGATGTTGTGTTATGACTAACGTTTTTTATGCTTCCTCAAAATTTCTTATACCTAGGTAACATTTAGTTCGTGCTAAGAAGTACCTACCTAGGTAGGTATATATTTACTGTTATTTCAACGATAAATAATATAACAAACTAGCCGAAGAATTCCACTTCATGAAATTTCAATTCATCTTCAAGGAATTAGCTGCCACTGCAAATATAGTTAGCAGCTACAGCTAAATTTAGCTAAAATAATTTGTTGTCCCAACTAAATACAGCTAATATAGTTAGCAGCCACAGCTAAATTTAGCTAAGATAATTAGCTGCCACCGCTAAGTTCTCTATGAGTCGGAGTGGTTTCAGCTAAAAATATTTGCTATTACAGCTAAGTTTTGGTAGCTAAAAACCCTTTGCTACAATGTAGCTAAAAACTTCGTTGTCCGTATAGTTAGGAAGGTTTTTAGCTACTACAACTAAATTTTAGTTACCACAGCTAAGTTTTTTTTCCGTGCATTCCGAAGATATCTACTCACTGTAAAAAGTTAATTGATCTCATTTTTACTGCAATAAAGGGTCAATTAATACGAGTAATATGACATTACCCATGTACGTAAGAGTCGTTTTTATAGGGTAACTTCGTTGAAGCTAGGTAAGTAGGTACCTATAGACAGCATTTTGTGACCACACAACTAAGTATGTAGGTACAGTCAACCAATTTGATTTCCGGGCCACTTCCGACCTTGTAACAGTGACAGTAATTATAAGAACTCTTTGCGGCTTTCATATAGATTTTCACTGTGTAAATGTACGAAGTGGCCCAGAAATCAAATTGACTGACCGTACTATCCTATAAAAAATTTAATAGATACGAATTATGCAGCTTATTATACCATGGAAGCTAATACGAGTGATCGCGCTCGCGTCGCGGGCAAGCAATTTGGTTCGCACAAAAGTCTCAATGCCTACCTACTCCGATTTAGATTAGTAACTTTTGCTATAGGTATAATATAGGTAACATTGATTAACAAACTGCATGCTCCATCTTGAGTTGAAATGTTTGTATATGCCTAATGGCTAGACATGGTGATACTTGTAATTTTATTGAATGTAAGACCTGTTGTAAACCTATGTTAACAAATAAATACCTGAAAAGGCTCTAATTGTCTCAATTTTTACATTTAAGAAGTTTAAGCCTACTACGAAGGGACAAAGCTGCTCTCTCATTTAAAGCCAAAGTCAAAATATTCTTTCAAATAGGCCTAGGAATAAGATTTTCTTACGAAAACTACCTGTGACAGACTGAAATAAATTGAGTAATCATAGTGTTTTTTTTTAAACGAATTTTGGTAGGTTCAAAACACTAAAAACAGTTTTTGTCATCATCTTCTACCTACATGTAGAGAGTAAATGAACAAAAAGAAGTTACCTTAAAAAGTGTTTTCCATTGAACGATTAAGTTACCGTAATGAAAAAAACATTATATCTATATTTTGAGTTTACATTACGCTATTTAATGAGGATGCCTTAATTAGGCATTATGTTTAAATATGTAAGTAGATATAGGTATCTACATATATTTTTATCCATTATTCAGCTAAGTAATACCTAGCTAGAGGTAAAATATGTAAATAGGTACACCAATAAGCAAGTTTGTATCTATCTTGTCTTGATAGGTAGATTAGGTAGGTATATTAAACAAAACAGACCTAAATTACTTGGGCGATGCATGCCCTTACAATTTAAGTATTTAGTTAAGGTTAGGTTTAAGTAGTTGTTAGATCTATTCTTGTTTTGTTTCTTTTCTATATTATGTGTTTTTTGTGTAATAAAAAACCAACATTTCATAGCAATCCGCATTTATATATCAACACTATATATCAAAACAAGGATATTTCATATTGTACTTATTATCACTGTTTACCTACTATTGTAAGAACCGTTGGTTTATAATCAATCTATTGGCATTATAAACTTATAGGTATTCGTTAGGTTAGGTTAGGATACATTAGTTAATATATCTTAGGCGGAAGGTAATAAATTTAACAATTGTAAAATTACGGTAACACAATGTAACTAAGTTAAGAAAAGAAAGAAAGAAAAAACATTTATTCGTGGCACAAATACAGTACAAATAAACATAACACCACAACACAGAAAATCAAAAATCTAAGATCAAAAATCATAACTATAAATCTTTATAACTCGAAATACGTATGATGTATTTAATCAATAGAAATGTATTCACTTATCGAGGTCATGCATGTTACCTACTGATACTTAAATTTTTCTACATATATGATTTTAGAATAAGTACTTAATAGAGAGCAAATAACAATTGTCGTTATTTGCTTTAAACTAAACCTTACGGAAGTTCCTACTTATACCTAGCTAATAATATTTTTTTTATTTTAAATCAAAATACTAATTAGATACCAATGAAAATTGTATAATTAGGTAACTGTATTTCCAACAAGATTATTCTTAGTAGATAGGTATTCTACTTAGCACCAATTCTACTTATTAGGTAACATAGGTAATTAGGTAGGTAACCAATTTTACTAACAGAATTATCATACCTACTGTTACACACATAGGTACTAAACAAGTAGGTATCTAAACATGTACTTTAACAATTAGTTACGCTCCAATCCTGTTCCTGAGTTTTAACCGTCTGATAAGCATTGACAATCTAAAATTCGGGTATCATTTTGAACAAAATGGTAATTTTAGTGGAGTCATTTTAAATAAATGAATAATGGATTGAATACTAAGATAAATGAGGTTCTAGGTAGGTAGTTTAATGACTAACCTGCGAGGCGGGCGGGTATGAGTAGCCGAATTGTGCGTACGCTGCCATCGGGACGATCATATGGGCGGATTCACACTGAACACTGTCTCTCAAAGTCTTAACACGGACGTATGCCTACAAATATTGAAAAATAATTAAGTAAATGTATCACAGGTTGTTTGCGCCGCGGCTGCGCGTTGCGTCGCCATCGCTTCGCGTCGTTCCGTGTGCGAACGGCCTAATGCTTGCGCACACGCTCGAATCTCGACACAGACTGGCGCGCGGCCGACCTGCTACGCCCCTCCGCCGAAGGACTCGACCAATCAGGCCCCTCCTTTTGGGCGGGGTTTCGTCGATCCAACCAATGGGGGAGCGAGTTTTCTATCCCTTTCGAAACGCCGAACGGATACGCGGGGTGTTATTGGTGGGATTTATCCCCACTACTTTGAAAGTAACGCCTATTTGAAGGCGCTGCCTACGTCCGGGTGGGGCGGGGGAAAAAAGCGTTAGTATAGGCTCGACGGGAACATGTTTATGGGTCTCGGGCAGACAGGCCGAGCCGGTGTAGTCCGAGCAAACAAATCTCTAGTGGCAAAAAATGGCCTGACCGAGGACAAGTTGTTTCATTATGCCGCGCCTCGTCAGATTTACGCGCTCGACCACCCCGGGATAAATAAATTTATAATCGAGGATAATCGTTCTCGAATGATGTACTATTGGGTACGTTTTTTTCTTGTATACAAGGAAAACTTAGTTGGGGGTAACAATGGAAATTCGTATAAAATTATTAGAATAAATGTATGTACAATGTACATGCTATTTAATTAGCCTAAGGAAACGTCATGAATAACTTTTTTCCATTCTATTATATTCTAATTACCCTCTGGTAGCAATTAATATAATAATAATGAATAAAAATGAATGAATGAATGAATATCTACTTCATGATTTAAAATTACTAGGTATCATTATTAAAGTTAAAAAGCTTTACTTATTAATAAAACTAGCCACATTCGACTAAAATGATATGAGAATGATGAATGATGTGATGAATGATATGTGATGATGATTTATTTAATTTAACGTTTAACATTAAATACCAATGAATTTATTATTGAATTGGGGGTGGCTCAAAATTATTCTAGATTTTTTTCCGGTTCAGGTAAAATTTTAAATAGGTATGTTTTTAATAGGTACCTATGTTAAATCACGGGCTTCCAATAAATTACCCTCTCGTTTGCTTTGGTAACTAAATGTACTTAACCCTTTATAATACATTCGTGCCCAATTAAAAATTGTTAATTATGTACCCAGCTCCCTAAATGTATGTAGGTATATATATGACAAGCAGAACATTATGACTTAGACCTACAATACCCAATAGAATATTTGAAGAATTATTTACCTGGGTAGGTAGGTACAACTATCAACTATGAATAAATACCTAAGTATTTAAATATCTTATCAATTATTCTTTCCCTTGGTACTATTATTAAGTGTGAACTATGCTATCGAAATATAACATTGCATTAACTAAATCTACCTAATGCACCTTATTTTAAAGATAGATGTATTTGTTTATGTGTAACGGAAGTAGGTATATATCTATTTAATTTTAGGTACTAACAATTGATTTCGAACTTAGTAAACCTTAGTAAACATTCACGAGTATTATAAAATTGCGAAAAGGAAAATATAGGTATACCTAGCTATGGTAATGGTACCAATAACTTAAAAGTATAAGTATGTATAGTTTCGTAAAGTAGCTATAGCGTATACCTACTCAAACACATTCCATTGGATTAGTTCATGCAACCGCTAATTTTCAAACTTCGAACCCCTAACTAAAACTCCCCAAAAGCTATTTTGCACTTTTGGCTGTAGACGGTAAAGTTTATTTTCGCTTGGAACAATCAAAGTGGATAGTTGCGGGCCCTTTCAAAGTTATTGAACACATTCGTGCAGTAAAATTCGGTTATCAGCACTCTTGCTTTTGTCTAAACCAAATACCTAAGTTTTTCTTTAAGGTTTAGTGTAAAAAGTCTCTGCAGTGTTTCTTTTTTGTAGGTACCTTATATCTACTAACATCATCGATCTATATAAAAATATTAATACTTCCTTAATAATTTTAATGTTAACTATTATAATAAAATATAACGGAGTATTTTAGAATTCAATGCGCCAGTGAAAATACTTATTTATTTAGAAGTTATAAGCATTTTTAATTTATAGAGACAGGGAAGTGAGAGTAGAGACACAGGGGAGTGAATATAAATTCATTTTTTGATCTTAAAATCAACTTGACAGTAAACATTACTGGAAATATGACATCGATGAAATAAATAAAACCATTTGGTATAAAAAGATAAATTTAAATATGTACTATATTGTCTATAACACCAACCAGGGAAGTGATAATGTAATACGATACAACGCGAGCCGAACTTCTGCTCGGTGCACAGAATGTTGTAATTTGTAATGCTCTATTCTATTTCGATTTGCCAAAAATGGCTGTGTTGCTATCTAAAACATTGCTAAAATCATCGAACCCTCAGTGTATTGAAATAATCAATACTTTTGTCATAAATTGAGTTCTAATAAACATTTTATAATTTGTAAGACCTCTTAGCGGACCATAAAACCTTGTTAAAAGATTCCCGCGTTTGATTTGACCCTTCCCACCTTACCTTCAACAGGTGATTTGACTACGAATCCAATTTACATAAAAAAAACCTGATGATTGTCTGTCAGTTCATCATTGACGAACCCTTTTTATCTTCAGCTTTATCTTTACCCTTTATTAAAGTTTGATTAGAGTTTTATAACCTAATTCAATGTCTTTATTAGTGTTTAAATGCCTGTGTTTTTCTTTTTCCCTGTTGCTGTTAAAATAGAGTTCCGGTAGATACGTATCTATTTATATCTCTGCGCGTTTTCAAACATCTTATCAAAATTTTATTTTAATAAAGGAAAAAATAATAAAAAAGGAAAGAAAATGAATTTTCCCACACAGCATTTATTAACGAGAAAATTTAAAAAAAAATCTGAACCTGACTGCTTTATAGGCCTGGCCGCGGTTGGTAAGTGGCCTGGAGAAAATCCAGAGAACAGTGAAATCTGAATACATTTTTCACCTTACGCATTTTTTAATTTGTAATAAGAAAAGTCTGTGTGTTCTCGTATAATTTTCAGATCTCTAACATCAAAATTAGCGGAAGACTGATACCTACATACAAAATTCCATCCCCACCCCATAATTTAAAGGGTGGTTCGCTAAAAATCCTGAATTTTTATTTTATTATTTATAACAAGTAGTCGCTTTATCAGTTTTCAGATCTCATGCATCAAAATTTGCGGAAGTCTCATACAAAATTCCATCTTCTATTTACCGGGATGGGGGTTCAAGTAAAAGTTATATTTTTATTGTTTTTATATTAATATTAGCTAAAAAACAAAATTTCAGCTTTTTAGGACTTCAGGAAGTACTCTACTAATTTTGATGATCATCAGTGACGAAATCGGGTTTTTGTTTAGATATATTAAATCTAAATTATAAGCAATATGCAAATCAAACTTTATATGTTTAATAAATCCACTATTGACATCATATCCTGAGAGTTTTGTTTATCTGCGCTTCTGTTGGCTCGTCCTGGTGGGCCCACTGCCGTGCCCCCATATCTAGGAAATTTCAATCAACTGCCTCAATATACACTGTCTCTGTCTGTATTAACCGACGGGTTTTGTATGTAAGTACCTACAACAAATGCATGACCAAATAGTGACATGCTTAACAAACGTATTAACGAAGTGATTATGGTACAAGCCTTGTAACATAAACACATGGTTTTCAATCGATATTTGGAACGTTAAGGTACACCGTTCATGTTATTCCGAAGTTGACATTCAAAGGTATGTAGTCGGCATTATAAGTAACTACGTAAAGAAGAGATCAAAAGGTCTAATTCCATTACAATAAAGACTTTTGAATTCTTCACATACGTAGTTACTTGTGATACTGACTGTATAAATGAAATTGGACTGTACAGTCGATGCCAAAGAAGTTTATGCTTTTAATTTTATTCCATTGTAATAAGGTATACGTGTACATATCTTTGACGTTCACTGTACACATACATCATAGCGAACAAGGTGCGTCACAAGCATTTGAACATGACTCTAATGTCAAGGCGATAGAGTTCAGATATTTTGATTAAGTGCCCTGAAGACGCTGACAGCACCTAGATTGGCTTTTATAAACAGTGTTTTAGGAGAAACTACTTGATTTGCAAAAATATGTATCTATAATGTAACCTCTCATAAGTACGAACATAAGAGCAGTGGGACATATTTTTGAACAAGTTGCTAAATGCACCCATATATTTGCACTAAACTGTACATATTGTAAAGAATTGCGTTTGCGAATTGGATGAAACACTGTGTAAAAAAATAACTGTGAAGTATATACGTCACAGTCCAGTCAGTGACCTATATTATAACTAAGGAAAACGAAAAATATTAAATATTTTTTGCTATGGGCTACCATTTACGAGTTTTTTAAGAAAAAAAAAACCTTTATACTTTATATTAAGTTACATTAAACCAATGCAACAATTACACGTAATACTTCGCTTTAAAATCGTGTTCAAAATAAAAGTCGTGTCACTAATTGCGTACCCAATAGCTCCAGTATCAGCATTCGATCAATCGCCTCAAGAGATTTCCGTCGAAAGCCTAGCTAATAGCAACTCTAATACGTCTACTTAAAGTCTTTTTTCGAATATATTAGAATTCAGGGCCGGCGCCAAGACATCTGTCATCATTAATAACAAGCAATTTGAGACAATTCTGCATTTTTGGAATATATGGGTGAACCCAGGCGTCTCGCTACAGGAAACACAAAAACTAACACTAAATAAAACTAGTGGTTGACATGTTGATGTTTTTGCCTTACTAATTACGTGCAGCGGAGTGCGTGTAGAAGTATCAGTCTCCATGTATAAAAAGACGCAAGCGCCGGAGATTCAGTACTGAAATATGTTGTTTTCGATTAAGCGGCTCAGAGCGCTCGCGTGAACGGTCGACGAACGTTAGCCGTAAATGCTAACAGTTTAGATATTTATGAACATGTGTACGTAATTAATTTTTACTATGGATCAGATAGCGGAGTCGGTGGAGCGATACGCTTGTCGCTTGTCTTAGTAAAGGTTAATTAACACTGGATTGGCGGAGGGACCTAAAACCACCTACTGAAGACGGCGCCGGGTTGAGGTCGCGACCGCCACCTCTCTCACAATACACGCTGACTACCGTCGAAGTGTAAACACAGTTTGAGGACAATTATAATTCGACACCGTTTTTGACTCGCTTGAATACCAATATTCAAAACCAAAAAGCTACATCTCCAGGGAGAACAGCCCCGATTTCATCCTTGTTATTGCGTGCATTGAGTTTTAAATTTGAATCGTATTCAGTCTGTAAAGCCTTTTGTATTTCAAGGGGCGTAAGTTACGGACTTAGAATATTCTTCGTTCACAGGTACATTTTTTGCTTCGAGTCACAATTTTTTCTCAGCACTATTGTCTGAAATAGTTGACGAAAAATGTCTTGTCCTGATCTAAATAGGTACGAAAAACAAACGCGCCCACTACTTATAACAAACACTACTTTATAGAAGGTTCTCAAGATGATATCTATCAAAACACACAATGTACTGCAGTCCCGTTACTATGAGTTTGACACTGAGATACACTGACATACATATATGTTCTGGTTCGATAGGAAATTCTCGCAGGTTTAGGGTTCCAAAGTAAAGGAACATAACCATATACTTGGCATAGTCTGTATCGAGCTGCTGATACGTAAACACGTATATAGGGAACTTGATAGTAGATAGTATCCAGATGCTTCACTATTCAGATGCTAACGATAGTCGATAGGTTGTCTGGAAGATATCGCTCATTAGCGATCAAACGGCCTCTTTTTTTAATCTACTTATTGTCATTATGTACTGTACTGTGTAATTTTTGTTGATGTTTTGCAATAAAGAGTGTTTGCATTGTATTGTATTATATTTGCCAAATACTTGCACGCGATTAACGCAATATTAAATTCGCACAAGCACACAAAAACGAACTGTAAATATTACAATATTGTAGGTATGTAAGCAGTTATTTGCTTACGCAGGGTATCTACCAACTTTTTTTCATTCACAACATGAGATATATATGTTCTTGAACGTCCTCTCAACGATTACCTAAGTACAATGTATAAACCACAGTCCCACTTTAAATTAATGTATATGTTTATATTAACAATGTCAATGACATATAAATACAAGTCGCAAATATATTGAAAACAAGGTGTTAACAAGATTACAAATTATTCTAATGTTAAGTGCGAAACAGCGCGTGAACTCTCAATTTGACACCTAAAAACACTTTACGTGACATTGAAAAAACAATTCAGTGTCAAATTCAATACGTCCGTTTTATTGGAATCCCTTCGTCACGGTTAGTACCTATATTATTAGGATGAAGTCGTTTAAAACACCGCACTTTTTATAACGATGCATTAGGTACTTAACATCAACAGTCCAAGCCTTTATTTGTTTTTTTATTATTATTAAAAATGTGATTGCTCTTGGCCAGCATTTAGCCGGAATGCAAAGATGTGACGGTGAAGTGTGCTCACCCATCGTGCGCAATAAAAGTGTACATATGGCGGACTTAATGTTAAATATAAGTCCGTCTCTGCCAGTCAACAGTGGCATCAGAACGAAATTTGTCTTTTTGTGGCTGTTAAGCACGTATAACTTAAAATAGGGCAAACCTTTGCTATTCGGGGATATTCAGTTATTCGGTGATAGTTTATTATATCGTCTAAAAGCAAAGCAACATTAAACAATATAGCAAACGATGACCTTACGCTCTCATAATGAATGTCAGTGGCGCATATTGAAAAATAGAACAAGCTACAAAAATATCAGGTAACACTGTAATAAGACTATCACAAACTATCACCGAAAAAATTCATGTCACCGAATAGCCAAGGTTTGCCCTACAAGCAGAAACTACTAAGGATCCTTGAATTAGGTACATACGGATTTCTGAACCACTTTGTACTCGTTCCTTGTTACATGTGACATTACTTATACATAAAATCATTTATATACAAGAAAATATATACAAGAATACAACAATAACTTCAACAATTCTGTGTTTTTGTGCAATAAAGTTTAAATAAATAAATAAAAAATAAATAACTGAAATAAAATTAAAACTAACTTAAATCTAAAACGGGCCCTTGAGGCATTGTACATTAATATGAGATCTGTATCTTTCATTTTGATTATTTGTTACTGTGACAAGGTACGAAGTAGCCCAGAAATCAAATTTGTTGACTGTAATAGGTACGTACGTGCGTTACCGGCAAGCGGGCATTAATTGAAACTGATATTAATATGTTCCATTAGCAATTATTTCCATGTAGGTATTAGCAAATCATATTATGTGAATTAACTACAAAATTAAATTTCCTAATTCCGCACCGCCTATGTACTACGTGTACTGCTCAAGATAACTTCATACTCTTCATAGTAAACAAAACACTTAGGGCTGTCATTTGTACTGAGTTCTCAATTTACTTTGCAGTACATTGCTGGCAATTAAAATTTTGATAGAAAATAAGGGAAGTTGAAATTTTTGTTTAATAATAAAATTAAAGGCATGGTTAGGTTAAGAAACTACGTTTAAATACCCTAGTTAAATAAGAGCCCGCTGCTTGCCGGTAACACACTGTTTAGGTAATACTAACTTCATAGAAAAAGTATTCCCATTTATTTTTTTATACAACAACCGATGCTATGCTCAGATTGCTCAGCTATTATGCGATGCTAAACAGACACTGTAGTTTACGGAAGCTTGAACTTAACAACTCCAAAAGATTAACACGCGCGGCGACCTAATATTTACTTGATGCCTATTGAACTGTCCTTTACTTGTAAAAACCTGTTTTTTAATACTACGATGGTTGCAAACTGACGGTAAGTGTACACCGCAGCCTATGGTATTTTTTCTCGAAATAAAAAAATTACAATTTGTCCCATGAGACCATCTGGCAGGTGTGTCCGTAACCCGCACCCTGACCGCTGTAAACGTCCAATTCCATAAATACGTAACGGGAGCCAACAGCCGCCGACCCGCATAGGTACTATAGGTACCTATTTAGCAATTATTGCGACATCTTTATATCTATTACGGAATGCGCATTATTATTTAACCATAAAGCAAGTACCGACAAAACCGTTAAAATATGCATACTATACACATATATTCATACATTAGATCGTCTGTTGAGAACCAAAAGTCACTAAGTAGGTAACCAAATACTCGTAATAAAGCTCTTATCTTAACATCGATTAGGTATACTGAGATACGAGGTTTCTAAAATGGCACTTTTGCTAGTGAGTTTTGTTTGTCACCAGAAGATTATGCTATTGCAAAAATTAACTCTAAATGAATTAAACAGCTTCTTGGAAAAATAATATTTTTAGTACCTATGTAATGCAAATATTGTTATTAAACAGACAAAGAAACTATGCTTATTCCATCGCTATCGCTAGTGAGGAAAGGTTTGGCACTCCTGTCAGATACTAACGACATAATATAGGCAATCAACGCTATTTTTTAACATGCGTCGTGCGCCTAAGGTGACTTCCTGATTTGTCGGTGCGGAGGCAGTACGATATCAGAGAAGTGTCAAATGTTAGTGTCAGCTGTCAGTCGACTCGGTACCATTTTTTACTGCGCCCCTACATTTAAATGAGTGCTTCCTGACTGGCGCGGGATGCGCGGTAGCGGGACGATGCAAAGGCGGTACTGCTCCGCTTCTGCGCATGACATTACTACTGCGCAAACGTAATGCTGACAGTATTAAGTATGTCAAGTGAGAATCTTTGCGACGTCAGTAAGTTTACGTCAAAGAAGAAAATATCACATATCGATCCCGCCCCGCCAAGTTAGGAAGTCGCCAAGTGGTTAGCTTTACCGGACATTTTTTTTAAGTTAAGTTTAAGTCCTATGTGTAGAGCATGCATGGAGGCAGAGGAAACTTCTAGACACATTCTATTGAACTGCCAGCAGTTAGATGTATACAGGAAAAAGCATATAGGAAATCCAAACACGCTGCAGGAAGCAGTAAACAATATAAATAAAAACACTAATAAGTTTCATACAGGAACTAGGGTGGTTAGAGTACCTAGCGCTACCCCATTTTCACGCAAAAAAAGGCACGTTGGATGTCGACTTGCGGAAAATTCCCAGTAACTTGCGGAAAATGCCCAGTAAAAAAACTAACTAACCGGATATTTTATTTACTTCAGTCATCAACTCATCAAACAAATTTAGTCTATTGTTATTTAGGTACAGTGAGTGAAAATCTATTACGGAACAAAAAGCGACGCTGCCCCGTCGGCCAATACAGCCCTATCCTACAGGCCGAATTCAATTAACTGTACAAGGCACGAGTGTAATAAATTCTCTAAACAATCAGAATTCGAGGCCCGGTAATATGTCGGCTTGCATACGCATTGCGGAGGCGGGCTTAATCAACGGAGTGCGGAGTGGCCCGTGTGGACATGTGTTCTGATACCTGGGTATAGATCTGATGTTGGAAGCGTGGGGTAAAGGTTAGGGATACACGAGGGATATTGAGAGGCGTGCGACGGTGTTGTCAAGCAAGCGTTATACGTATAAGTAGTACTTTTATCTCACGATCGCGGGTGAGCCATGGTTGTGTGTTGAGCTATAAGTTCACGTTGTCTATGTGTTCGTATGTGTCACAACTACAACAATGGCCAACCCGCGCTCTTGACTTATTTTGTCGTGATCAGTTAACTTTTTCAAATGGGGTACGGTTTCGATTTCATTGTTGTATAAAAAATGAATAACTGTTAGTTTCTTTTAAATAAGTTAGGTCCTTAACCATTACTAGTTCTTTAAGGGCATTTTAACTTTCCGGTGTACCAACCTCTAACCTTATTTTCGGATCTCATTAGTTCACTTTTGCATGAACCCACAAAGAGACTAGGTAAACATTACCATATTTGTTTCGTAGAAAAACTAGGCGACTTCTTGATTTGTCAGTGCTGAGGTGGTACGATTTGAGAAAACTGTCAGTCGAGTCGGAACCTACCGCTTTTTACTGCGTTCCGCCCGCCGTCGTTGTTCTTACAATTCATTTAGCATAATTTCGTAACGCAAAAAATCGTTTCGGTAATTTATTCGATACATCCGCCGCTACGGATAGGTAACCCGCTGGGAAAATAATGATTTTTTAATTGTACCGTTTCCGTATATACTAATGACAAATACATACATACGAGTTCAGAATGTGTATTGTTATCTATCGGTCATAAAACTCTCGGACAGACTCATTAATATGTATCAGGTTAGCGCTCGTTATCTAAGAACAAAATACTATTTTCTTCATTGTTTAAATCTTGTAGTCATTAATCAAATAAAATGTAACAAGCTCTTAGCGACGACCCACATATTAATTGACGTATAAATAATGAATATGTTATGAAAAATGATACATGCGAGGAAGGAAGGAACTTTTGTAAGATTAAAAACTATACAACCTTACCATATTTTGATAGTCCGGTTTGAAGCAAAATTTCTAACAGTTTTTAAGGCTCGACCCCCACAATTTTATCCTGCTCGCTCGCTAGTAGCCCAATATTCATTACCTATTAGTAAGTAGCATAAGAATGTAGTAATTATCAGCTAGGATCTTTAAGTGGTGTGTCTATCGCACCGGATATGGCGGAAGCAAAATCCCTCTTGTTTGGCATACACGTGTTGTCGTGTTTACATCGAGTACCTTATCTACTTCAAAACTTTTTTTACTGAATTAATGCATTCCTGACTTTTATTTCCTTACACGCGATATTCTTGTAATTAACAATTGAATAATTCATGTTTGTATTTGATGTTAAAAAGTGACAATAAACAAGTTTTATGAATTCACGTATAAATCGATAGACACAAGTATTTTTATTAACTTATTAAAAAAACGCTATAAAAGGTCACCGAAGTTTTTTCATACATAAAAAAGATAATATAAATAGCAGGTACCCCTTTCTACACTTAAATCCGCGTAATAAAAACATTAATTTCATGCACAATAACATATAAATCGTTAACAATTGACCATGGAGGCCGACTTTTGTTTTTTCAATCGTATATGAGTAAAAATTTGAAAGAGCTAAATACCATTTTTACCGCATGTAAATTTGAAATGCATTAATATTAGATAGAGGCTCCCGTCGCCGGCGGCATGTGTATATGCGAGTATTCTACGTAAGTACGAGGCACAGCTAAGAGCTTTCCAAGACGAACTCCAAATGCATTTGCATGTCACAGGACCCTGTGGGAAACGGGGCAGGTGTGGCTGATTGTATCCGTGTACCTGCCTGTTCGGAGCTGTGTGTAAGTGCGTTATTACATAGATGATCAATCGCACATATATTGGGGAGGATTATTGGTAGTGAATTTAGAGTGTTGATGCTGGCGAGATTTGGCGACGTCTGATCGAAACTATTGATTTGAGACTGCATGCCTGCAGCCTTCATTAGCACTTTCTAGTTGGTTCCGTGGTGTCTTTGAGTAATCTCACACATACTCTCCACATCGAGTCGATCAAGTCATGTGTATCAAGTAAGGTTCATTTTCAGTTTTTTGTTACGAAGACTGGCGTGTGGGCACAACTTACAGAGTCTACTGTGGCGGTGAATAGGTTCAGTATGTAACTTGTACGATTATTAAATAAATCATAACAATAAACAATTTTTATTTGCTTTGTAATTAAATTCTATATTTGCCACTTTGCATGCTTGACAGCTAGGCACCATTGCATTATTTAGAAACAGTTTCGCAGATCTCTGTTGGATGCTCACCCTAACACAAGATATTTACACCACCAAACCGTACAATATGTATGTATATCTACCCTTTGAGGGTGCGTGAATACACAAGGACGTAATCTAGTGTTGTTTGTGTATGTAGTCCTCTTCGCACCACACTCGGTAACCGAGGTATACCTCGGTTTCAACTATAGTTGAAATCATTTACAAAACTGACATTGGTTTTTGAATCTTTTTGAATCTAACTTGGACGTTAAGGTCGCTATTTGAACGGACTAATTTGATACAAGTCGGCCTGTTCAAATAATTTAAGTATAGTCTTAGTGCTGCTGTTGTCAGCCTCATGATTGTGACACCTTGTGAAGCTGGGATGTTTACAGAAATGTGTCTAGAGTAAAACTGATCTTAAACTGAATGCCCCTCCTTAGGGTTACCGTTCATATGTGACCTAATCACAAAGACGAGTTACACAGAAACTCGCACCAATCTCACTGAACCGCACTGAGCGTAAAAAAATACTAATTATTAGTAAGTTTTAGTGAATCCCAGGACAAGGAGATTATATGTATACTAACGGTTACAAACCAGTTTTTGATAATACTAGTTATTTACTAATACCAAAAAAATGCTCTTGTAACAACTAAACTGTTTTGTAACCGTTAGTATATAATCTTCTTGTCTTGGGATTCACTAAAACTTAACTAATAATTAGTATTTTTTTCGCTCAGTGCACAAACTCTCAGATTATTCCAGTGCTTCAACCGCGTGTTCGTGTCGATGGTTTCCCCTGGATTTTCCACTGCGCACTCCTATCGCTTTATTGGGCCCGGCCCATGAAGCCACAGTCAGGTTAAAAAAAACCGGCCAAGTGCGAGTCGGACTCGCGCACGAAGGGCTCCGTGCCATTTACTATAAAAGCGGCAAAAAAACATGTTTGTTGTATTGGAGCCCCCTGAAATATTTATTGAATCCTGTTTTTCAGTTTTTGTTTTATAGCGGCAACCGCCATAAAACATCTGTGAAAATTTCAGCTGTCTAGCTGTCACGGTTCATGAGATGCAGCCGGTGACAGACGGGCAGACGGACGGACAGACGGACAGCGGAGTCTTAGTAATAGGGTCCCGTTTTACCCTATGGGTACGGAACTACTTACTTACTACTTATTTGTAACAACTCCTTTCATAGGCTTTTGCAGACAACTTCTTTTTATCAAGTACAGTCAAGGGCATAGAAATAATCTGTCCGCCCTTTCTCTGTTGTCATAAGGTTACCTCTGTTACCACTTCCATGTCTGTATATATTTGAAATTTGTATCTTTGTAAAGAAAAACATAGAACTGTTTGATATTAGAGTCACAAATTCTAAAAGAGGGACACATAGATATAAGTTACAGTTACCGAAAACCAATTTAGCGTTATCATGAAAGAACTCATATTGTATGGCAGATTCATTTAAAGAACTACCGTTTACTATTTTTAAGAAGAAATTATTTAATTGAACAGTGTTATTATTCTGTTAATGAGTTTATGAACAAATGTAAATTGTAAAAAAATATTTATTAATATTAGAATATGATTATCAAATAATATTTGTACGCCAGTATTGGCATAACAAGATGCGATCTGTGATGAATTATTTGTAACACCTTATATATACGCTTGTTATTTTAACAAATAAACTATCTATAGGTAAGATCCATGTTCGCAGTGTCACTAAGGATGCACAATTATTTGAAATAATTAAAAACATGTATGTGTGTTCAAGTTAAATAGCATAAAACCATGATTGTATTAGTTTTTTGTCCCCTGGACCATAACCACGGCAACGAGTGCTACTAAAAAGTTGATTCACCCATTTAATATTTGAAAAATTTACCCTAGATCCTAGAATTAGTCGAAAATGAATATAATGATGCTTTTTCACAAAAAAAAAGTTTTGTAACTCTCAATTCTAAATAAATACAAAATTTGAAATCCTTATCCCTGAATTAGTCAAAATCGAGTGTGACGAAAATGACGATTTTTCGCAAAGAAAAACTAAAAATTCATTTAAAAATACAAAATTTGGAAACTTTACCCCAGAATTAGTCGAAAATGAGTACTATAAGTAATTATGTTTTATTTTACAAAAAAATAATTTAGTAACTCAAAATTCAAACTAAATATAAAATTTGAAATCCTTATCCCTAAAATAGTCGAAACCGAGCATAATGACTATTTTTCGCAAAAAAAGAGTTTTATAACTTACGATTCGAAATAAATATATAAAATTTAGAAACTTTACCCTAGAATTAGTCTAAAATGAGTATAACGATGTTTTTTATTTTTTGTTTTTTAATCTTTGCTTAGTTTGGGACTAGGTTGATTTGTGTAAGACTGTCCACAAATATATAAATTTATTTAATTAAAATTAAAATAAATTTCTGCGATACTTACTGAAAAAAGAAAGCAACGGTAGCCTAGTGGTTCAAGCGTGCGGCTGTCAAGCGGCGGTCGTGCGTTCGAATCCCGGCTCGTACCAATGAATTTTTCGGAACATATGTACGGAATTTTATTTGATATTTACCGTTAGCTTTTCGGTGAAGGAAAACATCGCGAGGAAACCTGCATGCATCCGCGAAGAAATTCAAAGTTGTATGTGAAGTCTCCAAACCGGTCTGGGCCAGCGGCATCAGCGTGGGGACTACTGCCCAATCCCCCTCATCTATGAGAGGAGGCACAGGCCCAGCAGTGGAACGTATATAGGCTGATGATGATGATGATGACTGAAAAAAGGCCGGGTCAGAAGTTCCTGCAACCGACGAGCTTGTTATGAAGAGATGTATGGATGTGATTGAAGCAAAAGATGTATGTAAGGACCGTTGTACTTGGCGTTCTTTGGTCTCTGCTCTCTGCCTACCCCAGTGGGATACGGGCGGGAAGAAACGATTTTTGCGTCCACACCACCTGATTTGATCAGATAAATTAATCAAAAAAAAAAAAAACAGATAGCCGAAAATTTTCCTGTCTAGCTGGACTGACCTTTATATGTTATGTTTAAAAAAGTAACTACACGTTCGGATTTCAAAAATTCTTTGCACTGTTGTGCATAAAATTCAGTTTTGCTATCTGTTTTTAAAGAACAGAAATGTTCTTTCCGAGCTAGTGAGGTGAAAAAAGATTTACAAGCCTATTTTTTCCAACAGTTGGGGTAATTTTCCCAGGGGGGAACTTAAAGCTGAACCTTCGGCCCCGTCTCCAGACAACAGGCGGGTTGACAAGTTCGGATAACTGTTCCCAAAATATATTCCGTGTCGCGAATAAGATTATAATATTAAGGAGGCCGGGTCGCGGTACCTAATGCTTAGCAAAATTATAATTGGAGATCAGCGGCTTTGACAAGTGACAGGTGCATGTGAAGTTCACTTGCATATCCGAAACTTAAAGAAACTTTAACTATTACAAAGATGACTGTAAACCGGGGTTACTTTAGGAAAACTGGGCCTTTTTTTACACATTTAAAACACACATATAATTATTACTAACTAACATTCAGTTAAGTAAATAGTTAGGAATATTATGAAGGTAAGTAAACATAACAACTGACCTCAGGTTAACCAAATCAAAACTAAAATACGGCATTAATACTAAATTTTTAACCGCTGTTTTGAAACGAAAGTATTGAGGCATGTACAATTTTTCACTACCGATTAATTTATGAACGAGTTTTAACAAATGGGTTGATCGAATACATTACTCATTAATTCGTTGACTACAACTCCATTCTTTCTCTTTGACTTTATTTTCTCATTAAACTCTAAACTTGAGTCAGTAAAATTTATCTGCGGGAAGTCATTTTTTATCATTTACCAACAATACCAATCGATTGAACTGATAATGAGAAAACTATCAATAATCATGTGTAGTTTTGTGTGTGTGACACATGGTTTTCACTTGGTGAGTACAGTCAGTATCTAAAGTGACTGAAACTAATATGAAGATTTCAAAAGTCCTTATTGTAATGGAATAAGAGCTTTTGACCTCTTTATTTACTTAGTTACTGTCTTGACTGTAGCACCGACAGGAGCTAGGCTCTTAAATATATGATGATGACCTTAGTATGAAATCCCACCTCACCCCAATCTACCTGGACTACGGGGTGAGGTGGGATTTCCAACTTTTTGTGTTTATCGTTAAAGTAATGAACACAAAATCATAAAAAAAGTAAAATACAAACAACCGGAACGTTTTTTTGTACATAAATCAATGTGCCACATACAAAAAAAACTTTAATCCGGGTTTGAACTTCGGTTTTGTGCCTACTCACCCCATTTTACGATATTTAGATAGAAAAGCAATATTTGACTTCGAAATTTGTAAAGTGTAGGTACAATAACAAAAGGAAAATTTAAAAATATCCTTTGAGCTACTCTTGGTGATACTATTTCACTAAGTTTGAAATCACTATATTGAAATCAAATTTTAAAACTTTTTTTAGCCAATACCTATCTTTATAACATAAAATCCGGAGACTAAAATAACAATTCTCTATTTTACACTACATTTACAGCTATATTTAGTGACGTGATCGTTATCGCGATTGAGTACCTACAATTTATAAGAGGCTGGTCAGTAGCAATACCTGATTTCGATTTTTCTGACCTGCGTACTATTCTGATTGGTGCAGTTCGTTCCATGTCGACATTTGACCCTCACAAGACACGTTCGCCCTTACAAAACCCGTGAATTATGCAATTCTTACTTATTTCCGGGTTAACTGGCGTGGACGAGCGGCCAGTTGTGTTGAGACTGGGTGTGAGCCACATGCCTGTTCGGGACTCTCGTCTCTCGTTATCTCCGTTCATTCATTACCATCTAGCTTTATAAGACACGACGTCCCCGAACATATAGCGCCTTCATTTTTTGTCACACCACTTAATTATCTGGATTTATATCAAGATAAAATCGAGCCCCTAAGAGATAAAAAAGGATTTTTGTAAAAACAAAAGGCAAGTTTGAATTCGAAATGCGTTTTAAGGTCTGTACCTACATGGACCTTTTTACGTGTCGAAGTGTTGAAGAATGCTCTGTTAGTTTTTGTCTTTTTTTGTTGATGTCACTTTGTTGTAACGCAACTTGAATAATCTACGCGGTTATGTATTTTTTATGAAGCTGTTGAAGCGTGGAGGGTATTTCCGTGTAGAAATAATAAAGTAAGTAAACTGAAGAGGTATATACTGAAACCATTCATAAACTTTAAGTTATAATATGTGTCTCCGCTCTCAGCATACAAACCAAACACTATGAGGGGGAAACCTGATATAACTCTAACATTAGCTGAACCCTTTTTCAGAGAATTCTCAATCCATAGTTTCTGTTGCGCTGACGGAGGTTCTGTGACGAAAATCAGTGCGAGAAGGATAACTGCATATCCGGAGAGAGGCTAATTTCCTGACCTGAAATATCCTAAGTACGTAACTCAAAAATCATGGTTGATTGAGTTCGCGACTGCTTACTTCTTCAAAACTTAATCTTTATTTCTACGAGTATCATATACTCGTATTTTTGGAAACTGAACAGATATGTATACATTTTCGTGCTGTTATATTGAATTTTGCACTTAGGTACCTGTTGTTGACGGATTTGTATAGGATATTTAATTGGACAAAGCATTTTGAAATGCTACGAGTAGGATAAGGGTGAATAAAAATTAGAATTTGATAAATATTAAATTGCATACACGCGATTAGTGGGTTATCTTGGAAACCAAAGACAAAATTCTCCCGCGGCTCCTCCTGGTTTCTTTATATTAGTACGCTGTTATACTTAGTTATAGTGCATGTCATCCACGAAGGCGCGCCCCTCCACAGCCCAATCCGTACAATTGCGCATACATTAGTATGAGATTCGCTGTGGAGGGGCGCGTCTTCGTGGATGACACGCACTATAGAGCCGCGCGGGCAGCTAGTATACTATAGGTATTCAGAACAATTGAATGCTGTATGCATGTTACTCAATTATTGACTAAGTTCAGAATACGAGCCCGTCGGTTATTCTTATTATAGGTATTGCATAACCCTATTAGGCCAGCTCCGTGTTCGTTGGGCTAGTTATCTTATTGTCCTGTCAAATGCGATGTCAAGCATGCCCGTTAGCCTTTTCGCAGGCTAAGGCGAAAATTTCCATTCAAACCAGTTCATACAGAGCCTCAATTCTGTGGGATCTACACTTAAAATACTACAAAAGTCGAAAATGAGAGTCAGAATCAATCTCCTACAAAAACAGTTCATGCTAATTAGCAATCTGTGTCATGTGACGTCATAAGGCAGTCTTCCATACGGTGTACGGGAAATAAGTACATACATACATAAATTACTTTACCGAAAAGTAAACCAGGAACCTAAAAGCCAAGCCTTGTAGTTAGGTACCTACTATGTATACATATAGACGGCTATAAAAAATACTTGAATAGGTACATACCTACAATAAGAATTCTAGAAATATATCCGTTCCATACATACATAAACTTTACTATAAGAGCAACAGTCGAGTTAATATATAAGTATCTTTTGATTTCCTAATTCTCCGTTACAATTAGTGGGGCAACTAATAGTAATTTAGGTACTTAATAATAAATTACAGTTAATGTATGTATGTAAGCACTTTATTGTACACAAAACAGGTTAAAACAATATACATGTCAAATAATATTAAAGTACAAAGGCGAACTAAGTAATTAGTAATAATTAATTAATAAAATTACAAGGGTTTTTCACTACCTACTTTGCTACAATTCGCTTGCTTTAAATTAATTACTTACTTGATCCATTTGAAACCAAATCAAAAAGATGTTTCGCATGCTTGATTGGCTACGTTTTAAGCACCTTGAATTGAATTGAAATTAAATTGGAAATAAATGTTTATATCCCAGACTGACCTCCGTGTGCGACTAATAAAGTTTAAATCGAATACATTTTGCACATTATTTTCATCCAGCTATTTCCTCTAATTCGTCCAAAAAGGCGCGATGAGCTCACCTCCACCGCAGTCGTAATTTTATGCGTTTACGTGCATTTTTCGATGCGTCCTTTGTTGTGGGCTAAAGTTTTAGTTAATTACTGGCGCGGGCGCAGTCGCCGCGCTGGTGGCCGCAACACAAAGCGGGTCGATGCCTTCGATAACGAACTCTTTTATCTTCTTATTTTAACGCTTTTAATTAGTTAGGAAAATATACTCAAATAAAAGCCCCGAGGGACCTTGAGTTAAGACTGCCTTTGACCGCGCAGCGCCCCCGGGGACCTGTAATGGGCCGAGAGTCTCCGTTATTTCGATTGGCTCCTGTATTGCCGATAGCATGCCTAAAACAATAATTACTTTGAGTGTATATTTTAATGATTTGTCTCGAGCACTCTGCTGTGTTATAGTATTGTACACGACAGTTAAACGGCTACTGTTTGATTTCGTTTAAAGTTCATTCTACCTAAAACCTACCTAAGCCTAAGATCATATTTATCTCAAGAGCGCGGGTGCGCCATGGTTGTATGTTGGGCTATACATGCACATTGTCTATGTGTACATCAACGTGGGGGATATGAAGTTCACGTTGTCGGTATTCGCATGCGTCACAACTACAACCCGCGCCCATGAGATAGAAGTACTAAGTATACGAGATATTACTTATATCATGAAACAAAAAAAAAACCGAGACAATGTGTTACATTTCTTATTGACGGTGATAGATCGCAATCAAGTTGGTAAAGAACACGAACCCCGAACGTTTACCTCCACCGTATTATCCGTGTACAATATAATTGCTAGCATGCCATCACGGCCGCTGATTATACTGATTATGATTACAGACTGAGAAAAACAAAAACACTCGCCAACCCTTATCTTGAATTGAATGCAGAGGCATCGGCGGTACGCGAAACCTATTCCGCTGGTGGTCGCTAATAAAAATTTACTTGTCAATGGAAAGATCAGTCACGTATCAGGTTACATCTAAATTTAACAATGTAATATCTAGCTAACCACTTATTCAGACACAGATAGATAATAGCCACGTTAATTATGGCAGAGCGTCAGTTGGAAGTTCCTAATTAAAATTCATGAATAAAATATGAAACGGGTATTCTCAGCACAACAATCAGACTTACTTAAATATCCGTTTGTGTCGAAATCATGCCGAATGGAACAAAACGATACACTGTTTAATTCCCATTCTACTGTATTCACCTTGTTTAACCAGTGTACGGCGTCTCGCTCGTTTATAACTGAGTCTGGCGTACACTAGGTAATAACATTGTATTAAAGAATAACATATAATTAGTACCTGCTACAAAGATAAAAGAGGGACGGAGTTTTTTAAAAGTTGTTTACAATCAACTGTAAGTGGAGGTACAGGCGTGTACAGAAATGTTATTGTGGCGGTCATTATCGTGGTTCTTACAGTAGTTTAGTAGGTAATTAAGTACTAAAACGGAGTGTTATTTAAATATTCTATAAAGTTTGAATAGATCGTCAAACAATGGTAAGAGTATTTAGTATTATCTCAGTAATGAATGCCTGTTATTGCGTTAAGAGTTCCTTTTGACACCGAAACAATACGAAATGAAGACTTCGTGTCCTCACCTCATTACAGTTTCTCCATATGCAATTATGCAGGTACACATAAAACGATAAAATACATTTGCAACCTGATTTCCTGAAGCATCAGCTTGTACTAACTATTTGACGGAACTTGTTAGAAGTTGGTGTTGATTTAGACAGCGGTCTTACTAGAATCTAGTATGATACCTGTTTTTTGTTTTTACTATGTAAAAACAAGTGTCCGAAGTTAGCCATGAATATCCCATTTTACCCCATTTGACGTTTAGAACAGTGCACGCGAGTGTATAAGGACGTTAGGCTTGTTAAATGTTATCAGACCGATCCTTATCTAGACGGACACGTCGCTGCCGGCTCTTCATCGACACCTCGATGAACCCCCTTAACCGTTACTCATATTCATTAATTAATAATTAATAATAATGTACAAACGAAGACACTTAGTGACCAATTGTACACTTTACTTCAATGTAACAAGGGTTAGAAATGGAACTTGCTTGTCATTGGTGCGATTGGTGATTGTTGAAAACTTTGCATCGCAATGTGATTTCTATGATTTATTTTAAATCGATTGCTTTCTTCGAATCAATAATAATTAACCTTTGAACGCTTTGTCAAAATACAAAGGATGTCACTAACAAGCCATGACATCGAAATGTCAAACGCGAAGTTAAACCTTATAGAAATGCATGAAGGTTGATATCGCACTGCACGAATTGACGCATATATTCGTCGTTGGCGTTGAACCGATGTTGTGGACATATATATCATTGGTGTCAAAAAGGTTAAATTAGAAACATAAATGTAAATAACGTAAATTCACCTACCTCTAAACATTTCGTAATCCAGCTATAGTATTTAAAATAAAATAATATCTGATTACCAACCAGAATTCGTTAACCCTCAGTATGTTTGAAGCACTAAAAGGTGTCAACGTTTTTCATGTATGTTCATAATTAAAAAAAACACATGTCAAGTTGCCTAAAAAACGAACGGAAATACAAAACCTAGCCAACCGAGATTCAAAAATGGAGTAAATATTTACCTACTTATACAAATAACCGTGTCTTCAAAAACATCACAATGCAAATAAAGCAATGAATAAAACAGAAGTCCAAAACTTAACATTAGTGTTTCACAAAGTAATGAATCCATTAACATCGGTGACAGTTGGTACATAGTCGGGTAATTATCTCTTAAAGGGATGCTGGACTAGACAACCGCTCTTGGACAAAAGGGAGTAGATATATTGAAACTCTTGACGGTTAAGTCATTGTGAAATCAGGCGTTTTGGAGGAGAAAGTTTACGGTCGCTCCCGTAATAATGGCGGTTTGCTAATAGTTTCCACTATGCTTCGATTTAGTGCGCAAATTTTTGTGCCATCATGATTGAAGCAAGCGAAGGTTACGTATCCATAATCATTTATGAGTAAGATGCTGCCAGCAAATAAAATCATGATCCCTAACCCTATTAGCCTGTATTAGCCCCAAATTAGCCCTATCTTGTTTGTTTTATTGTCTATAAAGTACTTCTATAGTAAAATATATGGCACGTTCACTGTGTTCTTGCCAATTTTTGCATAGAACTTTAAAGATAAAAAAACAAAGTATAGCAATGTCAGTACTAGGCTCTAGTAGCTGTCAAGTGTTCTTTACTGAGCTATATTTACACTCCAGTTAGCTTCTATGCATAGAATACCTAAGCTACTTGTAAACTACCCTACAATGGTGACGCATAATATACAACGCCTGTGCTTAGTAAGAAGTTCGTAAGACTGGCGATCGAATCACAAGTTAAGGCGATATATCGATTGAAAGAGACACCCTTGGTTTTTCGCTCACGACAAAACGGGATGCAACCCTCTCCGAGAATGGCTTTTTAGACAAATCTCGTTAAATATCTAACTGTGTGCAGGTTTATTAAATTTCCTCTTGTCAGTACCTAGATGAGGTAAAATACCATCATATTAACTTAATCGTGTCTTTTAATAATGCGTTGTTTTAGTAGGCTGAGGAAAAAAAGGAAAATATAGACTCAACTTTTGATTCATTTTCTATCGAGAAAATTTTAAGCAATCATGTTTCGCTATTGTGAGTACTACAATCATATAGTCAAGAATCATATATCTGAAAATCAGCCCCTACTGTTTGCTAGTCTGGGCAGGACAGCCTTTCAAAGTCTCCAAATTTCTCAGTGTAGCGCCTTAAATATGTTCATAAACTATTAATTATTTAGGAATTTTCTTGATGTGACACAATGGCATGGCTCGAATTTTTACTTAAGTATAATAACAAGCAGCTTTTGCCCGCGACTTCGTCCGCGTAGAACTCGTGTAGGTATGTATGGCGATATTGGCGATTAAGAGTAAGAAAAATGTCATGAAATAGAAATAAACCAACCTAAAAAAAATTAAAGCAACCTGAAACCTGTTCTAATTTCAAGTTTCTAGCTACATTTTATCCTTAAAAATCACACATTGCCCATTTGAAACTTTCAACCGTCGCTTAAACCCGTTAAGGGATGAATAAAAAAAAATATGCCAAGGTCAATGTTTTTAATAAGTAGTTACATTATGAGCTTGTGACCAATGTTTTAAACCTCTCAGTTAAAAAAAACACATTTTTCTTACACAAACTTTCATCCCCTTTTTGAACCCCTTAGGGGATGAATTTTTATATAAACCTTATATCATTTATCTTGTTTTTTAATAAGAAACCTTTGTACAAAATTTCAATTCTATAACTTTCCAAATGAACGATTTCCATACAACGGTTCAACCCCTGTTTCACCCCCTTAGGAGTTGAATTTCGAAAAATCCTTTCTTAGTACACGTCTACGTACTCTAAATAACATATGTTCCAAATTTCATGGATATATCTTCAGCGGTTTAGCCTGTGCGCTGTCTGTCAATAGTTGTCTAAGTAACGCAAGAGTTTTATAATATGTACTAGATAGAAGATTACAGACTGATTCAGTTTTTTAAATATCCGAATGGTATTACTGCAGTAAGAATTATAGGCCGACGAATACAGTCATTTATAAAGACGAAACTATAATAACAGCCTGTGACAGCCAGAGAAATGATTTTGACACATTGCTTTTCGCAAACCGATAATTTGAGGTAATTTTAACTGTCAGAAAAATTACGCAAATGCCCCCAATTCGCAGGTGGTAGGTAGCCTGTGTCGTGACTACTGTTACGGAGTCGATGTTATTGATGTACCGATTACGAATATTTCACTATATTTCTGTCTAGTTATTGCCCGCGACTTCGTCCGCGTGGAACTCGTTTATCGCGATAGAATTGAAGTAATTGCTATTTACTTATATCAGGCGCTTACCCACTCATCGCTGTTTCATACAAACTTCCACCCCCTTAAGGGATGATTTCCGGGATAAAAAGTATCTTATGTGACCTATGTCCTTCCCCGGGACTCAATCTATCGCCATACCAAATTTCATGTACATAAATCGGTTCAGCGGTTTAAAGCGTGAAGAGGTAACAGACAGACAGACACACTTTCGCATTTATAATATTAGTATGGATTTATGTGGATAATATGGGTAACGATTCCGCGCTGGGCAAATCCTGAAACATTATAATGCAAAACGCTCTCGTGCATAACTTACTACCTATTGCAAGTGACGAGAGGTGCACTTCCAAGTTGTTCGGTGATGTAAGGCCAAACAGCCATAAAATTAATAGTGCAATAATAGCACTTTTTATTTCGAATGGTCACAAGTCGTAACGCGAAATTTTGAATTGCAACCTAAGCCTAGCTTCTTTAAAGCTTAAAATACCTTGTGTGTTCCGTAAACAGAGACTATCTCAACAACTACCGTCAAATATTTTTTGTGACATTACTTTTTTTATTGATGCCATTAGTTCATAGTATTACATTAGCTTTTGCTGTGCAATAAATCACTTACAATCTTTTGCTATAAATAGACTAACTAATTAGCTTATTTTATGGCCGTTCGGCCTTAGACCAGCGGATGGACTATACATTGATGGTCTGTGGACTATAAAAGTACGAATACTGAAACTTTGACACAGAAAGGTGAAGTTAATCCAATGTAATTTAATTTATGTCTTAACTATCAGTATAATAAAGTATTGTACCTATTTAAACAAAATACGATTTTTAGACAGTATGTTTGTAATAAAAACTCTATTACATGAGTGTTAAAGTACAATATATCCAATTTACCTATACCACGGCGGTGACACGCGAAGGAAAGTCAGCGCTGTGGGTAAGTATGTGTGCACCGTGCGCGAGGTGTGAGAATGGTACTCCTAAGGTACTATCTACTGTATTAAAGTACCATTACTTTGAGTTTAACGCTGATATATTCTTATTCCACTACTTGCTGCTAACTGATATATTCTTATTCCACTAACTGCCTATAGGTAAATATAGTTTGCTTTAGAATCATACAATTTTTAGACAGAAACAGAGGGTCAGTCAGACATGAACACGAGTCTCATGTAAGGATAAGAAAATACAAATCGATTTTTATTTATTGGATGTCCAAATGGTGGTGTAATGCCATCCTTATTCATACCCAACATGGTAAGGGTGAAATTACTATGTGGTTAAGGCGCTACACTGAGAAATTTGGAGACTTTGAAACGCTGTCCTGTCAGACTAGCAAACAGTAGGGGCTGATTTTCAGATATATGATTCTTGACTATATGATTGTGGTACTGACAACAGCGAAACATGATTGCTTACAATTTTCTCGATAGAAAATAAATCCAAAGTCGAGTCTATATTTTCCTTTTTTTCCTCAGCCTACTAAAACAACGCATTATTAAAAGACACGATTAAGTTAATATGATGGTATTTTACCTCATCTAGGTACTGACAAGAGGAAATTTACTAAACCTGCACACAGTCAGATATTTAACGAGATTTGTCTAAAAAGCCATTCTCGGAGAGCTCGGAGAGAGCGAAAAACAAAGGGTGTCTCTTTCAATCGATATATCGCTTTAATAAACTTTTATATTCCACAAAATATTCGCGTGTGGCGAGCATTTAGCAGCTGGCACGGCACCTGGATATTACTGACGGAGGCACCAAATCTGAGCAAACATTTCAGTCAAGCTCATACTGAAGACACTAGTCCCGTTATGAGGCAAGAAATTCTTTATTTAATATGTATATTCCAAATCCTCGATTTTACAGTACTAGGGACAACAAAAAATAATATTAGCCGTAGTTCCATTCACTCAATGAGACGAATGGGGCGATGGCAAACACTATTTGCCACAGTATCATTAATGGTTCTAACTGATGATAAAACGGTCAAGGAATGTAATTAATTACCTATGGTGCCTTGTTTTACCATATTATATAGAAAAAACAGCAATTATTTAGTGAAAAAATCTCAGTTCCTTTGGGTAAGATGGCAAAGTTAGGCAATGTTGCAGAATTTTACGGAACTGGTTCTGCTATAGTATCTTTTTACGTATTATGTGCCATAAATATTGCTACTATTGCTAGTCGAACTAAACTCACCTGAGGCTCATGTGACGATCACATGAAACCGCGAGCAAATAAATCAATATCAAACACGGTTTCACTCCAAGGCAGAGATTTATTCGCGCCGACGCGAGTAATTTATGTCGGGATGTCGCTTCATAATAATTAAATTAATAGTGGATTTTGTTTTTTATGGGCCCGTTGCGACGGTCTCCTAAAAAGTGTTTCAGCGAGACTTGACTTTAGCCAGGGGGGTCTCACTTCGTCAGTTCGCCGCGCCGCTGCAAGTACATCCGTAGGTGGTACCATTCAGTGGCTGCCGCGCATTGCTATCGGACGGTCGCTTCGTCGCGTCATTCGCTCGGTGTGGTCAAAGTTTATTATTTACCTATTATAATTTGGAGTTGTAAATTGGGGATTTGTGGGACTTCTATAGTAAGATCCCTAATTCTGTGCTTTATCCTAAATTGTCAGTAAGTACAGCACCTTTATCTCACGAACGCGGGTGAGCCATGGTTGTGTGTTGAAATAAATACCCCACACTCCCCACATTGTGTATGTGTGTGTTTGCGTAAGGGCTATGTGTTCACATTCTCTATGTGTTCGTATGTGTCACAATAACTACAACTATGGCTCGCGTAAAAAAGACGGTGGTTCCATTACGTCGGTAGTTCGTAAGTTATATCCACTTAGAGGAATAGTATGGACATTTTTGAAACACTTAAGGTCTTAAATGAACCTACAAATTATACTTGCTAAAAAACTGATAGGAACCTACTTTAATTTATTATCCTCTATCTTATAATATGAACCTTTCTATTTCTTGGAAAACATCAAATACCTTGACAAATAATTAGAAATAACGCTTTAGGTACTTTACTACAAGTGATACATTCAAGGTTTTACTAAAATATATTGGTAAGTACCTAATACATTTATCTATTTACATGTTTAGTATTTCGCAATAAGTATATAATCGTTGTGATTCCAGAGCCTATTTACCTTTTTTAGGGTTCCATGTTCGTCCGTTCGTCCGTCCGTCTGTCCCCCGCTTTTCTCAGTAACCGTTAGTACTCGAAAGCTGTAATTTGGAAGGAGTATACATATCAATGACGTCGACAAAACGGTAGAATAAAATTTTGACAAAACATTTTTTATCATAGCTAAGTAGACATTACTAGTTAATGAGTAATAGTCGAACTTAAGATATGTACTTTGAAAAAGCAAACTTTCGTATACAATTTCCATTGATACCTTAGATAATGTTGTTAATTCTGTCAAAAACATAGTAAATATAAGTTCGCAAACTTTTTAGTCCACATAATGTAACGGGTGGACAACTACGGAACCCTATATTGTGCGTGGCCCGACACGCACTTGGCCGGTTTTTTTACAGACGTTTCGAAACGGGTTACACCGGTCATGGTCACGGAATCATTGTCAGCAAATTGTCAACGGAGATATGCGCGAGAGTTTAAAATGTTATAATTTTCAACCTATAACATAATCCTAGCATTATTGGTAGGCATCCTTCAGGATGCAACTGTACTGGGATAACGATAGGAGGACGAGAATGATGAACATAATCCTACCTACTACCCATTCATTAATGAAATTGTAAATCAAATGTTTTTAGTTGTTTTATATCATAGAGTTTATACGTAACTTACGATAAACGCTTACTTAATTGGCGAGTTTCAGAGTGACCGGATAAGCCCTAAACGATTCACAATCGTTTTTGACCCATCCCATCTTCTCCGGTATTTATTGAACTAATATTGGTAACATTTGCATCTATTAGCAGGTCAGACTCATACTGGTTTGTTCTAGGTGACTGTGAGCGTTGTGAAGTCCCACTCCTTATGAATAAATTATTACGCCAGGCCAGCAGGTGCGATGACCTGCCACAAAATATTTTGATGGAATTGTTTTAATTGGACTTTATCTACAGAATATCAACACGATAACAACAGTTCAAAATACCTACGAAATTCAACTTCAACCATTCACACCATTATAAATATACATACATACGTAATTAATATACAAACGAACAATTAATTTGTGCCCATTAAATACAAACATTAAATTAGTCTTAAGTGACTAATTATGGACACTCTTTCGCAGTTTCTTATATTGATTATATTTTTCTCTTGCTCCGAGAAGGTATATTATTTAATATTTTTTTTAATTCTATTTGTTTGGACGATCACTACCTACGCTTCTAAGTTTAACGAGCGCATGCGTTTAAAAGATAGGTAATTAATTTGTATTAGAAGGTATTATAGTAATGATAGACACTGCCGATTTAAAAGTGAGGTTAGGTTAGGTTAGGTTAGGTTAGGTTAGGGAGAAACAGTACAAATTAATCAGCGTTTAGCACGAAAAGTGACCTTATTACGAATTGTTTAAGATATGAAATTGTCTGATAGGATATTAATCGTTTTAGCTCTGGCAGTTTCAAATGTTGCGTAAATGCTATGAGTATGTATAAAGGTGCGCACGAAACAGCCAAGTCGGTTAGAATTCTTAACGTTAACAAAAATACAAAATAAAACAATAAACGTGTATGTGACTTACTTTTAGATATATAAATATTAAGAGTCGCAGTGTGTTGGAGTAATGTATAATTCAGATAGAATACACAGATGATTGACGGTTGATTGTTATAACAACATTCAAAGATAGGTAGCATAGCAACCATATTCTTAACATTCCCACTCAAGCAACCGTTCATCATGCATCATCAAGCACTCCGGTTTAAACCTAAACCAGACACGCACCTCTCAAACTTAACGCGGGGCAATGGCTTGGTGAAAATATCTGACAAGTTATCTTCAGTTGAGATGTACTCTAACTGAATTAACCCTTCATTGACGCAATGACGAACGAAATTGTAACGAATGTCGATGTGTTTCGTCCGCCGGTGAGCTACAGGGTTGTTTGCTAATGTGATGGCACTCTGATTGTCAACAAACAGCTTGACTCTCTGAGAACCCTCACTTTTGACAACTTGTCTCACTAACCTTTGAAGGTAAACAGCTTCCTTGGATGCTTCTGATAAAGCGACGTATTCACTTTCCGAGCTGGATAATGATACGCACTTCTGCTTTCTGCACTCCCAGGATATCATATTCGGTCCCACCTTAAACATGTACCCCGAATAGGATTTTCGGTCTTTAATGTCGCCTCCCCAGTCAGCGTCCACGTAACCTGTAATTGAATAATTGTTACGTTCGCCTTTCGACTTCTGAAACGTAAGGCCTAAATCGCACGTTCCTTTAATGTAGCGTAGAACGCGCTTAGCCGCCTTCATGTGTACAGACCGACAACATGAATTATATTGAGCTAAGAAGCTCACTGCTGTCGATATGTCGGGCCTAGTGTTACAGGCTAGGTAATTCAATGCACCAACCAGCGACTGGTATTGCAGTTGTTCTTGGCGATTCAACTCATCACCACCCCCATCTGCCAAAACTTTATGCAGATCCAGTTCCAGTGGGGTTTTCACTGGTTTACATTGATCCATACCGTGATCACTTAGAACAGCTTCCACAAACTTCCTCTGATGTAAGAATAACTTACCATCTGCTTGTCGTTCTAAACTCATGCCTAAACACTGTCGAGCTTCCCCTAAATCTTTTACTTGAAAGTATTTTCTCAGTCCGTTTAGTAAATTGATTTTCCCTTTAATATTTTCAAAAAATATTATAAAATCATCCACATAAAGACATATAAATATATCGTCTCTAAAATATAAACAACTATCAATCTCGGAACGTTGAAACGACATTGACAATAATACGTCATTTACTTTTTCGTTCCACGAACGACTTGCTTGCTTGAGGCCGTATATTGCCTTTTGCAATAAACAAACTTTTGATTTGTGGCCTTCATCGACGTAGCCTTCCGGTAATTGCATATAAACTTTTTCATGCAAATCCCCGTTAAGGAATGCCGTATTCACGTCGAAGTGATGAACTTGCAAATCATTTTCTGCAGCCAACGCCAGCAATAGCCTCAGGGTTGATCTTCTTACGACGGGAGAAAATGTCTCGAAGTAATCCACACCGTACGACTGCGTAAAGCCTTTTGCGACGAGTCTGGCTTTGTACGTCAGGTTTCCGTCAGCATCGTACTTGTACTTGTAGATCCACTTATTTCCCACTACTTTGGCTCCAGGTGGTTTTTCAACTACCTTCCAAACGTCGTGCGCCTCCTCTCCAACTCTCGTTTCATTGCCGCTTGCCACTCATGGCTGTCAGGTCTTCGTAAGACTTCTTTGTACGAACGTGGTTCTTCCTCTATAGTGCTGTTGTAGCAATACAGACCGCTATGTGCGCTACGTAACCTATTCCGTAAAGGATATCTAGGCTCTGCCTCGTCGTGCACATCAGCCGCACTGGCTCCTCCATCACGATCTTCAGTGTCAGATTCTATTCTGGAAGCTTCTACTTGTTCTGATGGCTCCACTGTGCCAGCAGTTTCAGCGCAAGGCTCTGCATCAGCTATGTCCGAGCTTTCTACCGCGTCCTCATAAGAATCTTCTGCCACTGACGTAGACGGAACTGCCTTAGAAGAATGATCTATTTCCCATAGCACAACATTCTCGTCCTTGTTCACAGTGTGCCCTGAACCGGTCTGTGGATGAGATGTCATGTTTACATTTGCGTCAGATCCTGAAACGTTCAAATCAGTATCTTCTGTAAATATAACGTCCCGTGCCGTTATTATCTGTCTTGGATCACTAAGATCCGCAAAACGATAGCCCTTAGTGTCTTCGCAATAACCAACGAAAAGATATTGCTTTGCCTTAGCGTCCCATTTCTTTCTCTTCTCTTTTGGAATGTGTACATAAGCCGTTGAACCAAATACTCTCAGATGATCCAATTTCTGTACTTTTCCTGTCCACAATTCCTCAGGAATCTTCCCATCATTTGCGCTGTGAGGTAGCCTGTTCTTCACGTACGCCGCTGTATTGCAAGCTTCCGCCCAAAACTTTTTATTCAGGCCTTTGTCCAAAAGCATTGTACGCGCCATCTCCGTTATGGACCGCAACGACCTCTCCGCTACGCCATTTTGTTCCGCCGTATAAGGAACTGTCAGCTGATGTCTTATTCCCTTACTAAAAAGAAATTCGTTAAAAGCTTTATTGACAAACTCCGTCCCATTGTCCGTACGTAGACACTTAACTGTCAAACCTGTCTCATTCTCCACATGTCTCACAAAGTCTTTGAAAAAGTTCAAAGTTTGTGATTTCTCCTTGAGAAAGTAAACAAACAATTTCCTTGTGAAATCGTCTACAATCACAAACATGTAATGAGCACCCCCATACGAACGTTCCGACGTGGGACCACAGAGATCAGCATGCAATAAACCGAGCCTTCCTGTAGCTCGCCCTGCTTCACCCTTTGGAAAAGGTAATCTATGTGCCTTACCTCTTATACAAGCGACACACGGCTCCATTACACTTTTACTTCCAACATCGATGTTCGGTAGCTTGCGTAAATCAGCTAGATTTACATGCCCAAGCCGCCGATGCCAAAGCGCCAACGAGTTCTCAGCTTGAACCGTAGCCAAAGCCCCTTCTACAACAGGAAAACAGTCATCCAACTCATAGATACCTGAGACTTCACTACCAGTTACCACAAGTTTACTCGTCACCTCGCCTATCGATTGGTGAAACATTCTACAACCATCTGAATCAAAAATCACCTTCCAACCATTCTGTACCAACTTACTAACCGATAAAAGATTTACTCTCAAATCAGGTACAAAGGCGCAATCTTTAATAGGTATCAAAACTCCTTTCAGACTTATCATAATGTCACCTTTACCTTCGCTTGACATTTTCTCGTCATTCGCACATGTCACAACATTCTTATCAGTATCCTTAAAGTCTCTAAACCAGTGCTTCTGAAAACTCATGTGGCTTGAAGCACAACTGTCCAGGTAAAACGTCGAGGGGCTGAAGGAATCGTGTACTGATAGTGAACAGCAAAGCGCAACTTTCTTCGACTTCGTAGAAACCGTTGATACGCCGTCACCATCTAATCCCTTTATCAGCTTCGGGCAGTCGGACTTCTTGTGACCTTTCTTTCCACATTTAAAGCACTTTAGCTTTAATACAGAATGCTGAGCTTGTTTTCTTACTACAAACGCCGAGTTGACAGTCGAGGAATCATTTGAAGAGCTCTGACCGCAGTCTTCTTGTAAAAGCTTTTGCCGAACATTTTCAGAGGTAAGTTTCATTCCTGAGTGCTCTAGTGCCATCCTCAACGGACGATAAACATCAGGCAAACCTCTCAAAAGTACCACAGCAACCAAATCGTCATCGAAGCTTTGATTAATCTCCTTTAGCTTTTGAGCGTGACTCATGACAGCAGCTACATAATCATGCATCGAACGGTGATTTTCTAGCTTTTCATCCAAGAGTAAATTCATCAGAGTTATCCGTCTATTTATTCCTCTGTCCTCAAAAATGGTTGCCAACGCATCCCACACTTCTTTCGTATATTTAAGATTTTGTACATACGGATAGAGATGAGGTTCTAGGTGAAGACATATTATAGTAAATGCCTCTTGATCCTTCTCGATCTCTGCAGCATCATCTTTCTCCGGAAGTGTTGACGTAAATTGAAAACATTTTTCGCGAATCAGTATCATTTTCATTGCGAATTTCCATGTTGAGAAATCTTCTAATCCGGTCAATTTAGCAACAGAAAATTTGTTAGTCTGGGCCATGACCTTTTAGATATATAAATATTAAGAGTCGCAGTGTGTTGGAGTAATGTATAATTCAGATAGAATACACAGATGATTGACGGTTGATTGTTATAACAACATTCAAAGATAGGTAGCATAGCAACCATATTCTTAACACTTACCTACCCTAACTTTGAAATAAAAGTTTATTCACCACCAATTAAATCATCAAATTGTAAATAGAAACGAAACTTAACCTATTCTAATGTAATAAAATAACCCACGAGTCATTCCTGGTGCAAGGGTGCCCAAAACGCCTGCAGCGTTTCCTCGTTGGACTGCAATGAACAACCTTTGCTGCGTCAAGAATGACTCAGGGAACCACCCAGGGGTCACGTGTGTGCGCAGTGGCGGATTTACGCACAAATTACGCTACTGCGCAGGTCAAAGGTTCAAGATGTTTGCCGGCAACTGTAGCGGTGGGTATGGTTGAAATTATTTTTGTTGAACGTATTTGTATTAAATTATGGTATTGGATTTTGAACCTTATTGAAACTTATTTGAACGGTAAAGTAGCTTGTTGAAGGAATTGCTTTGGAGCAATTCGTTCAACTAAAATGATTTTAAGTATACTTTCCCTACGGACGTGGTGCAACTTCGACCCCCCTTTGTCAAATGAGTGGGCAACTTGACTGTTAGAAGTTCTCAAGCCGCCCGAAGGCCTCCAACTTATGATACCTGTATAGGTACTTACTAAGTACCTATACAGGTATCAGAATTTTAACTTAGATAGATTACGTTTACGTTACGGAAGTCTACAAGCAGTAGGTAAGTATGATACAATACCTACATCCCATTCTCCTCCATATTAGGTACCCACACTTGCAATATTACACTTCATGGAAACGACCGATCGATTAAAGTAAAAACACTATGCTCAAACCCTGACGCTAAAAGCTATATTCAGCTATCAAAACAGATCAACTAGATACATACTTAAACCTATCTAGTAGATATCAACATATCATTGATTGCGTCACTCAAATTTCAACTACATTACAGTGACAAACGGGTCCAATTTTGTAGCATTCACGTGAATTGCGTGCATATATCTGCCGTGTTACTGAAAGGTCTTAACAGTATAGGGTTCTCCAGGGCGGGAAATCATTTCTTAGGTATATCAAGTGATGGTATTGCCAACCTGCCTGACCAACCGCAAGGTGATGGGAAGCCAGATAGCGGAACCATAACTCGTTTACACACGTATTGTTCGTGACAGCATTAGGCTATGATATAGGTAGTTGTGTTTTATGCAGTTTACAAAGCTGGCACCATTTGTAACGTACGGTCTTAAACCTGCAGGAAAAAATAAACTGGTACAATACGGAATAAATACCAACATGACAGTATTAGTTAAGCTTTATGTACATTAACCTGTATCCTATTTAACAAAAAGATTCCGTATTTAACTTTAGTTAGAAAGAAACAGGGAATTTAGGGTCTTATATTTGAAAATGGAATGATTAGTTATTCCATACATACATACATACATACATTAGGATACGACGTACCTACGTTTTCAAAGTAAGTTTCAAAGGTACGGGAAAATTGACACTTCCTGCTGGTTCCATATTCTAGTATATTCGGTTTGTTTATAATTAACAACCCATCCTTATGCGCTATTTTCGCAAATGGTACAGATACCAATAATCATGGATAAATTAAAAACATTAAGTCTGAAAACTTTATGCTTTTTTAGCGAGTCGTGTAATAATACGATATTACGACATCAAAACATGTTGCATTAAGCCGCAGATGTTACACACACTGGAGTAAATATCAGCAAGATTTACAACTTTCTGATAATTCGACTTATCCAATTAGGAATACGTTACTTAACCGTCTCAATTATAATCCGAACACTAAAACACTATCACAAGATCGTCAAGTTCAACAAACGAGTACAAATTGTATAAGAATTCGTACATTGCGTGTTCAAGCGATGCCGCCAAAGAAATTAGCATTCGACCGATGCGTCGCAAACGCTCGAACGCTCATTATACTTAGAACGCTGACAGCCAGCGTTATCTCCTTATCAACTAACCTTTCCGTGGTAAACGTTATTATAACATTTTATATAATAACACAAATGATAATAACCCAGCGGCTGAAGCCTCTGCACGCGAAACACGTCTCTACCCCAATACAATTAAGACACGTGTTATTGTATGATAATTACAATATTAAAAGTATAAATAATTCAAGCTATCGGTCCGATGGAAGCACGCGACGTACTTCCGGAGACTTTGGTCTAATTAATGCGTGCTTCGGACCCGAGGCGCTTGACGAACGACGAAAATTATATATGAGGCTAATTATTAATACAAGTTGTTCTATTACGTAGCCGGTTCGAGAACGACCGGTGTTCGAGTGTTCGTTTGCGATAATTCTTGTGAACCGAACGTTGTTAATCAATCCCCCTGTTTTAGGAGGGGTCCATCGTTCATTTACTTCACTTTGTAGCTAATGTGGCAGCACTGGTGATGGATATTCTCGAATCATACATTCTTTTTCTTTGTCATTCCCGCATGACTGAGGATCGCGACCAATCCCGATGTTCTTCCATACAAGAGAGGTAGGGCACAGCAAAATGTCATCTAGATCGAATTTGGAGCAGCCCAACTGGGGAAATACGGGTACCTCTGCCTTGCAGAAGACCACAGCCATAATTACATTATTAACTACTAGCGACCCGCCCCGACTTTACACGGGTGCAAATAATACATATAAACCTTCCTCTTGAATCACTCTACCTAAAAACCGCATCAAAATCCGTTGCGTAGTTTTAAAGATCTAAGCATACATAAGAAGCGACTTTGCTTTATACTATGTAGTGAAACAAGTATGTAGTGTTATGTTCCTGGTAGGTGAGCAAGATTGCCAGAGATCCCGAGGATGCACTGTGTTGAGAGCGAGGGACCTAAATGTCTTCCTTCTTCTGTTAACACAGTGTGTCCTCAAATATTTTAAAAAGAGTCGGCAATATGTACGTGACTCCCTTGGACCCTTGGAGTTGCGAGCGTCTATAGCCGCGATGTCCGCTTACCATCAGGTGGACCGTACGCTTGTTTGCCACCGTCGCTGTATACAAAAAAAAACGAGATTCGACGCGGTCAAGGACCATGTGACTAGGTCCTAGGAGCCCGTCCCCGTACTCCTTTTTAGGGTTCCGTAGTAAACAAGGAACCCTTATAGTTTCGCCATGTCCGTCCGTCCGTCCGTCCGTCCGTCCGTCCGTCCGTCCGTTCGTCCGTCCGTCCGTCCGTCCATCCGTCCGTCCGTCTGTCCCCCGTTTTTCTCAGTAACCGTTAGTAGTTACTAGAAAGTTGTAATTTGGCATGAGTATACATATCAATGACGCCGACAAAACGGTAGAATAAAATATTAGAAAAAAAAATTTTTTAGGGCCCCTACATGTAAAGTGGTGGTGCAATTTTTTTTTCTTCCAAACCCCATCGTGTGGTGTATCGTTGGATAGCTCTTTATTCCAAAATATTATAAGGTTTCTAAAAGCATTTTTTGATTAAAGAATTGGTTGGTGTGATATTAAGCTTTGAAGTGATAATTTTTGGCCAAGTGCCCCCCCCCCCCCCCCCCCCTGCCAGCTAAACGGTGGCTACTAGGTACATGTGAAAAAAATCATGGTAGTAGTATATACGATGAATTTAAAAGGAAAACTATCACAGCTAATTAGACATTACTAGTTAACGAGTAATAGTCGAACTTCAGAAATGTACTTTGCAAAAGCAAACTTTCGAACAATTTCCATTGATACCTTAGATAATGTTGTTAATTCTGTCAGAAAGATAGTAAATATAAGTTTGCGAACTTTTTAGTCCACATAATGTACCTAACGGGTGGACGACTACGGAACCCTACCTTGCGCGTGGCCCGACACGCACTTGGCCGGTTTTTTAAATTGATTATAGGCTGGTTGCGAGTCCTTTAAGCCAAATGTTTGTTAATATAAAGCCCAAAAACTATAATAATTTTGATATAGGTATATTGGATCAAAGAGAATATAATCACGGGATTCTCATACTAGGGAATGAACGCGAATTGACTGCAATTGCCATGTAAATCCAATACTGCCGCCATTATCCCCCTCGAATATTCTCGGATATCATTTTTTGTACTGAGTTGGATATACAAGCAGTCAAAATTCGTCCTCTAGAGTTATTGATGGCCCAAGTCTTCGAATTGTGAGTTTTGATTGTGAGTTTTTTTGGTGCATATCCCTATTCGTGCTTATTGACGTCAGCTTCTACTTCGGCACGACAACCTGAAGTTGTGAGTTCTGATTCTAAAGTTGTACAGACAGCATCAAATGTAACTACGCATTTGAAGAGGTCAAAAGCTCTTATTTTATTCCCTTACAATGAAGATTTTTGACGTCTTCCGATGCGTAGGTACTTTTGATGCTGAAAGTACTTAACTACACTGCGAAAAATGATACACAAAGTGAAAGCCGTCAGTATTGTTTGGTAACAAACTGTTGATGCGTGTAATGTGAAACTTTGTTCCGCGCCATCGCATCCTCGGGAAAACTTACTAATTATTATACACAACGTTCATTTGGAATTTTAAATTCATAAAGCGAACATCCTGACTCTTAATAAGTTAGTACACTTATCTTAATTTAGATTGAGAAGAAAGAAGTCACGTAACTTTTAGGATATTCACCTGTTAATTTTATATTGTGAAATGGCTGTTGATATGCTTCATAATATTCATTAACATTTTTACCGCCATTGACTTGATATAAAGTCGATCAAGTCAATGTTCAGGCATGCGACGTGCTATTAAGCAAGGTTCATTTTCAGTCTTTTGCTACGAAGACTTTGGCGTGTGAGGCACAACTTACAGAATCTGCTGTGGCGGTGAACAAATTAAATGCTGGGGCTATTTTGTGTGACCATCGCAGGCCGCCATAATTAAATTATTGACTGATTTCGATTTTTTAAAGCATACCTACTAATGCGAACTCGCTGTAGAAATATTACATTAAGTTCGTCATCAATCGTCAGCGTCAGACAACTTACGGTGTCACGCCATTAAACATGTAAAAAGAAAACCACTAGGAAATGGCCAATTTAAAAAGATCACCGACGTAGACTACTTTTATCTCACGAGCGCAGGTGAGCCATAGTTGTGTGTTGAGCTATACAATATACATGCACATTGTCATTGGCAACGTAGGAGCTGTTCATGTTGTCTGTGTTCGTATGTGTCACAACTACAACAATGGGCAACCCGCATATCATCCGCATACCATGGGATAAAAGTAAATTGCTTCGAGTTTGACACTGACATCCATTATTCCATGGAATATTCTACTTTAACACTAATGTAATAGAGTTTGTATTGGCACTGTATAAAATCGTATGTTGCAAAAAAAACCGACCTCAAAAAACACTAAAAAGTTAAAAATAATTGCTTCACTTCTAATAGTAGCTCAATATGAGACTACCGTTCTTATTGAAAAATGTAAAAATATGGGTGTAATTTTTAAGCAAGTTGTATAACTTGCTCAAAAATATGCCCCATTGCACTTTAATGTCGATGAATTAAGGTTCCGGCACATATTTATAAGAGGATGCATTCGGTACATATACTTTTGGACGTGACTGTACTTAAGTATTTAGGTACTGGCTTCAAGTTGTTTCGCGCCAAAATGCGGGGTGCGCCCGGTTTGGTAGATAAGTAGTGCATTTATATTTTTTATCGTATGAATTACATATTCCGCTGTTACACAAAATCGATTATCGCAATAACGACAGGTGCTTATATTTTTTAGCGTTCCGTGGATGAATTTTCACTATCACGAGACGATTCTGTTCTGTCTTACATTGTCATTTGGGTTGAGCGTCTGTCTACTTTTAGGAACACTAACTTCATTCTTCTGTACTTATTTTATCGCCCTTCCAAAAATATGTTAATTATAAAGTTATTATAAATTTACGTTAATTTTTATGTTGTTTCTAGAAACTGCACGTGACGAGCATAATTCAATCGGTATAGGCAAAAAACTTAATATAACCCTCTTAAGTATTTGTGGTTAGTTGTGACCCGTTCGAACAGACAATACATATTAAAAAACTGCAACACTATACAAGTGCTTCCCGTTGTAGTGGTTGTTATATTGTGAATCTAGTAGTAATTAAATGTAGGAAATAATAATACCTACTTGATATTAAAAGAGTAAAAATATTTTATGAGTAAAAAGGGCGTCAAGCAAGAAGACTTGCTTTCTCCATTATTCACTAGAAAATGACAGCAAGTATTTCAGAGCCTGGCAGTCTTATGGATGTCCAATGGGGTTGTCGTTGAGATTTCTTCGTCAGCATTGGGATTTTTCAACCTCAGCAGCAGGTAGTTAGGTCTCAAAATGAACCGGTCTAAAACTATGCTAATGGCCACTGCGAGGCTCAAATGGAACTAGCCGCACGTATGTACGTACTCGTATGCCGTATACACCCACAGAAGTGGGCTAAAATAGCTGCGAAGTGGGTGCCACAAAATGGAAAATGGCGGCGTCGTCCGCCGAGCTAGAGATGACAGGGTGACTTGTGCGTGATGTTACAAAACGAATTGGAAGATAGAGGTAAGCTAGAGGTAGGGGTAAGGTAGGGGTAAAAAAAAGTTAATGGTGATTTCCCTTATCGAATTTGCATGGTGATTTCCTGGGAAATTTATTGGCTACATTCGAGATGCTCCACGAGACAATATTGTGAATGTTGCACGCATATGTCAAAGTATATGAATTGCCAGCTATTCCGTCCCCAACCTAATCGAGGTCTTTAACGAACATCAGAAGAACAAAATCATCTGTGACAGCCTGTAGAGGCAAGGCCTTCTCTATACAAACTCTGTGCAAGTTTTATTCGTCGGTTTTGGCACTCCCGCATATATATATTTTTTGGTTGTTAATATTGGATGTACGAAGAATGTCAAGCAAAAAAATTCAAAAGTTTCAAAAAAATGAAAATTAAAAAAATACTAAGAGTCCAAAAAGTTTAATTCTTTTTTGTTGAGGGTCTGGATAACAGAAAAATAAGCATACTGACTAAAACTCATAAGTGTAATGCAAACACAAGCAAAGAAAAACTTGCACAAAGTTTGTATGGAGAGTGCTTGCCTCTACAGGCGCCTTAAAGCATTATAGGTTCCTACAGACCCAGTATAATTAAAACCGTTAAGATAAGTTACATATATGTAACCAGAAAACACGCAGCAATTATTGCACTAATGCTAAAGGTATCACGACATTTTCCGCAGATTAGGTGAAATTCCCACCCAGACCCAGACTGACATACTCCAAACAAGAGAAGGAGAAAATTGGTGCCGCGTCGTATCAGAAAGTCAAAATACTGGCAGAGAACCGGGAAGACTGGCAATTACTTCTCTGACATATAATGATGATGATGATGATGAGGTTAATTCAATCCTATGTCAATGACATAAATACTCTGTCAGGGAAAAACTTTTCAGCCTCTTCAAGGATTGGAAGGATTTTTTGAGATTGAAAAGTACCCACACGGAAGTCGTGTGACGGAACCCTTCACCGCTATCCGATAAAAACACTCTGTTTATTAATGTTTTAATTTTCGTTATGATGTGCATAAAATTTATTCGGCCTTTGCGGCCCAGCCGTGTGTAGCACAGCTGCGTTATAGTATAGAATTACATTAAAACTACCGGTTTCTTAAGTTAAAACAATACGGGCACACGTTGACCAGACACGTGTTGTGTCCGGTGACACCTGAATGCATTCACTGGACTTTCTCACGGATGTATTTAGTCTAAAGGATCGCGAAGAGCACTTAGGCAAAGTGTTTGCGTTAAAAACCGTAGTCGTCTAGTGGAGTAGGTACAGTAACATATTTTTTTAAAGAAGTCTGAATGAAATTGGCCTTAAACGGCATTGAAATACGATGAAAAGCTTCGATTTTTTATAGAAATCGTGAATCTCCACGTATTTGCAACAATGTTACTAAATATTTTTCTACAGAAACTTAGTTCTCCTTTGCAGTAGAAATAATATTTTTTACATATCACCTATATAGGTGTATTTGTGACAAGTATAGATTGCAATAAAAATACGACTACCTAGTTGTAGGAAGATATAAATCAGTGACTTGATTGTAGCTTTCACGTTTTCAGTTGTTAACGGAACCTTACAACATCAAAACGCGAGGAACATTAACGACTTATACCAAATTAGTCCAAGGTACGTAACTGTCAAAAACCAAACCTGTTATTTACCGTCCAAATGACAAGTTACGTCCAACAATTACGTGGATTCGTGATGTTATCATTTGTTTTATCTATCCACTTTATAGGAATGTGGAGGTTTGTGAAATATGAGAAAAAGTAAGGCATTTTTTAGGTTAACTACTCGTAACCCATGTGTCTATATTATACCTTATAGGCTGTATATGTAAGTAATATTTTACGGTAGTTTATGGTGTTGACAAATGATACTCATGAATAAAGTCACGTGAACTAAATAAGTATTGTGTGTCTATTTATCGCTTATTTTATTCAATTGCGTCTCTTACACGCCTATTGAAAAAAAAGTAATTAGGCACGTAATCTTCATATACACTCCAAAATTATTAAATGAAAAAGAAAATTAGGAAACTTAGAACCGTAAATGTAGAAACGTTGAAAACCGTTTTTTTTTTCATATGGTATCAATTCGTGTACTATTTAGAAGCTGTTGACTTTCTAAGTAGGTACTCTTTTTTTACAAAACACCCTTGCAATTTGCGAGCGTAAACCCCGATATAGCTTGTGATCTTGCAAAACTTATTAGGTTCCTAGATTTTAATATTAAGTTTATTTTTAGGTTATTTTTAAGGTCAATGTACTACAATATGAATATATAAGCGCTTTGTTAGTATAAATTAGAATTAATGTTCCCAGATTTTACTACAGACGTAGGTTCCACTAAGGCTTTAAATGCAGCTGGGATTACTTGGAAAAGTTGGTATCTATAATCAGTGGAAATCACAGCGAAAAATCTTACTTCCTGGCCAGGGGAGACATAAAATTTAGTACTTACCATCACGGGCAGTAATACACAAAGCCTCAAATACCTGCGATATTATGAGACATTCTTTGTTTCCGTCCTAGGTCAGTAATGTAATGTTTATTGTTGGTTAATACCATATTATATGCCTCCCTCAAATTGCGTAGGCATTTAATAGACGGCCTACAGCAGGAAGATGGTGACCTATACTTTACACTCTGGTGGGAGTGGGCACTCTGCCACATGGCAAGCGTTTGTATTTAAACTAACGAGCGACCGTAAGATATATTTTTATGGCAAATAGGCTCATGCGTGTCTAAAGTTAACAATATTTTCCTTTATTTAAGTATTTGAAGTAAAGAATTAAGTCATCAGAGTACAAGTTAGTATACTTCCATGCGGGTGGAAAAAAACTTTGGGCCCGGAGGGAAACTACCTTAAACCCATAGATAACCATAAGATAGGTCATTTAAAAATTATCATTTTCTTCAATCAGTGAATATAGAAAATTTATTCTATGGTTTTGCCTGCGTTCTGATGATACATAAATTATGTTTTATTTAATTTGATGATGACTTATTTTTTACCAAACCATTGACCTTTTTTTCGCACATTAGTAAACTTGTTGATTAGCAGTAATATTAGACGTTTATTAGCAGTCGTATTAAATACCCGAAGAAAATATTAAGTCTTTAATATTTCTTCTTTTCTATCGTTGACATCTTTTGATATATGTGATATATGTTTTTTTGATTCCATGAATAAAAGTTTTTGAATTTTGAACCTTTATTGAGATTGATAGTGCCACTGCATATGGCATATTGGGTCACTGTCGAGCACTGGGACGTTTAATTTTTTTTAATTAAAAATGGGATTGCTCTTGGTCAGCATCTAGCTTAAGCTAGAGGGCAAAGATGAGGTTGACGGTGAAGCAAGCTCACCCAAAAGATGCCTGTTCACTCGTGCCTTAAAAACTCGGAACTAACTCTTAAATGTTTCACTGTAATGAGTTAACAAGTGCCGTTAATAATACCATTAACTTCTAATGCTCATTATTGATAATACCACATCAATGATAAAAACTGCATTTTTTTATAAATTCCTTCCTACGTGTCGGTAATATTCAATTTACATATGTTTTTGGGCTCAATCATATGCTTATCCTGTGTAATAATTACGATTACTCAATTAAAATTCATTTCGGCCCCGTATTATGGTCGCGTGATATCTTGATAAGCGGCAAGTTAAAGCATCCGTCACTATCGAGTGGAACCAGAATGTGGCAGATGCTTTATGTGGCAGATGCGACTCAGGACACCAGTATGGGCAGTATGAGTTTCAATTGTTTAACATGCAGGCCCCGCTGCACGTCCAACTCGAGTGTCCACTCAGGCCTTACACTAACTCCTTTGCAGTTTGCTAAATATATCCGGGTATTCATATCGGATCCCGGCATCCTTCAAGATGGGATTTGGTACAGGAATAAGGCTAAGGATGATGACGATGATTCGTACTCGTAAAAGTTCACCAAACATATTTTGGTAAAATTAAGATCTAATTAATTTATCCTTATCTATCACTCTGCCATTTATATTTTTGAGAAAAAGACCGAACAAATTAAAATTAACACATGGGTACTGTAATCTGTATTAAACACTTATGAGGAACCTTTATTACCTCTATTTGTTGTGTTCCGTGTCATTTTTCATAGTGGAAAATGACAGCTGAAATTTTCAAACGGCGCGTTTGAATTTACTTAATTACCCAAGCCTTTATTGTTATAGGTACAGTCACCAGTATTATTATCCAAAACAAAGGCGGCATAAATATCTGACACGACTCTATTTGTAGGGCCGTAAGGAGGTGTTAGATATTTATGCTGCCTTTGTTATGGCAGATATTGGTGTTGGAGACTGTATCTAATGAATAATGAAAGATGAGCCACATAAATGAGATTGAAATAATAACTGCCTATAGATTGGCGACACACCACTTAACCGCAACGAGCTGTCAACTAAGTTTTTACTTTGCGGTCAAATGGAATGAAATAAATGGTAATTTATGTTGAGACTTACAGTAATTGCAGTGTTTGAACATTTTGCAAGAGTGGTTTAATGAAGCATCCATCTGTTAATTGTTTACTTAAGTTACTTTTTTATGCTTTTGACTGTGCCTGTTGTTTTTTTATTTTAAGCTAGGTGTGGCTAGGTGTAGCTATTTTTTTATCTATGAAGTACAGCCATAGTAAAATGTATGGCAGTACTTGATAGATGGTCATTTGTTTCTTGCCAATTCTTGCATTAGGATAGTACTTTAAAGATAATAATACGTATAATATCTGAAAATGTAATGTACCTACTTATTTTATTACAGTTCGTCTTTTTAGTTTAAGTTTTACCTACTAAATTAAGTTTTCTGTTTCCTCGACTTTCAATAATCGGACTAAGTCAATATTTAATCCACTCCTTAAAAAGTTAACGTGTAGTACCCAAGCCTTATTTGTAGTGAAGCCACTTAAACAGATGAAATCAGATTATGTCTTAAGTCGGCTTAGCTATAAGATCTTGTTGGGAGTGTATCTACAGACCAGTAAACCTATGGTTTGGTTAGTTTAGTAGAAGCCCTGGCTCCCAGCCTGTGTGACCCTTATCTGTTGTAAGCGTATTAAAGGCCTAGTGGGGCCAAAATTGCAACTTGTACGAGCATTTGGGATTGTGTTTCCGCTTAGAGCAGAGCCCAATGCCTAGTGGCTGTTTGTAGAGTGCTTTATGCTTTAGCTATATCAAATTTGTTGTGGCATGTTTCTATCAATGCAATTGTGGTATATTGACTGGAATTAGCAATAAATTAACCAAGCCATAGGGTCAGCACGGAAACTGATAGAATTCGGTGTCTAGACCCTAGAAACGCATTACTACGCCAGTCAGTAGAGGTTCAACGCCGAGGGCTATAAAGGTGTTGTATAAGGTTTTATTTATTTGCAGAATAAATGTTTGAATTCTGAATTTTGAATTTTGAATTCTATGTGTCTTAGATTTCTTGATCTTAAGTAGGTTAAGTATTATCATTGTAATAAGCATATTTTTGTGAGAAAATGGCTGACTGTCGAGTTTCTTCCGGCGTTTCTTCTCGGCAGTGGCCTCTGTGAAACGCTAGTAGGGTTTGACTTGTAAAAGTGCCATTGCGGCCTACTTACAGAATAAAGTTCATTTATTTCATTTATTTATTTCATTTATTTTTTAAATTGTGTATATGGATGCTACCTACTGAATAAATATCAAAAATGGTACCACGAGATATCTTGGAGCAACTTTTGGCAGCTACACCAACCATCTTCTGCAAGAGCTCCACCTTTTACTGACTGCCGTATACTGAATATCCACCAATGATGTGCGAAGCTGTGTTTTCACATTATTGACACTTCGCAAGCTGACAGCTAGGTCCTAAATAAACGGCAACTCTGCACGCACAGCTCTGGTGAATGCTTACCCTATAACTACTGAATGAGACGCGCCGTAAGGCTTCCTCTTTTTAATTTGCACAGTGAGAGCGAGACAGGAGTTTGCAGCAAGTGCAGTGATAGTGAGCATACTTCATGGCAGACAGTCCTCGTACTGATGCACTAAATGCGCGATTGTGACTTGTAACGCACACATTTAGTCAGGTTATTCCTACAATGATCCAGCCTGCTTTTGTGTTTTTTTTTAATGACTGAACAGCGGTTGGCCTTAGTCTCACCTGATGGAAAACGACGACAAGGCTGATTCAGTAAGAACCTATTCACTCTTGGCTTGAAGAGGCCCAGATTATAATTGTCCGGAAATAAAGAATACGGGAGCAAGCTCCATTCCTTTGCTGTTCGCATTAGAAAAGAGGAAGCAAAACGCTTCGTGCGAATAAACGAAAGATTAACAACTAAGGATCCTTAGAACCTCCTCATGCTTAAAACGGTCTTCTAAGGTTAGAATGAAAGAACGCTACTATTACCAACGGACCGGACGACGCAGCGTTTGAAGGCCTCTGGATGCGGGCAGCCCACGCCCGGTCGTTGTGGCATTCTCTGGGCGAGGCTTATGTCCAGCAGTTGACGTATTTCGGCTGATGATGAAGATGATAGCGGTATTTGAGTATGTTACGTGCTCAAGGTCAAGTCTTAGTTCTATTTGTATATTTTCAATTTAATTTTAATCGAGCGTTCTTTAATGTTGTAACCATTTAGAGTTGAGTGATAGTTCGGAAATTCAACTTAGTAACGTGTCTATAGATAGCCGTTTTTACAGAAGTGATTTTTAGGGTTCCGTAGTAAACAAGGAACCCTTAATAGTTTCGCCATGTCCGTCCGTCCGTCCGTCCGTCCGTCCGACCCCCGTTTTTCTCAGTAACCGTTAGTACTAGAAAGCTGTAATTTGGCATGAGTATACATTTCAATGACGCCGAGAAAACGGTAGAATAAAATCTTTAAAAAAAAATTTTTGCAGGGTACCTCCCCTACATGTAAAGTGGTGGTGCAATTTTTTTTTCTTTCAAACCCCATCGTTTGGGGTATCGTTGGATAGCTCTTTCAAAAATATAATAAGGTTTCTAAAAGCATTTTTTGATTAAAGAATAGGTTGGCGTGATATTAAGCTTTGAAGTGATAATTTTTGTTATGGTCAAGTGTCCCCCCCCCCCCCCTGCCAGCTAAACGGTGGCTACTGGGCATGTGAAAAAAATCATGGTAGTAGTATATACAATGAATTTAAAAGGAAAACTATCACAGCTCAGTAGACATTACTAGTTAACGAGTAATAGTCGAACTTCAGAAATGTACTTTAAACCTTCGTACAATTTCCATTGATACCTTAGATAATGTTGTTAATTCTGTCAAAAACATTGTAAATATAAGTTTGCGAACTTTTTAGTCCACATAATGTAACGGGTGGACGACTACGGAACCCTACCTTGCGCGTGGCCCGACACGCACTTGGCCGGTTTTTACACTCTTATTACAACGGTATAAAATGATTAGGTATATTTAAGCTGCGTTTCCACCAGAGATATGCAAGGATGCGTTTTCATACATTTGACACCTCGTAACGCGCCGAGGGAGGTGTCAAATATATGAAAACACATCCTCGCACATCTCTGGTGGAAACGCAGCCTTAATGGGTTAGAATGTATTGTTTGATTGTATTGTATTTATGACGTTTCATCGGTCATAAACGCTGATGACCTGTAACATTTTTTTTTATAAAACACCGCAGGAGTGAGGTCACTCCTATATTTAAATTTAAATTGATTTGTTGTCTATGATATCGTACGTCCCATTAGTAACAAACATTTAGTGTTAATATGATATATGTTATGTATTGTCGCTACTTACTCTACTTTTGTCGATGGTATGAGTGAAGTGATGTGGATTTTTGACCATACTAATGTACTTTTTTATGGGAACAAATAAAATGATCACCTAAATAACTTTTGATATAATCAAATTTTCGAACCCTAAAATAAGGTTGAACACTCAAAAAAAATTATCGATCAGCAATTCCGAATCACCAAAAAACTTCTACCTATTTTTGCAGCACTTGCACCTATTTTACTTATTGCGTTCCTATAAATTACTAATCGCATCAAAAAAATTGTCAAGTACCACCAAAAACACTAAACTACCACCTAATCTCATGCACCTTTTTTCATTGGAATTACATCCAAATATTATACACATCGCATGCTACATTTTAGTAAACAGTTACAAATTAATTGTTTTTAGCACTATAAATATTTCAGTCATTTCCAAAATGTTATAAATTAGAAAGTAAAATTCTAAATTAATTTAAAAAGCAACGCGCAATGTGGCTGTGTGAAATAATAACACGTATACTGCTATCTCACTCAATCAAATACAATGAATTGTCTGAAGCATAAAACCTATTGATATGTCGTTAGAGTGAAAGGTACCTATTGCTGTTTCATTCTAACTACCTATTGCTGATGGTTTACAAACTACAAGAAGTTTTATTATTTTTTTTTTAATGCGTTGACGTGAGCGCGTTTGATTGAAACCTTTTATTTGAAAATGAGTTTTGTTGATTTATTAAATTGTTAGTTTGTTATGAAAATGGATAAAGGTCCTCAAATGAGTTTACTTTATTAATATAGATAGATTTTCATGGAAAAATTAAAGGAAATTAATAGGTAGAAATAGGTATAGGTAGGTTTAGGTTATGTTAGTTTTGCATCGGCCCGAAGGGCCAAAACAACTCAAAATAGGAGCTCCGCGCCAGCGGAGATCCGTCAATACTGTTCCAATGTCCACTAGTTTGAAATAAAAATAGCTATTTTTATTTCAAACTTCAACTTCTTAAAATCATTTAGCGCTGTCTTGCTCGCACGCGGTGCGACGTGCGAGCGAGACGGACCGTATGGAAAACCGCATCAGTGTGCTAGCAATGAGGTTAGACTAGATTGGAACTGCTTTGTGCGTCGGACATTAAAAAACAATTGCCGCGTGAAATTTGGTGATCATGTAGTATTTCTGGGTATCGAAAGAATTATTTGGGTGTAAATAATTTTAATAGGATTACGAGCCCTGTAATATTTGGATGTAAATTATATGAAATTTGGTGTTTGAAATTAGGTGATCATTAAGTATTTTTGGGTAGTGACTAATTTATTTGGTAACAATTTAATTTAATAGGTTATCGACATGTTACTTCTTTGAGTTGCACTTTATATTTAAAGGGAGTTGAAAATTTGGTGCGAATCTAGTATTTTTGGTAATCAATGTAATTTTTTAGAGCATCATTCGGCAACTAATTTGGTGGTTCGTTAAATGCTACCCCTTTTTTATTACATTTTTTTCTTATTGGAATCGGATAAAATGTGTATATAATGGACACCTAAGAAATATGGATCTGTAGGCAAGTCGTAGTTGTTGGTAATTGTGTTCAAATAGGCAAGCTGGTGGGATTAGGGTTCTAATGTCGCAATGCCGGTGTTACCTACCCCTATCGAATCCCCAACATTAATTTTATTAGTTTTATTACTCATGCTCATCTATTGTTAAAATGTGAAAACTTCAGCACATAAAAATTAATAGTACTGTTTACGTATAAGAGCCTAGGGTTTCGTTCCTTTCAAATGTGAATGAAAATGTTACATGTCAAGGAAATAAAGTGAACAATACCTAAACTAAAAGGTATGTCTGTTGAATTAATTTTCAAATATGATTGAGTACTTACATGGGTAACATTATTAAAATTGTCAAAATGTCAACGTAATAAAAATATAATTAAAAATACTTATTATTAGTTATATCTAAGTAAAGTCCTTCTTCTTACCATTACCATTTATTAATACACCTACGTAAGTTTTGTTACGGTGTTTGGATAGTGACATGTTTTCAAAAACACCACCGAAAATGTACGAATTTTCCAGTAATATAGCTTATAGAAAAAAATAACATGTACGTATTCTACCATTTATGCGCTATAATGCTATGCTATGCTAAAAAGCTAGTTTGATTATTGTTTGTTATAATATGATTTCTATTCATATTTTAATGATTCATGTTTTTGCATTTTTATGTGTTAATCTTATATCTTTAAACGAGCAATTCTTGTATATTTATTTATTTATTTTGAGGATCTCGGAAACGGCTCTAACGATTTCGATGAAATTTGGTATGTGGGGGTTTTCGGGGACGAGCAATCGATCTAGCTAGGTCTCATGCCCGGGAAGACGCCGAGCAAACCTCGGCCGCCCAGATATTCTTATATCTTTAAACGAGAAATTCTTGTATATTTATTTATTTAATTATTTCGGGGATCTCGGAAACGGCTTAACGATTTTGATGAAATTTGGTATGTGGGGGTTTTCGGGGACGAGCAATCGACCTAGCTAGGTCTCATGACCGGGAAAACGCCGAGCAAAGCTCGGCCGCAAAGATATTGTTTGTTTTTATGTGTGGACGGTATCATTGGCCCTTACAGAGGAGATTTAGAGACCACATAGTTAAGAAACATTTATAGAAAAGCCCCTTTTAAAAAAATGGCTATTTTAATAAAAATGGGTATTTTACAGCTCTCTTTCCTATCTCACTTTCGTTCCCTTATTCTAACTTTTTCAGCCAGTCTTTAATTTTAGAGTACTTTCATATTTAACTGCGTTGCAAACATGGGACTGCACTATTTAATTTTCAGGTAGCCTATCTGTAAACTGGGGCCTTCTTAAGTAGTTTGGTATAGCGTTATAGTATAAGGTAAGTATATAATTTGCGTGGAAGTGCATTGGGAGAGTGGAGGGGCAACATTCTCACCTATGTACAAGATGGACAGATCTCATAAAATCCACGACAAAATGTTCCCAGTTTGTGCACGGAATGCTACAAATAGAGAGCTGCAGAAAGCTCGCAAAAGCTGCAATTCATACGGAATTGACACCTTCCACCCATAACCACGACCACGCTAATTTGTATGCCGGTTTGCGGCATCATCATAATCATCAAATGGATCATTGATGAATTGATGTACCTACTGTAAGGATATTACCTCGTTATTTTAATAAATTCCCATTCAATATCTATCAAATAAAATGCTCGTTGTTCCTTTGGGGTGTGTAAACAAAAATATACAATGTTAATATCAAGAGGACTTACATTATGTTTTAATTTCAAATTTTGACGAAAGTATTGATAATACCAATGAAGCGATTAAATGATACGATGATCATGTTAAGGTTTTAGGTAGTAAAACAGCCATTTTTTGATCTGGTTGTGTGTAGTAGAATAATGGTCCATGTGGAGTGATGGCTGAAAAGATATTTCTTAATGAAACGTAAACGTCGCAAACCTCCTGTTCCAGATAGTTAAGCTGAGAAAACGTCATGACACATATCAATTTTAACAGACAATGACCTTAAATAGATAAGCATTTTTACTGATATTCCAAAATATTTTCGTCCTTCAAAAGGTCGCAAACTGAAGCTGGTCGCGTAACCAGCCTAGCGACCCTACAGCGCTTCCATCAAATGTGTTATCATACTCGTACTAATACTGCACTTAACACATTCAGTGCCAGTGACAATAATTCATATCTTTTTGTATGGTTGATTGCCTTGCCGGCGCCGAATGTGTTAAGGTACATACTGTGCCTATGTGTTCAGTTTGGTTAGATTGCTACATTAAATGGTATTTATTTGGTTGTCTATTTACAGGATAAATTATTCAATAGTTTAATAGTTACCTGCGATCTGAGACATTCTTTGTTTTATCGCCCTTGGTAAGTAAAGTATTACTATTTCTTACAGCGGTATATACACAAACATTAGAAAACTTTTGCTTTCCATGTATTAGGTACTATCTGTTATACTTACATGACATACTTGTAGTTGCGGCTTTTCCACATTCGGTATAATGTTCTGCAAAAGTTATAGATACTTATGACTTACATCTTGTTGGTTAAAGAAGTCGTCCTGAGCATCTTCGCTGGGGCAGCCCATGTCCTGAAGCAGAGGCGTCACGTGCCGCTCCCAATCATCCATTATTACGACTCTTACTCAGCTACTAGACCGACTATCACAGCAACGACTTTTCACAAAACCATGCAGTCATTCTAGCTGACACTACGAACCATCCGTACACATTTCGCGCCAAAAACTTCGCACGATTTCCAAGTGGCGGTAAAAGTGCGATCGCACGCCACCGTTGTCACAGTCGAGCGAGAGAGAAAAACAGGCCACGTGCCCGCCGCTGCCGGCGCACATTCGAAAAACGCAAGAGAAAAGTCTGTGCAGGCAGCGTTCGGAGTCAGTGTGGCGAGGCGCGCGATCCCGGCCGCCCGTCGACGCGACCGGAAGAGGAGTGCGTGGCGTCCGCGCGGCCGCACGCCCTCTGCGTCGCGCCGCCTCGCCGCCCTCCCTCTCGAGCTCGTACTCCCTCGCATCGCCCTGTCCTCCTCGGTCGCACGCCTCCCATGGGCGGCCGCGATTTCCCGCGGTCCGTCCGCAACATGGCCGTACCTCTCGCAGCCCCGCTACGTCCGCTTACCAGCTGCTAACATGAACCGCGAGACGAGAAAACACCATGCTGCATTTTCGTAGCAAACAATTGGACCGGCGTTCTTTACCGGTTACTAACTTGCCGATCGCTCATGAAAAGTCTTTGAAAAGTTGATAAAACTTTTTTCATTGAACTATGTAGGTATTTGAGAAAAAAGTTTCTTGAGGCACGCAATAAGTAATAGTAGGTACCAGTATCTACCTAGTGCTTGAGGTAGGCAATGAAGAGCTCACTTTTAAAAACTCACAGATAAGGAATGATTCCGCTGCCGACTGCATACAGCAACTGCACGTTCCGCCGCACTCCAAATTGAACCGTAATCATAAGAATATAAGTCCCAATTTAGAGTGAGCGGAGTGTGCTGTTCCGACACTTCTCCGCTCATTTCAAATTGAGCTTTTTACGCATACTATTACGGTTCAAATTGGAGTGCGGCGGAACGTGCAGTTGCTGTATGCAGTCGGCAGCAAAAACATACCTTTAGGATCGTTCAAAACATCGTCGTTTTAAAATATATGGAAAATTTTAAGAGGCTGACAAGACCTAATTTTGTTGATTTTGATGTTATTTAAGCAGTTTTTTAAGAAAAACTATTTGTTCTAGCACATCGAAAAAATACATTTTAATATTCATCATATTTCAAAGACCGTGTACGGACCCGATACGTATAATTGGACGAAATCGACTCGATAGAAAATAATTGCAAAGATTGGTCTTAAAATCGTCATTAAACGATTCTATGTCTTTATTTTTATTACGTATGGGTCTGCAATTGACAACATTTCAAATTTTCAAGTTGGCCATTTTATATCCTAGATCGATAGAAAATGAAATTTTAAGGTCCACGTCCAAAAACATGAAGTCGACATATTCATACCTAAACTGCCAACGATATTTCACAGATAATCAACACTTTTTTTATTTCAATATTATTATAGTGTTTATTTGCTATTCTACGCGCAGAGCTTCCATAAAGAGCGGGGTGGTTAATTGGAAAGTCACGCGTGTTAGAGCGGGACTTTTTTAGGCCTTGTCAGCCTCTTAATAACTTCCTAGCTTTACATATCATTCCTAATTTCTAAATTACATGGCGGTACAACAAAGAATGTCTCAGATCAGATCGCAGGTAGTTTATACCCGAGCCGAAGGCAAGGGCGATAAACATGCGATATGAGGCTTTCTTTATTACCGTCCGTGGTCAGTACAAAATTTTGTCTTCTCCTAGCCAGGAGGTGGGATTTTCCGTGAGTGTAGCGTGCGGTAATTTCCACTTTATATATGGCGAGGTGTAACATATAGACATTTTCTTCAGTAGATATTTATAGTAAAACTAAGTGTTCAATCTTATTTGACCGAGCAAGAGAAGGTCTCGGTTTCAGCTCGTGTTATTTTATACATGTCTGTATATTTGTCGCAGCCGGATTGTACAATCCGCCGTTTTACATTACGGCTAGCCGTTTTACAAAACAGAGCCGTTTTGTAATACGGCGGGTTAACGATTAGCCGGATAGTCATTGCAATACGTTCTACAATATGGCGGCTCACGTTTAGCCGGATTGTACTTGCCGGATTGCATAATCCGCCGTTTTACATTACAGCTAGCCGTTTAAGCCGTTTTACAAAATGGCCGGGTTTCATTGCTAAACAGCACAGCGCTGCGACAGCTAAAACGACGCTATTTTGTGAAAAGGCTAGCCGTAATTTATTACGGCTAATTATACAATCTGACTGAACCGCTTTTTTACATTACGACTAGGCGAATTGAAGAATGCAAAGCGCCGAACACATTTCGGCGGATTTTCAATCAGCCGTATTCAATTCGCCTGAATCGTTCACCCGCCGTAATACAAAAACAGCTCTGTTTTGTAAAACGCCTAGCCATAATGTACCTAATACGGCGGATTATACGATTTGACTGCGACATATCTATAGCTTGCACTGAAGTAGAGTCCTAATTTGGCTCTTAGTAAATAAAAGTGCGACTGAAAACGATGACTAAATCAACTGATATAAAATAATCTCTACAAAGGTATGAGATGAGTGTTTTTCAAATTAAGAAAGTCATATTGGCGCACTTTTGGATTATATATTATTTGCATCGTTATTTAAAGCATTTTTTTTAATACATTATTTCGTGCCGCATATATGTATATACATATATGCATGTTACACTGCGTAGGTACATACATACCTAACTTACGGTTTAAGATTAGGAGTACCTAGTAGTAAATTTTAAGTAATATATAAGGCCTTATTTCAATCTTTTTTATGACATAGCGTATTTAACTACTTATTTAATGTTTAAGAAGAAAATCAAATGTTCTGATTATTGTTATTACTAAGACATAAAACATGTAAAAACATATAGTTTTTCCAGAATTGTTCGTTGGCTTATTTAAGAGTCTTAGAGTTTAATAAAGACCATTTGGCGTTACTAATCCTCTTTAGGTACAGTCCGCATCAAAAGTAGCATGGCATTTGAAAACATCAAAAGTCTTTATTACACGGGAATAGGAACTTTTGACGTCTAGGGGCTGAATTTCAGATATGATTCTTGACTATATGATTGTGGTACTGACAATAGCGAAACATGATTGCTTAAAAATTTCTCGATTGAAAATAAATCCAAAGTCGAGCTTATATTTTCCTTTTTTTCCTCAGCCTACTAAAGCAACGCATTATTAAAAGACACGATTAACTTAATATGATGGTATTTTACCTCATCTAGGTACTGACAAGAGGAAATTTAATAAACCTGCACATAGTCAGATATTTAACGAGATTTGTCTAAAAAGCCATTCTCGAAGAGGGTTGCTTCCCGTTTTGTCGTGAGCGAAAAACAAAGGGTGTCTCTTTCAATCGATATATCGCCTTTTTTTTTTTTTTTTATTAAAAATGGGATCGCTCTTGGCCAGCATCTAGCCAGGGGGCAAAGATGAGGCCGACGATGAAGCGAGCTCACCCAGAAGATGCCTATTCACTCGTGCCTTAAAAAGGTCTAGGTTATATGAGCTCGGAAACACAAACGCCGGCAGAGAATTCCAAACCTTAGAAGTGCGCATTATAAAAGATGATGCAAAGCGCTTGGTTCGAATAAGAGGAATTTCGACCAAGTAAGGATGGTATCCAGCCGTACGTCTGGATGTCCGATGGAAGAAGGGGGAAGGCGGTATGAGCTCATGGAGCTCCTGAGCACACTCTCCGAAGTACAATTTGTAGAAGACGCACAGACATGCTACTTTGCGTCTATGTGCTAGGCTCTGTAGCTTGTTTCCTACTACCTGACCGTCGCCAATGAGCCTCCTGGCTCTGCGGTCCACCGAGTCGAGTGCGGCAAGTTGGTACTTAGCCGAGCCATCCCAAAGGTGACTACAATACTCCATGCAAGATCGGACTTGGGCTTTGTATAAAGAAAGAAGCTGCCCAGGCGTGAAGTATCGTTTGACCTTATTTAGGATGCTCAACTTTTTGGCCGCTGTTCCGGCTTTGGACTCGATGGCAGTGCCGAAGTTAAGGTTTGAGCTTAACCTCATGCCAAGCAGCTCGAGATCGTTGGCTACAGGTACGGTTGTACCTCGGAAAGTAGGAGCCAGATTGAATGAGCTCCTTTTTGCGGTAAACAGACACGCTTGCGTTTTGGTGGCGTTGAAACCAACCAGATTGTTGTCACCCCATTGGGAGACAAGACTTAAGGTTGAGTTCATTCGCTCTACCATTGTCTCTCTCTCAGATCGAATTTCGTCACGACCAGCCCCTGCGCTAGACAAATATCTCTCCATGACCGTACTGTCATCTGCGTATGCGACCACTCCTGGTAGAAGAAGGTCGTTAATATGAAGCAGGAAAAGGGTCGCGGAGAGAACAGATCCCTGAGGAACACCGGCATCAATAGCCATGAGGTCCGACGAGCAGCCATCGATGACTACTCGGATCGACCGCTCACTCAGGAAATCAGATATCCAGCTACAGAGGCCATAAGGGATACCGTATGCAGGAAGCTTGCGAAGCAGACTAGCATGCCAAACCCTGTCAAAGGCCTTCGAGATGTCAAGAGACACGGCAAGAGCCTCACCGTGTTTCTCGATGGCCTCGCCCCAGTAGTGCGTGACATACACAAGAAGATCCCCAGTGGAACGGCCCCGGCGAAACCCATATTGCCGATCACTGAGAAGGTCGTTAGCTTCAAGGTATGTCAGCAGCTTACTATTCAGAACTCTCTCCATAACCTTACAGAGTATGGAGGTGATGGCGATGGGTCGATAATTGCAGGGATCGGCACGACTACCTTTTTTGGGCACAGGTTGCACATTGGCAAGCTTCCAGGATGCCGGTACGGTATTCATCTTGAGAGAGAGACGATACAAGCGTGTAAGAACAGGAGACAACTCGGGACCACAGTGCTTCAGAACCCTTGCAGGTATACCATCAGGCCCACTAGCTTTGTTCACGTCTAGACTCTGCAGTGCTCTACGGACCTCTTTGTTATGAATCGTGACCTCCGACATTGAAGAGCCACATTGAGGTATTGATGGTGGCAGATGAGAGCCAGTGCCTTAAACTAAAGTCAATATCATGAATACGTAATCGCTTCAAAACTACAATATATCCTTTTCTGGCTAATCCCAACCCCGAACCTTAATTTAACCAACCTCTGTATTTATTAAAACGTAGCGTTAACATAGTTAAACACTTACGACGCCAAAAGTTCCTGAAGACCGTACAAGCGACCAATTAAAAGTTAAATGTCTAATTCTTGTTAGACGTGGGAAGTCCGCAACTAGTCTATCTACTCACTAAATTGAAACTTCTTCAATGTTGCTTATACGTACCTACGTATAGCGGATATCTGCCCATGTGCCTAATTACAAAGTTTGGCAATCGCTGGGCTGGATGCGGCAACATTAACCTAAAACAGATTCATCTAGTTAGATATAGATTAACTCGTTTATCGCGATATAATTGAAGTAATTGCTATTTACTTATATCAGGCGCTTGCTTACTCATCGCTCTTTCATACAAACTTCCACCCCCTTAAGGGATGATTTCCGGGATGAAAAGTATCATATGTCCTTCCCCGGGACTCAATCTATCTCCATACCAAATTTCATGTAAATCGGTTCAGCGGTTTAAGCGAGAAGAGGTAACAGACAGACACACTTTCGCATTTATAATATGATATACTCGTATCACCGGCAAAAAATTTGGCCCAAATTAGAAAAATGCATTTTTGTATCTCTCTCTCTTCTTCGTAGTCGATCCCTCATGCTGACTGAGGATCGTATGACCGCACGCAATTGCCCTCCATGCAGTTCAGCCCTCGCCAAATGGACCGCACGGGGGAGGCTGCATTCTTTACTGTATCGGTCCAGCGCACCGGAATCCTTCCTCTTGGGCGTTTGCCCTCCACAGATCCGAGAATAATTTGTCTCTCTAGTTCATGCCTAGGTGAGCGCATGATATGTCCGAAGAAACAAAGAATCCTCTCTTGGCAGATGTCCGAGAGTCGTCTGGTGATGCCGAGTTTCTCTAAGATAGAGTTATTCGTTCTCATGGCTGTCCATGGAATCCTCAAAAGTCTCCTCCAGCACCACATCTCGAAGGCATTGATTCTGCTGTGTTCGCGGCTCTTAACGCACCAAGTCTCCGCACCGTACAAAAAGATTGAGACCACAGAAGATTGCATTTTTGTATATTAAACATTATTTAATTTATACAATTTACTATAGTTTGAAATCACGAAAAGTTTTTGCCGGTGAGTGTATTAAGTATGGATATGGATAGTATGGAATTCTCGTAAGGGGCCATTACAGTGGAAAAGTAGTGGCCCCTCACAACATATGAATATTTTTCCCCAGGCCACACTCCAACCACGCACTTCTATCGCTTTTTTGGGGCCGGCCTATAAAGTTACAGTCAGGTACAAAAAAGGGGTACTACAGTCAGCGTAGGATTAAAATAAACGTCCCAATGCTCGACACCTTCATACCCTTATTATTCACCTGTCACTATGACGTATGAGTGAAGTGTCAGCACGTCAAGCGCTGGGACATTTAGTGTACTGGTAGGCTTTGATGTAAATTCTACAGCTCAATCTAGATTATAATGTTATCATCTGCAAGTAAACATATTTATTGAGGCATTCACTGCCGGCAAGGCTTTTTACGCGGCCTGCGTCTGTTTCCGGCCGCCTGAATAAAACTAAGTTTTTTTCAATTATTAATAGTAGTTTATGCAACTGGTACATAATTAGGGGCATTAAAACACGAGTGTGTTTTATGAAACGAGCCGAAGGCGAGTTTCATAATAAGGTCACACGAGTGTTTTAATGCCTAAATATGTACAGTTGCATACATTACTTTATCTACACACATATTATAACTGCTCTAAGATGGGTTCAGAAACCGTAGTAAATAAATACAATAATTGTGTTAAATACAACCTTTTTTGCACGGTTGCGGAAATATCGAAATCAGAACTGGCAACCGATACCTGAATGTTATTTTAAAAAGTAAAGAGTCCCTATTCTGATGTGATCATGTCGTTCTAGCTCAAATTTCGTGCGATATATACTAAAAAACATCGAGCTGACATTTCGCATCGACTGAATTTGAATTTTCAGTGATACTAGAATAGGGACATGTCAACTTTGACATTTAAATTTTGACAGTTTTGTTTGACGTTTAATATTTTAACATCATATATGAGATTAAAATGAAAATTATATTACTGTTGTAGCCTTAACCACAGATAAGAAATATCCATAAATTCATTGAATGTTGAAATGAGAGTCATTTTCTGCGGTTTCCGAACGCATATTAGAGGATTTATGATATGTGTGTAGATAAAGATATTTACATTTTTACATGCCCTAAATAAAAGAAACGGTGAGTCGTTACATGCATATTAATGAATAGTTATTGAATGGGAATGTAAGTATTAAATAAAAGAACGTGAAAATATCCTTTCAGTTCATCAACTCATCCAAGTGGCCGCAAACCGGCGCATCAATTTAGCAGGCCGCAAACCCACCTATCGACCCCCATATTCGTTCTCGTCCGTACAATTTTGTTCCTAGGGGGCGTGGCCTGGCGAATGTGTTTTAAGTACAGTCGCAAAAAATAAGGTGCTCGAAAATTCATTATGATTTTTCTCGAAGAAAATTCTTTCTTTTAATCCACACCAAACGACTTTAATCGATGTGTAATGTAATATGTATACATATTTTGATACATTTATTTTGGAGCGCTCGTGGCCCAGCGGCGCCGGCGTGCCGCAAGCGTTATGCAAAGCAACGTGGGCCGCGGTCAGTACATGGATGTGTGCCGCTTTGAGTGGTTACTAACTGAGCACTCCCGTGCTTTGGAAGGCACGTTAAGCCATTGACCCCGGCTGTTGTCTATGGCAGCAGTCGTTAAGCCAAGTTGGAGGCCTTCGGGCGGCTTGAAAACTTCTAACAGTCAAGTTGCCCACTCACTTGACAAAGGGGGGTCGAAGTTGCACCACGTCCGTAGGGAAAGTACCCACCGCTACCCTATACGTGATCCCTGGGTGGTTCTAAAAGTGCAACAAAAACTGGCAACCGTACTGTCTTCTCGAAGATCTCACGGTTCTAAATAAATGCCATACGATAAATAAATAATAAACAGCAATACATTGCTCAAACGACGGCATAATTAATTTACATAGGTATGTCTTTACTACCTACAACGGCTACAACATGTGAAGATTATGTGGCTATTGTCTTTGGATTTCATTAAGTATGTTTTAATTTCGATTACCTAATTCATTTCATTTAAAGCGATTTCACGGGGGCGGAGCGTAATGAATCATCCCGTGAGTTATAATAAATTATTAAATAGAGGACTTAACCAGCAAAATTCATTCAGGTTAGTTATAATAAGACAATAAAGTTAGAAAACCTCAAAATTCCATGTCATTTGTATTATATTCATCAATTATTTTAATAGGCTAACCATGGTTGAAATTACCAAATATTAAGTGTTCTTTTTCAGCAGATTCTTTTTATTTAGCAATAAGGACTTTTATGAAGAATTCCTAGCACATCGTTTTATTAGTATAAGGGTGAATAACTGAATATTGGATAATAGAGGTAAAACCGGATAAACTTGCAAAATTAAAACAAAGTGTTTGATTTATCACACTTTACATAGGAATCTACTACAAATAGTGACTCTTCCAACAAAATACCCTTTGCACATTGCACAATACCAAAAACTTGTATCACAGTTCAGACTTACGCCAAATGTTGTCCAATTTTTTTTTAAGTTTTGTGCAATACGATCTTTTTCCCTCAGGATCAAATGGGGTGAATGTGAAGTAGGTAAGGGAGAACTTTCCAAAAATTCAAATTTTTTGGCGTAACGGCCGTGCTGCTCCTTAAACTGTAAAATTTATCACTAAATTGCATAGTATTATGTAAAGAAACAAAAAAGTTGCGAATATTTCTCTCGAACTGTAACGGTTTTTTGGCTCTCCTGAAAAATGGCAATTTTTCCCTTAGTTACCTGTGTTAACGTAGTGGCACCAGTAATGGACCTGGCTCCAGTAATGGACGCAAAAATCTTTCGCGGTCGAAATTAAGCAACGGAAAAGTATTATAGTCATGGCAACACTTTAAGCATAAAGAATAGGCTTCTATGTATCACTTTGACAAATGACATACACCTCGGTCATTTTGTTTAAAAATGGCGCGGCGGCAAAAATTGTACTCCGGCATTTTTCACGAATAATCTAAGTTTCTTACAGAAATAACTAAGGAAGTAGGTTTACGTTTTTGATTGTAAACTTTATTTTCTCTAAACAATATTATTTTGATTTGATTTCGTGAGAAGCGTTACATATTTAACAATACTTTTTTAAAGTGTTTATTGCATTAGAATCAAATTTGAATGATTTAGAGAGGATGTACATTACTGGTTCCTGTTTTTTGTTAATCTCCAATTATGGACAATTTCTCCATGATTGGTTTTCATACTGAATTCTGGTTACCCAATTATGGACACCCAATGTTGGACGGATTTATTGGCGAGGTAAATGTTTGAAAAATGCCACCCAGTTTTATTATAATAGTAGTTTATCTACACAAATATCATAATCCTCTAAAATGCGTTCAGAAACCGTAGGCAAATGACCTTCATTTTAACATCAATGTACTCATGAAAATTTTCTTACCTGTGGTGAAGTTTACCAGCAGTAATATAATATTCATTATAATGTCCTATTTAGTACTATAATATTTTTTTTTTAAATTTGGAACAGGAAAATTAAAATTCAGTCGATACGAACGGTCAGCTCGATATAGGTTATTTTTTTGGGATAAGAATTCAGGGAGAAGGAATTCAAATTTTACATTTATTTTAAATTTTAGAAAAAAATATTTTTTTCGAAAAATCGTCATTATACTCGATTTCGACTGATTCGGGGATGAGGATTTCAAATTTTATATTTATTTTGAATTTACAGTGAAAAAAAAAATATTTTTACGAAAAATCGTCATTATACTCGTTTTCGACTAATTCGGGGATAAGGATTTCAAATTTTATATTAATTTTGAATTTTAAGAAAAAAAAATATTTTTTCGAAAAATCGTCTTATACCTACTTGATTTCGACTATTTCGGGGATAAGGATTTCAAATGTTATATAATACCGGCTACTATAACCCATCTTAGAGTACTTATGATATGTGTGTAGATAATAGTACATTACTTACCAAGGGCGATAAAACAAAGAATGTCTTAGATCGCAGGTATTTTACGCCCGAGCCGAAGGCAAGGGCGATAAATATGCGATCTGAGGCTTTCTTTATTATCGCCCGTGGTAAGTACAAAATTTTATGTCACCCCCTGGCCAGGAAGTGGGTTTTTTCGCGCGCGGAGCGTGCGATAATGGCCACTTTATGGCTAGGTGTGACATAAAGTAATGTATGCAACTGTACATAATTAGGCAAAACACTCGTGTGACCTTATTATGAATAGCATAAACTACTATTATGCAACCGGTACATCATGAGGGGCATTAAAACACGAGTGTGTTTTATGAAACGAGCCGAAGGCGAGTTTCATAATAGGGTCACACAAGTGTTTTAGTGCCTAATTATGTACAGTTGCATACATTACTTTATCTACACACATATTATAAGTACTCTAAGATGTGTTCAGAAGCCGAAGGCAAATGACCTGCATTGCTTACCAGTGCTACCGGTCCTTATCCCTGAATTAGTCGAAATCGAGTAAATTGACGATATTAGAAAAAAAAAATCTTTTGATTTATTTATTGATGATTTGTGTGTGACTTGTTTTTTTATGTATACAATAAGGGCTAAGCCTAAAATAAACGATTAATAATAATAATAAATTGACGATATTTGGAAAAAAATTTTTTTTTACTTAAAATTCAACATTAATGTAAAATTTGAAATGCTTAACCCCGAATTAGTCGAATCCAATATAATGACGATTGTTCGTAAAAAATTTTTTTTTTACTTAAAGTTCAAAATAAATGTAAAATTTGAAATCCTTATCCCCGAATTAGTCGGAATCGAGTATAATGACGATATTTCGAAAAAAATATATTTTTTAACTTGAAATTCAAAATTAATATAAAATTTGAAATCCTCATCCCCGAATTAGTTGAAATCGAGTATAATGACGATTTTTCGTAAAAAAAAAATTATACTTAAAATTCTAAAGAAATGTAAAATTTGAATTCCTTATCCATGAATCCTTATCCCGAAAAAAAAAATACATTATTGCCGTGGCCGGGGAAAAAAGCAATTGCAGGCTGAGTATTTGTTAATTATAATACGAACCCTGCAATTGCCATTCCGGCCGAGGCTAATATAGTACTTTTCTCAAAAATGGAAGAAATAAGACAAAATTTGGATAAATATTTGATAAACATAACCTTAAAACGTCAAAAACATCATGCTCAATAAAAAATAAACAGCGGGATGTTTATTTTTTTAACAGAATCGCAAGTGTATTGTTTTCCGAAAAACGCAAATAATTCAAGACTTAAAAAGACGTCGCGTTTCTAACAGAAAAATACGAGCTGAATTGGCTGAATACGACCTGTGCCTCCTTTTATATGACAGTTTCTACTTTTTTTTAAAGTTTGGAATTCAAAAAATAAAGGATTTATATGTGAAATTGCAGGCGGTCTACAATGTTTTTAAACCTTAAGGTGTCCAAGATTGGGTGTCCATAATTGGACTTTGTCTGTCCATCATAGGATTTTCGAAGATTTTCGACTTTTTCAGATTTGGAGCAATTTTCTCGGAACTTACAAGTTTATCCAAAACTTTTGTATGTTTATTATAATTAGTGATTATTAAGCTACATTTTCTTTGAAATAACTAACATCAAACTTATAAAATAAGAGAGTTATAGCCAAAAGATGTCGACAGAGTTCTTAAGCCGTCCATAATTGGTGCCATTACGTTACCTAGTTAAAATCTGATTACCTAGGGGCTATTCATAAATTACGTCATCTATTTTTGACGATTTTTGACCCCCCCCCCCCCCCCCCCTAAAATCATCCAACCATCATAATTCGAATGACCCCCCCCCCCCCCCTATCAAATAAAATGATGTCATTTCTAAAAAATACGTTCTTAGCTTAATTTTTCAATAAAAAACTATTTAAAATTATTTAGTTATTATTATTTATTATTATTATTAAATAACAATTTTTATTCATTTCCCATGGGGACTTCACCCACTCCTCCAAGTTCTGAATTTATTGTTGATTTAAGTTTAGTAGGTAATTTTTTATAGCTTTAACAGTTTATAGAAACACGAATTTCATTCCTTTTTTACTCATTAAAGCACTTTTTAAAGATGCGGGAGATGATGTCATCTTGGGATTGACCCCCCTCCCCTCCTTCGTCATACTACCATCATCCAATGTTATGACCCCCCCCCCCCCATTTGAAATGACGTAATTTATGAATAGCCCCCTACCTATATGACAAGGTTGACAAGTTTCTATGGGATGACAGCTGCCCGCGCCCTATTTATTTGATCGGTCTGTAATCGTAAGTTAGAGCAACTTGCCCTAAAACAACCATAATGATATAGATAAACAAATATAATGTATATAAATTCATCTCGATCTTTGACTCCTGCGATCATGTTTAGGGCTCCGTACCTCAAAAGGAACAAACAGAACCCTCATAGAATAACTTTGTTGTCTGTCTGTCTGTCAAGTCAAGACCTTGAGAACGCATCCAGATAACATGTTGAAATTAATAAAACCATACCTACATATAGGTATTCAAGTAAGTATACAGTCCCTTAAAGCTGTGAAAAAATCAACCACTAAGTTCACGTAAAAAAAGATACAGCCGCTTAATGCCGCAAATAAAACTTATACCTATTTCGACACTCTCAAGGGAATCAAAATTTAAAGGGTGTTTTTTGTTGACCTAGGACTATTCAATTTGGCAAGTAATCTCGTCTTATACCTACTATAGAACAGGAACAGAATCGGAAAAGGCGTCTCTAAAAAATGCAAGCGGCAAATCATGTAACAGTTGGGGTGACAACGTTATCAGAGGGTTTGGAGTTTGGACCCTGCAGAATACGGAAGTACTGTATACCGGAAAAGGTGCAGCCCATACAAACATTTTCGCAGTACATTTAGAAAATCGTTGCTCTGGTACTTTAAAAGAGGCCCAATTGATATGGTTTTTTTGGTATGTTATAGGTAACAGACAATATTAGCCATGGTAACCTAAAAATTTCGGCCCTCCAGCGCCATAACTTTGGCCGGCATCTTGGAAATAGTGTCAATTTTTTCAGTTTTTTGCTTATACTGATCAAAGTTCATTCGAGTGCTAAACATAGTTCTGTAATATTGTAGAATACAATATTTGCTAAAACTTTTGGGTAAAAAGATATGACAGGAGATATCATTCAAAATTGTCATTTTTTTCTAGTTTTCCTGCATTTTAGCGCTTTAAGAGGCGAAATTGCTTTGACCATAGACACCGCTTAATCTTTAGAGAACTGAAAAACGTCTTTCCTGATTGGTCGATTTTAGTACAGCTGTATTCTGGTTGGTTTATATTTTTACCAAATATTATTTTATCTGTCAAATTACTGTTCTGTGATTGGTGCATTTAATAGGTGAAGTATTTTGATTGGTCAAATTAAAATGTTTTGTAAATCATAAATATGTATACATATTTTCCCCAGGGCTTAAATGTACTAATTACTTTAGCCCCGCTTCACAAGTCTAATATAATAAGCATTAATATTATGATGGAACCAGAATGAAGCGTTGCAAATGTATCTGTGGGCTTTTTGATTCCGGTGAGTGGACACTTTTCGAGCATGCGAAGTGAAAAATTCATTCTATTGATAGAGTAGGCCCATTTTTGAAGAAGTAGAATGCAAGAAGCAAGTCGTGTAACAGTTGGGGTGACAACGTTATCAGAGGGTTTAGACCCTGCAGAATACGGATCTGCCTGTCGCCATCCCCAAATTTGAGCCGGAAGAATGTTATATCGGAAAAAGTGCAGCCCATACAAATATTTTCGTTGTACATTTGGTAAATCGTTGTTCCGGTACTCTAAATATGGTCCGATTGTTATGGATTTTTCATATGCCGTAAAG